>CM060567.1:34282067-35549567 GCA_030625065.1 Alectoris magna
CAAAGCAGAGACAGTAGGGAGGAAAAAAAAAAAAAAGCCACTTTCAAAGTTTCAGCCCCCCATTAGCTGGAGTCAAAAAACAGCAATGGGGATTTAAATGGCCCACAGACATGAAGATGCTTTTCAGCTAGAGCATCCAGGTTTGGGTGCTTCCCAGACCAGAGCCTCAGTGTAAGAAACTCTGTACTGGCCGATCTCTTTGCTCACCCAGAGCCCCGAGGAACCTGTTGGACTGGTGATAACGGCTCATTCCTGAGAAACAGCATGTAACTAAAAGTTTCGACTTTCCAGAATTAATTTTTTTCTTGTTAAATCCAGTTGCTTGAGCATAATTTTCACTCCTGCTGAGACTGATCTGCTGTGATTTGATGAGTGAATAAGTCAACAGCTGTAAATGTTAATAAGTGATTTATTTAAGCAGTTACGGAAGTCAGGCTGCTTTCGTGTAGGGGAAATAAACACCATGCTCTCAAAGCCAAATATTTTTACTGAACATAATGTTGTATGAAGCTTGAGTTGTTTTCCATAGCGCAGGAACAGCATTCTGCTATTATACCAAAAAATTGCTGTCATTTTTCAAAGGACTGTATAGGCCTGGTACATGAAGACAGTCCTGAATTGTACAAATTAACACAAATACATTTCTTTCGATGGAGCCATCCCAATTCATGCTGGCTGAGTTCCTGCCCAAATATGTTTTGTTTAGCAAGAAAGCAAACACGAAGTAACATGAATTATTTTGGTTGGGCACACCAAAGATAAGGAGGCATGGGTGAAGTTCACTTCCCTCATACTTGGTCTCCTACCGTCCTACAAAATGCAAGTTAGAAAACATTTTTTCTTGTTTTCATGCAGGCTGATCTGCAGAAATTTTATGTCGTGACATTTCTCCAGACTGTACATCGAGTCGTATAGTTTAGAGTTTAATTTTCCATTCTAGCTTTAAGTTACCATTCAAAAGTGGACAGCTTTTCTTGAATCCAAGAGCTAACCTTGCTTGTTTGTCTAAAGCTGTATCTTTCCCCTTACTCTGAGAGCCTGAAGTTAATGACAGGATGCATGTGGACCCAAGCGCCTCTTGAAAGATCACAGGCTCTGCTCAATTAGGACCTGGTCTGATTTTCAGAATGCGTTCAAGAAAGTTGTACTGAGGTTATAATCTTTATTTTTTTTAAGCAAGCTCCAAGTACATGGAAATAAAAGTGAGAACACAATTAATGAGTCCTTTTGGGATTTATGGTTGCAATCAAAAGCTTGGAAAGAACAAGTGCTAATAAACCAATTGATGGCACTGTACATCCTGGCGTATATACTGTACATGCACAGGCAGCACAGAGGAGAGACTTGCTTGATTTTTGCAGAAAGCTTACAGCTAAGTCTCATATTCAAGAGCATGAAATGGCAATCAGTGCACTTATGATTGTTCTTAAGAGATTGTAGACATTCAAAAATGTGTCTACTGCAACAATGGGAAAATCTGGGGATGTTTAATTAGTAAGAAGTGTTTAAGTAACGTAGTTGATTTTTGTGTTGCTTATTTACATCTTTTTTCACATAGCTCAAAGCAGATGTAGCTTTAAAACCCAAGCAGGACAAACAGTGGGAAGAAATGCTCAGAAAAGTACGAATGACTAATGTTTCGCATAGCTTATCAGGAACCATCAAGAGTAGCCTTTGTGGTGAACGCTGAGTTTAGCAGCTAGCAGCTAATATTCTCACAATGCCATCTTGACAAATTTAGCTCTCAAAAACCTGAATGCCCAGATTTATACCCATCTGGCACTACCGAGAGACAAACACTTGTGTATCAGATGTGCTGCGGAGCTAACATTCCCATACAGAAGCAGTACTCATCCTATTCTGATCTCAGACTATCACCAAACACCACATGGGTCCTGATTTTCTTCTCCAGAGCTTTGTGAATCTAACCACACGGGAATGGCAGAGAGTTCTTTTAGTATTGGAAAACGTCCACTACGAACATGAAAATATCTTTGCTTTTGTGACAGGCAAGAGGAGAACTGAGTATTTTAACGCTGACAGAGAATGAAACTGGGGTTGCGTTGGGGTCCCACTGAGTTTCTTGCACAAGGGTTATTTTTTCAGTGATGGAGGATCTCTCTTTTTCAACGTAACTGGTGTTGATTATGCTATATTTTCCAGGTGCATGAATTAATTCATTTCCATATTGAGCAATGCATCACACATTCTAGAATCACTCCTTCTATGCGCACGACTAAACGCAATGGCAGTAGATGACAAAACAGATGGGAGCTGATCTGATCGGTTTTTTTGCTGCAGTAGGAAAGCAGACAGTTGGGCAGAAATCTTCCCATGACTTCTCCCTGACTGAAACAAGCACATTTGATGATTTCAGAGCAAGTTCGTAACTCATCAGACTGCTCTCTTCTACTTACCCTTGCAATGGCTGTAACAACTTCCATATAGTTTTTTGGGGCCTTTTGATTGTTGTGTGCTCTGGAATCTTTCATACCTGCAAATGGTCTTAATGGTCTATTTTCAGGTAAGAATTACCCCTCAGAACTTTTCCATTTTGTTCACAGGGGAGCTGTGCCATTTTTGTCATAACAAGTAAGCCCTGCGGTGAAAAAACAACGTGTCATTTGCCATGGAATTAATTTCTTTTTCTGTCTGATAGAGCTGCATTTTCCAAGTGGAATTAGAGCTCAGGCTCGCATCCAATTTCTAGGAAGTTGTTCTGACAAGGGAACAAAACCACAAACAACTCACCAAATAGGCTACTCAGTGGACTGTAAGGAGTGACTTAGTGAGGTCAGGTACCTACTCTAAAAGTTGATCTCGTCTTTTGACTTTTGGTCTCACGACTAAGTTATTCAGGAAGGATTTTTTTTTATTAATGGCAGAAAAACAGTCGGATACACTTGGGTCACGCAAGAAAGGTACTACTGTACAGGTGTTAGACTTAACGTAGATTCTCCACTCATACCTGCATGTACAGAACAGCCAAGAATTTCTAGCTGGTGAAGATAAGGAATAATTTAAGCTTCTTCAGAAAGGTTTTACTTTTTGTTCTTCGTTGTAGTAAAGAAGCTTCACAGGTCAAAGGGGTTGCAAATGTGATCCAGTATTCCCAGTGATACAGACGCATTAATAATAATAATATGAACAACCATTAAGTGTGCTACAGTATGAGTGTAGATTTCCAACAACTTTCTAAATATAAATTGCATTATTTGACAAGCTGTCCTCTTCCAGTACTCAGCAGCATTGTAGAGTAGCCTTTGTTTTATACTGATGTACCGAGAAGTGGGAATGTTTGTTCAATCGTGTAACTCTTAATATACGCACATACCTACATGCAGATGATTAGTCTGCTTATGCATAAAAATCTGAATATTTAAATATTTTAATCCATACTTAGCTAAGCATATGAGTAGCCAGGTTTTCGAAGGAACTTGGGATATGAGCTCCTTATTTCAACGCTAATTAATTAGCAATGACATATTTAAGTTTCTTGCTTTACATACCTAACCGCGTTTCTTCCCCCCAAACAAACAAACACAAAAGAGATGTATTAGCATGTTTAACTAGCTATCTATCAATCTCTGTATATACACAAAAAGCCTGAGATACAAAGATCTAATGAGCCCTCTGAGGTATACAAATTACTGAAAATATTGAACACCAAATTCTCAGCTTAACGACACCTCTGAAGGGAACAGCAGGAATGAGAAAATATAACTAGACCAAATACTCAACCTAACAGCTCCCCAGTGAGGTATGGCAGTCTAGCAAAGTATAATAATGAGATCAAATACAAATTACAATATGAAAAGTGAAAATTCAATATGCAAGTATGAATAATACAAAATTACATTAGTGAAGTGACATATTTTATTAGCAGAACTTACTAAAGCATATGAAAGAACCTTCTTCATGCAATACACACGTGCCCTTCTATATTTCCCAAATGTAACTGTATTAGAATTTGTCTTACAGGAAAGTAGCTAAATATAGGAATGTGGATAGAGCATCATGCTGTGTTAACAGAATGCCTAACCCTCACCTCGGCTCCTTTTCTTCAGAGTTGGCTTTGAAGTGAGGACCAATCTGTGCATTTGGTACAGTCCAATTGAGCAGCACTGGATTTGAGTATCACCAGTACGTGGGGAACTATCGTGAGGAATCGCTTGTGGTAAGAACACCCTTTTATTGAAGCTGGCACTTACGGTTTAATGGAAAATGAAACGTGCAAGGGTTACAACCAGTGACAAATACTCTGAGACACATATGAGCCACGTGCAAGCTTCCATAGTTATAGTAGCTGTTTGGAGAAAATGAAGTTATTGTTCAGACCTATCTTCAGTCCAGCTGTGGATAGCAGGGGGCTTACCAGGACCATGCAATTTCAGATGTTGCGTTTTCGTGCGTGACTTTCTCAATCCGTTTCTTAGACCAAACACATAAAGAAAATGTAATTTGTGCTCCGTGAAGCGGAGTAACATGAGACATTCAGATGCCCCAGAAACCAGGCAACATATTTTGATATACACCAGACAATTATGACACGTACTTTCACCCTCAACTGTGCAATGTCACAAGGGCCATTAATAACAGGCTCTCCTGTAACGCAGCCTACATTTTTGTCTGGTTCTCCTTTTGTCTTCAGAGAACTGCAGTAGAACCAGTTCTACAAATGTACTCATGGCACAAAAAGCCTTCATGTAAATAAGGTTGCACAGAGCTTGTCCTGATTGTATGTGGAGTTGCGCCCTGCAGAGAAATAGATTTGGATGTTAATTTTAAATTTTATATGCAGTCCTTTAAAATCCTCCTACACCAAAGGAAATAAAAATTACAATTTTTCAGGTACATCCAGAAGTTAAATTAAAAAGAATGTGTTTTTCACTTCCAAGACGAAATACAACACTGTGATAGCGTTACTTTATATCTACGCTACCACTAGAAAGAAACAGACTGTTCCTGGACGTGACAGATGCCAGGGAAGACAAGCTTCTCTGTGTTCTGTGTAGAGAAGCTCCAAGCAGCACAATGCTGGCAGATTTTGGTTATGCCATTTGCTCTCGTTTGTATTTCTATATTGGATTCAGCACAGTGGGGAATGCTCCTGAGCAATTTATTTTCTCCAATCATACTGTTCTGTTCTTCTCACCCCTGGGGATTCAACAGAAATCTTTGACAGGTAGACAGCTCCTTGCATAGGAAAAATAAAACCCTAATGACAGGGGGAAATCAGTTGTTGGCCAAACACAATAAATATAAGAAACAGCTAGAGAAAGACATTTGAAATATTTTGACATTCAGAGACAGTACATGAGAAAGCTGGCTGCCTACCAACCTGAGGGTACGGTGATACTGAGAGGTTGCCGTATTCTTATCTGTATCTTGCCCTAAAACCTCTCAGCTGAAAGGTGGGGTTTCCTGCTGAGATATCAAAGTTGTACATAGGGCTTTAATTACCATTAAGCAAAATATTTTATTCCAGTAAAATAAAAATGTCATTGATGCTGTTGCAGATGCTAAATATTGTTAGAAGTGCTGACACGTGCTAGCATCAGTTTTAATGATGTCGTTTGGTTGTTTCTCAAAGAAATCTTCCTTAAAATGATGCATTTCGAGGAAGGTACCAAACAACATAAAGAAGAATCTTCTCTGACATAAGAATTTTCACCTTTGAAGGCATCAGAGGACTAAGACATTTAAGTTCTGGACATTTACTATGGCCAAATGATAAATTTCCATCAGCAATGTCAACATCAGCACCAACCGTGTCTTTGCAGTTATTCAATATAGTTATGCTTCAGCACTGAATTGCATGCGCGTGTGAAAATTAAGAAATTTATAACTGGGAATGAAGTCATGGATTTTCGCTGTTCCATAAACGATATTCAGAATCTTTTTTTCTTTTTTTCTTTTTTTTTTTTTTAAAGAGAGAGAGGGAGATGTTCTATTACAGTATCTATTTCAGTACAGTGATATTTAACAAATAGGTAAATTTGTCTACAGTGAAAATCTACTGTAAGGAATCAGATAGTAGAAGTGGAGGCCTTAACCAGGCAGTCCAGGAATTTCAAGTTTTGCATTTGAGAAACAACATTGCCTTCATTATTTTCTACTTCAGCGCTTCTGAGCAGGAAGAATTTAGGTCAGTGTTGAGTCTGAGTTACTGCTGATAACTGACAACAAATAAAACTCTGCCCCATATTTCATTCTTTATGAAAAATAAATGAGCGTGGGGTAAGGAAATTGCCTATCCTTCTGAGACAAGAATCTGTTAGCCAGTGCATTTGCATTTTGAAATTACTTTTGAAGACTCCAGTAATGGACTTTCCACACTGAGCCTGAGACACACGAGACAACATCAGAGAACTGGCCATATTTGCTTTTGTTGGTCCATGGCACGTGAGCCTCATCTGCAGATAGAAGACTGGTATGTTTAGGAGTTATGGTATAAAAAAATTACTAAATGGGAATAAGAAATTGGCTTTAACTCTGCTAAATATGAGAGTGGCCTAGGAGCACAAAAGGAAGGGTTTATTTTCTTGTAGTGTAAAAAAGAAAAGAGAGGTTAAAGCGCTTTTTGACTGTAGTTCTTCTTCCATAAGCTTAGTACTTTTCACACGCGGCTGACTTTGTGACAGACTAGAAAATAAAATGTCTGTGATATATTGTTGAGTTTATATTATGCTGCTATAATTGTACAGTCCAAGAGCTGGAAATGCAAGTAGAGGTCTCTCTTCCCTTTCCTCATTCGTATGGTTTCAGAGAGGAGAATTTTATTCTACTGGGAATGGTGTTCTCTGTGACCAGATACATGTGTTCAAAAACAATGGTTTAGATCATCCCTGTCCC
This sequence comes from Alectoris magna, assembly GCA_030625065.1. Lineage (NCBI taxonomy): Eukaryota > Metazoa > Chordata > Aves > Galliformes > Phasianidae > Alectoris > Alectoris magna. The sequence goes on from CM060567.1 coordinate 34,288,923, forward strand.
TGATATCACCTGCTTGTCTATATGTCCCAATGAAACTATTGGGATTTAGGCACAGGATTCAGCATGTCATTCAGCTTGAGTGAGCATAAAAACTAAGGACCCTACCTATGCGGGAATCAGGTCTTGCACCGTAGTGAATTGCCTTATAAGGTTTATTGGCATTTATACTTCTAGCTCTTTCTTTTATAATCTCTGAGTAGATTTTCTCTTTTACGTGTAAAAAATGAAGCGGTGATGTTTTGGTTTTGTTGTTTTGGTTTTTTTAATACTAAGCTTACCTAATTGTTGGCCTTTGTAGTTAAGGAGAAAAAACAGACCTTGTGGACAAAAGCCATTTCTTTTTATGTACGTCTTCCTTTAAACATGCCTAGGGCATTCAGTAAACTAATTAATTTTTAATTAATCATTTTGTTTGTGCTAGGACAATGTCTATTGTGTTGCTAGAACAAGGAAATTAGTACAATGTAACGCAACCTTTAGAGAGCATGCTGCTAGTCCTGTGAAAGAGAAAATAAACCGGTGGCTCTAGGAGAGGGAACTTCTGCTGAGGTGCATAGAATTGTGACATGCTTTAAACCGGCACAAAGCAAATAAAGGCTTTGATGTTTTAATCTATTTCTGCTACTAGATATTCCACTTTGCCAGATTAAATGTACACTTTGGAGATTATTTGTTTTACTCAAGGTAATTCTTGGCCCTATCATGTCAGCAATTTGAACTGTTTTTGCTGGGGTTGGGATTCCACCGGTGACACTGGCCAACCTTTCATCCCTCATGTTTATGATACCTTAGAAGTAACCAAATCTTGGCCTCTCATTCACAAAGACTAAAGATAAATATACACAGAAAACTCATCCCCTTCGTTAAGCCTGTCCCCATCACAATAGCTGACTCTGTCAACTGCGTTTTCTTCTGGAAGTGGTTTCCATGTTTGTAATGAATATCCAGTGTTATAAATCCTGCTAAGACGGAGGCAAAGCTTTCATTCATTTTGGACATCATTTCTACTTTAGTTACAATCTCTGTGCATCTTCACAGCAGACATATGCCATTTTTCAGTTTTCATTTAGGTAAAGACACGCTGCCAGTCATATTTTTTTTGTGGAATACCTGAGCAGCTTAAACGTGTTTGATGTTAAATAGAGATATTTGAAAGGTTTGCTTTTGAATTCCCGTCGATCAGGAACAAAAGATAATATAGTTCTCCATTTACAGTGCATAAGAAAGAATTACTTACACAGAAGTGGGGTTCCCGTCTCAGTGTTATATCAATACCGTGTTTTAAAAGAAAAAGGTAATCTGTGTGTGATATTTATGCTTTGTGGTTGTACTGTAAGAGAAACAGAGTGAAATTCAGAAACAATGGCTTTCTACCAGCTAAGATGCAAAACAACGATATAATCTGTGGCAAAATTGTGTAAAGTGACTTGAATGTAGAAAAAGACTGGTAGGAGTTTTCAAACTGAGAATAATTTAATACACTTTATTACAATGTCACCTTAAAGGGATGTGGGCCAAGTGAATTGGCATATTTCTAGCTTGACAAAGTGAAATAATTCCTTGAATTACTGTAAAGAATTGATTTTTTTTTTTTTTGTATATTTTATTACAGCAGCATAGTAAGAGCAAAAAAATGAAATAGGCCTTTTAGTTCATCCAGCACATAGCAGTATATTCACAAGTGCTTTGTCCAAGAAAATTTAAATAAGCTCACAGAATACAACTTTGGATGCTTCTCACAGGAAGCTATTTTTCAGTCTGTTAAATTTTAGGGTAAGGAATTTTTCTTTCCCAAATCTACTCCTTTATGCAGCAATTCTGCCATCTTTTCAAAGTGAAATCCTGGCCTATTTGAGTTAAGGATGGGTTTTTGTTTTCTTGGGGTTTTTTTTTTTTTTTGTTTTGTTTTGTTTTTAAACTAACTTCAAAGTATCTCTGATTTTTCCCTATACAGTTTTCTACTTTTTTATGTATAACTATTGTGCAACTCCATTAAAGAGCGCACAGAGCTGTGCAGATTTGTGACCGTTGATTCAACTAAATTCTGTCATTGTTGCCGAAAGCTTCTTCCCACTCTATTGTCTGCAGGGCTATGTAGTCCGAATGTGTGTATTCCCTCTTGTTTTCAGCCTACTCTCCCCATCACATGCTGATGTATAAGACAGTCTCTCTCCCATAGATCAGGACTCATCTCTCCCCTATTCTTATAAAAACCTATTATATTTCTCAAAGGCATAGGAATACACTAAAGGAAACAGTAATGTAGACTGTCGTTCTCCACCAGTGGCGATTCAGCAAGAACTAAAAGTGTGTATTGCTGTGCCACAAAATGCAGGCTTCTTCCACTTGAGATGGAAGGCAAGTCCATTTTCTGGTGGCATGGTCAGGCACAGGTACTCTCTAACGGTCCGTGAACCCTGATCTATCAGATGCACAACAAAGGGGAACAAAGTGTCCGACGAATATTCCTATAGCTTTCCACCACAGTAAAGACAGGCGCTTGTAGCAAAGGCCGAATTCTGTGCAGTGCGCTCCCTGATGCCTTGATACTCGTGTGAACACATCTGTTGGAAACGTGGTAAGAATTCTGAGTGGTGCTTTGATGCCCTTAGTTGAAAAGGTTGACAGAAGTTCCAAGTGCCATTTACAGTCTCTTTTAATTTTATTATGTTTATTACTGGGAAAGCTGAAGCAATCTATCAAATCTGTTTGTGCCTCCGTCCAATGCTAGAACAAGTCTTGTTCCATTTCAAATTGCAGTAAAAGAAAACCAAGGCACGTTTTTCTAGTTTCTGCTTCTCTGACACCTTGTTGGAATGTTGCTTTGCTGTATTTGTTGTCAAGGTTGCATGATGATTTTCAGTATTCACCTCAAATGTGCATTTGATTAGTATTAATCATGAAATTGCTATATAACTGCGAAGACTATAGGAAGTACGTATGCCTCATTAAGCTAATGTAGGCATTAGAAATTGACAGGATTTTCATGTGTTAGCTACTAAACCCAGTAAAAAGTGATGTAAAACTCAACTTGCTCGCTGTCAAGCCTACTGTGAAGACAGCATGCAATGAATCGTGCCAAGTCTTTTATGCTACTAACAAGAAGTATTATTGTTTCTGCTGTTTTTCCTACCACTGGATAGTTCATGAGCTTGATTCCAAGAGGACCCGTGATAAGCTGGGTAAAGCAGAAACTAAATACAAGAAGTAGGAATCGCCACAGTGGCGTACAAAGGGAACTGCACAAAAGAAAGCACTACTTGTTGCTTAAACAAATGCTGTCCGCCAGAAAAATGGGAGTTAATCAAAGGTAGCATAGGTGTCCGTGAATGCAGTACGATGATAAATGTTCTATATTTTTTTCTAAATAAATGTCTAAAGAGGTACAGAAGTGAAAATTAAATAGCAGTGAAGAGCGTAATGAAAAGTGGGCTACAGTAATTATGACCATTTTATCAACATAATAAATAATCCTAACAATAAGGCAGCGTTAGTAATAATGTGCCTTTTTGGGCTCATTTCCAAAGATCAAGCTGAATCCTCCTGCAGTATTTTGTGTTAAAAATAAGAGTGTTCTTTTCCAGAACCCGTAGTAAATGTGATAAATTCAAAGGCTGCTGCAGCGGTATTGCAGAAGAACAGAAAACATACCCTAAGGTGCACAGCACTGGCATCTTTCATTTAATTCCAAGATGTTGTAGTGATACGTTTGAACAAGAACTCGGAGGTCCTGTTGGCCGCTGCGTGTGATACAAAAGACACATGATGCCATGAGGGCCTAGAGTTAGGCTTGATTTCTGCTGCAAGAGTAGACAGTTAAATGCAAACAGCAACAAGTGGTTTGCTTCCCGTAAGCATCTGCGATTTGGGTTTGCAAAGGAGAACAGCACGATGTCAAAAATACATTTCATATGTGTCTTCCTGTTTAATTATTTTGCTTTGAAGTTTTGTTTCATCGAGGACCTCAGCATGTAGAGATAACAATACAGGATTCACTTCTGGAAACGGCTTAAAATATCAGTCTCGGCTATTGTAATTATCCTTGATCATAGATTGACCAAACTTACTATGTTAGGTTTATTTCAAGGCTTTATTAGGAAGCTGCTCTCACATTTGCTTCTAAAGTTTAGAGACCTTTTAATGTAATCCCAAATATATTAATAGTGATTTGTTCCTTTATGAAAATGGCTTTTAGCTTTTAAAACGCTTTTTTTTTTCATGTTTATCTACAGATGCAGTTACAAACAGAAAGACAGTTATTTTTCTCCTGCTTGTATTCTAAAAATAAATATTTTAGTTCACTTTACCATGAGAAAAAAGAAAAAGGCTGGAAAGAAAGTAGATTTTTGGTTGGTTTGCTTATTTTCTCTTAATCGAAACAGCTTCTGATATCACTTACTGCAATGTCATAGCTGAAGCTCCTATTTAGTTCGGATTAGATCACCCATTGAGCTGATCTGATTCGCCAAGTTGTTAACTTTTTCAGACGTAGAAGACGGACTGAACAGCACATATGATGACTTTGCGTTATGGGTGCAAAGGCAAAGGACAGGCAAAACAAATATGGAAGAAGAAACAGATCATACTGCTGGAGCAGTCATCCTGGTGTCTGTACCGGGTGTCCTGTGAACCTCTGAGTTTTGTAAATCAAACTAGCATCTTAAATTAGCATTGAAGTCAAGTGCTTTACTTAATGACACTGATTTTTGCCTACTACACTGAACAACCAGCAGCACAAATACTGTAGCGTAGTGGCACTTGTAAAGGAATTGGCTGAACTATAATCTCCTGCTAATGGTCTTGGAAGATCCACGTGCCAAGCGACACTATATGAAGGCATAATTCTTGCAGGCATTCACAAGATTTTCTGGCTGTGAAAATCAAGCTATGTTCCACAGTGGCAGATGGAAAGGATATTACTCTTGCACAGGCTTGAGAAACTTTCTTTAGCTTGCTCTATCTTTTGCCAATGTCTAGCTAGTTCAGCTGGATGACAGTTTTGTGACGACTGCCCAGGTCCTGTTTAACAAGGCAACAGAGGCCTTTTTTTGTGATTTAATCAGAACTGGAATCTCTACCAGTGACAACAGGGTTTTAGCCTCCAGAATATTAATAAGAACACACTCTGTGTTAATCAGAGACTTTAATTTTTGAATTAACAAGCATTGTCTAAATGCTTTCTCTCAGTGACTTTAGCTTTTCCAGTGTAAAAGATTCAGTAAATTGTGTCAGAAGTGCTGTAGATCTATGAGATATTTTAAGCAAAAGCTGTGTGATAACGGAGATAAAATCAGCAGTCTACAGCTTGTCTCCCATGAGCATACAGCAACGCAGATCTTCAAACTTAAATAGTTTTGTCACTTCAGCTGTGCTTATACTGCGTGGGATGCACTAGGGAAACAAAAATGTGGCCAGAGGTGGTCTATTTGCAGGTATTACTGAAAGATATTTTTGAAGTCATGTTGTTCCTTTTTCAGTGTTGTTTTTTTTTTCTTTATACTTCGGGCGGTTGATATTCTTCTGGAGGGAACTTAACAAAACTTAGAATCAGGAGCCTTCTGGAAGATACTAGCTCTCATCAAACATTCTAGTGGTGAACAGAGGGCAGCAAATGGCATTTTGGTTTGGCTAGTGTTACCAGCAATAACTTAGAGTTTCTAATTCTGATCTAATGATGCTTTGGAAGATATGGGTTGATCTTTATGGGATTTCTACCATTCCAGAGAAAAACGCCTCGTGTATGCGTTAATCCACTCAAGAGGAACCTCGTGGAGTTTAAATGCCAAATGAACATGTGAAATACCAGATTTTAAAGTGGAGTTTGCACAGCTGCCGTACTGGGTTACTAGGGAGCAACTGCATCCACAGTTCAGTGTAATAGGAAAACAGAACTTGGGATGGAAACTGCCTTTCCGCTATTTGGCAGAATCCACCTATAATGCACTTGGCCTCAGCTTTCACTCTTCCTTCCATTCATTCTCTCTCTTTCTCCCATCCCTTCATTCCTTCTGTGCTCTGTATATTTTCTTTAAGTTGTTTAGACTTAAATTATTTTGCATTTTTTGCAAATGATAAAGTAAGCTTTAATACGTGAACCACCTTAATAAGAATTTCATAAAGCTGATCCAGTTATCGTATAGTTTGATTTACAGCGTAGGAAGAACTGGAAAATGTTTCCACAAAAATTAGTGCTTATTTGTTTTGTTTTCACTTTTTGCAGAGCCAGACCAAACAATTAAATGTTTTGTAATAAAATGCAAAATACAGCAGGTCATAAATATTAACCGCACCCAAACTATTTTCTAGCAGCTAACATGAAAGTCAAAGAATACTTACTGTCGATAGCTTCCATGTTGGGAAGCTAAACATCAAAACTCCATCTCTGTTTGGTGCTTCGAAGTAAACAATTTTCTTACTTCTTTTTCTGTACTTTGACACTGCCTTAAGAGTTTGCATTGCTTTGGAGTAAAAAATATGTTTTAAAAGTTAAATGATCTTTGCTACTGTTATCAGAGTCTGAGGTATGAGTTTTTCTGTGAAGGAGAGATTTAAGGTACTGGGTACCACAGAAGGGGCCATCCACATAGCAGAACGTTCCCCAGTAATCTATTGCATAAGGCATTATGGTGCCTCCTGATAAATTTAAGCACAAATCTTTTTTACTTTCTTGACTTGGCTAATATATTTTGCTTCGGTGAAAGTCTGGGATGCTCAGAATTTCTGGAAGTGACTCCAAAGAACTGTTAATTTCTTTAATAGACAAGTATCTATACAGACAAATCAATTAAAGAAATAAATAAATTTCCTGAGATTGACAATTGCACAGGCCAAGTTTGGAACGTGAAATTTAATAATATGTTAACACAATGTAAATTCACAAGGATATAGAGGGTTTTGTTTTGTTTTTACACCGGTGGTGAGAAAAACAATACATTGCACTTGGAAGTAAGTGAATGTATTAAGATGAACACTTGTTTCTGCATGAAACAGCTGCGCACAAAAGAATTTATGTGCAAGTTTGATTTGTTTTGATCATGTTGACTCAGCGTAGACTAAGTCCCTCATCCTTTAGTTTGGCATCACACGTTCGTCTCGTATTTACTAATTTGAAAAAGCTGATTCTAAACCAAATCCCTGGAATTGTACTCCTAATAGATTGCTTCAAAACAAACAAGAAAGAGAAAAATGTTCAGATCTCAGCTATAGTTTTATATGTTCAGGATTCCCGTAAAGGACTACTTTATGCTTTTTTTCAACTCCATGTCTGTCTGTCAGCCATGAGCAAATGCAGCGTGTCTGTCAATTCTGCTTCTTGTTTGACTGGTTGTGTCTTTGAAGGAAGATAGGACTGTGGTTTAAAACTTTACTTCAGACAAGTAATATGTAATTAGAGTGTGAAACAAGAACCCTTTTGGATTATAAAAAATATTGTCTTAGCTTCCTTGTATCTCCTTAACTGAAATGAAGCTGAGACCCAATCAAAGTAAGAAATTTTAGTTTCACCAGAAAATGTTGATAAGATCAGATGCCGTGTTGCCCTTGCAAGTAACCATTTAGAATGGAACCAAGCGCAGTGAGCGTCTAAATACATTCCTTGTCTTTCACAGTAGTATCTGACCTTTTGCTTTAAGTCATTGTGCCTGCAGGGTATAGAAATGCTTACGGAACAGTGCATTAGATTCAAAATGACTATTCGTACCGTTAAAAAATGGTAAAAAGCTCTCACCTCTTAAAACCTGAAATTCCAAAAATAAAATCGTGTTGTTCTTCAAAAAATATACAAGTAAAAGTCTACATTGCTTCAGTGTTTTTTGGTATATAGAATCTCACTCTAAAACTTACTGAAGCGATTTTGAAATTTTTGCTTTGTCTTCAACGTGGTTTTGAATCAAGCCCATCATGCTGAACTGTTTCATCATTTAATTACAATGATATTGTCTCTCAAGAGACATCCTGAACATTGGCAACCGTCAGTGTTCTGTGTGTGACCGTGCTTTTGGTCTGCGTTCTGGTTATACTTGAATACGAGGAAAAAAACAAACATAGCTTAACGCGGAGACATTACGAAGCCATAGACCTAAGGAACAAACAGAATCTACAGCTCCCACTTTACATTCTGTTAAGGACAGATTGATTTTATTATCTTCTAATGAAATTACATGCATCGCTATCTTGTCATCCCTTCTTGCCATCCCCAGCCTACAGTCTTGTAATCTGTACAGCTGGTGTCATAGAACTAGAGTTATTCTTCAGTCTTACTAGCAAGTATGTGAGATCAATGAAATCAATGCTCTTTTCCTTACAGGTGAAATTAGGTTAGTTTTATGTAACAGTAGAAGACCTTTGTTTCTTGGTCCAGTGCTGCACTACAACCCTTCAATGTGTATTACTTGGTATTTGAATTAACGTGTCTTAATTTTTAAGCAACAGCTCCTTTTAGAACAATGAAGTGTTTCAATCTTTTATTTCAAGTCTATTGCATACTCTGGGCATTTTCACCCACTACCAATGATCTTTGCTCAGATTTTGAAAGCGTAGAATAAAAAAGATGCATCCTAACAATGTATCGTTTGCAGTTCTGATGTCTGAGTTATTTTTTTAAAGAAAAGTCATTCTTAATTGGGGGACGTATCTATACAAAATATTTTCATAGAATTTTGTTTGCGCTGAAGGAAAACATGAATGCTTTTTTTCTGACTGAAAAGATGCCAGCTGGAGCAAACTAATGAGTCCCAAAAAGAGAACATTTGTACAGCTGGAGTCTGAATGTTATCAAGCTCCTTGGTTTTGATTGACAATATAACAGTCACGGTAATGGAAAGTAATCAATAATACTCCCTCTGTAATAATGTTAATAGTATCATCCAAGAATGACTGGTGAGCAAAGTATTCAGAGGTTCAGCTCAATTTGGGTAAGCGCTTGAGGCTTCAAATCTGTGCCTAACCCACCGGGGGATCAAATACTGTTCAAAAATAGGTTAATCGGTGTCTTACAGTATTCAGTGTTGCTCTAGTAGTTGGTATCGAAATGTATCAAAAGGAAATATGGAGGAAAGGAATACTTTTTAGAATCAACAGCTCTTAAGCTTTTAGAAGACTCAATTTGGAAAAGTAGTTTAACTCCTGTTACTTTGAACTAGATCGTTCTTCGTCAACTCCTTGTGTCCTTAACGCACATAAAGATGGTGGTGTTACTCATCTTGATATATGCATTCTTCTACAAAATACGCAGTATTCAAAAAAATTTCAGAACGCTTCTGCTCGATTTTAATCCAACGGCAGTAGAAACAGACATCCGTGAAAATAAGTAAAACAGAACACTGTCTGAACAGAGATGACAGTGGTATTTGTGGAGAGGTTTCAAAAATAAAAATAAAGAATGAATATACGTACTTGCCAGGGTAAGAGCACGACCAACAAATAGACCACGGAAGCACTTAGAGGACAGAATGTCGGGCACAAAAAGGTGCATAGATAAGGTTATAGGTATAAAAGTTACAGGTGTAGACTGTGTAGGACCTTAAGTAATGCTTTTGTGCTTTTTTACTGGAGAGTAGAAATGCCGTGCCCAGGGTTAATGCAATAAGGTTCAATACTTTGTAGAAGTTGGTTTGGTTTGGTTTGGTTTTTTGTTGTTTTTAATGTGCTTTTGGTATATTTAATGCCTCACTAGACCTAAAAAAATACACACTAGGGTCCAGTGCTCATTTCAATTCAATTAAGATATACAGGCTTTGCAAAATATACATCGATAGGGAGCCACATTTTCAGAAATAATTGCTTATCCGTGCACTTTTTGGCTCATTATAACAGGCTCATGGAATCCAACTTTAAATAAAGGCTGTTGGTGGACTAGATTACAACACAGTATCGGGAGACTTCATGAGCTAGATGTACTCTATTATATTAAGCTTTTATTATATATAGTATGAATCAGCAAAGCGTTCAGTCTCTGCTAACCAGAGTCCCTGTACTTTAAATCTTGAAGGTAAATATTTTCTGCCAAGGGTACTCTGTTAATGAACTGTAGGTTTTGTGCTTTCTCTGTTAAAACTGACTTAACAGAAAAGTCTCCAAGGTACTTCTGGAATTTCTTCCAAAAAAACCCCAAAAGCATCACCACAAGGTATGCTTTCGTACTACTGAGAGGTAGTGTGAAATTCACTTCTCTGCTGTACTACGTTGTACATGCCCGTGACCGTATCTGTCCATGGAAACACTCCGTTGCCTAAGTATTTTAAGATAAAAAGGATTTATATATATATATATATATCTCCAAATAAACAAACAAGTTCTTTCTCTGACACAATCAGTGAACGCTGCTTTGATGCAAAGCCACGGTCTGTGCCCCTTCATCCTCCCACAATGACAGTGCTGCTTCTTCACCGTGTTGCGTACAGCCTTGCTGCCATCAGCCACCAGGCAGCGTGTAATGGCCGGTTCAGGTTGCAAACATGCCGATGCATGCTACAAAGGAATAAGCTGCGCTAATTTTGATAGTGCATGTAGGAACTCAGTACTTGATTTCAAGTTACTGCCTCAGAAGCTTGAAAGTGGGCAGTGTTTGAGTGGCGTAGGGAGAACTGTCGGGGAACGATGGTGTGTTTTCTTGGGCAGTGAGAGGTAGTTCTTTGTGTGTTATCTAGTACATGATTCTTGTTTCTTCACTGAAGAGATCTCAGTACTACAAGTGACACCATTGCGCAGGTCACGTCATGGAACCCTGCTGTCTGCCTACCCGAGTAACTCCCTATCAAGCTGCGGGGGGATGCACTGTCAGCAGTGACACTGCAACAGGCAAGATGAAGGATTACAGCGGAGGAAAACACTAATTAGGGATTATTACACTAATTTCCTCCTCCTGGGCCCACTGCATTTACATGAAGAAGATGGCACACCTGGGCTGCAGGTCCCTGAGAGCTAACGAGCTGCAGCTGTGGGGAGGCGGTGCCGCTACCCCAGCACAGCCGAGGCTGTTTGGTGGGAAGAAGGTGTTAGAAGGGGGCCAGGTCAGTTGGCGTGGGAGCTGTTTCAGGATCAACGGGGGAAGCCTTTTGTGAGACATGGTATGTGTTGGTGGGTCCTAGGTTTGCTGAGGTGAAGCAGGAGGAGTAGCACCTATGCTGGGGCAGCGCTATTATGGTTGCGGAGATACTCCTTTGGGGCTTTGTTCTGTCTAGTCAGTAGTGCTTTTGTGTGGCATTTGTATTGTTTCTGGTGAAGCGCAAGGTTAGGAATGTGAAGCGCGTTGGCTTCAGGGCAGGGTGTAACCTGGTGCCATTGCAGGGTATGAGGCCTGCTTGGTGTGAGGGGAAATCTCTGTTTTTTGTGGTGGGGGCTTTGTAGGGCCTGAGGGGGAAACGTCAAAAACATCTCTCTGAAGAGAAAGTGTGGAGGAAAGTAGTTTAGCGGTATGCTGATGGAAAGCTGCAGGTCTAGGGCGGGCTGAGGGCTGGGAACCTTTCCATGCTGCTCTAGAGTAACTGTACCTTAAATTCCAGGAACTTAGCGGAGGAAGAGGAGAAAGCTTACAGCTCCACGAGGACCTGCGGTAGACTTGTGAGTTTGTTGCATGTTTTATTTTGGAGTTTGCTTTCTCCTGGAAGTCATATCTGTTAGTAAATGGTGATGAGCAAGGCTTGAAAGCATAATAAGGCTCTTCAGGTACCTTTAAGAGCCAATTTGTGCATTGCAAGCGTATGCAGAGTGGTGATGATAAAACGTTCTCTTCTGGTTTTTAAAGAGGGGAAAAAAAATACTTTTGATGCTGTTTGATAAAATAAGTATCTCTAGGTTGGGGTCAGTGCTGATCATTAATATTTACTTTCTTAGAACTTTTTTATGGGAATATCGAGTCAGAGGTCGCAGTGGAGGCGGTTCTTGGTCCAACTTTGATGAACTATCATAGCTGTTTAACTTAGCTCTGTTTTTGCTAATGTTTTTGTTATAGTAGCAGCCATCATGTTTGTACCTGTTAATGTTCTCACAATGAAATATTTAAAGGCATCTTGCTTACAAATAAAGAGGGGACTTGATCTATCCTTGAAGGAGAGAGTAAAACTGCAGTAAAATTATCATAATGCTTGATTAGAAGCTAAAATATATCTAAAACGAAATGTACTAGGCAGCGCTGCTCTCAAACAGATAGAGAAAGAGAACTCCAAGTCATCAGACTCGCGAGTACATAGTTACTTTTTGCTTTAGCTACAGGGATAAATTAATGAAGAACCGTGCTCTGTTTTTCTCTTCTGCTTTCTTGAGTCTCTTGCATCTTTCATAATACAAGCTAGTAGTAACACGTAGGTACTTGCAGACAATTCCAGCATTATAGCAATATCTGCCAACGTCAGAAAAATAGCAACCAGAGTCAGCTGATATTATGTATGCAAAATAAGTGTTGAATGCATATACATTAAGGTACGTCTTAAATTTTCAGCTTACACGAAGTATGAAGTTCTCTTAAGCGCTGAGGGAGTTGTGGAGCAGTATGGTTTAAAACAAGGAAAACACTTGCAGAAAGAACTAAAACTGGACGGGCATATTCAGAAAATTATAACAGGATTATTCAGAAGTTGAGTGGTGTCACAGTTCATATTTTATTTAAAGAAACAGTCACTGTCAGCAGTTTGGGTTGGGTTGGTTTTTGTTTTTTTTGCATAATATATTAAACATTCAATTGATTACATAAACCAATAATAGGCACTGTGTGGCTTAATGTATTAGTGATTCTGAAGCATTGCCAGGTGTGGAGGTTGAATGTTGTTTTTATATCACTGAATATCTTTCAGGAGTCGTCTAAACATGATACTGGGTGTGGATTAGTAGTGTGTATTTTAGCCATTCTATTTATAGTCTGTTCTGCTTTTGTAGGAAAATCCTAGCGTTTGCTGGTAACTGTTCAGTCAAAAAAAAAAAAAAAAAGAATGTGATGTTAACTTCAGGTGCCTTTAATCTTAGTCTTGCTGGAGATATGGAAATGTTCACTGCGCTTCTACTCTCCAGTGAGTTTCGAGGCTGTGATGCCACTGAGGGGCTCATGTGGGTATATACAGAACGCTGTATCCAGTCCCTTCTGCTTCCAGGAGTTTTTTGAGGTGATCTTTAGAGAGTAAGTGCGAATAAGAAAACCACATTGGTATCTCAGTTACTGTAGTTTTGAACTCTTATTTCTTCCGTGTGTATCGGTTCCCAGGAATGCAGTAAGCTCTGAATTCCAGTGATTGAGAATTTGGCATGGTTTTAGTTGTTATTTAGGCGTGGTAGTCTTCAGTACTGGTAGAGAAGCAACTACTTCCAACAAATACAAGAAATACGAGGTAGGAGGCATTACTTTCAGGGTAACACGCTTTCTATTTATTTCCATGGAAACATCAAAAGATACCAAGAGTTTGATAGGAAAAAAATGTCAGCTACAAAACACTATATTCCAGTTCAGTCATCACCATTAGATCTGCCTTTTTGTTAGCCATGAACAAGAACCTGCGTGCTGTGCTGGTAACAAAAAACCTGCACCGTTGGAGTTGACCTGCTGTCACCACTGCCGAAATTTATCACCCATCACCTCACTGTGCTCACATCCACTATTTGGTCTCGACAGTGTTCAGCAAGCATTGGCAAATGTTAGTGGGTGCCGTTTTCTTCACACGGAATTCAGTGGCACACCTTTGTTTTCATCCACACTTCCTTGTCAGGTGCCATTCTGTCAGACTGCCCCTCTGCTGAGATCTGTCACGTGGCAACGACGTGTAATGGAATGTTGTGGGAAATTTCCATCTCCCCTGCTGTACCACCAACATCTGCCTGTGATGTGGGCCACTGTAACAAAATAGGCATTACTTTTGGAACGGTCCTTGTATAATACCAAGCTTTGCTTTGGATTCAGTCCTGTTTTACTTGAATGGTTATCACTCTCTCTATTTAAGGTTTTCCTACTTGTAGAATCTATGTTTCCTTACAAAAAAAAAAAAAAAGTAGGTATAACCTTCCTACAATGAAGCAGCAGAAAGTGGCATTCCTGAGTTAGAGGAAATGGAGAGCACTAGCTGTGATTGCTTTACCAAAAGGAAAACTTTCCAAGACCTAGTGTGCCGCACTTTAACCCACAGTGGACTTTAAGGGTATTACAGGATGTACATCTAAAAATGAAAATGTTGACAGATGTAAAAGCAGAGCAGTAAGCAGGTGCCACTGTAATTAAGAGCAGCGTCCCTTCAAAGAAAAGGGTTGTCAGCAGGTAAATAAACTGCCATTGTGCAGCTCACCTCGTTAAACAGGAAGGTTTGGAAGATGACTGGAGAAACAGCATCAATCAGTGTTACTTTATACATCGGTTATGAGAGACAGCTGCCTGCTGTGGGACATACATAGTACGTACTGCTAAAAACAAGGTCTTTGTGCTGGGAGTTGTGCTACAGGTGATCTGAGCCCCTGAAATTATTTCGTGTTTATAGTTGTCAAGTTCTTTAATATAGCTTTTAATCATGTCGTGTTTTCCCCTCCAACTCAGGTTTCTACTTATTGGTTGTTTTTCTTAGCAAGCAAGTCTCATTCCGGAGTTGCATTTAGCATATTTTGGCCCTGTGTACGAGCTCTTCTCTGGGATTCTGTTGTGGGTTGTTTTTTTTTGCGGGAGAGTGTCTGGTTGTCTCAGGCTTCAACAGATGTTTTCAGGCAGCTTTCTTGTCATGCTGAAAGAGGTTCTGAAGAGAGACATCGGAGACTTTGTGCTAGTTCTAATGGCTTCTACACCCAAGTAGGCAGATGTGTGTTTGAACAGTGACGAATCGCATTGCCACAAGACTGCTTTCTACTGGAACACAGCATTTCGAAACATTACATGCACTTCTGTGGATCAGAGATTCCTCAGTTTCAAGCAGACGGAACAATATTCTCAATATTAAGCGGAATTGTGCTGTTGAGTTATATGTTTGATTCTTCGGGTTTTTTTCTTACGGTGCTTTCAGTGTAAAAATACTATTAAATTAGGCTACTTTAGATTACAAGTATTTTAAGCCCAAGATGGTCTAAACTATGGGAAATGGAACAGTATGGAACGTTAATATGCAAAATATTCTCTGAGTTGTTTGCAATGAGTAAAATTGTGCCTCTTTATTCTGACCTTATGTAAGCAGTGCTCAATGTAGGATTGGATGGGCTGTTGACACAGGTGACTGGAAGCGTCAATCTCGGCCACTGCAGCTAAACTAGGATCTATTACTGGCATTTAGAAGTGAATCACTGATCTTCCCATTTAAACAGGATGTTCAGTAACTGTGATATAGGCATGATGTAATTTGATTTTTAAAAAGATACTTGTGGAGAAGTTATCAATTGTTATATCAGCCAGTCTTGTTTGGTTGTTGTCTTGCCAATCCTCTTAAACTATGCCCATAATATAGACCCTGACTTTGGAATACTGTGATCTGCTGTGACCATAATGGGTGGTGTTCAGTGTGCCTTTATGCAAGCATCTTATTGTAATGTAGACTGATAAAAGATTGATGTCTCCCTGCTGTAGAATACCAGAACGTTGTCTTAACTGATGTAATGAAGCATCACAGAGAGGGATGTTGGTTTTTGCTCACTGTAGTTGGTATTAGCAGATGTCTTTCAAAGATGGCAGAGAAGCATGATTTTGAGGAAACCTACCTAATAAGATCTGTGCTTTCCAACCTTGCGATAATGCCATTAACACAGCCTCCGAAGAGGCTGTCAGTAGACTTCTTAGTCTCTTGGTCTCTTCTTAGTTTTAAAAATACATTATATAAAACAGTATGTATTTTTACTTGCAATTGAAGTATTAATATGCGGTTGCTTAAGTTACTTTGTTTAAGCAGTCTTAGGTCGATGCCTTGGGAGGGAGTACTCAAATTTTGTGTCAGATTGGTTTGGGCTTGCCTGGCTTTGTTGTTAAGGCCGATTAAAATTTAAATAAGCCTACAAAGCAATGGAGTTAGTGGTGCAGTAATCCTGTATAACCACTTTCATTTATATTTTAAGCCAACCTGTTCTACCTTAACTCCAGATGCTGGACCTTAACTATTTCTGTGCTGGGGAGGAGGAGTATAACTGTATGCTTAAACTGTGATATCCAGAGAAATCTTATCCCACCGGTTTGATACTTCCAACTTTTCTGTCAAATCATTTTGTACTATTGGCAGAAGAACGTTATGCAAAACAGTTTGAATTCCTAGCTAATGGTTACAGCTTAGAAACACAGTAGGATTTTTTTTTTCCTATGTCAGTCTTCACTTCTAGCTGTGGCACGACTTGTCAGAATTTACAGGGTTTGATGATGCAGGGTTTCTTTAGCAAAAATCAACATAAAGTTTTAATGAAAACTAATCTATAAATCCATCTGTATTTTTTAAAATGTCTGCTTAATGTGTGTTGTGCATTATCACCGTGACTTGAAAGCGGCTTGAAGCTTTAAAGCTTACAAGCAGCTGTAGTTTTGACCACTAAACAAGTGAAGCGTGGCGTCTGAAGCTTTCACTTTCTTAATCCCTTTTTAACTCCTCACAGATTGCTTGTTTGATTATCAAAGTGGCTTCTTTGTGAAAGCTGCTTATCTTGGAGATGAAGAGCACTGTATCTATCGGCTTCAGTTTATAAAATTCCAGGAAAGAGTGACTTTTTCATTATTTAAATCATCACGGTACTTTTGTTTTGGATAAATGGTTTGCACTTAGCAAATATTTCTTTCAAACGTGGCTTTTATTCTTGCCAGTTAACCACCTTTTTCCCCAAAAGTTAACCAAAGGCTTTGACACATACTAAGTAATGGATATCTCTTCCTACTGGATGTGATCCTCTTTATACAGCCCAGGGTGCTCTTGGCCCTCTTTGCTTTTATCTCTCGGTTCACGGTCTCTGCTGTTGCCTGGACCTTTTCATTCCTGAGTGTGTAAATCTGATTCAGTTTTTGCTCAATTACTTAGTGCACTAATTCATTCCTCCTGCCTTCCTAGGTCTGTCTGAATAGCATCCCTGCTCTCAGGTATGGCAGTGCTCCCACCGGTTTGGTGTCATCTGTGAATCTGACAGCAGAGAGTTGTTAGTAATAAAGGCCCCTGTGGTACAGCATTGTCAATGGCCGCAGGTGGCACATGATGATGAGCAGACCATCTGAGCAGATATTTGCTTGTCTAATTGTCCGCCCATCTAGATAGCAATATCCTAGATTGGGTAAAGAAATCCTCCGGGATTCTTGAAGTTGTCATCTTCCCGTCTTTCATTCTGGAGGGCGATCAAGCTAGCCAGACATGGTTCACCTTCTGTAAAGCCATATTGACTTTAGCATATATGGTTCAACGTGACTTGTTCCGTGACTTTCTTAGGCACCAAAGTAAGATCAGACAGCAAGTAACTTCTGAAAAATGCGGTAGTATTTGTCTTCCTTAAACTGGTATCATTGTAGTTCAGGATATTCTGATACAGACCCATTGAAGGATTTGCTGTGAGCTTGTATGCCCGATATTGCAGTCATTACGCTCAGGATTTCAAACTACCGCAAGATGTGCTGAGAACTACTATGTCACTCTTTTGGCCTTCTGTTAGTGGTTCTGCTGCTGATGTCTCTCATTCACTGGTACCCCATGTATGGATAGGGGGATAATATTATGATATTTCCAAGCTTCTAATAACAGTAGCTGCAGTGGCTTGCATTCAGTAATCCAGAAAAGGGAAGACTTAGCTCATGTGCTGAATTGGAGAGCCTGTTTGTCATATATCTTGCAGCTTATCAGTGGAGAAAAATAAGGAGCTCCAGTGGTGACTCGGGTCACCTAATATCTGGATCAAATCAGGATTACGTGGCTTCATTAGCGCAGCACTATTTAAGCATCTGAAATCTTCAGTTAACCCAGGTCGGCCCACCCTTCAGAGGGTGTTCAGCTTGCTTGGCTAAGACTTGGCTAAGACCGCTTCTCTCTCCGTCCTGCTGCCCTTCTTAGCATCAGTGATCAAACAGCGTTTTCATAATCTTTAATATTTGTAGTGAGGTACAAACACAAGGAGCCCGACTGTCTTTCTATCATTTATCAAGGATCCAATGAGCCTGCTCTCAACTCTGACCAGGATCTGTTTCAGAAGCAGTGGGGCTAGGAAGGAGGGATTCACCCCCATGTTTTGTTTTTAGGAGCCCTATGCTGGAGGTTAAGTTGCTTTAACCTTGCAAGGTCAGTTTCAATTAGAGTTGTGGTGTTTGGGTGTTTTTTGTTTTTAAGACAAGATGATGTTGTGTTTGGGAATCATGCAGCCTTTTGTAGGCGTTGTTTTGGGGTTTGGGTTTGTTTTTTTTTGCCTAAGACTATATTTCCAAATCATTGATTTTTCAATGATGAAAAATTCATCTTTATTCTTCCCTTTGTAAGGTTTAATGCTTTTAAGCTTGTCTTAAATTATAAATGGGTACTGTGTATTTAGAACAAACAGCGTACCTTCTGCACGTGATCACCATTTGCTTAGCTTGAGTAAGTCAAGGTGGTTTTCTTACCTAGTATATTATTGGGATGCATAGACATACTTAGCCTTTTGCCTTACTTCTCAGCCTGTTGTCTGTGGCAGGTTCATTTTCTACACACGGATTTCCAGCTCTAGCATCTTTGACTAGAGAATGGGGTTGCCAAACAGGTGTTCTGCAAAGGAAATTTTATTTATTGCCATAACGGTAGTCGAGTTTCTGGTTGTTGGGCAGTATGACTTACAGTAAAAAGAGAGAGAAGATACAATCAAAATGTGGTAGAAGAGCATCTGATGCTTATGCTCTCGTAGGTCCATTTGATCTCCATTTTCAGTCATGCCTTTGAGTTGAGATTAAGGTTTTCAGTGTGTTTATTGGTGTTTAGAAGACTTTGTAGATTGTTACACGGTTACTTTGCTTTTGGTGGTGAACACCTAGAATTGTCTTTCATGTAGCATCCCCAGAAAATATTGTCTGTCGGAGGAGCGGAAAGTTCTTTCTTGCGTAATTTCATACTTGCTTTGTGTTGCTAAAACTTATTTAAATTGAATGAATGGAACATCTTCCGCTCTTAAAATAAAATTACTGCAGTGCACAGTTGTTAGAGGAGAACTTTTTTTCTTTAGTTTGATTAGAAGCCTGTTGTAAGGGTGAGTTGGAATAATGACAGCTCTTTATTAATGCATGCTGCCTGCATATTATGATAGCAGCGCAGAAGAAACTTACTTTCTTTTCCTGTCTTGAAAGATATGTGAACCTTTAATTGCTTTAACTGAAACATTAAGCTTGTGAAGCTGTCTGGATTAACTCATTCTAACACTTTTAAGTAAGTTTGTTAGGAGGTGACTGAGATAAATATAGTTGCCCTTCTTCCTCCGTAAGCTTTCTCCTTTAGTGTTTTAGTTGCTTTTTCATATGAAATATTCTTAAAGTATGAGTTTAGGCTACCTATTAATTCATATTTCGGAAAGGTTGCTGATCTTATGCTGTTTTTCTAGTTGTGGGTGGGTGCATGGTGAAGTCATCCGCCATCACATGTAACATAGGGTGAAGTTGAAGAAAGCAAAATGCAGTCCTTGCAGAGAGGGTAAGCCAATGATTCATGTCACTATCTTCCAGAGCTTCTTTTTGAGCGGCGTAGTCTCAATGAGAAGGGATGCAGTTGTCAGCTTTTCCCTCTTCCTGACATATTTTCCATTCACCCGTGAAAATTCAGCTTTTGGAGGTCATTGTCCTTGCCTGAAGCTTGTTTAAGTAAGTGTGCTTCTTATGAGACTTGCTTATCAGCAGTGGAGTACGTAACTGCGCTCTCTTACCTGCAGCTTGGCCTCTGGAAGCGTTGCCCAGGGGACCAAACGGACTTGTAGATAACCAGCTTGTTAGCGCTTGGAATCGGACATTTTTTTCCCATTTAGCTCTTACTGGAAACAGTATGACAATGTACGGCCTCCCAGGTTATAAGTGTGTTCTTTCAATCTCCAGTGCTGGCACTAGAAATTAATTAGGAAGAGCCCATGAGTATGTGTTGTCCACTTCCCTTGTGGTTGCCCATGGTTCTGGATTGTAGTGCGGATTTGCTTGTAACCTGCAGTGTACAGACTTGTTTTCCAACAAATTCAACAATAAGAGTATTAATAGAAACAAACATTGTCTGCTAAGGCTTCAACATGCAGGTTCTGAAGTGCTACGAACGCCACACTCTGTACGAGTCAGGCTGTTAAGCTGACAGCGCTGTGTTGTAGAAAACTTTTATCTTGAAAATATTTTAACCCTTTAATTCAAACGAGTATCATTTAAGGTCCTCACAGAGGGTTAATCCATTCTCCACAGTGAAGGGCAGAAATTTCAGAAATAACATACTCTGTTCCACTGTCATCCGTATAAAATACTGTTTACGCTCCAGGGCAATTGCTTCAGGAAATTATTGATAGGAACCGCTGCTCCCTCACAAGAGGAGTACAAAAGTCCTTCTCTGACCAGGGGCGCTTCTCAGCCACCTTTACTTTATCACCAATGCACAGAAGCATGGAAGATTGGATTTCAGACTTTAAATAATAATAAAAACGTGTAGGAAATACTCTTTAAAACTTCACTTGGGAACTTTTGTGAAGCTCTGAGCCATCTCCCTGTGCTCAAAAAGATTTGTTCAAAACAAAATGAAATTCGGAGCAGAAGATAGACGGTACAATCAGTATCAGACTTCAAATGCACCTCGTTGCAGCTGAGCTGAACATTATAATTACAATTATAACTCTGCAGTGCTTTATGCATAAATTATTTAAATTAAACCACATAGATTATTCAAATTTTATCTCCAAGAAACACTTCTAAAAGGCTGCTAATGCTCACGTTACAACTCACTGCTAACAAATGCAAAACTATTAAGTCTTGGGTTTTCATTTTTTTCTAAGAAAAACTTTTGGGATCTCAGCTCTGGCAGCGGCTAATTTCAAGCTTAATCGGTCGTGGGTTAAGTGTATTTGATGGCACAGGTGTTGCGACTTCAGATCCACCTTCAAGCTTAGTTGACTAAACTGGTGCCATTCAGTCATTCTACTCCTGGTGATACTAAGTGAAAGACTCTGGGTTGTTTTTGTTAAAGGAAAATAATAATAAAACAAGGCTGATGCAGATACTTTGCTGTGGTACTGGCAATGAGTTGCTTGACTCGGTGATAACAAAACAATACTATTTGCAGGTGAAAAAATCTTCCTAAGAGGAGTTCCGAACAGAGTGAATCCGACTCCACGAGCACACCCCTTGTTTTGAGCATTTATTGTAGCTGATTGGATAGCTATCTGATCCGGCTGTTCCCCTGCTACTTCTGTGGGCAGATGAAGCAAGTTAGACCGGCCTATTGCAGAACATCAGAAACCAGGGAAGGGTAATGGGAATTCTTCCTTTGTACCTGTTTATTGCCTTGGTCTTACATTCTAAAACAAAACGATCCAGAGTGTTTACAAGTTTAATTTTCATTTGATATTCTCATTACTTTTATAAATGAACTCGCTTCAAAAGTTACAATACTGAAGACTATGAAGAAGGTTAAAAATTACTTCTATTAAAATAGATTGTGTATGAGAATGAATTGCTGTCCTGTACTGGAACTGGGGTCTTTTACGTCTTCTGGGAAAAAGGAGAGGGAGTGAGAAAAATGCTAATTTATATTCTCTTTCCCATTGTGAATCCAAAGCAGTCCAGTGGAAGAGCAGAGAGATTTACTGGTACGCTACTGTTCAAGCGCAACAAAATGCTCAGCCAGATCTAGAGACCGTCTGAAGAAGGTGTTTGATTATGATGGCTGACTTAGTTTACTGAAGCTGTGTGCGTTCTTCATCTCGGTCTGGTGTTCCTGCTGTGGGTATTCATTAGCCAAGAAACTCCGGAATCTTGAAAACAGGAAAGGAGAAAAAAAGTCAAGTTAGGAATAAACATTAGGTGTGAGACAAGCACACAACCAAGCGTGCCTGATATGCTATTGCAAAGCAGTATGCCTGTAGTAAATCTACTTGTAGTGTCTAATATCTGTAGGCTGACAAACTCTAAAGTAATACACAAATATACTCAGAGGCAACACAAAGTTGAGTGATGAGCTTTGTATTAATATCTCCTAACAGTGCCAAACTGGTGAGCTCGGTGCTGGGTTTCAGCGCGTTTGGCACTTCAGGTTATGTTGTGTTCCAGATTGCTCTGTGGGTCCCTCGTGATCTTGGTCTTGCCGGGTGTTGGGTTGTGCTTGTCCTGTGTTTAGGCACTATGGGCTGCTGCTTTTCCCATACTGCCATAGAAAGTGAAGTATTGGCAGGGTATGGAATTATTTAAGTGCACTAAAGGTGTTTCTGAGAGTCCCAGACCAATATAGTGAGTTTTCTCCGAACACAGAGCTTAGGATGTGCTCAATCCAAAGGGAAGAAAAATCACAGAAGAGATGAATGCAAGCAGATGTTTTCAAGCCAGACAGGGGACTTGAAGAGAAGGGTGAATAATCGCAGACAGCGTGTTATCTATCCTCTTCAGAGATGTCAAGTGTAAGCTTGCATTTGTCAGCAGCGGATACAGAAGTCATGCCAGAAATAGACAAGACTCCAGGGTTTGTGAGTTTTTCCCCTGTAGAGATGGGGAAAGTGGAGAGAAAATAGAATAAAAACACAGTGGTCTTGTTCTGAGCTTTTTCAGAGTTGTATAGTCCTGGAGCAAAAAAAGAAAACTATAGAATTTCTGCTGTTTGAAGACTTTTTTTTTTTCCTCCCTTTTCTTGCTGTGATGCTTCCAGACCTTGTAAATAGACACATTTCTTATATATATTAATATGATGATAGTGAGGTTGACTTCAGGTACTTGATAATCTTTCTCCTCAAAAAACTGTGTTCAAGGTTTTTGTTTTAAACCAAGTCACGGTATCTTTCAAGACCCGCTTATGACCTTCTAAGGAGAATAGTATATCTCGTTCTTGTAATTTTTCTGTATTGTGTTGCTGCTTTTTCAGGTATGAAATGATAATCGTTTCCATTAAAATGGGGATCGATTACTTATTTTTTTGTGCAGTGTAAAAACCATCAGATAAGCCAGTTATCCAAAGCAGCCTGATGTATGGCAATCTGAGTTCATCGCGATGGCTTGTATTTTAATGCATCTAAAAGAAGGTGTTAGATCTTGGAATGAGAAACACTGCTCATGTGCAGTGACAAGGAAATTGGCCTGGAAGGTAGTGACTGGCAAGGATCTGGAAACAGTTGTGGGAAACCAGTTGAGGAGCAGTTCTGTAGGGCGGCTGTGGACCTAGGTGTGTCTTGGGGTGCGTGGGCAGAGAACTAAAACTGTTGTCTCTGAGCGCCCTGAAAGACAAGTGATGACGTTCCTACAGAAGTGCTGGGTGAGTTCTGTGCCTGTACTGTGTAGCAGATGGAAACTAGTAGCTGCGGGTTCTCCCCTTAATGTTTAATGACTATTGAAACTCAGGTGTTCTAGAATCTTGAATGTTATCTTCAGGAGCTATTGATATCTGAATTGGTGAATACTTAGCACTGGAAGCCTGATGCTGCATTAATCTGTTACTTGATCTTAGGTATTGTTGCTATTATGGCTGTGTTAATGTGCGTAGCAGCAGGTACACTTGAAAATATCGTTAAACTGTACTGTAATTCATGACCTGGGTTTAATCACTGAGGCAAATTAGTAGTTTGAATTTCAGGCGTCTGTATAGCAATTCCTATGCAAAGTCCTGGTTGTTAACAGAGCAGCTGTGAAGCAGAGGATTAGAGCATTGCCGCTTTTCAGTTCAACTTTTTAGCTAATGGAATGTGTCTCCCCTCACTATTTGTGGGCATTCGGTCTTCCCAAAGGTGTGCTGCAGCAAATAATTAATAACATGTGCGTTTGGGGGAGATCTGGTGGATTTTTTTGTTTTTTTTCTCCTTCTAGCTCTTTACTGATGAGTCACATGAGTATTAAAAAATGACAGAGACATGCAAAGGAAGATGTCATCCGTGAGTGCAAACACATAAAGGGATATATATTTTTGCTTACCATTGTAAGCTTTAACAATGGTAACAAGATACTATCAGTAACTGTTTGACATCAGGTATGACAAACAGCTGCAAATATCTGCAGGTGAATAGGTGAGCATACCCACAGCATGTATTAACACACTTTCATCACTTGAACAGAATTGAATTAAAACATGTTAATAACTTGCTTCTAGGAGCAAATTCAATGAGAATTTCAACCCCTTTCTCTGTCCCGAACTCGTACTCGGTCTGATTTGGTCCAGTAAATTCACCTAATTGATACTTAATGTTAGGAATATTCTTAAATCTCTTACTGGCAGTGCGCATTATTAACATGAATCACCGAATTGCAGGATGCAAGAACCTGGCTTGTAATTCACAGGAGAGTCGGTTTTAATCCGCTTATTCTCAGACATCTTCATTCTGAATTCCTCAGCGTCTTTTCCGTCTTTCATTTAGTGTAACTTGCCTGAAAAAAAAAACAGTGGGAAGCAGAGCTAAGCCAGCACAGAACACCTTTGAAAATCTTAGTTACAGACCAAGTATTTTTTTTACGTTAGAGTGACAATTTACAGCCGTTGCCAATGCATTGAAGGGGGTATGTTGTGGGTGCTGTTTGTTTTTTTTTTTAAAGTCTTTTCCGAGCAAGTAGCAAATATGGGTTTGTAGACATGCTTATTTGCAGATGGAGATTGGTATTGCTACGGCATTTCAGTACCTGATAAAGGAAAATAGGCTTGCCCACCAGTTTCCTGGAGTTGTGGGAAAGACAACAGAAGATCTGAAATTCTTGTTCGACTTTGTATCTCTTAATATAAAATAAATGATAATACTCAATGTTATACATCCATCGCCACAAGTCAAGTATTACGCTGGCAGTGTTTATCGTAACTCAGTAAGAATTACATGTGGTTTGAGGGTGTGTATAGAGCTAAACAGACCCATAAGAGCCATTTCTGCTTCCTAATGTAGGCTAGACCAACCTGTCATCTTTATGTGGTTGTGTAAGCAGTACAGTATGAGCTAACTGCCCTAGAAGTGAATATGCCGTAGTTAAAACTGATAATATGCAGCTGCTGCAGACTGATAGCGAGATAATCCTTCTTTCCTACAGTGATGGGAGTCCTAATTCTGCTGTATGCTGCTGGTAAGTCTATATAAAGTCTATATAGCTACAGTACTAGCAGCACCATGTGACTTGATGGCACTCTAGGTCTTGTATTGCACTTGCCATTTTTCATTTCTAGAATGAATCACAAGAGCTTTTCACTTACTAATTTGCTCAGCTTAATTTAGGGGGTAAGAAATAAGCAAGTTATTACCTCAAGACCCATTTTATGTCTTGAGGACTTTCAAAAGTCGGGAACTTAATAGCGAGTCTCTGAAATGCACAAAAAAAAGAGCATATTTATCAAGTCAGACCAATTTAGCGTCTAAACGGGAACGTTCAGCTACTTCTTAAGTACAAAGGAAAAATATATTTCATCCTCTCCACCTGCCCCAAAGTTCCATGAATCTGTGTCAGTTTGTCTAAGACTACTTTGCTGTTTGACAAGTTTCAAGTTTAAACAAATCAGAAGTAAAAGCTTTCAGGTGCATGCAGATTTTAAACTCATCAGCTATAGTTGTGTAAAATTATGTCTAAGAACGGTGTGACGTGAATCAGAATGGGCTCATTTAAAACCGCTGCATTTCTAAGATGGTTTTTTTTTCCACAGTTCCCTTTTAAAACTGACGATGTTATCACTGAAGGTAGCTATTCTATTCTGACAGAACTGTGGTAGACTGTAGGGTGAATTTTATTTTATAGGCTGCAAATGTATGGTTCTAAGGTGTAGTTGTGTACTTTTTACACAGCATTTAAGATAAGCATTCATCCTGTTCAGTAGTGTCGCTCTCATAGCTCAATTGGAGCAGAACATCAGTGTCCTGTTTGAGTTGCAGAGATTAACAGACTTAGACATATTACTGCATTTCGTTTGTTTTTTTTTTTACTATGCATAGCAATGCAGAGTAGTATCTGATGTTGTGTGTGTGCTTGTTTAAAAAAATAAATAAATATGTTGTTGTGGTGCTTGCAGTTCAGTAAAACCTTTTCCTAGTAATAGTTGCCCGCTACCCTAAGGTTAAGGCAAATCTTCACGTATGACAAAACTAGTTGATTGGGTTTTTTTGTTTGTTTGTTTTTTGTAGTAAGAAAAACTGGTATTTAATCTAAAGTACCTGACTTAGTTCATCTTGACTTTTCAATAGATCTATGCTGATCTCATTTTGTCAACTTGCCTACAAGAAAGATCAAAAGGAGGATCTGTGGTCTTCAGTGTAATCATGCAGCATGTGTGGGACAACCAGGGGATCGGGCTAGGCCAGCACGTGATCATGAAAGGCAGGTCCTTCTTGACCAACCTCATCTTCTAGAACCAAGTGTCCTGCCTAGCGGATGTGGGAGATGTTGTGGATGTAGTCTGCTTAGACTTAGGTAAATCCTTTGACTCTGTCTCCCACAGTGTTCTCCTGGAGAAGCTGGCAGCCCTTGGCTTGTATGGGTGTACTCTTTGCTGGGTAAAAAAAAAAAACAAGTGGCAGGAGGGCTGGGCCCAGGGAGCGGTAGAGAACTGAGTTAGGTCCGGCTGGAGACTAGTTGTGAGTGGTGTTCCTCAGGGGGTTATTATTGGCTCCAGTACTGTTTAAAATCTTCATTAATGATGTGGACGAGGGTATTAAATGCACCATCAGTAAGTTTGCAGGTGGCACCAAGTTGCGAGGAAGCGTTTTTCTGCCTGAAGGCAGGAGTCCGAGTCCAATTGTATTGTCTTCCACAAGACCAAGTGCTGCATTCTGCATTTTGATTGGAACAACCCTCTGCAATGCTATAGGCTTGGGACAGAGTGGAAACTGTGCAGAAGTTAAGGATCTGGAGTTATTACTCAACAGCTGGCAGTGCGGCCAGGAAGACCAACAGTATCCTGAACTGTATCAGAAATAGTGTAGTCAACAGGGGAGTAATTGTTTCTCTGTACAGAGCTCTGGTGAGGCTCCATCTCAAGTACTGTGTTCAGTTTTGGAACTCTCTGTAAGAAAGATGGTGAGGCCCAGAAGCATACACAGAGAAGGGCAACAAAGCTTTGAGGGGTCTGGAGCACAAGTCTTACGAGGAACAGCTGAGGGAACTGAGATTGTTGAGTCTGGAGAAGAGGAGGCTCAGGGTAGTCCTTGTTGCTTTCTACAGCTACTCGATTACTAATTACTTAATCGATGTCCCACACAAACATCAAGAAAAGCTTTCAAAAGAGTTTCCTGTGGGTCTAACATGATTCTGACTGTCAGGCTTCGAATCGGCCAGCGTGTGAAATGCAGATATGGCCGTGCAGGTATCCCAACAGCCTTTCTGATTCCGATGGTGACGTTAGACGTTTCTCAAGGAAATGAAAGCTGCTTTGTTTGAGCAACCTATTTTCTTTAACAGTTTTTCTACTTAGTTGCAGCCCCGTGCTTTCTGCTGTTTGGTGTGCCTTTTAACATGAAGCATGTCCCACCTGCTGAGCTTTATTTTACTGTTCTTGTACTTTTCTTCACACCTTAATATGATGACCTGTAGTGATAATAATATTGAACTGAACCATTTCCAAGCACATCTTCCTTTTGAAGGGTTTATTTTTTTATATCAATGAACTACAATTTCAAAATACAGAGAACAGTTGTTCCTAAACAGAGACATAAGCTTCTCGTATGCCTCATGACCCCTTGCTCTTTTATAATACTGAAGATCCCATATGCCTGGGCAAAGTAACACCCGCCTTCATTTTTTGATCAGGCTATCTTACTGTATATACAGCGTACTTTTATTTTCCCTTAATGGTAGCAAATAAAAGTTTCATGTAGGAGTGCGTATTTTGGAGGTATTTATAATTCACTCCAGTCGATTTATTAATTTTATTTTCAAACACATTAATCCATAATTGATTTAGATTTATGAATGCCTGTTGCTTTCTCAAGTTATCAAGCATCGGGGAAGTTGTTGCTCAGGGAAGCCTGGATTTCAGTTTCAGTGTATTATTAGATTGCGGTCTTACGACTGATCTTTGTGTCTTATTATGGTATTATGCTAATGACCTGCAAGCTGGAGCCTTCAAGTCTGTAAAATGACATCTGCGGCCCCGAGAGATGTCAGGGAGTTGGCGTGCATCTGACAAAACAGTGGAACTGATGTCTTTTGCATCTGTGGATGTCAGTTTTCTGCAACTTCCCCTCAAGAAAATGAAGGAGTCGTGTTATCTCCAGAAAGAAGCAAGAAAAAGCTGTCATACCAACAGTAGGATTAATTGCAGATCAAGAGAGAAGCACGGAAGTGATGGGTTTTGCTATTATGCAGACTTCGTGGTCAGAGTATCTGCCATGATAAAAGGAGTTCTTGCAGAAGAAGGACAGTAGGAAGCACGTGAGTCAGAAGAGGCAGTGAGCTAAAGGAGGAAGATGGTGGTTAGCTGTGTCTGAGTGGCAAGTAAAAATGTGGTACAATCTCTCATCCACCCACTGTGTTTGCTTACGCTTTTGGGAATCTGGGTAAAACAGATATGTTGATTTGTTTTCCAGTATTACTGAAATAAATCACTGTAACTGTGGAACTCCAAAAGCTGCTTTCTTAAGGGGTGCTTTACGAGCTGCTTGCAACATATTTGTGATGGTTCTTCAAGAGCAACAATGCTTAACTTTCTCACTTTCTTGGAGTCAACACTGAGGAACAGTAAAAGGGTTGGAAAACGGTGACTCAAGTCTATACAGGCAGAAAACTCAAGTTTTATGATGCATATGTCATTAGCGTTGCATCCAAAAATTTCATTTCCATTTCTCAGTGTTTTGGCATCATCTGCCTACTTGACCAATTCAGGATTGTCTTGAAAAGGTAATGTGTACCTGTGGTTCCTTTACTCCTCTGGCTTATCGCTCAGCTATCATGTGCATCACTAGATCAGCTCCTCAAGGACTGCCACTGTTCAAGTCACTGGAAAAGCCATAGGGTTCATCACCCTGCTGTCAGTCCTGTCTCCCAGCATCCACTCACTTCACTCTAGCATCATTTTCTCCTTATGCTTCTGATTTTCTGGGTAATCTATTATGTTCTAATTTTTGTGGCAACATCACCTGGATTAACTCTTTTGAATTAGAAGTAGTGTTGATGTTCAAGTTGTAACTATCTTAACACTTTCTAGAACTGATAAGCATTTTTCAGATAACTGAGTAAATAATAAGCAACCTTTCCCTACTGCTATTACAACGTGACAACTCTTTAGTCTATATTTTTATTTTCCAGTGCTAAATTAATTTAACAGCTACCTCAGACCTCAGTAAAAATTCTCACATAAAATGCAGGACTAGAAGAGTTTTATGGATCCTCGGTGTAGAGGAAGACAATGCAGTGTGCGTTGTTACTAAGTTGTGTGTTTTTGTCTCTGTCTTTATTGCATGATTAGGACATCAAGTAAATAGAAATAGACATTAAAAGGGGGGGGGGGGGGGGGGGGAGGAGGGAAGGGGGGAGGAGGGCAGGAAAGAGAAGACTTAAGTCTGGATTGGAATGCCTAATTTCCATTAAGTTAATGGGAATCCTGATCTTTGAGGTAGTTTGGAAAACCTTATCCCTTTTATGAATACTTTCCACACCTGGCTTTTCAGTTAGACTCCTTTTCTAAAATAAACACGATTCAAGGCTTGCATTTGTACCATAAGGCAGCTGAAATCAGGGTGATTCCCATTGGCTTTATTGAACATGCCTTTGCAAATAGGATCAGGGAGCCTTATGTAAATATGTAGGGTAGGACACAGTAGAATAATATTGGTAACATGCTGTAGAGTTTTCTCTTGCCAAAGTACTGTAACTACAAAGTTTGGGGATATTGCTTTCCTTAGATCTTAAGCATTTGCTGCAGGTGCCTTTCTTATTTCTTTTCCTTCATAAAGTAACTGGATTTATAACTCAGGTTCTTGAAGTAAATGTCTGAATTGCAATGAACTCAGCCCAGAGGATGATGATAATGTGATTGAAAAAATAAGTACACCTGCGGAACTTAAATGTTATAACCTCTCACTTCACTTCTGGGGTGGGAAAAAGGTGTTTTTCCTGGAGTGATCTTTTGTTTGCTCTTAGGGCATGCCTTGATGTAGTTTCCCATAGTCAAAGAACAAGCTGTAGTTTCTAGCAGAGTTCTGTTTTGTATTTAAAAAGAACGACAAATACCTTTAAACTCCACGGAAGAGATCATATTTCACTAAGATGGCACTTCGAGAAAATGAGATAGCATTTATTTCCTCAAGGGCAAAAATGGAGCGTGATTGTCATCCAGATACTACTCTCGAGTTCTGTGTCTTCCAACACTGGCATTCCTAGAGCCGCAACTGATTTCAGCTCCTCCTCAGTGCTGCAAACCAGACATAAGATCTTCTCTTTGTTTTAGCACATTTTGTTTTTCTGGGGTTTTTGTTGTTTTTTTTCCTGTTTATGTTGCTTGATAGGTCTGTACACCTCTGCTGCCAGGACTGAGTACAGCCTGGTATTTGTATTGGCATTATACTGAATTCATTGGACAAAGAGGAAACTGATTTTTAATATTTCCTGGACCTTGAGGCTCTATGCCGTTCTCAGATCTTTTCTGTTTTAGGATGAGGCACTAAGATGCCCTTCTCCTTTCCCCTGAAAACTCAAAGCCTGCCTCACACTACCTGTGCCTTTCCCCAAAGCACCTTGCAGAATGCCTGTGATCTGTGCTTGCTCCAGTCTAATGCTTGTCAGTAGAAACCAGATGAAGTGTTGAAGTTATACTTAATTTAGACATGTTTAAGTAATTTCTTTGGGCTTCTCTTAAATGTGTATGCCCTCAGTGGCATGTAGGGGCTGGAAACAAACTGCAGCCAAACGCATTTTTTCTAAAACCAAGAGGATGTATGGCACAGAGAGAAGTGACTTCAATGTGTGCGTGCCTCAGTTTAGGTTTTCTTTTTCCTAGCTCTTATTTATTAATTTATCTTTTCCAGGCAAGACTTGTTTTTTCCGCGTGTTTTTGCAGACTTGAGAGATGCGTGGGTTTGCAGCCCGCATAGGTTGAAGAAATGTAAGGGGAGATAAAGTTCCAGACAGCATGGTAGGATTGGCAGAGTGGGAGCAGGAGTCTCCACAGCTCCAAAGAAGCTACTGAGCAGGGGAGGGACTGTGCAGGCTGGCTTCTGGTTTCCAAGAGTGGTGTTTTGCAGTCTCTTCATTTTTATTAATTAATTTTATTCATCAGCAGCGGTACCAAACCTCATGAAAGAGATGGGGAAAAGTAAAGATTATTGAATATTTAAAGCCAGTCCCTTAGAGTCAACAGTAGCCCCGAGACCACCCCACCCTATGATCGCATCATAGGGCTGTGAGCTCTGACCACTTACACATTCATCTGCTCTTCAAGTTGGTCAAATGGGAGATGTCACTCACCAGGATGAGATGCATATCTGAATTAGCCAGAGCTTCGTTTCCTGGGCTCTTGGGTGTAATTCATCATTTATCACTCAGACTGCAAAGCGCCAAACTACTGAGCCCAGAGTTTGAAGGGGGGAGAAAAGCTTAAATATTTTAAACTTAAATATTGGGTAAATAGCTTCCCCCTGAATTCAAGCATTTAATCCATTACGTACTTGTAGTTCAGGTTCAGCACTGTTAAACCTAGGTGCTTCAGTACCTTTCTGTGCTGGTTGTGTTTTGTGGACTGAGTTCTTGCAGTCGGCAGGATCAACTCTTAAATTGTCTTTGCAATTCTCTGCAAGGCATCTACTGTGACTGTCTTCGCTTTGGGGAAAAAAAAGTTTACTTCTGTGAGAACTGAGTGTTCAGTGTCCCGATGGATAAGACCTGTAGTCTACTTTTAGCTAATTACAATCTAATGCAGTTTGTCTGTATTTCATTTATGCCTAAGGACATATTAATGTTTAAAAAAAAAAAAAGCCTTTGAAATGAAAATGGTGAAACTTTAAATTAACCTACTTGTAGTGTTTTTATTTCAGGTTTCATTTGGGAATTGAAAGAACTGATAAATTGCTTGTGGGTAAAACATCAATGACAGTTTGCTTGCGTTTTTCTGCAGATAGATTTTTCTCTCATAATAGTAGAGTGAGATTGGGAAAAGCTATGAGGAGAGTAGTTTATTCCTTTGTCTTTTTCTAAAAGCTTTGTTTCATGCTCCAACATTTTAAGGTTGGATAATAGGTTATAATCCTAGAAAATCATATTACGTCATCGCTCTGAAAGTAATGCCTCCAATTTCTGTAGAAACTACAACCCGTTAGAGAAGAGTGAGGAGCAGGGGCCTGTGTATGTGCCAGTGTGTTTTTCCTGATGAGAAGTAATGAGTAGTAAAGAAATGCTTTTTAGGCTCATTCTTACGTTTTCGGGATATGGAGAGAAATAATACTTTTGGCAGTAAGAAACATTTACGCGCTGAGTCAGTATGTGTGGTGAAATGGGGTGGCATTGCAGTTGTTTTGTTATTTGTGAACTGAGTTACTATACGATGGGTTGACTTCTGCAAGCATAGCAAGCCGTGCCTGCCTGTGATGTTTGACAGCAAAACTGCTGAGTATGGATTGTCGGGTATTTAATCACCTTACAGAAAAGTGTGTGCAGGAAAATACTTCACAGTTTTTGACCTAGTTCATTGTACTTACAGCTTACGTACTTAAAACTTACCTACTTAAAAATTACTTACCTGCAATGCAAACAAGTGACATTGTTATACTCAACCCTCATCTAGAAATAAAGTATTACACGTACATTTTACATGTACGTGTAATACATTACACATATCTGTGTAAAATACCGATATTGTTTTGCTTTTCCATGCAAAGATTCCCAGCATGTTTTGGAGCTGAGGTTAGCTTTTCCTTTTTTAATACAGTGCTAAAACTGACTCTTCCGCAGCTTCTGAGCTCTCTGTCGTTTCTTTTCACCAATTAAATCTGATTGTTTCAGTGTGGAAGGGACAAATAGGAAAGCCCACTGACAGCCTCAGCAGCTATTTCATTCATGGCGTATAAGCCCAGAGGGTGAGTGTCAGGAAGCTAGCAATCTGTTAACTGCATTATCTGTGTTATGCAAACTATTGTACTCGTCTTTTTTCATGTTTTGGTTTAAAGGGGCCCATTATTTTGTGAAATCTAATTTGGCTTACTACACAGAAATGTATTAGTTGAGTGGATGTATTCTTCTGTCCTGTCTTGGATAGTTACAGGGGTTATTAGACTATTTCCTTCAGGGCAAACGCAGGTCACCTCGGAGGTCAGAAAGCAATTGCTTTCTGTGGTGGAGCAGTACTCAGTGTAATAGCTGGTGTGATAATAGGGATTAATTTTCCAGTGTTTTGCAACATGGGTAGCCATGGCTTCTGATTTGGTAGATATCTGCGTGGCCTGTGTCGGTTTCTCTTTACAGACTGTAAGCTGAACATTAAGGTTGCTCTCAAAGCCTTGAACACTCGTTGCCACCAGAACTGAGTTACCAAATCAAATGTTCCTTTGATCAAATGCGGTGCAATATGCTCGCTTCCACAAGCAATAGCTGCAATTCAACAAATGCTATAGGCCTAATCTTCTCTGCAGCCTTCCTTATTACACCAAGTCTTCTAATTTCCCAAAGCATTGCAAAGCACTGTCATTGTGTTTGATGCTGGTGCGCTTCACTTTTGTACAGTACTAGTTAGTGAAAGCATAGGCACTGTGTTTTTGAACGGGGACTCAACTCAGGAACTAGCCTGTGAAGCATGTGGATTTGTCCTATAGGCTGAATTGGATGGCTTTTAACCTTTGTACAGCCGCTTATGCCAGCACAAAGTGAAGCATTATAAAGACTCCCTAAACATTGAAGCTTCTGGGCCTTTATCTGTACCAGTGATGGATGAGGTCATGTGTACTAATCCCACAGTGTTTACTGTTTAGTCTTTTAATGCCTTACAGTTCCATTATTCTAGCATAGAATAATGCTAGGTTGGCAAAGACCTTAAAGATCGTAGAGTCCAACCACAACCATCCTACCCTAACTCTAAAAAGCTTCCGCTAAATTGTGTCCCTGAGCACCACATCCAAGCGGTTTTTAAACATATCCAGGGATGGTGACTCAACCACACCTCCCTGGGGAGCCTATTCAAGTGCTTAACAACCCTTTCTGTGAAGAAGTTTTTCCTGATATCCAACCTAAACTTAACCTGGCGCAACTCGAGGCCATTTCCCCTCGTCCTGTCACCTGTCAGCAGTGAGAAGAGACCAGCCCCGCTCTCGCTGTAAGCACCTTTCAGATATTGGAAGACAGCAATAAGGTCTCCCCTCAGCCTCCTTTTCCCCGGACTAAACAGCCCCAGTTCCTTCAGTCTCTCCTCGTAAGGTATGTTCTCCAAGCCCTTCACCGGCCTTGTTGCCCTTCTTTGGACCTGCTCCAGCACCTCCGTGTCCTTTCTGTCCTGAGCTGCCCAAAACTGAGTACAGTGCTCAAGGTGACGCCTCACCATTGCCGAGCACAGGGGCAGGATGACTTCCCTAGTCCTGCTCACTGCACCATTCCTGATACAAGCCAGGATGCCGTTGGCCTTCTTGGCCACCTGAACACACTGCTGGCTTATATTCAGCAGACTGTCTGTCGGTCATGATTGTACCCTTAGCAGGTGTTCATGGTAAAGGTGTTTTGCAGTCAAGTGGTAAATATTTTTTGGTAATGTTTGCCTAAATATTTTACTGCTAATATACGGAAGGATGTACTTCAAGTCGTAGACTTGGGTCTGACTGCTTAAGATTTTAACTAGTTTGGTTTGGTTCAGTCTATTTCTAATGAAGGTTTGAATCGTGAACGTTTGACACCTGCTTAATGAATTGTGAAGTATTACTTCAGCAGCGCAGTGAGTATGTGCGTGTCATCTTTGACAGCCAAGGTGCCAAATAAAAGCCAGAACTGACACAAATGAAGACGGGACTGAGTTTGCATATATCTAACGTATCAAAGCACTCTAGCCATATTTATGTGCACAGTTCTTTCTCTCCCCTGTTGGCTGCTTGGGCAAGACCTTTGTCTGAATGATGTGTTTCGTTTTTAAACTGGTAGAACTATGCCCAAATGTCAAGGTAGTACTTAATACAGCGTCTCAGGGTGTGCGGATTAGGAGAACAATGGTCGAGATGAAGGAAGAGGAGGGCGATGTGCAGACTCGAAAGGTAGCACTGATTATAAGCCCTTAAAAAATAACAATAATGAGGGGTGGAGAAATGTAAAAAGTCGAAGATGTTGAGTGAATCAGCAGCATTGTGGAATGTTAAACTCAGATGTTTAGCCTAGTTACCAGATGCTGCCGTGTACTTTCAGAGAGGTGTTATAGCCAGCTCTAGTGAAGCAGGAGCCTGCATTTAGTAGAGACTGCGGAATAGGAGCCAGGATCGCTGAACTCAAGCTGCTTTAGTACAGCACTGTTTCCTTGCATGCGTACAGTTGAGTCTAGAGCCGGTTTGTTGAAGAACTGTTGAATCAAATCTGAGTTAATCTCTCTCAAAACGTAGTAAACGTACAGGGAAATATTCTGTTACAGCTAGCTAAAGACTGCAGTATGATGTTCTTACTCATATAAACCACTTAGTGATGTCCTAGACAGAGCTGGAAGATGAAAACTCATTACTGGAGTCATGTAAGTGTCGTGTACAGAATGGGGTTTCAGTCTTTCACAGAAGGAACATGCTTTTGCAGAATATAGGGCTTTTTCCCTACAAATTGCATCATACAGAGATACTGAAGTGTAGCCCTGCTTTACTGAGCTGAAGGAACATGATTTTACAGTTTCACCATTAGTAGGCGTAATGTAGGGGTTATTCCCCTGCATGGCAGTCAATGCCTGTGGAATTTCTGGATTCCTGAATAATGACTGCCTGCTGGCATCCGTGCAGGTGGTTTGTAAGGCAGGGTGTGAAGCTTGGTGTGTTGTAGTCATGGCCCAGAGCACGTAGGCTTGCCCTGCTGCTGTTTCTGTACCTTAGGAAGTTTCTTGCAACCAACCCAATCCACACTTGTGCTAGACACAAAGTACTGTTTAGAACTTACTAATCGGCATGCGAGTGGAAAGGAGACAAAGCAACTTGTCTGGGGTGTAGCTTTACGGAATGTGTGCCAGTGAAGCGCCTGCGATTATTAAGAGTGCAGAAAAAAGAGAAGGTCTCGCTTTTATGGTTAGAGAGCTTAATTACACAAATAGAGAGTTGGTGTAACCTTAGAAATAGTTAGCATGCATTCAGTAGTACTGGTGCTTCGCTGAGCCATCAGTATGTCCTAGCGTTGCTAAGACAAGGATATGTTTCACCTTGTCTTTTGCATTGTTTTAGCGTGGTTCTGAAAGCACATCTAGACCTGACTGGATTTTCGCTTCAAATTTTCAGTGTCTTTTTCTTGTCTAAATGAGACGTATCTCGTTGGTGAATTGGTAGTAAAGCAAATAAGAAAGGAAAACAGCTCAGTGCCCTTTTGTTTACCTCCTATTAGCCCTTCCGGCTGATATTTATATCATATATAGAGATACTTAATACTTTCTTGTTGTGTAATATGTACCTTAATGATAATGTGATTATGTCTTTATCTCGTGATTTCTGTCTCCATATTAATGACTTCTCTGCTCCTGTTCACGAGAAAAAAACAAACACAATAAAATCAACTTTTAGCATTGAGTCTACAGATTTAGCTCTGCTTCCTGTTCATGTCAAAAGAATTAAGTATTTAGGCCCATTCTTACAGGACTGGACCATGCAGCATCAATGCCAAGAGAGGTGTGCGTTTCATTTTCTCCTTCGATTTTAATGAAATTCTAGGCAATGCACATGCAGGATGAAGCCCCAAAGCTTTGGCTGCTGTCATCAGTTGTTAGAGATAAATGCAAAGGAAAAAGCAGAGTTGCACCTGTCAGCAGTGTGAACTGTTATTTGAGATGGTCTCTTTATTTTCTGACTGACAAAACGGAACAGCCATTTCAGTATAGGAAGATGTCATTATAAATGTAGGCCCTTACCATCTTAAATATCCTGTGGTCCAGCAGGAGCAGTTAGCATGAATATCATGCATATGCTTTTAAATTTGCACCATCAAGATTTCATCGCTCCAGATGTTCACAGAAGTAAATTCAAAAGAGGTGAAAGCGTGGTTGGAGCAAAATCACTGCAGTTCAAACTTATTTGTTGGAATGAATGACTCGTGTATCTCTGCTGGGAGCACCTCAGGCTCATAATATGGAGACCTGCGATATAAGAGCTCCACTAGCTTCATTTGCAGTTTTGCAATTACAAAATCTGTCCTAAAAAAGCAGCACTGATTTCAAATGCTGTCAGCCCTAACCTAGAGAAGGATTTATCTGTGTGTGTTGATCACATTGAAAGCTCTCCATAGTTTCTGATAACTGCCAGCCGCTCCTAAGGACCGACCCTCTCAGCATGCAGCTTTGAAGGACTCTAAAACATCTCCAGAAATAGCCTTTCCGTTCAGTATCCTAATGAGTACTTTTGAGACTCTCATCATGTCTGTATCTACCAATAATATATAGCAGGAACCCAAACACGAAAAGTACAGCAGACCCCTTTGTTTCTACGGAGTTCCAACTAATGTCAGTAATAAAGTCTTCATAAGGTTTTTATGCGGTCCAGAGGCTCTCCATAGTAATTTTCAGGTGAAGGTTGGACAAAGGCAGTGATAAACTGGAGTCAGAGGTCAGCAGAATATGTGAATGTTTTGTCAAAGAAGGAGAGGGAAATGTATTTTGGAATGGGAGGGATGGATGTCTTTTTATGTATTTATACGTATGCATACACACACATCTTATATTTGGTCCCTTTTTAATAAAGTGCATTACTTCAGTGAAGTAATTCATACCTGAGCATAGAAAAGTTGGAGAACGGGTGCAACTAGAGCCAGATTTCCGAGTGGCACTTGCAAGTCTTGTGATATGGAAGTTTCTCTGAAGGTGCCTGACTGGTAGGTCCGTGTACACTCAGCACTAAACTCTGTCAGACTTGGAGACAGGAATGTTTCTTTCCCTGAAGCAGAAGGGGGAGGTATTGTGCTTTGTACATCCTTGTTTAACAAATCATGCTACTTCTCTTCGCTCCCAAGAACGGAAGACTTTAGCAGGGTAGTTGTTGCTTTTTTTCCTTTTCCCTCTTTGCTGGGTAGTTTTGCAGCATTTGTGCTTTGTATCAAAATCTTTATTGCTGTAGACTGATGGGAAGTGACTTGTGGTTTGTAGTGTAAGAGGTAGGATATTTGTTTTCTAGGATTTTTTTCCTTCATGTGTAGCTTGGAATGTGTTTTCAAAGTGACTGTTGCAATTAGAGGAGTAAGGTGAAAACTAATACTGAAGCAGCTGGTTTTTATTTTATGCTTTCCAGCAAAAAAAATACATTATACGTATAATCCAGTAATTCTGTCATCGTGTCTTTGTCTAACTAGGTACTGCTTTCTCATCTCATTTAAGCTCTCGTTTTCAGTCCTCCTCCATCCATACAGACCTATGTTCCCAGAGCAGTCAGTAGGACTCGGTCAACCTGTGACAAAACCCCTGGTGTAGTTTGAGATCCGCTGTGCTGTTTTACTCCTTGCGGAGTCGCAAACGTAATTCTCTCTTGTGCCTGTCTCATTGTGCTGCAGTGAGAAAGGAGAGGCTGTCAGCAGCAGTGCTGATGGAGAAGTTGAAATACAAAAAGGAGTTGGGAAAAAGACTTTGGAAATAATTTCAAAAGGCACACGAGTTTGTCATTGGCTTTTATGTGGTTTGTAAAATGCTATTCAGTAATCTCCCCAAAATCATCTACGTTTGATTCATTCCGTTTAAGCAGCCATATTATTTCTGCTAGCAATTGGGAGCTCACTTGTCTGAAAAGCAAGTGTCTGAGCTTTTATTTTGAGGTGTAATATGCCATAATATTTTGAAAAATGAACAAGACATGCCTGATTGGTTCAAAAGTCTGCATTTATGTAAAAACGTTCAGCAGGCTGAGTGTTACGTGGGAAATGCCAGCATTCTAAACTTTGATGTAAAGCTAATGTCATGAGGCATTTTAGTGTAGCAGTGTGTCATGCCATAATGCTTCATTAAAAGAGACATTTGGAAACATTAGACCAGGTACAGTTATGCAAAATGAAATATTGTACACAGTACTTTCAATTCAAATATTCATCTCTCAGTAGTTTATGGCAAAATGGTAATCACAGGTGAAGACAAAGCTGCCTACGCTGCAATCTGTAGTAGGCTCCTCTCTTATATTGGCATATTGCACGTTATATCAAGAAAACAATAGAGAGGGCTTTTCGACTGCAATGTTGTTCGATGCGCTCCTATTTTGAAATATTAACTTGAATTCTGTGAAGAGCTGCAGTACTCAGTTATTGAAGCACAGCATCTTTTCTCTTTATGCTATTTAAGAGTTCTCTCTTCTACATCTTCTGTGCTCTGGAAGAAAATATCGCTGTCACTTTCAGTGGCGTTTGCCTTTCATCTCACTGCTTTTCAATGGCTTTCAAGTCTCTAAGTGGTATCCAATTTATTTGTATTTTGATGCCACTTCTGTGAAGCGTACCTTTCTGTCAGCTGAGTGCAAGCTTTAGATGTTATGTATCTGGAAGCTACGCTGTAAACAAATTGACAATATCAAGTGCAGCCTATCCTCTTGCAGGCAATTTCCACCCGTTTGCTATGGAGCATTATTCTTCAATTCATTCAGCAGAGCCATTTAATTTCACTTGAGTAAGGCTGGGGTTGACTCTCAGTCACCAGAGCCTAGTTTAAAAGCCCTCGGATTTGTGTGGAGGCCATATGCTAAATGCAGAAGTAAGTCATTGTATGCCGAGATAATGGAGATAATAATTCCCTTCGATGTTTTTCTTCATCTGTTTTCTTCCCGTGTTAAAGGTTTGTCAGTACTTAAAGCAGTTCTGCAGTACTTTGCTGCTGAGTTTGTAGCTGCCCTACTTGGCTCGACATTTGATATCGAGTGAGCTCTCAGAGGTGCTAAATTTGCACTAGCACACGAGAGGAGGATTTATTTTCATACCTGCTTTTCCTTTTTCTACTTACCTCAGCCTTGTACTGCCTTGATCACTTACTTCTTGTCAAAATAGCTGTAACCAGCAGTGATCTGTCATTTTTAGCATGTACACTTTCGCTCTACCTTCACAATTTCTGATGAATGTTAACAACTTCTTTTAACATGCATATTATCCTATGTATGTAACAAAAGAGTGACAGGTTTGTTTGCAGAATCATTATTCTGGGTAGATCTTCCTGAAAGCTTCATTTGGATGTTTTAAACATGCAGATATGGGTATGTTTTAGAGTTAATATTTCGATTATAATTTGAGATGACGACGTAGATGGGAGAAGATGTTGATCTTTTATCTTGCAGTCATTTATTTTCCTATGGAGGTGTTTTCCAGTGTTTGAGATGTTAATGACAGCTGTGATATGGTGCAATACACTATTACAAGAAAGCAGTATACTTATAAACACGAACTTGTAAAAATGTAATAAATTAGTAATACGATATTTAAAAACTAGCTAGCCAAATGGTCCTCTTACATCTGTTATGTCTAGTATTGCTGGGAATCTAACTTTGGTCACAGACACTACATTTTGCTTGCATGTTAAGTCGTTGTCAAGCATAATGGAATCCCTGACCTTTTAGTTAGGGCTCCGAGTTGCTAAATTTAGAGTTAGAAGAACAGAAAAATCGGTGAAGAATCTGAAAATATCTTCTGTATTACCTGGTTTGTGCCAGAGTTGTTTGCAGAACTACAGCTTTCTTACAGTGCGGTATGTGTTGGCCCCATGCTTCTAATATTTGCATGTCTTCTTAGAGGCCGGATAGGTTGCAGTGGGAATCAGTTTTCTAAGATGTTACTGTTTTACTAAATTATTCAGAGTTGCTCACGTTGAAGACTCTGACACAGTACAAACAAGCTTTGCCTAATATCATTTTTGAATTGTAATGAAGGATTTTGTTTTCTAAGGATTGTTTTTGTTTGTGTATCAACAGTAATTGCTACATCTTCTTTTACCGTCTCTCAAAGTCTTTTTTATAAAAGCTGATAGTCTTGACTGGATCTTTTGAAGAAAAAATCAGTTTTTCCATTTGAAGACATGCTTTTGCTACCTAATTGTTTAAGCAAAGCTAATCAGTGTACCTCAGAGAAAACTGTTTTTTTTAGCCAGGGAAACTATAACTGGGACTTGAAGTATATCAGGGAGAGGGAGGCTAGTGGAGAAATGATGTAGCTGCCAGCATCCCCAATATACCTTTAGCCTACTTCACTCAATAACCAATAAAAAAGATAGATGCCAAAGCACTGAACTCATCGGTGTTGCTGTTGTTTTCTTGGAAGTCTTACTCTGAGAAGTCTGGCACTGTGTGTCCCAGCCACCTTGTGCTTTATTGGCATACCCTATGTGTTCTTCAATCAGACCTCTAAAATATTCCAAGACTAGTTTTCCATAACGACGTGTGAAAGTGACTGCTCTTGCTGGTAACAGTGCCACGTTTTTGGCAGTTCCAGCGTAGTGCCTCTTGTCTTTGGAGCTCAGAGATTGCCCAGACTTTCATTCATTGCTTGGTCTTATTGCCAGCTACTGAATGAAAGGGAGCGTAACAGAACAGCTGCCTGGATTGTACTGCGTTCTCACTCATGCCCGGAAAGCATGAAGTTATGAAGACAGGCCCCAGACGAACTGTTGGCCAAGTTTAAGGGCTTGTTTCAAGGCACCCCGAAGTCAGCTGGAATAAACGTAACTGAGGAAGCTGACTGACAGAAAAAGGGCTGAAATAATGCAAAGGGAACAAGATTTTTGGCAGTAACTTACAGGGAGCCAAAGCAAGCAATGTCATATTCAATCACGAGCGAGATTTCCAGGCTATTTCTCTCCTTCAGCTTTCGTGTACAATGCTGTACAATAAGTCATGAGGATTTTTAAACAAAATTAACGTTAAAGTCATAATTTTCCAATTTCTTAATGCATTTTTTTTATTGTACTCATGGTAATTACTAGGAGCATGAAGATGTCAAGAGTACCTGCCGTGCCTCCAGCAGATACCCTAGCAGATTTGTGATGGCAGCAAGCATGCATTTTTCCCTGGTCACCTTTTCTAGATTTGCATGCCGGTTTAGTAAGAGTGAACAAGGAACTGTTTGTCATCTACGAAGATTTACATTTAAGTATTTAGGTTTTGTTTTAAAGAAGCATATGTGAAAAACCAGTTTCTTGCAAAGGTGGAGTAGAAGGACAGGTAGACTGAGAGGAATCGGCAAGGCTCAGCCGAACTTGGAGGTTGGAATAAGTTGGAAACTTAGCCCGTTTTAAGAAGTTGCTAATGCTCGGTAAGATTTGGGATGATAGTGAAATATTGTAGTAATAAGACTTTGGCTTTCGTTACTGACATCCGTACAAATAAAACAAGAACATACAATGCTTCCGTAAGGAGAATTGATTCGTTATTTTTATGTCCAGTTTTTATGAAGGAAATGTCAGCACTTTTGTCTAGAGCACTGATCCAAGTGTTCTGTAAGGACAGAACTCAAACTTGGCTGCTTCTACTTTCAGTGAGCTCGAAGGCATTAAGCACATTAAGGTACTTTTGAGACTTCGATGGTACAGCAATTTTAAAATGAAGGTCTTATTCTTCCACAATAATGAATTTAATGGGGGGCGGGGGGGGGGGATTAGAATTTCTGGACTCCTTAGATGTCTTCTGTAGAAACTGCAGTATGCATTCTAGTGCAGGCCAAAGAACGTGGAAGTCTCATCATTTCTTAACTTGAATGGTAAATAAAAATGAGATGCTGAAGACATTTCTTAGGTTGTCAGTTTTCATGAGCTGAGGGGAATTTTAAAATGAAGGTCATGATATCTTATAACTAAGCAGAAGAACGCTAATATGCCTGGATGTTTTCAGCAGCTTCATTTGTCATCTGTAGGTTGAGGTGGAGTAGATTCACAGTCCATTGGTAGTACCTGAATTTCTGTGCTGCTGTTTGTCCTCTTCCCATGTTCTTGCAAGGCTGAGCTGTTAAATTTCCTCACCACAGAAAGACTTGAGCAGTACCAAAGCTTGGGAGTTCTAAGTCCAGAAGTTTTGCGCTTTTCCAATATCTGCCTTAATTCTCTCTCTTAGGTGCTCTTACCTATTGCATGTTTAGAATGGGAAATACATAAGACACAGAAACTCATTCAGTGTTTTTCAGCGTGTGCTGCTGGGTGCAGTCGGTGCAGTCACTCTGTGTGAGATGTAGATCCAGAACAGCCACAGCTAAATGTGATTTTGGTGGGCATTCAGTCCTCATAGGAGCTGGCTCTGTACTTGTACTCCTGTGACAGACAAGAAAATTGGAACTTGTGAAACCAGTCCAGACTTCAGAGAAGACCACCAGTATATTCCTGGTTTTAAAATGTCATTTCTAGTTAGGCTGGGTTTTTCCTTTACTTGTTGGATAAGTCTTGTGTATTTCCAAAGAAAATTTGTGATTATGTGGTCACAAATCTGCATTGATTAGAAATCACATACTAAAAACTCTATCGGAGTGTTGGTTTTTTGTGTTTTTTGTTTTTTTTTCCTTGAAAGAAGTTTTATTTGATGCCTTTTTGTGCATTTTTACTGCATATGGTGTGTAATATATCATGACCAAATGACAAAGTATCTTGGTTTGTTTTTTCATCTTCTTAAGCAGGGTTCTCACTGATTTCAACAACAGCATTTTCTCAGAACTTGGCCTGAAGTCTAGACACCTCCCTATTATTAGAATAGATTGTCTACAGTCTGTCTGGCTCTGAATTTACTCACTGTGATGTTCTATCTTAGTCTCCTCACAGCTAAGAGGTAATTTTTTTTGCTGTTTTTTATCCCGGTTTGGCCACAGTGCTGTAATGGCTTTAAGCCTTCAACCTTAAGAAAAAATGTAATTGGGAGATTTTTCATCTCATCTCTAATGTGTACTCTAGAGTCTTATTAAAATGGCTTTGTTGATTCTGCTTGTAAACAACGTTCTTGTGTCTGAGCTGAACTGAGTTGCATTTAACCTCCAACCCTGTAAATGTAGTATTGGGCTGCTGTTGCCATAAATGAGAGTGCTATTGCAAAAAATGTGGTCTTGGTTGAGCTTAAAAGATCACGTCCTGCTACATTTAATGCAGGGACTTCCTCAGTTGTAAATGGCTGCCTTTCTGGGAAAACGTATCTTAAAACAGTTTCAAGGTGCCCTGTTATTTTTTCCCTTAGATTCATTTAGAAGTACCAGTCATGAGTTATGAAGGGATGCCGCTGCAACAAGCAACTTCCATATTAATATTGTATTTCGTGGGTATGAAACTAAGTTATTTCTAAATGCATAAATGTTTTACTTTCCTCTGTGTTGTCCAGTGGCCAGATCTTGAACCTGAAACTAGGAGAGATGAGGTCTTCAACCATCTGCAAATAAAATCCATCTGGTCCCAATAACTTCCAGTTTTATCGATGGTAGGAAGCACTGTCTTTAGATGGGCGAAGACAGGCTGCATTTCTTTTCCATCAGCCAGATGTTTATAGAGAGGAGGTATCTGTGCTAGGTTCTCTGTTTACCTCTTGCCATCCAGTCAATGGAACTAGGCATTACTCTGCAGCTGAGCAGCTGCAAATAAACTATCCCAACTCTGTCAGTGTTGAACCAAGAGGAAAAACAAAGAAGGGTCTGATCCCTTCTTGGCTTAAGGGCACACTCAGCTAAAGAACCCGCCAGAGAAAAAATTCTGTGGTCCATCCTGTAT
The DNA here is from genome assembly GCA_030625065.1 of Alectoris magna. Lineage (NCBI taxonomy): Eukaryota > Metazoa > Chordata > Aves > Galliformes > Phasianidae > Alectoris > Alectoris magna. The sequence goes on from CM060567.1 coordinate 34,333,712, forward strand.
CCTATTCTGGCAAGCCACAGTGACCGGTGTTTCTGCCTGAATTATAACGTACGATTCCAGTATCAATCCCAGATAATTTTGCTAAGGTGGAGAAAAAGAGCTTTGTTTTCCTTACTGATTTCTGTACGGTTCTGTTACACGAGCCACCAACAAAAGCAATAATTTGCATTGCTTTTTCTGAAGAAGTTTCAGTTCCATTGGGCAGAAGTAAGCCTGCATAAGAAATGCAGCCATTGGTATGCAGAGCTTGCTGCTGTGCTAGTGCCTTATTATAGCATCGCAGTCTCTTAAAAACCCAAGTGTGAGACTGAATAGAATTCATATCTCACAATGACATGCAGTAAAAGATACATTTTCTTTTGGCTTGATGAGAACTTAAGAAAAAATATATGCTGGGAATTACATACGGGGAGGAAATAACTGTTGTAACATGTGGAGTTCAGCATATAAAGCTCACTATCAAATGCTCCCTGCATCTAAGATGTTTGTGTTTACACTGCTGTCAAATTCCTTCCCCTTTCCTTTCTCCCCATTTACTCTCCAGTGCTAGGGCAGAATACAGCCAGTCGCTGCGTGGCTTACTAAGTACACAGCTGCTGAAATTCAGATTACTCCTCATTACTGCACCTTGATTCTCATTGTAGGGTTGGACCTGAAATCTCTTTTATGTGATTCTTATGCTGCCCTGTACAAAACACCATATCTTAAAATAGTGTTTTGTAGATTATCCCTCAGTTTATATAACGTCCCTTGCTCATGACAAGCAATTAATTTGACAATGAGGTGGCCTGCTTTGGGTACCGGTCACGTATTACGGTGTTATCGCTCGTTACTCAGGTTTAGGTTCAGACATCATCTGCAAAGATGGATGAAATGAGTAAGTAAATAAAGGGTTAGTTAAGCTCTGACTCACAAATGTGTTTTTCTGAGAGTCACTGTAATGCAGGAGTGCTTTAAGCTTCTGAGTAAAGCAGAGCAAAACAAAGAACATTCTTCATTCCTTCTGGACACAAAAAACGATAAATACAAAAATGTTGAGAACTTGATTATTCTCGGAACTCTTGCAATCCGTCACTGAAATGAAAGGAAAAAAAAAAAAGCCAACCCATAAACAAAACCAACAATCCCCAAACACTTCTCCTATGTAGAAGTCTGCCTTCTTTGGCAGATAAAGCGAAGTCACAGCACAAAAAGTGCTGAGATGTATAAATAGCTGGGAACATGAAAGCTGTAGAATCTTGTTTTCAAGCAGGGGTGTGAGTCTGTGCTCTGACACTTTCTTCTGTTATTGCATCTTCTAAAAACTTCGGTGAATGTTTACAAGTCCCATGTAGGTAGCAAATCATAATCCTTTGGGAGAGCATCCAAGTTTGGTTACACCCTTGATTGTAAAGAGGGAAACTGACTCTGCGGTCCCTGAGGATGGCCAGCAGATGCTAAGACTCTCCTAGGATCTGACAGAGTAACACTGTTATCAGTGCTTTTGTAGCTGTTCTCTTTCTCATTAGCCTTCTGTCAGTAGCCAACAGGCTGTGGCTTCACACCTTTTAAGCAAAACAGTTCCAGGAAATAGTCAATACTATTAGAATTCATCTGCCTTCTTTCTAACGGCGGGGTAGTGTCTTATTCACCCTCATTTGTTGCCTTAGCAAGTTCATCTTGGTGGCCCTTCAGTGTTACTGTAAGCCCCCAGAGTCAGTGATGCTCTCCAAGTTTGTCATGCGTGGTTCTTGAGCTAAAATGGAGTTAGAGAGCTTTCTTGGAGAACGGACTGATTTTCAGGTAGAGTCTTCAAGAAGTGTTTTTAGAAGGACATGTTGATTTAAGCTTATATCCGCTTACCTAAAAGAGAGAATATTCTAGCAGCTTTGAGTGAGAACTTGGAGCGCTTGGCAAAGCAGAGGCGACCTTATGAAGCATGGTGTGTGTATGCACGCACCTAAGTCCAGTAAAACTCCCATTTGATCCTCCCAATGTGTCATCTGAGAAGTTACAAAGGCGTGTTTAAAAGTAGGCGCATGACTTCAACTAAAGTGAACGGTTTCATCTCTCAGTGCTGGAGGAATGTTTTTTTTGTTGTTCTGTGTTTTTACACGCATGCTTGGATTTTAAGATTTCGTCTTTGTCAGACTTTGGACTCCTGCTGGCAATTGTTCCATGTTTACAGGGCCTGTACACTGAGAATAAGAGCAAATTCAATGTCTGTTTTACAAAGAGGGAAAAGCTGAAGGATTTTGCGTAGTCTGTAAGTCTTTTTATTTTAGAGTGACTTTTTCTTCATCATAATTTGAGAATTGAAATCCTTCACGGGGCTGAGAGCAGGAAACCCAAATGGATTTCAGTAGATGTGTGAAATAGGGCTCTCCACTTTTATGTCTGGGAATCCGTAGCCCTCTTCAGGTTGCGGATCGTGCAGCAGTAATTAATTCATGTGAAAAAGTGCAAATGTTTGAGAAAAGCCTTAACATTTTGCATCTTATTTCTTGCAACGGTGAAGATTTTTGAATATGTAATGGCTTCCCATCCGTGTTGTCATGTACTTGTTTCCTTCTTACTTGTAAATACTGCTTCTAATTAAATAAGTGGAAGAAGTGTTAAGACACACGAAAAAGCTAATCTTATTTGCGGGTAGTTCAGACCTTTACTATTTAAGACGCTTGCTGTGCAGTTATAAGTGGCTGTTTGTACGTGTCTTGGTTGTACATGTCTTCAAAATCCTTTGAAAGAGAGGAAAAGCTATTTCATTTATGAAATCATTATTTTGTTGTAAAATGTTTGACCAGTTCTGGATAATAGGTGCTCGTGCTTTTAATAACTGTCATCATGAACAGCCTGTAAGAAAAGAGTTGCTGCTGGTTTGTCATTAGGCTAATGGAAGATCTGGAAAGAGTCATCAATTGCGGAGTGAGCAGTAACTCACCACGTGAGACACCATTTTGTCAGAATGCCGTTCTGCTGCCATCTGTCGCGCAGCAACAAAATGTAATGGAATATTGGCAGAAAGGTTCAACCTTGACTGCCATATCACCAACATCTGCCTTTGTTGTGAGCCAACGTAAGAAAATAAGAGGCATTAATTTCAGAGCAGCCCTTGTATCTTCTGTAGCGCATCGTAGTGGAAATGCTCACTTATCACATGTCAACGGAGTCTCTTTGGAGGCTCTCAATGTGGATTCTAAACAAAAGCTTTCGGAGAATCTGGGTACGCTGTTAGAGCAGCGTACTTACGCATTACCATTTCAAAGCATTCATGTGTTTGGAAATTATTTATTATACTGATACAATAAAATTATTTAGGTCTCAAACCTGGAAACGAAATCTGTTTAATATGATTTGTAAAGTAAAAATAACAATAAGATCGCGGACGTATAGAATGGTGGAATCATTAAGTTAGAAAAGACCTCTAATGTCATTTAGTCCAACTATCAGCACATCACCACCGTGCCCACATGTAACCAAGAATATCTATCATAATATGGAGAGCATAGCTGTTTCCCAGTTTGGGGAAAAGAAGAGAAAGGAAAACAAATTTAATTTGGAAGCAAGAAGCGGTTGCTTCATGAAGCTGGTTGGAACGGAACTGATAGAACTGGTGAGTTTTGCTTGCCGCATGGTGGGATTGTCTGTTTGATTCTACGGACGTAATTCACGAGTGTAACCAAACAACCTAATTCTTCTTTTTCATCACTAATGGCTGGGAGTTCTCTGTCTTAGAGAAGTAGTGAGATGCCACAGGCTCAGCTGGGCCCTTCATTTGTATAGGCCATGCCGAACTGAGAATGTACCAGGTTTTTGCTGGAGTGAGCAAACAGCTGCTATCTAATTCGACAGCTTCTGGTCTCTATGCACTGTTTTCCCATCTAACTTTGCAACATACCTTTGGGACATTGACAGGGGCAGTTAATAACATGATGAAGAGCAGCAGCATCTTTGTTCATGTTCTGGAGAGTTTGCTTATTTCACACTATTTGTATTACCTTGAGAATTTCTACTTGTCCTTCGTTTAAAAGGAAAGAAAGAATGTTTTCTCTTAGCTCTTTTGAGAAGCAAATTTGCTTTTTCTATGCTGGTGAATTGATATTCAAAACAAGTAAATGAGCCACTGGAATACCGATTCCTCTTAGCACTAGCAGTGTTCTCCTAGGGGTGTTATCATTCATTACTGAGTTTGTTTTCCTTTTGTGTCACCGCGCTATCTCCTGCAAGCCATTTTAATCGTATGAAGTAGGTCACTTTCGAAGGTAGACTCTTCCAGACTTCTAAAAGCAAACCTCAGAGAAAGAGAAAAGATGTTTATTTTTTCGTGGACAGGTATTATGTTCTTGACATTCAGAATTCTTGGTCATTCGTGTCGTCATAAAAATTAACATCCGACCTATCGAGAGTCTTGTTTTAGATTGCCTGAAAGTGACTGTTAGGCACGTGTATTATTTGTTGTTGACAGGTTTCTGAATGTGGTGGTGTAAGATTAATTTTCACGTTGAGTTTTTGTCCATAGTTGTGGCTTCTTGTTCTGCTATAACGATATGATGAATATCGATCTCGGACTAATTCATTTTATAAAACAAGGAGAGCAAATAATCATTTAGTCTCAGTTGCAGTGTAATGCAAATAGGATTTCAATTGAAGAATTCTCTCTGCATCTGCAGCATGTAATTGGAGGAGAACTCCATATTTTGCTGTTCTTATTTTCAGTTAGAGAGAAGTATCACTATCTAGCACAGTTCTCCATTGTTCAAATGGCTGTTCAAACCAGTCTTAATGCTTCAGAGATGTACTTGGGGAACTAATTTGAAATTATTTGTAGTCTGGACTTTTTCTTTTAAACCAGAAGTTGTTCTGCTATTGAAATGGCAGATTTCAGTACAGTTTTTAAGTGCTCTATCTTATTTACTGAATGAAAATTACTTTGGTTTTGCACCGTGGCACAGATACTTATAGTTCTTCATTTGTATTATATTTTCTATTGTTTGCATTTAGTTGTAGAGCAGTTATTGATAGAACGGTTTTGCTACAGATACATTAAAAAAAAAACAACGCATCTTATTCTCCCTGATTCTGCTATCCGTACGATTATTTCCATGTGCTTTTGCTTTCTTTACTGCTTTTCTACAGTTTCTAGCTCTGATTTACGATCGTTACCATCAGCTCTCATTCATTTGTGATTTGATTCCAGTAGGAAAGCGCTGATTGAAAGTACTTTTATTCTTTTTCCTTTGAATTCTATTTTCTTGTGCTTAAAGGTTCATCAGTTCCCTATGTTTTTGACTGCTGTACTTTACTGCTTGTGTATACGCTATCTTAATACTGTCGTTACTTCAAGTACGTTTATGACAGTGGATATCAGTACCTGGAAGATCCCAGAAAGAATCCTTGTGATGTTGACAATTTCACAGGTTCATTTTCTTTCTAGGCTGGAGAAGTACCCCTTACTGATGAACTTTTGTTATATGCGACATCCAGTATAGTGCTGAAATCATCATCATCTGATCTCTACGTTTTTTCTATTCCTGTTTTTTCTGAGTTTCTGCTTCATTACATGGAGGAAGGTTAAGGCCTTTAGAGGTTAAGGTGACCACCTGCTGTTTAACTTTCCTTTTATGTAATTTTCCAGAAATTAGAAATTATTGGTCCTGAAGGGTCTCTCCAGCTTTTAGTTGCTGGTCATTGTGACTGCTGTTTTTTCCTTCTAACAAAGTGTTTACAATATTCTGCATCTCTTCAGGTATTTCGGTGCAACTTCCTCATCTTTTAAGTATTTTTCTCTCAGTTCCAGTGTTTCCTTTGAGTTTTTACTCCCTTGCTCAGTCAAGTCACCAAAGCATTTTTGATGTTTTTATGTGATCTCTATAGGCTTTGGGTAAGGTTTCTTGAGACGGAACTGCTGACTGGCTTATTGGGTAGAGTTTTAGAAACTGCAGCAAATACATTCTTCTCTTGATTACGATATGGGTTAATGTTGGATTATATTAACACAGTGGATTCTGTGTATGTTAAAAATAAGGAATTTACGGAAATAGTCTTTGAGTTGGCTTTTCCATAGTTTGAGTACAAAATATAAGAACAAGTATTCTGTTTATCCACTGAGATTCTACAAATGGGGAAAAAAAGAAAACTAGTCATGTCTTTGTATTGATCTGCTCTGTCTGTTTTGTAGGGTCTGAGTAAAAGTTCAGACAGTATCGCTTGCCATGCCTTTGATTTCAGTTCTGGTAAATCTGTAATTTGGAATGCCATCTGAAATGCATCTTCTGAGGGTGGTTGGTACCTTTCTGTATTCTGACGGGAACACCAACTGTTACAAGTTTTGTCGACTGTGATATAAAATGGAATCAAATGTCTTTGGGGAAGATAGACACAAAATGTAAGAATATGGCCCTGTAAGAGAGAATTTTTAAGAAAAAGAAATAGAGAACAATTCTCAGAACATTTTTTTTTCTTTTTTTAAACCACCTCTTACTGAAATGGTAATGAGTCAGGTTCTCTAAAGGCAAAGAATTCGTTTTCACTTATTTGAATATAAAAAGATACTCAGTTCTTAAATGCAGTACAGAGTTTAAGTATGAGCATTATACTTGCAGAGCATATGAAATATGAACGTTTATGAGCATGTATGTTAAAATATTTCTTAAAGAAAACTTTGAAATACGGGAAAATTCATATATTACTGTACCTGTTGTGTGTGCGTTTTTAATGAGACATAAGGAATGCGTACCTAGAATTGAACTTGTAGAGTTGAAATACCCTTATAAGTAGCTGTATGGTTAAGTCTTAGAAATAAACATATTTATTAAAAGTAGTCATGACCTGCATGAAGATTTAAAAACACATTTTCAGCACATCATTCCTTACAATAAAAAGCCCAGTCCTATAAACAATTCTTCCTGAGGAGCAATTCTTAATATAAGAACTGCCTTTTTAATTACTGGGACATTAAGTGTTTAAGACTTGGCTCAAGTTTATTTCTTTGTTGTATTACATGAAGTTACGGCGCTTGTAGTCACAAGACATAGGTTATTTGGAAAAGTTCAATAAAGCACTGAGCACACAGTAGTGTATACATGACCTCATAGTAGTGATAACAATACCTTTTCACCCCTAACTGAGGAACTGTAGGATCGCAAGGCCCTGTACTGATGGCTGATGATATTCCATTTTCAGAAGTGGGGTAAACGAGGTACAGGAAGGTGCAGTAGTTTTTCTGAGATCCGACAGCAGACAAGTGGAAGGAATGATTAAAAAATACCTCTAGAAATAGGCAGCGGTGCACTTCTTTCAAAAGCTAACCTGCCAGCCAAAACCAGGTGACTATGCTGAATATAGCATTGCTGTTATTGAGGTCCTGGGATCGTGCGCCAAATAGTGTGTTGATGTTACTGTATATATAGCTTCACTGTTTAGGGTCAAAATGTGGAATCAAGACTGATTTCATTCCATTCCAAGGATGGTGTTTGCATAGCATAGTACTTACAGGATCTTACCAAATGTTAATGTTATTGTGACGCAGAAGAAATGGTGTTATGGCAGCAACAAGCAGAACTTGAACTTGCAAGCTAGCAAGACAGCCTTGTTGGTTGTTTTTTTTTTTTATGTACCTGTACTAATGGTTTGTCATTCTATATAGCCAAATGAAGTAAGGTGTTAAATTTAGTTCCTTTGCCCTTCCAGGTACGGACGCACAGGAGCATAAAATAAAGCTATCAATTACTAGGGGTATTGCTGTAAGTGACTTTAGAAAAAATAAATAACTATTTTTCATTTATTTTTGCAAAATCTCAGCATCTGTGGAAAGAGACTAATGGCTCTGTGAGTTTATAGACGAACATCTCTTTCTATTTCTGACTGGCTGCTGCAAGTAGAACAGGGTCATCTTAATGGTATGGCAATTTTCATGGTATTTTCATTTTCAGAGTAGTCTGAAAAGCAGAGGACCTGGACTTCAAACCTCTCTTTATCCATTTTCCTCTTTTTGTGCGGTACATGGCAGGCTCAGAGTTCGACAAGCAGCGTTACATACACAATGTCCAGTGAATTCTGACAGTATATTCAATAAAGGAAGAGTTTTAAGCTGTAGCTTCATTCACTTAGTTATAGTCAACTGGCTAGTCATTTAATCTCTGAACTTCGGGTTGTGATATCTGTCAGGTTCTAGATCTTTGCAGATTAGGAAGGCCAAAGTAACTTGTCACAGGAACATGCTTGTGTGATTTTAATGCTGTGCCAGTGAAGCAAAGGAGGATCACTACTGAGCTTCTACAGGAGTAATGAGTATATTATTGTAAATTTTAAAATGTTATTGCAGAATCGCTCATGCTGTGCCTTATGTAGCATAGTTGTTTTTCATTTTTTTCCTTCCCTGATGGGTCATTCATGGTCCCTGAGAACCATTCTCAAAGGTAAAAAGTGATACGTGCAGTTATTTTTAGGAGATGTCATTGCACAGCTCTGGCATCGAATGTGCAAGATGGAACCTCAGTCTCAAAGGGAAAAGGAATATATCCCTGGTTTCATGGACATACGCTTGAGTCAGCAGCTAAGGTATCTAAAGACCCCCTCGTGTCTAGCCTAAAATGTTACTGTCACTGATTAGGTCGGAGCTTTGACCTGATGACAAGAAAGCAAGTTTTCATGTCTCAAACAAAACTGACGCTGACCCTTGGGAAGGAGGAAAAATGACCCATGAAGTTTCCATCTGCTGACAGAATTAATATGTGTAGTGCTCATGACTGGCATGAGATCAGTGGCAGCGGAGCTTGCAGTGGGTGATCTCTGGCTTCGTAAGATGTGATAGCTTTTGAATAGGAATGGCTACAAACGGAAACCTTAGGGATATCTCTTAGGAGTCATCGGTTCTGTCTATTGGAGACAGCGTAAGGAACATACTCCAAGAGTGTGCTAAGTTTAAGAACTTATGTGATGAATGAAGATGGAAAACTGAGTTAGTCACAGAAAGAATTGCGAGTACCCACAGGTACCAAACCATGAGTGGGGGTTTTTTTGCATATAAACATGCTCAGTGTCTCTGTGCTTGTGGCCACAAGTGCCTTCTGCTCCAAATCAGAGATGCTGTATGCACACAGTGTATTGGAAGTGTATTTGTCTATCATCTCTACTACAGTTGTTTTCTTATATTAAAGAATTACTTAAACAAACAAAAAAACAAACAAATCTTTTAGCTCTCTAGTGTCCAAAGATAATTTTTTATTGTACTGTATATAATACACTATTAGAGTGTTCTGAAACCAGACATTTCTCCAGGACATCGTGGTGGATAAGCTATTAGCACAATTCTACCAACCCCCTGTCATAGCGACTTATAGAACACCCTTGAAAGATTTGGGAATTGGGACTTTCCTGATGAACGCATGCCTGAGGGTTCTTTACCTGATAATTTTACGCTGCTGTATGCAAGCTAGTGAAGATAAGGGTAGATGTGGCACTGAAGGACGTGGTTAGGGGTGTGGTGGTGATGGTGGATGGTTGAACTAAATGTTGTTTAATGGTCTTTTCTGATCTTAACAATTCTGGGGTTCCACGGTTCCATTTCCCACTTTTGAATGAAGGAGATGCAAGTTCAAGGGGGGAGAAAGCTTTTGGAATTTAAGAGGAAAGTGATTCCAGTTAATAAGTTGGCTCCTCTAGAAACTGCCTAAGTGTTCTGCTTAGCAAAACCGATATTTTATCTTAAAAGAAACCAAAGGCCCGACTCCCAGTCCACAGTGTTTTATACCATCTACCCATTAATAATTTGTCTAGAAAAAATCAGGAGACTTAAACTGAACAGCTACAGTAATGTTACAGAAACATTTCATCATCTTTTGAAAGCAGTATAATAAAATGTTTTCTGGCCTGAATGCGAAAAAGCAACAGAAGTTAATGGCAGGAGGCTTAGCCAGACAACTCCAGACTACTGCATCCGTTCTTGAATTTCCACTGTCACTGCTGTGTTACAGCTTGCTATGATAATTGCAGTGTGCACTTCTAAAGTGCAGTCTGTTAGGAACATCAATAACATAGTCTTTAAATAAGTCTATTGTCCTGATTTATAAAACACTTAGATGCAAAATTTCATAATTGACATTGTGCCAGTTCCTAGTTTTGAAAAATGTAATTAAGTTAGTTAGCAGCATCCAGCTCATAAATGATATGTAATTGTTTGAGCTACTTTATTTGAGCATTGAAGTAATTAAAAAAAAGGGGGGGGGGGGGGGGGGGGGGGGGAAGATTAAAATTGGAAGCCAGTAGCTTGAAACATGTGTAAATCAAGCAATACAGAACTACTCAGGTTTCCAGAAAAATAGTTGGTTTCCAGTTATTCAAGTGTAAATTGTAATAAAAATATCAAGTATGTAATTATGAACCAGGTGTTCTTTTATTTTTATAATTGCTGTAAATCTAAATGATGGAAACTATTAAAATAATCCTATTTCAGTATTAGTTTCCTCCCCCCCCCCCCCCCCCCCTTTTAATCTTTAAATGAATGTTCTTTGGATTTCATGTGTTCATCTGTTTAGAATCTGTTTGTTATTAGTATAACATGGTTATAAACCCAAAAGTTAGTCCCTTGATGATTTTTAATTCAGGAGATTCAGTTCTTGAAGTTGAGTAAATTAATGAAATTATTCTGGGGGAAGAGCTGATATATTAGAGAGATACCTGCCATGTTTTTAAACCCTGGTAACAATTCCAAGATTTCTAAGCTCCAATCTTTAAATGTAATTTGTGGCTATAAAGTGCTCTTGCAGTTGTTGAAGGTGCTGTCCATCTCATAAGCCATCGTGATTTAGGAAACACTTCTTTACAGAAAGGGTGGTTAAACATTGGAATAGGCTCCCCGAGGAGGTGGTTGAGCCACCGTCCCTGAATGCGTTTAAGAGCCATTTGGATGTGGTGCTTGGAGATTTGATTTAGCAGAGGGTTGCTAGAGTTAGGGTACTATGGTTAGGCTGCAGTTGCAGATGATCCTTGAGGTCCCTTCCAACCTGAGTGATTCTATGATCCTCTCTCCCAAAAACTGGCAGATTCATATACCTTCCAGTGTGCTATACAAAATCCATATGATGAAAAATGATTTTTTAGTTGAGAACAGAAAAAAATGACGTAAGATGTATTGGGGTTTGTTGGTTGATTGGTTGTTGTGTTGTTTTTTTTTTATGACTGTACTGGGTATCTTCAAAATTCCTCTTATTCCCTGTAATTCAATCTAGTAGCTCATTTGTGAAGTGGGGAACACAGACTTTCACGCAGCTGCCTTTTCACCATTGAAGGCAAACTGTTCCCCACTGCTACTCTATTTCTTGTAATGCACCATGTTTTTTTAATCATCCTTACACCATATTAGAACCCATGGTGTGGGGGAAGTTATTAGTCATCTTCCATAGAAAACGCATTTGCATAATCAACTTGATGATCTAAACAATACATTGCATGCACATTTGGATCAATTAGGTAGACAATCACAACTCTTTTGCACAGTCACAGAATTGCAGGGGTGGACCTCTGGAGATCATCCAGTTCATCGCACCCTGTTAATGTGGTTCACTAAAGTAGGTTGCCTGGGAAAGTGTCCAGGTGGGTCTTGAGTATCACCAATGGAGGAGACTATGCAACCTCTCTGGACCCTGTTAGAGTGCTCTGTCACCCTCAAAATGAATGCATTTCTCCTCATGTTTGTACAGAACTGCTTCTGTTCCGTTTGGTGCCCATTGCCCCTTGTACTGTCACTGGACACTGCTTGAAAAAAGCTTGATAGCATCTCTTCACTCAACTTCTAGATCTTTGTAAGCATTGATAAGATTACCCCGCAGCCTTCTCTTCTCTGGACCGAACAGTCCCAGGTTTCTCAGCCTTTCTTTATATGGGAGATGCTCCGGGTCCTTTATCATCTTTGTGGCCCTCCATTGGACTCTGTCTAGAAGCTCCCTGTCCTTCCTGAACTGGGGAACCCAGAACTGGACAAAGCATTACGGATGTGGCCTCACTAGGGCAGAGTATAAGGAGAGAATCACTTCCCTCAACCCACTCTCCACACTCTTTAATTTGCCCCAGGATACCATAGGCCTTGGCCACAAGGGCACGCTGCTGGCCAACCTGTTGTCCACCAGGACACCCAGGTCATCCTCTGCAGAGCTCCTCTCCAGCAGATCAGCCTCTGTACTGATGCCTGCAGTTATTTCACCCCAGATGTAGAGCTTTTCTGGTGTGTCAATCACTCCTTCCAGCTTTGTATCATCAGCAAACTTGCTGAGGGTAGACTTGATCCCATCATCCAGATGATGATGAAGGTGGTGAGCAGGACAGGACCGAGCGCCAATCCCTGGGGAACACAAACAGCTACTGGCCTCTTTTCAAGTCAAACTGCTTTACGCAGTTGTAAATAGAAATAACCTGGGTTTCTCTGAGTGCCTAGATCTCTAGTGTTTTATTTTTGCAGGATCTGTATCATGTGGTGAAGATCATACGGACAGTTTGATATGGTCAGTTAATAAAGACACATCCTACCTTAGAAAACATGTGTAGTTTAATATCTTTTGTCAAACCTTGATTAAAAAAATAAGTTCATTGTTTAATGAACTTTTGATTATGCGTTTAGTAGCAGAAAATACCCTAGGTCAAACAACAGAATAGTTTTGGTTATTGAACATGGTGTTCTCTGCAGAATCCAGGCTACAAAGTGTGCTTTCCATCTCGCTACAGTTTGGTTTTTGTATCTTTCCTCAGTAAATTATAAACTCTTCATGTACTGTTTCCGTTGTTGCTCATTTACCGTATGATTATGAGGGGTCTCATTCCACCTCGTTCTCAAAATAAGCATGATTAATGATAATGTCACAATTTTCACCACGTAAGTTTTTCGCAATGGCAAAAATTGATTTGATCTGCCTTTTTTTTTTTTTTTAACAGAAAAATTGAGATTAATTTGGAGTTGTTCTGCCTTTTTTCTTTTTGTTTTTCTTATGTGTGGATGAGGGGTTGTTTTAGACTTACTTCATTTGATGAAGTTTGTCTTAGCTTTTTGAAACGGAGGGGAACATCCATTTCAAGTTAAGAGAATGTTTAAACAAGGCCAAGTGTTTTAATCACACCTTTCCCTAGAAATATTCTAAGGCGTGTTTGTTTTAGCTGGGAAGTAATTTGGCAGCTAAGAGTTCAAAAGGAAGAATGTGTGGCGGGAAGACTTTGCTATGGCTTTCATGCTTTATTCAGTGCAAAGAAATTGAATAGAAAATAAAGTTAGGCCAAGAGAAATTGCATGAAGGTTGGGAGGGAGCAAACGCAAGCAAGGTAGATTAGGTTCAGCGTTTTTATCTGTTTAGAACAGAGGCAAATTGTGCTTAGCTAGAAAGCGTGATATTCAAGTGTACGTGGCATCAATTTACATTGCACCTTGAATGCTGGTTATGGCAAAGCTGTCCTCTTTCACAAGCAGATCCCAAGAATGCATTATTGACTAGAAGCTGCAGATAAGGTATTCACAATAACGCCTTTCCTGCAGGTCTTGTTAGAGAGGCAGCAGCCAGGAAACTTTGTACAGCCACTCCTTCCTCGGGGAGTGTTACACACACAGAATTATCGAGGTTGGAAAAGACCTAGAAGATCATCTAGTCTGACCATTACCAATACTTCCCAGCTAAATCATACCCCTCAACGCAACATCCAAACGTTTCTTAAACACTCCCATGGTCGGTGACACCACCACCTCCCTGGGCAGTGCGTTCCGATGCCTGACTACCCTTTCCGAGAAGTAGTACTTCCTAATGTCCAGCCTGAACCTCCCCTGGCGCAGCTTGAAACCCTTCCCTCTAGTTCTATCACTGATTACACGAGAGAAGAGGCCAATCCCCAGCTCACCACAACCTCCCTTCAGGAAGTTATAGAGAGCTATAAGGTCTCCCCTGAGCCTCCTCTTCTCCAAGCTGAACAATCCCAGCTCCCTCAACCGCTCCTCATAAGGCCTGTGCTCCAGACCCCTTACCAGCTTCGTAGCCCTCCTCTGAACACGTTCCAGGGCCTCAATGTCTTTCTTGCAGTGAGGGGCCCAAAACTGAACACAGTACTCAAGGTGTGGCTGAACCAATGCCGAGTACAGGCGGACAATTACCTCCCTGTTCTTGCTAGTAACTAGTAACACTGTTTTTGATGCAAGTCAGCATGCCTTTGGCCTTCCTGGCCACCTGGGCACACTGTCGGCTCATGTTTAGCCGAGCATCAATCAGTACCCCCAGGTCTGTTTCCTCAACACAGTCCTCCAGCCACTCTGCCCCAAGCCTGTAGCGCTGCCTGGGGTTGTTGTGGCCAAAGTGCAGGACCCGGCATTTGGTCTTGTTACATGTTATACTTGGTCCCACTTTCTTAAATTGCTGTTTCCTTCCTTCTCTTCTGCTTTGTTCTGAGGCCTTGAGAAGTAAGTGCAGTAGGCACTCGGTCATTTATTTGCAGGATTAAGGGAGATAGGTAAATATTAAATTGATTGTAATCGTTACCCACCACTGGGTGATGAAATACACGTGTTTTGTCAATCAGCCATGTCATTAGCAGTGTTAACCTGCAAAGTTAAAGGATGGAAAATTTCCTTCAATATCGAGTTAAAGCTTACAAAATGTTTATTTTTGGTCCATGTTTAAGGTATTTACATGTCAGTATCTAATAATCCCCAGGCCTATGAAAGGGCAAGCTATAAAAAGAATCAACATGTGAATTTCTGACCTGTTTCCTTTTATGATTAAAATGATGTTTCACTTTTCTTAAAAAGCCTTTTCTTCTGTAAAATTTGAACTCCATTCTGTATTCCTTACCTACATCCCTTGGCTCACGGGGCTATTGAGGTGTGATGGTAATGATGTAAATGACCGTTTCCCTATTAAGAAATTTGCCTTGTAAGTGTCCTTGGCGGTAGAGGAAGGTTTTCCAGTTACGCTCTTTGTGTTCTTAGCAAATAAAAGCCGGTAAAGGATGAGTTTTGAATCCTTAACTAACATGATAAATATCTTTATTAGTAGAGTTTGTGCAAGAAGCATTTGCTTTCTGTGTTTCAGGATGCATTTTCCTTTTTTTTTTTTTTTTTTTTTTTGATCTTGTAAAAAGTATATTTGGTATGAAACTTATTAAGTAATAAACGATGCATTGAATTCCATTTAATGATAGCCTTACAAAGCAAAATTTCACTTTAATTCCTGGCGCGTAGGGAATTGTGTGAAGGATCCTGTAGGGAAAAAATAATTTTAACTGAATTCTAACGTCACTGCTTCTGTAGAAAGTCGGGTGTTACTTATATCAGAGCAAGTTCAAATAGTAACACAGTGGACAAACTTGCAGCCTAGAAAAGGTGTTTTATGATGTTGTAGAGGACCCTGCTTGTTCTCAGTGGTGCGGGATGCCATGGAGGTGAAAATGCATTCAGGCTGCCTATTTCCCTAATTCGGTGCTGCTCCTTGACACATCTGCCCTCCAGCCTCAGCCCTCTGCAGGGACTTCTAGTGGCCGTGGCCCCTAGGGAGCTATGGTAACGGCCAGACTCCCTCCATGCCTTGACTGAGATGAATTTATTAATTCAGTAGTACACTTTTCCAGTCACGTATACTTGGCTGAGTTGCACAGTTTAATAATTGAGATATTATTTACAATTCTTCTTTGTATGTACTGTTGGTGAAGATGAATACACTCCTGATTTAATTTGTCACAGATCCGGGCACCTGTTTCTCTAGCTGAGCTGCTGCACATCTCAGCTGTGGGTTTTCTGAAGTACTTTGGCAACTGAGTTACATCTTCACTAGTTAAACAACATACTTCAGCTGTAAAGTTATTTACAAACTCTTCTGATCAAGCTGCATACACTTGGGCTGAATTTGCTGCAGACAGCACTTTGCAGATGGATCTGAATTCTTTACTAATCATAGTCAATGAATTAATTTATTTGATTAGCAGTAATTTGCATTATTTGCTGATTACGTTCTTGAGTTCCCACCCTAAAGAGCCGTGTTGTTGCTAGTGCTGGTTAATTGCTTAGTGCACTGCTTCAGAGAGGATGGCATTCTGGTTGTGGATAAAGAGATCTTTCTCTCTTAAAATCCTTCCAAGAAAGATATTCCTTCCATGTCATATAGGGGAAGGTCAGTTTAAAAAACAGAGGTACATGTGAAACCACGTTTTCCTG
This sequence comes from Alectoris magna, assembly GCA_030625065.1. NCBI lineage: Eukaryota > Metazoa > Chordata > Aves > Galliformes > Phasianidae > Alectoris > Alectoris magna. Next base: position 34,349,865 of record CM060567.1, read on the forward strand.
TAACCTTTGAGGACTGTTTGTTTCTTGCGCTGCATTTCCTTTCTCCTTTTCTCATTCATCATTATTGTTAAGCAAGTGCTATTTTTCTTACTATTTCTTTGGCAACTTTAGATGGGGGGTTTTTTGTTCGTTGTTTTGTTTTTACAACAGTGCCATGAGAAATTTTATAATAAGAGCACCTGTTGGCATTAGGTTCCCCACTGGACCACATTGCAGTGTAAACCCCCACTGATCTGCACTCAGATACGCGTGGCAGAGACATGGAGAAATGTAGTTGTAAGTTCAGAGTGTGGCCCAGTGCAGACCATGCAAGTTACTGGGCCAACCTGCCTTTTTTTTTTTTTTTAATCTTCTTCAGTGTGTGTTATAGTGTACTGTGGTATGCCTGCCCTCTTAATAAGAAAACTTAATTCAGGAGGCTGTGTGCAAGCACTACACAGGCTTTGCAAATATTTCTTTTTATAAAAACTCTTTGAAATACCTGAGGGTCTCTGTTATGTGTAATTAAGTCTTCCCCTCTCTTGCTCGGAGCACCACTATCTCTGTAGTGCTTAGAGGAAGGTATTATACTTAGTGTTCTCACCAATGCAAGTGGTTAACAGTCATTGTAGAACTTTTAGCGGGGAAGTTTGAATGCAATTGCTGTCTGAGAGGGCTGGCTTAATTTTCTCGAGTGTATTACTACATTCTGGAGCATTAAATTTTGCCTGTCCCTTGCTAGCTTTATCCTTCAGTGTCCTGAGGTGCTCGCAGTTGTCCTAGCAGTGCGTAGTTCTCCAAATCTCCTAAGAATTCAGAAATCTCAGTATCATACTAGCCACCTCTATTTTTCTGGCACTAAGATAGTTTTAAGCAAAAGGTTACACATGATAGTGTTACAGTAATTTCATACCTGACTGCCTTTAGAACATCTTAGTGAATATCACTTGGTCTTGGGGATTTGCTGCTTATTCATTTTAACAATTTATTCCTAATTCTATTCTACTGACACTTGTATTTCAGGTGGTCTGTCTGACACATCCATCATAACCAAAGTTTTCGGTATAACTTGCCTGAATTTATTTTAAATGTGTGTAGGAACGAGAGTTCATTCTCTTGCCTTTTGTAAGCACTTGTTTCTCACCGTAAGTCTTGGGACCTACAAAGTCCCAGGCAGCATTCCTGTTCCTGAAGTGTTGAAAGAAACTAGTTTTAGTTTTTATCTTGTTAGCAAATTGTGCAGTGATTTTAGTGTTCCTGTTGTGTTTAACCCCTGTCTTGCCTACGTTTGTAAAACAAAAGACAAAGAAAAACCTATACAATTAATTAGGTTAAATTAAGTTTAAGCTTCTATAATAGAAGTCTTCTTTTTATGTTAGTCTTCCACATCTATATGTAAGTTCCCCTTTTGAAACTGAAAATTGACGTAACAGCTCTCTGCTTTTCTGGTGCTCTGTTTAAATGGAACTTCCTTTACAATGTACTTCTTCTGCTTTCTTCTTCAGTTCGTCCCCCTCTCTGTGTCCTTAGTGTTGAGGTTCCATGAAGCATCTGAGCATGGCTTGGGCCTTCTGCCCTTTCATACCCCTTGGTTTTCCTGCAATGGCTGTTTCTGTTTTCTGAATGACTTGAAATACCAATTCTATTTGTAGACATAAGCCACGTAGGCTTCCAAAACTCAAAAAATACCGAAACTGGCAGTTAATTCTCTGAAGGTGAGGACTTTTTACATACAGTTATTTTATCAGCCAGTGGGTCTCTCCAGTAGGGTTTTGAATCATGGTCTGAGTCTTTTCATATTCACTCAGTTCAGCCATGGCAACTAATCCTGTTATTCCCTCATTATTCTTGATGTTTTGTTAGCCGATCTTTACATTTCTCCTGGAACTTACAGGGAAAAAAATATATATATTAAAATTTTAAGAACAAAATAGCATCTGCTTTAGAAAGATATTTTCTGTGTACATTGTCAAAACAGTGAATTCTTTTGAGAAGGTGCCTCTACACTTCAATACCTTAAACCAAGCTGCCATAGATGGTTACTGCAGTCTGATAAGTAATTGGTCTGCTGGCATTACACCCACATTACCTCGAAGGGTGAAAATAAAATGATAAAGGGCTGCATAAAGCCTGAAATGGCCACCTTTAAGTTTAATCTTCCCCTTAATGTTGTAGAGTCTATAAAATAGACATTAATTCAAAATTTTAATAGCTTTTATCAATCCATCTTTCCTTTGTAAAGTAGACAATATCTAATATGTATGGTCTCTCTCTCCTTATGCTTTCAACCTCATGATAAATTTTACTATCTTGCCTTTTTAAGGTTTTAAAGTTACTTAAGCAATGTTTGATCATCTGCAGCATGCAAAACAATGAACATCTCCTGCCCTTCTACACAAGCAGAAGGAAAATGGCTCGTAATATTTTAACATATTGGCAAAAGAATCATTGTTGTCATGTACACCAATTAATGTTTCTATTGACTCTGTACTTTTCCTTGAAGTACAAACTTGCAGTAATATTCCTCAGCTTACTGCTTTCTTAATGAATTTCCTACGTTATATAGGAAAGCAATTTAATAACACGAATTACATGAATAGAAAAAAAGCCATCAGTGATTTCATGTATTCCATCACGAAACAATATTAACAATTAATAATGGGATATTGGTTGTACACACCCAAGCATCATAATTGCAGTCATGCTTAACAATCGAGTTATAATACGTAACAACCAGAGTATGACTGGAACAAAAGGATCAATTTCTCTTCCTTGAACTACAGAGAGATTTGTTGGATCGGCAGCTAATGGCTGTCATCATCTGGGACAACCAGAAAATGGTTCCACGCTGCATATTTTATTTGATTTTTTTTTAGTTTTTGTGGGTGTTAAGACTGATGGATGTTTTTCTAGGGCAACATTGCTTCAGCCGTATCCTCTGCCCTAGGCTTTCGTGATACATATGCAGAAAAGACTTTGTCTTCCCTCACATCTCTGAATACACTCGAAACTTATCAAATGCCAAATGTTTACATTCTTACTGTGGTTTTATCAGTAAGATTATTGAAAAATATCCATCTTAAGAATAACTGATTGATATTTTTAACTGAGCATTTAATGTAACAGAGAAACTGACGGCCACCTGCTAAATATTTACTTAGATTTCAAAAAAGACTTTTTAAACCTTTGGGAATAACTGAGGTTGTATGGCTAACCTTCAAAAAATACTGTAAAAGAGAGTATTCATGCTTCAGTGTTTAAGCTGACAATGTTTAAGTGCTGACATTAAATATTAGTTACGTAGGATTTAGTTCACAAGACTACAGAATCAAGTAGTCATTGCTCTTTCCTTTAAAATTTCTTGATGTCCCTTTGGATGCTTCAGGTTGCGTCGATAGGTGTGACTACAGACAGAGGTCGCACTTACTCTGCATCTTAGTCCACGGACTTCGACATCCAATTTCCCATCACACTGAAAAGCTGTGTTGTGAGCGTTCAGCTGGAAAGTCTCAGTTTAGAGGATGGTGACCTGCAGCAAAGGACCTCAGTATGCTATAGCTTTTCTGGTAGCCCTGTCTGAATTCCTGAATTTGTGTTAGAGTTTGTCTCCTTAATGCTGGTAGGACATCACGCTTAAGGTTTGGCTCTTAACTTTAAATTTGCTAAAATCCTGTCGAATCAATTAACGTTGACTCTCTTTTAGGAATGGAGGAGTAGACAACATGCCCAAGAAACAGAGGGGAGTGTCACAGAACACTGAGGATTGCTGATGATGCGAGTCTGTAGATGAAAGCAGGGGTTGTGGTGATGATCAGGTGATTCAAGATAAAGGAAACTGAGGCTAGGGCACATAATCCTGAGATTGCCCGCTGCTCGGTGTAAACGGCCCACTCTTCCTACAACCTGGGAGTCAGTGAATGCTCCCAGTGAAAGCCATTGCTGAGACTGAGTTTTTGCATGACAGACAGTCCCTCCGCATCCAGGGTAAGATATAGCTCAATATGGCAGGATGAGCTAGCGCCTATGCTGTTTTCCAGTACCCATGCATCACAGCTGAGCTACCACTTTTCTAAATTCTTTCTCTGGGTAACAAATACGAAAGTCAGTTCCCTGGAAAGAGGCAGACTCAGGAAGCTGCAATGTAGTAGTGCTACGTATCTCCTTAACTACCTTTTTTCAAGCAGTTCACAGTCAGCTCAGCATTAATCCTTCCTTTCCACCACTGGCAAGGCCTACAGCAAAGCCCATAGAAGAGACCTTTCTGCTGAGCAGTAGTCATGGGAGCAGCGCTCTCAGTGATGTCAATGGAAGCCAAATATTGTTGATAACTTTGAGGTGGGAAGAATGCGTTCATGGCAGGCCTTGGTGATCTCAGCTCTGTGCTGTAAGGCAGCACCTTGTGCAAAACTGTGCAAGCGCCAAGGGTACCTGCAGCTGTTGTCACTGGTATTTCATGGCTGTGGTAGAGGTTGCTGGTTGTACACATCAGCATCTGTATAACCTATTCAGATTATTTCAGCAGTGTGACCTACAAGATTCTGGAAGTTTAAAATCAGTGGTTTAGCACAGGTTTTTCATACAGAGGCACAGTTACATACTAACCAGAGTGGCTAAGACTAATTTTTATATGACATTTCTCTCAAAAAAGTTAATTTTTACTGGAAAAGATGCATAAATTCAAATGCAAGAACGACACAGTAGCTACGATGCATGCTAAAATCTAGAAAGGAGACGGTAACAAGCCAAGCAATTAGGCTTCATAGACTGTTACCTTTATCAAAAAAACTAACAGCATAAGTGATTGTTATCTATCTCAGAGACAGCATGGCCTAATAAAACATGTATCTGCCATGCAACTTCTGGAGAATTGTTAGGTCAGTCTATTTAAGTCTCTGAGCATCTGAATTTTGTTTCCAAAATAACAGGTCAAATCCTCCTCAGTCTGTCAGGTCTCTTCATTGCAGTTACGATCCCTGCTTTCATGCAGAGTGTTGCCCAAACGCTGGTTAAGAGCGACATCAAGTGGTTAAACGCTTCAATCCTCTGTGACATTTTTCTATTTCCCCTGCTTTGCTTTTGACTTAGAAACATCACTTCAGTGTTATTTTTTTTGCTGTTGTGGTTCTGTTTTGAACAGCCCTGATGATGCCAGTGAATTTTTTTTTTTTTTTTCCCTTAATAATGCACGCAAGTTCGCACTTGTTATATAACCAAAAACCATCTTTGGAGTGCTGCTCTGATCCTTTCTGCCCGTATAATGCTTTCTGTATAAAATTTCCTTTCTCTTGAATAAAGAAATTGCTGGATTGTAACGAGCTATGTGTTGAGAAGGATATGCAAACAGAAAAGCAGCAACCGTACTGAAATCTTTTGTACCTAATTATTTTTGTTGTTCTACATCAGCAATATGAGCTATTAGGTAGAGAATCTTCAGAGAACAGAGAATTTGGTCGTGCCAGAATAATGCAGCCTTGTTTCTCCTACACGTGTTTTCAAATGGGAGGTATCTAGTGGCAACCTGTTCCCCTGTTTTCCTCCTCACTAGGGCTCTTGTGAAGGACAGGGACAAAGCTTAACTTAAAACCCTGCTGTCAAAACCAAAATTGGTAGTACTACTGAATTAGAGGCCACTGCTAGAAAGCTATTTATATGGTGGCATCGTTCATAAATCGACAAAATAACAGGTCTGATTGTAGTTGTCCCCTTCCTTGTCAATCAGCTAGAGATTGTCGGTGCCCTAATTAGCGCCATATTTTTTAAATTTGTCATCATATACTTCAAAAAGAGCTCCATTAGCCTGAAGCGTTGCTTTCTGCAGCAAGCAGGATGACTAAGTTGAACTGGGTTTTCTTAACAGCTATCTTAGCAAAAAAATACCATCTGTAGAAGTCCAGTACTTGTCTTTTTTGTTATCAAAGCCAGGGCAAGAGAATGAATGTTGAAGAGCATCTAGGCAATTAACAGACAGAAAATGCCTATCTAGAAAACAAACCTAAGAAACGGGACTGGGGAGACTAAGAGTGGAGATGACAGAAAACAAAAAAATGTTCCTTTGAACAGAAGTCATTGGTAACTCTCTGAGTTAATGGCCAGTCCTGCTGCTCACAGGATAAGTAGTAATTGTGTAATTGCTTGCATTAAAAATGATACCAAAGAAAGATGAGTTAAAGATGAGTGAGTGAAGGAATAACTACTTAAGTCAACCTGCTATGCTTGCTGAAAGTATCATATTAAAATAACTGTTTTCTCAGGATTGGCAACTGTTCTAACTGCAGACGTGAATTTCTTTCCCTAAGTAAGTTTTTGGCATAGGTAGTAAGCTTTGTGCTGTTCATGTTGGACAAGTGCATTTGTGCCACTGAGTTGGAAGGTGACCGTGTTTTTTGATGGTGCCCTTGTGATCTCAGTAATTATCGGCTCCCTTGCCAGCGTAATGAACTAGTGGAGCAAAATACAGTTGATGCCAGTGGAATTGTGAGCATTCGACTAATTCAGCTGCTACTGCGGGAGCAGCTGATGCGTCAGGATGAATAGAGACAAAGCTGCAGGGGATACATCTTTAAAAGGAGGAAAAGAGAAACTTGCCCAAGGAAAGAGCAGGATAATCATAAGAGTGCTATACCCATTTTATGTGATTGGCTATAATGGGTGCTCCAGTTCAACGTTTTAGCGTACAGGGTTTTTTGAATTTCAGTAAATTTGGGTATTGCTGTTAAATTTTGGTATGTTTCTTGCAAATAAGCTGCCAATAGTAAGTTCTTGAGGTTTCCCAAGTAAATATGTTGGTATACCCTCATTCCAGTTGCGTGGTTACACACAGAATTGTGCAAGTTCCTTGAATGCCCATTATCTGGAAGTGCTTTAGCAACCTCTTCTTTAGGTAATTCCATTTAATGTCTCAGCAAGCTGTGCGTGGTGGTGGCCCAATTTTATGAGTCACAGAATAGAGTTTGTTGATAATAGTCATATTCATAATTGGTTTTCGGTCATAACCAGCACTAATTTTGTACATGACTTTTCATGGAATCATAGAAGCCATGGATCATGAAGTCCAACTCCTGGCTACACACAGGACCACACAATCCAAAATCAGAACATGTATCTGAGAGTGTCATCCGGGCACTTATTGAACTCCAACGAGCTTGGTGCCGTGACCATTTCCCTGAGAATCCTGTTCCAGTGCCTGACCACCCTCTCAGTGCAGAGCCTTTTCATGATATCTAGCCTGACCCTCTCCTGCTGCAGCTTCGTGCTATTCCCTTGGGTTCTATCCTTGTCACCAGAGAGCAGAGATTAGCACTTGTCCTGGTATTCCCCATCATGAGGAAGCCACGGGCCACAATAAGGCCTCCCCTCAGCTTTCTCTCCTCTGGGCTGAGCAAACAAAGGGACTTCAGCCACTCCTCATACGTCTTCCCTTCTAGACTTTTCACCGCCTTTGTAGCACTCCTTTGGACATTTTCTAGTAGTTCTATGTTCTTTTTGTACTGTGGCGCCTAAAACTGCACACAGTACTCAAGGTGAGGCTGCACCAGTGCAGCGTACAGTGGGACAATCACTTCACTTGACTTGCTCGCAGCATTGTTCTTGATGCACCCCAAGATGTGATTGGCCTTCCTGGCTACCTGGGACCACTGTTGATTGATGTTCAACTTGATGTCAACCTAGATCTCTTTCAGCATGGCTACTCTCTGATATCTCATCTGCCGGTCTGTTTGTATAGCCAGGATCTTTCTCAAGAGCAGATGCAAGCACTTAGTCTTGTTATCTTTTAGCTGTAGATAAGTAAAATTACTAGGTATAAGCCATTGGTTGCAACATGAGCTACCTCCCACCTGTAATACACCATTGCATGAAAGTGCTTTTGTAGTTGTATCTTTGCATACTGTACCATAGTGCAATCTTATATTTTAGAGCATCCGGTTGCCCAAAAAGAAGAGATTGTTTTATGTATTAAGTGCCCTTAATGACAAGTATGTGACTCAGCTATTTCTGGCCATGCTTCTCAGTGTTCACCATTTCAAGAAATAGCAGTTGTGTTGTTGCCAGAGTTGCTCGATTTCCATAGAGATTTGATACCCACTCATTGTCAATGCTGAAATTAATGTAATAAAAAATTTTGCAAGAAAGGCTGTAAAAAGAGCTGCTTATGCTATAAAAGGAATTCCATATGGCTTCACATTTCCCACATTAAAAATCCTTTTGCTATTCCTCATTCATGCTTTATCAAGTTGAGAGCTATGTTACCATCTTTCTCTCGGAAAGGGCATTAGAGATAGCACAGAGAATAAACTGTAAATGCAGGAGAAAAAAATTATCTGTTTTTAACCAGTGGCAAACTAGGCCTGTCTCGTATTCATAGAATCGTATGGGTTGGAAGAGACCTTTGGAGATCATCCAGTGAAACCTCATCGCTAAAGCAGGCACCCTGGAGTAGGTTGCGCAGGAAAGTGTCCAGGCTGGTCTTGAATATCGAGGAGGATCTTGACTATACTAGGGAATGTTTTGAGATGATGCTATTTATCTTCATTTGCAAGAGGAACTACATTGTTATGTACTTCATTAGTCAAATTTTCTAGTCGTTCAAACATCAAGAAAGTTCCAAGACCTCAGGCAGCAATCAGTGGAAGATAAGAGTTAAATTTCTTCCACAGTGTTGTAAGAATTGAGTAACATAAAACTAGCATTTTCCAAAACAGAGAATCAGGAAGGAGAGTATACTTGAGATGTTTGCTGTAAAGCAAATTTAAGTTCTTGAGGAAAAAAATTACCTTAACTTTAACGATTCAGGCAGGTTTTGTGACATATGAGGTACCATATGGGATACTGCTGAATCGTGGGACTTGTTTCAGCTCTTACTGAGGCTATCTAAGAGATATTCTGGGATGTTTTCATACAGTTTGCAGAAGTTAATAAAATATCATATGAAACAGCTTCTGAATTAATCAAAAGCATTTTGAATCCTTCCTCAAACCACAGAAAAAATGGCTGAGAGCTGTTTAATATTGATTGGCCTCCTGTGAGGAGCTATTTTTTAAGATTGAGTGCATCTTTGGGGTAGGGTCCTACAAAGCTGTTAAAGAGTCACCCTTAAGCCCTGACTAGCAGTGCTTAGCATTCACTCCCTCAGTAACTACGAGTTATGAGCTGGTTTTTGGGTTAGGCAGCTGAATCAAGCCAATTTCCAACTTGTGGGTTTGAGAGTTTGAAAGAGTTACCCTGTTTCATTGCCAAGAAAATATATTCTTGCTTAGTGAAGACAGTCAACTTTTCTGTATTTGCCAATTCTTTCTTAAGGGGAAAACCATGAGATATGCTAACCCACAACCACAGGATGCACCTGTTTGCCATTTTCTTTTCTCATTGTATTAAGCTGTTGAAGTTTTCAGATATTTTTGTAAGAGTGTGTCAACTAAAGGTTCTTTACTTTAACAGAGAATTATATAATACCAATTAAAAAATAGTCTATCCTTTCTGTACAGGTACAATATAATCATCTCTCTCCTGGGATAAGTATGCTCTTAGAATTTTCTATAGAATTTCTGTATCTGCCAACCTAGAGTATGTTTAAGGGAAATGTCTTAAGTAACCTAAAAGTAGCTGAGCAGATAGAAGCCTACTGGCAATTACATGTCATCAATAAATAAAATAAAACCCAAATTTCTGTCTCTTAATGATGTACAAGTGATACATGACAAAAGACTGCATTCTTAATTAGGAGATCACATATAGTTGACATGTAATACTCAAAATGCTTTCTCTGAATACTTCGTAGAATAGCTACTTCTTCTAAATTATCCTCCCACACTTTGCATTAACCACTCAGGTACCGTGTAAGGGTTAAACCAGCATCAGCCTTTATTATTGTACATTACTAATTGACAGGACGTAAATGACTATTCATTATTTCTCTATGAGATGATTATGCATGAGGTCTTAGCAAATCATTTAATGAAACCATCATGCTGTGCGTGTTAACATTATAGCAGTATCCTACTCACAAGGGGGGGAGAGAGAAAAAGAATCTTTAATGAAGGACTGAAAATGAAAAAAATTAACTTCTATTTCTCCTGGAAGTGAAATGCCTTGTGAAGGGAAACAGGAGATTTGAAACCAATTTTATTTCTAGGTTTTCTACTTTACCGTACTAATAATTGCTGCCAATCAACACAGGACTCCCAGCTCTTTGAGTGGATGCTGCGTGTTTTGTCTTGCTTTTGAGACTCTTAGGCATTCAAAGCCCGCAAACCAGTGGTCTCTCTGTGTGGGGGACGCTTTAATCAGACTTCTTGGAGGAAAAAAAATAGCTTCTGCAGTTTGTAATCTTTGAAGTGATATCTGGAATTTTCATTTTAGTTCATTGATGCATGGAGAATAAGATTGAGTTCACTCAATTTTACTTCAGCGCTGTTGACTGTTTTTCATATACACCAAGTGAGTTATTTCACTCCTGTCTACTTTTACTTTTATTTACCGTGACACCCAATGAAGTTGTCCTTTGTGTTTCTCATAAAAAGAAGGACCAGACTGATGACTGACATAAACAGAGAACTGAAAGAAGAGGCATTTGAATAAATTCCTGCTTCTAAGAATGGAATAAACTGTCTTAATGTGCTTTCAACACCAAACTTTTCTATGGTTATGCTGCATCAAGGTAAATCAATACTTAGTGAACTCGTAACTCTTCTCGTAATTGTAGTGAAAATGCAGGTGGAAATATTTTTGAAGATCTCCGAGTAATGAGTAGCATTTTTGAGCAGTCCTGTACATTTTCTGGTGTTATTATATAGGAATTGTTCGGATATGCGTGGTTATTCTTTTTGCTTGCTTTTCGTACTTTAGAAAATAAATCCAACAGATTTTTTTTTAATGTATGGTATAGGCTGGACCGAAATGCCAATAGTAGATTGGTATTTATATAATATTTTTATACTAAGTTATGTGACTTAAGTTTCTCCACTGAGAGTTTGTAATGATATCCATAGTAAGACAAGGTAGTCTTTGTGGCTGAAAAACATTTGGCATTCTGATACACCTTAATGAATACTTGAGAAACCTCTGAGTTTGAGATTTTCTTTGACGTTCTGTAAGTGCTTCATTAGGGTTATGTTTCCCTCAGCATTTGTAGGTATTCATTGAAACTGTGTGAATGATTATGCACTGCAAGCTCTGTCATTGAGAATCACTTACGTCCTGGTCCCTGTGGTAGTGAACTTAGCTATTCAAAGACCAGAAGAAATGACCAATTCAGAGACACTAGATGCAAACTTCATGAAATCAGTGCTGCTTGAAATATCAGAATTAAGAAAAGAACGTTTTTCTTTTGTTCCATTTTCTACAACTATGAGATATTAGCAAGTACTTCTGAAAGAAGGGAAGTACAGATTTGTTGGAAGTCCATAGACTTTTCAGGCCCTGCGGGCTAGACGGAGTTAGCCAGCCACTCTAGCAGTAGTGGAAAAGCAAACTGAATATGTGATGCATTAATAAAAATATGAGCAAGAGTTGCAGATGGATCAGCAATTCTTAAAAATTCAGAGATGGTTTTACTTGTCGAGAGCATATGCGCTTATTGTAATTGTATTTATGTAAATAAAACCCTATTAGATGCCCTTCTAAGATGCCTACCCTGGTTAGTTCTCCAGCGGCAGTTGTACTCTAATGTTTTTTATGCACAACCATTTTCTAATCCAGCCAGAGACAGCATTCCCACTGCACTGAGGACATAAACATTTACTGGTGTTTATTCCTGTGAAAGATTTGTGTTTAAAATAAACTTTTTCAAAGCTTTCTAAAATCTTGGGCTCATATGAATAATTACATGGTTCTTTCCTCATTCATTATTTTCTGTAATGCCTTTTGTATTTTAGACGTCACTTTCAGAGAAGTAACCCCGTCTGTGTATACTGAGGCTAATTGCAGCAACTGCCGTTTGTTGCTTTTCTTGTGTTTGCACTGTCTCAGAGGATCTTGACACTCAGGCAGCAGCCGTTGATCTCCAGAAGCCTCTGCCCTGAGCAGCAGGGCTGCACGTGGTTTGCTGCTGCCGAGGTTCCTCTCGGGGGACTTCATCGACTGCTGTCAAATGCTTGCCGTGTCATCTCCGAACACACAGCAATGCTCTTGATAATGGTAGGGCTTTGCTAGTTTACAAAGCCGTTAGTTGGAAATAGATAGTGTCATGGATAGTGTTCTGAACAAGGTTGGACTTGAACAGCTGGAGTTCAGGCAGCATCTCCGCTGCATTTTGCACTTCAATGTACAAGTGGCTGCCGTATTGGGAACAAACTGCACCAGGCTCCAAGGCCGTGATGTGCTAGGGAGATGGGGGTGGGATTTTGCAGCGTAAGTGAAAGGTGTTGGTGAAGAAAATGACTTTCTGTTGAAAAGAGAGAATATGTTTCTGGATTTTTATTAAAGACAAAAAGATGAATCGGTTGGTCAAATGAAGAATTAGATGTGAGAAAGTTTTTTTTTTTCCTAAATCCTTTGTCCTTTTTAAAAACATCTACACTCAAATGGCAAATGTTATTTTGAACAAAGCTATCTTCAAATTTGAAACATTTCCTGTAAAACTCCCGGCCTTCCTTGTCTAAAACTGTTTGCCAATTTTGAAAATACTTTCAGCTTCCTGAAATTAAAATGAGTTGCAAACTTCCTGCTAAGCAAATAAAAGTTTTGCCTATCTCTTTGCCAAATACCTTAAAACCCTGCAAAAAGAAGAGATAATTGCACTTCCTGCATGCTCATCTATACAATTAATGAGGTAGTAAAGATGGGCATGACTCCCAGGTCTGAATTAAGGCAGCCCGGGGATTTTTTTACATATTCCAGCACCATGACAGAGTTACCTTCCGGCCTTCCAGATTTTTTTCATAATTGAGAGCTGGAAATAGTGCCTTATTTTCCTATTAACAAATCTGAGATTCTGTTGTAATCATGTTACTGTAGGTGCTGGCTTTGAAGGCTTCAGTATGTTCTGCTTTAACCCTTAATCAGGTGCTGATGATAGCCTGGATAAGGCTTCCAATTAACTATACTGTGAAATGGTTGCTGTGATTTTTCAAGTGAGCAGCTATATGAAACTGGGGCAGTCCCATCAGCTCCTCCCCCTGCCCGGCACTGAGATATGGCAGCTCAGTGTCAGGACGCTGATGAGTACTGGGTGGCTAAGGGAAGTTACAGGTGTCTGAATGGATTCCTGCAGAGGGATTGCAAGAGCCTAGTTTTAAAAAGTGCAGCTGAAACTTTTTTTTTTCCAGATAGTTTTGTACTTCCTTGGCTTGGCCGGTGACTGGGAGAGCAGAGGGAATTTGTTCCATCCCTAGGCTTTACAGCTTAGTTAGCCAGCTGCAATCCCGTCTGGTCTCGTTGCTAATTTTCATAGCATCGCTGTTGTGTTTTTCATAACTAAGTACAGCCTCATCTTTTTGATCTGGCTTTTATTAGCGCTGTGAAAGAAAAAGAAGTTGAGGTTCCCATGCAGAAGCCCTGCATGTATGTGTGCCATGAACCACACAGAACAAAGTGTTTCCTGTCTCTTCAGAACAGGCTGCTCTCAGAAACAGAAGGTTTGACTTAATGAAAACAGAGATCTCAGTTCTTAACTTCTGTATGCCCCATGATTATGTCTAAGTGAAAGCACTTTCAGCCCATCCATTCTGCACAGTGGTTGCAGCCATTTCTTTTCTATTTCCTTTGAAGGAATAAGGATTGCATCTGTCAAGGGAGACCTTCCTTTATTTCAGGAACACTTGAGAATGTGAAATAATTGGCTAAAAATATGCAAGATCTACTACATACCTTTACCAAGAACCCCCATCTTGCCACTCTCCAGTCTTCTTAGCCCTCTCCACATCCTTCTCCTTGGTTCAGCAGCATGTGTGGTAGAGAGCAGCTTGAACATGCATTTCAGTAGCAGTTTGCCTGGTAAGGAGGAGTTGTGGTGGGAAGTGCTCTGAGTTTGTGAAAAATAACGCCCTAAGGTGGCAAAATGGTGGCAACCTGAACTGGAGAAAACTTTACGAAGTTTGCTCCTACAAACCTTGATGAGACCCTGAGTGAAGCCACTGCCACAGTTAAATTTGGATATATTCATCTTTGGTCTTAGCTTGCACTGTGTCTGTTAGACCTTCAAAATCTCCATCTTCCCTTTCCTATGTGCAACTGAGGGGAAAGAAGGGGAAAAAAAATGCCCAAATGCTCCATTTCAAAAGTGAATACCTGTTTATAAAAGTAGAATCGCAGTGAGAGATGGCTGTTTTTACCCAAAACTGAGGTGTAGGTCAGAATGTCAAATATTACGGTACAGACCACTGTACGAAATGGAAGGTAGATGAGACAATAGGGTAAATGTATGTTCTTTAAAAGACAACCATTTTGATTAAACGCATCTAATTGCTTTTAGCCCTCTGGCAAGCTGAAGAAAATAGCTGCCTTCAAAATTTATGTTGTTTCTTTCTTTTCCATGAAACTATCCAACAGAATTGTTGGATATCCAACAGAATTGTAACCTGCAGGCAGGGTTAACGTAAGAGCTATGCTGTCAGGGCTGCAGGTTGCAGCTGATGGAACGAATGTTCCCCAAGCCTGATCTGATTTCCCCTCCCTGGAAGCACTCGAGGCCAGGCTGGATGGAGCTGTGATCAATCTGGTCTAGAGGGAAACATCCCTGCCTATAGCAGGGGGTTGGAACCAGATGATCTTAAAGGTCCCTTCCAACCCAAACCATTCTGTGATTCTGTGAAAAGGTTCAAGATGCGAATAAATGCTTGGGTGTATCGAGGCTGGGGTAAAGAAAAAGGTAGTTTGAATTAAGCTTTCTTGATGCGCAAACCACATTTCTTTTTTCTCATTGAGAGTGTAAATGTGTAACTACATTAATATTCCTCGTATTCCTCACAAGAGGTCCTTTAACATCTCCGAATAGTCAAGTATTATTCTAGTGGACATATTTGACAGGAGACCACTGAGAATCTTTCATTTCTGTTTCCATCAATAATAAATTAAAATTCATATATTAAAGTACATTGATGTGAGAGACCAGGCCTACATGAGGCATTCCAGGTCAATTTTAGTAGTTGCTTGCTGACTTTTTCCCAAACTGTTACAAGTGGACTATCCTTTTCTGTCAGAAAAATACATCGTTGGCCTCTAAAATCTACGGTTACTCTACAGTCAGTACAGAAAACAAGTGCTTGGTGGGAGACTGGATGCACGTAATCCCCAGAGCCTCTCATATTGTGCTGTCTGTCATCAGGCAGAGCTCTTCAGAAGTCTCTTCCAAGTCTTCTCTAGATACTGTTTGCAATACCAAAGTGATGGCGATCAGAACAGTATTTAAAACAAAAGAAAACATGCCCAAAAACCCCCACGCCATTACCAATGTACTTAGCTGTGTTACATTCCTGCTCTCTTCATGAATACACTTTTATAGCCCGCACCACCAGTGTTGTTTTTTCCCTAGAGCTGTGCTTTTTTGAGGATGCTATCCTGATTTCAAAAAGGAGATTTGGTATACATCAACTTTATCGATGTCAGTACGATGCATTCCCATAGAAATAAATGTGCCTTGGATGGGAGGTTTTTCTTCTGTTGCATTAAGACGTGCAGGTTGAGTTTAGGTGATTCATGACTCATTCTCTTTCTGCATTTGACTTCGCTAGTAGACTAACAGTAAAAAGATAAACTACAACCTCAGTGTCCTCTGCGAATTTGACTTTTGTGGAAATTTATTTCAAATCTATACTCTAGGACATGTTTCTATGTACTGTAAATTGCAGTTGTAAGTAGGCAGAACAGCCTGTCAGAAAGGCACAAAATAACTCCCCAAACTTCAGCTTTGAGTTTGATGCCTTAGAAACAAGGCCGCCATTTGAGATTTTACTGAAAGTTAGCGAGTGAGGAAGGCCTGCCTTTCATTGAGGAAGGTTATAAGGTGAAACCATGAGGAAACATTGTTTTGGCATTTTGTCGTAGGTGAGAGGCTATAGGTAGCTCAAGATTTTAAGGAGAGATAGCAGCTGAAGTAGCAAATGAGAGGAACCTTCCTTTTTTCCTGAACTTACCCTGTAGCTGGGTATTCTTTACATACCTTCAATGTGAAAGTATGTAAAGAAAGATGCATTTGCCAGATGTTTACGTATGAAAAACATAATGGGATAAAGAAGAGTGGAGTGCTTGAAGCCGAAGAAAACCAAGCCTTTATAGCCTAAGGATTTCAAAATATCCAAGTTGCAAAAGAATCATAAAATAAAATTCAGAAACTGTTCAATGTAAATGCTGGTTATAGCATTCTCATTCACATAGCTGCCTATTTAAGAACAATGCTGTGAGAAACCAGGGTGGTTTTTTTGACACGATTGGAATATTCATAAATCAGTGACTAGTACAACTAAATCTCATCTAAATTAGATCCTTGTAGATTTACAATGGATGTCTCTCTCAATGGAAGTTTCCATAGTTACAGCACAGTTCTGCATGCAGCACGCTTTAATCACAAATTGTTCACATTTATACACAAATAGTTTGAACGTATTTTTTTCAGCTTTATTGGAAATGAGACCGACAGGTCTTAAAGGAGAATTCATTGTCTGTGCCTGGGCGCTGCAATGGTCTCAGGAGGTTTCTTGGCTGCCTTCCTTTTCTCAGGGTAGTCAGCTATCACCGGGCCTTGGGGAGCTTTGATGCTGTGAGTTGACTGCAAGTGCTGTTGAGGATATACAGTGGCCAAAGTGATTTGGAGGGAAAAAGTATTTCTAAAAAAAATAACATATTCTCGTTGCATTTATAAACTATATGATGGCCCTACAGTTCAACTTCAGAGCTGTCTTGCTGGAAGAAGACACAAAGCCTTTTCTTCTTTCATCCTTTCCTTTGAAGGGAGGTTGTGGTGAGCTGGGGGTCGGCCTCTTCTCTCATGTCATTAGTGATAGGACTAGAGGGAATGGTTTCAAGCTGCGGCAGGGGAGATTCAGGCTGGACATTAGGAAATAGTACTTCTCAGAAAGGGTGGTCAGGCACTGGAATGGGCTGCCCAGGGAGGTGGTGGAGTCACCGACCCTGGGGGTGTTCAAGGAACGATTGGATGTTGTGTTGAGGGACATGGTTTAGTGGGAGCTATTGGTGATAGGTGAACGGTTGGACTGGATGATCTTGTAGGTCTTTTCCAACCTTGGTGGTTCTACAATTCTATGATTCATGATATCTTTATCCCTTCTAATGGTTTTCTACATTTATCTAGGCTCAGACGTAGCTGTTGTTTAGAATATTATTTCTGATGCAATTCCGCAGCTCTGAAATTGTTTGAGAGCTATTTCTTTTCACTAGTTTGATAAATTCAAGAAACAAGCCAGTTTTTTTTATGACTTTGTTTCTGATCCTTATGTGACTAATTTGGCTCAAGCCTTCTTGGCATGATTTAAGAGATGGGGCACATTGTTTTTTTTCTTCCTCCTGTTCCCTTACTAGTCTCTCATAATTAATATAAATTAGGAGAGCCTGCAGGAGGCCTAGTCTCTTCTCTGAGTCTATTATTTCCAAGATACAATTCGTCATGTGTAATTGCAAGTAGAGTGTCAGAGGCAAGGTGGAAAGTTAAGTGTTCTAAATGTCTTGATGTGTAATGGAAATTAGGTTACAACCGTTGTCTGTGCCTTTCAAAATACCGCTCTGTTCCTAAACCTGCCTGTTAAAACTGTTGCCAATTTCCAAGTTTTTCTATGTCCGAACACCTGGACATTTAATGCAAACTTGTCTCACAGTAGTTCTGCGAGGAACCCTGGTTGTGAATCTGACTCGCCTCTTTCCTTGCATTCATCAAAAAAACCCACACCGATTTAGTTGCTTGATATGCAGGAGTTTCAAAATACTCTCTGGTCAGTTTGGCGGATGACCAAAAATTAAAAACGAATTTCTAAGCTTAGTTAATTATCAGTGTATTGAAGCTGTCATTCATTGACACTGTTTCCACTATTTTAATGCTTTCCAGAATCTTCTAGTAGAGGATAGAGGGTTTTAGTACAGTTATTTTCTTTATCTTTCAGCAGTTGGAAAATCTAATCGCCGGTAAAATTCTTCTGGGCTTTTATTAAGTTAGCTCTGATTTATATAATTTGCCATGAAGCTCATTAAAGACTTCATTAATTTTTCACCAATCTGTAGCAGTCTTATCAGTGCCGTTTTTATTAGCTGAGATATGATTAACTAGGTTTGACTTTTTTAATTTGGGGGCAAGTCATTTACCTGCCCTCTCACCACTGTCATAATAATTACATTTTGCGATGTCAGATTTGAAATGGTTCTCTTCTTATCCATCAGTTCCACTGATTAGGACCCTCTATTTCAGAGTGTTTGTACTGACATTTTCATCTCAGCAGCTTATGTTCTCGTTATCTGACTGAATCTTCATTTTCTTTTCCTTTTCCAGAAGAATCATGCGTTTTGATACTTCCGAGGCTAAAAAGCCAAGACAATGTTGTATTGACCTGCAGCTCAACGACATACCCTGGATAGATTGATGTCAACCTCAAATTCTGTTGGTGTATGTCCATCTGCTTTCCCAGAAGCTCGGTGGCTCTTCTTGGAACTGGAAAACAAGAAAGCCCTGCAGAGGTATGTTACATATTAGGCTACAAGTCAGGGTGCTGATTAAAGTGCTTTATAGAGTGGGATTCTTTAACAACTTTCCGTATTCTGGTAAAGCTTGTCCACACCCCCTTACACCATTGTCTGTGGTATGCCGTCAGTCATTTGCACTTGACTTCAAATCCCTGCCAGTGATTTGCAGAGCATTACCATTATTGGATGTATGGCCCCACTGAAGGCCTGGAAGATCACTCACACCATTCTGTCTGTGATGGACCAGCGCATGCCAGCCTAAGGGCCTGATTCCTAACTACCAAGTAGAAGTATCAGCAAGTACGTAGTTACAAGTTCATGTCTTGAATGAAAGACGTGACTGGCCGGAGGAGAGGGGTGATTATTTCTCCTTTGCTGACATGTCTGTTTCTTGCTGGAAGAGAGCGTGGCCAGGGGTGTTGGTCTGTTTGCGTTGTCAGCAGACCTTTTCTTTGCATCTTAAAGCACGATCAGCTAAGTGGTTCTCACAGGAGCACTTCTGGCAATGTAGTGGGTTGGCAAGAAGCCTGGCGTGCACTCTTGCTGAGGCTCCCATAACTGTGTTATAGGATTACTTTCTGTTTCTTGGTGCATGCTTCATGTGCAGTTCTTCTGCCTCACTTCAGTATATTAGATTTCATGGGCTGATAAGGATTGGGAAGAAGCTGTAAAGAAGTGATGTAAAGATATAGCACCCCTTCTGGTTGGCTGTGTTTCAATGTATAAGTCACTTACTGTTTTTCTAAATTTGTATGATGTAAATAATAAATATAAGTAGGTATTTAAGGCAGGGGAGTGGGAAGGGGAGTAGGAGTGGGAGGGGGAGGGGAAAAAACAACAGTTCTCTGGTTTACCCCAAATCAGAGATTATCGGCCTTCTTGAGTCAATCTAGGAATGGCAACATTAAAAGAATGATCACAGTTTTCATAGGAAAAATGAATACAGTACCCTTTATCTCCTTTTTTATTTCTTTCAGAAATGACATATTATAATCATTTCCTCTAATACTAATTAGTAGTAATTAGAGAAGAAACATGGTCTGGGATCTTGCAAAAAGCCCTGGTTTACTTGTAATTATTGTTGTAGTTCCACATTTTCTTCCTTTGCCTCATTGCATTTGTGTTCAACCTCGTTAGAGTAAAGTAGTCGTGTAAAAGGTATCGGTGCTAATTAGATGATCGCTCCAAACCTTCTGTAACTCTGCAGTATTTGGAGTCTTTTGTACCAAAGGAATATTTTGATGCAGAAAGCAGAGCAATACGCTTTTTAGGCAGAGCCTGTTTGGAACTCTCAGGTGAGCTACTGCATTCACTGTAACCTGACAAACATGCATATTGTTTCCAGTACCTTAAGTGCGGTAGATGTAATTTGCATCTTTGTTGGCATTTTGACAAACCACGCCGTGAAGGCCTTCTGGGATGTGCAGGTGACTCCGGTTCACGTGGTTTCAAGGCTATGTTGCTTGCATTTACTTTCCTAAAGAGAAAGCATGCGGCAAGGCTAGGAAGAAAATTTTGCATACGTTGGATTCTGCTTTGTCGCAGACCTATGTTCTGACATTTAACTGAGTTTATTCACAGATATATCCTTTAAATTTAAATGTTATTTAGCAGCAATAGAGTGAAAGAATCTCAGTTAATGATACTTCTGATTTTCAGTAAGGTTTTGCTTTCCTCTTGACAGATGGGGAACTATTAATATAACTTATTTCTAATTCTCACGATTGTTGCAAATACTGCTTTCCTCCCGCACAACGTATTTGATGTGAAGAGCTAGAACAATGTGTGTCAGCGTGGGAAATAAGCTTGCGATTCTGCATTGAGGTCTCCTGATCATACTCTCTAGAGACTGTATCCTATAAAATGCAAAATCTAACGGATTCATTATTTCCAGCAGATAAAATCAGACTTGATCAAATGTCTGAATTAAAATTCCTTATTCTATTTAGGATTTCTGATAAATTATTTTACAACTATCGTTCCAATCTTCGAGTGTTCTCTACATTAGCAATACTACCCCTAATATCCAAATTGCTCCTAAAATGTAGGCTCTGCACCAGCATCAATTCGAATGGGAATAGGAAGTTGCTCACACAGAATTCACAGCTTTGGAGAGATTTAACCCTTTAATGTTGTGTGTATCGCATAAATTCACTTGCCTGCAACGAGCTGCAGGACTAGGATTTCTTATCATATCCTTGAAAGTTTGAATTCACAAAGGTGGAAAGAAACAGAAAAAAATAAACACTTCCAGGAAATATGAGAGAGGAAAGAAGGAACTGGGACTTTTGTCTGTTATTTCATGTTTGTTTTCCTCCTAAGTTGTAAGTAAAACTGTAACATTTTTGTGGTAAATTCTTAATAGTATAAAATGAAAGAAAATTGGTCAGTCTGCAATGGAAAGTAAGCAATCTGATCTTTACGTTTGAAAGATAATTGATAGTTTCAGGATCTCACCATTTCCAAAGTTAGAATGTAAAGGCTTTTTAATAGCCAGCGTCCTTCAGGATGCTCAGAACCTAAAGGACTGGAGAGAGCTTTCCGTGATGTCTGTTGGTTAGCAAAGATGTTCTCCAAAGCTCAGAACAGAGATGTTATCATCTTTACTGAGTTGGCAACGTGGCCCTTTGTACTCTTCCTGATGCGTGTTTACAGCTCTGCATCATTCCCGCCACTGTGCAGTTGTGGTTTACCTTTTCAGGCAGCCTTTGCAGAGTCCAACTCTATAGCAGCTGGCTGGGTGTAGGTAAAGTTCACCTCCAGCAACTGGTCGCTTCGGATGCACTGGACGGTGTGCCTGCCGCTGTGCTTCCAGGTGCTCCAAAAACCCTCTTCCCACTCTAGCCCTTTAAAAAGATACACCTCCCTGTCACTGTGCAAACCTGCACTTGTGAGTATACTGTAGCTTGGCTACTCTTTTTCATTTTCCTCAAGCGATTAGGGTGCTGATGGAGATTTGAGTGACCCGAGCAAGTCCTGCAGGTTTTTCCACGGTCTGCAGTAATCTGTTATTCCAGCCATACATTGATCTCGCACACAGAATGGCAATCTGCCAAATTGTGTGCTGGTTTCCCTCAGCCATGCACACGGCTAACAAAAATCCCTTAGGGGATATCAGAAACTTGCAAACACTTTTGAAACAAGATATGTAAAGCTTGATCTTAGTGGAAGCAGCTGGTATGTTGTTCACTCTAGCAACTGGCTTAACAGTAACGTGTTGGGTTTTTTTCCGTGAGCACTTCTCTTCATCCTCATGAAATATTCGCTTAGCCTTCTTCAGTAGCCTTAATGAATATTTTAAGCTGTCTTCTACCAGCAGTACTCCTCTTACATATTATTTCCCCTAAGATCCTTTCTCGGTTTATGTGCTACTCATTTGTCAGATGCATTATTGTGAACAGTCATGCACTCCACAGTTCAGCTAAGCGTTCTTCGCTTTGAAGAGACATGAGCCTCGTGCACATAGGACTCATTCAGGAGTAGCCTGTGAATCTAGGTGTGGTACAGGAAGGGAACAAAGCTGCATCTATCCCACGCACATGTGTAGATTTTCTCAGTGTCTTCCATATTACCCATGTTTCAAAGGACTTTTGTGCTGGGGCGTAAGTGCAGAATAGCAAACTGCCATACGAAATTGAAGCAGTTAGCTACTCCCTAGTAAGTACCAATAACAGGTACACAATAAAATGTAGTGTCAGCTTTAATTACGTGCCAGTGTCCATACTGGGATTCCACTGCAGCAAAGATGGTGTATGTTAGTTTTCCTCTTTTTACACAAGTCTGTCTCGCTCAGCTTTATAGCCCATTCTCATTGTTCATTAACAGTAGTAGTTGGCAATGTGTTTTATTAGACTGTCTCACACTGGAGGATCTTAAAAGTTACTTACAGTATGCAGCACCCAAGAGAGACTAAAGGAATATACTGAAGCACGATAGGATGCAGAATGATTTCCAGTAATACGGAAAGAAAAACTGTATGCACTTGAAGCTGATATAATCAATCATTTTCCAATTGACTCCTCAAGAATTTTTATGCCTTTCTTTAAAGGCAGTAACTTATGTCACGTTGTCATCAAACAAACATTTTGAATACAGACAAATTTGCACAGTGATGTTCTCAAAAAGTTTAGATCACCGAAATTCATTTAGGACAGGATAGATGGTGTGAACCCACTGCTTTAACTCAATTTCAGTATGGCGCATTGTCTGACGTAGGAAAGCAGTTGTTCCGTTGCTGTTACTCACGTAAGCACTTCTGTTACCACACTTTGAACAGTTCAACCAGTTGTTGCAGGTAAAAAGCACTTTGTTTCTCTAAATGTGTAAGGATAAGAGGAGCTTACATGTTTCTGCTGAATGCATCTAGAGACTAAGTAGCCCTAGTATCTCTTTAAAATGGGGTTAAAGACAGAGGAGCATTCAGGCCAGTCAAAGGTATTTTAGTATTTCTGTAATGTATTTTCTGCGGGGTACTTTTGATGGGATCACTTGTCAATAAGGATCGAATGTGCAGTAGATTCTCTTGGATTTGGATTATTCTGTTTCTCAATTTTATATATTATATGTTTTTTATGTATATATATTCATTTTTTACAAATATATTGTTTACATTTAAAGACTATTTTCTGCTTGTATTATGTTTTGGGTGATACTTACTCTTTGTAATTCAGAAATAAGTACGTAGGCTGGAATTTGTAGTTATTTCTTATTACTTATTTCGTAGTCTGTAGTACAGAACTAGAGCTAAAGCATTAGCACCATCTTTTTCAAACAATATTGTTTTTTCTTTTTTTTTTTTTTTAATCACTGGTTCTTAATCTTTCAGGAAAGTGTCAAGTGTAAGAGACAGGTAGAAGGTTTTGCTCCTCAGTGTCTGGAGAATAGCGTGCCCTCAGTGCCAACCCAATCTCTTGCTTTCCATTAGAAGCGGCAGAGAGAGGTAGTGCTTGGATTTATGTGCTGTGTTTGGATAGCAGGCAGATATGGTATCTAACGGGAGAGTCTTTTCTCTAAAACTTGATTCTAATGGGAATGGTCAGTAAAACCCTCAGGCTTTGACCATTTTAGGCTTACTAATTTATGAAACGAATACTGAGGGATGGCAGCTAGGTGAGATTGGAAGAAGCAAATCTCTCCCACCCTGTGGAAGGAAAACAGGATATGCAGCACTGATGTTAGTGGAGTTGTTTGGAAGGGGCAACAAAACTTATTTCTACAGACATGATAACCGCTGAGTGGCCAGCAGGCCTAGAGGAGCTCTGATGTTCAGCTAGCAAAGCACTTGGGCTGTGGGTTTGGGTGGAATGGGCAGCACAGGAGGAGTGGAGGTGCTAAAGGGAGAGCAAGTCTTTTCCTGCTGGTTGTGTTACCATTCAGAATCCAGGTTGTGTTTCTTCTCCCATCCCTATACTGTTCGTGGCTCTTCTGTTTTCTTTATATAGGATTGAAAATATTATGTGGGTTTCCTGTAAGAGTTCCATATTCTGCTTTCCTTCTACAAAGAGTGCTTTCATTTTTTGCATTAGAGAGAATGAACTGAATTTGGGGTTTGGATTTGTTGGGGGGCAGCGTGGAGCTGTTTAGTTGGTTTTAATTCTAATTGAAGAGAAACAAAATATCCATGTTATTCATGACAGATATCCGTAAAATACTGAGACAGATATTTTGAGTACTATATGTGTTAGCAAGACTGTCTCTGATTTCAACTCACTGTAAAGATAGGTTGCAGTCATTTATATGCATTCTGCAATGCAGACGTGTTACCATCTAGAACGTTATTTGTTCAACAGCAAGTGAAAGAGTAACAATTTTCTGACAGTGTTGCAGAAATACAGAATACCAAGAATGTAGCAAAAAATAAGCTATTTCTTGTTCTTCTCGTTCGCTTATATTTCAGCATTAGGTAGTGTGCACGCTTAGTGGAACCTTAACTTTTGCTAAGTAAAACCAATGAGGAAACTCTGAACAGAAGTCAAGATTACAAGACCCTTTTTAGGCTGCTGAACTGATGCAACTTCCAGATATTTTGAGGAGGATTTTGCATGTTGTACAGGGATGTGTCTGACTTAACTCAAGTCCTGTAGTCTTGAAATGTTCATGTTTTGCAGAAACTTGTCTGAATATGAATGTCATCAAAATCTGGTGCATTCAAATCATGGCTACCCAAATAAGTGTTATTCTTGTATTCCAAAACTCAAGTCCAAACACGTCTAATCTTAGTTGAGATCTAAATTTCACAGCTGAGATCTCTCCTACTTCCAGTGCAAGCTGTTAGTGGATCAGTCTCAAATCTGCAAGAAAATTGTATGATGTTTTTTAAGTAAATATTAGTCTTGTCTGTGATGTTACCCAGTGCTGCTTCTTTTGAAAATCTTCCTTTAAATGTGAATTAAAAAAAAAAAAATATCTAATTTTAAAATTGTCCTAAATGATTAAACTGCTGCTCTGCCTGAGATATGTTAGTATAATCAATCTGTTGCATTATGTTCTTGGAGTTATAGTTCATGGTTTTCAAAAGTAATTTTCCTCAGAAAATTATGTAAATCCCTATACACCCCTGCAGTAAATCCAAATCAACTGGGATTCTGTTGGATTTATTTCTCAAATGTCTTTTTACTCTTCAGAGCTGAAATGAGAAATGTTTCTGTTTTTCAGTGTGCCAAAGTCATTTGGCTTTTGTGTCCTCCACGAGGGGACCTATCTCCCTGTGGACCTCTCCCTCAGCATGTAAACAGGAAGAGGTGCAGCACTCAGTTCAAGTTACATGTCAATAAAAAGACATTTTTAGAAGCTTTTTTTTTTTTTTTTAAAGTATGTAGCTCCAATTGTAGCTCTACACAGATGCATATACAAAAAATAACCAGGGTTGTAATACATTCACTTATCATAGGTATTTGCTGTTGTATTTCCACAGCTGTTTTTCTTTGGGTTTTAATGTACTGTCTAAGCCCCTAAGCAATCTCAAACAGCCACCAATTAGAGCTCTGTAGAAAATGTTTCCATTTCCCTGAAGTATGGAATTTCCCTTAATATTGCGTATGTTAGCTTAGTGGGTGGTTTGCTTTTTGGTGTGTTTTTAGAGTTAGACCTCCAAACAATGATGTTCTTTCTGTCTGTAATTAACGAAGTGACTTGTGGAAAGAAAGTGGTGGCAACAGAAATGTGATTTTCTGTCTATATTTACCAAGTGTGAAAGCTAGGGCCCAATTTCAGTTCAAGGCAGTAGGAACTGAAAAAGCCATAGAAGCTGTAAACTCTTCCACTCCATCCCTGCCTTAAGCAGCCTTTGCCTTCCCTGCCTGCATGGCTGCCCCACCTCTGCTTGCATCCTTGCAAGTCTCCTTCTTTAACCCTCTGCCCAGGTTCCTGGCCAGCTCCTCTGGGTACCCACGGGTCCTTGAGACCTTGTTGCCTCTGCTCGGCTCCTGATCTTCCTCTGTTCTTATCTCTTGTCTTTTCTTGTGCCTGGACATCATTGATCTCCATGGAAGCTGTATCGGTGTAGTTCATGTGCTGTTAATTCCAGTCAAGTAGAATCACCATTACAGCAGAATATGTGGCAGCGCAGCCTCTTCCTTTTTAGCACCAGCCAACCATGTCGACTCAGGGAAAAAAAAGACAAGGTTCCATTTTTCCATTACTGAAGGTTAAACGAGTAGGCAAAAAAGTAGAAAAAATCTAGGGTGATTTCTGAATTTCACTGTCACACAAAAGATGTGGCTAGATGGGAAATGAAGCTCAATACAAGAAATGCAGCTCCTTGGCATTCTTCTGATGCAGCTTACTGCAGACTTCTGCCATCGAAAAGAAACAGTTTCCTTTAAAAGCAAGCTTTTAAGCAGGCTAAAAGAGAAGGACAGAAGATTATTCCAGCTATACAGCAGAGTGCAGATTTAAATTAAACAAAGTGACAAGCTGCATATATTTCTTAAACTCATGACATTTATTTAACAACATTTGTGCTGTGGTTGGATAAATCATGGAAAGCAATGCGCTGCCACAAAGTTAGTCCATGATTAATGCTGAATAACTGCTTTTCCAAGCACCTCTTGCTACTCCTAAGAAGCTAGAAGTAGCTGCTTACTCTTCATTATACAATTATCAGGTTCTTATCCTTTTATGCACCTTAATCTAGCTTTAGGCGTTTCTCCATCCATAGCTGTGCCTCTAATTGAGTTTACTTAGGAAGTGAATCATGCACTTGTCAGTAACAAATCTGACAGCCTCATTTGTCTGGTTCTCAAACAGCTGGCCATGCAAACAACAGCATTATCAGGCACAATCCCACTATTTGTCTGTCAGCTCAAGATTTTTTCTTCATTGCCTGTCTAGAATACCTTCTATCACTAAAACACTTTGCAGGTTTTTATGACTTCCTGAAAGGTAGGAGAGCCTATAGAGCTAATGTCAGTGTGTAGAGTTCATCGACACAAAATGCTTTAGTTATTGTACTAGTCTGTATTTGTAAGGGAAGTCTATTTACCTAAATCAGCTAACTCAGCCTCCTATCCAGCATAGGCTAACAACGATGGCTGTGTTCACTGTCACCACAGGAACAGTTTCCAAAAATTGGTCACAAAAAAAGGAATTTGATGTGTAAATAAGTAAAAGAAAATTAAAATATGTGCTATGTATATATAGCCAGACATGACTACGCCAGTTACCGCAGTGCAGCAGCAGCACAGCTCAGAACTAATAAGCACCGCAGAGAGAAAAATTCTGGATCAGGATTCAGAAGATGCCAGTCTGAGGCATGGTGTGATACCCAAAATGAAAGGGAGAGGGGGAGCATCCACTTTCTGTCTCCCTGAACAAGGCTGCGCTCCTGTCAATGCACTTAACTGTGCCACTATGAAAGACATTGTTTTTCTTCCGGGTTCCGAGGTACTTTAATTTCCCAGCGTTATCATATCAGATAGGTGCTTCCAGGATTAAATCACGTCTGTGCTTCAGATGAAAGTGTAGGAATAAAGTCTCGTGGATGCAGGAGAAGGCATAGATTTCCTGGAGAATAAGCACATAATAAAGAAGCAAGTTTCTCTCTGACATTTTCAAACTCTCGAGCGCTTGCTTGTTGCTACCTCATACTCTAGCACTACTGCAGTGGGAGGATGAGAGTTGTTATAGGTGGCTGTATGTTATGGCTGCAAGGATTGTAATATTGTGTGTAATTAAGGACCAGCTCAGATTTCAGTACCAGCGCATTTGACATTGAGTGTTTTACTCATGGAGACTAAACAAACTCTTGGACCCTCATGCTCATGAAAGAGGGAAGGCTTGCTTGTTGTGGTGCAGTTCTACTCTGTTCAGCAAACATCATCCTTCAGTGTGCATTGATCTTCAGCAGTTGTTGGTATCTTTCTTTTGCGTGTACTACAGAGGTATCAAAAAAGAATGTGCATTCATATACTCCATTTCTTCCTTGAATGGTACCACGGTGCCACATGATAAAGCTGTTTTGACCAGTGCTTTAGCTTTGCTGAGATTAGTTTCACAGTTTATCGTAACGGATTTAGAAAGCATTGCCTTACAGTTATGGTATAACTAAATCTTCGGTTCCTCCTGGTCATCTGCAAGTATGACTGGCACTGCTTAACACTTGTCAGCATAACGGCAACCTTTATTTCTCAGGACACTTGAGTTTTTCAGTCTGCAGCTCAAAATGAGAAAATTCAGCCTCAGAAGATTTCTAGAAATGTTTGGGGTTTTCTTGCTTAAAAACTTTTAGAAGCAATGTAGAAAATAGGGATGGTACTTTTATGTAGCATCCGTGTTTCCAAGGGCCCATGGCAGCTTCTCTGACCAACCACGGGTAGTAAGTCATACTTCAGTATTTTCAGAATATCATCTGGCTGATCTTTTTAATTCCAAAGGGCTTTCTTGGGCAAGATAAAGGTACTGAGATGCAAGAAATTAAGGGTTGGTCCAGACGCTGAGGTTTTCAAACATACTCATGTGTATGACTGTAATGGCAATAGTAATAGACGTACTGCTCGTCTAGTTGAAGTACATTGTTTTTTAAATAAAGATCAGTGTAGGTAAAATATTTTTCAGATTCAGTACTGTGAATCACTTCAATTCACTGTGGACCGCTTCAGTTCATTCAACTTGAAGAATACTTCAGCTCAGAACTAGTGTGCTTTTACTTCAGGCATCTAAGTGAGCTTATCTCAATATAACTAAAAGCAGAACTTAGATGCACAAAGAAAAGCATTAAAAATAAAGTTTAACTAGGGCATTGTTTGGTTTTATTTCATACCACTGGAGTATTTTGGCATCTAAGAGTACTCAAGCGTGATCATTAAGCACACAGATATTACTGAGTATCAGTGGTTCCAGATAATCAGAGAAAAGTAATCTTCAGTATTGCAGAAAATTTGCATAGGCTAATAGTTTGTACAGGATTTTTTGTGGTACAAACCCCCAGCAAAGTGAGCATCTACATATGTTATTGTTATGGATGAAGTAAAAGTTCCATTATCAGAAGCAATGGTTTTGTGGTGGATAAGGCATGATCAGAGTATAATATCTTCATTATCTGTATTAATGTCATCTTTCCATTCGCTGATGCTACCTAAAACCTGTTTTTATTAGGAGATCGAGTGGGTTTGATTTGAGAGTAATACATGCGCTGTATATGTAAAAGCTGCTTTTTCCTCCTTAAGTTTAAAACATAATTTTCCCCAGTAACTACCTTGTAGTACATACACATGGGGGGGAGGGGAAAAAAAGCCACGTAACTACTTTTCTCTGAGGCAAAATTGCTTTTTATTTTAATTTTCCTTTGGATAAAACTTTCATATATGTTTGCTAGAGGCAGAAGAAACTCTGTGATAGGATCACTGTTGGAAAACTATTGGAATGACTTTTTTTCCACCAAAAAAAAGGGGGGGGGGGGGGAGGGGGTTTATAAAATAGAAGAAGAGCCCTACTGAAGTATGTTTTCCTTTTGTCATTTCATGCAATTTGATCAAAATACCATTCCTTTTATTTTATTTTTGTTTGTTTTGAAAGTTTATACATTATGTCAGCATCATTTAACCAAGTTTTCAATTGGTTACAAGTACAGCCTTTGCTAAATGAAATTGATTAGAACCATATTGAAGAATTTGAATGGAAAGAGAGCTGGCTGTAGAAAATTAACACAAACACAGGTAAGTCACAAGTACTTTTTATATCTGACATTTTATCCTAGAAGCACGTGACCTCTGTTCACATGAGAAATGTGCTATCTAGTGATCTTCTTTGTTGCATTTAAATATCCAAACTGTACTGCCTTCTCTCTAAAGTGTGCCAGAAGCCTGTCCTTTCTTATCAGAGTCTAATTTGGCAACGCGGATGCACACACATGCCTTCTAGGCTTGATTGTTGCAATTCATTACAGCTAGGAATTAAGCCATTTGCCTCGAGACATCTCCAGCCCACTCACTTGGCAGCCAGAGCTGCCAGCTCCCCGCTGTCCACTTCCTGCCCTACTCTCTGGCCTGGCTCCCTGCAGAACACAGAATCCATTCCAGCGGTGATAACTCCTGAAGGGCACGGGCTGCCTAATCTCAAGTCGTCACTGGAGCTGGCAGTGCCCGGTGCCTGTGTTGCATGTGCCTGGAGATGGAGCTGGCTGTTCCCTCACAGACGGCCGCACTCTTCCTGTTTTTGAAGCTAACTCCTGAATCTTATGTACACTCAAACGACCCTCTGAGATGTTTTGCAATCACACAGAATGAGGAATAGCCCAGGCTGTCTACTTTGTGACTCTATTTATTTAATTAAGTTGCTGAAATAAATAAGAGGCGTTTGAAGTTATTCGTTAATCATTATACGTGAATGAATTTATCTGAAAATAGTATCTTACTGAGGTTCAGGAACGTCCGAGCAACTGCTGCGCGTTGCTGCTGTTACGCTAACAGGTTCTGTGATCAGAGGCTCGTGAGATTTATCTCTGACAGGGAGATGGACCGGAAGTCTCTGACAACAGCTAGTAGCAGATGTCTAAACAAAAAGTTGCCAAATTAAGTTAGCCTATAAGAACAATTTCCTTAAAGTCCCTTCCTAATTCTTTGCAGTCTTTATCTTAAGAACATCCTAAAGGGGTTGCCCGTGTGCTTGTGTTTAATAGACTTTGGATACGTTGTGTAGAAAACTGTTAGGTACAAATAGCTCTTCTCACCAAAGAGGTCGCAAGAGCGTGTGAGAGCATGAAACTACATTAGTATTGTAAGAACTGAATAGAAGGTTTTCCTGCTCCACATCAAGTCAGAGATCTGAACTTCAGTTTGCTTTCATCTTTGCATTCTGTGTATGTTCACTGTTTTACGGAATAGAAGCTCTCTGTCAATCTTCAAATTTCCTCCTAAAACGGAGTAGCGGAGGGTATAATGATCCAGCTTAAACACACTGAATTGTGTGCTGAATGCTGAAGCTAGAGCAAGAGTAGGCATCGTTGACTGACACAGAAAACCCCATTGTATTAAGAATCGAGGAAGAATTTCTGTCATCACTATATCACTGATATTTATAATGGCTATGTACAAAATATTCTCTGTATGCCTGTTGCTGAAAGTAGGAACGTAAGGTGGCTGGACGAGGTCGTACCAAAAGTAATTTCTCTTTCGTCTTTGACGAGGAAAAAATGTAGGAATGTGCAGCGTATGTATACGTGCACAAGTATTTCCCTGCCTGTATTTCATCTGCCTTTCCGGGGAATTCTGAGATTAGCCTAGTTTTGGCAAATATTTTCCACTCCAGAGTTATCTTTTTTGAGATGCAGGCATAAAATGCACCTTCCTACAAGTTTGCCTTTCTGTTTCTGAGCATCAAGTCAATTTTCTCATACAGATGTCGTAGCACCAAGTTTTGAGTCATAATGTTCAGCTCGGAACTCTACATTTCATGCAACATTTCTGTGCATCTGTTTGCTCGTATTGAGTTTCACCTACAATTATATTTGCCCCATCCCTTTATCTTGTGAGTTTCTTTTGCAACTCTGGCTGTTTTTGTAAATAATCAGTCTCGGAAGAGATAGGAAGTATTGTATGGACACTGAAAATAAAAACAAAGAAATACCATTAAATGGAAGAGAAGAAGTACATTTGCATGAAGTTAATGCAGGAGCACAAAGAACAGAATTTGATTTATTCTGAAGTGGAGAGCACAGTTTAGAGTGTAACAAATTGCCCCGGTTTCAATAGTGTAAATGTGACCGGCTTTGTTTGGACCAACTTCTTTTTCAGTACCAGAGGGAACAGTTAAGTCAGAATCTGGTAGGAGAGATTCTGATCACATTATGATAAGAAGTGCTAGAAATTCAGTGAATGTCCTGTGCTGTTTCACTCACTCCACAGCTGTTGGGTTTGTCCCCAAACCCGTGGAGATATTTCCCTTTTGAATTTTCATTGTATGAGGGAAATGAATGCTATTATTTTAAACTCAGCCTTACAATTACAGAAAAGCAGTAAAGGACAAACAAAGGAATTTTTATATATAGAGAGAGAATTTAACTGGTAATATGTGGTAAAAAATAATTCCTTGGGAATGCAGTCATTAAAGATAAATCCCTGTCACAAAGCGCGGACAAACATAGTCTTAGGAATACTGTATGCTTTTCTTTGTGTAATTGGCTTTTCATGCAGCGAGATTTTAAAGTTACTGACCAAGGAGAAGTGTTGCAGTGGCTCCAGTCTCCTCAGCTACTTAAATACAGCTGTAGTTTCTGTATCAACAGGTGAGTTTTCTCCATTGATAGGACAAGTATTACAGCACGCAAGCAGGTTAAAGGTCTCTTCAGCAGTTTGGCTTGATTTTGGTGATTGCTGAGCCGAATCTAATGCAGCCTCCTGTCAATGTCTAGTACAGCTTATTTCCAAATCAGTCTATATAGACGGATAACCAGAGGTGAGGCCAAGCTTGAGCTTGAAGGGCAGGGCTGCAGTCACAGACACACAGCCATTTCATCATTTTTTTCCTCAGTGGCTGACACGGAAAGGAAAGAAGTGTGGGATGTTGACAGTAGTGAAAATACTCAAAAGAAAAGGTGAAAAATTTCAAGGGTAAGTGTAAAGTTAGCTGGAGGAAATCAAAGTACATTTTAAAGCATTAAAACGTGTACTTACCCAGTTGGGTGGATCTTGTACTGAATGCTGGGCAGAGTTTCCTTGTTCTTCTTAAAATTTGATGAAATTTATTAAATTAGCACCTATATTGTTAGTACTAGAAGCAGGATTGAATCTGTAAATCCACATTAGAAATGAATATCCAGAAGAATTCTGAAGGCTATAATAAGAAGTAAAGCAAACAAAAAAAGCAGCAGTGTGAATGATAGTTTCACTAAAACACAGGGCTTCACTTTAGACCAGAATTATATTTAAGTGGAATAAAATTGCCGGTAATGATCTTGGTCATTGATGTTTAATTATGCATTTCATTATGTAAAGTTCCTATTGTAAAGGCGTTAATTAGTAACACGTACAATGTCTCTCTTCTAATTTATATGCACCTGTTCTTAATTACCATTACCATAGTATTGAAATTAATACTGAAAAATGCTTTGTTACTTCGCATTCTGCATAGCACGCTCTATTCAACTAGGACTGCAGCAACTTCAGTGAGCTCTGCTGACATCATTGGATATTCATCTATTCATCCTGCTGTTCTGTACCATATGGTTATTTGCTGAAGATCACTGTTAACATTCCTCTTTGTTCTAAACTCAGGTCATACCATACTTTCCTGTAGATTCAAGTTTCACAGTGAAGACGTAAATTATCCGAATGTGATTTTAGTCAGCCTTTCTAAGCCATTTTAAAATCACCCTTTTTTTTGTTTTCTGCCATTTTTTGTCTTATCAGTTACAGAGTCTCTGTTACTATCATATACCATTTCTATAAATAGTCCATATAATATAACTAAGTAGATTTTCGTGGCATTCATTATCATATGGTGTCCTGACAGAAGTCGTTGCTAGGGCTAGTAAGTGTGCCATTACGTGAGGCTGTAGTCTAAAAGCCTATTCATTATCCATTCAATGCTCACATACACCAGTTCTACTTTAATTCTTTGGAATGCTTGATAGCTGGGCAGTCTCTGCATACGTAGAAAGCTCAGTTTTTATAAAACTTAAATGGAAATGAGTAATATGCATTCTCATGTCATTAGTGAAAATTTTCATTGATATACATCAGCAAATTATATTTAATAAAGTTCTGCCACAAGTAAGCAATCCTTAAAATAGAAACCATTGAAGTTTCAACAAATCATCTGTAAGGTTACAGAGCTCTGACCTAAAATTTAATGGAGCCAACAATAAACAAAGGATTAGAATGAGAACTCCTCTGTATCTTTTCTCAAGCTCTACTTAGATTTTTGTTTTGAAACTGTATAGCCTGCTGAGATTTCAAACACACAGCTACTTAAAGCTATACATTAAAGCTAGGAATGGTTTGTGGTAAATTAAACCTCAGTGGGCACTTGTAGGAAGGCAGATGTGGCTTGCCAAATGGTATCTGATTCCTCAACTGTCAGGCAGATATTAGGTATGCTTGAGGCAAAATGTGGCTTAAGGTGCCCTTCCAGATCCAACCCCTGAGTTTTACACATACGTGAGTCAGGCCAACCACAGTCTTTTCCTTTCTCTCTTCTCTGGTTATCCCTCCCGCTTAGTCAAGCTACAGCTTTATAGCACTGGCTGCTATATGATGAACGGCACGTAAATCTCCAGACTGATCCTCATCAAACTCCTATTCTAAGCTAAAAGATTTTGTCTTTCTTGTGTATCATTGACATGTGCTTTCTAGTTCATGCATTTCTATGCATACCTCAGAATTCTCAGTATTCATGTTTCCAGTAGGAGCAAAAATATGGAAAGTGAATTAACATCCCATTGATACCAGGAATTATTAGCAACAACTTACACAACCATTTTTAGTACTAAGATAGTAGTTGGTCCGTGATATACTAATATACAGAAATAACACAGATTAGCTGGTAATTTTTTATAAGCACAGAAATAAAAGTTTATTCCCAGTTATGACTTATGGTGTCCTAA
The DNA here is from genome assembly GCA_030625065.1 of Alectoris magna. Classification (NCBI taxonomy): domain Eukaryota; kingdom Metazoa; phylum Chordata; class Aves; order Galliformes; family Phasianidae; genus Alectoris; species Alectoris magna. The sequence continues at coordinate 34,384,501 of CM060567.1, forward strand.
AATCTTCATTTTAGGACTTCATGCTAAACTATAGCATCTTTTTTACACGAGAATGGATTTCTCTGACATTCTCTGAAGCAAACTGAAGTTTTTTAGTGTAACCTGTAGTAGATGCTCTCAACATTAGCTGGTATCTCAGGATGGTGCCACACTTTTCCCCTGTGGAATTCAAAGGCTGAAAAAGGGAGAAACTGCAGTCACAACAATCTAGCGGGAGGAACAGTTAAGAAAAATGTGACTAACGTTGCAAATTCTCGAAAAGCTTAAGATCAAAAGCAATATTCTCAATTTCTGAATAGCCAGTATTTGGATCTGAACACTCCGCTACATGCACAACTACATACAAAAGCAAGCTACTACTGATAAACAAAAGCCAGGGTTTGTTTCTAGTGTGAATGTTGGCTGACAGTCCAAAAGCATGCATTTAAAGTGTTTGAATTATTACTTTGCATAGTTCTTTAATATTTGTATTTAAAATAATTATTCAAATAAGCAATCCTGACAGATCAGAAGGAAAATCTCAGGATTTCTGCAGAAATGTCTGCAATATAATTACTTTGTCAATATGTTTTAACTTATGAAGATAATTACAGTTTATCTTCACAGGGAAGTACTCTAGACAATCACGAAATAATTGTTACATTTAGTCACAGAATCTACTTAATTCCCTTGTCCAAAATTAGCATTTGTGGTTTTAGGGCTTGGTTTTAATGCTTGTGGAAGAAAGAGAAGCAACAAACGTTGTCTTTGCACGGCACAAGCATTCCTGCTTTTATCTTCCAGTCCCCTAGTGACTGGTGATTTCTGTTTCTGCACTTTTTCTGGGTAAACTGCTAGTTTGTGTAGAAGTTTTTTGACATGCACAAATTATGTATTGGTTTCTCTTCCTGTAATGAATCCCAGCTTACTGATGCAGTACAAGGCTTTTGTCTGATTTGGGATCAATCACTGAAACTCTGCTACTGTAAAGTAACTGGAATTGTTCATTAATCTTCCAGTCCAGTAGTTTTATCTTTCGTGAAGTAGAATTGATTTCCTTATCTGAGCTTGTGAAGGACTGCAGAGTGCATCTTTCTCAGGATAACCAATAATGAAGAAGGTATGGAAGCCGCAGATTTTAGGACACCAGAAATTGCTGTTTTAGTGCAGAAGTCTGTTATTTACTCATAGGAGGGCTGCATATTGCACAATAACTAGGTGGCGTATGAAAATGAGAGTAGTCTCCGCTAAAGTTGATGCTTAAATTTTAAGAAATAAGATCCTTTGGGAATATAAGCATTTCTACGGATTTTAATGTATTTATTCCATGTCAAAGAGCTTCAAATCGGTTTATGTACTACAGTAAATCTCTTTTGTTGCAACACAGATACTTTTATTTTTTTACTTATATACTGTGTTTGAATCAGCTGCAAAAATTAGAAGAATCCTTGAGTTGAACTATTGAGTAATTTATAGCTTGTTTTTCAAGCAGGATCAGGACCAGACAGCTTTTCTGCTATAGTTCTGCCTATTTTCAGGCCAGATAGTACCAAGAAGTTCTGGAAATCTGATGAATATCCTGTTGGGTTGGTTGATTTGTTAGTTTATTTTCCAACTTCACAGTTAGCGATCCTTCAAATCCTTCTCCAAATCAGTGGAGAGTCTTCTGATAGTAATTTTAAGCCCAGTGATAGCAGTACCTAATGTTAGTTTGAGTCAATTCAAAAAGGAGTCAAGGCTTCATTCTCCTCTTCTGTTTAACCTAAGTTCTGCAGTATTCCTCTATCTAGAAATCGACATTTGAGAAGCTATGTTGTTTCCCATTCCCTTCCTATGTAGTCTGGGAGTGTTTGTACAATTCTTATAATGCCATTGACACAAAGTCTTGACTGATAAAGATGGTCTGTATTACTCTGAATTTAGTTTAGACCGTAACTCTTTACCTACCATCTACCCCATCTACTTTGCGGTAAAAAATCCAAATACTTTAGGCCTGAAGTATAATTAATGTTCCAGACCCGTAGTCCAGTTCAACATGACCACTCTTTGACTAAGGTCATACTTTATTTATTTTCTTTCCAGTGAGAAGATACTCCAGGCTGTGCTAATATGCTGTGGGCAGAAAGGAGAAATGAGCTGAGTATACTACAATTATCCCCTGATCAGCAACGTAATTTTCTAAATAGCTGTTTTTCTTGCTGTCAGATGTCATTTGCTCCTGTTTTCAGAACCGTCTGCATTAATAATGAGGCTGTGCATCTAGATATAATTATTAGGAGGGCACAAGCTCTGCTAAAGTACAAGTTAACAGTCACCGTCTGTGCAAAGACCGCCGTCAACAAATGCTGAGAAGTAACAAGGGAGATGGAATGAAATCTCTCTTACCATAGTCATTTGGAAAGCAAAGTATCTGGAAACAAACCCGTTCCACCAGGGGAAGGTCTTGATCTCCTCCAACAGATTGTCCAAGAGCGCAAGCAGGGAACTATACACAGAGAAAACTGATGTTTACATTCTGTAGTTGCCGATTTATTTAAACTAAATATTTTGAGTTATCTCAGTTTTCTTATTACAGTGAGATCTACTATCTTTCTGTGGTTGTTGTTGTTGCTCTAAGCCAGTGGTGTGCTTATATGTAGCTTGATAGATCTGTTAAAATTCCGCTACATGCAGTAGACAAGAACAAGGCCAGACTGTCATCAGTAGCGCCTTTTTTGGATTACATCTCACCTTCATTTACCACATTATTAAATGACTTTCAAACTGTGGTAGAACCGATTGCAGTCTAGTGTCCCCACAGGGCAGGCAGGGTAAATAGTGAATGTGACAAGACGTCATTCAGTTCTGCAGACACAGAAGTGCTTAAGCAACTGTGCCATTCAGAAGGCATTACCCAGATTCCTCTCAAAGGAGAACGATGTGGTTAATGTACCACACAAAATCTACATGAGATTTCAGAGTGTGAACTGTTGAACCTCAAAAACTCATTTTTTGGTCATTTCTGCAGGGGTACTTCGGGAGTACTTTTGGAACAAAAGAACAGATCAGTTGAGAAAATATAAGCATAGTACTTCCCATTTGCTTGATCTACTTAATGGAATCTATGACAGAAGGACGTATTAAGTATCATTATTGGGGGATAAAGTAAAAAGCCTTTATTCTACATATGTCTGAATTAAAAGTGAAGGTAAACCCAACTACCAGCACGAGGTAAAGTGCTGCATGATAGAAGAAAGTCAATGAGTTACAGCAGTTGTCTGAAAATGTTATTAGTTCAGTGGATCGCATTTACGTAGATGTTAATAATTATAACATAAATAAGACATTTAGAATAATGTAAAATAGCCCATCATCTAATATTCAGCATGTCTAAGTTATTACCATCGTGTTGCAATTACTGGAGTTTAATAGAGAAATATAGGACACACGAAGGAAGTAATTGAGATAAAAGAGCATGGTGAATTGGTATAGTCCTGTAGAAAGTGATGATCCACAGTTATTAATTGCAACAATTTCGAACTTATATAAAGCAAGTTCTGCTTCTCTTGTGTCAATGAATGGCTGTGTTAAAGCAAGTAGTCCGTACTCGTAATGTAATTTCCTTAGTTCATAAATCTGGAAGGTTTGTTAAACGTCCCATTTCATTCTTCTGCAATGCTGTGCTGCTTGTCCTTGAGTGTTTCATCCAGTTGTAATTACAGATGGAGATGTCTTGAAGCACTGTAGAATATCTCCGTGCTTTGAAGTGTCTGTCCTGAATGATGTAGACATGCCATCAGCCTGCCTCGTTGCTAAGGGCATTCGTGAATCTCAGATGAAATAAGCTAATTCTCTTTTGTGTCTCCCTTATACTAAAACTGCCTCTCCTTTGCTATCCCTGGAGTTATCCCGTGAGTCTTCTGCCCTTTTGAGTGGCTTTTTCAGATGGAGGTAAAGAAAACTGACTGGCTATCGAGAGAACATTATGACAAAAAACAAGAAAGAGGAGAAAAAAAAAATCAGAAAGGTACAATAGCAGCCACACTTCTACTTTTCTGAGAGAAATAGGGCAGAGGTTTTGCATAAGCAAAATAATTACCACTGTTAAGAAATGAGTCAAGAGAAATACTGTAAGTCCAGCAAGCAAGTCAACCTGCTGTTTCCAGGACAGCTTCTATAGGAGAAAGATGGGAACAGTCTCTGCTGATGACTTAAGGAGTGTGGGATAGTGTTTTGGAATTTAGCTTATGATTATTAAGGAAATCTAGAAAGCAAAATGCTTATATAGTACGATATCTAGTAAAACCCTTTTTGAGCTCCTTCCTATGAGCTCTTCCGCTTCTCCATGTCAGTGACTTTCCTAAAAGCTCCGCCAAAACTCTTTGGCCTTATTGCACTACTGCTGTGTGAGTAGTTATCCGGACTTGAAATAGTCTGAAAAATGAAGGTGGCCTAATTTCACACACACCTACACTGTCCAGCAATTAATTCTTCTCTTCCCAGAACAATCTTCCCCCTGCTAGTTGCATACATTTCTTCCACAGCTTTTTCCTCACTCCATCTTCCTTGTTCCCAGAGGGTTGCAGAAGATCTTCAGCTCTACTGCTCCAAAGAGCAGAAAGAGAACAAAGCACAAGCTTTGGTGTCTTTTGCTTGGGGACTGAGGGGAAAAATAAAAAGATGCTGGTATTGTGAGATGCTTCAGTGCTTCTAATGAATGGAATTGTACAGTGAATGAAACAGTGAATGAGAGAGAAGGGGACGATTTTTCAAATGTTTGTACATTCAGATTATTAATTAAGACTTTGTAGATATTACGAGAGGAACAACTAAGACTGGATGAAACTGAAAATACATGTTCTGAATGTGAATTTTTGCAGTCAAAAGGATAATTAAAAGGGGATAATTTGGGAATAGAGAGGGGAAAATAACGGCTGGAAAATTTCTCCAGGTAGAGCCTCCAAACCTTTGACTTCCAGAAGTCCTTCAGTACAGTATTTAATATGTGCTGCAATGTTCCTAGGATTCACAGCTGCAGATCTTCAGAATTTGGGAAAGACTGGAGGTTTGTGCCTGTGTAACTGTGTCACCTGTGTGTTTGACTATAAGGAAAATGCATACAAAGTTGGGAGAAGGAATTATTCCTGGGACCCATGTGCGTGTTTTCCTGCCGATTTAGGAATGTACAGATTATCAGTCTGGGTCATTTTTTTTTTCTGGAATGGTTTCAAGAAATCCATCAGCCTTGTCTTTCCAGCTGCTTTTCTTTAAAGGTAGCTAGGTCAGCATAAAACTTTCAGTGAAAGAGCAGCATCTGCATCCTGCCCCGCTATACACACACCCTTCTTCAGGCTCCTCACGGGAGACATGGTGTCATTTCTGATGGGGGGAAGGAGCAGTGTTAGGTGCCTGCTGTGTGGCTCCTCTAATAAATTGTATCTGAGTTGAGCTATTTCACAAACACCAAAATCTGTCTGTTGTACTTTTATCTCTTTGATAAAGACCAATTCCTAGGATTCATTAGTAAAATAAAAACTTGAAATATACTTTATATTAAAATAGTCAGAATTAAAAAAAAAAAAAAGAATTCAGTACAGTTTCTTGAATGAGCTATTTCAAGCTTGAGAGCATTTTCAGAATTGCATTTCAGACTCGGGGAATCCAAATTGTAAGTTTTCGTGTTAATTAAAAAAAAAACAACACAGAAAAAGAATTCAGAATGTCAGTCATTGAAGTGTTCGTATAAAAATTAAAAAGGCACTTCAGGCTTTTATGATATAAATATGTATACATTTCCTTTGAAGTCTGATCCTAAATCCACGGACATCAAAGACTGGACCTTTTCTGGAGGAGACTAGTCTCTGAAATGGAGATTCTGTTACCTGACTCTCCAAGTAATGAAGCGTTTGTGAAGACCCTGTTATTAGTATGTGCTTGCGCCAGGCTCCACAGGTTACCGCAGTATTGGTCAATGCTGTATATGGTCATTAATGTTCAGATGTCTTCAGAAAGAGGTATGTGAAAATGCTATCATTTCAGAATCTGGCCGTAGAATTCATACAATAACTATATCTCTTTTGAGGAAGCTTATACTAAGTACGAAAATCCACCGAAACCTGTTTATCCATAACATTAACACATCCGATTTTATGATTCAAAAGAAAATGTCATAAAAACAAAAACTTACAGCATTTGCATAATTCAGACAAGAAATTTCACGTCAACCACTGACAGTTTTATTGGCACTTTGTTTAACGATCCTCTCCTGTATTTGCTTCATTGAGCCCTAATAACATTTGCCTTTCTTCCTCAATTGAAATCCTGTTAGCATGACAAACACTAGAAGAGAAATCTTCTGGGTGATTTATGAGAATGATTTATGAGGAATTTTTATACAGCAGCCTTTAACAAGGCTTAGTTAATCCTGGAACGTTAGCCTTGACCTTCATTAACCGGATAAATACTTTCAATTGCTTGTTGGTTTTGGTGTTTTTTTTTTTGGGGGGGGGGGGGGGGGAGGAAAGGTGAATTTCATGCGCTAGAGTTTATCAAAGGGGGAAAAAAAAGAAAAGGAAAAAAAAAACCAACAACTTGGGTTAAAGAAAAAAAAAATATTGAAGGCCAAATTTTGGATACCAAAATGAAGCCAAAAACCAGAGTGTGATACAAGGCATACCCCCAGTGCGGCATGACAGGTGGTTCCCATAAGGCGTACCCCAGGTGTGGCATAACAGGCAGTTGCACAGCAGTCATGACACCAGCAGTGTTGCAGTGCTTTTCCCTAAGGCAAGGGGCATCAGGCAGATCAGAAGTTCATTGTCCTGCTGGTCCAGGGCTGGTGTGCCCTATGGAGCCTAGACTCGGATTTCTGAGATAAAGCCATCTTCTTATTTTATACCAGGACTGTGGCAGTAGTGTGGTTGAGATGGCACTCATTCAGGAATGTTTTTGAGGCACGTTAATAAACGAGAGAATTTACGTACAGCTGGAGTTCTTTTGTACTGATACAACAAATTAAGTGCAGCTATGGTCTACCGTGTCCCTATGGTAAAGGATGGCTTTCTCCTCCTAGTGAAACGTGCGTCTTGGATAAGTGTGGTGATACTACTGGTTATGGAAGTTACAATTGGAGATTGGTAGAGTCCCAGGGGGCAGGGGAAGAGCTAAAAGAGGGAATACCACCAAGCAGGGCAAAGTGTGTGCGTGCCAAGGTCTCCCTCTTACTTCAGGACAACAACGCCCGTTATCATGGTCTGTGCTCACAACCTGTGCTTCTGTTAGGACTTTGGATAGAAAGTGCTTACATGGCTGCAAATCCAGAACATCCTTCTTCCTCCTTTTGAGGGGGTAACAGAGGTCTGATGAGACTGGAAATATTTTCCTTGGCAGTGATCAGCTGGCACACTCCCGTGTCTTTGCTGTATTTGGTTGTTTTCCTGCTATTAAAAGAAAGATGATTCAGAATTGTTGAGAGTAGAGTACAGATGGGAACCACGCACCATATGCTACTATTGACTTGTACTCTTACAGCACCCAGCAGACCTGGTTATGGAGCAGGTCCTTGTTATGTTCAATCACTATTCTGAGCATAAACACTGAAGTGCAAACATCTAGATATTGCCATATCTGCACTAAATTGTAATCTCGTATCAAATCCTGTTCCACATCAATTTCAATTGTAGTATCCGTTCATGCATTTTGTGCAGATTGTGTAGAAAGAAGCTTAGTCTAAAGCATCTGCAGTAAGACAAGATCACGTAAACATCATTTCTTGCAGAAGGTTCTGCCCGTAAACTGTGCTGAAGTCTGTGGAAACAGTCTGCATCAGCACAATCCTACCTTTGTGTTTACCTTTTATTAACAAAATGGAGAACAAAAAAAACCCAAAAAACAAATCAAACACAAGGGGAAAAGTCAAATTTGCAGCGCATAATCAGCATGCTCAGACAGAAACTAACAAACCTCTGAAAATTATGTCCCTAAACTGCAAATCTGTTCGATAAACTACATTAAATATCACTGCTGAGTATCTGTTTATGTACCTAAATTCCCAGTAAGCCATATGGAAAATTACTTTCTAATATGGAATCACCAGAGCTTTTTGATAGCAAAAACCCCACACGCATGCTAAACTGCTCCAGAGTAATTCATGTAGTCAGCAATCGGCAATTTTCAGACCCTTAATAGATACAGTACACAATAAATATCTTTATTTCAGCAGCAGCAATGTGTTCTGTTGCCCCACAATACAAGCAGTAGCATACAGTGTCTTCCGTGTAACAGGCAGTATAAATTACCCTTACAGTTGAAATTAACCTGGAAGGTTGGTATCTATTCTCAAGCAGTTTCTCCTCAGTCATGCCCACTAGGCTCTTATGGCATGTTGCTCAGCATCAGACATGTTTCAGCTCTAAAGATACTTTTATGCGCTCTAATCTGCTTATAAAATATAATAAGGATGCAGCTTGCCATCAGCACACAAAAAGCTTTTGTCAGTGAACATGCTAATTGCAGAAGTACGTGTTTCAAGACTTTCCGTGTTAGTTCCTTTAATGGACCGAGTATGCTTGATGTTTTCTCATTACATCATTTTGGATGCAAGAAGGAAAGCAAGTCCCAGCACAGACTTTAGGCACTAGGGGCTGCAGGTCGTAAAGACTCGCGTAACAGTTCAAAAATTTCACAAACAAGAGAATCATTTTCAGACAGGAAAATGCTTTGACTGGATTATCTGTTAAACACTTAACTCATGCCCCTTGGAAGTCAGTAGAGCATTTGGATTCCCTTCTTACCTTGTAAGATTTTGTTAATAAAAATCTAGCATGATTTGTAGCCTTCTATTTGATCTTTCCAGTTCAGCATCCTCAGTGGAAAATAAGCAGAAGAGTTATGTATTTGTGCTTCTGGATACCTAGGAGGATTTCCCATTTTTCTATGATCCACCAAGCTAGAGTAGGATTCAATTAATGAAACATACTCCTAACTGCAAGTCTCGATGGTCCGATAAGTCAGAATATCAGAGCCACTGGTATAAATGCAGACATGTCAATACTTGAATGTTTGGTAAAAAATAATTCATTTGCATGTATAATTTTAACCTAAATAAATGAGTTTTGTAGAGGCAATTTAATAAGATCTTTCAAAGCGGACAGTGAGGAAAAAAACTACCCTATCTGCTGCTGCTGCAGAAGAGCAAAAGGAGAAAACACAACATTTACCAGAGAGAAAATTTGAGGGAAGAAAACTTATTTTCAAACCTTGAAACTTGGCTATATGTACCAGCATAAACTGAGGGTTAAGCAGTGTTAGCTGCTGCTGAATTCTAAATAACAGGACTAAAAAACAGAAATCTCTGTGTGATGGGGCAGCCCTTGGGAGAGGAGCAAACCCAGCTCTGTGAGACTCAGCACCGCTGCGTTCAGTGTCCAGGCAGAGCCTCGCTGCTGCCGGAGGATCCCGACACACACAGGCACCAACACGTAGCACAGCAAGGTACGAGCACCTTGTCTTCAGCAGTGAGGAAGAACTGTGAGAAAAAACTTAGGGCTAAAAACTGCCTGGAGCCCAAACATTGGGAATGACTTCACTTTTTAGACTGAAAGGAAAGTAGGAAGCCCTATTATGTAGAAGGAAGGGAAAATGTCTTTGTGGCTCACTGGTGAAGTCTGAATTGGAAAGTACTAATTTAACACGAGGATAGTACGCGGAATGATGCCATCTCTTCGTACGAGTGCATAAATTAAAATGTATTTCACGTTCTTAAGGGCACGTTTATGTTGGTTACAAAGAAATTATCAAAACTAAAAACCTGAGTAATTCATTGTAATTGGATTCGAAGATTATCACCGAACGCTTGTGTCAAACGAGGAAAATCACATCTCCAGAGGTACTGAGCTTAAAATGAAACCGCAGCAAGTCATTCTCAAAGACTGTTCCATTCTTGGCAGCTCTTCTAAGAGCACAATGACTGATCTGCGTGCACATAAAAGAAGAGCCTACACCTAAGGCCTTCAATAAATTGAAGGTTTGGCTATCCCAAAAGGGTGTGAAGGATATAAGGAAAATCTAGATTTAAAATAAAATGCCAGATACTTAATTCTCTGTACAGTACATCTGCTTAGTATGGGGAGAGCTGAGTGAAATGCACTGCATATGTAAACGAGTCCAGCCTTAAGATATAGACAAAACGTAACTGAGTTTCCTGGGACTCAGTAGCATAGGTATTTGGCCAAAACAACTTTCATGAGAGCAGTCATTTGCATTATAGTTATATATTTCATGAGACTTAATGCTTTTATTGTAAGCTAGCACCTGCATCAAATTCCTTTCTTTACCAGGTGGTCTTTTCTTTATCTCCTTCTCTTCTAATTTCTCTTCCGTTGTATCCCTTTCTCAAACTGCTTGTCTTTATCTACACCCAGCTAATTATTTCAGTTTCTGCTTGCATATTGCAATTCATTCGTATTCCTATTCCCTTCCATCATCATCACCATCAGAAAAAAAAAAAAAAAGATACTGGTCATGTGGCATTAGCACATTAATTTTGCAGCTTTTCTTGCATTACTAAACATATTTTAGCTAGAATGACAAGGGTAATAAATAATTTGCTGGTTTGCTAGTGCCCCCTTAAAGTATGTATCGCTGCTGAAAACAGAACAGAGATCTTTGGATCTACTGGACAAAGTCCTAACTTGACGAACACTTTTCTTCTTCTTCCTTTTTATTTTTTTTAATATACAACAAAAAGAGCCCTTATTCTAATTACAAATACAGCATATTCTTTCAGAGGTATCTGTGTCACTTAATCTGAGAGAAATCTGCTACAACCATTCTGGGCAGGCTTTCTCTCATTCCCCATCTCTCCTTTGGAGAGGCAGCCAGCTACTTTCCCAGTTCAGGTTAGTAAACGTATCAGCACTCCTGCAGTTAAATGGAAGTTCTTTTGCAAAACTACAATGCTTATAAGTCCACTCCTGCCTTTTTCATACGTCAGTTAAGTTTCATTTCTGTGGTATTGTCCTCTGCATTAACTTGTGATGCAGTGAGCCACATTATATCCAGAACTCTTCCAGTGCACTCTTTACAGAGGATGCAGAAGATACGGAAGTTGCTGGTTATCAGACATCAATTTATTATGAAATCAAAGGAGAAATCGATTGACATTAGTCTCAAAGCTTTAAATCAGGCCCTTTTGAGAATGAGCACGATATTTTAAACAAGTAAATTTAAAGAAGAATTCTTAAATTGTGGACTCTGCTACAAAATGTCCTGAAGATAATGAAGCTATTCAGTTTTTAAAAAAGAATGAGAACAGAAGAAAGCAGTCATTTCCACATGAGTCCAGCGGAGGGCCACAAAGAGGGTGAAGGGCCTGGAGCATCTGCCCTATGAAGAAAGGCTAAGTGAACTGGGTCTGTTTAGCCCCGAGAAAAGAAGATTGAGAGGGGACCTGATCCAGGTCTATAAATATCTAAGGTGTGGGGGGCAAAGTGGCGAGGCCAGACTCTTTTCAGCAGTGTGTGGAGACAGGACAAGGGGAAACGGCCAGAAACCGGAACATAGGAAGTTCCACACAAATGTGCACAAGAATTTCTTTACGGTGAGGGTGACGGAGCACTGGAACAGGCTGCCCAGGAGGGTTGTGGAGTCTCCTTCCCTGGAGATATTCAAGACCCGCCTGGACGCCTACCTGTGCGACCTGGTGTAGGGAACCTGCTTTGGCAGGGGGGTTGGACTCGATGATCTCTGGAGGTCCCTTCCAACCCCTACGATTCTGCGATTCTGTGATTTGGGAAGACAAGAAGAACAAGGCAACAACCATTTTACACATCTACACTACAGATCCAAGATGTCACATGAGCATAGCCAGTATATAGGATATCCTCACTATAGGATTAAATTTACAGTTGCTGTACAGCAATTCAGAGTAAAAACACTCAATGCAAAGATGAAGAGTCTAAACAAAATTCTTTACAAATAATTAGGTTTAAAGTAATTTTTTCTATCAAGGATTTAGCAGTGGGAAAAAGAAAAGTCTAAATTATTTATAAATTATTTATAACAGCACAATTAACTAGTTAAGCAATTAATAATAAATTTGCTTTTTCCCTAACTTATATTGCTGAGAATTAAAGGGCATGGGTATTAAGTAAGGTCTTGTTTCCTGGCTGTCGCAGCTTTTATAGTTCCTAAGTTACCTTATCTGTAATTTAAGCTTCCGTAGCATCTAACTTTTTACCTGAGCCCGCACAGAATCAGCACTTTTTTGGTACGTTTCTATGAGATTACAAAAAGAAAGCCATTTTATCTTGTAAATGAGCATTTACTCATCTTGCAGCAAGTGGTTGAGGATACACCTTGTTCATTAGCACAATTACTGACCTAGCTATAAATAAATGAACTTTGCATTTGAATGATTTATGAATTCACGGGGATTGCAGAAACGTATTTTGGGGCTGTATAAGTAATCCTGATTTCCTCACAGCCCAGACATTGGATCCAAATTTTATTCACATACTTCGACATCCTAATAAGATGTGCAAATGTGGAGGCAGGTGTTCTTAGGCTCTCTATAAATGGTGGTGGAGCATGGGAACAATTACAGGAGGAGGTCTAGTATAAGAAGGTTTAAATTAGTCAAACTGGGCATTGTGAATATCCCTTCATTCTCTGTGCCTCTCAAAATTATTATTTAGATGACACAGACCAACACTTAGGATAAAGGAAACCTTGTATTAATCCTCCACTTTCGTGACACTAGGCTGCTCTAGGTACTACAGTGGTACCCCAAATAAACTAGCGTAGGCCTAGAGCCATTTATACTAACCGTGTACCGCTTTTGCTCTAATGGAGGTCTGCCCTAGCCCCTTCAGTCATAGGATCTTTCTAAAGTTTATATTCTGGAGTTATGAAGAGTCCTAAAGGCTAGGGACAGCACAATCGTGTTATGGTTTTGTGTTTTGTAATTTGGTTGCTAGTTTCAGGCATCAACCTCCAAGAACACTGTCCTACCTGCACTGACCCTGGCAGAGAACTTCCACAGGCTGTAAGTGAAGGTCCAGCCGGAAGATGGTGAGCTCGTAACTCATAATTCATAATTTCAGGATCAAGAAGGCACTCTGCTGACAGCATTTTGTAACCTTTGACAAGACAAATCTCTACAGTCCTAAGCTTGCTCATTGCTTCATGAGGTAGACTCCTTAACAAATTGTGCTGGAAGTTTAGTGCTTGGAAGGACAAGACACTTGTCCTGAAATACCCTTTGGAGCAAGTCAGTGGCAGTGCCTTTGGAAACCTTTCTTATTTCATTCAGTATTAAGAAAGGATCTTATATAGGTCACGATATAGCGTGGTTTAATTGCTTGTGGTTTTGTTTGTTTGTTTGTTTTTTCTCCTCTAACTCTTTCAAAATGAAGGTCGGATACTGAGAATAACTTCTCCAAAAGAGTGATCAGGCACTGCAACAGGCTGCCCGAGGAGGTGGTGGAGTCACTGTCCCTGGAGCTGTTCAAGAAAAGTACAGATGTGGTACTTAGGGACAGTTTTGTGGGCAATATTGGTGGAAGGTGAATGGTTGGACTAGATGATCTAACGGATCTTTTCCAACCTTTATGATTCTATGCTTTTCCAATATAGCCTCACAAGCTATATGCCATTAATGATCATCCAGGACACAGCTATATATTTATTTATGTGCACAATTTCACAATGTTCTGATGAAGTCTTTATTTTTTAAGTCAATCATGCATGTCTTAAAAACGTGAACAAGAGGACACCTGATTTGTACCCAAAAGTAATAAAATTCTACAAGAAGCATCTGCGCTGACAGAAGTACTTTTAAAATGTATGTGTTAAAGCAAGTCAAAGTCAGGAAGGTGAATCAACTAGGCACTCACATTAGGATAACTCGGTGCTTTCATACTACGAGGTAGCCATTTCATGGTCTTTTGCTTGCAAAGGGAAACAGCAGTTCTGATTAAACACTGTCTTATCTGTGCTCTTTGTAAGCATAACTCAGTGAAGATGACGGTATGATATGGCTGGGATTTGAAGGTTTGTGCTCAAAAGACATACATCTTTAAGGCTAGTACCTAACATGGATTCTCTTCTAATTAAGAACACCTGTAGGGGCCTGACCAGAACCCGTGGTTCAGCAGCAGAACTGCCGAAGGGCTCTGAAAAGGGAGAAAATTTGTTTTGTCTTTTAACCTAAATTATAAAAGTTCAAACCTGTGCCAAGCAGAGTAGAGCTATATAATTTATGAGCTATGAGGGCAGCTCTTAGGCCCCTCTGAGGTGATTTTTATCAGTGCAATAGCATAAACAGTTCTTCTTTACTCAAACGCTGGGGAAAGAGAGCACTGGGAGGCAGGCTGTATAAAGGAGATCCAGCCTGTGCTATCATCTCTGTAGCCCACGGATGTTCAGGTAAGTGGATTTGCATTCCCCAGGTTGTTTTTTTGGAGCAAAGGCAGAGGAAGAGGTTGTGCTGAGCTTTTTGAAAGTGTGCTAGGGAAGGGAGAGCAGGCTCTGGGCTCCGTGGCTCCATGAAGATCAATTAGAGCACCTCAATTTGTTTTCTGCTGTTAAAATCTTATGCCTGTTACAAGGATCTTTTCTGCTTTGTTTGATTCATCATTTGCCTTGGTTTTGGAAGGGCCAGGAATGCCAAACCTCATGAGTGGTGTAATAGGACTACCCACAGTAATACAAACTGACCTCAGCTGTAAGAAAGATTTGGGCCCTTCTCAGCTTGTATTTTAAAGAAGTCTTATTCCTGCACGCAGGCGGGTGTTATTTAAGGGCTGGTCTTTGAGTCAAATGAAAGACAATTAGGTATAACCAGGTCATTATTGAGCATACCTTACAAGTATGAGGAACATATAAAAATTCTTCTATTTGTGTGCCATATATCGTGAATATAGTCATCTCTGAAAAGATGGCTGTGTAGAACAAAACCCATTAATTATTTTTCTTCCATTATGGTATGAGGAGCTTTGGGAGACTCAAATAATAACCTTTTACTGCAGCTGTATGTTCTTCTCAGCTAGAGAAGAGGTGAGAACAGCTGAGAAATATCAGCTAACTGGAAAAAGAACTGGGGCAACGCCCAGGTGACTCACCAACAGAAACAGCACAGGCTCTGGGATTATCTGGTTTCTGTTTCTGTCATTTTGGTTTTTTTTGTAATTTTTAGTGTAACAGTTATAGGAGGAGAGATACGTTGAAAATAATGTTAGTGATTTTTGTGGTTGCTTTATTTCTAGTAGTTTCTGTTCTTTTGCTTAGTACTCTTTCCTCGTGTAGTCACATACCACCTCTATAAGGAAGTGGCACAACCACCACTATGAGTTTATTTTTTTTTCCCCAATGCTTATGCCAGGAGGAGAAAGGAAAATCGGTTCTGAAGTAATGGATCCTGGGCTTTTCTCTTTTCTTTCCCTCACTCAAGGTATTGCACTTTGTTGTGCATCTGATGAATCACAACACTTGAACCAATCCTCAAGCAGTGTAAATGCAGTGTATTGGTGGGCCGTTAGGATGCGTAGGTCTATGTCTGCACATTTAAGCTGTATTTCTAGAAAAGAGGCTAACTTGATGGCTTATTCCTTCCTCTGTAGTGAGTCACGCTGTTTCTTTGCCCATTTTCCCCATCACTTCCATTCTCCATGTCTTGATCCTAGAAAGTCAAGACTTTACTATGCTATCTTTTTGTAGGTGGGTGGCAACAGTACCGCTAACAGAGAAGTTCAGATGTGTAAGTGGGATTGCATGCTTTACATGAGACCCATAGGAAATGTGTATTTCAAAGCATTTGCTGAACTCGAGACTTCCTGAAGCCATACTTACAGTCAGCAACATTTTATTGAGTGCATGTAAGAATTATTTGTTGTGATTGTTTGCAAGTGCAATGTAGGCAGATAAACTTAAGCCCAAGAAAAGTCAGAGGGCACAGGGAAGCAATCTTGTACCTTTCTTGCGCACAGTGCAAGTCAGCTAGAGCAAATTGCTCAGGATCGTAACTGTCTGGCTTTTGAATATCTCCACAGATGAAGATTCTGCAACTTCCAACCTGTTCCAGTCCCACACTCAAAGAGGGAAGGGGGTGGGGGGGGGGTGGGGGGGTATGAGAGAGTGAGAAAAATTATACTCTTGTTCAAATTTAATTTCTTGTATTTTAATTTGTGCCCATGGCCTCTTGTGCTATCATGGAGCACTGTTCTAAAGTGCCTCCTTTATTCTCCCCTTACAGTTTGCTACAGTAATTTCACTGGGAAAGATGGTTGTAATGGAGATGACTTAGGCAAGCTCGCACTGTTGATCTGTTCTTCTAGTCCAAAGCAACAACTACTTCTGTAAATAACCCCGTGAGCCCCTCTGCTCTAGTTCCCAACAAAGACAGGTGTTTGATATACCTAGAATAGGTAAAGAAAAGAAGATAGTCTTCTATGCTTCAGTAGTTTGGGAGCAGTAAAACTCAATCGTTTCTTGACATGACTCAGTCACCACATTCAAAGCAGGAGCTGTCTTTCGATTTCTTCGGGACTCTCTTGGTTTTTGTCAGTTTAAAACTTTAGAAACTTCCCAGTTCTGCCCGAATTCATTATGTTAGGGAAATGGGTCGTCTAAATCTCTGCAAACTTTGACTGCCACAGAGGTTCCTTATCGCTTATCTCCATCAAGAATAAAAAGTAAAAAGACTTTACAAGTCTTAGTTGGTTTTGGTTCCCGATGTTTAGTGTTAAAACAGCTGCAATAGTTGGAGTCTGCATTTAAAAATAAATAAACAACATCAATAAAAACCACCACAACCCCCACCACTTTGAAGTAACTATTTTTTTTAATTTCTTTGTAATGTTGCATGCTGACTGCTGCAGAGGGAGGGGTGAGTACACGTTTCAAGTTCACCCTGCCATTTGCAGTAGCATAAGGTGTTTAATTTAAAATAACCTTTTTCCTGATGAAAAGCTGGGGCTCTGCCCTCCTTAAGCACTGTCATTTGGCTTAAGTCTCCCATGCTGCCTGGTTATGTCCCTTAAAACCCAGGGTAAGAAGTGTTTCTTGAAAAATGATTAAGAGGAAGAGTCATTTCTACTCTTAGAAATGTTTTACAACATAATGTGAGATGTGAGTCAGACTGTAGGTTATGCTTTGATTTGAAAGAACCAGGGCCACAGTTCCAAGCCTGAACATGAGCTTAGTGCTCTCACTGCTCTCATCTTGGAATTGTTAAGAATTTTAAACCATTATGGTTTGTGACTAACTCTGCAGCTTGGATTGGCACAGTTTCAAAGGCAGGCATTTCCCTACGTGTGGAAAAAAAGTGGACTCTTTAAATGGGCTTTTAAACTGTACTGCAAGAAATCTGTGCAACAGCTAGAGGCATCGTGTGTAGGTCGTTTAATTTCTTCAGCATTATTATCCCTTTAGTGGGTGTGTGCAAGTACCGTAATTCTCCCTTCAGAAATCCAGCAGAAGTTTATCCAATGACTTGTTGTGGGATCTGTACTGTTTGTTGTACGTTTAATGCGATGAGTTGGTTCTGTAAACAGAAGATCAAGGTCAGACTTCTCTTACAGGATCTAAACATCAAGAAAAGGGCAAGTAGCTTTTGATTAGAAACTTAATATGTGAATTATTCTATCTCGTGCTGATAAAATTGCTCATACTGTGATAGAAAAATAGCATAGCTTTATACTACTTTCAAAATGCGTATGATATACTTAGAAAAAAAGCACGAGTCTGGTTTCACTGGCTGATTATGCAGGTTGTAACACCCACTGTGGCTCACACCTCGTTTTCATCACACCTTTCTTCTCATTGCGAGTCTGCTTAGCTTTGATCCAGGAAGCAAAATGAGAATTTGTAGTAACGAAAAGAAAGGGAAAAATATTATCAAAGATAGTTTGAAAGCTTTCCTCTGCCCCATTTCTCGAATTCTGCAGATGGGATCCGGGATGGAAATTTCCCCTTGTGAGAAAGAAAAAAGAGAAAAATGTGCCTTAGAACAATTTAATGCTCTATCAGACATGCTTTATCCCTAAAATAAGGTAAGTTACAATAGTTAAAGTACATACTCATCTTGTCGGTCATGGTGGAAAAAACAGAAGACTGTGGACAGATGAACCTGCCAGCATTCTCCTTAGATATTTGAAAATACCTGTGTGTTAGATACGCTGGATTTTTCTGTATCCCATCAGACAGAATAAGTATCTTCCCAGACTGGGCAAACACCACAAGGCCTCACACAATAATATGTGCTGTAGGGAATATGCATTCTGTGAAGTGAACGGTATTACTTTTTCATTTGAGACAACTGCTCTGCGTTGGAGAAGGCAGAGGTATTCTCACCTTAAGACAAAGCAGTGTGCGGTAGGGTAGCTGTGGAAAGACTACTGGGAGGGCAGGAATGCGTCTTCATACACACAGAATCGCTGCAAGTGAAACTAGCGCCGTGACCTAAAAAGGCCAAGGAATAATGCTGAAAAAGTACAGATCTGGAAATCCTCAGCTTGAATCAAACTACAGTTTGAGGCAGGAAAGGAAGCAGGCTTGAGAAATCTAAGCGTTGTCTGCTTCATGTTCCTCCTGATGTAAAGCCTTCGGGGGAGGGAATAACTGTGTGTGATGGTGGAGGATGAGCTGGATGCTTCTTATAATGCAGTTGTTCTTGGTTAACTGAACAGCTGGCTACAGTATTACACTCGCTGCAGTCTTGAGGCTTAGGAACTGGTAGCACGGTTACCAGACAGGAAATGTGTCTCTTCTGTTGATCTTCGGTAATGTGCTTAGTCCTTAAGAAAATAAGATGAAATAGAGCAGCTGTAAGCAAGAAATAAATTAGTCTTAGGTTGGCAACCTGATTTAGAGGGATAGGGATTACTATACAGTTATAATTGACTTGAAATGCAGCTTCGTTGATTGTAATGAAAGGACTAGGAAAACTGGGAGAATCAGTTGTATTCTCCAGAAGATTCGAGACAAATATTTCCGTTTTGATTGAAATCCATGCAGTTCTTGTATAATGCTGCTACCCCTCTCTGTCCTTAGCAGTGTAGAACTCAAACCCTGAAAGCTTTTGTTAGAGAAGAGCTTTTCTCTCTTGTCCTTTCAGCTAAAATTCCATGTGCATGAAGTAGTTCTTGTATTTTAGTGGTTCAGAGCTACGCAGTTCCAGTAACTTGATTCTGACAAACTGTTCAGTACTGCCAGGGTCTATCCTCCTTGGACACAGCTGTTGGTGAGCGCTGCTTATTCACAGTAAGCATCAGTTCAGTTCAGGTGGAGCTGCTGTATTTTGATCTGTTAGACAAATAGGAATGTCAGTGTTAGATTTGATGTATGATTTCTTTTTAATCTGTGCTAATTTTTGGGCCCCTTGGCAGCAATACGTAGCTTGAAAAATAGCATTAGTGACTCAAAAGCTGTTGCCAGGTTTCTGTGGTTTGCTTCTGACCATACAAAGCATTAAGCAATTAATCTGAAGATCTTAGGCACGGCAAAACAAAACAACCTTACAGATGTGGCTGTCAGTTGGAGAAAACTTTGCTTTGCAGCGAGGAAGAAGAAAGAAAGAAGAATGAAGTAACACAAGCAATAATTGTATGACAAAAAGCTTCTGTAAGCAGAGACCAGACTCAGTATTAGCAAGCTTTTAACCTGTTTTCCAAGTGTTCTGAATCACAGGTAACCTGATAGGTCGAACAAAAGAGCTTGTAAGTACTAAACACAACTCATACACGTACTTTTTTCTAAGATTTTTCTGAAAACTATGTGGGTTTTTTTTTTTTCTTCAAGTATTTTTTTTTCATTTGAGAACGTTTGACAGGCTTGGCAAGGCGAAAGGTTTTCTTTGAACTTAGTACCAGCTTTTGTGTAGATGAATTAAATAGCCTATAGAAAATGTTAAACGAACAGTGGATATTCAGCATACAACTATCCACACATAATCGAAGTAACTTGTCTTTTTGTGGATATAGAAAGCGCGCGGCACCTACAATGCTGGAAGGATTTGATGAGCTTTATGTATGTGGGTATGGCTGAAGAACCGAACTGAATGTTGTTCATGCTGCTCAGTGGGAGAAAATTTCTGAAAACGATAGAGAAAGACCACAAGGATTTTGTGTTTGTTCTTGCTCGGTGCCATTGTAATATGTTGTGTATTTTTAGTTACGTGAATTAGAATAAACCAGCTACACGGCTATGTCCAAAGTGGTGTTGGATGACATAGGGCGGTAACTACTTGCGTACCTGAGCCAGTCGTGGATCTGTTTCCTGCGAGTATTTATAACGGGTCAAGCTGACCAAGATCACATAGAAGCCCACTAATAGACTAATCAATGACCAGCACAAAATGCCAACGCTGGGATACCAGGCGACAGCTCAGGTGTAGAAAAGCACTTCTGTCTGCTTCATGCCATTCTTTGATGAGACCTAGGATGAACTCTGTGTGTACGTAACAGCATTTAAAACAAAGACTGTTTAAATCACCAAATGGCTTGAAGTAAACAAACACGGTGAGGATACAAGTTGCTTTAAAAATACAACCGTGCCTTCAAATATGAACCAGCCCCAGAACTTTTCCTTCCTATCTGTCTAGGCATATATTCTGATTTCGTGAAGGACTGGAAGGGTTACTGTTTTTTTGTTCATTTGGTTTTCTTTTCTGGTAAGTGATTGGGCTTTAGGATAAAACATTTGAGCAACACACTTGAAAGTTACGAGCAGGTTTCTTAATAATGATAGCTCAGAGAAAGCTTAGCAAAATGGTAGCAGAAGCGTTAAAGGAAGCCAGGTAAAAATGGCTTTTGCAGAGAAGGTCGCAAGTGCTTTTGGATTTCCTTTCAAGTTCTTATGTAATTTAAATCAAAGCAACTGAGAGAGGAAGCGCACCCACTTGCCAAGTACTTCCAGTGTTTTTGACAGGTGTGCAGAAGGAACATAATCTCTGCTACAACTTTTGTAAGCGTCATTAGAATGCAAAATTTAAGACTTAAAGTAAACGAGGTTTGTATGGTTGTGTTGTCTCACTTACCCTTGGCTGCTTTGGAGCTGTTTGACCACATTAGATGGAGGGATAGAGTTTTTGAAGTTAACAGAGGTCACCAGCATTTCGTGAAAGACATTGTGTGACCTGTCACGTGTTAGCAGGAAGAAGTGTTGCTATAGCTAGTGTTAGAGGAGCGCCCATTGATTTGTTAGGTGCTGCCCGTGGTGGTCCTAGAAGAGATCAGAGACAAGCTGCAGGGTCTTCTTCCAACAAGCGTTGTGTACGAGAAGTGCTGGAATGAAAAGTAGGAGAAGCTAAAGGGTTGGGTCTGATGCTACGGAAATGGCTTCTCTTTTTCCAGCAGGACTGTTCTATGTTGTTAATAAAGCCATGGTTCTATCTTGCTACAAAGGCCTCTTTAAACCAGCTTTTCATAACGGTTCACCAGTGTATACGCTATGCATGCTGTCATTGCCCAAACTAACATTTCATCAAGGGTGAGCTTTTTGGGACTGTCACTAAGGGGAATTATATGGTGCAATATATGAAATAGATTTATATGTGCAATGCTTTATTTCATGGGAACAAACTTAGAAATTCTAGCTTTTTCTCTGAGAATCATTCACTTAAACTCTCTGGAGAACAGTGCCTGTTCTATTACTTTCCCTCCAGCCCTATCTGTGCAAAGCCTTTTATACCTTGTGCTGCTCCTTGAAAGGTTCTAACATTGCCCTCACTGGGGCCTGAGCCAGGGTTAGCGGTGCCAGCGTGTGCCTGGAGGGGGGCTATCCTTGAGAACTTTATGGTTCACCCAATGAAAATCTTCCCACAGTTGCTGTTAGGAGGTGGAGAGGAAAAAGAATCACGAAATAGGGATCATATATGAACTCATGGGTAGGCTGTATAGCTGGGGGGAGATTTGAGGCCTGTAAGATTACAACTGCTTCATAGGACGGTATTTGTACTTGGGCTGGGAAGCAGGAGGTGCTGGACAACTTAAGTCACAAAAATATCTGGAGTACGTAGGTGTATTGTTAGCAAAGAAAGGTTTGAGGTTTGCAGTGTTATGATTGAAAGGTTTTTCAACTTCCCTGCAACGTGATTAAGTCTCACGGGTGCTACGGCTGTTCGCAGTAGTTGCGTCTTCTGCTCATGAGGCTTTTCAGAAGTGTGCTCTTCCCTTCTCTGTCATCCAAGAGTTTGGAGAGTCTGCTGTGTATCGTATGCTAACATTATAATAATGTGTTACGTATCTAATGCCAAAGATACCCTTCAGTACTCATTTTGCAGCTAGCAAGCAGATGATCGTAGTAAACTCTGCTGGAGATTGATTGCACTGTCTGGATGTCGCCTTCTCTAGAGCCACTGAGATTGTGCTAGAAGTATAGTAATTTGGGCTTAAGAGCAGAACTGTTCCCACCCAAATCAGCAGAACTTTTCCTGCTGCTAACTTATTTGAAAGCAGAATTTGCTCCTGTAGAGCAGCAGTGGGCGAAGCTATCTGCACCACAGCTGCTTGAAGGTAATTGTATCTTGCATGGCAGAGAGCCACAGTCAGTACTGAGTCTAAAAGGTCCTTAGCTGGAACTGGATTTGAGCTCAATACCTTTCCTAATTGAAGCAGGGCCTTCTCTCCAAAAATCAAAACATACTTACTCTACTGGGGAAAGAGCTGCTCCCTCCTCTTAGCTGTTCTGCTACTTAACAATCAAAAATCCATTTTTTCTCCTACTGCTTTCTTTCAGTCTGTCTGCAACACCAATTTCCCATGTAACACACATAACCCAAGTAAAATTCACCTCTGCTGCTCCCCAAAGCCCCCTCCCCTATCTTCATGTTACTTATTATCCCGTTTATTTTAAATAGTTGGTCTCCATAGCTACCTCTTATCTTTATCCCCTTAGGGATCCTGTTTATCCTGCAGTTGTAGGCCAGCCGGATTCTGTTCACGAGCCCGTAGTGGCCTCCATGCCTTTCTATGTACCTATTTACAAGTTACTCCTGAGGGCCTAGCCGTTAGACTAAAGACTAAGCCCAAAATTAACTAGATATAGCTGCTCCACATGGCATGATAAAGCCATCAGGCTACAGGAAAAAATAGAGAAGTAGAACATAAGTCCTGTACAGCCAAGAGCAATTAATAGTATTCAAACAATGGCTTAACAAACTGAATAACAAAACCAAGTTCAACATAGCTAGGAAAAAAACAGTGCAACAATTTTAAGTAGATAGCGCTGCTCACAGTGCCATGCCTTCCCTCCTACTTAAGTAACTGAAAAGTAGTCTGGGATTTTGCCTGGTAGTCATGGTTACTGGGGGGCTTGCTCAGGAAAGGAGACCTGCACTGTGGCTGCTGTACTAGCACACCTGTGGTGATGGTGGGTGTCTGCTACCAAAGAGTCCAGAAGGATCGCTACTTCAATAGTGGGAGGCTGAGGAATGAGCAGAAACTCATTTGTTTTCCAAAAGACTCAGCTGCACCATTCTGTCACCTCTGACTCTCTGCATAACATCGTGACCAGGTGCCACAGGTTCACAGGCAGGAAGGAGGGACTGAGGTAAGCAACAAACAGCAGCTTCTGCGTGAGGAGTTTGGCTGTAACAAGCCATGGGTAACAAGTATATCAACCCTTGAGATCAGTTCAGTCACAGTAATGTTGATGGGCAGGAACCTCTGGAGATCATTTTGTCATCAACATTGGGTATAGGCAGCTTTGTCCAGGTGAGTCCTTAGTATCTCCCATGTGTGATTCTGCAGACTCTTGGAAACCTGTTCCAGTGCTTTACAACTAACCTCTCAATCCGCATGTCTGCAACCTCATCTGTGATGATTACAATTTCTCATAACATCTGTCTACTGTTGAGAATAGTGAGGGGGGAAATCTATTTTTCACATGGAAGAGGAGGAATTAACTTGTATGCAGACACTGCATGTCACTGGGAAGTAGGGACCAAAGTAAATAAGTTGCCACATCAGAGTCATGGCTGTGTGTGTCTAAACTGTCCATATACCTGGTAATGTCCCTGTTCACCTCCACTTGAATTCTAGGGTTAAAGCTGGGTGCCTTTGAGGAATTATATTCCATGGATTCACCTCAGTTTATGGGGTTTGCCAGGGAGCAGGAAGGAGACAGTAAAAAGAGACAGCTTTCTTTCTGTGGCTCTCATCTCAAAGCAATTTGGCAAACACAGCTGAAATGGCTGCCCTACAGTAACTGGTGAGTTGTAGTGGAGAAGCTGATGAAGGACAGTCATCAGAAAATAGACGGTAATAGAGACAGTAGATAAGAATATACTGCAAGATGCTATGAATTTCACAGTTAAAATACTGGGTAGGGATAGAATGGGATGCATTACGTCGTGTGTGTTTGTCAGTGCAGGTATTCACTTTCACATTGCTGAGATTACAGTAACATTCAGAAAAAAAAGAACCTATACAAACCATTTTGCTGTTCTTCCCTTGTTAGCTTGTCAAGCTAGAAGGAGGGATGGGGTTAGAAGATAAACGTGGTTTGCATTCGTCTTGCTGGATGTAGCGGTTGCTGATACAATTTTAAAGTTATTTGCATCAGGGAAATAAGATTTTCAACACACGCACACAAAAAAAAAGGAATAGGGAAGCTTGTAGACTTCAGTTTCCCACCAAATCTTGCTAGAACAAGTGCTAGTTTGTTTCTCACCATTAAATAGCTTATCTGTTCTTGCAGATCCTTCCTTGACTTTCATTTGATTCCTCTTCAAATTACTTTCTGGCCTTCTGCCTTAGAAATGAACACCTTTTTCCTCCTCCTCTTGATCTTCCATGGAATAGCAGTCTTTGATAGCTTAGGGAAAACTGACAGGCTTCTCCTGACTTCAGTGGCTGCCCCGGTCAGCTTCACTAGGGGTGGCCATCTTTACCTCTTGAGTTAGGGATATGCTTTCTAGACTACGAATTCCATTCATGAACTATGAATAGACACAATCAGTGCTAGGAAGTATAAGAAATCTGAGCATAACAATGGAGTGTCAATCTATACCATTGTTAGACACATAGATTTTAGGGTAGGCAGGAGCTGAAAGGGGCATCTGTGTGGCATTTATGAGCTCCCAAAAGCTTATAACTTGGCAAACCTTGGACTGGACTTCTTAGAATGGACTTCTTTTTTTATTATTATTTTTTTTTCTGGGGACAGTACAGGACCCCTTCCTGCTATTTCCTTCTCGTTCTACTTTCCTATGTATAGCCCATTGCTCTCTAATGTAACCTATGATCATAATCCTTTTACATCTGAGAGCTGACTCTTGGAAAATTGCTAGTTACTGAGCTTTCCACACACACACACACACACACACACACACCAAAATAGTAAATGAATTAATTTTTAAAAAGTCTCATCCATGACTTGAGCATGGAATGTTTCAGTCCAAGTGGCCAAAATCTTGGAGAATTACAAGCAATTGTTAATACATCTTGCAAGGAAATCGGTGATTAGCAAGCTTATTAATAAGTAATGTTACAAGCATTCTGGTAACGGATTTACATTCTGCCTTATATGTTGTGTTTGTGTATTCACCTGTTAGAAGACTGATTAAGTGAAAAAGGCAAATGAGATTTCATTCCTTGGGGTTTTGAATCTTAACTGGTCAAGTGCAGGTTGCTTTTGAAGAGAGATTGGTTCATATTTGAAAACATTATAAAACACTATATGTTTCTTTAACTTCACACCAAATATTATTAATCTCATAAAATAGTAATAACAAGTGTTTTACGTATTAACCTTGAATTATTTCTCAGTGTTGAAAGACAACATGGGTTCTTTTGTTCTGGTTCATCATCCGTAATAAAATGCATATAGGTCAAGCTAGGCCTTCGCTGACAATTGCATAACCTTACAGAGTTGCTGCAGACTGAAAATAAGCAGTTATCCTCCCACTCTCCTTTTATCGTGTGTGTTTTTTCTAATGAAGTACAAGGAAAAAAGCAATTCTTTAGCATATTCTTGACTGCATCTATGGAGCTGACAACACAGGAGTATCCAAATTATTACAGTAGCGAAGGAAACAGTCTGTCAAGGCACAGAATTCATCAAATGTATGACTGAACGGTGAGAGTGATTAATACAGAACTCCGGATAGTCTGACATGTGGTGTTAATGCTGATTTGGTATTGTTAGAACTGCCTGCTCCGAAGAACACAGTGGTAGTAGAAATGGTGAACAAATCGATATCGATGCAGTGTATTCTCTTCATATCTTAGAAGTGACAGCACAGAGGCAAAGGCCAGGAACTCAACTAAAAGTAATGTATCGACTGTATTTGTCCCTCTAGGTAAATCAAGAAACAAATGCTTTTTCCTGATAAACTCTCCAAAGGTAATCTTACTGGTTCACGTAACTACCCTGTGCATAGTAATAGAATCAAGAAGATCTGTGTGTTTTATGTACATCAGAAGCCTCCAGATATGATTTGTAGTCCTAAAAGAACATGGCGTCTTATATAGCCTGCGTAAGCAAGAGATTAGAAAAAGTCTGTGCTTTATTGTTTAGGAATTGAACTTTCTGCAGAAGAAGTGAAAACAGGACGTAAACCAGCACGCATTCTGCAGCACAAAACGTGCTCAAAGTAAATCCCCAGTGGGGCTATCCACACTTTTGGGCTAGAGGGAAGATTGATGGATAAAGCAGTAAGTTTTCTTTTCTCTTGCCAGCTTCTCTGGTTTCCCTCTGAAAGAGGGGAAAGCTTTGAGCATCTATATACTGTAGCAGATACAGCGAGTAGTCCTTTATTGCAACACCGAGTTTTCTTTTAGCTATGTTTGCTGATTTCTAGTAGTATACCAGCTCTGTGTACTGTCTTCAAATATTTATTAGCAATATAATTGAGCTACAGCTGTTCAGTTTAAAATTGATGCAAGAAAATTTTGGGCTGGAGGCAAAAAGCTTTCGATTCACAAGTTTTAGGAAAATAAATAAGACACGAAGACAAAATTAGGCCAGCACAAAAGAGAATATGCAAATCCCAGCATGCAAGCAACACTTCGGGAATCTCCTGCAGAGCAGGAAATTACCTTAGAGCTCTTAGCACTCTCTCTGCTCCAGTGAAGTAATGGGAATGGAGGGCAGAGAAGAAATAGGCTTCGTTGAGCTAGAAGTGGCTTGTGGCTGCCTATCTAATAGGAATCTAGTGACATGAAGTTGTAGTCCCCGTTTGTGAAGATACTGAAAGCCTAGCTGGACACCACGCTGGACAACCTGCTGTAGCTGACCCTGCTTAAAAAGGGGACTGGTGACCTCAAAAGGACTCCTCCAACATCAACTACTCTGTGATTCTGTTGTAATGTAAAAAAAAAAAAAGTCTCTCTGGCAGTTTTCAAAATAAGACAGAAGGAAGTGAAGCATGTGCTCCCAAGAACAACTTCTGGAAATGACAACTGGACTGAGATAGGACTGCACATACTATTTTCTCTCAGATTTAGAGCTGCATGGGACATGAAAATTCTCTCAGGTGCCCAGGTCCTAACTATACTCTTAACAAGATGGCTGCTCTGCTGTAGCTCTGGAGCTGTAAACGGTTGTTTTAAGGTCTGGTGACCGTATGATTGAAGCAGTATAAAAATGAAGCGTTGCTCACTTGAAAGAATTAGATACGTGCATAATTCGATGAAGAGTAACCTCCAAGCTACATGTGTTTGCTGTGGTACTTGGCTGAATCTAAGGCAAGACATTTGAAATCTTTAAATAGGAATGAAGTGTGCAAAGGACTAGGTAGCGAGAATCCGATGTTCCTAGTTGGGAAAAGAAGGATAAAGGCTTGAATCTGCTGCCCTTAAGAATTTTCATTTATCCTTATTTTATGCACATAAATAATCTTTTTTACTTCTTCGGAGTACCTCATATGTAAAGCTAAATAAGTCTACGTGTGCAAGTCAAATGCATTCAACTGATCCTGCAGGGGCCTGGACAGCCTTTTGCGGAGCAGAACTCCTTGCAAGCTCCTGTTACTCAGTTTAATCCTCTGTGTGTGAGCATTGTTATGTGGCAGTGCTTCACCCCTGTAAGCATTCCAAAGCGATTCCTGAAAATACTTTATTACAGACCCAATGGTATGCACACGCAAATGAGGAGAAACAAGCTATCAGTCTATAGACTAACACACCTAATAAACAGGAGTTTTCAGTCATGCTGCAATAAATGTTGTGAATATTCAGTACGGCACATTGCTCTTTAGCCGGTGTCAAGCTTAACTAGAGTGTATTTTATCAGAATCATGAGCCATTACCAGCAGTGTTTCTTGCTTGGGTTACGCTGAAAAAACTGAATCAACTTTAGTAATTGGGCCTTTACTTGAAACGTAAAGCATATGATACAACAGATTGCTGGAACAGATTGTATAAGAAAATGAAACTGAATTATCTTACTTCTTTAGAATATTAACTGCAGCCATTGTATGAAGAAAAAGAAATTTCCCAGGATCCTATTGTCAGCAGTTCAGATGCATTCATCACTAATTTTATGTGACAACCATACAAACAACTAACCCCAGTTGTAACAGACCTAGAAGATGGGTTATTGATTGTGCTGATATATCTCACATTGGTTTTTCAATTGAATTTGGAGAATTTGATTCCCCGTGGTGTTGCCATGCTAGTGTAAAAGTAAGGGCAATTGTTACATCGAACTTAGCATTTGCCATTCTCCAGGTGTTAAAAAAGCGTTGAATGAACTTGAAATAAATTTATGAGTACATTCCAGCTTTTTCGTTCCAAATGACTTGAAGTAGGGAGGGTAACCAAACAAACCAAAAGCCAAAGGCTGTTGTGTCCTGTTCTGTCATTTAGTTATGTTTGCTCCCAATAGCCATTACCTCTCTTGCGGTCTTTCTGTCCATACTCCCAGTTGTGCTAGTCATTAATTAAACCAAACATGCAGGCTGGATTTGGAACATCCATAGGTATCATTCAACACTGAACAGAGCTACCTCATCATACCTTCATTCCTGAAAGCAGTCTGTCCACTGAAAATTGCACTGCCAAAGAGACCATCCTTTCCTGTTTTCTTATTTCTCTTTATCTATTTTACAGTAGTAGAGTGATTCGGTGTTTTGGTGAGTTTTTTTTTGTTTTTTTTTTTAAAGTAGCAATAATTTACAGATATGGTTTGTAAAGTAGAAGTAATTTTAAATCTCAGGTAGGCATAGTGCTGGGTTGAAGGATTTGTTTGGGTTTTGTGCGCGTTTTTGTTTAAGTGTCCAAATGCCCCATAATGTGTGACTCCTTTGTGTTTTGTTTCGGTTTTTTCTCAATTTAACAAATAATATTTTACTGACAAAGCTTAAAAGATATCCAGTAGCTTACAAAAGCATAATGGCAAGGTTTATTTAGAATTGCTTCTGTCTGTACAATAAAGTGAGAAAGTCAAAGATGCTAGTTTTTAAATTAACTACCTGAACCATGTGATGTAGAAAAGCTTCCAAGGAATGAAAAGTATGTTTAATCTGGTAATGACTTGTTTGATCTCTTGCTACCCAAGCAACGTAATCTGTGTCGATTTCTCAGGAGTCTCTCTCTCAAATCCACTTAGTGTTTTTCTCGATAACTTGAAAAAATTCTCCCTCACACTTCTAAAGCAAAAATTTAAGGCTGAGATTTTCAGAGTTCAGTGAAGCCCAGGTGCCCACCTACTGAATTCTCGTAGAAACAAAAGGGGTTTTAACAAGATGCTCAGCTCAGTGTGATGCTTTCCAGTTGGCTATGTTTTTGACTTTACTGTAGCCGTGAGTTAAAACAGATCTCCACCACTTAGTAATTCTCAGTGTTGCATCCTTCTGCCACTTTGATTTCCCTGTTCTTTCCCCCACCCCTCAAAATCCGCTGCAAACGCTGGGAAGAAAAGAAAGCAGAAGGGCATATGCAAAGGGCTGGCACCTTCAGCATCTGGGGCAGAACCCATGGAATTGAGCCTAATTCATTCAGCTGTTCTCAAGCACACTCTTCTTCTCGTTCTGTGTTCTGCTTTTGCCTGGGCCTACTGAGGTCTTTGGCCACACGAGAAACTTGCAGCCGGTGCTCCGCCTGGCTCTTGGGTGCTGGGTTCTCATCAGGACTGCAGTGTGTCCTGCACAAAATGGATAGACATGGTTAGTATTTTAGCACCACATTCGCGTCATTAATTCACACAAGAATTGAGGGGGAAGGTTGCCTTTGTACTTTTTGTCGTGCCTCTGTTTAGGAAGTTAATCTGCATTGTAGCTGCTAGTGGCTGTTTGACGCCTTCTTCATTTGTTACACAGAGGGGATCTCATTCGTAGTTATTGTAGGGCTTTGTGTGGTGGTTTTATGTGGCCGTACGCTTTCATCAGCTTTATGTGTATCTATTGTTAGCATGGAATCTTTTAACATTATAATTCAAAGTATGCATTTCTTTTACTAGTTTCTCCTAACTTAGTTCATTCTTAAATGATTTGATAATAAGTTATATTGTACAAAACTGGTAATATAGCCATTCACCATTTCTTCTAGATTCTTCACTGAAAATAGGTCTATTACTTGTCAAGTTTCAGATTTTTTTTCTTGTTATCTTTTAATGATCCTGTTAACCTGTTCTCATTAAATCAAGATTGTGCTGGCAAATAACCTTTATCTGTTAGTGCAGGTATTTCTCTGTTCTTATTATTCTTCTAGCTCAGCATCACTCAAAGCCTGTAACTTTGCCCCTCATGATCAAAAGAATGTAAAAATTTCTTACCTATTTCGTGCAGTAGTACCAGTGCTCAGGTCTGAAATCTGATATGCTACCATCGTAACTGTGGGGCTTTTCTGATTTGGGGACATGAAAGTTTGGTAACCCAACACCACTTCAACCACCTCTCTCCACCGCCAAACTCATAGTTTCAAATTCATGTGCCAATAAAGGCCAACGTGAATCTGAAACGTTATTTGTTATCAAATGATAATAAAGAAGACCGTAGTTTCCTAATCTTTCCCAGCTAAGCTAATGTACACACCTATTTTAGCCCCTTGTACATCTTCCTTGCAAGAAGCTGTTTAAATATTCATGCAGTAGTAACGCTGAGCAAAGGAGGCAGTGAATGTAATAGTTCTGTGTCTTCAGACCTGTAGCCCTATGAAGTGCACTTGCCTTCAGCCCATCGTTTGGGGTGAATGTTTTGAATGGCAAAAATTCCTATATCAAAAGAAATCAAATGAATGTGTGTGTATATTTATGTGCTTGTTTACTGTGTCACAAATGCATGCATATTCTATACTACACCATTTTTTTATGTAGAAAAATAATACATATAACTTAGTTAACATTGATCCTACAGAGCTCAGATCTATAACTAAGATCAAGATGCCTCAAAGCTGAAAAGTGTCTCAGATTTAGTTCAGACCTATTTGAAATAAGTCCGTGCTAATAGAAATATTCTGCCTTTCTTCTGCTGCCACTCCCCCAAAGCACTTAAAATATTTGTTTACCTTGAGGCTTGGGAGGGAAGCAGTCTTTCCAGCCAAACTGCTTTGTTAGGCTTTAATCGGTTATAGGGAGGAGTCAAAGTTAAAACTTTTACTTTTTTCCATGACTAATGAATTCCTGGCTTCTCTTCATTCTTTGTTTCCTACCTATCAACACATGTGAATCCAATGGTTCCAAATACATGCTTTGGATCCAGTGAGCACCAAAGGTACATGGTGGGCTCTGAGGCCCATACAGCTAAGGACATTTCTTTCATTTTAGGTGCTAAGGAGAACATCAGAGCCAGTAATCA
Source organism: Alectoris magna (assembly GCA_030625065.1). Classification (NCBI taxonomy): domain Eukaryota; kingdom Metazoa; phylum Chordata; class Aves; order Galliformes; family Phasianidae; genus Alectoris; species Alectoris magna. Next base: position 34,416,194 of record CM060567.1, read on the forward strand.
GGAGCCCAGCTCTTGGATTAGTGTGCTTTTATGAAAATGTTTCTAGTGGAGAAAGACTTAAAGAAGATCAGTGGATTTGATGGCTTCGTAGATTCTTTTCTCAAAACTTCCTTTCCCAAAAGCACGGGATAGCTTTGGAAACTGCAGTCATAATCCCTTTGTGACTACTAGAGGTCAATCCGGACTGCAGCAGAGCTAGCACTTGTGCTGGTTCCATCTTCTTTCCATTGTAGTCATGCTGGATTGAGAGCCTGAAGCAGCGCCATCTCAGTGAATGTGTTGTCAAAAACTCCTGCTCCTTGACTACCTCTAAAACTGCCTTAGTGAGGACATCACCATTTTTGTTCCAGTTGTCTCTTTGTAGCATGACAGGCAGGATCTTCCTATTTGACAGGTACTCGGGCTTAATACCCAATTAAAAATGATAGTCATAAAGTTGGGGAAGCAGCTGAAAGAAACAAAAAACATTTCTAAGTGAAGGGAAGAAAAAGTTTTTGTCCCTGGAAGACATTTTCCATTTTACCAGTAATCACCTATCTCTTCCTGATCATTAACCAGACTGTGCACAACTCAAGTGAACAACTCAAGTCCACAACTCAAGCCTGCACTATCCTTTCTGTCCCCTACATCCAGTCACAACCAGTAGCAGTGAGTAGCAGCTAAGAATTCCATTCCTGCAGAGCCCTGTTTACCCTACAGCTCTGCCTTCAGCTCCGGTACTGGCCTTGGGATCTTTGCATTGTGTTCCGGTACAAAGTGTAGATGTCCTCCAGTTATCAAACTGCCTCTGCTTAAACATGAGTGTTTTTAATGATCTTAGGATCATTGATTCCTTCATCTTGAATCTCTCTTTGGAAATGTTTTTAAGAGTATATTCCTTCAGAAAAGGAAAAAAGGCACTGTATACTGCTGCTAAATCTATCAGTCTCTGTAAACGTATTATGAACATAAGCAGTTTGCAATGATCACTTTTTAATTCAGCTGATTGAAGAGCCTGCAAACAAATATGCAGTGTTTGAATATATATATTTATGTACACGGGTGTCAATTTTAAGAGTGGACAACAGCACAGAAAGTTGTAAACTATACAAGAGCTCTAAGTAGGCTTCAAAAATTGTACTTTCCCTTTGGCTGTGGGCCCAGTGTAACCATATTACAATCTCTTGGCACGAAACCACGTCTCTTACAGTTTAATGATTCTGTGAATGACTAACACTTCACCAAAAGCTTTGTTTGAGCACAAAAGAATGGATGACCTTCAAACAAATTGTTCTTCGGTATCGGAGAAGCTGGCTCTAACTACCGGACACATTGCTGAGCTGGGCATTGTACCACTAGCACAGTTGCTTCCTCTTCCTTCTTGTGTTGTCCACAGGGCCCGACCTGACCACTGTCACTGCAGCAACATATCTCTAGATCGTTCTTTGTGAGAACAAAGGACTACACAACCTGGTTACAAACCAGGTTACTTTTTGTTCTGGAGCTAGAAAAGCAGTTCTCAGCAGCCTTTCAGAGCGGTTCTCCAGATGGCAGTTCTCTTGCCAAAAGGGAGGCCAAACTCGGCCCCTGGGGACCTGCAGGCTCACCAGGAAGTTGGAAATGCTGGATGCCCTACCTGTTTTGGGAAGCAAGACGTGTCCTTGCTTACCAAACGTTTGCTGTCTAGCACTACCCTTAGCTGCAAAAGTACCCTTAGCTGCTTACCGGTAAAAGTGCTGGGGGGGAATACCAAAGAGGAAAATGATCATTTCCATGTTCATGTGAGCTGTTTTCTCGCTCTCAGAGACATAAGTTGCAAACATGTGGTTATCTTAATCTTTTGATGCTAACGTTGCTGCTTTCTGTGTGGGAGTGAACTAGCTTTTGCAGTACTAGGGGAAGATAAATATCTGATCAGGAAAGCAAGGTAGAAGATGTCTGCAGTATCACCTGAACAGTTTGGAAACCCCATTTCTTCCAAACTATGAATAAGCTCATGTGCTAGCATCTTTCTCTATTCAAAAAAGAAAAAGGGGGGGGGGGGGGAAACACTTTCACAAGGACAGCTACTGAATACCAAGGAGCTCAAACCAAAGAGCTGCTCACATCTTTCTGTCCTTGAGATTCTGCTGAAGCCCTAGATTTCAGTGTGCTTCTGTCACATTGCTGAGCATCACAACTCTACGTTGGCACCACTATAAGCAATGAATTACTCTGTTCCCTTCTTCAGTGCTAGTCGGCCAAACTCAGCTAATTAGCAACACTGCTGACTGAAGCAGTTCCAGGTATAGGCTTGCAGAGGTGACTTTGTCCTCAGAAAGCAGTCTAGATTTTGAACGTGCTATGTTAGGTGTCTTAATGTAAATATATTTCTAACTTAGTTCCTTCAGCTAGTTGACAAATATGGGCCACTGTTAGTCATTCAGACTGTTGTAACAGCATGGAACTTTACTGAACCTCAGCTGTCGTGTTAGTGAAAGAACAGAGTTATATTTCTGGGATCCGTCAACACTGGGATTCCTGGTTATGAAATGCAGAGGTACTGCAAAAGATGGGTTTGATAATAAGTATATTAACTATTAAATGCGTACCCTACAGCATAGTGTTCTTTCCAATAAAACAGGCAGTAACAAAATCATGCTTTTCCAGATAGGGAGTGTTGAATAGCCCAAACTGGATTTTGGCAAGAAGAACAACACAAACAGCAACATGCCTCGTCTTGCTTAAAAAAAAGAAGGAGGGAAAAAATAAAAGCCAGAAGAAGACATTAGCTTTTTAATGACCATATACAATCAGAACTTTGATCCTGATTCCAAGAAAAGGTACCTCAAGCCATTAATTGATATCTCAAATGCAGGCTCAGGCATTGGTTTAATAACAACATAGTCTACGAGCTTAATGATGCTGTCTGTTGCTAGGTTTTGCATAGCCTATACCTACCTACTTAGTCTTTCAGACCTAAGTCTGTTTGATGCTTACTGATAACCAGAGATCCTAATGGATTTTGTATGTCTTCGACAAAACAGATGGTGACCCTCTGTCCATCAAGAAAGGATGTTCCATGGTAGGAAGTGGCAGTATGCTTAAATTATACTGAACATTTGTTGTCAGCTCAATTTGATAATGGTTAATTTTATTAAGTAATACCTGTCAAACTTGGGTCCCAGAGTTCCTGTTGAATATGAAATCGGAAAATAATAAACAGGAGCCTAATAATAACAGCAGCTTTGTGTGCACGAGTTTTCACTGAGGAGATATCACTGGGGAGGTTTACTAGAATTCCCCTGAGGAGAACAACTCTGAAGTGCACAAGAAGGCAGAGCAGAGGGATGGAGGGAAGGAAGGAGGTCCATGGCCTTCTGAACAAGGCAGATCATGATCTGGAAGACAGAGGGCTGCTGCCATATGAGCAGTGGCATGCTGGATACCAGCTGAATTTCCACGTGCCCAGATGACATTCAGTACCAGAGCAGCTGGACACTGCCCAGTGCAATGAGACTAATCTGTTATGCGGCGGTGTGCTATAAACATGCGACCTGTGTATCTCTTAGGCTGTCAAATAGATTTCCAGGGCAAAGATGAATTGCCACCAGGCTCAATGCACCTTGCAGTGAGAGGCATGGCTACAGAGGGTACAGTTTAGCAAGACTGAAGTAAGTATGCAACCTAGCTCAAGTACCTCCAGCCAGAAGTGTTAGAAAAGGACAAAAAGGGGGTGAATATAAAATGACACCTGCTTCGCTTCAAAGAAAGATCGAAAGGGAAGATGGAAGAATAGTGAAAGTAGAACAAACACTTCTGTTTTACAGATATGATTAGTTGTTACCCGCTAAGCCATTGGCGTGGCAAGTGTAGAGCTGATGGGAATTGCTGAAAAAAATACAGGTAGTACCATTTTCAAAGATCATGACCCTGTTCAGGGTAATGAAAGCTGAATGTTTCAAACTGCGTCTGAAAGTTTAAATGCCCTCATAGGCGTACCTAAGATCCTGTCCTAGATCTTGTAATCACACGATTAATCAACTTCATTCCTAAAAAAATGCGTATCAAGCTGTAGGGACTGTCATGGTCTGTAATTTTCACCATTGTAACACTAAGGCGAATTGTTAATGGTATTATTGCTAGTTCTTTGGTTGTAGGGCTGGTTCTACTGATTTTTTTTCAAGATACACGCCGTGCTTCTGTTGATTTTCCTTTGACTGGCAAAATAAAATGTGGCACATGACTCCCCTCCACTTACCTATGGGACATGTCTTGAGTGATTAACTACAGATCTCTTTCAGCTGCCATTCTCCTTGATTCCAGAGCAGTTTTGAAATGATCACACCTAAGTTTTCTTTCAAATAAAGTAGCTAATGGAGAGCTCTATGTGGATTTGAGATGATTTGCTTTTGCCTTTCAATTACGCTTTCCACCTATAATTCTAAATGTTCCAAATAGAACCTTCCTGGCAATCCTTCAGAAAGCCAACAAAAATGGGTGTAGATTTTAGGGTTTGGTTTGGTTTTCTGTTAAACGACTGTAGAACTCTTATAAGCTGGAAAATTCGAGGTTAGTTAGCAGGACAATTGACTGAGTGACAAAAAGGAAGGGAAAGATTCGAGTGAGGCATTGAAATGAGTAGGATTACAGTAAAAGTCAAGTGTTACGTGTCTTCAGAATTCAGGCCTTAGATAATAGTTTGGATTTTGATGTAAAGGATTCCTTGGGTAGCGGCCGTTTCTTTCCTGAACATTTTTAAATATGTTTGCATCTCAAATCTGTTTTGTATGTATTTCGGAAAACAGGTTGTCTTCAAGGGAGATGTACAGTGCGGAATCAGGCAGCCGCTGCCATTTATTACGTAAGAGGAACTCCAGATTTTCTTTGGTTTGGACTGCCGTGTTATAAAGCAGCGTTCTCTCTAATCACTTTGGCCATTTTAGGTGTCATGAGCAGAAGAAATGTTTATTTTTATTTCCCTTGCGCTCGCATATCTTTTGTTTGTTTCTTATCAGATAGTATCTATTCATTGGCCCTGTTTTGTTGTTTTACATTTATTTGCATTAAAATATGTGTCAGTCATTACCTCAGGGGTTGCACTTAAATTAGTTTCCTGCATCTAGCAGTCTTACTCTCTGTAGTTACTGTGTCACCTAGAAATAAAATAATTTTCTTATATAGAAGGTAACTGGGGCAGCTACCTGAAGTTCTATCCCTTAACTATTTATTTGTTCAGTCAGTGCGTTTTTGTAGCTCGCTGGTTTTGAAGCCCTGTGAGCGTGACAGCATAATTAAAACCAGAATGTTCTTCTCTTCCTGAAGTTGAGGGACCTAGAAATTGGAGAACACGCACAGGAAGGTTTTTTTTATTCTTTAAGAATAGCTTTAAGAGTGATTTGGATAGGCAACTCCCAGGTTTGCGAGGCAGAGCTGCATCTGCCTTCCTTGCAGTACAAGTCTGGTTTTAAAAGGCAGTTACTATCTAAATGTGTCTTTCTAATGAGGTCTTTATTATTGTTTTCTCTCATTGGAGTCTACTCCAGAAAAAATCTTTGAGCAGTCCTGTTAACCGCTCAGTAGTTGTACTGCTCTGTAATCACAGTGTTGTTTTTTTTTTTACTTCTGAGTACTGAAATACTCCACATGTAGGTGTATTTACATTAATTTTTTCACATAATTTTAAAATCTTACTGTACATAGTGTAATCTCTCATAATCACTAAAGATGTTCAAGGCAAAATATGGAATGATAAGGAGAAAACTTTAGTGCAAAAAGGAAAGGTAAATGGTTTGGTTATCTAAATTAGGTCTTGATAATTAATGCTGATCTGTAATTTTTCCCTGTAATAAGCCTTCCCAAAACAGCATTCATCAGATTCCTAGTGTTTTGTTCCCCCCTGCTGTCATATGACCGTATAATCATATGATTATTTAATTGCAAAGCCCACTGATGTTTCTAGAAAGACTTGGAAAAGCAGGACTCTCAGAAGTAGCGCTGGTGTCTTCCTCCAGGAGGAACATCTCTTTCCTCTCTGGCAGAATGTCCCCTTTTGTCACCCACTGTTGTCGTTTTGGCAGGCTGAGTTGCTGCCAGGGGATACATGACGCTCCATCAGCTCACCTACAGAGACAGGTGTAGAGGTGGGGGAAATTGTTTATTCCTGGTGTAAGCAAAGTGCTTCTCCGTCATCTGGTAGTGCCTTCTGGGAATAATCAAATGTGATGGTGACAGAACCAGATTAAGACTACCTGAAAACAGACTTAAAATGTAGAATAAATAGCCTGACTTTCATTCCCAACAGTGACCCAACTCTTCAGTTAAGTTTATAACTCTATCCCACTTGAACAGTTGATTATTTATGGTTTTGTACGTGGAAAGTTTAATGTGTTTCAGCTACCTGTACAAATAATTCTAATCTACAATTCAGTTGACTCTGCTTTGAATAACGTGCATGTATAAAACAGCAAAACGTGTCTAAACTTAACTTGCACTGATAGAGTGACTTAATAAAACAGTGCGATTTGATAGGCATCGAGTATCTTAGATATGCACAGCTGATAACTGAAGTTTATCATGCTAATTCTATGTAGTTAAGTGTACCAGTTTTTTGGTAGAAACACAAAGAATATTCGTATCGTGTCTGAACAAATTACCTGTAATTACTTCCTGTCAAAATTGACGTAAAAGCAACAGGAAACAAGTTAACCCTCTTAATTGTTTGATTACTGGATGTTCTATTGTCTGATGCAAGGGGGAAAAAAAAGACATAATTTATTACTACCATAATTTTATTTCTGTAGAGCAGAATTACTTCACAACATCGTCACCATGTCCTTTGCACACTTTAGTGTCTTTTGTTTGTAAATCATCTCAAGGGAACTCACAGAGCCGCTTCTGGCAGTCTCTGATAGAAGCAGGAATTTTATATAGCTTTCATGACAAACCTGTTCCCACGAGTGGTCTCCTTCATGGTCAGTTCCTGGTAGCAGTCTTGTGATATATATCTCCCACGTGTTTTGAACCTTTGTTTCCATGAGATCTCACCCGCTAGTCTTCTGTGGCACTGCTGTGGATGACAGGCTTAGGGAATGCTTAAAGTAGACTAGACACCAGTGTCTTCTTTCCTCTTTGAAGACAGAATCCTGTCATCTTCAGGATAGTCAGTAAGTACAACAGGATATTTAATTAATTTCTTCTGTTATCCTAACTGAGCAAAGAGTATGCTACCAGACAATGAAATGAAATATCATCAAATTCAATAACAGAATTGTTATCAAAGTTGTAGTTGCAGAATAAGAATTTGAGTCTGCTGTGATCTCCCTAGCTCTTGGTCCGTGGGTGTAAACCCGAGGGCAGAATCTGGATGCTTTACTAATCCAGGAGTCATAGGAAGTCAGCTTTTCCTTCCCCACACTCTGTTTATGAAGCTTCACGGGGATCAAAGAAAAATATTGCTTCAGTTTGGGCACAGAAGCAATAAGTCTGGAAATTTAGGATGATATTTTTATATTAAAATTTCACGCGGGCATAAAATATTCATCCAGGAAACTGCTTTAATACTGGTAGCCATGGTATTAGATGCGATGACATTTTGGACCATCCCTTTTTTTAACTCAGAAGTGCTGTGAGTTCTGCAGTCACCTCATTTACGAGGGTTGGAAGTTCTGGACATGGTGGCGATGGTTTGAAAGCCTGTTGCACACTAAATGCACTTGGTATTGATAAATAGTTAGCAGCTGGGCTAGCAGTACGTATCATTTACTTTTCAAAACAAACTGTTTGATCAGTGAAGAAAAAAAAGTAGACACGTAGCAATGTAGTGAAGGATACAGCTGAATCAGTGAGGTGTGTTAAATACTAATGAATGAAACACGCTGCTAGTGTGGTCATCACTCATCTTTAATGACACTTAACTATTTTCACACCGTTCAAATATAGAGTGTTAATGGCATGCAGTCAGAAGAAGCTCAAAAAGAAGCAAATCACAGCATTTCCTCTTAAACTGCTCTTACTTAGAGCTGTTTTAGGCTTTAAACAGGCAAGTAGTAAGTAATGTGAAACTGATAGAGTGGAAGCTAACTTAATTGTCCGAATGCATTCACTAAATGCCTACACTTAAAACAGGTTATGGTAAATTTGTTACACTGCTGTTAAGCAGTGAATGTTATCTGGTGGGTCTATTTGTTTTCTTAGTTTAAGAAAGGAGTTGTATAACTGGGAATGTAATTCACTAGTGATGGATCTTCGTAGCTATAGCCAATCAAGGGTAAGAGGTGCCACCTCATGTTAGATATGGAACCTAAGGGTGGAAAAATCGTGGTGTCACCCAGAAACGGTCTTTGGAGGGAAACAGCTTGGGGTGCAGAAGGGTTTGTCTTAAACCCACTGCAGCAGTGGTGGATTTGACATAAAATCTCATCTTGGATAAGCTGCAAGTAGACTGACTTAAGCGATTATATCGAAAAAGACTGTCAGGTTACATATGCATCTAAAAAAAAAAATCAGTTTCTGTGATAAAGCTACATGAAAAAAACCTCAGCCTACATCTCAAATTGCTTGAAAAGTATTTTGCATCACAGCAGGTTAAAACTTTGTTTAGGGTTTAACCAAGTACTGGAGCACTATTAGCATAATCTGTTTACTGTCTGGGCAGATGATGATTGCTTCCAGATAGACCGAAGGGAAATTACCATTCTGAAATCATGAAGGGGCGCTCAGTGGCAAGGAGGGAGGAATTCTGAAGTTAGCTGGGACTGAATTAATATTAAGAAATCCTTCTCAGTGGGGTGGAGTGAGTAAGAAATCTTGAATCTTAATAACTCCCCAAGAAGGGTGTTGGTAGTACAAAAGGGAAGGATTTCCAAAGCTAGCCTTCCTTCATCCCTCAGGATATAAGCTACACAAAAGGACCGAATCCTTAGCATCTGTGCTAAGAATGTGACAGCACGTTGGCTGGATAGAGAGGAAGTGGAAGAAACTTCTGGTGTTGCGATAAGTAGATTTTCTGCAGCTCACTCTAATGTCTGTCCTGTCTATGAGTGTTTTGTAATTCAGTTATCTGTTTCGGATTTTGTATAAAAATATTTCTATCTCTTCTTAATTCACCTGGATTTGAATGACTTCAAGACACTTAACTAGTTTCAGGTATTCCATCCTTTCCGGGCATGGTGAACTTTAAACTGGAATGCTGGACCATTTTCATGATGTGACCTCCCCTCAGATATCACCCAAAGTTATGCAAAGAGTAACTAAGTGTACCATCTCTGAGGTGCGTGGGCTACTCTAGTGATGACAACTCAGGCCTGCGTGCCAAAAAACCACCTCTGGATTGGCAGCATTAGCCAGGATGCTCCTTGGTATGCATTCAGATAGTGAAGCCTGTGCAACTAGTAACTATTACTGTTTCCTATCAGTGAATCTTAGTAGGTTTAGTGTTATCAGCTGTTATGAACCATTTTCCACAAGGTATAGGAACATGGATCTAGGGAGGTCTCAGGGAGGTCTTACGGTCTGGATAGATAGAGGTGGGCACTGAAACATATACCACATACTATTTTACGAGAGAGAAAATCTTGTCCTAGATGATACAGAGGCTTTCAAAAGCGTTACTGTCTTGCTTAGATTGTACTCATGTAAATCCTTTTGCACATTTACTTCTACATGATGAGTATACAAGAGCATGCTCCTAGCCAAAACTGGTAACTGATGTTGTAGCAATTCTACCCACAACGTCAAAGGTATAGGATAATCAACAGTACTGTCTTTTGGCAATTTTCAGATAACTTCAGAGGATTAAGGAGCAAAGTCATAATCAGAGGGGTTTTGATTTGTTTTTTCCTTTTTTGTTTCTGAACTGCTGGTGGTACCGTGCAAATTCACATCCTGATCAGAATTGATCTGTCTCCCCTTTTAAAATGCCTCCTTAAGATTTAAAGTGTTTCTTAGTCTTTATCAAACTTGTTCTTGTTGAGTCAACAAACTTCCCCATCACTTTTCCCTATTTGCTTACACTGTCTCTTTCTCAGTTCCTTTTTTCATCTCATATTTGCATTTTTAAAGTTTACTCCTATTCATCCAATTATACCCTCATCTTTATTTCAGAATACCCTTGGCTTTTATGATTTCTTTTTTTTGTTGTTGTTTTTGTTTTTTTAATTTCTTACCGTCATCTTCCTCTTCCCCTTCCACTATCATCTGGTCTATTCACTTCATTATTCTCTCTAACTCTTCCATTTAGACATCAGTATGTCGTTCCAGGTGCAGCTATGTTAGGATAGTACTGGTCATTACGTTCTCTAGTAGACAGGGTGGAAATGTTTGTGATAAATCTGTCATATTTCCAGTTATTCATCTGTGCTGGTATGTAACCTAGTGGGACTTTCTCATGCCTCTAACTGTAATCTACAGGGCCAGGTTTTACAATGCTCCTTTTAATTCTTGCTTGTGTACTTCAATTACTAACATCCATTTATGAGCTTTGCTCCTCAGATCACTAGAAAAGATAACGCTTTTTCAGTATGTCCAATTTTGAAGCACTAAGTGCTATTCTAAGTTCAGACAAGGAATTTACTAAAACTCAAAGGCAGTGAATTCTTTTTAGAATAAGGTAAATATATCACATGGCTTCTAGTTCTTACTGGTTTTCTCACGTGTTTTAAGTTGCTTGTACTACTTCTACGTATAGCTGCACTAGCATCAGAAATGACATTGCGCTGTTCATTTTTTATTTCATCATGCATTTACAAAGCTGTTAATATCAAATTTAAAAGTCAGATCAATGGTTTTTTTTGTCTAAAACAAGATCATCTGGATTCCTTTGGAAGAGAGCTTTAGAAAGTATTTTCCCTTAGCGTTCCTGTTAGTTAATGAGGCTCAGATTTCCATTCAGATTATGGAGAAAATAAATCATTGTGGTTTTAAGCATGCTCAAGAGCCTGTCTGCCCAAAGCTGACATTAGAAGGAAGGAATCCTATCTTCCTTTTCTTGTCTGGGGAGCAGTGGCATACATTTAAACTGTCATACTTTGGGGTTATTGTTTGCCAGTACGGGACGTCCGAGAGGACTATATTGCAAGGACAGCAGTGTCACACAATAATTGTGACATGTGACCCACAGGAAACATCAGGCTTCCTTCGTATCGGCTGCAGTAGGATGCCTACCCAATGGATGCCACAGGTTTCCACACAGAGGCAATCATTTTCAAACCTCGTGCTATTGAATATGCTTGCAATACCATGAGAAGGAGCTCTTGTCTTGCACGTAGGACGAGACAAAATACCAAAGCTGTTTGTTCTCCCAAAGCCTCCATCTAGGAGAACGCCCTTCTGGAAAATATGAGAGTAAGTTGGCCGATCCTCTCAAGCTGGTAGATCTTCCAGGGGATTTCTGTGTACATAATACATGAATATTGAGGCTGTTACAATGTTTGTCACTGCTGACGTCATTTCCTAACACAGCTTCTTTTCTCGGAGAAGCAAGTGTGGGAGAATTCTAGAAACAAGAATCTTAAATCTGGCAGGGGTGTGAATAGTGGTGAGAGGGACGTATGACTGACAAACAGCTAGATCTGCTTTCTGAGAGCTTCAGGGACATTGCAGTGCAGTATGGCTTTCAAAGCTGAAGAGAAAAAGATGTCTCATAACCTGTGTCGCTTCCAAAACTGGTTCAGGGTATGAAATGAGCTACTTTGATGTTCTCAGATGCTTTCTTTCTGGCATTCTCCCAGCCCAGTAACCCTGAATTTTCTCTGAAGTGCTGCCTCAATGTATCTGCCATCCACCTTTCCAAAGGGGGAGGTGGGAGCAGAAAGCTTTTCAGCACTGCCAATTCCTCCAGGAATCTGACTCAAGTGCCACTTGTCTGTTCCAGATTAGCTTCCATTTTGCCTCTTTTCAGGTCAAACCTTTTATTTTCTACTATTAAAGCAGTGAACATATAATCATATGCTTTTTCCTCCTCTTTAATTTTGCCTGAAACTGATTCTGACCCTTCGGTTTTAATTACTCTGAGACAATCCTGAGCTACCTTTAAAAACCCTCCGTGAAGCAAGCCCGTTCTATTCGTCCTGATTGTATTTTTCAAATGGATGATTACTCCTGCCATCCAGTCCTCAGGTAGGTTTGAACCGCTCACAGAGATTTGTAGTTAAGCTCCCAGAAGGTCTTCCTACAGAGTAGCACCTCCAGTTAATAAGAACCCAGTTCAGGTTCAGATGCTAAGGAGCTGGTAGGCCATTACCCCTCCCCTTCTGTCAATGAGACCAAGGCAGTGCATCAGGTTAAGAGCATTAGCTATTAATTGTACGTGTCTTCTGTTACAATTTCCAAACGTGTGCCCATGGATACTAACAAAGTTTGTTCTGCAGAATAGCAGAATTTCAAAACTCGAGGCTTTTTATGAGTCTTGGTATTGTCTTGGTCAAAAAGAATTATTGCTGTAATTCCATTTGGATAAGGGATGCTTGCCACATCCTCAACAATTTGTTCGCTATAACTTTTATAGGTATGCAATCCCATAGCCTTCTCCAATTTCTTATAATTGATTACCGACTCTTGAAGAAAACTGCAAGAAGCAGGGACTAATGGGAGAGAAATTTGCCCACTTTCACACTCCACCTTCAGTAAATCTGTGCCTGAATAAAACTCTTTGGTAGCAAGAAGGACGAATAGAAGCATAGAAAAAGCAAAACTTGTAGCTCAAGTGAGACAGGACTGTGCTGACTCCCCAGATGAAGGACACTGCAGGTATTCTTTGCACAGATGCTCTGTTTCCTCCCTAACTGCAGGGGAATGTCAGACACAATGCTGCTCAATCCATCTCTCTTCATCTCTTCAGCACAATTATTCTCTTAACTTTAGGCCTTCCTCTCTCATACAAAAGAATAAAGCACCCTGGCTTTGCGTAGACAGGTCGTCAATGCTCTACAGAGAAGCGGTATTCTTGTTGCTGCAAGAAACATCGTGTAACAGCGGAATTAAACTAGTCTGAAAATGCAGCATCCGGCATCTTCCCACTAACAGAGAAAGAAAGATCACTGCTGGACTTAAAAACTCAACTCTGCTGCCTCAAAGGGTTGTTGTTTTTTTTTCCCTACATTTCATTCTGTCCAGAAATTCAGACCTTTAGCAGCCTGTGGTAACGACCACAATAAAAGCACACCGTTGTGTTTATTCTTCAATGTCAAGTAAATAAAATAGCCCTTTACTAATTTACCTCTTTATTCTTGAAACATCAGATTAGTCGTTATTAATCCAAATCACTGTTTGAAAACATGATCATTGTCCTCCCAAAGTAAATCCCACAGACTTCACAGCACACTGAAACAAGTAACAATTATTATTCTAGTGTTCATTTGTCTATTTTGGGATATACTGAAAGCAGCGTTCTCATATGTTTCTTCTAAAATAATTCAGAAGAAAAGTCATTTTTGGTACATTTTTCAGGTAACAAAATTAAATGACAGCCTCTCAATTAGTTGATCTTTTAAGCCAGCTATAATGCCCCAACCTTTTAATGAAAAAATAATCGTTTGAGAAGCGTCAATCAAAGGAGACAGGGTGTATTAACAAGCTGAACGCTGCATACCTAATTAGGTCTGACTGATCTCTGTGAGCACGTCTTCTTGTGCGTCAGCTAGAAAGCCATTTTCCTAGAAAGCCATCCTTGGGGCACAGATAGTTTTCTATTTCTGCTGAGCTGCCTTAATCAGTTCAGAGGTGGAAGCTCACCAGATTACAGTATTGTATTTCCTTAATTACAAGATGTTTGCTCCATTTTTTCTCCTGCAAGGCCATTTACCCTGATTCCATCTCTGTATTAAATGTTTTTAGATATGGGGTTATTTAGGCATTAGCGAAACAGAATCCGTTTTGACTGTGAGCAATCAAGAGAAAGTGCACATCTGATCCCTGGAAAGGAGCTTCACTAGTTTCTGAGCTACTGCTCATTAGACATTCTTGTATGGCTGCAGACATTGCTGGAGTAATGATGGTTTAGCTTTGGAAAAAATATTTGTCCGGACTAATAGCTCTTCCTGACAGAATCAGAATTATTATAAACTGCTCTGCAGCCGTTAAATGTAGAATTACAATAGTTAGACCCAGTTCCTTTTTTCACACAAATTCTAGTCAGGAGGGGTGCGAGAGTCTCAGGTTTTGTTTATTATTCAACATCATAAATGGATGAACTGCAGCAAAGTGGCATTAGGCCTTGGTTCTCGGTACCGGTGAAGTCCCTGGATAGGGCAATCTTGTATGGCTGGTTTGGGCTTCTGGAAATGGCCTTGATCTCACTTCTCATGTTGCGCGACTTGATTTAAAATACTTCTTCAAGACTTCTGTAAACACTTGCAAAGGTCAGACAAATAAAAAGGTGGCACAGATGGTGAGAAAATTTTCCGAACTTCTGACAAAATGCAAGTACACGTGCTTTAAACATATCGCAACATACCTCTGTATTCGTACCTGGTTCTGTTGCGGCTTAACCTGGTAGGCAGCTCAGCACCATGCAGCTGTTTTCTTACTCCCCTCTCAGTGGGGATTATCATTCACTTGATACCCTTGCTGGTTCCCAGACATTTTCCTGTAGATGGTCTACAGGAGTGCTCCCCAAAGTAAAGGAAAGGAAATTTTTCTACGAAGTGGTCAAACAAGAAGAACTTGCTATGAAGTGTAACTTTTTAATAATAGCCTCTAGGCACAGCAGTGAAGGTAAAGCAAAGAGGCAAAGTATTTTAAAGGCAGACAGTACATCATTTCTGGAGCACCTGTAGTGCATACTTTTCTGCAGCTTCTGACAGCTAAAAGCACTGAAACATGTTGCTTACGGTGAAAGAGATAATTCAAAGAAGTAAAAGCTAAAACAATTTTCTTGAGAGTATAGGTGGAAAAGAGATTTTTTTCGTTGCGAGGATCTCTATGGGAAAGAAAGAAGGCAAGCCATGCCAACTAAGTGACAGCTGTCCACTACTGCTTCATCATAGATGAGATTACTATTGTGTGTGTTTTTTTTTACATTTTTTCTCATCAGTTTTATTTTCAATACCTTATTGAAACTGCGGAACTTGAGAACTGAAGTTTGCAGTTTAACCCAGGTATTATGGAAGTGAGCATATTTTAGTAGATTTGAGATCAGCCATTTGTATCCTGCTTTTTTTCTAAGAGCCACAGAGTATACAGATACTTCTTGGCACAGTGGAGAGATCTGAAAGTCTCCAATAGAAAGAACCAGGGCAATCATGGTTCATAATGATTTCAGTGTCTATGAAGTATTTAATTAAAAAAAAAAACCAACAACAGACTTATTATATTGATACAGTGTTGCATATTTGACAGAAATCAAGATTTGCTTTTAATGTGCATGCGGTGTACTTAAAGAACGGACATGGCTTTCAAAATGCCTGGCTTTTTGCATCTGTGAGTCTCCCAGAAGTGGCAGAATCTGGACAAGATGGGAATGCTTGGCAGCATCCCTACACCCACATACCACCTTCGTGTATCACCAAGCTCTGCCTTCCACTGCCAGTGCTCTTTGCCAAATTGGGTGTAGAGTCACCGCCGCATTTTTCAGTAGTGATTGTGACATGCAAAGGACGTGATTCATCAATACCCTAGAGCCTGTGCCTCACTCTTAGCATATTTGCATTTCCATTGATTTGAAAGGGCTACTAAGCATCTGAGTCATGGCAAATCCTCGCCTGTGTAAGCATGGGAACATTATTTAAACTCGTGAATAGGAGCCTGACAAAGTATAAGTACTGCGTTCCTCTATAAACCTGTTTTATCATCATTTTCAGTGAACAGTGAAAACCAGCCCTCCTTCGGGCTCAGTAGGTGACCATGGGAGATTATTGCCTTAGGGGAATGGAAACCAAGTAATCTTTCTTCCACATTCTCTTGGAAGTTTACCAACCATCAGCACAATGGGGGGTGGAGGGAGGAAAGTCACATCCCATTGTCTGAACAGGACTCGCTGTTCCCTGTTGAACATTTTTCTGAGGGCTTACGGATTTATCAGATGGAAAGCTGGTTTTTGCCAAAGAAGTTCCGAGTGTATGCACAGTGAAGAAAATTCTGTCATTTACGTATCATTCTCCTGGTTTTTAAGCACATCATTAATCATTCCTACCTTGTAGTCTGTGGGTGCGTTGCAGTAGCTAAGACTAATTTGTATTACGTTTTAGCTTAAAATATTTCAGCAGAATAGGCTTGCTCTGGATGTCTCAAAGTGATGCCCTTTAAAACCCTTTTTAAAGGCATAAAACCAGTGTTGAAATAAGTTCCCTAAAACAGCTCTAGCACTCTAGCAGTCAGCATTTTTTTTTTTTTGTGGGAGGTTGCTGGTATCTGGTTTTGCTTCTTCAAGGACGTGACACAGTGAAACAAAGGGAAAACATTTTTTGTTTCCTTTCTGAACTTGTATTAACAACCCGCTTTCTTCCGAAAACAGAAGAGAGTTTCAGGACCACATAAATATTATTACTAAGCTTTAAATGCCCTGAAAACAATGTCAGGCTAAAGCAAACAAAGTCCACAGAGGAGAAGCTATGTTTATTAGGATGTTAGCTTCAGCAGCACCGTGACAGTGTGTGTCGGAAACCCTTCTCAAACCATCTCTTCCTGTGTAATGTTGAAGGAGAACTGTTTTAAAACTCGTCAGTACCTCAGTAGCAGAACACGGATGTATTCCACGTCCCCTGCCTCCCCAGGCAGGCAGTGTGAGGTGCCATATGACAGCAGTCTCTGGTCAGTCACTTTGGAGGCCTGTGCAGAGGAGAGCCAGTGAGTTGAGGGGGCAGAGCTTCAGCTTTATGTCTGAGCTCTTATCTGCAGTTTTTCTTAGAGATTTCTCTGTGCGACTCGTAGCATTAAACAGCAGTGCTCTGTCGTGAACACGTCCCTGTCTAGGGAACGTCTCTGTTGAGGAGATTATGTTAGCATAAGGAATGATTTTGTTTTGCCTCAGGAGTTCATCGACTTTTGAGATGACTGCTGTTCCCATGCAGAAATGCAGTATGACTCAAAGAGTGTTTCAAAAGAAAAAGACGCAGTGCTTTTTATACACCCTACTCTCTCCTGCAGAAATCAGTTTTCTCTGCGTTAAGTTTTGGATTACACTGAAAACTCTCAGCAATACCCTCTGAAAGAGCAGCCCTCTGCTGCTTCTCTGTTGGCAGTTTCTGGCTCTTTTGCACTGCACGCGCCTCAGTGCTCGACAGCCCCGAGTTCTGTGAAGTGATTTGAAGCGTCCTCCTGTGAAAACAGCAGCTCTGGTTTTAGGACTACAGCATTGTGATAATATTGGTTTTACTAGCTCAAAGTTCAATTTCAGCGTAATAATAAATAAAAAAGCCCTGCTCGTACAGCTCTTTAAAAAGAAACTGCATAGACAGCAGCTCTTCACGTTGAGGGAAGTGATTATAGGCCATGCAAGTGAGGAAGAGGAGAAAGAGGGAAATGACAAGAATCAGACACCGCTGCCCTGCATGATGAATTTGGCACTCAGCACTGTGTAAGTGGATGGATCTGCTCCTTAGGGGGAGGGGGCACATGACTGGCAGTTCTTTTTCTGATTCATTGCTTTTTAGAGGTTGCAATAACCAAGACTATTTTTTCCAATTAGCGCTACCTGTGATATTGTTATTGTTGTCTATATTGATGGGGCCAACGTTAACATGCCTTCATTTTAGGGTACGGAGTGTAAATTACATTAAAACAGAAGTCGTCTCAGAATGACAGTAGAGAATTCCAGTCATTCCTACGCTATGAATTTGACACAGTCTGTACGTACATAATGTTATCCTGGAATTGCACTGTCCAGATAGGTACTTCAGGTCATTTGAGATAAGTTTGAGATAAGCTTGTCAGCAGGTTTTAGGACGGGTATTTCCTAGAATCTGGCCTCTGCTTTAAGTGGGAATTTGGCAATGAATCAGCCCTAAGCAGGTACGCCTGATTTAGTGGTTGGCAACCCTGACCACGACAGGTTCTGTGATTCTATGATTCTATGACCCATGCAACCCTGAGCAGTCTCTTTTCAAGTAACAGGCTTGCCTAAAATGTTCTTAGCTTTCTTGCAAACTATTATTTAGTACTGACTTTACTTTTAGCTTCTATTTGGTTTTAAGAAAGCGTCTTGGAGTTCCTTTGTTATATGTTTATTTGCCAAGGGATGCGATGTTGTGCTTCAAAAATTAACTCTCATTTTTTTTAGTGAATTGGAAATTGGGTAAATTAAGGGCTTTAGAACTTAAATTTTATTTGCAGTTAATCCATCAGATTTGTATCTCATACATTTTACCTTTAACTAATAGAAAAATGATTCTGAAAATATTAATGAAAAAACACTGTTACAGAGTTATACAGATTCTGCTTTATAACTGTTTATTATGAGGAACATCTTTTGTCTGTTTACCATTTAGTTTTAAAGATCCTTTCCCAAACGCTGTACCAAATAACGGCGTGAATTCAGTCTTGTGTGTTTTTCTTGGGAAAGTACAAAGTTAATTCATTAGTGGTACCACGATGGCATACTTCTTGATGTGTATATAGGAATGAATTTACAGCTATAAAGGGGAAGGTAAGGGATAAAGGAAGGGAAGGTTATCTGAGAGAGGTAGAAAACATAAATATTACGAATGGAATCGAGTATTTTCGAGCATAACTTTTTTTCCATTTAGTGTGGTCAAAACTGGCATCAGGCTTGCTTGAGGCTTTTTTGCTTCCTTTGAGTTTGACAGTCAGTTTGTTATCTCTGTAATTAATGCTATTCCGACCCAGCCATTATTTTCTTTCTACTTGGTTACTGGCATTCCCACTCATGAGTCTTCTCAGAGCTCTCACGATGCTCTCACACCCGCCAAATGCATCATCTGATATGTCAGCAAAGATGCATGATCATGCCATGTTCCCTCTTCCACAAGCGGTCTGTCTAGTCCCACGCTCATTTGAGGATGCGGTTTAAACCTCTCTTCCTTTTCTAACAGAAAACGGGATGTATTCATCACTATTACTCTGTTCTGCCGCAAACACAGCAAAGCTTAAGCTCAGTCTTTTATGAGTTAGTTGTGCTCCCTAAACAGAAGGACAGTTAGACAATAATTTTGAGTTTGAGAGTCTTCCTGCTGGTTTTACATTTTCCTACTGGTACAGTAAACTTAAAAATAAACAGGCATAAGAAATATTCCATTCATAATTTGTTTTATTTCTGCAAACAGAATGTGTGGTGTTTCTTTTCCCTGAGAGTTCATGTTCTTGTCTTCTCTGTGGATGTCCCTTTTGAGACTTGAGTTCTATGATAAAGAAGGGGTGAGGCATCAGCAACATCGTCTGCTGTCCATTCAAGCTTATGTTACTGAAGCATATCCATAGTAGATCCTAGTAACTCCCCTTCCACTGCTGAAATTGCATAGTCCCTCCTCAGGCATTCGAAACAGGTAGAACAGAAACTTAAGGACACCTTGGCTTTCCAGTTCCACCTGCTGATGTTGGAGGAATTGCATTCATTTAAAATTTGTCATTTCCACTTCTGCGTGTGACAGAAGTGCCAGAAATGGGAAACTTGATACAAGTTGCTGACTAAAATCTAGGTTTAGAAGAGCTCTGCTTTTATGGCTCGTTTAGGTCTCGGTTATACGTAAATACTGCTAATCATCAAAGCGGAGGTTAAAAATTGGCAGGGACTGACATAAAAGACACTGACTTTCGTTTTCTTACTTCAGTCTGTTCATTGATCCTTTCAAATAATGTCAAGGAGAGTACTGTTAATCGTTTCCATTCTATTTGAGAAGAGGGTGTAAAATTCCTGAACATGTAAAGGGATTACATTAAAGTCAATATTTCCTTTTCAGCAAGGTGGGTCAGTTCTGGAATCAATCCAGTTTTCTTTTATAAATATAAGCCTTTAGAGGAATTTTCAGTCCACTCCACCTAGCCAGCTAACACGGCTTTGTTTAATGTTTTGAACCCGGCATGGCTCCAGCAGAGAATATCCCGTATTTATTGATACAGAGGCTTTTTGTGGTTAGGTACATGAGTTCTTTGTGCTCAGCAGTCTCACCCTAGTCATGTGCTAAAGGAAGCAGCTGACCACGGTGCCTTTTCATCTCATTATGCCTTTTTGCTATCTTGTCCTGAAAAAGTCTTACAACCTTGTGAGATAGGTCAATCCAAAACCTACTTGCTTGTTATAAGAATGGAGAGGTTGAAGAATAACTGGTGGGACAGAGCGGTATGAACTGTATGTCTGACAAATCATACAATACAGCAGATGGTCTGGGTCATATCCTCATATCCTTTGGTATGAAGACAGACTCTAAATGTGACTCTGTATCTGTAACTAGCGCTACAGAAAGAAATACCGCAGAGAACAGGTGTCTTCAAAAGGCAGGAAGGAAAGAGAAAAATAAACACAAACTTTCCGGAGAGGAAGAAGGCTGTGACACGCTGTCCTTACTTTTAGTATCTTCCATTTTGAATCTTCTCCCATCCGTGTTACAGCAAACCTGCTAAGTCTCTGATCCAGTGAAGGACTTTGGGCTGCTTTAGATAAGCAAGTCTAGCAAATGGTGCTGAAAGAAATAACAATACAGTAAAGTCAAGAGTCATTTAAACAAAATTTTCCCAGCAAAAGTCTTGCTGTGGATAAGTCAAACTAGCATTTGCTAGCTTTGCAAAACTAACGGTATGGCTACAAGTCAAACTGGCTTCTGTCCAACTGCAGAAAAAAAGTCTGTGTGAGGAGCAAATATTTCAGTTGTTGCTGCAGCATCACACGCCCTTTTGCTTATGTCCTTTGATGTCTATGTAACAGTAAGTCCACAGCCAATGAAAAAGGTTTTAACATCTTTTCACTCAAAATGTCAGTGCGTGTTAAAAACAAAAACAAACAAGCAAAAAAAAAGAAAACACAAACACAAAGCCAAACCCTTTCCCACAATAGTCTAAAAAGTTCTGAAACTTCTTTAAAACCCATTTCTTGTTTTGGCACGCTTAAAAAAAATAAATCGCAAGCTTCTGTTCAGATGTATTTCCTGTCAGTATTTACATTAGTGCCATATTTAAAATTACACACAGCAAGTCATTGACATTAATACTTCTGCTTCAAAACCTACACGTGCCTGCAGACGTATATATGCTGTCCGAAATATGCTGCCCTTATGGGGGAGTATGTATATGTTGTTGTAAGGGAAGAAAGGTAAGATTTGTTCTTTTACGAACAACACAGCTTAAATGTATTTTCCCTTTTTGTCCCATCTTACAAGTAAATAAACTTTCAAACGGTCCTTTTCGGTTGGTGCAAAACCAAGCAGACATACTTAGAATTATCACTGGAATTTCTACCGATGAAACCAACTGAATTTCATAAACAAATCTACCAAACAAAAGGTTAAACAAGATCACCCATTTCAGCAGGAATATGGGAAAAAAAGCATACATAGTCTCCACTAAAAATGCCATTTTGATATACTGCCTTGAAATAAACAAACTTGGCCTTTAAATTCAATGCAAGCAAGCCAAGTCGTCCTGAGGCAGTGAAATCCCCTGGAGGACATCACTGCCTATTTCCAAGCGTGAGCTTTAATCTCAGAATCACTACGTACTTAAGCTCATCCAGATGCTTAAATACCTTCACTTACGTCCTCGCCATAAGCACAGTTTTTTTCTGTGTCAGAACCCGATCTCATTGTCCTCTGGGAATGAGTACCTACCAAACTGTTATACTGAATATTGAAAGTACAGGTAAATCTGTGCAATAAAATTAACTACGTATGGTTATATAGTAAATTGGTAAGTTCGAAACAGAGGAGGCAGGACGTACTTTGACATCCAGATCAGGAAATGATGTAACAAGGAAAGAAAATGTCTTCTGTGTGATTCCCTGATACTTCTTTTCAGCAGTTCTTGTCAGCATACTTCTGAGTAAAGCCTCCCGTAGTAAAGCTCTTTCGTTCCAAAGAAATTGGGTAAAATCTCTCTGCTTGACAAGCAGGCCTTGCCCATGTTAGCCATTCTCTGTCTCCTCAAGTTTAATTCTGCCACTTGCTATCTCCATGAAAGTCTCTGACAAGCTGAGCAGATAATGGTCAAATAAGAAATAGTATTTCTGACTTTGATTCGGGCTCTCGGAATAAATGAAAAGCAAGAACAAAAGCTGTAACAGTCATTTAAAGAATAGGAAAAGAAATAATGTGAAGCGCAAAACCAGGTATGCGGCACTCAAATTGCCCCAAATTCTGATGAAATCCTTGGACCGAGGTTATAGATGGTTGTGAATGAAGGAGGAATTTGATTCTTCGAGCCATCATCTTGGCTGCTTCTTCAGACATCAGTATTTCAAACGTAAGATAAGGTGAATTTGCCAGGGACTTCTTTAAGGGCACAAGACTTAATTTTGGCAACAAATGATGACAATGGAAGATATGTCAACACCTTCGACTACAAGCTTTCCAAGCAAATTTCTCTTGGTTAAGTTTTTTTTTTTTTCATTATTATTGTTCCTAATCCTGAGCGGGTGCTTCCCCAAGAAGTCTTCCTTCAGCTTACATTCAGAAGCAAAAAATAAGAACTGAAGCCTTGTGCAGAATGGGTGACTGGATGTAAGAATGTAAGCAGAGGCAAAACATAAATTCTCCTTTTAAATTAACAGTGAGTAAAAACTTCCTCCTGAACAAACTACTTACATGTATGCATAGATACATCTCCTTATATAAGTTTTCTGTCCCCCACGTGTAGTTGGGTTTTACAAAGGGAGAACAGGAAATTAGTGAATGAGGTCTCTCAAAAACTATCCAACCTCGCATTTCTCTTTAGGCCTGCATCTTGTATTCAAAACAGAACTGTAGAACCTTTCTCTTCCTTTATTGTCTTCTGTGGCAACACAACTAGCTGACCTCATCCCGGATCTGATGAACAAGTCATCAATTCTGTGGAACACGGGAAAGGGGAAGAGGGTGAAGCACTCTTCTGAAATGGGATATGCGTGTCTAGACAGGACCTCATCCTGAGAGAAGCCCTACTAGAAACCCTAGTGTGCTTTTGCAGCATTGTGCCACAAACACATCCGCATCACTTAGCAGGATACATTCCCATCCTGCAACCCAACATGCAAGCATGTACTGTTCAGTTGTACTCAAAAGTGTGCCCAGTGAGAAAGGGGGGGGGGGGGGGGGGGGAGTGAGTTCTTTTATAAAACCATGGTAACATATCACTCTGTTCGTAAATCCTCAAGAGTCAGTCTGGATCTACTGTGTGCATTTGTGTTATACCAAGCTATCAGCACTCCCGCAGTGCTGGCTTCCCAGCTTTGTTGTACAAGCCTCCCTGCAGCACAGAAAGTTGTTCCACGTGCTTTACAGGGAAGTGTACTTCTCATAGTGATGTGTGATTTAAAAGTTTTTGTTCTCGGTTTGTGAAACTGAGGTGTAGAAACTTGTACTTTCCTGCATATGGCAGGGGAGTTAAAACTAGATGATCCTAAAGGTCCCCTCCAATCTAAGCCATTCTGATTGCTTCAAGTATCTACGCATAGGCAGCTTGTGTACTAAAAGATGCAACTAACACTTGAGAAATAAGACTTGGGCTGAGGTAGAACTGCAGGTAGGACTGGCTCTGGTTCTGCCAGGCCTGACCTCGGGCAGCACAGATGTGACAGCCAGCTCAGCAGAGGGACATGCTTGGAAAGCATTAGGCGGATTACTTCAGCTCCATAACAGGATAGTTATTTCTGTGAGAAATACGCTTGCCTCCTGCAGCAGAAAGAGGGGAGGTCTGTTGCAGCCTGTAGCCTGCTAGGGAAGCATCGCTTAGTTTTGGAGGAATAAGTCATGCAAGTTGCTCAGAAATAAAAAGGAAATGGCTTAAATCATACATGACGCGTTCAACTGCACTTCAGCCTTTCTATAAATAGCCGTTACAAAGTAAGCTGGTTTATTTAAGCAGCATTTGAGGTGAAGGGTTGCTGTATGTTCTGGGTCTTACACTGTAAACCAAAATGTCTGCTGAGCCGCGTTGCTGTTCCGGTAAAGGTTTTAATTTACATAAGGCATTACGTATGTTTTTTGAGCCCTACGGCTGTTACGACTTTGTTGAGGAATCAAATATATTGCGACCAGGGGCTGCATCTCAATCTCGAGTAGGTGACACGCTTATCACGCAGATACAAGTTTTGTTTTGCTAGTTAGCCTGACAGACTCGCTGGGTTCCGTCAGTCGGGGCAATATGTATCTTTCCTGGAGCGATCCCGGGTAACAGACGAGCTGTGCCTTCCGAACACCGCCGTTTCCCGGCGCCGTCGGCGCTCCACTCGGCGGCCGCTGAAAGAAGGCCCGGCCCCGACGCAGACCCAGCCGCGGGCCGCGCCGCCACGGCAGCGCCCAGGCCGCCCGCAGCCGGGCGCTGGACTCCCGGCCGGGGGCACGCCCGGGCCCTGCCGCTTCCCTCAGACGCCGCGCATGGGGGGGGATACGAGGCTGCCGGTGGGGGCCCGTCCTGGCGATCCACCCGTCGCTCCATGATAGCCGGTATCGGCCGGCGAGCTTCTCTCGGAGCGTGCGGTACAGCGCGGCCCGAAGCCGGGGCTCCGTGAAGCTCCGTCGCCGGAGCTGCGTTCCGCGCCGCCGCCCGGCCTCGCTCGCTTGAGTGATGAGCGCAAGGCGCCGCAGGGAGGGAAGGGGAGCGCTACGCCATTTTCGTAGTTGGTTGTGGAGCAGGGGAGGGGGAAGCGAGGCGCGGGGGAAGGGGAGGAAATGGCTCCGCATTGGGCCAGGCGAGCTGCGGGAACGCGATCCGCACGGTGCGTAGGGGCGAGTGTGGCGAGCGCGCCGGGGGTTGGCGTAGCAGCTGTTGGCGAATAGCGTAGCGGCGGCGGCGGCAGGAGCTGCAGGAGGAGGAGGAGGCGCCGCGGCGGTTTGGTACCGAGCGGAGAGGGAGATGCACACGGCACTCGAGTGAGGTAGCTATAAAACCCCATTTGTTTACATTCCCTCCCCCACAAGCGGCCGGCGCGGCGGTGCGGGTGGCGGCCGGCTCGGGCCGGCGGCGGGGGGGGTCCGGGGTTGCGGACGAGGAGCAGGAGCTGGCGGGCACTAGCGGACGTCTCCTTCCCGGCGATGCGGAGCGGCGGGCGGGGGGCACGGCGGCGCGGCCAGCTCGTGACGTGGCGGTGCCGGACCCGCCGGGTGGGCGAGGGGCCGGGGGCGATGGGGGCCGCCGTGCTCTGCGGCGGTGGGGCGCGAGCCAGTCCACCGCCCGCTCTCCCCATCCTCACGGGGCGGCCACGCGGCAGGTAAAGCCGTCCGCCCGCAGCGGGGGTGCGGAACGCGGTGACTCCAGGCCGCCCAGAGGGGGTGGGGGGCACCGGGCGCCGTCGGGCCCGCAGCGGCTGGCCGGGCTCGCTGCCCCGGGGAGGTGGGGCGCCTTTCCTCGTTCGGTGCCGCCGCTTCCCTCGCCCTCTTTCCGATCGTAAATGCGGGTTGGGAGCGCCCCGTCCCCCGGAGCCGTCCGCCTGCGGCCACGTGGAAGCCCCGCGGCCGGCCGCGAGGTGCTGCTCTCCGCAAGATAGGAGCGCAAGCAGGAAGGTGTGAGAGCGGGCTGCGGCCCGCGGGGCGCGGCGGTGGGCCTGGTAGGTGGGGGCGGTGAGGGAGGCAGGCGGTTACATCCTCGTCGGCCCGAACTTCGCGTTAGTAAGGGCAGAAACTGCAGCCAGGGTGCGTATGCTGCACGCAACCCCAAACAATCGAGGTAAGATGAGAGTCAGGAGGTTCTGTTGTTGGCTGGGGTATAAAGCGCACAGCAGTGAGGAGTTTCCTGCTCACCTGTGCTTAACCTGTACCCTGTTAGCGGGTGCTTAATGTGGCGCCTTTGGAATAAAGCTGTTCAAAGAAGTCTTCCGTTATCTTTTGTCTTTTTTGCTTTGTGTAACGTCTGTGTCTGCCCATTCTTAATCCCGCCTTTCTGATGTGTAAGCACTTGGATTTATAAATGATGAGCAGTTTTTGAGCTGAAAATAATTATATTTTCTTGCACTAAATGTACATCTATTTCTGTGTAGTGGTAATTGTGGATTTTTTTTTTTTGTAATATGTCACATCATAGTACTGGGGGAGCCTGTGGTAGGTGAAGGCTGGTGCAGCACTGAGAACTGCACAGAGCAAGGCCTGGCTTTGAGAAACGTGGAAGCGATTGTCTCATTAATATCAGCAGTTCCTGGGGAGTGTTCCAGGGAGCGTGTTCTGGTGTTCCTCTGTGTAGTAGTAATGGATACGATGACATTAAAATGAAAAACACAAAGAATGGCTCCTAAGAGGTTCCAAAAAGAATAATTTAAAAGAGCGTGCACTTGAATTTTACTTTAGAATGAACTTTCCATTGGATGTGTGGAGGAATAGGAATTCTCTGTGGACTGGTGAGACGTGCTCCTCTAATTCCAAATGGGATGTCAGGCTCACTGGCAGTTGCTTCATAGGCTTGATAATCTCTCTTATGGCTATAGAATTGATACTGTTTTATGGTTATAACAGAAAAGCGTGTGAAAAAGGTCTGTGATTCCTGGAAACGTTTAAAAAATGCGTGATGTAGATTTTCCTAATCAGGTTTTTGTTCTCAAGTAAGTGTTTATTTTGTTATATTGTCTTGTAGCACTTGGTGAACTGCTTCCAACACTTCCATGCTTGGGAGGAAAAAAGCGTGCGGCCACGCAGTGTATTTAGAGAATAGAGGCGCTGTGTATAGACCACAAATAAATGGTGTATGTTTTATGAAATCGGTAGTAGTTCCATATGGACATGGCGTTAGTGTCTACTGAAGGTGGGTGTTGAAGGGAGTATATGCAGTTTCCTGTCTGGAATAGGCAACCTGAAAGGAGATTCTGCCTGCATAACTTTCTCCAAAGCAGGGAAGTTGTTTGTTGAATGTGCCTTGGTTTCATGTAGGTGTTTTGTGCTTTTCAGGCTGTCTTAAGAAAAAAATGCATCCTTAGGGCAGTATATCCACACGTAAACATAACAGTGGACTACAGGAAGCAGTGCGGATATGTTCACAGGCTGGCCAATTGCATGTTTGTTTCTCCCATTACAAAGAAGAAAAATTCCCATGAATCGTGATAACTGGGGAGTGTTCTGGAACCTTTGCTTTCCATAAAAAAGCATGAATCCCTGCGACGGTAATCTTTGTCTACTCCAGTGGCTGGTCATGGTCTGATTTGAAACTTAAGAGTTACCTGATGTTGCAGTATGCATCTTCTGAAGTGACGTCGAGGAGGGGCAACGGGATATCGATTGCATATAGTACTTGGGTTTTACGCATGAATAAGTCATTCCCTTTGAATATTCGGTAGGAAACCTTGGTAAGATATGAGCTTTGTGTAGTTTTACTTGGGCAAAATAAAATTTGTATTCACACATGGAAAATTTAGTTCATTACAACCTGGCATAGATTTCTTGTGTAGTCTTCACTAAGTAAATTAACTGTTATTAAGATGCTTACATTCATAAGAGATCATCTGCAAAACAGTACCTGGTCCAAGTAGGAAAAAGCTTTGTGATGGTGCACAGATGGCGTGACGTTAAGCTGGGGTGTATGTACAGACCTAGAGGAAGTGATGTGCGGGTCTGTTTGTTTTTGCTGTCCTGTTTTAATGACATTTGATCATGATTTCGTCTTCTGTAACGAGTTCCTTCTCATCTTCGCCGCAGTTTTTACAGAAATAGAAGTTAGTTTGAATATATGATGGACAATTGGTAAGGTAACGTTGCTTTGGAAGTAGTCATCTTTTTTTCATCAAATGGAATTACCAAATTAGAGTTACGCAAGCCATTTAAAGTCTGTGCTCAGTAGAAGCTTTCCTGTATGCTAAGATTTGGTCCTTACGTGTAGTGAAACTTACTGTAAAGGTCATGGTAACTTAACAGACCGCAGTATGGAATCGAGGTATGAGCAATGAAACGGTATCAGAAAAGAAATCTTACTGTCATTTTCTTCACAGTTTGTCAATCAACTGTCAGAACATTTGCTGTTATGTTTCAGCATGTTTGAGGATTGTCAAATGAATGTCTAAGTCTGACTTTTCTCAGCACGCCTCAAAATGTCATCAGGAGTTTCAAGGAGGGAAAGCTGACTTATGGTTCTGTTGTCCTCGTGGAAGTATGCTTTTCATAGGACTGAGCTTCAGGTGCAGAGAGACTTCTGACAATACTAAGAATTGAAGAACTCGTGCCTTTGGGGAAGCAACTTCTGTTTCAATTTAAACAAAAACAGTGTAATTTCCTCTCGTTCTGTGAGGGTCCAACCTAACGAGCAAATCCTTGAAATCTAATTTGATTATTTGTAAGGCATTTCTTTTTGGACTGCTGAAGCTATCTTAAATGAGGACTGGTGATTTAATCTTGCTGATAAGGGCTTGGTGATGTGGAAAGAATTTAGATGGTTTTTGTTCATTCTTAAATTGCAACTGATCAATTGTAGTGTTCAGAATGTTCTGTGTGATACTGCATCAGTACCATTTCTTCAAGGTGTTTTTGTTTTTTTTTTTTTTATGTAACATAAATCTGAGGAATAAAGAAGAAAGGAAAGAGTATGTATTTTAAGTCATTTAGGTTTTTTTGTTACCTCATAAGCCGGTCCAGTCCCTGTGCAGATGTTCATGTCCACAAGCAGGAAGCCAGCGTGAAAGATGGAGGAGATTGTGGCTTCCTGATGCTTGTCTCAAAAGCAAAAGAAGTAGCGATGTTGAAATTATGTGTGTGATGTTGTACCCATGCTGGGGAACGTGCTTGATAACATTAGAAATGTTTGCATCTTCTGTGTATTGCGTGCTGGTGCCTCATCTTTGACTTTCCATTTTTTGACTTGCTTCTTGCTGCAGAGAAGGAATGACTCAGCTGCCTTTTCTGTCTCAGCCGCTGCTGACCTATGAGCTTCATTCTTATCTTACTACCGCATTTTCTATAGCTTGCTGATTCCAAAAACAGTATGATGAGAGCGAAGAGAGTCTGCTCATTTTACTAACTCAAAATTAGACTGCTGTGGAAACTCATTAACCTGTTCTGACATTTGTACTGGGTAGTCTGTTGGAGAGTCTGCGCGTAAGAAACAGAATCGTGGAATCACCCAGGTTGAAAGAGATCTCCAAGATCATCCAGTTCAACTGCCTACCTACCACCAATACTTCCCACTAAACCATGTTCATTAGTCCACAGGTTTCTTGAACACCTCCAGGGACAGTGACTCCAGTACCTGACCGTTCATTTGGAGTAGAATATTTTCCTAACGTCTAGCCTGAATCCCCTGGCAGAACTTGAGGCCTTTCCCTTCAGTCTTGCCACTAATCACACCAGGGAAGAGGCTGACTGGCCCACGGCACAACCTCCCTTTAGGGAGTTGTACAGAGCGAGAAGGTCACCTCTGAGCTTCCTCTTCTCCAGGCTGAACAATCCCGTAAAGTGTGTACAATTTGGGGACGTTAACTGGAGATAAGTGAGAAAAACACTGAAGTTCTCAAGAGGTAAGAGGTACAGAAAGTTGTGTTCCTCATACATTCGGTTCAGGGCTTGAGTGACTGGGTGAAATGTAGTAGTCATTGGTAATAGGTAGCTAAATCAATGGTAAGGTAATAATGGAAGTAGTTGAATAACAGTGTTCATGTCTGAAAGTCATACATCAAGTGAAGTTCTCTAAAAGTATTCATTCAAGTCTTGTTCACCAAATTCTGGCTCAGTGTTTCTGCAGATTGTTTACTTTACGAAGTTCCCAATCTCAGCTGCTAATAAATAGCACAATAATGAAACTGATAGGTGATAGGTGCCCCTGCAACATTTCATGTAAAGATCCGTGTCTCAGGATGATTTGATCTTTACCACACTCATAAAATGATCCTTGTACGTTTTTATTGCAGCTGCATTTTTATTACTGTAGCGTAGTGATTATTAATGGATGAAAGAAATGCTTTCAGTACTGGGGGATAGCTGGAAATGATAATTGATTTACAGCTGATGATAGGATATCTATAATTAGTTCCTCTCCTAACCGAGCTGGTAGTTGGTAGAATACAGCCATACGTAGTTTGGATCATCAAAGCAAAGCAAAAATATGCGTAGTCTTATTTAAAATAGCATCTCATAGTTGTTACCCAGTGTGATCCTGAATGCTGGATTTAACTTGTGTGGCAAAATAACAGTAGTAATACCGCAGCCAAGGGGAACAGCAGGCAGGTGTGCATCTTATGGCTAACCAAGTCTATGCCACCGCACGCATTTCTTCGTTCTTACCAGGTACAGCGCAGTGCAGAAGAGCTTCCTTACTGACATGTGTAATACTGTACTCTGTTTTAATGGATGGTTGTGCTACTTCTCAAGGCTCTGTGTAATTTATATAATGTGTTATTGTTAAGGAAGGCCTCTTTTCATCAGGCACCACTGCCTTGATAATTGCTCTCAGACTGTGGAATATAAGCCCTATTATTTTGGCCATATTTATAGCTAGGTTTGCTTGCGGAGTATTCACAGGAGCGTGTATTCATGACCTGAGTATCTGTCCACAGAAGACAGCATCTCAGCCTAGAAGTATATTTCCACATTGTACTAGCTTGCATTAAAACATAATGTATGTGTTACTTGACCGCAGTCCTGATAATATTGTCTCTTTACATCAGTGTGCTTCATTGCTAAAAAATAAAAGTATTCCCTTTTATGTAATACTTAGTTTTATGCGTAAACAGAGTTCCAGTTGTTCCTGTTCTGAACTGTGTATGAGGCATTTGTCTGGCAGAGGTGTATTGCCAGTGCTTGAATTGTTCAGTTCTCAACGCTTTTTGCCAGCAGTGTGTCCAGGTGGCCAAGAAGGGCGGTGGCATCCTGGCTTGTATCAGGACCTGTGTGGTGAGTAGGACTAGGGGAGTCATCTTGCCCCTGTACTCGGCATTGGTGAGGCCTCACCTCGAGTACTGTGCTCAGTTTTGGGCACCTCAGCACAGAAGGGACATGAAGGTGCTGGAGCAGGTCCGAAGAAGGGCAACAAGGCCGGTGAAGGGCTTGGAGAACATACCCTACGAGGAGAGACTGAAGGAACTGGGCCTGGTCAGTCAGGGGAAAAGGAGGCTGAGAGGAGACCTTATTATTCTCTCCCAGTATCTGAAAGGTGATTACGATGAGGGCAGGGCTGATCTCACTGGTGACAGGACAAGGAGAAGCAGCCTCAAGTTGTGCCTGGGTAAGTTTAGGTTGGATATCAGGAAAAACTTCTTCACAGAAAGGGTTGTTAAGCACTGGAATAGGCTCCCCAGGGAGGTGGTTGAGTCACCATCCCTGGATGTGCTTAAAAACCGTTCGGATGTGGTGCTCAGGGACGTGATTTAGCGGACGGTTGTTAGAGTTGGGTTAGTATGGTTAGGTTGTGGTTGGACTCGATCTTTAAAGTCTTTTCTAACCTGAGCAATTCCATGGTTCTGTGATACCATGTATTTCCATTAATTTCAGTAAACACTCAGTAGTTGTAGTAGGTAGTATGTACAACATGTAGCTTTTTAGTCTAATATGCCCGTACCTGATTTCTTAATACTTTCTAATGTATTCTGGACTATTCTATTCGCGCGTTATCAAAAACAGCTTTCATTTGTTCATATGCTAAAACAACTTTTTTTTTTTTTTTTTTTTTTTTTGCACGAGGTTGTCTCTGAACTGCACGTGATTATTGAGTTACATTAATGTGCAGTGTACGTTTGCGCACCTTACTCTGCAAGATGCAGAGTCCTAGCAGAAGTTCATTCTTAATGTCTTAGGGCAAAAAATTCGCATGCTGACTTTTTCTAATCACGTAAGTTCAGTAACAGGGAGAAGAACGTGGGAGGTTTATGCTGACTCCTGGAAGAATGGGTCAGGATGGAATGCTTTACTGAGAATGCAACAATCGTACCAAATTATTATTACTTTTGTTTGTATCAGTGTGGATGGAATTGGTTGCGGTAAATCACTGTCTTTGTAGAGCACGCTTGGTCTTCTCATGTTCCCCATAGAAACGGCTTGGCTGCCAGCGCTAAACAGCTATATTAGTCTAATGAGGGTTAGTCTGTTGTGGTACTTTTTAGCCTTTGGTGTGTGAGGATACATCTCATAGCCTAAAAGTTCTGTCATTTAAGCCAAAACCCCTTTAAAACTGTATGGATTTAATATTTAATTGGGTTTTTGTTGTTGCTTTTAATTGGACAATTGACAAATCAAAGTGATGTTTTGGAAGAAGACAATGTACTGCTTCTTGAAATGAATAAAATTGAAAAATACGAGTCGTCACTTTGGGGAAAATTTAGTCTCTACAAATTCATTTTCTGGAATTTACTGTCTTGCTGCTTCTTGTTTGCTAACTATGGATTTGGAGTATGAACATGAAAGGCGAAGGATTAATCACATTTTAGAAACAGGGTAATTCTCAATGGGAAACCAAGTGCAGAGCATTGTTC
The DNA here is from genome assembly GCA_030625065.1 of Alectoris magna. Classification (NCBI taxonomy): domain Eukaryota; kingdom Metazoa; phylum Chordata; class Aves; order Galliformes; family Phasianidae; genus Alectoris; species Alectoris magna. The sequence goes on from CM060567.1 coordinate 34,448,598, forward strand.
TTCAAACAAGAAGCTATGCATTTAAACTGTGAAGAACATAGTAACTTTTCGGATAAATCCCTGCCTGTATCTTAACAAATATTATGTAGTAGTTCGAGCAGTGACCGACTGACAGTGGAATGCTATACCTCAGGTACTCTGCTGCTTCGTAGTCTGTGTGTGCAGTTGTGCTTTTGTGTTTTGTTTTCACTTTTCTTGGTCATAAAGCGTGGTCTTTAACATTTCTACCTCACAGTCCTATTACTGGTAACACACATGTCAAGTGTCACATACGTATTATAAAAGTTAAAAGCTGGATATGAAACTGGTAAGCAGTGAATTTAGCAAATCAGATACGGAAGGGGGGGAGTATTTCAACTTTTAGCATTCAGGACATGAGGTTATGAGATTTTCCTCTTTACTGGAGATTTTTCAGATCAGGAGCCATGCTATAGCTGCAGCTAGTTTTGGATGCCAAACATTGGTTTCAGTGCCAAATAGACAGCCTACCTACTGAAGTATTTCAGTTTCGTAACCTGGCAGCTTGATAGGAGATGGCATATTATTCCCATGAGTAAATACCATAACAACTTCAGTGACTAAACTGTTGTGGCTCTGGAAGTATGAAAAGCGAAGCCTCAGACTCCTTATCACGTCACATAAATGTTCGGTATCTTCAGCTGTGGTTAACCATGGAATCAAACATTTGACTCTTTTTGGGATGAAGCGTATTGGTTACGTTGAATAATAATCGGAACTGTGCTACTTTGAATGTTAGAAGTAGAATACGTTCAGAGGTGTGGATGGACTTAATGTTGTAGAAAAGATGTTCAACCCTGATCTTACATGGTGTGTTACATTGGATAGCTTTAACGTGTTCAAAGTGAAGTGTTTTGTGACATGCCTGTGACTTGCTCAGCAGTTTGTGGAAGAGGGCGATGTACTGTCAGTTACAGTAACCAAAGGAGAGGGAAGGAGACAGGGTACTTCTAACAGAAAATGCTGACTCCGCTATCCATGGAATAAAACCTGTTACAGAAACTCACCTTTACATTCTGTGAATGTTAAGTATTTCTGAAGTGGAACTTGTGGAATGATGGTCAACACCCACTAATGACCCCCTGGAATTTAGGGGCAGAGCCAGTCTGCTTTTCAGTTGGTTTCAGCTAATCAGTGGAAAGAGCATGAAACATCTTTCTCAGAGAAATCAGGTAATGTGCAGTTTCAGTGGTAGGCTGCCAGACCGTTTCTGTTACTCAGAAAGTGGAAAAAGAAAAGGAAACTTTTTTTTATACTGCTCTGTGTGGAATATGTCTTTTTAAAGCTAGGATGGTCTTTTCTTCCATTTTTGTTTCAAGATACAGTTAAAATTGCTTGTGTTAAATGTTAGAGACGGCAAATAGCCCTTCTCTGTTGCTGTTGTTCCCTTGCTTTTTATGCGTTCGGAAAAAAAAAAAAAAAGTAAAATAACATCTGGTTTCAGCTTATGGGGTGGATGTATCAAAGCAGTGTTAGAGTGTGGGATTTATTTTCCACAGCTTTGAGAAGTAATAGAATCATGTGAACTGAAGAAAGCTGCCAGTAGTAGTGGAAAAATAACATGAAGATGGGCGAGCTAAGTGAAGTAGAAAGCGGTAATGTCCTAATGATCCCATTGAGAAGGACGGTGACTGCAATAGCGTGGAATCAAATCAGCAGTTAGTCCAGAAAAGCCTGTATAAGTTAAAGAAGGCACGGTGATGCTTAGGGACGTGAATAGGGAGCATCCACGTTTCAGGTACTGAGAGTAATACAGAGTGAAAATAAAAGCCAGCAACTGCTGTTAGGTCAAGTTAAAATGCTGCACAGCATGTTCTAGGCTAGGCGCATCTGCATAGTGCAGTTTTTCTAAACCTCTTCACAATGTCTCTCTTTGCTCGTCTGTGTCGCTGTTGGACTTTATGTGCGCTTATGAGATGATGTGTGCAGGGTAGTACATATGGACAGCAGCATTTTCAAGATGAGTTTTTGTACTTCGCTTTATTTAAAATTGTTTAACTGAGAAGACAGTTCCACTTGCACTTGAGGTTAAGTCCATAAGGTTTCTGCTTCCTTTCTCCTTGTCCGTCTCTGATGTTGCAGTATGAATAATAATGGCATTAAGTACAATCCTTTTGTTCAGTCACCTGGAAGCTGTGCGCCTGCAGAGTTGTTTTAATAACAGCAGTAAGCAAAGATCATAGTTCATTGAGAGTGATTTTTTTAGTTAAGCTTTTGTTTCTATCAGTTTGAATGTGAAGTCATCACACAGTCCTGTAATAGGTAGCCCCGCAGAGTTTTAGCGGTAGTCTTGGCTCAAATAAATGAGTGCTAAGCATCATGACTTCTGTTGAAGTCTACTTGGGATGGGATGGAAATGACACATTCTGATTCAGCTGGCTAATCATTGGGCTGATCCTCCTGTTGAAATATGTACAGCTATTTTTTGTCACAGGTCAGGCAAATTAGCCGTTATTTTTCCATCTGCTGAGATGTCTTTATGAAGACTTGTTTGCTTTTAAGTTGTAGAACGATGATCATGATCATTAAACATCTTAAACTGGCAGAGCACGTATGAGGGAAGTGTGCCTTGCCTCGCTCCTATTTTTCAGTGGCTTTTGTACTTGGTGGCTGTTGTAAATGGCTGTTTTTAGGAAAAGTGTGAGGACCGATCAGCTTAGTAGTAGACATGTTGAATTCCTTCTTGGATTGTAGCTGCAATAGATGGTTCTAATTCTGATCATTTAGCAATTATTGCAAGCTTATCAAAGGCATGCCTTTATTCCTTTTAATCATGCAAACACTCATGCAAGTGTTTTAAGGTGCTGTCAGGATGAGATAGATACAGTGCTTTAAGTTACAGCAACAAGAAACATACTGCTGCTGGTATTAAAGCTTCATTATAAACATTCTTATGTTCTGTGTTGCGGGGAGAGTTAGAGGAGTTTTTCAGAATGACTTTCAGTACAGAAGTTGTTGATTTTTTTGGTGTTATTTGAGTACGTTTTGGGGTGGCCAGTTGTATTTGTGCTGTAGCTGAAATAGGCTGTTGTGCTGCAAGTCAGCCAGCGCTGGTGCTGCCACCAAAGGCAAGGTTGCTTTTTCTTTTTTTGGTGGGGACTGCAGTGTTTGTGCAGCTGCACGGTGAAGCAGATAGGAGAAGTAATCTGTCTCGAAAATTATCTTTTATCTTTTTCTGAGCTATTTTTCAGCAGAATCTAATTGTACAGCTGCACAGCGAACAGATCAGCAAACACATCTACTGGTATATGAAAGTGGTTTTATGGGAATGAATGAATGAAGCAGTAGGGCAGGGCAGGACTGCCGTAGGTGCAACAGCGTCTTAAAGTGTTTGTTGAACTTCAGCGTTAGTTCTGACAAAAACATCTGCTTATTTTCAGTGGAAAAGTAAAGTACTAAAATGCAAATGTACCTGGTTATTGTTTTCAGGTATTGCATTCTTACAAGCTCAGGCATCGCAGAACCTAACTAAACAGCGGAATGTTGACACAAAATCACGCCAGCTCCACTGTAAATGTTGTGTATTAATAATGCATTATAAACGATATAAAGTTTATATACAAAACACAGAAAAGCAACTTGCGGGTAAGCAGAGCTGACGCCTAAAGAACTTGAGTTGTTTTGATGGTTTTTATACTATTTGGAGCTACGAGAAGGATCCCGTATTCAGCAATTCATTACAAATAATTGTCCTTTTGAAGAAGGCGGCCCAGTTATTTTCTCTCTGAAATAAAACAAATGTCCCTTTCTGTCCAACTGAGCTACAGGATTACAACTGCTTTCATTTGGGATCGTTTTCTAGTGTGCTTCGGCTTTGGTATTTCAAATACTTGAAATTTCCAGTTTCGAGAATGTGTCTGCAATGTGTTCAGTTATGCATGAATGCTTTCCATGCTATATGTCTTATCTGGTATTAACTTAGCAAATATGGCTTGGATCAATTAGTTGATGGTCTGTTCCTGCGGAGTGCCCCTCCTGCTGGGCTGTGGGTTCTCAGCTGAATGAGTTTCACTTATATCCACAAACCTGTTTCACTGAATTTGGAGAGGGAAGAAAATACGGGAGATGGGTGAGAACTAAAGTTAGAGGCTGTTAACTGTAACTTCTTATGTCTGTAGCGTGTTTCATGTTTGTATATGCAGAAGCTCACGTCAGCAAAAGACTGTTAAAACAAAACGGGATTAGTATTTATTGAAGTACTTTCGTGGATGTGTTTAGTGTCTTTAACAGTATTTTGATTTCTCCTGGAGGTATTTTGTTTTTAAATCCTTTATCTTGATAATGAGCATTAGATGAGTAGGAAATGACACTCTGGCATTTGCTTAAAACTGGAAATTTAGGAAATGAAGAGTCGATGATTTGAGTTCTTAGATCCCTGAGTTTCTGGACAGAGGAATAGCGTGGAATATTGGAGGTGCAGGGGGGCAGCAGACACCGCTTTTGCATGTAAATTTGAGTAAATGTCTGCGATGTGAGAGATAATTTTAAATTCTGGGAAGAATAAGGAAGTGCCTTTATGTGCCAGAATTAAAATTCGAGAAATGTGCAACTCAAATATACGGGGGGGGGGGGGGTAAAAAAAAAAGAGGCGTTTCTCAAACTGCTTTTACTCTGAGAAGTTGTTGCTAGAAACTAATGACAGAAGTGCTTCGGTTATCGGTTCTGAACAAAGAGAACATCTTAGTTTGGTAAGAATATTGCATTGTCTGTAAGTCTGTTTGTCCTTCTCGGTCCTCTCTTGTTTTAGCTGAGTTTGTGTGTTTGGTGTCTGTGCGGTTTGCAGCTTCTGGAGGTTGATCAAGTCCTGCTAAGGTACTTCGGTCATTGCAGCAGTCAGGCTGAGTGCTCTGAGCTGTCTTTCACGTCGTTACTGATTCTTTTTCAGACAGTTTCAATAACTTGATCCTCTGCAGATAGAATAAGAAGGCAGAACATTCTTGCGAGAAAGCACGATAAGAAAATTATAGGAGAGAAACTTAAATGAATACTTGCAAGGGCAGAAATCCAATGCATTTATTTCTGATGTTTCTGTTAATTAAAATTGTTGGGAAGAAACAGGAAAAAAGGGGGGGGGGGGGGGGCGGGTGGGAGGAAGAGAGGAGAAGTTGAGCGCTTAGGCTAGTTGGTGTTTGTATACTAACAAAAATGCTGTTATGTATGGGTTGTGAGCGCTTCAGTAATATACCTAATTGTCAGCTGAGCTTGATTTTTATCTGACTGCAGCACTGGAATCCAAGGGTGCTGCTTAAAGTCAGACCTAGCTGTCGGAACGGTTTTCTGCTTTCAGTGAAGCAGTTGATGATAAACAAAAATGTCCCCTCGAGTAACGTTTCTATTCGAGGCTTTAATATACTTACGTATATTTATTTTCTACATACATTACATACTACAGGTATGAAATGAGGGAACGATTGAAATGGTAGGGACTGTGAAAACATGTCAGGAGTTCAAGGGAAGATGAGTGGAAAAGGCTCAAATAGTATCCACTTTGATTAGAGGTGTATTTATTTCAGTAGAGGAAATGCCAGAAGGAATGGTGTGGCGTAAGAGACGGTGTGAGCTTTCCTTACAGAGCGGGTAGCTGATGTTGATGTACTGCTCAGGTTCTTTGGCCTCAAGCCTCCCATGTAAAAGCCTTGTTTGTGGGTTTGCAGTCAGAACTACGTTGGGTCAGAATGATTTGCTTGCACTGAGTGAGGGGGCGCTGGGGTGCATTTGGCAGACACGTTTGCATTTCCTTAAATGTCAGCGGGCATGGCCGAGTTGTTTATCTTACCCATTGTACATGGGCGCATTTATTCTAACTTTGAAGCATGACTTCAGGTGGGGTTGTCCCACTGCTTGAACGCATCCTAAAAGATGAGTCTCGTTCCTGTAGGCAGCCCGGCACAACTGTGCAGCAGGTGCCATTGGATCCCTCTCTGGCCTGCGGGTTCTGGCCGCTGTAGTTTTTAACCCAGGCCGTAGCTCAGGGATTTTTGCTCGTGTATCTGTCCCTGATGGGTGCCCAGCCATCCCTGTGCTTTTGGGGAAAGGACAATGGGTAGCAGGAATCATGAGTGCGTAGAGCAAGTCCAAGGCTGGCAGCCGTAATAGCGGGAATCTTTATCACCTTTGTAGCCTTGTCCTCAGGCTGCCTTTCCGTGGTCTTTTGAAGGGATTCAAGGCTCTTAATGTGCTTACACTGAGATGAGCTGTGTATAGTTCGGTGTCACTGGGATGTGTCAGATTTGGACTTCTGCTTTCTGGTGTTACGTACATACGAGTATTGATGGATGTATTGCCTCGTGGGACCTATTTATAATTGCCTAGCTACTAATGAAGCTTGTGTAAAAATGAAACAAATACCCTACTCTTATCCGGTCTTCTATTAGAGACTTTTTAGGATATGTATGTTTGTTTTGTGTGCATCTTTTGTAAGGTAAGAATTAAAATGGAAGATACAGAAGACTGCCTTGGACTTAAAAATATTGTGCCAAGGTTATTATTAGTTTTACTGAAAATAGACGTCTAAATTGATTGCGAAATAAGTCTGACAATGCTCAGCTCTTGAGTTGGCGCAATGAATCGTGATCGTAGATTGCAAACTTTTAACTGCCGGAGCACTGAGAAAAGGTACCATTCAAAGCTAAATACCGCAATTATACATGCATGACTGAAATTTCAAAGTAATGTGTTCGTGGTATTGTATGAGACGGTCACATGAAAAAGATCATGAGGTTGTGAAAAGGATTATGATCATGCTTATCATGCTTTAGTCATGAACTTCCTGATGGAGATGTTTTAGTTGGAATTGTGCTGGTTTAAGTGAGAATAGTTTTGCTTTGCTTGTTCTGGTTATATTACCGTTACGTGGCAAAGGGGAAGAAAAGGCGTCTTAGCTACGAACGTAGTATGCTTTTATTAACTGAATTTGCTTACAGTTAAGATGGTGGTTTTGGTACCGAGAAACTGAAGTTAAAGAAAGAGTAAACAATGTGCTAAGGAATTACAGTATGTTGCCTTCATTTACCTACTGCCGCACCATCCAGGCAAGCGTGTGTATGCATTCATCTTTCTCCCAGAGCTTTCACCTGTTTTGGGTATATCTTAACTGCTTTCTCCAGCCCTTGGACCCGCTCTTTGCATTGAGTAACATTCCGCATTGTAAATCCTCAGTTAATGGAAAATCAGCGTATTCTTAGGGAAATGCGAAGCTCTGCTGATCTGTAACCAGCCACGTGCCTGATCCAGGGCCTTTACGTACTGCCCAAGTGTTTCTGCTTACAGGGATGATGCCATTCATAGATCCCAGGCTTCCAGCTTGCGTGGGAAAGAGCGCAGGTCTTTATCTGAAGGCTTTGGAACGAGTTTCCTGACAGTCGTGCGGTCTGAGGGTTGACTCAGTCCAGCGATTCTTGTATAGAGGTTTGTAACCTGTTTCTTTCTGCTCCATCAGCATCAACTTCAGTGCTTAACTGTATTCTCAAAGGAGAGTGGAAGGGCTTCTGGAAGGCGCTTTGAGATGCTTTTAATGTTTCTTGTTTAATCCCACTGTTAAATAGACGCTGCGAGTGGGGGAAAAAAAAAAAGACTGCGTTGAAGTCTTCTCAATAAATTTTGGGGGTGAACTCATCCTACTAAACTTCCTGGATACGTTTGTCAGAGCCCTTAACTCAGACTGCAGTGATTCCGAACTCCTGATAGAAGAGCTGGCTATGAAGGTGATCTGATCTTACATCTAGGTCAGGATTGCAAAAGAAGATTCTGCTCTTTTTTAAGGCATTCAAGGCACCAGAAGGTGAATTTTCATCTTCTCTGTTCATAGAGGTTTATGGGAGAAAACTTTTTCCCCAGTATGATGTGTTAACTAATTTATTTGCTGTATAAAGTTAGAACATGGTAGCCCTTTCCAATTTTCAGTTCCTTAATCTGCCAGCCTGTTGCGGGCACAGATTTTTGCGTGATGCGTGTGCCTGTACAGTAATGTGATTCCAAGTGCTTAAATGCAAAGCATCAAGCTAATATTTTAAGAAATTAAAATGGATTGAAAATGGTGGTGGTTTGTTGTTAAGCAGTTTTGTCATCAGTTTCATGGAACACGGCATCAGAGCTAGAGAAGAACGAGCACGTACGCCATTTGTTGTGTGAAACTCAATCTCATTTCAGGAGAGTTTCATCAGCTCTAGTTGAGGTGCACACGGGGAAAAAAATTGCTTTCAGTGTAAAATAGGTTCAAAGTATACTTGATCTATTTGCCTAATACTTTGCTGGGGTGTCTTGACTGTATATGGATATATAAAAATCAGGGTGGATGGATTCTTGTGCTTGTCCTTCCTGTCAGCTCCTGTTTCTTCCTCAAACATATTGAGTATGTGAGTAGTTGTGTGTAAAAACCCTACTTCTGCACTTATTCAAGTTTTTTTTTTATTTATTATTTTTTAGTCAGCATAATGTTTAAATCATTTGGGAAGCTCCGTGCTTCTTTCTTCTTTTAATATGTTCCTTTCTTGATGGGAAGGCGTCACGGAATTGTAGGGGTTGGAAGGGACCTCTGGAGATCATCCAGTCCAACCCCGTGATAAAGCAGGTTCCCTACAGCAGCTCACACAGGGGAGCATCCTGGCAGGTTTTGATGATCTACAGAGGAGACTCCACCACCTCTCCAGCAGCCGGTTCCAGCGCTCTGTCACCCTCGCAGTAAAGAAGTTCTTCCTTACGTTCATATGGAAATTCCTGTGCTCCGGTCTGTGTCTGTTAGTTGTATCTAGAAGAAACGCTGTAAATAGTACGCAACTTACTTTGTCTCGTACCAAGGGGTACAAATTAAATGTTATTAGAAAGCCTCAGCAGTGCTTGAATGATGGTTTTAATGTGTATGTTAGAGGATATTCTGTGCATAGAATAAGTGTCTAGAACTTAGACATCGTAAAATGTAGTTCCTGGTTTGTCTTCAGCTTTCTAGTTTGATATCATTGCATAGTACGCTTGGGTCTTTTTCTTGAATTTTCTTTTGTAGTAACGATTCAATTATTTATATCTTTCTTAGCAGATTTTTAAAAAATAAAGCTGTCGCATTTTGTGATGTAGTTAATAGTTTTCAAGTCTGAATACACGTTTAATCTGATGCTGTGTCTTTATTATTACCTGATGTTGAAAATTAAGTTTCTTACGTGTAATGCAAGGTAGGAGATGACTTTGCTTTGATGCTGTCATTTCTGAAAAACAGTGCAAACTGTGTGTCTGAGCAACAGTGTTTTTCAAGTCGCATAGGGATACATCCTTTTTTGTAGAACCTTATTTTTAAACTGACATCCACGCAGATCTTCGAGGTCAGTGAATTTATTTAAGTAAAAAGTGCTAAAAATAATAACATCATCCATTAGGAAAACTATGAAGTTGGTAAGGAGAGCTTGTTTTGAAATCGTTGGTCACTGATGTAAGTTAGGAGTTGTGCAGTGCATGTTTAGTGGAAGCAGTGTAGCCGCACGTGAAAGAGCAAATGATAGTTGAGTTTTCAACACTCTTATCTTCCCATCATCGCCATAAATGAGAAGGTACAGATCACGATGTTATTTCAAGTCTTTTTTTGTTCTTTAACTTGTGCTTTATGGAGATTTTTCGGTGTTACCAGTTTCCGTAGGCACAGATGCTTCTGAAAAGATAAGCGAAAATGTTCTTTTCTGACTGACTGTAAATGCTGAACTTTTACTTGTAGTTGCCTCATTTAAGTGTGGCAGGTAAGACCACGTATCTGAAATATGCAGAGCTGTTCGTCTTATTGATGGATCAGAGAAGCATATTAATACAGTACCCGAAGTAAAAAATGGTTATTCTGTTAATGCTAATATCTAAAAAGATTTGAGTCATTGAGTTGCTGCCAATAAGTACTGGAATGAATGTAATACTGAGACTGTTTTCACACCTAACTGCTTCTTCTTGTGTTTCTTGTAGGAAACAGAGATGAAGGTACACATGCACACAAAATTTTGCATCGTTTGTTTGCTGACATTTATATTTCATCAGTGCAATCATTGCCATAAAGATGGACGTGACCACGGTCCTGAAGAGGGACATGAAGACCACCATAACTGCTATCAGATCTCAGAGACACCCTACCACCAGACCACGGGATCGGAATCTACGCCGAGTAAATTTTCAACGTCGGAAGCTGAAAATGAACAGAAATACTACATAGAAAAGATTTTTGATCGTTATGGTGAAAATGGAAGATTGTCCTTTTTTGGCCTGGAAAAACTGTTAACGAGCCTTGGCTTAGGAGAAGTAAAAGTAGTAGTGATAAATCACGATGATATTGGCCACGATCATGTTTCTCACCTATATGCTTTAGAAGTACAGGAAGGAAAGCATTTTCACTCTCATAACCATCCTCATAGCCACTCGGATTCAGAAAACCAAACCGTGGTTGGTATGTCTGAAAAGAAAAATCATAAATGTAACTCCGAGAGAGATGCAGCAGTGTCGTCTATAAAAGGTGATGGTAAACATATTCATGACCAGAGTCACCATCACCATCATCACCACCCTCATCCGCATCATCATCTTGACCATAACGGTACACATAATTCTCGTAATGATTCAGTTATTCATAATGAACATGGAGAACAGAATCATGGGCCTTCCACAGAAACAAACACAACACAGGATCAGCGTGAAAGAAAGCAGCGGAAACAGAAGAAGAAACGGAAGAAAATCAGCGAGACTTCAGGAGATGCTACGCAAGACTGTCCTCCAAACCATCACCTGGGTGATCAGTGTGAGCACAATCGTGTTCATAAACATGATCACGTACACGATGCATCTCACTTTCATGTGCACCATCGTGAACATGGTGGTGATCGTTCCACTAATCGTGGACATCAGGATTCTAGTCTAGGTAGTGAGGATGGGCATCACCATACCAGCAAGCGAGAGGCACCTTGTAAGCACACAGGTGTAAGAAAACACACAATTTCAGCACGCAGTCGTAAGGATCGTAATGAAGATGAACGTGATCGTGAAGAGGTGAGTATGAAATGGAGAACTGGTAGGTTCTCTTTTGCTGTCCTCAAATAACACTTGAAGATTCCTACCCACAAACGAGGCAGAATGAAACGTTTATTCTGCCTGCCCGTCTCCCATCTTCCTTATGTTGTATTGCCTATTTGTTTAAAGGGCAAGGATGTACTTGAAGCATTCTAGCATATTTTCCTATGTGCTTGTTTCTTTGTTTTAAAAGACTGTGAAGCAATTTAGATGCAACTTCTATAGTACTGTGCGTGGTGTAAGGTCGTTCTTCTGTTTCTCTTTTCAGCATCCACTATTTCTTCCAGGTCCATACATTTAATATCCTTGTTCCCTCAAAGTTTACAGCAAGAGCAGGATGGTTTGATAATGTGGTTTAATGTATAGCAGTGTAAAAAGGGATGGAGTGAGTGACGAATAGGTTTTTAAAGTTAATTGAAAAGGGAAACTCTGAACACGAGAGTGTTAATGGGTAAAGAGAAATATTAGAAAACCTGGCTTGGATTGATTTATGTTCTGTTCCTTTTTTCTTGCTCTTTCTTTACTGCTTGTACCGTGTAAGTGTGAAGAAGGAAACTTGCCTTCACTGACATTTATGAAAAATTATATAGACGTTTGGGGACCGAGTTGTATAATGCAGATACTCCTACAGTTTGTTGCTCTTACCGTCCACCTAAAATCATCTGAGGCTGACTGAGCATTGACAGAATGTTTCGGACCAGTTTTTCACTCCTGTGTGTGTTCTGAAATCATGTACTATATTTTCCACAATTGTAGATTTTTTTTTTTAGTGAAATAGTTGCTTTCGTATATAATTTGTTTGTACTGTTTGCTTGCAGTGCTTAAATGTTACTCAGCTGCTACGGCGCTACGGTCTAGAAACCAGCTCTCCGATATCTCCGGAATTTTTTATATACATGTGTCCTGCTCTGCTGTACCAGATTGACAGAAGGCTTTGTATTGTACACTACGATGAGCTTGAAGATTTCATGAAAAGTAAAACTGCATCAATTGAGAATGAAGATAAAACAGGTGCTTCAGGTAGGTGTGTCATATCCAAAGCCTTTTGATTTCTTTTTATTTTTTTTTTTCGCATTGTGAATATTAACTTTTCTTCCAAGTTTGAAACCTCGTACAGCTTAGCATTGCCTGCTGAGTAAAGTAGTGTTTAGAAGAAATTTGAGACAGTACGCTCCGTTAAGTCAGTAGACAAAGCATAATTTTGGGGGGCATCGTAGCTTCTCTAGAGGGAGCGTGACTCTGGGAGGTACCCACTAAATTGGGCTGCCCAGACCCCATCCAACCTGGCCTTGACTGGTTCCAGGGATGGGGCATCTACGGTAGCTTCTCTGAGCTACCTGTTCCGCGTAGCACTTCTGGAGATCAGCATGTCTTCCCAAAGTTTGGATTCTTTACATCATTTGGAATGTTACAGCTTCCTTTTAGAGTGGCTGAGGTGGTCCATGCATTTGTCCACAAGTTGAAAAGTTGCAGTTACATCGGCACGAACTTTCTTATTAAGTTTGGTTTGCCTATATTAGGCATACTGCTATATTTAGGAATAGAGAACAGTGCTGTTATCGCTGCATTCTCCAGAAGATACGATTGAAGGTGTTTTTTATGTTATTAAGAAAGCTGAACTTGTTACACGTAAATCTTCTATAGTGACGCGGTATCTCGTGAACTATTAAAAGACTTCTGGAAACTGAATATCCTGTGTGTTTTATATGGCAGCAGATCATTTGTTTGTGGGTAGTCTCGCTGTAGTAAGAGTTGACCCTTGTCTTGCCTTATTACCATGAGGGTCTGTAGAGCAGCGTTAAGTATTTTCTGCCAATTATAATATGGAAAATGTGCCTGAAGTTGCCAGGTTGCACGTTTTGAGTCAGTTTAATTAGGAAGTTCGTATGATCGAGTGCTTCTTTTTGAAGTAATGCGTTTTCTTCCTCTGTAATGAGTAGGAGAGTTGATGAGTAGCTGAACTTGAAGATCCTTTAACGTTTTAAGAGACTTAATTTGCAAAATAAGTGGACCTTATTGTGGACAGTAACATACCAATTGGTATCTGGTATTTTGCATATAAGCAACGTGAGCCAGTTAGTTGTAAAAATGTGTGGGTTTTTGACAACTTAGCGATTGGGTTTTGAAAAAAAGCAATAACCTCTGAAGTAGGTCAACCTGACGAGATAACGATACATCCTGAAATCTAACAGTGTCATGTATACAGCGTTTCTAAGTAGAATGAGACTTCAGGTGGTGTAACAACGTTGTCGCTTGTTCAGTAAGAAAGTGTATCAGAAAATGCCAAATCTTAGTACTTGCGGATTGTGGTGAGTGTGCTTGCCCCAGCTTGTGTCAGCTTTCTTTATTCCGCTCTCAGCAAAGTTAGGAAGACGCGGGCCTTTTTTAAACATGAGACATTTGTGCTTTTCTTTAGCTGTAATTAAAAGCGTTCTAAATGTGTAATAGAGTAGCGTTGCTTCTGTTTGCTCATATTAACTTGTAAGATTTTCAATAGGTCTCACAGCGCAGTTATCTAAAGCAAAGTAATTTAATTAAATGATGACCAAAAGCCTATAAAACCGTGTTGAGTTTTGTACCTGTTATTACAGATAATTCTGTAATGTCTTCTGTTAGGGAAGTGTCAGTCTTCTACATGCAACTGAGTTTTTGTACTGTACCCATTGGAAGAGGTCGCATCCTTATAAATAGAGCACTCCTGCAGAACTTAAAAGGAAATGTATGCCTACAATGAATCTAATCTCTTTGATGAATAGACTTCTAGGCACCTAAGAGAGGAGCAGGCAGAGGGCTGTGTGATATGTTATTTTTCCCCTCTGCCTTCTCCTCACAGCCACATCTGTTCCGCAGCCATCCAGAGGACGTGTGGACTGTCCAACTGCTGATGTGCAGTCAGTCAGAGAGGTAGATCCCTTTGTGTGCTGTACCTAGTACAGCTTTTTATTTCAGTACAGGTTTTCAGTTGGAATGATCTAGAATCAGTAAGTAGACGCGTTTTTCAGGCTGGGAAACTGAACCGTTTTCCACATCTGAGAAGCACTGTGGTTTTCCTAAATTTAGTGATTATTTGAGGACGTATGTTGCTGTAGTTACTGGACAAACTGACGTTTGTGTGTTTTCTAAGTTCAGCTCACATAGATCTTAGATCTATCTACTTTAGTCATTTGGTTGTCCGAACAGATTGTTGCTACCCTGCACGCATAATTCAGTTCTTCTGAAGTAGGGCCTGAAGTTGCAGCAGCTTGCTGTTTGCACGAATGATGGAATTTCCGTATACATTGGCAAAGGTCTTCTAAGTGTGCTTGAGCTGCGCATTTGCAGAGTAAAACTGTGTACATCTGAAGTGAAACAAGGTGATTTTGAGATTATAATTGCAGCAGTTTGTCTACCGGTAGGATAATAAGCACTTGAACGAGTATCTAGCTCCTTGCTGAAGGAGCAGCGCAGAGAAGTGATACAAATAAACGCTGGGCAATTTTTTTAAGCCAAGGATCAGCTAGAGCTGCTGTTAAAGAGTATTTCAGGTCATATTTACTCTGTAAATCTGCCTGTGCGGATGCCAGCATTCCCTTGGAGCTGACCATTCCCTGAATCTAGGAAAGCCGCAATGGAGCCTTTCTTAAAGGTTACAGATAGCCAGCCTTTCTCAGCTTTCTGAAGAGTCTACCTTTCTACTTTTTTAGTCTGTTTTAATTTACAAACAGCTGTGCAATGTGGTGCAGAGCAGCCATGCTTCGTTTGCTACCCACTGCTTGAACAGAGATCCCTTCCAGGGGAAGTTGTTGGATCACCTCTTGTTTTTTCCACAAACATTTTATAAGCCAGAACGTAATCGCTTCACTTCACTGACTGAGCCTTAAATAGTATTCCTGGGACTGTTACGCACCAAGGTCTTTTATTACTTATGAGGCTTTGCAGTGCTTGTAATATTGCATATTAGTTCCACTTCCATAACATTTTAGTGTTTTGGTCGCTACGGCTGTTTGAAATCTTTCCGTAAAATTCCATTCAGAGTTATTAATAGTCCTTTCATCTCAGGATCTATCTTTATCAGAATCAGTTTGTACGTATATGTAACAGTGGGGTCATACCCTGCTTTTGTAGGTAATTCTTTTTGTGTGATTTGATAGCAAACTTTTGATGATAAGTTTGGATCCGTACCACTTTTAAGAGTTTTGATAGCTGTTTTAACAGCTTCCGAAGCTGATGGCCAAAGTCTGGGAGGGGCAGAGATTCTGTACTCTCATTCTCATGTGCTGCCTCATCTCAATCGTGGTGCCACGTTTAGATACTGTATCATTCATAAAAGCATGTAAGCCGTTCAGAGATGTGTTTGCCAAATTTACGCTATGACAGATGAAACTTCAGCCAGTTCGCATAATCTCCATTTCTGGTGTCCATGTAAGGCTGTTGGTCATTTAACCTGGCACCTAACATCGTGACACCTGTGTCTAGATTGGAGATTCAGTTCCGTGCCAAACGGCTGTAATTTTAATTTGGGCAACTTGGATATGCGCTTTGTGATTCGGTGTTGAGTTACATCCTTACTTGTCCCTGTCTCTTCCCACAGGGCTTGTTTGTTCAGTGTACGTGATGGAAGTGCTCTGGGAATGAAGAGCTGGTTGACAGTATTTTTGTTTGCAGGGTCTGGCTTCCACTCTAGACCTACCTCTGAATTCCTGTTTTCTGACCTCCTGTTCTTCGATTCTACATCTCATTGCAGCCCTCGCCTTTTCACCAATTCCTGTTCCCTTCACCCTGTCAGCGTCCATTCCAGTCTATGCCGCATGCTTTCCAAAGCTTTTTCCAGTCACTTTCTCCTAGCGGATATGTTCTTACAACATTTGCATTTAAATTGGATTGTTTCCTTTTCTGCAGTGTCACAAGACACGTGCACGCTTTGTATAAACGAATATCCCAAAATAAGATTCATAACAGCAAGTGGTGTTGTACCAGACATGCTGCAGCAGACAAGGTACTAATGGCAAAACCTTGTTAGATCTGATCTGTTGCGCTTTTGGTGCGAATGGAATTCTTGGGACACGTGACTACTAACTTAAATATTTCACTGAGCAGCTGCAATATATTATATTCCCTCAGCTCTCCTCTCCATGCACCCGTTTCCCAACGTGCTTTTCCCTGCTCGGTCAAAAGCCGGTGGACTTCCACATGCATCGAGGAAGTCGTGTCCTGCACCGAAGTAACAGAGATGCTAACGCTTTTAAAATCATAAGTTGCTAACTTTAAGGAAAGTTCACAAACTGGTAGACATTTAGAATTAAGAACGAAGCAAGAAAACTGGAAATAACTGAAACGTTTGGGCTAAAACTTGAGAGAAGTAAAAAGTTCAACTTGAGGAAATTGTGTTCTCGAACCTTCTCAGCCCAGGCAGTTAGCATTTGTACAATGGGAGCCTGTAATGAAAAGATGTAGGGAGCCATATCTTTCCTTACTCCGTGCCGCTGTAATATGTTACTCTGCATAGTGACACTGATAGTTTTCTTCAACTTTATTTACTGTATATACGTGACTCTTAGTTTAATAAAGTTGCGTGTAAATTTCTGTTTTGCTTTGCAAGTACACTTGTTTTATGTGTATTGCTGTGATATCATTGAGAAGGGGCAGCTCATTAATGTTGCAGCCACCAGCTATTCCTATCTTTGGGACTTTGGGGCTGTGAAACTTAAGAACTGCGCTATTGGAATCAAACAGCTTTTAGTGTTCTTTGAAGTTTCTGTGATGGGACAAAAAAGAAAGTATTGCGTTAGGGTGAGATACCGATTGCGAGAGGCACGTTTCCTTGTTCGTAGGATCTGTTTCTTGTGTAATTCGTTCTTTTCCATGTTGTAGTGAAATTTGCATGTCTCCAACTCGCTGGGTGGCGTTGATTCCAATTTGCCCATTATTGCTTTTTCTTCTAATGACAAACAAAAAATGCCGTCTGGTTTTGTTAGTAGGAAGTGCTTTCATCTCTTCAACTCTTATTTTACCGATTGTTAACTTTTTTATGATGAGTATAAAATGTGTGCTTCCAAGCACCAGATGAAGAGAATATGTAGGTAAATGTTATGGCTACCAAAGGGGCGAAATATTTGCTCCTGTTAACATTTAAATAAGAATCTTGTGAAAACTGGATGTTAAACGTGATTTAATGCTTGCAAAGTCATAGTAAGATAAGAAAAATAGCTGAGTTTTTTTTTTTTTGTTTCAGTGTGAAATCATTTGCTTTTTGTATTTCATTAGTGGGCTGCAGAGCTAAGCTGGGAACTTAAGCCAGGAGGATTAGATGGACTGTTTTGTTCTTGGCTGATTGTATTCTAATGTTTTTCAATCTTCTGCATTGTAATCTAGTCTGCATTATTTTTGCTGTGGTTTCAAGTGCCGTCTTCCCATTTCTCAGCACCTTTTGAGTGATCGCACAACTTAGGTTTGAGGAGAGTCACCTTCTTAAGCAATAGTCGAAAGTCTTTAATCGGACTTAGAAGTTTTGGAAGTATTGTTCTGATAACCTTTCTGTATCCGTTTCTTCCCACAGCCTGGGTTTGTGGTATCATCTCCATCACCGTCATTAGCCTGCTTTCCTTGCTAGGTGTGATCTTGATTCCCATCATTAACCAATGGTGCTTCAAATTTCTTCTAACTTTCTTGGTAGCTCTGGCTGTAGGAACAATGAGTGGAGATGCTCTGCTCCATCTCTTGCCACACGTAAGTATTGCTTTTCTAACGTTTTATTGTAATTTGAGCTTATAGAATTTATAAATGCTTGACGAGTATCGATACAGAAAGGTTCATTGATGTAAAAATGAATTGTCTTACGTACATCCTGAAACAGCATAGGAGGTGCCGTTAAAACAAAGCAGATTTCTATAAAACAGAAAAACAAAACAAAGCAAAAAAAACCTAATAAAATTGTAGTTGTGTGCTCATAGCCAAAATGCTTTCAATGTATTTTAAAACACCTGAGACCAACAAGAGTATTTTAAACTGAGCAGAATTACTGTCTCTTGTTAATTGGTACTTCTGTATCAGTACCACCTGAAAGTATTTCAGGGGATTCAGCGTCCTGATTACTAGCTTTTGGGGAGAAAATAACTTCAATCTCAGTCAAGAAACTGCCCAAGCTCCTGGGAAGGTAAGCATGTTTTCATTTGTGACAGTATAATGTAATTCTTAGAAAGATTGGAAAGTATTTCCTAAGTTGTTAGTTATCTTTATCCTTTTAACAAACAGGCTCGTGTTTTCTTCGTGTAAACTTAAATACCGATTTCTTTGGTTGTATTCCAAAACTGTCTTTAGACTGTAACAGATTGGAATAGTTACAAACGTGAGGTTTAGTTCTTAGTGGGAGTGCAGCAGCTGTAATTTGTGTGGTGTTCTTGAGTGAGTCTCTGATTTTTTTCAGCACAGTGACAGAAAAAAGCTGGAGGGATGGTTGTTGGGTTTTTTTTTATCCCTGTCTGAAAATTAACCGGAGGAATATCAGAGTAACGAATACTCTAGCAAAGGTTTTCTGTGGTAAGGTGTGTTTGTATGAAAACAAGTCTCTCAAAGCGTTTTTAATAATGCTTTTTGGGCGAGGTTACGCATTTTGCCTTCTAAGTTTCGAGCCGTTTCAGTCCCCGGGTTGCACCAAGTCACCCTGTGTTCTTGCTTTCTTTGTAGTCTCACGGAGGCCACAACCACAGTCACCACCATGGTCAAGGTCACATTCATGAACACAAGCACTCTCATCGACATGCCCATGGACATGGGATGGAGAACGAAGGCTTTCTAGAAGAAAATGATCCAGTATTGAAAGGTCTTGTAGCGCTCGGAGGAATTTACGTTTTGTTCATCATTGAACACTGTATAAGAATGTACAAGCATTACAATAAACAAAAGGTATGCGGTAAAATTGCGTGCTGTTTTAAAAGTATTTCAGTTTGTGAGCGTTGAGGGCATTGTCTGTGTGATGACTGAGCGTGTGCTGCTAATCTGCGTTGCTTGATTTCATGTGAGGAGACCCTTTATAAAAAAAGGTTGCATTTATGATAAAGTAATCTGGGAGGACAAAGTAGGAATGTGATGCGGGAAATACCGTATTTTGAGCCGGATGCATTTGGAAGTAGACCTAAGCAGAAGAAATTACGGCTCTTTCTTTAGCATTCTACCATCTCTTTGCAAAAATAGGAAAGGAGGTAAATGAGGAAGAGCTGATAACAGAGAAGACAGTTGTCAGATAGTTGACAAGGAACGTGGCTGTATACTGCCAGCTGATGGTGCCGTTGTAACAGAGATATTCACGTCAGGAAATGCCAAAAAAATTGCAGACGTTCTGTGTTATGTAAATCATCTAATAACACAAGGATTTTTAGGTCCAGAAGTGAGCTGTACTCACGATAGTAGAATAAAAAGAGTTTCAGTACTGGAGGGCCTGTGTGAAAATCCACTGAAATTCCAACTGTGAAAGATCCGTGTTGCTTCAGCAGTCATTATAAATTCTTACGGTGTTGGCTTCCATCGCTTGACTTGGAGGAGAAAATGAACTGTAATGGTTTCTCCCAAAAAGAGTGAGCAAAATTACCCGCTTCTCTGGTTTTGCATCAAACTTGCTGCCGCCGCAGGACAGGTAGCAGATGACTTTCTGTTTTAGAGGAAGCGTTTATTAGGTCTTGTGATAAAGAGATAAAAGCTTTTACACTGCGTGTGTCATCTTTGAGGTTAATTTAATAGTTAAATCCCTTAGGCTGCTTTGGCAAATCTGTGTTCCCTATTGTATGGGCTGCAGGCAGGAAAGTAGCAAACGTTTATCTAATGGAAAATATGAGGAAGTCATACGAGTTTAAAACTTAAAATTGAACAGAGTGGGAGCTGTTCTTGCTGTATGCTTGCCCTCTTGAACAAAGCAAGTACCATGACTGCATACATGTGTTTCTTGGCTGTTACGGCATTCCTTGTCATATTGTCCTCTGTTAAAGAAGTGAAATCGCTTGTGTTTTCTAAGATTTTGACGGTATTTCTATTTATATTATTTCCGTCAATGTCCTTCTACGAATCAGATGTTAAATCTTTCTTGTTGCAGAGTAAGCAGAAATGGTGCAAGAATAAACAGAGTGAAGAATCACCAATTGGAAGGAAACTTTCAGATCAGAAATTAAATAACAGACCAGATGCTGACTGGCTTCAGCTCAAACCCCTTGCAGGTAGGCGTTTATTTTCAGCGTTTTTTCTGACTCTGAGATTCAAAGTGAAGACGTGTAACTTCTGGCATGTAGCATGTAATCTCTTGTACAGTTGTGCTGCTGTGCTGCTATTATGCAAATCGTTGTTAATAAGACTTAATAGGCTTTCCCTGCGCTATATACTTTGTCTTTCTGAGATCTGAGAGCACTGCAAACACTTCCTAATATGCCCTGCAAGCGGTTCTCAGGCTTCTGAAGCAGTCAGGGTTTTGGGTGGCTGTGATTCATTGGTTTTGGGAGGAGTTGTTTTCTATTTAAGTAAGCTAGCTCAGCCCTGTTAAAAACTAACACGCACGACCTGAAGCAGGATAATTTGTTACACTTTGAAGATTACACTCTCTGACCAGTTACCATTTGGCTGAGAAGGCCAAGCAAAAATAATTTCCTTTGATAATCGAGAGTCATGGGTATTTCTCAGGTATCCGAAACAACTTTTCCATACTGTTCCTTTATAACAGTCTGAACGCTCGGGCAATACGCACGCGTATGGAATGCCATAGCACCTGTCTTGAAGGGATGAGAGAAGGGGAACAGCTTTGCTTCATGAACTTCCCATTCCATTGCCAGCATGACTGCTGAAACTCACTTGCTGATGAAAAATACACAGGCTATATTTGTACGAATGCAGTTCGTTCATTCGAGTGGATTGAAGTAGAAAATGTTAGGTCTGTGGCCTTCTCTATTCTAGCAGCTTAAAATGAGATTTGGAGAATTGACATAGAACAGAAAGTTTTTTTTAACTGTGAGCGTGGTGATACGTACTTTTGAAATGTCTTCCGTTTCTTCTAATGAACGATCAGTGTTTTGCTTCTAATGACACAGTTTAATAGCACTGTTCCTTTGAAAGTACGTTCAGTAAATCCCTTGCATTAAAGGCAGCGGAACCCTCTGCTGAATTTGGATTTGGACTGCAGCGCCCCTTCCACAGACATGAACGGTCATTCCAATTGCTTTTTAATCTTCCAAATTACGTATAAGAGCCTCTTTATCTAGAAGTTATTTGGGCCACTTTTTAGAAGTTCTAACCGTGGTAGAATTCTACTTACATGTCCATTGAATTCTGTTTAACTAGTAAATTCACTGACGAGGAACTGTGTTTTTGTTGGGTTTGTTTGTTTGTCTTCTAAACTGATTTTGTTTCCTGTAGTGTGGATTACCAATTTCATTTGTTTATCAATAATTCAGAAGTATCAGTAGACTTAAAATTCATGCACGTGCAGCTTCTGAATCATTTTTACTTTTATTTCTCTGTAATGATAGGTTTGAGCGATTGCTAGCCGGGTAACGAGCTATATAAAGGGACTTTACTGTATGACACAAGTGTCTGTCCTGCAGAAGCATGCGGTACAGAAACTACTTCAAGATCTGTTGTAGTACGCTTCTGTGACCTTCATTTGCTGTAGGTGGAATTGCGTGCATATACAACATTGGTACCGTCCTGGCAACTTTCCTTATCCAGTGTTGACCAAGTATACTTGGTCAGTAGCAAAATTACAGGTACAGTCCTGTCAGGCGAAAACTATGCATGCTGCCTTACAGTGGAGACTCATAAATGCTGTATGTGCAAGTAACTGAAAGAATAGGGTAATTACATGGGTATATCTACTTTTGACAGAACGTTGACCACGCTGTTATTTGATTGGGCTGAGTTGAAATACTGCTTTTGCTTTCACGACGTGCTCGGTGGTGTCGCAGGCGCTGGCAGTACTAAAAGTACAAATTAATATGATGTTTCTCTCCGCTGACTTCAACGTAGGAGCAGATGACTCAGTCCTGTCTGAAGATCGACTTAATGAAACTGAACTGACCGACTTAGATGGCCAGCTGGAATCCCCTCCCAAAAACTTCTTGTCTGTAGAAGAAGAGAACAACGCACACCATTCTCACAATGATGTCTTACGTGCTGCTCAAGAACACGATCTTCATGATTTAGAGTATGACAGCCACGGTGAAGATAAGATGATAGCTAGAAAACACAGTCACCACTGGCATCACAAACACTCCCATCATTCCCATGGCCACTGTCATTCTGGAAAAGACCTGAAAGATACAGGGATTGCTAATATTGCTTGGATGGTAATTATGGGAGACGGCATTCACAACTTCAGTGACGGCTTAGCAATAGGTAAGCCAAACCACTGAGCGCTTCTCAGCAGTTTCCTACCTTGAGTAACTTCGGTAGTACGTTACCGGTGATCATAGGCAAGATTTCCAGTTGTCTTGTGCAGTTACCAGCACTGTTGAATCCTAGCAGGAATTAAAAGGTCATCAGTTGTAATCGTCACCACTTGAGCGACTGTTTCCGCCAAGATTACTATATTGATGTCTGTCAAATTAGCGATCTCTGTCAAATTAGGGTAGGCACAGAGAAAACTCGTTATGGACTAAGGAGTACCTGTAACACACGTGTTTGTTGTTTGGGTCTCAGTATTTACCACAGAATAAGAAAGAGGAAATGCTTCAGAATTCTATTTACTTGGAATGTTATTTACTTACAATAATATTTTTTTGTTATTAATAGTACATATACGGTATTTGTAAGTAATGTACTGTGAGTCTGGTTGTCACATCAGTCTCTCTCCTCTGCTGAAACAAAAAAATACTAAGCAAAGTATTATTTTTGCATACAATTAACGTAGATTTATTTCTAGCCAAACGTATAAGAAATTAAGCTATCAAACAGAGAAATTAGAAGAATTACAAGTCTCGTTAGCTTCTTACATCACCTTTGATTCATATAAACCTCTAAATGTGATTTTATGTTATGATTTATTAATTTCAGTAAGGTAGATGTATAGGGTGCAGGGTTCTGAACTCCTTGCGGAAGGGATACATTTACCTACTCACCTGTTTTAAAGCACAAGGGATAAGCTGCTTTGAATTAACAATGAATTCTTTTGCGTTATCTCCACTTCTCTCCAAACAATGTTAAAGCTGAATAACTTAGTAACAAATCCCGTTCTATTTTAAAGACGTGAGACATTTTGGCGGTGGTTTCTGAGGCCTGACAGGATCATTTTGCCATGTATTGAGAGCTTCCCTGCATTAAAACTCCATTTCTAAATATTCCTGTGTCAAGTCAGAACCGCCGATTCTTCAGTACGCTGCAGATTTTACGAATGCTTGTATCAATCTTTCTAATATATCAAGTTGTAAGAACTCCATAGGTTTCCACGGGAAGTTGAAGTTTTCTCTGCCTTAAGTTTGTGTCTTTCTGCTTTTATGCGTTCTGTTTGACCTGCTCACTCCAAGCTCTGCTTCTTCCCTTTTCTCTTGTAAAGTACAAAAGTTTACTGCCAGTTATCTCGTGTCTAAATTACCTAAGGTACAAACTTTAAGTCAATCGAACTAAACTAGTAGACACAAAAGCTACTTTTACGAAGTCTCACACAAATGTTTTTCTTACTCTCCCCCAAGTTAAGCTTGGTCATGTTGCTGACAGTGCGTTAGGAATAGGCATTAAAGAACCGTTACATGTTAGTTTGGATTTCCAACCCGAAAGGCAGTTGCTCTTGTGCTTTCTTAATTACCCTGGTGTGCCTGAAATGCCCCAAACATGCAAGAGTAGCGCTGTTCATCCGCTTGTTGCCTTTCTGTCCCTGTTCTGCGTTCTCTTCTTTCAGGTTTTGCTGTTCGGTTGAACTTCGTAATAAAGTGTGCAGCATTAATGCACGCCAGGGTACTTCCGGTACAATCAAATGCATTACTGTGTGTGTTTTAAAAAAAAAAAAGAAAAAATAAAAAAAGGTGAAATCTTGGCAAGTCTGTTGAATAAATTTTCTGATCTGACAACATCAATGTAACAGTTGTATCTTTTTTTTTTTTTTTCCTCTTTTCTTTCAGGAGCAGCTTTTAGTGCTGGACTGACAGGAGGAATTAGTACGTCTATAGCAGTGTTTTGTCACGAGCTGCCCCATGAATTAGGTAACCAATTATATAAAACCGGTACTTCGTACAAGAAGACTGAATGAATCCATGTATGTAAATGCTGTTGTGATACCCCACCTGATAGGTGTAACGCAATGCAAGGGTGAACGGAACTTTAGAGAGTGATTGAGCGGTATTGTTTTAACATGCATAACGAGACAATCGAGATCAATTTGACAGGCATCTAGCTACAGCGTTCTGTGAAGTTTTTTCAGAGTGCTTAAAAAGGTATTCAGGAGTATAGAGGGTGCATTTTCAGTATTATACCTCTGCATTTTGTATAGAGTTACACGCTTGTCTATTGCATTGTTTTTAAAAATGTCATACACCGTATGACATATTACAGCAAGTTAAATGAAGAAGTAGAGGTCTTTGTGTAGATGTTCAGAAGATTCTTTGTAGCAACTATCACCGAGGCCAGTCACTGTCAGTGGCTGTTTGGATAAAGCCTGTAAGCATTGTTGCTGGTGCCTTTGACTCTTGCCCCTAACTGAAGCGTTGTTTCTTGGGTGCTGGCTAATCATGATGAAACCTGTGCTTCCGTGAGCCACAAGGCGCATAACGTGAAATATTAGTGCATCCCAAGATCTACAAAAGAGCAGCTCGAGAGAGGAGCTGTAGACTTGCTTTTTTTTTTTTTTTTTTTTTTGTCCATAGCCTGAAACGGTGCCAGATTAAACTGTGTATGCAATCACAGTTTGCTTAAGCTATTAAGCTGCTAGCCCTGAACAATCAAGGCTAAGGTCAAGAGCGTACTTAAAAATCCAACAGAGGTGACAGGTGAAAAGAATTTTAAATAGGCAGGTAAGTAACGAGTACAGATGGGACATCACGGAGATGTTCGTGGTTTGACAATGGTACTGTGCAGTAGTTAAAGACGAGTGACACTTAAAAAATGTAAAAACATACTGCTGCATCTAATCACGTTAACCTGGCAGTTTTAAAATTAATTCCGTGTGAAGTATTTCACGGTATATACTTATGATGTTCATTCTAAGTTGAACAGTTAATTTTCAGTATATCGCAGAATGGTTATATTACTTAACCTCCTAACTGTGTATCCTCTTCTCATGTTCATTAGAGTTGAGTTTGAAGGAAGTAAAACTGTTGGAGCCAGTTAGGATACGAACATGTAGGTCCTTATAGTACAGTACTTTTAGCAGAGATGTCCTGAAATCAGAGGAATACAGGTTAAATTGCTGTGTCTTTAACTAGCAAAATGATTCGACGCAGATGTGAAATCGCGCCCTCTGAATATAACTGTTCTTATTCTTTTTCTTTCCTTGTTTTTCAAATTCATTGTCACCTGTTGTGGGAACTAATGCCTCTTGATCCTCTTAATGAGTTTGAAGAATGATGTGTATATAGTTAATAGTTACTGATCAAAACTAAAGCCCTATTTTCATGTGCCGTCACCAACCTTTTTGAAGTAAAGGCAAGTCTGTGCACGCGTATTGTGCAGGAGGACCGGATCTCAACTGCCCTATTTACCTTTAACAGTTAATTACTGTTACCTTCGTGCCATTCGCTGTGATGAATAGTTACCTTCAAATCAAATTTTAAGCAAGGCCTTGCCGTGCACAGAGGCGTTACGAGAGTTGTCGTGTCCCGTTGCCCGGTATTCCTTTGAGCCCCTGTAGCATGGAATTGTAGAATCACAGAATGGCCTGAGTCGAAAAGGACCAGAATTGATCCGGTTTCAACCCCCCTGCTACGTGCAGGGTCGCCAACCACCAGACCGGGCTGCCACACTGGCCTCAAATGCCTCCAGGGATGGGGCATCCTCAACCTCTTTGGGCAACCTGTTCCGGTGCCTCACCACTCTCTGTGTGAAAAACTTCCTCCTAAGATCTAACGTAAATCTCCTCTGTATTCAAAACTGTTGCCCCTTGTCCTATCACTGTCCACCCTCGTAAACAGCCATTCCCCCTCCTGTTTATATGCTCCCTTCGAGTACTGGAAGGCCACAGGGAGGTCTCCTCAGAGCCTTCTCCAAGCTAAACAATCCCAGTTCCTTCAACCATCCCTCATAGGAGAGGTGCCCTCTGGTCATCACAGCGGCCCTCCTCTGGACACATGGCAAGAGCCCTGCATCTTTCTTGTACTGGGGACCCCAGGCCTGGACGCAGTACTCCAGATGGGGACTCGCAAGAGCTGAGGCCCCTCCCTCAGGTGAAAAATTACCTCCCTCTCCCGGCTGGCCACCCCTTTTTTAAGGCAGACCAGAACACTTTTGGCCTTCTAGGCTGTAAGTGCACACTGCTGGCTCATGTCCAGTTTCTTGTCCACCAGGACCCCCAAGTCCGTCTCCACGGGGGTTCTCCCAAGGAGTTCTTCACCCGGTCTGTATAAACACTTGAGATTGCCCTGACCCAAGTGCGACAACTTGCAGTTGGCCTTGTTGAACCTCATTAGCTTAACGTGAGCCCATTTCTCCGGCCTATCCAGATCCCTCTGGATGGCTTCTCTTCCCTCCAGTGCGTCATCCGCACCTCTCAACTTGGTGTCATCTGCAGACTGGCTGAGGGTGCACTCAATGCTATTGCCTGTGTCGTCGATGAAGATGTTGAAGAGCACCAGTCCCAAGATTGGCCCTTGGGGGACATGGCTTTTGACCGGCCTCCGCCCTGACACAGAACCACCGATGACAAACATTTGGCTGCGACCCGTCAACTAATTCCTAATCTGTTGTACAGTCCCATCTTTCAAATCCATACCTCTCCAATTTAGAGAGAAGGATGTGGTGAGGGACCGTGTCAAAGGCTTTGCAGAAGTCCAAGTAGATGACATTGGTCGGCCTTCCCCGGTCCACCAAAGCCATCGGTGCATCACAGAAAGCCACCAGGTTGGTCACGCAAGATCTGCCCTTGGTGCAGCCGTGCTGGCTGTCTCAAATCACCTCTCTTTCTCTTATATGCCTTAACGTAGTAATCAGGAGGATCTGCTCTGTGATTTTCCTAGGAACAGAGGTGAGGTTCACTGGCCTGTAGCTCCTTGGGTCTTGTTCCTCCCTTTCTTAAAAATGGAAGGAACGTTTCCCTTTTTCCAGTATCCAGGGATTTCACCCAGCAGCCATGGTTTCTCAAATTTGATGGAGCGTGGCTCAGCAACCGTATCGGCCACCTCTCTCAGAACCCTGGGATGCGTATCAACTGCCCCAAGGACTTACTTACGTACATTCCGTTTCATGAGGAGGTCTCAGACACATTCCACTTCCACAATGGGATGGAATCCACTCCTCTCACCCACATCCAGAGCTTCCGGGTCCTGGCAGACAGGGGGAGCCTGACCACCAGTGAAGAGTGATGCAAAGCATTTATTGAGCACCTCAGCTTTTTCCACGTCTGAGGAAGTCAATTCTCCGTCCTCGTTTATCAGAAGGGGGAAAGCTCTCCTTGGTCTGTCTCCTCCTGCATACGTACCTGTAGAACACCTTCTTGTTATTTCACGCATCCCTTACCAAGTTCAGCTCTGTCTGTGCCTTGGCTTTCCTTATCTATCTCTACACATGTGGACAGTGTCCCTACATTGTTCCCAGGTTACACATCCCCACTTCCTCTTCCTGTACCTTTCCCTCTTTCCCCTCTGTTTCAGCTGCAGGTTTTAGCTTAGCCATGCCAGTCACCCACCTCTGCTCCATTTCTTCTGCTGGGGGATTGAGAGCTCTCGTGTTCTCAGAAGGCTGTCCCTAAAGAGCTGCCGGGTCTGTTCTGTTTCTGTGCTCTGAAGAACACTTAGCCACGAGACTTCACCCAGTCGTTCATTCAGCAGCCGGAAGTTCGCTCTCCTGAAGTTCAGGGTCCTGTCTCTACTTTTTGCCAGGCCTGCGTTCCTCCGGATCACAAACTCCACCACGGCATGATCGCTGCGGCATTTTACTTTGGCAATGCCTTGGTTTGCTGAGGTAGTAAATGTAGGCTAACTTTTAGCTACTTTCTGTTCTGAGAAGCACTGATACTAAACCACTGTATTTTCTCTTCAGGTGATTTTGCTGTGCTTCTTAAAGCTGGTATGACGGTAAAGCAAGCTATTGTGTACAACCTCCTGTCAGCCATGATGGCTTACATAGGCATGCTGATCGGCACAGCAGTGGGACAGTATGCGAATAACATCACCTTGTGGATCTTTGCAGTCACTGCAGGCATGTTCCTCTACGTGGCATTGGTTGATATGGTAAGATGATTTTGATTTTTCTATTTCCCTGACGCAAACCAAAGCAGTTGACATACTGAAAATTCCTCTGCTCAGCTGTTGCGGCCAACGGTTCCCGGTTCCTTGCCAGGTTTCTCTGCCTTAGCGGTATCCTTGAAGCCTAAATGAAGACAACTGAAAAAGAGGGTTCCGTTTCTGCTGAATTTACTGGCATCAGCAGGATTTGGCTTGCAGTTTAGCAAACTTAACTCTGCGATTACTGCCACGCTGAGCTCAGGAAACTGTGTGTCAGTGGAGCTTCTGGCTTCTTGCCTTCAAACTCATCTTTAGTTCTGGAGGCACTGTGATAGTCCTGCTTCCATTGGAACCTTTAGGACCGGGACTCGTGAAAGCTGATCATCACTGTACTTTCTTCTGTCAATATTAGGATACCCAGAAACGGGGTATTACTTTCATTAGGAATGAATGAAATTAGTAAGAATGTCATAAACTTTTGTTAGTAAACACACCCCAGTGTCGAAGTTGCCAATATAAGGTAAGTCAGTCAGTCCTCTTAAGGCCTTGCCGCAGAGAATGGCTGCGTAGTAGAGAGCAACACTTTGTGCAAATATAGATGTTCCGCTATAGCCTGTAGTTAATCGATACCGGTTTCCTTTAAGTTCTGTGCTGACAGTTTTTTTTCCTTTATGTACTTTGAGTGAAGACAGAACGTACAAAGGAAGGCAGTACTTTTATTCTCTGTCCTTTTCGTAGTAACATCCGATATAGTCTGACTCTAAACAAGAGCAGGAAAGCCTTTATGTGCTACACTTGAAACCACAGCACGTTTTTGATCTGATGTTTCCTAAATCTGCCTTCCTCTCAAAGTCCCTGTTTGCTGATACCTAATAGGAACAGAAACTTTTTGTAGCTTAGCTGAAGACCACTAAAGTGCGACTGACCTTCTGGTATTCTTGCATATGGTGGAAGCTCATTTAATTAGGTGTATTTCTATATTTCTAAAACATAGTTTTCTCCTAGTTGAGAGAAGATACAACCTGAACTTAACTCAGGAAAACTTCAAAGCCTTAAGGCTTTCCATGACTTTCTACTGTCACTTAAGTGGAGTTAACTGAAATTATTTTCTTAATGAAAAAGAACACATTTATGTACATGCATATATTTATACATATATATATATTTTTATATGTGCGTATATGTGTATATATATATGTATATATAACGTTGTATTTTTTGTTTCTTACATGTCTGCAAGAAGCTATAAATTTTCAACCGCAAGAAGGGGTTGGATTTTTGTTCATATTGACAAGAGCAGTCTCAGTATATGGTGACTAAAATCGGTCATATCAAGACCTTATAAACTGAGAAGTTCAGCAGTCTGTAGCAGAGATGAATCATTTTCATAGCAATGTATTTTTTTCATGTTTAAATTTTCAGAGGATCGCATTGTCAGTTCATGTATAGATTCATAGAATCACAGAACCACCAAGGTTGGAAAAGACCTACAAGATCATCCAGTCCAACCGTTCACCTATCACCAATAGCTCCCACTAAACCGTGTCCCTCAACGCAACATCCAATCGTTTCTTGAACACCCCCAGGGTCGGTGACTCCACCACCTCCCTGGGCAGCCCATTCCAGTGCCTGACCACCCTTTCTTTGAAGTAATATTTCCTAATGTCCAGCCTGAATCTCCCCTGCCGCAGCTTGAAACCATTGCCTCTAGTCCTATCGCTAATGACACGAGACAAGAGGCCGACCCCCAGCGTACTACAACCTCCCTTCAGGAAGTTATAGAGAGCAATAAGGTCTCCCCTGAGCATCCTCTTCTCCAGGCTGAACATTCCCAGCTCCTTCAGCCTCTCCTCATAAGGCCTGTGCTCCAGACCCCTCACCAGCTTTGTTGCCCTTCTTTGAACACGTTCCAGGGCCTCGATGTCTTTCTTGCGGTGAGGGGCCCACAACTGGACACGGTACTCGAGGTGCGGCCGCACCAATGCCGAGTACAGGGGGACAATTACCTCCCCGTTCCTGCTAGTAACACTGTTTCTGATGCAAGCCAGGATGCCGTTGGCCGTCTTGGCCACCCGGGCACACTGTCGGCTCATGTTCAGCCAAGCATCAATCGGTACCCCCAGGTCCATCTCCTCTACACAGTCTTCCAGCTACTCCGCCCCAAGCCTGTAGCGCTGCCTGGGGTTGTTGACGTGTACAATCAGTGAGTACGGAGACGTATAATCGTTTAGTAAAATAGAGAAGTTAAGCTGGAAAAAAGATCGCATTAGAGAGAAATAATTGAAAATGAATGGAAAGCTTACCTGTGTCCTGGGCTTTCCAAAAAAAAAACAAAAAAAAAACCAAGAGAAATGATCTCCAGAAAGAAATTCTTCCCCAGTGGCAGTTAGCCCTTAAATGGGGTCTAGGAAAGGTGCAGCTGGACTCCAACCCTTCTGGTCACACAGCTGAATTGCCTTCACTTGTGCTCCCAGGGCTGACTCGGTGCTCGCCTCAGGTGATCAATCAGAGATTCAGGCTGTGATTGAACAGTTCCCATACAGTATCTGTCTTAAATACAGTAATGCCGGACCAAATAGGTAGTACGTTCATCTTTTTAGCTGACCTGGTGCTCTGGTAATTTGTCAGTGTTTGTTGTACAGTATTCAGAACAGTTATAGCCTCTTTTATGAAGAGCTACGATAGAGACTTGTGCTGTGTAGTGACTGAAGTTTCTGTTTGGACTACGTAATGTTTTGGTTTCTTCTTAAAATGATTTTTGAAGAAAAGAATTGACAAAAACGTAAGGGAAACAAAGGAAATCCTTCAAGTTATTTTTGTTTTCTCTGAGTGTCATAAGTCCATGACACTGAGTGGTCTTGTAAGGCACTTTGGAAGATGTATTTTTACATCTTCCACGTCTGCTTTTATTTGAGTGCTTTTGTCGGTACTATTTGACTTTTTCCTTGTAGTTGAAGAATAGCCACAGCTTTCAGAGCTTTCTACAGATGTCTGTAAAATTGCTCCTGAATTACCTGTGGCATATATGATGAACCTCATTATTCTCATATTTCAAAAGGAGATGCATGTGAATATGCGTAAAGCACAGAACGTGACAAAGGGCTGAGTTAATCGACCAAGTCTTAATAGCTATGTGGCTACCTTTAATTGAGTAAACAAACTTGAAAGAGCAGACTCAAAGAATACTGGG
The DNA here is from genome assembly GCA_030625065.1 of Alectoris magna. NCBI lineage: Eukaryota > Metazoa > Chordata > Aves > Galliformes > Phasianidae > Alectoris > Alectoris magna. The sequence goes on from CM060567.1 coordinate 34,480,146, forward strand.
CCTTATTCTGATAAATTGTTCTGATAAAAATCAGAAATTATTCTGATAAATTGTGAGTTAAAATACATGTGTGATTCAGGAAGAGCTCTAAAAGGGCCCAGTGGAAAAGAATTTTCAGTTTGTGTAATAAATACGTGACGTGTTTGAGGCTGTTTTTCTAAAATACAGTGATCGCATGTAGTTTTAACTATGTCTTGATGGATTGTTTTTAAAACTAAAACCTAAATTGCTTATTCTTTGTCAGTAAGTCTCGTGTTGTAAATTTGTCAGTGATTAAATGGAATAGAGGTGAAATACCTTTTTTTAAATTGCTTTTCATTTTAGCTTCCAGAAATGCTTCATGGAGATGGAGATAACGAAGAGCACGGTTACTGTCCCGTGGGGCAGTTCATTCTGCAGAATCTAGGCTTGCTTCTTGGATTTGCCATCATGCTTGTGATAGCCCTCTACGAAGATAAAATTGTGCTTAACATCCAGTTTTGACCTTATTCTGGTAATCACTGTGGATACAATATTATTACCGTATGGCTTTGAGTCTGCACTGTTTCACTGTATGCACATTGCTTAGAGGAAAAGCAGTGGCTTGCACTACTTACACAAGTACAGCATATTCATTTCTGTCTATATTATCTGCTGCTTTTTTCTGATTGAAATCCGATGAGATTGCCTGAACGCGTCTTCTAAACTCTAGTAACTGGCAGTTTGGAAATAGTAAATACCAGAAATAAATGCCAAGTTCAGCGTGCTGCTTGATGATACAAAAATAAGGATGTACACGCTTGGTAAAATACCATTTCATACTACATTTGACAGAACCCAGAAAATTTTACAGCTGAAATTCATGCCTATGCAAGGAACCTGAGTACGCTTTTAGTACCGCACAAGTCTTAAGCAGCAGGCATATATATATATATGTGTATATATATATATATATATCCTTCTATCTGTGCATATATATGTGTATGTATGCGTAGTGCTTGTTCCTCTGCATAGTGGTGACTTTAAGTATTAAATCTTAACAATAGATGATGGGAAACCACTGTGCTGTTTTAATTTGTAAGAAAAAAAAGAAGCCCAAAACCTTAAGGCAGTTTAAATTCTTTGAATACACACTAAGCTGCACTCCTTCATTTTTAACTCCACGTGTAAGAAGGCAGGCTGTTGCAATATACGCTGCAAAGTGCTGTGATGTCCTGTCGAGGATCACTGACGATTATTTCCTGACTAAAATTTGTTTGATGTTTGTTCTTTGATATTAGTAGGAAAATGCAAATTGCAGTAGAATTAGTGCTAGCTTGGGGAAATCCCCGATGTTGGAGTTATTGAGCTATTCCTGGTTCTTTTCTACAGATGCTAAACATGTATTGTGTGCCACTTGCAGCATAAACTACTGAAGAATTGTGGCTGTGAATGTGTGCAAACTCTTAATTTAATAGAGAATCAGTATGGGATTTTTTCTTCTTCTTTTTTTTTTTTTTTTAACAGTTCATTTGTAATGTTTTCTCTTATATTAAAAAAATCAAAAGTACAACAAACGTGCTAGTTACTGAACATGGGCACAAAGGTTAAATTACGCTACGTGCACGTAGGGTTGCTTACTGTACTCTGTTTCCGTAGTGCCTCGATATCGGATGTTGTGGCACCAGCCATTTCTGTGGTTGAGAGTAAGAAGATTTCTACTTCCAGCGTAAATTAGTTTATTTCTGAGTTTTTTTTGTGTGTTTTTTTTTTAACAATTGTGTTGTTCGATTATTGAAAAGCACATGCGATAGATCTGTTGTATGCATAATTTGGAAGGATAGACTGAAAAATTTTTGGCCTTAATATGCTGGGAGCTCGTCCTGGATTAGATTTTGCTGACACGATTGTACTGCCAGACATGGGCGAGTTCTTCTTGTACCTGTTATCTCTTAAGAAAAAATATGCTGAGGTTTGGAGGAGTGGAAGTCGGTTCTGTAGTTCTGCTCCTAAGCATGGAAGTAGCTTTTTCCAAAACATGCAGCTTGCCGTCTCCTTTGTGTATGCCAGGTAAGCCGTTGCTTGACGATGTGCCGTTAAGTTTTGTTTTCAGTCTGCTTGGTGCCAGCGTAGCTGCTGAAACCGTACTGATCCTAACAGCTAAAAAGAGCACCAGCTGGTATCTTCATTCCATTTCAAGTTTGTGCATTTACTGTGGCCTGTTGCTTTCTAAAGCTTCATCGGTCAGTTTAGCTTTTAACAAGAGCAGCTTGTGTATTTTAAAGGTATTGGTTGGTTCTTGCCAGTATTTCTTCCTAATGCAGTATCAAGGAGCAGTATTAAGGGTCCATTTCTAAGAGCACGGTTTCTTCAGTGAAGAAGCCAAAGGCCGGAGTTCAGATATGCAGCCATTTGATGCTGAGAACTCAGGTTGGTCGGTTTGTTCTTTAAAAGCGTTTGCTGTTGGACCCTAATTAACACACGTAATAGTGTTAGCTTCAGTTTGCTGAATTTGTGCAGTGCGAGGACCCTAGGTGACGCTTCATTTCCCCGGTGCTCACCACTCATCCCTGAGTACCATTTTCAGAGATACTTAAGTTATGGCATAATTTCTGAGGCTCTCAGCTTCAGTTGCTTACGTTGCCTATGTGTCGAACTGACCCTTAAATTTAATTTTCTGTTAACTCTGTCAAGCATAAGGGGGCCAAGTGGTTTAACTGATGTTTTTGTCAAGTTTTTTTTTTTTTTTTTTTAGTTTATTTCCTTTAATATTTTTCAAATGAAAATTTGTTGGGTTTTTTTTTTTTTTTTTTTTTAGGTAGCATAATTACTTTTGTATTAGTAGGAGTATGGTTTTAGCTTAATACACTGCCTGTATAGGAAAATAATTAACTTCCTTTCGAGACCATCTTCAGACAAGGGAAAATATGGTCTTTCAAGGCAGGTACTGCATTTTTTTCACTAAACGTGTATGTTGTTGTTCTTTCATTTTGTAATATTTATTTCAACTTAGGAAGGGCAGTGTAACCGCTGCGACTTCCTCTATAGGTTTATCCACCAGTACTGAAATCCAAATAGTTCTAATGTATGCTTTTAAGTCATGTTAGAGACAATCTGACTTCCACTACATTTCTACTTGGTTTGTACATTCCATTCTGCTGAATCCAGAGTCTCATCTAACTTGTATTTGTTGGAGGGCATGTTATTTGTATATTACAATGCTGTCACTGTGTGACGTCCCATATGAATTTCGATGTCGATCACATTGCACTCGATCTGCTGTGATTACGCTTAGAAATACTGTTGTTGCTAGATGCAGTGTGATTTTTTTTTTAATGAAAAAATCCCCTCCTGTTAACAATTGAGTCTATGGTTTCAAATGTGATTATGTTCCTGTAAGATACAGCTGAGCTATCGGTTTTTTTGTTATAACTAAATCTTTGTGGGTTTTTTTTTTAATTTTATAAAGCTGGAAAAGATCAAATGCTGTTCTGTTCATTGTCAACAGTGTTGTGTTCATTTTTATGTATGTTCCTTATAAGTAAGGAGCCTTCAAAAAATAAAATTATTAAAGGAGCAGATACTCTTGTTGGCTTCCGTGAGGTTTTATTGTGCACTTTTATGTTGTATGTTTCATGAAATGCAAAATGCTTTTTGTTTCTTCTTTAATCCCTTCATCTGTATGTTGACCTCGCTTTTGATATGGCCTTTCAGAACTGACACGCGTTCCTCACAGGTGATCTAGAAAAGGAACCCCCGTGAATTGTGGTAGGTTTATGAATTAAGCTGACATAGTAACGCCACCCCCCGTTTGATCCAGTGTTCTTGCGGTTTATCAGAAGGGAGGGTCATTGCAATGACAAAGTTGGTGGAGTGGCCGGTGGTTGACAGGATCCCTCTTCTCTCGCTGGTCTTGTACACTGGAGCCAGGTAACTGGGTCGCTGTGGAATGTCTGCTTTCTTACAAGGCTTGAGCCATATCTGCAGCAAAGAAGAATACTTTTCACATCAGTGTGAAAATATTTTTTTTTTTTAAAAAAAAACAGGAGGGGGGGTTGAAAACATTCCCAGCTGGGCTGTTTTGCTTTTTTACAGATAGGCCCGAAAACCTGGTTTTTGTTTCTCTTTTCTTAGAAGATAGATTGCTCCCTTTGAACAAAATCTGCAACACGGAAGGTACCGTTGCCGTTGTTATTAGTAGAGGATTCTCGGCTCCTCTCAGAGAAGTTATCTTTCAAAAAGAATCTTTTTTAATGCCGTGAAATGTTGAGAATTGTCCTGTTTCTCCCTTCAAGACTACGATGTAGGTATTCATTCCACAGAATTTGTTCACGTATAATACTGTGAAAATGCTAAAAAATGAAATAATGTACGCTCACCACAGGTACTGTATCGTAGAGGATTTTCGGATGGGATTCTCCTAGCTTTTTAGTTTCTCTGTTCCAACGTGCTCCGTCCAAGAACAGTCCCTGGATGTAGACCCCTGAATGAGTTGTATAAGAAGAGAACATCACATAGAAGCTGCGTTTTCTAGCTGAAAGCAGCAGCTGGCGCAGCACGCTTTGCTGTCAGCTGATTGTGTCAATTTTAGTGTTACAAATGAAAGTCAAATAATTAATTTTAACACAGTCTTTCTTATACCGCGTGTGTGGGAAACTGTTAATCACAGCCTGAACCTCTGATGAACCATGTGAGGCGAGTGACGGGTCAGCTGCGGGAGCACAGGTGAAGGTAATTCAGCTGTGCTCCAGGAAGGGGTGGAGCTTGACTCCACCTCTCCTAGATCCCATTTAAGGGCAGACCACCGCTAAAGCAGCATCTCTTTTGGAGATGGCTCCTGTGTGGAGTTTCTTGCGGCGAGCATCCATTCTAACTGTGAGCCTCAGTGCGGGTGAGTTACTGCTCTAAAACTTCTGGCTATCCATTTATTACAACCTTGTATAATAACAACTGTACATTTGGTGAGCCAGGCAGGAGACGTAATGTCTTCTTTGTGGAGAATGTACAAATGGGTCAGGGGGGAGAACATCACCCCCTTAGACAAGATGATTCCGTTGCAGATCCCAGGGTTTATGGGTTCTCCCTATTATCAACTGGCCGCTATAATTGAGAAATGGGGTTTCTCCTGCGGGTTATGGGGAATTTTTCTTCATTCTGCATGGTGGAATACTTTGAAGGACTAAATAAGGACATCTTGATTACAAAAGAAAGGCTATTAGCTGCTTCTACAGTGGCATGGCCACTATTAACTGCATTAAATCAAGCAGAAATCAGATCGAACGTATTAGAAAGTGAGAATCAATTTTTAAAGGACCGTATCGGAAAAATAGAACAAGAACTTAGTATACTGACAGGGAAAAGACCCCTATTACGTTCCCCGGTCTCTCAGGTCCGTAATATTTTGATGAATGATGATTGTGTATCTGAAACAACAGACCTGGTTAAACAAGGGGATGAAAATACTAAAGTTGACTTGGAAGAGCCTGTTATGACGGACTTCATACAACTCCATCCTATTATAACACAAAAAACAAGAAAGATCCAAGATTGACCGGCAGGGGTGCCCCCTGATCATTGGCCCCCTGCTGAAACCCAATTTCATGTCACGGCCCGACCATACACGGCCACGGAATTAATGGACCTGGTACAGCGGTTTTGTCAACAACCCGGAGAAAGTGTGCCAACTTGGTTGCTACGCCTATGGGATTCAGGGGCGGAAAGCGTTACGGTCAGTGGACCTGAATTATCGAAACTGGCCATTGTAACTGTTCACCCTGCCCTTAGGCAGAGTTTATATGGCGGAACCCAGTTCCCAGAGGAGAACCATTCTATTCTGGATTGGTCGATGGCCGCGTGTCGTATGGTCTGGCCAAATGAGTCAGATATGCCATTAAATTCAGGATTGCGGTCCTCTATGGAGGACCTTCAAAATCATATCAGGGAGCTAGGAATGAGAGAGGCCATTTATGAAGACTCCTTTGATAGGATAGCCCTGATATGGTTAAATTCTCAGGAGGAGTGAGGGACCTATTCTTGCAACAGGCCCCTTCTCGTATGTATGGCACTTTGGTGCCGATACTAAACCCTCCGGTAGCATCAGAGGCGGCAGTTCAACAGGCAGCTCAGCTAGTAGCCGATCTAGGAGAAACAGCACCTGCAAACTAAATGTTATATTCGAGTGTTAGAGGAAGCTGAAGTTATGCCGGTGGTTAGAAGTAAGGGGCCGGCTCCGTAAGCTCCTCAGTCAGGACCCATAAGGGTATCCCGAAAGCAAATGTTTTATGACCTTATCGGGGCTGGCGTTCAAGTTGCGAAAAATGATCGGCGGCCCAACCACATTCTCCTTCAGCTGTGGAAACAGTTGAAGGATGATCAAAAATTTCAAAATTACCCTAGAAAATCAAGGGTAAGAATTATAGAAAGAAAACCAACAATAACATGGAATTTAGCAGATTTTATTGTTCCCGATAAGAGAAAGAAGCCATCTCAGGTGTCTCGGGCCACAATGCCCGAGCCACCCCGGAGGTAAAAGACCTGAACCTGGCTCAGTTAATGGCATGGCAAGGGACGTCAGTCCCCCTAGGGCTTCCAGACGGGACCGGAGGCCTTATGTAGAATTGACAATATTCTGGTCCTGAAAAAATATTCAGAGAGTTATGGCCCTAGTCGATACAGGGGCAGAAACATCGATAATTTACGGGGATCCGGCCAAATTTCATGGTAACAGAGCGATGATTGGAGGTTTTGGGGGACAGGCCATTCCAGTCACCCCAACCTGGTTAAAACTGGGGGTTGGGCGTCTCCCACCTCGGGAATATAAGGTATCTATCGCCCCAGTCCAGGAATATATTCTGGGCATAGATATCCTATGGGGTCTGGCTCTCCACACGACTGTGGGAGAATTCAGGCTCCGAAAAAGGTGTATATTGCCTGTAGGGGGAGGTACAGGCAGTACTAAGAGGCCGTGCGAAGCATGAGCCTATTTGTCTGCCGAAACCACACCGGATTACTAATGTAAAGCAATATACACTCCCAGGTGGCCAAGAGGAAATAACGAGAACAGTGCAGGAATTGGAGAAAGTGGGTATCGTAAGACCTGCACATAGCCCGTATAATTTCCCCATATGGCCAGTGCGGAAGTCGGATGGAACATGGAGGATGACGGTGGATTACGGAGAACTGAACAAGGTCACGCCGCCTATTCATGCAGCCGTACCCAGTATTGCCTCCCTAGTGGACACATTGAGTAGAGAAATCAAAATGTATCATTGTGTCTTGGATTTGGCAAATGCGTTCTTCAGCATTCCGATTGCTGAAGAATCGATTGCTGAAGATTGCTGAAGATCGGTTGGCATTCACGTGGGAAGGCAGGCAGTGGACCTTTCAGGTCCTGCCTCAAGGATACGTGCGTTCGCCGACAGATTGTCATAATCTAGCGGCACGTGACCTGGCTAAATGGGAAATAGCGGACAATGTCAATTTCAATCATTACGTTGACAATCTCCTGTTTACATCTGACTCATTAGAGGCAGTGGGACAAGCAGCGGATTTGTTAACCACCTATCCGCAGGAAAGAGGATGGGCTATAAATCCTCAGAAGGTGCAAGGCCCAGGCCTATCTGTGAAATTCCTGGGGGTAGTTTGGTCTGGGAAAACCGAAGCACTACCCAGTGCTTTAATAGATATGGTTCAGGCGTTTCCAGTCCCTACGACACCAAAGCAGCTGCAGGAATTTTTGGGTATATTGGGGTACTGGCGCTCCTTTACACCTCATTTAGCGCAGCTGCTAAGACCATTATACAGACTCGCGAAAAAGGGGCAATTATGGGATTGGGGGAAAACGGAACAGGACGCTTTCCAGCAGGCGAAACTGGCAGTTAAACAAGCCCAGGCATTGGGTATATTTGATCCAACCGTCCCAGCTGAATTAGATGTTCACGTTACTCAGGATGGTTTTGGCTGGGGCCTGTGTGGCAACGCCGGAGTTCTGTTCAGACCCCTATTGGATTCTGGTCTCGAGTTTGGCACGGAGCAGAAGATTGATATAGTATGATTGAGAAACAGTTATTGGCTGCCTATTCAGCATTGCAGGCAGTAGAACCGATAACCCAAACGGCAGAGATCTTAGTCAAAACCACTCTGCCGATCCAGGGGTGGGTAAGAGATCTGACCCACCTTCCTAAGACGGGGATGGCCCAAGCACAAACGGTGGCACGATGGGTCGCCTATCTCAGCCAAAGAAGTAGTCTGTCTTTGTCACCACTGAAAGAAGAATTACAGAAAATCCTAGGCCCGGTGACATATCATAGTGATGCACCGAGAGAAACGTTGGTCCCTCCACCGGAGAAGAGTCCCGTTCAGGAAGGAAAATATCCCGTTCCTGAAGATGCGTGGTACACGGATGGATCCAGCAAGAGCAACCCAAGCAAGTGGAGAGAAATCATCCCTCTACTGAGACAATCTGGTTCGATGAGGGGGACCGTCAGAGCAGCCAATGGGCAGAATTGCGAGCCGTGTGGATGGTTATAACCAAGGAACCCGGTGATGGTACTCTGAACATCCGTACAGATAGTTGGGCTGTATATCGGGGGCTCACTCCTTTGGATTGTGCAGTGGGCTACCCAGGAACGGACTATTCACGCCCGACCGATCTGGGGTAAAGACATGTGGTTAGACATATGGAATGCAGTTAAACACAGGACTGTGTGTGTCTACCGTGTCTCTGGTCACCAACCCCTACGGTCACCGGGAAATGATGAAGCCGACACGCTGGCCCGAATTCGATGAATTGAGAGTTCGCGGTCCGAGAGCATTGCCCGTTGGTTACATCAGAAACTGCGACATGCTGGTCAAAAGATAATGTGGGCAGTGCTAAAGCATGGGGGCTGCCCGTACAATTATCTGACATCACCCAGGCATGTCAAGATCGCGACGCTTGCTCGAAGATGAGACCGAGATTGTTGCCTGAAACAGCAGCCCACGTTGCTAGAGGATACAGTCCTCTCCAGCGATGGCAGGTTGATTACATGGGGCCCCTCCCTCGGTCTGAGGGGGCGAGGTATGCCCTGACCTGCGCCGATACTGTAAGTAGGCTACTCTATCCGGTACCAAAGGCAAATCAGGCATACACAATTAAGGCACTCATGAAACTGATGTCTGCCTACGGGACGCCTCAAGTGATCGAGAGCGACCGAGGGACTCATTTTACTGGTGCAACAGTACAGCGTTGGGCAGAAGAGAACAACATTGAATGGCGATTCCAGCTGCCATATAATCCGACTGGGGCAGGCCTCATTGAACGTTATAATTCTCAAGGCTGCCCTCTATGAAAGTCTATGAAACCCTGCGGGACCTGAATGAAAGACCTCAGGATGGCAGGCCTAGCGCCCTAAAAATGCTACAAACGATATGGGTCTCCCCGCTTAGGATCCAAGTTACGGGCACTGATAATCAGGTAAGACCCCAGATCGGTAGTGAAAATAACGTTCTGCTCCCCGCCGCTGAGATTTTAGAACCGGGAATCCATAGGATAAAGTGGCCCTGGAAGGTGCAGGTAGAACCCAAGTGGTGTGGTCTGCTGGCTCCTTGGGGGAGATTATTGGAGGTGGGAGGCTCAGTAGCCCCCTCGGTGATAAGTACGTGGCCTACGGATATGGTGGTCAATACTGCGATCTTTATTGCTAAAGGGACACCCATCGTGTCCCTGTGGCAGATCAAGACGCCTCCTTTGGTGCCAGATATAGTTATGCAACCACAGATAAGTGGCCAAAGGGTGTGGTATAGGTGACCGGGGCATGCTCCGGTACAAGCTGAAGTATTGACCCAGGATAGAAATACGGCCTGTATCCTACCCTGGAGGGCACACCTTCCCCTCCTGGTACCTTTGAAACATCTGTATTACTCCCCGAGTCTTTGAGCTTCCAGAATCACCGGAAGGAATGGGACTGATGAAACACAAATGGACACGCACCTCCTGATTGCTTGCCTCCGGCAACATCAATCAAGCACTGGCCCATGGAAGACCGTGAACTTTCATCAATCATCGCTTGAATTATGTTAACATACATTGCAATGGGAAATTGTATAAGCGTCGCGTTGGATCCCCGTAATAAGGAAAAACTCACCTGGTTCGTGCTGTGAAGGGGTGGAGTGTATGGGAAACTGTTAATCACAGCCTGAACCTCTGATGAACCATGTGAGGCGAGTGACGGGTCAGCTGCGGGAGCACAGGTGAAGGTAATTCAGCTGCGCTCCAGGAAGGGGTGGAGCTTGACTCCACCTCTCCTAGATCCCATTTAAGGGCTGACCACCGCTAAGGCAGCATCTCTTTTGGAGATGGCTCCTGTGTGGAGTTCCTTGTAACGAGCGTCCATTCTAAGTGTGAGCCTCAGTGCGGGTGAGTTATTCCTCTATCACCTCTGGCTATCCATCTATTACAACCTTGTATAATTACAACTGTACGACGATTATACTTTGTATAATTACAGTTCTGTAAAGTTTTAGAAAGTTACAGCGTCCAGCAGCGTGTCCAGTCTTCAGCAAGTACTGAGAGAAGGTAGGTTTTAAAAAAATAAATTACAGGACATTATTGTCACATTTGTCGTTATAAACGTCTCTGTATATAATGCATTATTATGAACTTGAATCAGTTTTTACCGAGGATTTGATCGTATCTCAAAAAGTCTTTCGGTAGTTAAACGTGATTGTTTCACAGATGGTTTCAAATGGTGACTCATTTATACCTTTTAAGTTAAGGTCGGGTTGTTCTTTATATGTTTGTTAATTTTTAAACAATAATTATAAATAAAACAATATGCGATATATAATATTTGATATGATCACTGTTGTAGGAAGTTGTGGGGTAAGAAATATCCTCTGCTGGTGATATTATTTTATTCATCCAGGGAAAAACAGACTGCACTAATGTCTTGTGTAGTCTTTCATTTTGCCTCTTCTCTATGAGGAAGTTCGTGTGGGGGACAGTGCCCGTCTGTATGTTTCTTAAGCAATGAAGTTAATGAACGTAGTTAGTTAACTCTTGCGTCTGCAGATTACTGTTAAGTAATGATTGCGTTTACTTACCGTCCTCGGGAGCAACTTGATATTCCCGATCTTCCAGAACTTCATAGTCAAATGCTAACAGGTCTATTGGAATAGTGTACTTTCTGGCATAGTTCTGCTGGGCTCCTGTTAAGAACGCTTGTGTGAAGAAGAATCCTGAAATCCAGAAGACGGGCGGCATGCCATTTTCATACCACATCTGCAGCAGAAAAAGACAGATGAGGGAGTGAGGAAGCATTTGGTTTTGGTAGTGTTTAGAAAGCAACTTGTGTAATAACAGCCCAAGAAATTTCTCCTTTCGTGCATCCGGGGCGTGACTCTTATGTTTCAGAAAGCAGCGGTATTTTTTTGCACTGCTCAGCAACAACTAGAATATTGGCGTGTTATATCAACATTGTTTTTCTCCTAGAGCCAACGCTGAGAAGAAATTAACTCTGTCCCAGATGAGACCTGAACTCAAGCGAAGGCATATTTTAGCGTTTGCGGTATCATAGTCTTATTAGATGACGGACATTGGTCGTCTTCAGTTAATAGAGGTCGCTGAGCCACAGAACTGTGCTGAGCCTTGAGGTTACTTAATTATTTAAGGTCAGTTTTGGGGATCTGTAATCGTACAGGTGAAGGGCCCAAGTAACTGCTTGTCATTACCTTTGTCCAAATTCATTCTACTGTAAGTTATTATTTGACGTTAACGTAACAGATTTTGTGTTTAAATGCTTTGCTGGTTGATGGGAAAGGGATCTCAGCAGCATCCTTTAAAGTAAGTGAGTTCTCTTTTCTTTATCTTTACTGGGGCTTTGAGGAACGTGGTCTAGATGGAGGTGCGTCTACCTATAACAGTTGTGGTGGGAACTAGATCATATTAAGGGTCCCTTTAAACCCAAAACATTCTACCCAACTCTAAACGTTTGTCCCCGTCACGCAAGAAGGACCTGGAGAACTACAGGCCAGTGAGTCCTACCTTTGTACCCGGGAAGATCGTGAAATAGATCCTCCTGGACAACATGATTGATCACATGAGGATTGAGAGTGCGATTGGAGACAGCCGGCGTGGCTTCAGTGGGGAAGGCCTTGCCTAACCAATCTGGTGCCCTTCTATGCTGGAGCGATGGCACAGGCCGACAAAGGGAAGGCGACTGATGTCATTGACCTGGACGTGAGCAAGGCCTTCGACGTGGTCCCCCACCACATCCTTATCTCCAAATCGGAGAGATGTGGATTTGATGGATGGAGCACCCGTTGGTTAAGGAAATGGTTGAAAGGGCACAGACAGGGTGGTGATTAATGGTTCTGTGTCCAGGTGGAGGCTGGTAATGAGAGGTAACCCCCAGGGGTCTGTCTCGGGACTGGCGCTCTTTCTGTAACATCTTTATCTATCGATCACATAGAGAATGGAAGCGAGCGCACCCTCAACAAGTTTACTGATGACACGAAAATGAGTGGAGTGGATGACACGGTGGAAGGGAAGGGATGCCATTCAAAGGGACTGCAACTGACGTGAAAGGTGGGGCTGGATGAATCTAATGAGGTTCAAAAAAGCTAAGTGCGAAGTTTAGCACTTTGGATGAATGAATCCCAGGCATTTCTAGACACTGGGAGGAGTAATCCTTGAGAGTAGCCCTCTAGAGAATGACGTGGGGGTCCTGGTGGATGGAAAACTCAAGATGAGCCAGCAGTGTGCTATTGCAGGAGGTTGCGGATGCCTCATCCCTGGAGGTGTCCAAGGCCCTGAAAGGTGAAAGAAGGGCCCCGCGGTAAAGGAGAGAAGGGAACTTTACAGAAACTGGGACAGGGGTAGTGAAAAGTTGGTTTATGTAGAAGCTGTTAGAAGAATGGGGATTGCAGACACCGCGTCTGGAATAACAAGGGGGATGAAGGCCATAAAGATAAGGGTGCGACAGAACACCGAGGTGAGGTGAACACCCGAGAACACTGAGGTGATTAGATGTCCACGGGACAAGCTGGAACCAGTTTGCGGGGTGCCCCTCCCTCTGGGTCGAAAGTTTACAGCGAGGAAGAGTGCGAGCCTTCACGAGGAAGACGATGAGCCTTCGTCCCATGACCACCCCCACGACTCACTACGCACGCGTAAGGGGGGAAGGGACCGCGTGTGAATTACTGCCAACTATTGATTATGTAATAGCTCAGCCTATATCTGTAGCACGCTTTCTCCAAATGGTATGCAAGTGAGGTGGAGCTATCCCCCTTGCGCCAGGGTGTACGCGCATCACTCATTAAACATACCTGCTTTATAATTACTTTGCGGTTATGAAGTTTGATTTCCGCAAGTCATCCCAGTTGGATGAGGCCCTGGACAGCCTGGTCTAGTATTAAATGGGGATGTCGATGGCCCTGCCTGTGCGGTTGGAGATTTGTGATCCTTGAGGTCAGTTCAATCTCAAGCAATTCTGTGATTCCTTGCTGCTACAGACATTAATCTGCTTGTTAAAAGGTCTGTAATAAATTCATTTCAGAAGCCCAATTCTGTTATCTGACATACAGTGCGGCTGGGACAAAGCAGCTTTCTTATTGTGCTGTTCGTATGTGTAAAGCGTAGTGCTTCATTAGATGCTGTGATGAACTAGTGAGTATACAACACCTGTGCACAAAGAAGCTGAACATTACATGCCAGTTACGCAGTGTAATTCATGTGTGTTAGCTTCAAGAGATGCCACCTCACATCAAAAGACCAAAATTATAAGCAGCACTGAAGAACTGTGCTTAAATGGAGTGTGCTTACCTCCAGGAATTTCAGTCTACTTAGGAAATCATTCATGTAGCTGCCCAGAGGCTTGAGGCTTGGGTAGGACTTACTCATCCATAGCGCTGGAATTTTACCTTTCAAAATGCTGCTGACAACATCCTCCAGTTCAGCTGACATCACTACGAGCCCCTAAAATGAAGGGATAAATGGAAGGAGATAAGGAGGGAGGGAAGGAAATGAAAGAACGATGACATGTATTTCTGAGGAAAGAAGGAGGGAGGGAATGATGACATGTATTTATGCAGGAAGAGTGAAGGGAGGAGGAAAGTTGAGAGTGAAGAGAGGGGGAGAGGGCGCAGGGGAGGAGGAATGGAATGGAATGGAATGGAATGGAATGGAATGGAATGGAATGGAATGGAATGGAATGGAATGGAATGGAATGGAATGGAATGGAATGGAATGGAATGGAATGGAATGGAATGGAATGGAATGGAATGGAATGGAATGGAATGGAATGGAATGGAATGGAATGGAATGGAATGGAATGGAATGGAATGGAATGGAATGGAATGGAATGGAATGGAATGGAATGGAATGGAATGGAATGGAATGGAATGGAATGGAATGGAATGGAATGGAATGGAATGGAATGGAATGGAATGGAATGGAATGGAATGGAATGGAATGGAATGGAATGGAATGGAATGGAATGGAATGGAATGGAATGGAATGGAATGGAATGGAATGGAATGGAATGGAATGGAATGGAATGGAATGGAATGGAATGGAATGGAATGGAATGGAATGGAATGGAATGGAATGGAATGGAATGGAATGGAATGGAATGGAATGGAATGGAATGGAATGGAATGGAATGGAATGGAATGGAATGGAATGGAATGGAATGGAATGGAATGGAATGGAATGGAATGGAATGGAATGGAATGGAATGGAATGGAATGGAATGGAATGGAATGGAATGGAATGGAATGGAATGGAATGGAATGGAATGGAATGGAATGGAATGGAATGGAATGGAATGGAATGGAATGGAATGGAATGGAATGGAATGGAATGGAATGGAATGGAATGGAATGGAATGGAATGGAATGGAATGGAATGGAATGGAATGGAATGGAATGGAATGGAATGGAATGGAATGGAATGGAATGGAATGGAATGGAATGGAATGGAATGGAATGGAATGGAATGGAATGGAATGGAATGGAATGGAATGGAATGGAATGGAATGGAATGGAATGGAATGGAATGGAATGGAATGGAATGGAATGGAATGGAATGGAATGGAATGGAATGGAATGGAATGGAATGGAATGGAATGGAATGGAATGGAATGGAATGGAATGGAATGGAATGGAATGGAATGGAATGGAATGGAATGGAATGGAATGGAATGGAATGGAATGGAATGGAATGGAATGGAATGGAATGGAATGGAATGGAATGGAATGGAATGGAATGGAATGGAATGGAATGGAATGGAATGGAATGGAATGGAATGGAATGGAATGGAATGGAATGGAATGGAATGGAATGGAATGGAATGGAATGGAATGGAATGGAATGGAATGGAATGGAATGGAATGGAATGGAATGGAATGGAATGGAATGGAATGGAATGGAATGGAATGGAATGGAATGGAATGGAATGGAATGGAATGGAATGGAATGGAATGGAATGGATGGAATGGAATGGAATGGAATGGAATGGAATGGAATGGAATGGAATGGAATGGAATGGAATGGAATGGAATGGAATGGAATGGAATGGAATGGAATGGAATGGAATGGAATGGAATGGAATGGAATGGAATGGAATGGAATGGAATGGAATGGAATGGAATGGAATGGAATGGAATGGAATGGAATGGAATGGAATGGAATGGAATGGAATGGAATGGAATGGAATGGAATGGAATGGAATGGAATGGAATGGAATGGAATGGAATGGAATGGAATGGAATGGAATGGAATGGAATGGAATGGAATGGAATGGAATGGAATGGAATGGAATGGAATGGAATGGAATGGAATGGAATGGAATGGAATGGAATGGAATGGAATGGAATGGAATGGAATGGAATGGAATGGAATGGAATGGAATGGAATGGAATGGAATGGAATGGAATGGAATGGAATGGAATGGAATGGAATGGAATGGAATGGAATGGAATGGAATGGATGGAATGGAATGGAATGGAATGGAATGGAATGGAATGGAATGGAATGGAATGGAATGGAATGGAATGGAATGGAATGGAATGGAATGGAATGGAATGGAATGGAATGGAATGGAATGGAATGGAATGGAATGGAATGGAATGGAATGGAATGGAATGGAATGGAATGGAATGGAATGGAATGGAATGGAATGGAATGGAATGGAATGGAATGGAATGGAATGGAATGGATGGAATGGAATGGAATGGAATGGAATGGAATGGAATGGAATGGAATGGAATGGAATGGAATGGAATGGAATGGAATGGAATGGAATGGAATGGAATGGAATGGAATGGAATGGAATGGAATGGAATGGAATGGAATGGAATGGAATGGAATGGAATGGAATGGAATGGAATGGAATGGAATGGAATGGAATGGAATGGAATGGAATGGAATGGAATGGAATGGAATGGAATGGAATGGAATGGAATGGAATGGAATGGAATGGAATGGAATGGAATGGAATGGAATGGAATGGAATGGAATGGAATGGAATGGAATGGAATGGAATGGAATGGAATGGAATGGAATGGAATGGAATGGAATGGAATGGAATGGAATGGAATGGAATGGAATGGAATGGAATGGATGGAATGGAATGGAATGGATGGAATGGAATGGAATGGAATGGAATGGAATGGAATGGAATGGAATGGAATGGAATGGAATGGAATGGAATGGAATGGAATGGAATGGAATGGAATGGAATGGAATGGAATGGAATGGAATGGAATGGAATGGAATGGAATGGAATGGAATGGAATGGAATGGAATGGAATGGAATGGAATGGAATGGAATGGAATGGAATGGAATGGAATGGAATGGAATGGAATGGAATGGAATGGAATGGAATGGAATGGAATGGAATGGAATGGAATGGAATGGAATGGAATGGAATGGAATGGAATGGAATGGAATGGAATGGAATGGAATGGAATGGAATGGAATGGAATGGAATGGAATGGAATGGAATGGAATGGAATGGAATGGAATGGAATGGAATGGAATGGAATGGAATGGAATGGAATGGAATGGAATGGAATGGAATGGAATGGAATGGAATGGAATGGAATGGAATGGAATGGAATGGAATGGAATGGAATGGAATGGAATGGAATGGAATGGAATGGAATGGAATGGAATGGAATGGAATGGAATGGAATGGAATGGAATGGAATGGAATGGAATGGAATGGAATGGAATGGAATGGAATGGAATGGAATGGAATGGAATGGAATGGAATGGAATGGAATGGAATGGAATGGAATGGAATGGAATGGAATGGAATGGAATGGAATGGAATGGAATGGAATGGATGGAATGGAATGGAATGGAATGGATGATGGAATGGAATGGAATGGAATGGAATGGAATGGAATGGAATGGAATGGAATGGAATGGAATGGAATGGAATGGAATGGAATGGAATGGAATGGAATGGAATGGAATGGAATGGAATGGAATGGAATGGAATGGAATGGAATGGAATGGAATGGAATGGAATGGAATGGAATGGAATGGAATGGAATGGAATGGAATGGAATGGAATGGAATGGAATGGAATGGAATGGAATGGAATGGAATGGAATGGAATGGAATGGAATGGAATGGAATGGAATGGAATGGAATGGAATGGAATGGAATGGAATGGAATGGAATGGAATGGAATGGAATGGAATGGAATGGAATGGAATGGAATGGAATGGAATGGAATGGAATGGAATGGAATGGAATGGAATGGAATGGAATGGAATGGAATGGAATGGAATGGAATGGAATGGAATGGAATGGAATGGAATGGAATGGAATGGAATGGAATGGAATGGAATGGAATGGAATGGAATGGAATGGAATGGAATGGAATGGAATGGAATGGAATGGAATGGAATGGAATGGAATGGAATGGAATGGAATGGAATGGAATGGAATGGAATGGAATGGAATGGAATGGAATGGAATGGAATGGAATGGAATGGAATGGAATGGAATGGAATGGAATGGAATGGAATGGAATGGAATGGAATGGAATGGAATGGAATGGAATGGAATGGAATGGAATGGAATGGAATGGAATGGAATGGAATGGAATGGAATGGAATGGAATGGAATGGAATGGAATGGAATGGAATGGAATGGAATGGAATGGAATGGAATGGAATGGAATGGAATGGAATGGAATGGAATGGAATGGAATGGAATGGAATGGAATGGAATGGAATGGAATGGAATGGAATGGAATGGAATGGAATGGAATGGAATGGAATGGAATGGGAATGGAATGGAATGGAATGGAATGGAATGGAATGGAATGGAATGGAATGGAATGGAATGGAATGGAATGGAATGGAATGGAATGGAATGGAATGGAATGGAATGGAATGGAATGGAATGGAATGGAATGGAATGGAATGGAATGGAATGGAATGGAATGGAATGGAATGGAATGGAATGGAATGGAATGGAATGGAATGGAATGGAATGGAATGGAATGGAATGGAATGGAATGGAATGGAATGGAATGGAATGGAATGGAATGGAATGGAATGGAATGGAATGGAATGGAATGGAATGGAATGGAATGGAATGGAATGGAATGGAATGGAATGGAATGGAATGGAATGGAATGGAATGGAATGGAATGGAATGGAATGGAATGGAATGGAATGGAATGGAATGGAATGGAATGGAATGGAATGGAATGGAATGGAATGGAATGGAATGGAATGGAATGGAATGGAATGGAATGGAATGGAATGGAATGGAATGGAATGGAATGGAATGGAATGGAATGGAATGGAATGGAATGGAATGGAATGGAATGGAATGGAATGGGAATGGAATGGAATGGAATGGAATGGAATGGAATGGAATGGAATGGAATGGAATGGAATGGAATGGAATGGAATGGAATGGAATGGAATGGAATGGAATGGAATGGAATGGAATGGAATGGAATGGAATGGAATGGAATGGAATGGAATGGAATGGAATGGAATGGAATGGAATGGAATGGAATGGAATGGAATGGAATGGAATGGAATGGAATGGAATGGAATGGAATGGAATGGAATGGAATGGAATGGAATGGAATGGAATGGAATGGAATGGAATGGAATGGAATGGAATGGAATGGAATGGAATGGAATGGAATGGAATGGAATGGAATGGAATGGAATGGAATGGAATGGAATGGAATGGAATGGAATGGAATGGAATGGAATGGAATGGAATGGAATGGAATGGAATGGAATGGAATGGAATGGAATGGAATGGAATGGAATGGAATGGAATGGAATGGAATGGAATGGAATGGAATGGAATGGAATGGAATGGAATGGAATGGAATGGAATGGAATGGAATGGAATGGAATGGAATGGAATGGAATGGAATGGAATGGAATGGAATGGAATGGAATGGAATGGAATGGAATGGAATGGAATGGAATGGAATGGAATGGAATGGAATGGAATGGAATGGAATGGAATGGAATGGAATGGAATGGAATGGAATGGAATGGAATGGAATGGAATGGAATGGAATGGAATGGAATGGAATGGAATGGAATGGAATGGAATGGAATGGAATGGAATGGAATGGAATGGAATGGAATGGAATGGAATGGAATGGAATGGAATGGAATGGAATGGAATGGAATGGAATGGAATGGAATGGAATGGAATGGAATGGAATGGAATGGAATGGAATGGAATGGAATGGAATGGAATGGAATGGAATGGAATGGAATGGAATGGAATGGAATGGAATGGAATGGAATGGAATGGAATGGAATGGAATGGAATGGAATGGAATGGAATGGAATGGAATGGAATGGAATGGAATGGATGGAATGGAATGGAATGGAATGGAATGGAATGGAATGGAATGGAATGGAATGGAATGGAATGGAATGGAATGGAATGGAATGGAATGGAATGGAATGGAATGGAATGGAATGGAATGGAATGGAATGGAATGGAATGGAATGGAATGGAATGGAATGGAATGGAATGGAATGGAATGGAATGGAATGGAATGGAATGGAATGGAATGGAATGGAATGGAATGGAATGGAATGGAATGGAATGGAATGGAATGGAATGGAATGGAATGGAATGGAATGGAATGGAATGGAATGGAATGGAATGGAATGGAATGGAATGGAATGGAATGGAATGGAATGGAATGGAATGGAATGGAATGGAATGGAATGGAATGGAATGGAATGGAATGGAATGGAATGGAATGGAATGGAATGGAATGGAATGGAATGGAATGGAATGGAATGGAATGGAATGGAATGGAATGGAATGGAATGGAATGGAATGGAATGGAATGGAATGGAATGGAATGGAATGGAATGGAATGGAATGGAATGGAATGGAATGGAATGGAATGGAATGGAATGGAATGGAATGGAATGGAATGGAATGGAATGGAATGGAATGGAATGGAATGGAATGGAATGGAATGGAATGGAATGGAATGGAATGGAATGGAATGGAATGGAATGGAATGGAATGGAATGGAATGGAATGGAATGGAATGGAATGGAATGGAATGGAATGGAATGGAATGGAATGGAATGGAATGGAAATGGAATGGAATGGAATGGAATGGAATGGAATGGAATGGAATGGAATGGAATGGAATGGAATGGAATGGAATGGAATGAATGGAATGGAATGGAATGGAATGGAATGGAATGGAATGGAATGGAATGGAATGGAATGGAATGGAATGGAATGGAATGGAATGGAATGGAATGGAATGGAATGGAATGGAATGGAATGGAATGGAATGGAATGGAATGGAATGGAATGGAATGGAATGGAATGGAATGGAATGGAATGGAATGGAATGGAATGGAATGGAATGGAATGGAATGGAATGGAATGGAATGGAATGGAATGGAATGGAATGGAATGGAATGGAATGGAATGGAATGGAATGGAATGGAATGGAATGGAATGGAATGGAATGGAATGGAATGGAATGGAATGGAATGGAATGGAATGGAATGGAATGGAATGGAATGGAATGGAATGGAATGGAATGAGAATGGAATGGAATGGAATGGAATGGAATGGAATGGAATGGAATGGAATGGAATGGAATGGAATGGAATGGAATGGAATGGAATGGAATGGAATGGAATGGAATGAATGGAATGGAATGGAATGGAATGGAATGGAATGGAATGGAATGGAATGGAATGGAATGGAATGGAATGGAATGGAATGGAATGGAATGGAATGGAATGGAATGGAATGGAATGGAATGGAATGGAATGGAATGGAATGGAATGGAATGGAATGGAATGGAATGGAATGGAATGGAATGGAATGGAATGGAATGGAATGGAATGGAATGGAATGGAATGGAATGGAATGGAATGGAATGGAATGGAATGGAATGGAATGGAATGGAATGGAATGGAATGGAATGGAATGGAATGGAATGGAATGGAATGGAATGGAATGGAATGGAATGGAATGGAATGGAATGGAATGGAATGGAATGGAATGGAATGGAATGGAATGGAATGGAATGGAATGGAATGGAATGGAATGGAATGGAATGGAATGGAATGGAATGGAATGGAATGGAATGGAATGGAATGGAATGGAATGGAATGAATGGAATGGAATGGAATGGAATGGAATGGAATGGAATGGAATGGAATGGAATGGAATGGAATGGAATGGAATGGAATGGAATGGAATGGAATGGAATGGAATGGAATGGAATGGAATGGAATGGAATGGAATGGAATGGAATGGAATGGAATGGAATGGAATGGAATGGAATGGAATGGAATGGAATGGAATGGAATGGAATGGAATGGAATGGAATGGAATGGAATGGAATGGAATGGAATGGAATGGAATGGAATGGAATGGAATGGAATGGAATGGAATGGAATGGAATGGAATGGAATGGAATGGAATGGAATGGAATGGAATGGAATGGAATGGAATGGAATGGAATGGAATGGAATGGAATGGAATGGAATGGAATGGAATGGAATGGAATGGAATGGAATGGATGGAATGGAATGGAATGGAATGGAATGGAATGGAATGGAATGGAATGGAATGGAATGGAATGGAATGGAATGGAATGGAATGGAATGGAATGGAATGGAATGGAATGGAATGGAATGGAATGGAATGGAATGGAATGGAATGGAATGGAATGGAATGGAATGGAATGGAATGGAATGGAATGGAATGGAATGGAATGGAATGGAATGGAATGGAATGGAATGGAATGGAATGGAATGGAATGGAATGGAATGGAATGGAATGGAATGGAATGGAATGGAATGGAATGGAATGGAATGGAATGGAATGGAATGGAATGGAATGGAATGGAATGGAATGGAATGGAATGGAATGGAATGGAATGGAATGGAATGGAATGGAATGGAATGGAATGGAATGGAATGGAATGGAATGGAATGGAATGGAATGGAATGGAATGGAATGGAATGGAATGGAATGGAATGGAATGGAATGGAATGGAATGGAATGGAATGGAATGGAATGGAATGGAATGGAATGGAATGGAATGGAATGGAATGGAATGGAATGGAATGGAATGGAATGGAATGGAATGGAATGGAATGGAATGGAATGGAATGGAATGGAATGGAATGGAATGGAATGGAATGGAATGGAATGGAATGGAATGGAATGGAATGGAATGGAATGGAATGGAATGGAATGGAATGGAATGGAATGGAATGGAATGGAATGGAATGGAATGGAATGGAATGGAATGGAATGGAATGGAATGGAATGGAATGGAATGGAATGGAATGGAATGGAATGGAATGGAATGGAATGGAATGGAATGGAATGGAATGGAATGGAATGGAATGGAATGGAATGGAATGGAATGGAATGGAATGGAATGGAATGGAATGGAATGGAATGGAATGGAATGGAATGGAATGGAATGGAATGGAATGGAATGGAATGGAATGGAATGGGTTTCCTACCTTAATAGCTTTCTGCATGTTTAGGCACGACTCACGGATAATTGCCAATAACTTGTTAAAGCGTCCCATTTCTTGCACAAGCACAGTATTCATGCTCTGTATGTAAGTGGTGGGATATTTTCTTCTGGCTGCTTCAATGTCAAAGTCACGAGGAAGTTTACTGAGGATGTCTGCTGTCACTTCTTCAACCACCTCATCAGCAGATTTTGTGCCAGTACCTGATATCCGAGACTAAGGAGACAATCGTTTTGCTATCAGTAGTTATAATACAGGTAATTATAGCTGTTTTTTTTCAAATTTCTCATGATTTAATTTATTATTATTATTACTCTATTATTGCTATACAATGCACTGTTGGCAGCTTTTACTTTTTTGGTTTTTTTACATACCTGAGTAAGAAGAATGTTGTCAAATAACAGCTTTGTTTCTGATTGATCCCTTGTAATATCAGCATTTGCATTCATTCCAAATATCTCTGGGGAAGGATTCAGTGGGAGTGTCTTTGCATATTCAATGTAGCTTTGGTGCTAGAAGAAGTAAAATAGGGCATTACGCTTGTTATGCATAATTGGCCAAACAGCTCATGACAGGCCACAAGCTGTATTTCAAAGCCACCAAAAATGCTCCTTGTGGACACTATCTCAGCTAGGATACTATATAAACTAAGAGATCTAGACAGACGCTGACTGTATTTATCATATTCCTTCGGCCCGTTCTCTTTCTCTGAAATCAGGATTGCCCTTATTGAAATAAGTCCGGCCATTATTTGGGCGGCTATTGCAAAACACTCTGGACCCTTTTCTCTGCCTCCTG
Organism: Alectoris magna; assembly: GCA_030625065.1. NCBI lineage: Eukaryota > Metazoa > Chordata > Aves > Galliformes > Phasianidae > Alectoris > Alectoris magna. The sequence continues at coordinate 34,503,934 of CM060567.1, forward strand.
AGCTGGCCCTGCAGGTAGGTACTGTGCAGACTCTTGGTGTAACTCACCTGTGTGATACAGTGATCTATTACCGTCTCCTTTCTACCACCAGCAGCTATAAACAGCTAATTCTCTTATCCTATTTTATCATGATTTTAACTTGAGCGGGAAGGTCTATATCTGTGTGTGTGCATGCGTGTGCGCGCGTGTGAAACAATATTTTAATGAGACTATTTAATTTTTAATACAAAGCTGTAATTTCATTGCTTTCAAATACTTACATCTCCTTCGGGAGGGACAAAGTACAGGCCACTCGAATCAAATTTATAATCTCTATTTGTTATTATTTCTGACGAAAAGAACGTGTTCAGAACGCTACGGAGCGTACGGCGATCCCAGTCGTCGGTGACCCTTCCGCCGTAGTTACATTCCCCAGTCATATAGCGAAGGGCATCGTACGGTACCTCCTAGAGAAAACGAACAAAAACATCTGAGCCACAGCCTAGCGCTTATGCGGACGACATTAGTATCGCTGTCATCTCATTCTAAGCCATCCAAAACTCTCTCAGAAAACTTTAGAAACTGTTATTTACCGCTAAGGGTTCCTGCTTTTACCACGTATCTCCTTGATCTTCAGCTACGTTAGCAAGCCCCGGTTTATGAAAAGCTTAGCGGTACCTGTTAGGCTAAATGTTATTCTGCAAATAAGTAGTAATTGGCGTTAAATTTATGCAAATCAAGCTCACGATTAATCTGCGGTACTCTGGAGTTCAGTAATAACACTAGGGCTAATTAAGTCTCAGTTGGCGCCTGTTTTAGCGTGATGATTAACAGCTTGCAACAACACCTCCTAGAGCTGAAGCCACGGCATCTATCTAGAGGCTGAGTACGGTTCAGACAAAAAAGGCAACAACGCGGAGCGTACTCTGCTACATTCTGCACGGCGCAAAGTCTAAATGGCAATCTGAAAGTTTCCCGGATATATTACACAGAAATCATACCACGCTAACCTCTTAAAATCAGTGTCTTTCACACCGCCGCAAATAAACTTTCACTGCTCAGTCGCAGGCCCTTACTGATCCGCTGCCAAGGGAACACTCATCTGCCCCGGTACGTGCGCTCACTGCTCTCGGCAGTGCACGAGAAGCACACTCGGGGCTCGGGGAGGTTGCTGTACCTCGTACTGGTTGAGGAAGATGTGCAGCTGCTGCACGCTGATGCGCAGATCGGTCTCATTGAACTCATACGGAATGTTCCAACCCAGCGGCCCGAAATTCCGCCTTTCTTGCACCAGTGCGTGGAAGAAGCAGAGGCCGTACAGCAATATCTTGAACTCAGCCTTAAAAACAAATACTATTACATCACTAATTAATATATGCTTTAAAGAGTTTCATTCTTCCTCATGCCCCGTGCACAGCAGCACTCTCTCTGACTCGCTCAAATCCAGCAGCTCCTGCCTCGCTAACGTATTGTTTGGGATTCACGGGTAGCTTTTTTTTTCTTTGGGCATATAACAGATGTCAGCAGTAAATCATCACATCGTCTAACACAGTGCTTTGCAAATATTCTTTTAAACTACCTTGACACCTCAAAGCAGTTTTATTTTTAAAGCTAGCCACCTGCATGTGTCTAAGATACAAGCCATTTAAGGAAACCTGCAGGTAGGAAGCTCGGGTTTGGTTTGTTCGCAATTGCTAACATTTTAGCCGAGCGTAAGATCTCATTTAAAAGAACTATGCTATTACAGAGAAATTTCAAATAGTTTGCAGTCAAATAAGCTCACGCACAAATCTACTCCTGAAAACCGTGGTTTCTAAGTCTTACTAAAGGCAGTAGGAATTCGGAAGGGCATTTACATAAGAAGTCCGTAATTTACATTGGCCGGCCCAGATCGACAGAGCAACCAATTATTTTGTGTTTTCAATAAAAGCCGTGCTGAAACAACCTTACAGATTCGCTGTGACAAACAACACGTTTTTCATTTTTTGCTCAAGATGCAGATTATTAACGCCACGCCACAAAATCACCAGTAAAGAAGTAGGAGATAAGCAGTAAAATAAAAATCACGTTTACTTTGCTGCTGTAGTTCAACTGCAGTGCAGGACAACTATTTAATTTGGTTCATTTTGTCCCCGGAGCTTACATACACAGTCACGGTCTTCTTTAACTGCTTCACAAAGTAACACCGCCACCGCATCACTAACCGTTTTTTTGCAGCTGTTGAAAAAGTTAGGGTCAGATATCGGATCCATCAAGTACGAGCGAATTATATTGGCTCGTAAACCTTTTGGCGCTTCATTAGTCATTTTCACTCCATTCTGAAGTACGGACACAGGAAACGTGGGCGACGGGTAACTGGTGAGCCAGATTCTGAAATCCGGATGCGTCGCGTCAGGGTTAAGCTCCTACAATCAACACAAAACAAAAGCAACTGGAAGAAATGACGGACTACTATACGTCTCCACTGTTATTATTAAAGCAACTTGTTTTTGAGGGAGTAGAAAAATATACCGGTTTAAGGTTTAATTTCTTAAATGCTCGCAAGTGACAACGGTAAGATTCCCGGTTACGACAATTTCCATTTCACCGGACATCGGAGTAGTTTTATTAAAGGCTTCAGAATTTTGAGCTACAATTTGTTCTTCGGCTGCGGAAGACATGTACAAAAACGAAAGCAAACGGTGCGCTTCAACAGCAACAAAATGCGTGCTTATCATATTTACTGCTGTAGAGCTCTTCTCAGAAAGGCTGTGATAAATAGTATCTGCACATCAGAAATCTATTGAGTATATTGGCATGAAATATACTCTAGTATTTCTTTGGAAACGTGTACCTGTTCAAGGGTAAAATTCCTTAGCACGCTGCTTTTCTGCAGCGACAGACACGCCAAGAAAGCTCTGGTCCTAAGGAGGCGGTCATAGCGCTCGATTTACCATTCAACGAATAGGCCACATCCACAGTATTTGTGGGCACGCTTCTTGGCGCAGTAGGCAGACGGAAAAGGAACCAACACAGATAACTAATGGGTTACTTATTTTTACCTCGCAGACTCTTTCCAGTGTTGGCATCCACGAGCTTGCCAGATGACAGTTCTGCAGAACTACCCACGCTCCTTCCTTTACTGCCTTCTCTATCATTTTCATGGCTATCGGGCCTTGGCCTTGACCAAGTGACAGGGAACTAAGCTTTGCGTCACTGTATCCCTGCATAGATAAATCACGCTATAAGTTAGAAAATATTGTGGAAATACACCGCGTTTTCTGCTATGAGAGTTTATTTACGTATGTCTCCTTAAACTACTTCACTCATTATATATTATATAACACAGTTAGAAATTTTTATTTACATGACCCCAGTAGATCGAAACCTCCCATCTGTCATCTACCAGCAAAAGGCAACTTCCAACTACGCGTCTATTTAATTCCGAAGTTTACAGTTCCGACAGTCACAAAATGCTCCTGAAAACAGGATGCTCTTTAGGGATGCAGACAACTTGCTATAAAACGCAGGATGCATTTACAGTTCAGCGTCTGCAAAGCGGATACCTGTCACTATCAACAGCGAAGAATTCAGGCGCTCACAGGCAGCAGTACAAGAAACGAATCTTACCAAAACCTAGCAGCTTTATACTAACAATACTCTTTTATAAATGTACTTCTGGAATTTTTTCGTTTGTTTCTTTTAAATGCCATAATAATAATAGTCAAAGCCAGCAAAAATCTACATATGAATTGTGAGGTGTAAATGCCACCTGGGATCTTAAGATCTTGTATTACTACACCGTCTGTGAGTTAAGTCATCTATGTTGTATAGTTGTAATTATACAAGGTTGTAGTAGATGGATAGCCAGAGGTTATACGGAAATATCTCACCAACACTGAGGCTTACAGCTAAGATGGATGCTCGCCACAAAGAACTCCACACGGAAACAACCCCCAGAAGAGACGCTGCCTTAGTGCCGGTCAGTCCTCAAATGGGATCTAGGAGAGGTGGAGTCGAGCTCCAACTCTTCCAGGAGCACAGCTGAATTACTTTCATCTGCGCTCCCGCAGCTGATCCGTCCCTTGCCTCAGGTGGGCAATCAGAGGTTCGGGCTGCGATTAACAGTTTCCCGTACGTATGCTTTTTTTTCCCCCCCATTTTCCATTTGAGATTGCACAAGCTCCGTAAACACATCGGGACATAACAGCATTATAGAACGTACTAAATTAGTTAACATAAAAATACTTGCAAACAACAGACAAATGCTTCCTAAAAACAATCCACCTACATTATTTTATGTTTTCTGTTAAGGAGAAAACCGAGATAAGCTGCAACATGCTTTTAGGCACCTAGGAACGGGTTTCTGAGCTTAAATAGCTATTCATAGAAACACCCAAACGCACACACAAACGCATCACCTATCTAAAAAACACCTGGAAATATTACAATACCTGATCATCAGCAAACTTAACGAGCGCTGCCATGGGGTCGGCTCCAGGAGAAAGTACAAATATCAGCGGTGCACAAGAGTGGCTGTCAGAAAACGCTCTCGACAAATCAAATGGCGGTGGCTCAATAAATGGACGGCCCAGGTTGCGAACAACAAACTCCTGCACCATCGGTATTACCTCAAAAAAGGAAAAAAAATAGATTTTGCATGTCTTATTTACGCTAAAGCATTAATACATCGCTTTGAACAATCAAACGTAAATGACAAGGAGAGCATGGCTGCTAAAAAAATTAAGCAGCAATTCAACCCCGGTGAAATGATTTAACGTGTGTAAAAAGAAACCAAAATAGTCTTGCAATGAAAACTTGCACTGAAGCGGTTGAAATAAGAAGTGACTCTTAATATCATTTCTGCCCTGTATTATAACAGACTAACGTGTTGGTATAAGAAGCTGGACTTCTTTCTGCATGCACTCCATTTGCATCAAGCACAGGATTTCAGTTTGCAAGTCTCCTAATTGAGCTTGTTTCCAAAGCGATAGTATCTCGGCTTAGTAAACCGTTGCATACAATAGTATCCTACATGCCGGTCTTTCGATTTTCTACTCGAGTTAAGCAGGCGCAGTACCCGAAATGACAGACAATTTAAAAGAAGACAGTTGAAAGCTTTGATCCCGTAAACATTTTCAGATAGATTTCTCCTTTATATCACTACTCGTTCTTGTCTGCCTTTTGACTGGCGCATCTTAAAACACACACCGAACGTTACATAAATATTTTTCCACCGCTATACAATTCTAACAGTACCCGCAAATACAGTGTAAGATTTTGATATCCAGACATGAAATTCAAGAAATGCCAAACGTTTCAAAAACACCAGCGTTAACGCACCCGCTTTCATCACAAACGCTGCATTTCTAATCGCTTCAATATAAACTACGTGAGACATTGCTAAATTTCTATTAGCTTTTCACTTACGCTTCTGACATTTCAATTATAAATTCAGTTGTTTTCATACCATATAAACATCATTTCTTACACTTAGTAAATACACAGTAAGAGAAATTACACACCTATGAGAGAAACCAACAGTAGATTCAGCTTTCAGTTACCTCACTCCTACACTCACACGTGTTTTCGCTTACTTTAAAGCCCACCCTGCTTTACAGGTGCAATGTATCACCAATTAGTAAAGTAGCTTAAATTGAAGAGCAAGAAAGGAGGGAGCTCTGAATTGCATTCCTCACAGGCAGTACAGATGGAGGTGCTTTTGAAAGAGCTCGTTTCATCTTCAAAGCTTTTGAGTGATTTTAAAGAGATGTACGACTATGAAAAACGCTTAAAAACCTTCACCAACTGGCCTTTTGTGAATAACTGCAAGTGTACTCCGGAAAATGTAAGTGTGGAAATGAATGCTTTGATTACATCCTTTTTTTGGTATGCTATGACTGAATGCAAAATCTGTCAACTTATTACATTTAAGCAAAGTTGTAAGTCTCTGTTTGGCCTATGACAAGAAGCTGAATGGTTTACCTTCTCTCTGCTGAGATACTGCAGCAGGTTGAGTACAAGTTTATGCGTTCAATTCATTGGCCTAGCTTTAATGCTTTGCATTTGTAACTTAGAGTTAGTTTTTTGTATTACGCAATGTTTTTGCTTGGAAATTCTTGCTTCAGACATCAGTCTTGAAGGATGTTCTACTTCTTTCAGTAGGAAAGATAAAGTAGCAGAACAATTACTACTTCGCTCAGAAACTGAAATCATCTTACTTTAAGTAACCTTGTCGCTTACATCTTTTCAGACTTCAACTTGAACGCTGGAAAAAGGAGACCAAGTTTCTGTTTTAGTAAACGTATGAAACATTTAGGCTAGATCTCAGCTAAGCCACACCGAAGAGTTTGTCGAAAATGCGACTATTCAGCTAGATTCAACTAACTTTATTTTGTTTGCTTTCTTACCAGACGTGATTCTAAACTGACAAGAAAACGCAATACTCAGCTCACACGGTTTATATGTAAGGGTTTTCTGTGGCCACGGTCTCAAACTGGTTTTTTTTCTGGGAAAAAAAAGAAAAAAAATCTATGCCTGGCTACAGCAGAGCTTGTGCACTGCTAACCCATCACGGAAATAGCAAGTGTACTCTGGTAGCCTGCAAACGTAACAACTATGTGGAAACACGTTCATTTGGTTACGCCATTCCTTATCCCTTTATTAGGCGATCTGCCTGCTCGCAGTTCTCAAACTAAAAACTTGTTTTTTGCTTGTTCCGTGTTAATAGACGCGGTTAGGAAAAACATCATCTTAAGTTCTCTAGAACGACTTGCTGAGCATGAGATGTGCGTTGGATCCAGTTTTAAACTTCCGAACTGTCTCTTGCAGATGGCAAAGGCAGGCTTTATCCACTGTCCAAGTGCAAGCGAACCAGATGTGGCAAAGTGTTTCTTTTGCTTGATAGAACTGGAGGGCTGGGAACCGACTGATGACCCATGGTAAGCACGGGTGTAACAACATTTTTAAGTATTTCTCTACATTTCCTTGACAACATCCCCTTATTCATTACAAACTCAGCATTTTTTCTAGCAGTTCACTAAACTGAAGCCTACTGAAAGCTTATCACGCCTTATACCTTGGAATATTTGTTAATTGTACTCCGTACTGTTTTTCTTTTCTCTTTTTGCATCTGAAGAGTATGTTCTTCATTCAGCAAGCAGAACACGGTTTCTGTCAACGCTGCCGAGTCAGCCCGGATTTTGCTTTGTACTCTTTCTCGCTCGCAGCCCACGTAACTAGTTTTATCTGACATCTACCGGAATGTCTTTCAGATGCAATCTGTAAAATACCTCCTCTACCACAGATAGCGATACTCGAGAGACCTGCCCGGTTTCTCATCTCTCGAAGCGTAACCTTCCTGGTTTTAATACCTGTTCTCGTTCTGGGCTTACGCTGCAGGGAGGAACACGCCAAACGTTGCAGCTGTGGTTTTTTATCTCTTACAAACCAGTTTGATGACCTGACAATGGAAGAGTATTACATGCTGGAGATGACGAGGCTAAGAACCTTCCTTGTAAGTGTTAACCAAAAAAGTACCTGACAAAGGCTGTGCGCTATTCAAACAGCGGTTGATGACCGGTACGGTCATCAAAAGCATACCTCTAAGCTAGGATTAGTAACAGATAAATGAGTTCTTGAGGATTTAAGTTCTGAACCGATCTGAATTGGACAGTTATGTTAATCATCTGAAATCTCAATCTTCAGTGCAAAACTGGCAGAAGCATAATCAACTCCTTTGAAGAAGAAGTTGCCGCAACTAGGAAGCGTCTTGTGGATAACTTTGTCTCCAAACATCAATATACACCACAGCCGCCGGCGCCTATCCAAGCTGATCCAACTCGCATACCTTCAGAAAGTTCGTACGACCAGTCCAAAGAAGTCCAGAAGTAAAGTCTGACTCTGACAATTTTTTTCCTCTTCTTGATACGGTAAAACTATTTTTATTAATATGTAAATACTGATGTTTTGTTGAACATTTGTTAGAGGAAGCGTAGAGAAATTTTTAAATAGGCTCTCTAGAGCAGAAGTAGTAACCATTTTACTTCTGTTTTTTACAAAATGCTTTGTCATGGCTAGGTGTGGGCTCATACCGTACCAATAACCTGTGAATATATGAAAAATACATAAGCAAGTATTTGTATCTCGCTTTTAGTAGGCTGACTTTTTTGAATAAAGACGAACAATGGTGAGCACATGTTGCGACGTATGCCGTATTCAAGCCTCTGAGCTAGACACTCAGAACCGTCCCGCATCAAAATACTTCCCACAGAACTAAACGGATCTGGGCGTCTGCAGTAATTACTACTGAACAGTTTACTCTACTGTTAAATTATCTTCCTAAACCAGTCTAATTGACTATGGATAGCGACATTAAAAAAAATTACGTAAGCCGAGTTGTCAGGCATAATGAAAAAGCCAAGTCGCTAGGCTTGGAAATGCTGGGATTCCGATAGCTGGAAACGCTCGGGAGATTACGGTGTACAGGCTGAAATGCAACAGAAGCCGAAGGCCTATCTTTCTGTATTAAGAAAACTCGATTATGCTTTCAGTTTTCTGGGAGGGGACATAGCTTGTCCAGACTAACCGAAGTTATATTCCATGCCGTATTGTCACGTTCGGCCACGAAAGCTAGGGTAAAGAAGGAGGAGAGGTAACGTTTGGAATGATGGCATTTGTCTTAACCGTATTTTTACCCGATGAACAGACTACAGCAGCGTGAGCTTTCAGTCTTACCGTTCCAGTAGTTACAAATTCTTTTTGTTTCTAAAACACGCTTTGTTGTTGTTGTTTTAATAAGGCGGTAGCCTTGTACGTACCTTGTCGGGTCTCAAACAGCGAATGACAAGCATCCTTTGGAATTCTCCCAACTTTTCTTGCCACTCTGCAGGAAAATCTTCGTGCTGAGGATCCTAAAAACACGTATGTTTCAGTTTTCTCTAGAGCATTTGTGAATTACCAGTTATCTTAGCTTAATACATCAATTTGTGAGGTACTTTTTATTCATCTGCAGGAATAGGACCGTTAATGCTTTTTCTTTTTTTAAAATGAGGGGGAAAAAACACACTAAGTGTATCTAGGGAGCTTCTTCTGCAGCAGAGGAGTTGGTCTAAATATTTAAACACCTAATTTGCAGGTGTTTAAAAAAGTAACAATCCCAGTTCCTCTCTTCTCTCGGAAGAAAATAGAAGAGAGCTGAGATACAGGAAACACCATAGTATTACATGATAACCGGTGTTTACGCTATATCCGAGTGAAACCGAACAGAAAAAGGAAGCCTGAGTCCAAGAATGCCCCAGAACTGACTTTTTAAGTGGATGACGAATACCGTAGTTACTTTACAGCAGTTACTAGACTCGAACAGCAGCAAGCGTGTGGCGTACGTTAATTTACTGAAGCACCGCACTAGCTGGCTACTGGTATTACAGCTGTGCCGGGGGAACTCTTAGGCTTGCTTGTAGAGGTCTGTGCACGGAGGTTCGCAGGCAGACCTGCACAAACTACGGATTCTGATAGACTCTGATTTAGCAAATAGAGTCACAGTGGAGCTTGCATTCTGCAAAGGACCTGGACTCCGACTCTCTCGTTCGGCCCATTTCTTCACATGTAATGCAGCGTTCTGGTTTCTAATCTTATTTTTCAATTAATATATGGGTAAAATAGGTATGTCGCAATGAAAACCCTAACAACTATTTAAGAGCGGGGCTAAAAATGGGCTAGTTTGGTATCACTGAGAAAATTAAGAAACGCTAAGGAACAAAGGTGGCACCGAAGACCGTAATGAGTCGTACTACTGATGAAAACTCTTCATTTCTCCATGAGAAGCAGAGACGCAGCAGTAAGCTTTGAGATTAAGTCAGCTGGCTGGGGGAAACCAAGCTTCAGTCCCTGCTCTAAGATAGAGAGCGTAACTTTTGATAAAATACATGGAACTCTCGAAGCAGGGAGATGGAGTCGGGTCTCCCCTCCTTTGGGAAGCAAGCCGAGTTGCAAGAGTAGGAGAATAAAATGTCTCGAGCTCATCAAAAGACTATTTGACAGCTGTATTCACTGTACGGTTACTTATGACAAGGGGGAAGGGGGGGGATGCTCGAGATCATTTTGTGCCCCCTTTCTCTTCTGTTCATACACAAAACTGCCCTTTGCCTGGTTGCGTGTTACTGGGTATAAACTGTATGGGTGAAAAAGATGGCCTCTATGCGAGAAAGAACGCTTTCTGAGACCCACTAACTAGCACTTTTTAACGTTCCAGTGCACTCAAAGGAAAGCATTACTGCTGGAACTGGATACTGAAAGAAAATGTTTTTTATAATAATGAGGCCTAAGCACCTCTCCCAGATCGTGACGGTGGACGACAGACCGTGCCATTCCTTTTCATCTACAATTCAGGGTTCAGTAACAGTGGTCCTAGTTCCAGTGTTCCTGCTCTGTAGGTTTTTTTTTTTTTATATGTATGTATATATATATATCAGTTAACTGCTGACCTGACTGTATAGGTCTTACTTTTTGAATGATACTTCAGCAAAGAAATTCGTTTATTTCAGTTTGGCTCTTTGAACGCAGTTAGCTGTCAGTATGTGGACCTTGATTCATTTCTTCTGCAAGTCAGCACCTTTACTTTATAAAGATATCATCTTATAGTAGTTAATAATGTAGTCTCCTCATCCTCTGCTTCAAAGGCTTTAATTTCTCTGTTCCGTTTCCCAACGACTAGTGCCAAAAGATGAACTAAAACTCTCAACTTAGCGCACGTATAAAGTAAATGCTGAAGGAAAGCTTTATTTCTGCCATTTGCCCGTATCCTCCAATCTGGACACTTGAAGGAGCCATAATCTGCTTAATTCGTCATGACCGTATGATAAATTTTAAAGCATTTCCAACTAAAAATCCCTTAGTTTTCCCCTCTGTATCTATCGAGTCCTTTTGTTAGAGAAAGGATTTCTAAACCATTGAAATAGACGAAACGCAGCCTTTTTAAAAAGAGCGCAACAGGTCACTGGCTATTTAGCTGCGTATTGATATATTCTCATTTAAGGAATGGCAAGAAAAGCGCTACGCCGGACTAGCATAAACGGACGCTGTGGTTTCAGTGTAGGAAGCGGTTATGGTCAGGCACAGTGCTATGGGGAAATGGTGGTTTTTAAAACGGTTCGATCAGGAATTGCGTGTACCGTGATCGCTCAGCGTATCAAGAAGCAGAAGAGAAGCAGTATGGTAAACACAAGTGCCAAGAAAAGTTGAAAGTAAGACAAATCCAGTGCCTAAAAGTGGAGCGCGATTCATCTACAGAACATAGATTTCAAGCAAACGGTAATGAAAACGTATAAAGAAATCTTTCATGCTTATCTGTCACTCTGGAATAGAACACACGTCTCCCGAATCCCATTTGAGCGTCTCTACAAAGTAACAGTCGTCGTCATTGTTTAAGTTTACGCAGAAAAGCTGAATACTTACTTAACGGGACCAAAAGGCATCCTCAAAGCGTGGTGAACAAATGGATAGACTGGTCAGGCAACAGTAGCTGACTTTGATTTAGCAAATTTCACCACTGCCTTACTTCTGCGGGTTTTGCCGTCTTCTACTCCAGCCCACTTCAAATCATCACCCTCAATTCTGTAGCTACCTGACAAACTGGCAAAAATGCCACTCCACAGCATTTGCTTAAATATTTACTTTCATATACGCAGGAACATATCCTGTAACATGACAATACTTTATTTTCTCTGAATAAATATATTCAGTGTGTTAATTAGCTTACGAAAGCAAGCAATCAGTTATGTTAACTTACCAAGCTGTCATACACCAATTTCCATCCATCCTTAAGTCGCTCAAAATCCGTACGAATGTTTGTGAAGGATGGTAAGTCTTCTAGCCGACAAATTTCATCCCATGATTGTGGAGGAAGCCAGGTGCACGGATTAGGGAAGGGATTGTCCAAGCCTATACCCCCAGTCAACAGGAATTTCCACTCGTCCTCGTTAATCTGCAGAGAAAAACACCGCTCTCAGAACCGAATAAATGAAATCCAATAGTTTTAGTATGTTCGATAGAAAATCACTATGCTTATCTCATTTCTTAGACTAGTCGAAAAATATTCCTACCCAAAGATTTTAGTGTCTGATTTTCAGTTAAGAGTGAATTTGAAGAACCGAAAAACTTAAGATATAAGCCGATTTTAGAATGATTTAAATCTGCATTCCTGAGTTGGAGGAACGAGCGGTTCTAGACAAAGCCGTCTGCTAGATTTATTCTAAATTCCCATCGTCTTGAAGTGGAAAAAAAGTAAATAAATAAAAAAAACATCCCAGAAATATTTCAGAGAACAATGCAGATTGAAACCTTTTCACTGTAATGCAAGTCCAAATACGAAAAACAACTATCAGTCCGTCGCATGTCTCATTCCTTCATCTCAAAACTGTGACAGCTTGAATTTTGGAAATCCAAGTCATTTGTCCGTCACTGTCAGCTCTCGAAAGCATTCATTTACCCTCTTCCACGAGACTGTGAAATCACTAAGCAATTTTAAGTATTGCTTTGCAGATGAGGTTAAAGTAAGCGTATTTCATAACGAATTAAAAATATTTTAAAAGGTAAAAAAGAAAGAAAAAACTCTAGAAAATAGATATTTTCTAAAGAATTACTATAAATAAACAAAATGCAGGTTTGCTTTCAAGGAATTCTTTGTAAAAGCTAAAAACATTTCACGCCTTAATTGAAACAGATGAGTAATTTCTTGAATTTCCTCTTACAATTCATTTTTATATGCTTTTAGAATTCACAATACGCTATAATAAAATTTTGCAGAACATTAACCCTAAAAATAACGCGGGGTGGACTCGGGTTTAAATAATGTAGAACAGTTTTGCCACCCACGTTTGCTACACATTTATTTTACTCTAGAGATTCTTTTTGTCACGGTTTTGTAATTTTTGCTATTAATATTCCACATCGTAACATCATGTGGAGCGCGGAGAAGAACTACAAGGCCCGGAGGACCTCACGATCAAAGAGGAAAATACGTCACGGAAGCGACGCTCGCTCTCTCTCACACTGCCTGGCAGCGGGTGTGGGTGCGCTTCCAAGCCACGTGCCTTCAATTTCAAAGTAGGCTTCTCGTCTTCGGAAACCTCTCTCTCTCATATTTTACTTGATTTATTAGCCTCAATTTTCAATTAAATTGTATTATATCATGTTATTTTGCATTCCGATATCATAGTTAGTAAAATCAGTTTTCCTCCTTAGCTCGTCGCCGCTGCTCTGTTTGTTTCCTCGAGTCCACCTCCCACCTCCCTACCCCTTTCCCTTTTCCCTTCCCATTTTTGGGGTCAGGGGGCCCACAGGCCTACCGCCCCCCTGTCACGGACATAAATTGATCTAGATAACTCCGTGACGCTTTTCCAATTCTTATAATCGCTTATTAAAATCTAACAACAAAACGGTGGATTAAATATTACTATTATTTGTAAACTTATTTTCCTATTTAATCCTCTAAATTCTTACGGCTGGTCGTTTAAACATACGATCTAATATATATCAGACACAACTGCAAGTTATTTTTAATTCCTTACCATTTTCTCATATTTCAGGAGATTCACAGTTAGACAAAAAGAGAAGAGCAGCTTGTCCTTTTCAAATAGCGAGCGACAGATATTGACATAAAGCGAGTAAGTGAAATGATCCTTGAGAATCTTCAACCTACGGGTGTCAGGAAAAGAACAATTTTCTGTTAATATCACGCTTTAAATCTGTGCATTTTTTGAAACCTATTACAAATAAATTGGATCCCCTTTGATCTAACGAACTCTCTGGTCAATTAGCCTCAGAAGAATCATTAAATGCGCATACCAATTTGCGATCAGAATAACAAAAACCAAAATTACAACTCCTCAACGCATTTTGTGGAGGAAACGAGCGGTCTCCTTTGGGAGCGGCACAAAAGAACAACGATCTTAAAATCCATTATGAACAAAAATACCAAGGCCCAAATCCAAACAGCCGATTTCTCATCATCTTCTGAAATCCATTTCCCATTCTACAGACAACATAATCGCAAATACGTGAAAAAGTTACGATTTGTTAAATTATTTCCTTGAAATAATAATAATTAAAAAAGGAAGCCATCTATACAGCTTTCGCTAAAATTTAAGTTAGAGCAGTCAAAATAACGAAAAACCCATACAGATGGGTAGAAACTGAGCACCCGCATTTGTACAATTATTTCAAACAGAAAAGAATGATGAAGAATATAAAAAGCTCAGAGCACGTAGCGAATAGCATCTGATTAGCGGAGACAACCCAAGACAAAAAATCCCACGTGAATTATTAAGCGACAGAGAATTTTCTGTGCCTTGGCAGGTCTGCTTTATCATGTCTTTGCCGAGCAAAGCCGTGAAAATGAGCTTACACCAATCGTGTCCCAGGAATGCGTACTGCCAGCTGGAATTCAGGTCCCGTATCTTTCTATTCCTGCTAGCACAAAATTTTTGTTTCCAATAAGGTAAGGAAAAAACTTTTTTTCTTATTGCTTACTGCCTTGACTTTAGGAACATAGGCATACACAGCCTTTTTTTTTTTTTTTTTTTTTTTTTGGAGACTAGAACATGTAAGATTTTAACTCAAACAGGTAGGCGTATAGAGCACCGGCTATCTTCTGACAGAAGGATAATTTGAATGCAGTTTCCAGTAGGATAACAAAATATTAACTCTGACTTACGTGCTTAGCATCTTTGATAAAACAGGTACGCTAACCTTGAACTGTACAGACCTTGGCTAAATTCTAATGAAAAAATAACCTTCATAACTCAGCATGCCATTAAAACAAATGCTACGCATTAAGCACTACCTTACCAGGTACTAGACCTCACTTGTATTTAGATAAAACATAGACTGTAACAGATAATCCCAAAATTGTAATCTGCAACTCTATCTAGTTTTTCTGCAGTAGTTTCTCCTATCTTTCGTTCGCTGAACGAACACGGAAGTAGCTAAGCAAGAGAAGCAAAGCTCCGTGCGTTTAATCCACAGATCTGGAGATCAAATAAGCTGCTAAAGTAGAATTTATTGATGAAAGCGATCGAACGCTGAAAAGATCTCCTAAGAAAATCTCAGTGCAGATAATTCACTTCAGCGTTGTATTTTGCGTAATCCTAACGTGACCTTAATTGATCACGTGTAAAATAAATCCAGGGTTTGCTTTTATTAGATCATTAAAGATTGCAGTTTCTCCTGTTCTCGTGAAGAAAAACTGGAAGAGGGAGGGACATCCCGCATGCAAAACTATACTCGAGCAGTCCAGAATTTTCTGGGTTAACGATTTCTGTTTTTCCTACTCTACAGCCAAGAGCCCCAGTCACAGGACTTCATTCCCTCTTATCAGTTGTGTGAAAGTTTCTTTTCTGCTTGCGGAAGGCATACAAAGTCAATACGTGAAATATAAACTTAAGGCGAGCGGACCTTTTTAATCTATCTGCTACTTTGCAATTTCACGCATGGCTTAAGTTAGCAATTACTAAATAAACTAGTGGAATATGTTGCACTTGTATTATATAATACCATTATGTTTCTACGAATAAATTATCTTCCAGAAAAATATCTGGCAGACGTATACAAGGACTATTTCAAAACGCAACGCCTTACACAACGTGCTTTGCAGAAACGGCAATGACTTTTCTAATGTAACAAAGAATACGTCACCGATTACAAATGGCAAATTATCCCTCTTACCTTGTTTGTAAATCTTCTGATTTCTCCGAGTTATCTATAGACATGATGAAAAGGTTAATGAACCACATGAGAGAGTACTGATACATAGGCTCGATGTTGGCTAAATCGGTAATAGAAAAAAACAAGATTGTTGAATGGATAGAAATAGGACGATAGCCCATACGCGTGGCATCGATCTTCTTTTCTGTTTCTTCAGCTACAGCTTGCTTTTCAGCAATCTCATTAGCCAGAACTTTGGAAGAAGACAATATCTTAATAGCCGTTTCGTCCTCCAAAATATTTCCTTCTGAAGCCGAAAGAACTTCTAAAATCTTGTCTTCTATTTCTTTTAGTTGCCTACGATAAAATACAATTCCTTTTTCGTATTAAATTCAGTCATTTTCTGCTAGTTTTATAGTAGAAGATCACGTGTAGATTCTATCCACAGTACGCAACTTACGTAACAAACCTTTTTGTACTTGTTATTAAGCATTGGCTTAAATTCCTGAAAAATTAAGCTGATTTCAGACCAGAAATAGACATCACAAAGGGAGAAAGAGTCACAATGTTTTGAATGCTACACATTTCATGCTTTGACGTGTGGGAAAACACACCTTCCGCGTGTGCAATAATTGCCAATATAACACACAATACAAAAAAAAAAACCACTGTAAAACATCAACGTTTCTGAGGACAACAAATCATACATTAATAACAACTTGAAAGGGACTCATAAAAACAGAAGACAGGATCGTGAGTTTGCTCTACCGTGTCACATCCCCCCGCTAAGTTCTTTGATATTTTATTATAATCCCACAGATAGCAAACTGTGTTGGTGAGAGAAAGCCACAACCGGTAGGGATACGAGAAAGACCATGTGTTTTAATCAGCCTAAAAACCAAACGAGACGAGTCTGGGCTCTCAAAAATCACGGTCTTGAATTTCCTGTTACATCAGGCCCACATAATAGAACAATTAAAAAACGCCTCTGATACATATTTCCTGTGATTCTGATCTTCTTAAACTGCAATCTGCTTCCGTCCCCAGCAAGAGAAATTTTCTCGATACCTTTTATTCGCAGCCCCTTGAAGGATGAGAGCTTGTTTTTCTCCTTCGAGATCTGGTCTTTCTCTTGCAACGACTATTCCTAGAAGCTGATCCTGCATTCCTTCTGAAGTTATCATGAAATTCAATAAGGTCACCTGTTAGAAGGAAGATGTTCAGAGAGGCGATCGTACGCAATTAAAATGCTTCCTCATTTACAGGATGAGGATTGTATAACAACGCGTTATACCAAAATTGGACAATAAATGAATTGCAGATGAGAGTTTAAGATTGCGTATTGGGAAGTGAACACCAGGACTCGCCCAGAAAGTTAACCGTGAGACCATTTCATTCCATTCCCTGAAATTACATTGAAACTCTAAATATTAATACTTCAAGTGACCGGTCCGTGTAACATCAATGAACGCTCGTCTACTAAAAAAACAATCTTCCCTTTTGATACCGTTATGCTTCAAATAGCCTTCTCAGAGAGATTTCTACGAATGGAAGACTCAGCTTAATATACAAGTTCTGCAAATACATTTGTCACTGTTTGTTTTCCCGATCCGTTCAATCTGAACATCCCGCTACAAAAGGGATGCTGACGCAGTATTTTAGAAAAGTACAAATACAGAGCGCACTTTAGAATTTTAAGCAACTTCTTACTTCTTATTATAAAATCTTTGCAATTTTCATAAAGTAAGTGGTAACATAGATGCTGGAGTTACGCTTTTAATTAATATTGATCCCGCAACATATATTTTCCCCTTTTCATTGCCCTTTTCACATGCACCTTGTGTCGTAATTACCACAGATACCGGTATCCCACTAATAGCATAACATCATCTTCTCTTTTTCGTGAGAAAATAACAGTAACTGTAAAAAATATTAGACATTTTAAAAACTTGTTTACTAAAAGAACTTGTGTGCCGCAACATATTTATAACTGATTCAGTAAATGACGTGCTTTGGCTGAAACAGCAAAAAACACAAAGTTTTGTATGTGAAAGGTAAAAAATATATGACCAGTAGAGACTAGAAAATAGTCGATGCGTGCAGTTGAAAACCAATAAATCTACTCACTGCTTCAAATCTTAGCTTGAAGGAACTAATTGCGACTATAGATTCTCTTTGGGCTTTTTCAGTGGGCGCTCACTTGTATTTCCAAAGAACGTTCACCTTGAACCTCGGTATTAATTAGGATACAGAATACCTGTACGATCAATTTGTCGTAGTATTATTCCACTGATAATATCCAAAAGTTGTCAAAAACTTTTTTCTATGAGCTTTGCTTGTTTTCTTAAAATACACCATTGATGACAGGTATTCATTACACGACACCTCAATTGAGGCTCTTTCACTGCTTTTTTTAAACAGGAATTTTGAGAGGAAGTTTACTCGTGCGTGACTCTAAGAATCAGTATGACCTTCACAAGCATCACGGCCTACTTCTTCCCCATCTTCTCTAGCACTTTTAATACCGGTAACCCAAAGGGAAATACAAGAGGGATCTAAAGTTTATAAACAGCAGGAATCTTTCAGAAGCTCCATTTCTCTTTCTCAAAGCAGATGGTTTGCTACAAACAGCTTTGAGATAACTTTCAGTCAGAGCTGCCGCACTCTGAAACATCGGCTGGCTCAGATACCTGAACTTCTGAGGACTGAGCACAAATGTTAGAATCCACATTTTTCCTTATCCTTAGAGGGACATAATTATGTTTTTAAACGGACACGAATACAACAGCGTTCCTAGAGGTGAAAATTACGAGAATTTTTAGTGCTTTTTCAATTACACAATTTCTTATAAATAATTTTACAAATGGAGGAAAGATACTCTGAATGGCTAACAACTGCAAATACATGTAAATACATTATATATGTGTCTTCGAAGGCTTCTCTTTGTAAGACATCAGAATTCATTACAATCATTTCTATGAAATAGGATAGCCATATCAGTAACTATTTTCTCTAGACTCTTTTTCCATTAGCTAGCTCCAGAGTAATCTTCAGATCTTCAGGATTATTGATTACACCAAAGGGTGCTACAGTTACGTTCAGACAAGGTTATTTAGATATTGTTTTTCTGTCTACTACTCCCTGTATCAAATGCTGAATGCCGACTAGGAGATTTTAATTCTATTAAAGAAAAACAACTCTTAGGAAATAATTTTCATATAATTTTATATACATACGTACTGCTCTAAGAGTAAATCTTTTGGAAGCTCTCTTATATTTCATCTTCTTTTTTCTTTTTTTTTCTTTTTTTTTTTTCTCCCCCGAACCTGAAGGTAATTCAGGTTCGGATTTTCTCTTTTATGAGAAAACAACTGAACAAAAGTTATTCCCTTTCATTCATTTTTGTGCATTTTTCCCACTTTCGGTACTCCTCCATAGTCGAAACTCGACTTTAGCCTTCCACGTTGCTGAATATCATGTTTACAAAGTTTGATATAAAGGTTCTGCATTTCCTTACAGTGTATGATCTAAGTGTCAACTACAAATAGGTTTCAATTAAAAAACCTTCTAAAGCAATGATGAATAAATCACCAATTTTATTCTCAAAAGCAGGAAACGCTTCTTTTTTCATTCCTTGAATATAAAAATAAGAACCGTTAACAAATACTAAAATCTGGAAATAATTTTTATATCTTTCATAAACAAGGCACAATGTCAGAAATTAACTGCGCTACAGAAATCTTGAATATGAAAGTCTAATTAGAGGTTGCATGTAACGTGAACGTTATATTAAATCCCTGTATGCGCTTCTGTAATAAAGATTACTGAAGAGCATCAAGAGATACAGACTGGAAAAGTTGTTAAAATAAACAAACATTTTCTTAGAGCACACAAATAAGTTGGTATCGCAAGGTGACGTATTAGTTATGAGATATAACACCGGCCTTCCAGCAGTGCCAAAAAAATAAAAGAGTCGGTAAGTGTAGCTTACTGTAGCCAAGGAATCATTCTAAAATTAAAACAGAGCTGTACACTTGATTTCAAAATTCTCACCTTGACAGATATTTCAGGAAGATAATGTGGATTTCTCAGCTTAGTTGTAATATAAAAGCGGAATTCGGGAGCGTACTCGATAGTGGAGTCCCCGAGGCAAATGCATATACTTCCTGACTGTTTAAATGTCTGTTTGAGCAATAGGGGCTCTAGAATGGGATCCAGTTCTTCTCCAATATTCTCTAGAAGCACTTTAATGTAACATAAGAGTTAGTAGAAATATCTTGGCATTTATATAACTTAATGACTGCTTTTTGCAATATGCACATTATTTGTAAGCAGCGCACAAAAAATAAAAATGTTCATCAGGCAAAGTTTACAGATACAATTGATATTTCTGAGCGCATTCAGCCAATTGAAAACAGAATCAAAGAACTGTATTTTTAATTTCTTCCTTTTTTCCTAATATTATACGAATTTTCGTACAAGCAACCGAAGCTTGTGTTACTGCTGCCAATGGATCAGAACAGCAGTTTAAGATTACCGTCTTTAAAAAGGGACCTAACAACAAATCGTATGCCACATGCCACCGGAAGAAATCACTTCAAGAATCCAAGTCTTCTCTGTCAATGTACGACTACAAGAGTATCAAAATCGAAAGAGAAATAACGGAGAATATCTATTTCTTTACTTGAACTGCAGTTATCCATTAAAATCGGCTGCAATTATCACTGTGTATTATATTAACTAACTTGTTTATGTTTGAGGGTACGACAGTATGGCGGCTGTGGTAAAACTACCATAAAGAATCCAGGAATCATTTAATGATCACAGCCTAGCAACCTAGTAATTCGCACTCTTAAAAAGCATGAAGGACAAAAGTGTTTTCATTTTTTGTCTCAAAGCTTGCTTCGTGAGGCCTTTCTGGTGATAGGACTCTAACTGATAACTGCTAGGGGGGTGAATGGCGGATGTCACCATGCCACTGTAGCCCTGCTTATGGTTGCAAAGATAAGCAGAAGCAGGACAAGCAGTCTTTTTCAGGGGTAGGGCTCGAAGGAACTGACCACTGCAAAAGGCGATAATGCAGGGCAACGAAGGCACCACCCCCTGTTGGCCCAGGAACGTCACACAAAACTGAGACAAAAGAACAAAAAAAAAGCCCAGAGAAATGGGGGATAAAAGGCCCTCACTAAACTAGGGACTTTGGAGAAAAACTCCCACAGACACCTTTGACGGAGAAAAACTCCCACAGGGAGAATTCCCTGAGGGGACAACCTCTTCGGAAGAACCCCGGAGGCCTGCTTGCTGCGGAGCTGCCTGGCTTTCTCCCATCCCCCGTGGTGACCAGACGGGTTCCTGAGATCAACGGACCTACAGCGTACCTCGCCGGATCCACCGTGGTGACTATCTCTTTTGCTCTCTACAGACATTCCTTGCTTACATTTACTATCTTTTCTATCGCCCATCTTCCCTTCCCCATCTTCCTAAAGGGCTAGGAATTGTAATAAACTGGTTGGACCAACATTTGAACCGTTGTTTCTTAATCTCATGCCGGGTATACGTATATCAAAGAACCTCCTCTCCCTCCTATAAATTGGAGCGAGACAAAAAGCCATAAATAGAAACAACATTACTTTATAGAAATGAAACAACTGTAACAAGAAAATAAAGATGCGCTAAATCTTGCAGAGCGATTTAAAGATACCACTTTAACTGAGGATTAGAATCATTTTCTCCTAAGAATTAGCTTATAACCTGCATCGAGGATATCAACTGTGATCGTTATAATTTGATTCTGAAAGAGAACCATTTGACACCGTAGTTCCATTTTTTAGTTAATTGTGCCCTCTCTAGGCTCTTCTGTAATTTACACTTTCATTATTCAGTAACTTACCAGGACTGCCAAACTGAATGCAATTTTCCAGTGTCGTAACAAACTGAGGGTCACTGAGCTTGATTACATGCAAGTTATTGACTTTTTCCATATTCTTTATCCACTTATTTGCTTGACCCTGAGGATCTATCATAAGAGGCCATCTTCTTGCATTACTAAAGGGAAAAATACAAATTTCAAGGCTGAATCACGAGCTCTTCAATGTTACCTTGAAGTAGTTTTTAAGGCAATACGTTTTCTTTTTTCATTAAAGCAAAAACATGCAAGTCCAAAATCCTACTAGGTACATATTCAGCTATAATCTTTAGCGGATTAAGAGGAAACACGAAGCTTCAAGTTATTTGCTCACAAACATAACTTCCCCCTTCCAAAGAGAGTACTTAGAATAATAATTCTTAAATCCCAGAAAGATTAATCTCATTTAATTTTCTAATTCTTTCAAAATAAAAAGACCGCTGTAAGTTTTGAAACTTGAAACAGCTTTAACATAGTAGACGTGAGTTGGCATTTCCAAGTGAAGAAATAGAATTTTCGACGCACGAGGTGTTTTGTACTTCAAAGGTATCATCTTTTAAACCTAATCCTAAAGCACAATGGACAGGCAGAACGTCTGGATTTTACTTTTGCTAGACTTATAACTCCTTTGTAGATTCTTTTTTTTGCAGTATTCTTTACCATGCGTAGGTACGTTAACTAAAGAAAGATTCTCTAATAACAGCCAAACGCAGAGGGCTTTCATCACTGTTAAAGCCATCTCTTATTGATGGAAATGCATGAGCAGTCACTGTGTATATTTCCAAAAATATCTCTGAATAGCTCTCAAATTCTACTTTATTTAAAAAAAAAATAAGCGTTTATTGTTATTAAAACCTCGAGTCGCATTTTATATTGTTCTTGAGATCCTAAAAAAAATAAATAAAAAATTGTAGGCATACGCATATAATGACAAGCATAATATGTATTTTCAACCTGAGGTAAACTTGGCTCATAATTCTGAAAAATTAATTAGTTTTAAAATGCTAATCATCTTCTCATTAGTTCAAAGGAAATTCTGATCAAAGCTTTATAAAAGGGATGTGATGGGATGTACTGCGGAAGTGCTGGATTCATTAACGTTTGTCAACTTTTGAGCCTAAGCGATTGAATCATTAATACAGTAATTGCTTACAAAGTTACATACTACATTTATAATCCCAGCATACCTCTACAAACTTCAGTAACAAGTTTTGCTTCCAGATGTACGATCAATTCTAATTTTTAAGTTTGAAAAATGCATTGAGCTTTTTAGTTAGCGAATTAGTTTTTAGCATCTGTTTAGTTTTGTACTCACCTTATTAGCGAAGATGAATTATTAACTACGCATCTATGTTTCTAAACGTTAGCTTAATATACAATATTAAAGTGTGAAAACATTCGCTCTGCATTAAAAGAATTATCCAACCACCAGCGTTACGCAACCTTAGCCTCCTCAGTGACAAGAATTTTCATGTAAATGGTAACAAAAATTTAAGATTTGTATCAGCAAGTTCCTGCGATGCAATCTTGCAGAAAAGATGTGAGGTACACGTTATATAGTTATCCGCTAACAGGCTCGCCAGCCACTAACCCGGTTATAAGAAGTTTTTATTCTTTGTACAGAAAATATAGAGCCAACAGATGTGAAATGAAGTATACAGGGTAGCAGTCACAAAGAGAACAACAATCGAAACAAGGCAAATTCAGCTGACAGTAGGTGAAAAAATCAGTAGCTACGTACTGGCAAGCATACCGGACAGAAGTTAGAGGTTCTTCGTTGAGTCATAATGAGACTAGATGTTGTGCCATTTGGCAAAATACTGTTCGTAGACAAGTAGTTGAGATGTATAGCATCTCCAGTGAGATGTGAGGGAACAGGTAAGTTATTTTCAAACGAAGATTTACGAAATAATCTCCGTTAGCACTGCAGAACCATCCCTTGGTAGTAACAGACAGCACATTTCTTTTAAATTAAAAGAGCTTCAGTTTTCAAAGAATGATTGCTTCCATATCTACCGATTATACTACAAGCATAGAATTCAAAATTCTCTTCTTTCACTTCTTGCATTGTTCATGATTTTAAAATAGGATAAAGCCTATCTTCAGAATAGAATGTTTATCACTTCGTATTCCTTCTGTGAATAGCTTCTGTTTAATCAATCCACTATAAAGAATTGATCAACAAAAACGCACCGTCATAAATAATTGAAATATATATTAATTTGAAGGTTAATAGCATTTCGGGTTGGGTTTTTTTGCCCTGTCTTTATGCGCGTCTGGAGACATCCAAAGCAGAGGTGAAGCGATTCAGAATATCTTAAACTAAAGAGTAATCCAGTATGCAGCATGTTTGTGAAACATCATCGCTTTTGGTATCATTAGAGCAATCCGGAGGAGTTTAAAAGGAGGAGAAGGGATTCACAGATTTTAAAACTTCACGTTATGAAGTTAAAGGGTGTTATAAGTATTTCTTCAAATTGAAACATTACAGTCATTTATATATTTTATAACTTCGGTTGTTAAACCGGCTGTTTAAACCTATGCAGTGGAAAACTACGCAGGTAGTTAACAGAAAAGCATGTTGTAAGAAAGCACTGAAAAACAATTATCCGTTTTAATATTTATTTATTTTACTTACGAGATAATAATGCCGTTATCAATAGAAAATGCATCAGAGGGTAACCCGGCAATATTCCAAGCTCTGATTTCCACTGGCTCTCCCAAGGTAGTTGTTAAGGAAAAATCATCAGAACAAGGGATGTTCTTTGCTTTACACAGTAACGTCCACTCTTCAGTTTGCATCTAGATGACGAAAGAAGCAAATACTAATTGAAGTTGTGCCTATTTACAATATTTCCAAAACTATTAAAAAATATTTTTTTTCAATGCATTTCCTGTACTATACGCTACAGACAAGATCACTGTATCTCCAAATGGAGAGAAACTCATCCTTCTGTATGGCGTATCTAAGAGTGTCACTAAAAATGCCCTTGCGTGTGATCTCTATATATGAAATATATGTATATTTGGTTAGAGATGCCTCCACATGTCTTTTATGAATATTATCTACGCTAGAATGTTCACTTGCCAGGAGTACAGTTCAGAACCCTTTACGATATTTCACCAAAAACACCCCCTACTTTCCCAGACACAAAGTGAGAGTTACTTAAAATGTGCTTATAAGAATAAGACAGAACACTCTCAAAATTACGTAAGTAGGATTTTTAAATCCTGCTATTTGTTTACACTGTAAATCCTTACAGAATAAACTCTCTGTATAAAAGATTTAAAAGAGTAATTTAAAAATATTTACATTATGAAGAAAACGGTTTGAAAGAGCAGTACGATGTTTTCCTGAGAAAAATGGACAAAATAAGCACGTCGATTAAAAATGAGGGGAGGAAGAAGTAAAGCGTATTAAATTTAGATTATTGCAAAACACATGCATGAAATTACTGTGCACTTTACTTTTCTGTAGCTGGACGTAAATGCTCCCAGGTAAGCTACAATTCCTGATGAAATAAGTACATCTCCAGTCAAATTGATGTACTGCCTTGCCAGCTCCAAAGCAGTCTCATTCCACCGAGTTTTCTCACCACCAAGGCCTCCAATCAATTGCTCCGCTCGCTGCATTTTTTTGCAGCATAAGTCAACCTCAGTGGAAAAAGAAACAAAATTGATTATATTACGTGATCACTTTAAAGACACTTGATAAGCATAAAAAAGTACTCAAAATTAATGTCTCTGCACAGGTGCTTTCTTATACAATTTCATGAAACAAAGAAAACATCTATTTGCAATTGAAATACGTTTAAAGAGCGAAAACTATCTTGCTACCAGCACAGTGAAACCCATTAAATTTCAGCTGTGTTTTCGTCTAAATTAAGAAAGACAACCAATATGAAACACGCAATTCATAAGAGCTCCACATGTGATACGGAAAGTATCAACAAAATGATCTACCCGTCACAAGAGAATCAAAAACACCCCAAGGAGATCGTTGTCTCATTAAAGAAGGTATGCTACTTCCCATGAGACGAACACCCTCACGAATGTATAATCTGCATTTCTGTCGTTGCAGGTTTTTTTTCTCTAAATCAACCTCCCATGTTTTTTCCAAGTTTTCCTATTTGATTTAACAGGTATTTAATCCAGCTCTGCTCGAGTTCTTCGCTATCTAGTACAGACACATTTCAGGCAAAGGAGAAGATAAAATGTTGCCAGCTCTCCTTGCTGTTCCAATCCCTTCTCTCTTCGGCTAACCACGGCAGACAATCTACAATACGCTAGTAACAAACCGCTCGTGCGGTTTACTCCTTCCTTTCTCCTCCAAACTCTACCACATCAGGATTCATAAGAAATACACAGAGAGCTGAGTTGAACTACGGGCAAGAATTCAGGCTCCATTTCAAATTCCGATAGTATTCTTATAACAAAACCTTATAATGTTGTATTACAAACCTTTTTTAAATTACAAAACATAAAATAAAAAAAGCCGTCGTCTCAACAGCGCCTGTCTCTGCACAAACAGTAGCTTTGCAGTCAGGAACAGAGTTTACCATGAACGTTCACAAAAATGTTTTTGCACAGAAGGTGTAAATAAAACCTCAAATGCACCGGCCTGAAAATTAAAGATTAATCAAACCCATCGAAACGGCTGAAAATTAACCACCTCCAAAGAAAGCAGATATGAGCGAGGATGCAGGAGAGTGGTGTTGGTAAATTCACGACACCTGCATTTTTCATTACTCTAATGCATTCATTCCCTACGCTTTGTCCGTTCGAAACTTCAAGACCGTATCACTGAAATAAAAAGATGTTGATCTAGAAGTAAGACATCATATTGGCAGTTGAAAAGAAAAATAGCACTCGGTAACGAAGTAAATTTCAAGTATCTGCTGAAAAATCAGTGGAACACAACAGTACATATTTTGCATCACATACCTGATTTTCTAAGTCGGCCTTCTCCTGATTCTTGGATTCCAGTGTCTGCTGGAGTACAGCCAATTTATCCTGGACTTCTTTCAGGTCAGCTTGTTTCTTTCTTAGACCATCCATGGCAATCTTTAATTCTCCTTCAGCTTCATTCAACTTCAGCTTTTTGGGTGCAACATTTTTTATCACTCTAAACAAATCCAAAGAATAAATTAACACCTGAAAAATAGACCCTCGTTCCAGAATTACTGTTAAAAACAGTTAACACAGGAAAGACAAAGAGTAACGTCAGCAACTCAGCAATTACTCAACGTTCTGTTTTTCATTATTTGATGGTACGAGAAGACAATTGGTATTTACTTCATTACTTATTTCTGTCCCGTTACAGACTGACTTCCGCAGTTTCTGCAAAACTTTCTGTAACAACTAATACCTTACAGTGAAAACCGTTATCCTTCCGAGCTGCGTCGCAGTTAATCACAACTTAGAATCCATTACAGATGGATTTATGCCATTGGAAACACATAAATAATTCTATTAAGTTACAGATACACTGCATGCAAAGAGCTAACCCGCAAAAAAAAAATTAATAGCTTTTCATACCCAAAGAAGTGTTTTCCAGTTTTGAAGATTCCAGTATTTACTACTAATGCTTCCATGAGGAGAACATTGGAAGCAACACAAAACTGAAAACATACTGTATATCTTTCCAAAAACGTAGCAAGACAAGGTGCCGGAGTGTCCCTAGCTCAAATGAAACTACTCCACAAGTATTAACATCATAATTGATTAATCCTCTCTCTTACTTCTAAGTTGCGTATCCTCTTCAAAGTCCACATTTGTAATTAATTTTCTCTCAAAAAATAGGTCACCATAACATTTGAAGTTGTTATCAAATGCGACACTACCAAGTATGCATTTCCTAACATTTTAGTCAATGACTAACAGTCTCTCTAATGAAGGAGTGCGCTACTTAACATGACTCAAATTTCAAATTGACCTTAGTCACCCAGTGGTGATTTACTGTTAAATGTGGGTTCTGGGTATTTCAAAGTAGGAAAAATCATCAAAACTACGTACATTTTTTGAGCGCACCAAAAACAAGGCGCAACATAAGGTATACTCGGGGCTTGATATGGGTCAGAAACTTCCAAAGACGTTTCAACAGCACCTCTGTTCACTACAACACTCTAAAAAGATTACCTTTATTTGCTAACCAAATAAAACATCGCTCCCGTGCCTTCTCAGAAAAATCTAGAATTGAAAATCGAGATTACACCTTAACATTAAATATCTACTATGAATGAATCTTTATGACTGCTTATTTGCACAAACGTTGCATCGGTAAAAAGTAACATCAAATCTCTTTTAGTGTAAAAATAAACTTTTTTAGAAGAAATGAGTTTATTTTAACTATTATTTTCATACGTACTTACTTATCATAAACATCCATGGCTATGACCCATTTGCACAGACCTTCTGCTGCTGTGGAAGCATTTCGAATCTTGTCTGGTACAAATTCAGGATTTGTAAGATACTGATTTCTTATGATAGCCATGTAAGCCGGGGGAATGTTATCCTTGTCATATTCACGAAGAGACTGAAGAAATCTTATGTCACCCAGAAGTCTCTTAGCTGGACCCCAGAAATCCTCAATTTTTCTTCCAGAACCTGTTGGATCAGGAATCTTATCTGCCTTGATACCTTTAAGGATGCATATAGCTTCCATTACAAGCTTGACACCAGCAGGAGGACTCTTCATGGACTTAACCACTGTAATATCCTTACAAACATACAAACAAATAAAACAAAACAAAGAAAAACATCCAACTCTTAGAACTCCAAACATAGGTTTGAATTAATTCCTCTCTTACAGTAGCAATAATAAGCCTTCTTCTTTCAAGATAATACTTTTTCCATGTACATCTACTATTTTCAAACTTGATAATGATACCGAAAGCTTGTGTACTTCATACATTTATATAGGTCACTTTCATTTTGAAAAAAAAAAAAAACATACATACTTTTTCCCCACTCTATTTCTCACTTTAAAGTGCTACGGAGTTTAAACTAACATTGACTTCCAAACAGAAAGACCCGAAAGCTAGTTAACTTAATCAGCTTGGAGGATTAAAAAAAAAAGGCTCATCTGTAACTCGTTTTTATAAGTACTTTTTCTGCTCCTAAATCAGCAGTGGGCATTGCACTTCAATTACGGAGTTCAGATGTTCCACTGCTAACCTTCAGTTCAGGCTCTATCACAGTATTTCCAAACTTACAAAATCAATTCAGCAGCGGATTAGTAGATTTGGGATAACACAAGGTAAAAACCGTCTCCAACCGTAATGCTCTCCAAGTACAGAATTAAATCAATTAGTACTCTGGCCAGTTAGTAAACTCCCCCAGAATTAATTAATGGAGGAAAGAAGCAACTAAAAAAACCCCCGCATCACAAAATCAAAAATTTCCGATTTCTAATATGAATAAGCAATGTTTAAAATGCAAATATGTAAATATAACATACAAGAACAAAATAGTTCTACACATGCAAACACAACTAATTAAGCAAAGGTTAGTAAACTAAAGATTTATGTAAGATCATCCTTCTCAAAGAGTTACTCTGCATGGAAATTCAAGTATTCTTTCTTACAGCCTTTCTCAGAGAATACATACCTGAAACATTAAAGGATTTTGAGAATCTCACAATTATCTTGCCAATTGGTGCTAGATTTTGACAGCTTGCCCAAGGTTTTGTTTTGTTTTGTTTTTGAGTTCTAAGACCTTGGCAATTCGGATAGAAAGATGTATCTTTTACGTTCTGGAAATCTTTACTCATGCCACAGAAACAGAGAAATGATAAGACTGGATGAAAATATAAAGAAAATAACTACAGCTAACGGAGCTTAAAGCTTTGTTTTAAGAACAGCAACTGTAACCATGCAAGTGTTCAAAGTGAGAGAAAGGACAGCAGATAAATGAAGCCAGGAAATTTCAGTGAGGCAGTCAGAACACCGGTTAGTAGGAACTTCGGGGAAAGAAGTCTAAGAGAACAAGTGACCAAAGTTAGCCATTCCATGAAATAAAATTAAGGACAAAATACAAATTAACTTAATATTGACGAGGGTTTTAAGTAGAGTAAAATACCGTTTTAAAGACTAAATGCAAACTAAGTTGCAACTATAAGCAACATGCAGCGTAAGAAAATTTATGCAAGTGCAAGAATAACTGTAAGAAAAGCAAGAGAACTGCTGCTTTCTGAAAAGAGGGAAATATCAGTATGCGATACTATAGTCAAAACGGTAATGCTCTTTGCACCCGGTACGATGACAAGCACACTCTATCAAGAGTTTAGCGAAATTGCAGACTCTAGCTCCAGAAATGCAGTATTTTCATTAATGAAGCAAACAATGGAAAAAAATGAAACTCATTTCATAGTACTGAAATACTTACATATCTGTCTCTCTAAAAAAGGTTCTTACATGTGCATTTGCGCACACGGGTTTGTGGGCAGTGTTTACTGTCAGCGAAGCTAAGGGTGAATCGGAAAGTCTGGCGTAAGAGCTATAAGCTCCCCTACATGCACTTTTTATTCGTTTTTATCACGTTACTTAATTATATTTTGAGGAAAAACCTCTTACTCCCCCACCCTCCCGCTGGAAGTTCCTACTTCTTTTTTTATTCCTCTTACACTATTACGCATCTTTTCTGATACCCTAGGCATTCAAAAAAGCTGAAGAATTACTTAATTGGCCTTCAAAGCCATGTTCTCACGTCGTTATTCACGAATCTACAATAGCCTTGAAGTGACAATGACTTAATCTAAAACTTTTGATAACAACATTAGCTATAGATAACAAAACATTTGCTTTCACGTAAGATTTCCTTGAAAGTATTTGAAGATCTTGTTTCTAACAACAATGAAAGCACACAGTCCACCCCCACTTTCACAGTCTGGGAAACTTCCTCTCATCCCACCATGGGCGAGGCAAAACTGGTCATCCATAAAACTGGAAGTTGACCACTTCTAATTCCAATGCCATGCTACCTAAACATGAGGAGACATAGAATCTCAATTCCTAGACTCAAAAAGACTAAATATAAAAATATTAGTTGACAGGTTTAAAAGTTCTAAATGAGGAAGTTAGAAGTATTGATATTTTTTTCTAACTTGGCTAGCTGAGTCAAAATACTTTCATTACTAAAATTTATTTCTAAAATTACTAAACAGCCTTATCATGGTTTTGCTACAAAATACAGTCATATTTTCTTTTTAAAACCAAAAGATCCCCAAAAGCTTATAAATTACAGATCTGTTTGTTATTATAATGTAAAATCTGCAAAGCAGATATTCAAACCTTATGTTTCTCCAAATACCTCTCTAGTGCCTAAGTCCTAGTCTCTAGTCTAAGTCCTCCTATACAGTTAGATGTACCTGTGCAGTGAGAGTGTCAAGAGCAGCCAGAGCAGCTTCTAAATAAGGCAACGCTTGAGCTAAGTCAGCATCACATTCATCTTTGATGGCTCTGGCAGCCATAGCTTGCTCATTTGCCACTGCCTCATCAGCTTTCACAATTTCTTCTGTTTTGGCTACTTCCGAGGATTCTTTTTGAATAACCACCATCATCTCATCAACCTGCTTGCTAGCTTCCCGTAGCTGAGGCTGCAGAGCTTCCAGCTCAGACTGCATCGAGGCGACTTGAGACGTAGCAGAGTTCAGTTTCTCCAAGCCAACTTCGTATCTTCTTTTCATTTCCATCACCTTGCTGAAAATAAATACTACTTTATAATAAAAACATTTTATCAGTACTCGACCACTGCATTCACTAGGGCTCATTCTCCAAATTTCTTAATACATCAAGTAATCAAATACTCTATCACGCCTGTTTTATTTGCTCAGCAAATAATGAACGTACCAAGAGTTACTCGAGCCGTGGTTTTTAACTGCTCCACTATGTATCCACAGAGATTGGTTTATAGATAAATCTGTTATCACTTCAAGACAAGTAAGCAGTTATTAAGCTACTGCCAATAGAGTGCCGGGAGCTACAAAACCACGATGAGTAGTAAAGAGAAAAGGACAGAAGAGGGAAGAAGTGAGGCTGAAATTAAGGAAATCCTTTTAGTAGCAGAATCTAACACAGCACGTTAGCAAAATTAAGAACTTGTCCTAATTTGTACGGCAGCGTCCAATCAGTGGGAACGAAAAGAAAAGCAAAAGGACTTCCTCTCACCAGCCATGAATGTACATTACAACTGCACAGATGCGCAGAAACCCTTTCTGAATGAGCCAAGCGCAGCTGTAGCCCACTAGCGAGACCTGGCACTTGGCAACTCGGAAGCTGGTTTCCCCGATATCTTTCTTATGGCCTCCAATGAATCCCAGAGGAAACAGGCTGTATTATAATTTTAATTATGTTTTGATTTACTAGGAACAATTCGTTGTTTTGTTCAGATCAGCTATAGAAGATAAAAATAATACTTTTTGTGAACTTCGGTTCCGTTAGTAAAGGACACGTTATAAATCCTTACGTGCGCTTCTTTCCAAGCAGAGTTTTGAAAGTGGAGATCAATTCCAAGTACGAAGTAGGTGTAACATAGTTGTGTCTTTGAAGCTCCGCATGGTATGAATCAGATAAAACAATGGTAGATGTGTGAAAGCTTTTACACATATCAATACACCCACTTCGAGTTTCTTCTGACATTTCGACATCTTCCAAGAAGCGAGAAGCAACTGCTTCTAATGCATCTTCAGGCCACGTCTGTAACAAATCAATAAAGACTTCTTTTACTCAGTACTTCACATCTATTAATATCAAAACATTTTACAAAACCAAACCAAAAATCTTTATCCCGCTCCATAGATGAAGATACCGAGGCATAAGGAAATGATCTGCATTATCATTGTAGAAGGGGACAATATAGAAGAGGAAGGAACTCCGAAACCTAGAGCTTTAGCTCAAGCCTCCCGTCTCGTCTCATCGAGAGGAAACATTGTTACCAAAAGGAAAATCTCACATGTTCAATATGTCCATATTGGTGTAAGATTGTTACTCTTCTTCAAAAGAATTGTTAAAGTTACAGCAGGACCTTTTAAAGCTTGATGGGTTACATATTCTTTAAATCTTGTATCTAGGGACTTCAGCGTGCCACGGGCAGCATACAATCTTTTGCAGCGTAGTAAGGAAAACCTGGCGGTCTGTATCAAAAAGATGTCGTTTTGTTTGTTTGTTTGTTTCACGGAGATTTGAGTTCTAAACTTTTTTTTGGAACACAGATTCCGATAGTCCTTGTAGTAACAGAAAAGAATTCATTCTCAAATCTATAATGTCTACAGTACTATATTCATTCAGTTATACTCTTAGACCACAAACAAACATTTATTTTCTTGCTGATTTTGTATTCTTCCCATATTAGCTTTTATTACTGTCAGGTTTATTCTAAGCGTGTAAAGAATTTAAAGCATGACGCTAAAAAAAAACAATCCAAGGCATTTTTTGCTGCTAGCTTTACCAGAATTGCTTGCTACAAAAACGGCTGAACTCGTGTTTCTACTGCATGTACATTAGAAAAACAAGCCAAATAAAATTCTTCTTTTTACCTGAAACCAGTCTAGTGTGCAGCAGTTGACAAGAGCGGGAAATTTACGAAGGCGATTACGGAAAGCATCTCCAATTGGACTCATTGCCAATACTATATGAAGCTGATCTCGGCAGCGGTCAACAAACATGTTAAAAAGAGCTATAGGACTACCATCAGTTTGTTTTGTCCTGTCCCTCTGGCGATCCAGTTGACGCATTTGTTCACAAATTTCTTGTTTCTCATCTACTGCAAAGAGGTTTGGCACTTCACCTGCATTTAGTAAGTTGTTAATGTCTTCTAAGAATGATTCTTTTTTTATCTGTGTATCAGTG
This sequence comes from Alectoris magna, assembly GCA_030625065.1. Classification (NCBI taxonomy): domain Eukaryota; kingdom Metazoa; phylum Chordata; class Aves; order Galliformes; family Phasianidae; genus Alectoris; species Alectoris magna. The sequence goes on from CM060567.1 coordinate 34,537,345, forward strand.
AACAAGAAAACTCCCTGAGTTTCCGCCTCCGTAGATTTTCTTAGTATTTCTTTTAAGTCTTTGTGCCATTCATTGGTACCATAACTTTTAGTTATTTCAACCTGGAAAAGGTTATACTCAGCCATGTGGGCTGCTAATCGAGTAAGAGACTGTCGACCACTACCTCCAACACCAACGAGGAGGGCGTGGCTACGAGGCTGTTTCAGAATACGGGAAATTCTACAAATATGTTCTATAGCAAATTGGAACAAGACTAGCTGCATTGGCTTTTTGCTTAAGTTATTAAACTCTTCAAGGTGGCTCTCTACAACTAATCTCAGCTGATCTGCATCGGCGATCTCTCTATATTTAGTGTCATCTCTTCTAGGGTCATGAAAATCACAGAACATTAAGGTACGTAAGTCATCTTCCTCCACTCTGCCATCATTATTGGAGTCCAGATTCTGGAAAAGTTCGTGAAAGTCCTCATGCAATTCTTTATTCACAACTTCTTGGAGAAATCCAACAAGCCAAGCCCGATCAGGACTATCCACCAAGCGATCATAATATACTCTAAGGACCTGTACAATCAAAATATTACATTTTAGTAGTTGTTTCCGCTGTTGAATTTATATTTATTTTAATAAAGAGAAACCAAATACAAATCAGTAAAAAATAAAATAAAATAAAATAAAAATCAGAATATAAATAATCTTAAACTTTAATACGTAGAAGAAAAACAGATATTTAGAATCAATCGGAACAGTCAAGGCCAATATTATTATCTCAGAATTAAAGTAGAGATCTGTGTGGAAATACATATACATTTGCTATGCATATTCTAATAAATACTAGGTGTTTATGAACATATAAATGTAAAAAAGGCCACTGCAGAGGAATGGAGCATTCTGATCTTCCTATTACGGAAAGACAGGACAAGTTATGGGTTTATATTTCAGGAAAGAAGACCACAACTGGACAATAGGAAATCTGTTTTAATGAAAAAGATGGATTAGAACAGGAATGGATTGCCTGGAGTGGGTCGCATTTGTACTTGGAAAACTGTAAGAAGCTTATAGAAATGCTTCTTCTAAATCTGCTACTGGTCCTTCCTTTACGTGATCCTGCTTTGAGAAAGGGTGGTTGATGGGCTGAATACCAAAGACATCTTCCATCATTACTGCCAAATATTTTAAAAGCAACAATTATAAGCAACTTTGCTTTCCATTCCATTTTTCCAGGGGAAAAATAAAAAAAAAAAACAAAGAAACGATGTTGCACTTGAGCTCCTTTAAGGTGTCCATCCTACTATGACCGACGGGAAGCATTTGCTCAAGTCAGAAAGATTTGGAGTTTCTTCTAAAGGAAGACCAGAAGAAAAAAGAATTAAGTAATAAAATAGGGATCAAAATTTAGATCGCTCAAATTTCCAGAAATCCAGGACTACTCGATGTTCTTCTCACGAATAATTTGTCTTTTTTGTGGGGAGGAAGGAGAGAAGAAACGGAAAGGACCATGTAAGCATTCAAAGCAGCAACCAGAGGCCACATAATCACATGAAAGCGAATCCACAGTCGATTCTACAGCGATATGATTCATATTTGCATACAGCGATATGATTCATATTTGTCTACAGCGATATGATTCATATTTGCATAGAGGCACAGAACGGTTTGAGTTGGAGGGGACCTCCAAGTTCCAACCCTCATACCACAGGGGGGTAGGGTTTCCAACCACTAAATCAGGCACTAGAGCAGGTTGTCCAGGGTCCCACCCAACCTGGCCTTGAAAACCTTCAGGGATGGAGCATTTGCAACTTCTCTGGGTGAAGCGTTCTAGCGCTTCACCACACTCTCGGTGAAATATTTCCCCCTGACATTTTATCTAGATCTCCCCTCTTCTTGTTTAAACCATTCTCTCTTGTCCTGTCACTGTCTACCCATGTCAAAAGTTGATTTCTGTCCCGTTGATAAGCTCCTTCTAAGCATCGTAAGGCTGCAATGAGGTCTCCCCACAGCCTTCTCTTATCCAGGCTGAATAAGCTCAAATCCTTCAGCCTGTCTTCACAGAAGAGGTGCTCCAGCTTTCTGACCATTTTTGCAGCCCTCCACTAGACCCATTCTAGAAGCTACACAACTATACTGAGGTGGGGACTCCACACTCGGACACGATACTCCAGATAGGGCCTCACAAGGGCAGAGTAGAGGGCAATCACCTCCCTCGCTCTGCTGGCCACCCTTCTTTTGGCCTTCTGTGCTACAAGAGCACACACACCAATACTGGTTCATGTACAACGCTTCCACCAGGACCGCTAAGTTCTTCTTGGCAGGGCTGCTCTCATGAAGTTCTTCTCCCAGTCTGTACGCATATCTGGGACTTCCCTAACCCAAATGCAACATCCTGCACTTGGCCTTGTTAAGCCTCGTTGAACTCCCAGGAGCCCCCTCCTCACGCCGGTCCAGGTGCCTCTGGATGACATCCATTCCTTCTGTAATATCAACTGCACCACTCAGATTGCTGTTGTCTGCAAACTTGCTGAGGATGCACAGATAAATACGTTGATGAGCACCAGTCCCAGGAGCGATCCTTGGGGGATGCTACTTGTCACCGGTCTCCACCTGGACATATTTGAATAAGTCTGCCCACACAGAAAATAAAAAACCTTGTCTCGTGAATGTGATAACAATTTACAGCTGCTAGGCAATAGGAAATGATATCGCAAAAACATCAATAGTCAAATCTGCATCTTAAATATAATCATTTCTTAGCATTACGCAATTTACCTCATGAACCCAGAGACGTTTTATCATTCCTGTAGATTCTGTTGTTTCAGGCCTTGACAGGCAAACGCCTTGAATAACACGTGAAAAATCACGGAGATTAAACAAATAGTGTGATTTGGCTGGGGTAGGAAGTAGATTCTTCATAGCTTCCTTATACACACGCGTGGTTCCATTAATCATTTGTGGAATCAGTTCTACGTATTGCGGTGGAAAGCTATAACTGATAAGATATAAAAGGCGGTAATTAATAATACGATATATGCACACTTTGATTTACTCCTGAGTCCATGCCAGTTGTAAAATTCTGTGCTTACATAATCATAAAATCATGATTTGAGCTGCAAGGGACCCTTAGAAGTCACGTTGTCCAACTTCCCTGCGACAAAGAGGGGCACACGCACTACTACGTCAGGGTGCTCAGAGCCTGGTTCAGACTCGAGTGTCTCCAAGGATGGGGCACCCACCACGCCTCCGGGCAACCTCTTCCAGCGCCTCACCACCCTCACTGTAAAAACCTTATTCCTTATACCCAGTCCAAATCTCCCCTCTTTTAGTATGAAGCCGTTTCCTCTTGGTACTATCTCAACAGACTCTGTTAAAGAGTCTGTCCCCTTCTTTCTCATAGCCCCCATTCACATCCTGGAAAGCCGCTATTAGGTCTCCCTGCGGAACCTTCTTTTCTCCAGGCTAACAGTCCCGACTCTCTCACAGTCTGTCTTCACAGATGAGGTGTTCCATCAAGTTCATTTGTGTTGCACTCCCGCGGATGTGTTCCAACAGGCCCGCATGTTTCCTCTACTGAGGACTCCGTATATCTGGACGCAGTACTCCGGGTGAGGTCTCACCAGCACACAACAGAGTTATACTTCCTCATAGGTAGTTTTAAAAATATTAATTCCCTTACTAGATCAAAAGATTAACCTTGTCTATGAATCAAATCTACCAGCTATGGAACATGCTGGAAAAACTGCCAGCCAGCCAGCCATCAGATACAAGCAATTATACCCTCCCCTCCTACTTTTTCACAGCTAACAACAGCAACAGAAAAGTTGGTCCAATAGCCCTTGCTATCTTCCTTCTATCTCCCTCTCGAGGGGTCAGAAGCTGTCAAGCATAAACCTAGTCTAGAAACAGGATATTACAATTTTCTGAATCTCAGCTGTTATATATATATAACAGCTATATATATATATATATATAGCTGAGATAGATATATATAGATATATATAGATATATATATAGATATAGATATATATATATCTCAGCTGATAGAATAACGGAAGTTGAATCAATAAAAATATTTTTAAAATCTACTAATACAATTTAAAATTATGCATCGGTGAAATGCTGAAGAAAGAATAAACCTTCTCAAACCACGGGAAATTTAAGAATAGATTCCGGTTCCGTTCTTTGAACAATTACTAATCAAATTCTGTTTACGCATCAAAGAATACTATAGTACAAAAATATCTCAACTAACTTAATCAGCCTCAGCTAATCTAGAACTTTGTTGGAAACTTCAGAAGAATAACTTCTTCACTATTTTAGCATGATCGTTAGTTCAGTTGCAGCAATGAATACCACAAAAATCACAGGATAGAAAAGATGTTCATTTCTTTACAACAGAAAGTTCCCACAGACATTTCTTTCAAATTTCCCAGTAATAATCACGTTATTTTGATTTTTCTTCATACAAAAAGGTCTCTTACCATATAGTCAGATGCCAGTCTAAGATTCTAGAAAATATTGTGTACATGGATCCGTCATCAAACTCATTAATGGTAATTTTATTGAAGTGTCGCAAGAATCGTGGTGTTACTGGGTTTCGACCACCACCTAAGTATTAGAAAGCACTACTATTGTAAATAACGAAAAAAATAGAGTAAAACAGTAAAAGCCTAGCAATATTTTTTCAATATTCGTCTTTCATTCAACTAGCAGCGCCACAACGAAAATTACTGCACCACGTCATAGTCTGACCAAAAGCAACAAGATAGTAAAAATATTCACGGTGTTCTCTTGTAATAAATAGCATGCAAAATAAAGACTGAAATGGTCAAGTTACAGATGCATAGACTTGAAGTTATTTTAACCACACTTCTGTTGCAGAAGAAAGTTTATGACAAAAACTTTTCGTGTATATTCTTGATTTTGAAAGCATCCCCATGTAAAAAAGCCCAAGAAAGGAACAAAGGGAGGTTTGACAGAAGAAGCGCCTTGAAGATTTGGCCAAAGTAAAAAATAGTTTTAATAAAGATGTGCAATTAAGCTGGGCTTTTCTTTCACACTTCCCCTCTGTTCAGCTCCACAGACCGATCGTTCAGATAAAGTGCTTTTAACTGTGGATGAACACTGTTGTCCTGGTTTCAGCTGGGAGCTCATTTTTTCCTTGTAGTGTCTGGTATAATGCTATTTTTTGGCTTCAAGAGGGGAAAAAGAAAAAAAAAAAGTTGATAACATCAGTGTTTTAGTTGTTGCTGAACAGCACCGCACAGAGCCAAGGACATTTCAGTTTCTCAGCTTATCGTACTGTCCTACTAGCGAGGGGGGCTGCAGGCACACAAGAAGTTGGGAGGGGAGAGAACCAGGACAGCTAACTTAAACTGGCCAGAGGATATTCCATACCATATGACACGATGTGAAAAAACCTGAAGAGGGTGGGGGCAGTTGGCAGAGTGAGCTGCAACTAAGGAACTTTCCTGAAAGTAACGTCTCCCATTTTGTTATGTTAGCCCACAACAGCAGAGGCAGATATTGGTGGTATGGCAGTAGAGGCTGAATCTGCCAACCAATATTCCATTACATGTTGTCGTCATGAGACAGATGGCAGCAGAAGGGCAGTCTGACTCTGGCATCTGCTGTGGAGGAGCATATGAAGCAATGGTATGCCACTGAACTCCTCCATGCAGAAGAAAATTACACTCACTGACATTCCTTGATGCTTACAGAACATTTGTGGTAACCAAACAGCGGATGTGAGCACAGTGAAGTGGTGGGTTGTGTGTTTCAGCAGCAGTGACAGCCTGTCACCTCTGCCGATGCAGATTTTTTTTTTAATGCACACAGCAAACTGTCTTTTGCTCATTGCTGGCAAAAATGTACAGATAATGGTGGTGACTGTGTTGAACAGCAGTGTTTTGTACCCGAGAATTTCATATATCAGTGCTACTGTGCTCTTTGCATCTGTTGTATTTTCCATAGAAATAAGAAGGAGGCATTATTCTTGGTGCACACCACATATATATTAGTCTACATGTACACTGGGGGGAGGGAGGGAGGGGGAGGGGAAGCATACATCTCTTACCTGGTGGTCCCATTGCACAAACAATCTGAATATCTACAAGTTTAATCACTGAGCAGTCTTTAAGGTCATACCAATTCCAGTGATCTAACCATTGCCGTAATAATTCAACGGGAGGTTGAGCACCATAGACCTCTCGGGCTGGCATGTTAACATCATCTACAAATACAACCTCAAAAAGGAAAACAAAGGAACTTGGTATTCACCGTTTTTGTTGAATTGGAATAGTACACAAGCACAATCTTTTGAGAATCATGACAAAGTTCTTACTGGATTTGCTGCCGAGTTAAATAAAAACAAACAGCTACAAAAGAAGCCGTGCCAATTCTAAAGACATTTCAAAACATACTTATAGAGGAGAGAGAATCTGTATTATTTCTTTTCTTGTATCTGAGAGCATTTAATAAAAGAGGCCAAAATAGTACTTGCTACTTAATCCTTCTGCGCCACTTACATGCCTTTTCCTGTAAAAATTCAAGAGTCAAGAAGAGCCGTGAAAATTTCATAAAGCATATGCCACTGGAAACATCTTCACACAGTTAACCTAATTCAAATAATGCAAGTTCCACAAACGCATTTATGCCTTTCATACCTCCTTGTCTTTCTTTAATTGATACGGGGAAGAAATTTGGTCAAAAGGAAAACAGGTTAACTCACAGGCCTTTTTCTTATTTGGAATTGTAATCTGAGCAACAAACTGAGATGGCTTCAAATGGAAACCTATCTGGGTTTCTTTTTTTCTTTTTTCTTTTTTTTTTTAACTCCAGAGTTCTATCTCTTCACAGATGCCCTCGCAAATAAGCAACAAGGGTGAACAAGCTTCTTATTGTCCCCATAACATAAAATAATCCAGATCTACAATCACTGACAAACCCTTGGCAATTCCACTATTAGATTTATATAAAACTCAGGAACCACAGCACTCAAGAGTTATATGCTGTCAGCAGCACCTCACCCATACAGAACTCTTATCTAAAGCACAGTATCACAAAATATGGAGGGGGAAGTATCAGACGCTGTTCACCCTTGTTTGTATCATATATCTGTATCGTATCATTTTTTCCGTTGATTAAAATGAGATGCATTTAATAGTGAAAGAGAGAAATAAGATTGGATACTTGTGCACGTAAATGAGAAAAATTAGAACTAGGGGATTATTGAACTTTCTTGATATCGGTTGCAATCACTTACACAAATAACACATTCATGTATTTGTTTGTATTTAAACACTTGCATACAGAAATATACCAATTACCATTCTTTTCCCAAGAGGAGGCCCAAAAATTCCTTTTCTCCTTTTATCCAGCTTTGACATTATAATATTCTGAGTCTGAGCTGCCGTAGTTTGTGCCGAAAAGTTAATGAGCAGCGGCTTATAGACTTCTTTATTCAAATTATTTAGAAGGAAATTCTGGAAGAATTGAGGAGAAAGTTAAAACACATACGTAGACAAATTTTAAAGCAATCTGGCAAATAGGAATTAAGCAAACAACTTGTACCATTTTTATTTCATTTACAACGAGAGAGTAGTAATTTACCTCCAAGATAACACTTTAATAATATTTCATTAGAAAAACCAGTGTTTGAAATAATAGTCAACTTAATTTGTCAGAGAAAAATTTCTACTTCACATAATAGACATTTTCACAGATTCTAAAAAAAAAAAAAAAAAAAAAAATCCACAACCAAAACATGCCCAGTATATTATACAAATTCAGTATGTTCGTATTCTGCGCAAACAAAACGCTTCATCATATTACTAGGAGTTGATTTATAAAGCCTGTATTAACCCAAAGCAAAAAATGCTGAAGCAGGTACAGGTCAAAATACTTACGTGCTTAGTTTTGAAGAGTACCCAGGAATATTTCCTTCAATAGGCATCAGAAAAAAAATGTAAAATTAAGTTTCATGGTCAAGATCTTATTTTATAATGCTGACTACCTTCCCAAGTCTCTTTCTTTATTAGATTAAATGTAATCTCCAGAGGAAATATGGATCAATGTCACCCTTTTAAGAAAGACTGAATGGCACTCATTTCTCACCCACACATCGGTAAAATCACAGGGTTGGAAGTCATCCTTTCGGACATTGCTACAGAGCATTACCGCATATAAATTAACGTCTCTAGTGACTCGCTTAAGCTCTTATCAACATAGGTTGGAGTTTTTGGACCTCACAATCAATTTAGGAGAAAGAAATTTTAATTCCTACTTATGAATGAAAACAATGAACTTCTGCCTGAAAGCGTAACAGTGACAACATGCAAAAACTGGAGAGCAACGTAACTCAATGACCATATTTCTTTTTACCAATACTGAACTCCCAAGAAATACCACATCCTTAACTACTACTCCCAACACGAACTGGGCAGTAAAAATTTACCATATTCTTCATTATAAACAAATGCTTTGTTTGTGATTTATTGCATTTCCATCGTCTGTATTTCTGGAACACTTTCTGCGAGCAAATCTCGTTCCACGCCATTTATATTATTATTATTATATTTAATTACTTCAGAATAGTAACTTAAAAATATAGGTTACGTAATACATGGTAACTTAATTTAATTATTTAGAGAATCTCAGTTAAAAATGCAGTAATGACAATTATACCTCAAAAATAAAGAATACTTTACCATGGATCTAGACGGAATGCAATGAAAAAAACTGATTTGGAAATTTCCCTAATTTCCTCAAGAGCAGGACTATTACATTGCTACAGTTCCATTATTTATTATGCTTTAATAGTATCCCAGGAAGACCGATAGCATCGGGATTTAACCCCCAGTATCTGTCTGATCTACCTGAAGATTAAGTAATCTAAGTTTCTTAATGTCATACATTAGAATTCTTAACTATGCCATACATACTGTTGTTAAAATATTCTGGAAAAAAAAAACAAAAAACTATCCTTTTTTTTCCAATAGTGCAGCAGCACACATTTTTGCTGCTTCTAACTCTAGAACATAAATATTTCTTTTTTGTTGCTTTGGCTGGTTGAATTCATGACTATTCTTTAGTATATCAGTGTCTCTGTGGACCATGCCAACTATGTGTGGCATACAATCGCAACGTAAAGTAAATCAATACAGGAATCAAATTGAAGAGTCTCGTTTACACAGTATCAGTGGCTTTTTTCAATGGATATTTGAGGGTTCCTTAAGAATATAGTCTGTAAGTGTGATGAAAAATAAAGATAAAAGAAGAAAAAATACCACACCTACATAACTGCTTTTTTGGTTGCTCATAATTTAATTTCATAATATCTAAAAAATTCATGTCTCATTCTCTTTTCATATACAAAATCGTCAACTCACTCCTCATTTAACCCCTTTCAATAATCTCTAACATCTGTTATAAAAGTACTTACAGTGATATAGGTACTTTTTCCAGTTCCCGTCGGCCCCACAAACATAGAAGGCTTTTGATGCAATGTCAGCAACTCCATCAAAGACATGTATCGAACTGTATCCAGAGTCGGCACTATTATTTCATTAAATGTCACATCCTGAGGTATAGGAGGAGCTGATTTGAGCGTTTCCACCCAAGGTTCCCAAATTCCTGCTCCCTATTTTAATTTATATGAAAGTCAAGTATTAATAATAGAGAGGAAGGAGCAGAATAAAACCAAAGCAGACAGAAACATCAAAGTTCTACAAATTAACGGATAGATTTATCAGCTAATTTTAAAAAGTATTAAAAATAACTTCACAGGTTTCGGTACTATAAATATATATGTGTGTGTACCCATAATATAAATATTTTTATTTAACTAGGATAGAGTGCAGTGCTGTCAATTCAGACTGCTTACACAGAAATGTTGTGCCAGTGCTTCAAGTATGCAATTACTAAATTACTGAATTTATTAATTACTGAAAGACAAGTTTCTTACCTTAACTTTCATATCAATACACGTATTGCGTATATAATAGAAAAATACATATAATTAAATATAATAAATAAATTTGTACATAAAAAGAAATTACTGTATAAATTCAATCACAAAATGCTACTTTCGCAGACTCCTCACTCATTACAAACACCTCAAAACTATGGAATTTGTGGGCAAATCAATTTTAGTGCTGAAGTGCCACAGCCAAGTTTCTTCCTTTAGAACACTGTACTACAGGAGTCTTTAAAATATGTCACACAAAAAAAACCCATAACGTAAGGAGATAAAATAATTGTAAATAGCCCTAAAAAACACTTTATGTTTTATCCTACCCCCCAAAATAACAACCTTGAGATAAAAGACGTATGAAATTCCCAATTCTCCTTCAGTAAGAAAGAACATGTTTCTACAGATGATTATCAGAAGACATAAAGCTTTCAGCACTGACTGAAATCTCGCTTTCCTCAGCGATACGCGGGTATCATGCACAAGCGGAAATCTAGACATTTCCTATTGCAATTCTCATTGTCCAGCAACAGGAATTTGCAGGACTGACAAGCCCAAAATGGGAACATGTATTTTATTTTGGAGTTTCAGGAGCATACTCAATGAAGTTTATGCACTTCTCATCTGGAAGAGACATATCATGGACTGACATCTTAATCTCAGGGAAAAGGGACAGATGAGAAGGCACGGAAGATTTTCTGCTAACTCCTTCTCTACAACAGGCAATTAGTATGGTAGCTGACAAGACAGGCCTTGGTACTCTAAGTCACAGACAAAACATTGGACCTTACACTGGCTTTTAAGGAAGACAGAAGCATACCGAAGAACAAAGAAAAAAAATACGGTAACAGTGCAAACCTTCTAATATTCATTAAAAATTACTTGACAGTGTAACCTTTGAGGGGCAACATCTTCTTTTGCAAACCTCACCTGTTTGACGAACCGATAATCATAAATGGTTCCTTCTGTTGGAAATGGGACTGTGAATGCCTTTGAAGCGTGTTGATCAATACTACTCAACAATTTATATTGCCCTCTTGTCTCCTCACTGATTGGTCCTTTAAGCATTTCTCGAACAACTTTGTCAAACTTCAGACGATCATCCTCCTTACAGCTACCTCCTACAGACCATGTCAGCGAAAATAAAAAAATACCCTACAATTGGAGAAGAAACAAATTCAGTAACTCTAAATTACAAATCTCTTATTCACTAAGCCAAATTATTTATTTATTTATTTATTTTTGCCAGAGATCACAATAGAATAATGCTTGCCTACCTTAATTTTACACATAAAGCTTAGGACCATGCCTTTAGTAAAAGAGAACACCATGTATGTTGACCATCAGCGTCTGATCTCCTTTGCTGTGCAGCAAAATCCCCAACCTACTCGGTGCAAAGCCCTCATTTTGAGAAAATTCAAGCATAAACTGGCTTTTATTAATTTTTTATTTTATTTTATTTATTTATTTATCTCAACTGAGATTATATTTCCGTTACTCAGAGGACTACCCTGTAAAGCAATATGTTTGTTAACCCCATTATTACACATATATTACACAGGTAATAGTATTTTCCTAATTAGACTTTACAAAACGCCTATTATAATGACTGAACATAGATATTATTGCCTGTGAAATCCATCCCACTAAATCCCAAATTAAAGGTGCTGATTCTTTACATAGAACACAATGCCTACCTCAAGCCAAGAAAAAATGTCACAGTCGCTCATATCTTTAACTTTGGCTTCATCTGCAAATTCATCCATCATGCAGTCCATCAGATTCATTAGCGACTGAATCAAGTTTGTATCTGATGTAGGAGATAGTTCCTGAAAAGAAAGAACAAATACTCTTGATTGCAGGTATGTTTTACTCATTGAAATTAGACTGGTTGGGTTTTTTTTTTGTTTGTTTTATTTGTTGTTTTTCACTTTTTTGTTCTTATGCCTGAAATACATTCAGAAACAGGTTAATGCTGTGAATATCTTGCTCAAAAGCCTTAATTGTAACAGCAGTTATGAAAAATTAAAATAGACGTCGTCCCACTAAAATGATTTATTCCTTGGAAGTTCGTATGCTCTTTGTTTTTCATAAAAGCTCATTAACTTACCTTTGTGTGTTTCCTAATAAACTCAAGACAGAGAGGAACCATTGCATCAAACAGGCCAACTATAAATTCTTTATGAGCAGAGCTGATTCCTGAATGCATTGTATTTAGCCAAGACATCATTAATGGTCTCCAGCCTAACATATGGGGCTCCATGTAGATCATACCACACCTTGAAACCTGGAAGTAAATGAACAGGTACATGTTATATCGTGTGATCTCCAAAGTTTTTTCTAACAGAAAGAAAGTAACATTAAACGTTACAATATACAACTTCGAGGATCATTAGAAGATAATGGGAAGATAACACCCAGGGAGGTGGTGGAGTCACCATCCTTGGAGGCATTCAAGAAACATGTAGACGTTGTACCGAGGGATGTGGTTTAGTGGGAAATACTGGCGATAGGTGGACAGTTGGACCGGATGACCTCGGAGGTCTTTTCCAACTTTATTGATTCTTTAAGCCTATGATTCTAAGATGGTATGAAATGTGCAGTGAGGTACTGTTAGCCATGAGATGTATGGTCAAGACCAAACCAATCTTTGTCCTTGAGCAAACAGAAAACATCACCTTAATGAGATTTTCCTCTTCAACAGAATTAGTTCCCGCCATTAAGGTCAAAAAGGCAGTAAACTAACCACTTGGTTGCCCAGCAATTAATTTTAAATTAAATTTCCTATCCATTTGAAGTAAAAACTCTCCTTCCCAGCATGACTATGCAGATATTTTGTTCTCTTCATATCATTACCTGAACTTATTCTCATATTCAGAAGTAAAATACTGCACTCCACAAAACGCCATCAGAAAAAAAAACAGGTGTAACAGATTGACAACTACCATAAATGCAGTGACCATTGATTCTATCAGAACCTGTCAGATTAGAGTTCTGCACATCTGTTATTTTTTCTTGTCAAGGATGTCAAGGATCGGGCTCCAAAGTTATAGGGTCCTTAGAAGAACACACATAAACTCTCACATCATATTGTCAGATTAAGAAAAATTTGAAAAAGAAAACCAAGATGTAATGTCTTTCACATTAAACAAACATCAAATAAATAATTATTTTTCTCAGTTAAGTGTATTTAATTTAAAATATAGATATAGATATCTTCACTCTCCATAATGAAAAATAATTGTGATCAGTAATTGAAATACAGGTACTTACAGTAGCAGGAGAAGCAACTTCTAAATCCATCGGTTCAAAAATAAGACTCATTTGCTGTGACATTGTGATGATCTCTCCACTCATAAGGCACAACTTTTTATTATCATCAAGCACAGTGTTCATATTCTCAATCCATACTGCATCCACCGGTCCATCAAAAATCAGCCATTTCCTATCCGGGGTCTGGTTAAAAGAAAAAAAGAAAATAAAAAAATTTAAAAAGTAAACCCCACTGGTGTATATATATATATATATATATATACACACACATATATTTCATTATGCTCACTGTAAAAGAAATACTTTAGCACTAAATTTTTTTCTAACAAAAAAACAAAAACCAAAAAACATTTTAAGTACAGAGCTGTTTCATAAACAGTTCCTGAAATCACACATGCAATCTGCATGCACAATTTAGGTGTATTACTTTGAAGCACATACTGCAGATAGCTACAGAGGGTTAATATTTTTTACTAGAAACTTTCAGTTATACTTGCAAAGCAGTATATTGCTTCAGTTAAACTACAACGCATTCAAATACTTAGGACAGAATGAAACTATTAATACAACAAAGACAAAAACCATCAGTTATACATACTCCACATTCACCATGGAATTCAATAGGCCTAATTGAAGCAATATGGTATTGTAGCAGATAATTAAATAGTCAGAGGTATTCATAGTATTTCTTATGCGACAAAATACAAACCACTTCTGCAGTCCTGTGAATACTATTAGAGACAATGAATTTCACATCAGTTAACTTCAAAACACTATTAGGTCACCGAAGTTTATAGTCGTTAAGTGTCAGATGCTACAGTCACTAGTAAAACTCAAGTAGTTGTCAGGTAGATATGTAGAATCACAGAACCGTTTGAAGTGGAAGGGACCCTTCAATGTCATTACTCCAACTCCCCTGCAACGAACAGGGACGCATACACTACTACTACATCAGGGTGCTCAGAGCCTGGTTCAGACTGACCTTGAGTGTCTCCAAGGATGGGGCATCCATCACCTCTCTGGGCAACCTCTTCCAGTGCCTCACCAACCTCACTGTAAAAACCCTCTTCCTTACACCCAGTCTAAATCTCCTCTCCTTTAGCTTGAGACCATTTCCCCATATACTATCTCAACAGACCCTGCTAAAGAGTCTGACCCCTTCCTTCTTAAAGCCCCCATTCAGATCCTGGAAGGCCACTCTCAAGTCTTCCTGGAGCCTTCTCCAGGTTGAACAGCCCCATCTCTCTCAACCTTCTTTTATTGTACTTAGTCAAAATGTTTCAACGGACTTTACTGGAAGTTCAGATGTAAGCCATGCTCAGGAAGAAGTTTCGTCCAAAATTAACATCAAAACTAACATCAAAATTTCAATATACATAAATATTGGAGATCTGATTCCAAACCAGACAAAATAAGGAAGTACAACGTAGTATAAAGATTAAATGTTCATTTATCTCTAATAGATGCAAAAAACAACAACAACATTTGTTTTTACATATGGGCTTCTGAAACACAAATCTTAATTTACCAGTACCAGTGACCCAAAAAGTCACGTGCACGGAGCAAAGCAGAACTAAAACAATCTGTAGTCTCTGCATTCGAATAATTGAGCTTAAGAATCCTACAATTTTGATGAACACAGCATAGGACTGAACTCCTAAATGCATGTATTGAAAGGTCATCTCCAAGAATACTTCAATCCTGTTAGCACTTACTTGGGAAGAAGCAAATGCTCTGAAACTCACTGCAAGGATGCCATCTGACCATTCATGTGAAACTGGATCAAACTGTCCGTATAGCTGACCCATTGTTATAGATTTGGGATTTAAAACTGTGATCTGAACTTGGTTCTCTTCCATCAGACCCTACAGGTACACAAGCGTTAACACAAAAAGTATGATATAACAAATGTTTAATTTTGAATTTTACATATACTTTAAATCCTCATAAAACTTTCATCAGGTTAGAGAAGGAAAGATACAATAAATATTACATTTCAAAGATGGTTTACACGCGCGTAAAGACAATTCTTCCAACTTTATCACGTGTAGCTGGAAGAATAATTTTAATACCGAACAGCGGCTTGATATATAAAAACGGATTTTATTTTAATTTAAATATTAGTGGAACAGGACATTAGGCAGTCAGTCAAGACACCTAAGAACTATTCTTACACTCGCAGGGATGAAAACAGGTCAAGCCCTGTCTTAGTTTCACTTATCCCATGTTTAACAAAGGAGTAAGTATGACCGCTTTGGTCAATTTCTGAGATTGACATCAAAACACCACACCAAAGATGGTTTTTGGTTTTTTGTTTGTTGCGTTTGGTTTTTATTTAAACCACATAAAGATATCTAATTTTATTTTTCATTAACTTCAACCAATTCTTTTCTTGCCTCCTTGTGATTAAAGATGACATGTAATATCGCACAAATCACAGATTAGGGGGGTAAAAACCACTCCAGGAATGAATTTTATGTAAGTTTGAAAGTAGAGCTTCTCAAATTCTTTTCAGTTTTCTCTTATGCTTCCCTAGAGATCCCTATGGTAAATTCAGTTTTTTGTACAAATACAAAAATATTTTTATTAGATTTGTTTGAAAACAGATCTCACAAGAAATATTTTTAAGATGATTTTAGATACCTTCTTGCATATGTCCCCCAGTGCTTCTGCCAGAACTCGATATGCACAAGTTTTTCCACCAAAAGGCTCTCCAACTATCATAAAGCCATGGCGCACAATCATCATCTCATATATCTGCAGGATCTTCATAGTAAATACGTCAGTCATTTGCAAATTCATAGCAACACAGTTTGCTCTGATGGCTTCCAACAGGTCATTGTAGTCCGGTTTTGGCAGCCTCACACCAGGAAACAAATCAGAGGTAATACCCTATTCAAACAATTAATTGAAAAGTACACTTATTTCTGCTGCCATTTGGTTTGAAACTCATGCAATCAATCCTTTGTCCTTTATAATTTAGGCAAACTAATATCTATTCTGATTAAAATAAAATAATTATGAATGTCACATTACTTCGTCCGAGCCAAAAATTCTTAATTTATTATTGATATTTATTTCACGAGCGTTTTTCATGTTTATGTGTGTATGTAGTAAAGGATTAATTACCTAATTGATCAGCTTCTATCAAACTACTTTACAAAACTTGTTTTTAGAAAATGGAAAAAGCTTTTTCCTTTCTCTCTCAATAACCAAAAACTAGTTAAGAGAAATATAAACAGTAGATCCATATGGTCAATGTATTCGCTATGAAGGAGCAGTTAAGAGTGTTTAAAAATAATTAGGGGCTAGATTGAAGTATTTGGACTATTACTCCGATAAATCTGTTATATAATATTATCATTTTTAACAAGTTCTTTTCTTTAATATTACTGAAATTTTACTGTATTTTTTTTTTATTTTTTTTTACCTCAAAAAGTGGTAAATCGTGAGACAAGAATTTAGGCAGGTTGACATCTGTAATGGATCTAAGTAGCAAAATTTCTTCATCTTCCAAGGGATATTTCAGCTGAAAAAAAGATATTAAATAGTGCTACGTTATTTTTATAGTTTCGGAAAGCCGATGTTAAACACCTATTTTATAGAACAGTTCCTGTTGTGCATCTGTGTCATTATTTTTGACAAGTTCAGGTCCACAAGCAATAAGATACATTCTGGATATATGTTTATACTTTGATATCAGGGTGTTTACAGTGGCTTTCTATATTCAGGCCAAGTGAACTTTATTTCACGCCCAGTTATGGTTATTACTACAAACTCGACTTTTTCCTAAACCATTGGATTCTTGCTTTATAACATGTACATAATATGTATAATATAATATTTACTTTCTTCCTTAAAAGAACAAATTTTCCCTGTTTCGAGGTAAACCTTTTGCCTTCAAAACGGAAAGTCTAAAAGCTTGCATAGAGATATGTCCACCAGCAGGATATATGCATCTTTTTGCCATGATATACAGCTCATTTACTTTTTTTTTGCTTTGGTTTGCTTTGCTGATAGTGCACTGTTTTGGGGTTGGTTTTTTTTTGTTTGTTTTTTGGGGGGTGGAGAGGGGGGAAGGAGGGCTTCGAAGTCATTTGTTCACAATGCACATCAAAATAAAATACTGTATCCCGAACAGTTTTTCTTAAAGAGCGGAGAGAAATTTGAGTCACATTTGGCAGACCAGCCAGTGAGCTATTGGAAGGTGTTAACGCATTATGACAAAAGCACCTAAGGGTGTAAAGAAACTAATGCAAAGCAGTGGCCAACACGCCAAATACAATTCACTAAATCTGCACTGAACTAGAATTCTTGAAAGACAATCAGCACACTTAATGGGCTTGCCATACAGAGATTGTTGGTGATCAGGCCACGAACTTGAATTCTCTTGGCTTGCACCCTAAAACTTACCCCTTTCATTTTAATATGCATCACTGAGCGTGCACTTGCCATTAAACAGAACTGTGTACCTTTTATCGTGAAAGAGTTACGCTACTGCGAGGTAACCCAAAAACATTAGGAAATCATTTACCTTCAGGTTGCCAGCAGCAGTAAGTACTGACTTCACAGCTCTCATTCCATAATCATAGTGGTGCTGGGAAGACAACTGCTCAGAACACAGACGGTACGTAGCTACGATTTTTACAGACAGAGGTCGTGCAGAAACAAAACCACAAGAATACAGAACTATCTCTGCAATCATGGCATAATCAGGAACCATCATAGCTACCGTTCTAAAGAGAGCCTATTAAATACATAAGTGGAAAAAAAAATCGCGTCAGAAAAAATTTACGCATTATCATATACAACCTTTTCTGCAATTACGTAAAACGCTATGTTTCCATTATTTCCTTAATAAAGCAGGAGCCAATTAAAATTAACTACCACTATCATGACTACACTGGAATATGTTTAACAGCTTTCCGTAACTATTTAGCAATACTTTACAATTATGACGAATTCACGGTTATAGTTCTGCTTCATTCAAGGTTAATAACAACAAAAAATTACAACACGCAAAATGCCACAAGCTTTAGAAGGAACAGGGGAGTGCAATTCAAGTACCATAAATCAGGTGCTGCTTTCAGACTTGTCTACTAGCACTGTTTAGCTGTAGCCAGTGCTTTGATTTTACCGTATTTTAACCAAACAAGTATCAGAATATTTTCAAACGGATAAAAGTTTAGTTGCTTTTCATAACTTATCAACAAGTTTTCCAAATTACCCTTTTTCATTTAAAGAATTAATGGTTTTGAACCTTCTATTCATAGTATGTGCTAATGAGTAAACTTCCCAACCACTTCGGAGAAATATTCACACAAGGCTGTACATTATCCATCTATCAATATCTGTGCTCAGATTTCTTTTCTTGCTGTGGACGTATGACAACTGTATTTAAAGAGTAAGAAAGGATGTAGCACTCTTGTAACAATCACTCAATAATGAACTTACAGAAGACAGAAATCTCTAACATTAAAAACACTGCAAGTCCCACCAGATGTTATCTTGATTCTTTGTCAGAAGTTCAAAGAAATTAGCCAAAGACCAATTTTTTATTCAGCATTAAAATATTACTTATTTTTTACAAGCTATAAAGCGTTTCTTTTATTTTCAGGCACACAGTAAAGAAACATCAAAGCTTTTGTTGTTGTTGTTCTTTTTTAGATCCGTTGGGGTTTTTTTTAATCCTGACTGGTAGACCTTAAACCACTCAACAATTTCCCAACATATTTAAATTTAGCTTATTTCTACTGTTAAATCTAGTTTTCTTTAATATCTTCTTTTTCAGAGATTATTTTTACACTAATGTAGTATAAAAATCAGTATGGAAGACCTGAAGGTAATTGATATTTATTTATTTATTTAACAAAAACCTTTTTTTTTTTTCCACTTTCTGTTAACTACTAAAAAGATTAAAATGCCAAATGTTACAAAACCTTAAGATTGTCAGGAAGCTCTGAACGCCCAGCATAACCAGGATTCATGGTAATGAAGACAGCACATGTAGGGTTAAGTTTCAATTCAGTTCCTTCAAATACTAGTACATCAGATCCTGAATTAATGCCTGTGGAGGAAAAAAATAAATAAATGCTCAATTGTCATCGTTAGACTTTATTTATTTATTTATTAATCTCTATTCTTTGTCATGTGTAAAACAAAGTTACAGTTAAAATAACAGCTTACCTCTTTGGATAGTAAAAATCTGCTGAGCAACCACAGAAAGCACTTCCAAATCAATCCTGTTGAATTCATCAAAGCAAGCCCATGCTCCGCAAGATAACAAACCCTAGAAGAGACAGATATCAGATTAATCAGTTGGTGCCCATTTATTTTGAACATACCAATGCTGACGAAAAGAATTCAGTAACGAGAGAAAGATTTAATGGGCTAAGACAGAACTTATATCTATGATTTAGGGCACTGAGGTCTAATCAAACTCACTCCAGATAGCAGAAATCACCCAAATGACTTACAGAAATTTAAAATGGAAGTCTGCTTGCGGAAAAAAAAAAAAGAGACAAAAACCTTGTATCATGTAAACTGAAATCCTGTTTCTTCCGTCATATGCAAAGTGTTATCAAATACATACATTTTGCATGTTTTATCTTTAATGTCAGCATTTTGGAACTGGACAAGGGGGAAGATTTCACCTCTAAACAGGCCTCCGTAAAAACCTACTCATCCTTTTCTTTCATGTCTACGCCTGACAGGGCAATGACTAAAGGCAACATTCTGCAGGGCTAAAATTAACCATTTTGTTTACAGTATGAACAAAAATGACTGTCTTTTAACAACATATTACAAAACGACATGTTGCCCAAGCTATAACCTAAAGCAATTCTCTTTTCCCACAGTTCTCATTAATTTATAGTCCTTTTTTTGCTATATGTTCCCTAAATGCTGCTGTACGGTCTCTGCTGTACATATAGCGTCTAGTCAGAATCTTGTGATTTGGTAACAGTTGTTCTAGAATTCCTATTTAAGACAATGAATTTTGCTTTAATCAATTTACAGGGGGAAAAAAATTGTTTCGCTGATTTGTTTGAATTTCTCTCATGTTGAATTTTGAAGCAGTGCCATGCGGTTCTGCCACTTAACACAAATAGGAACAATAATGCCAGAGAGAAAAGCGTAATTGCTCTATTTTTGTTCCATTCCAGTTAGGAATAGGACACTGGAATGGCACAGATACCATTCAGAACATATTTTCATAATACGGGACCAATACCAACAGAAATACACTTGATTTGTTTAATCCAACGTTCTTTAGTTTATTTAGAGTTTAAATTAAATCCCAAACCACCTAAATTTGCAATCAGCTACTAAAAATGTACTCATTTAAATGGCATCTATCTTGTCTATATTGAATAAATAAAATCATTATGGTATGTTTCATTTTTAAAGCACAGAAGAAATACTTTGATATTTCACATGGTGGATTCTTAGAAGGCAGACCTACGTGCACAATACTAGCATTATGTCACGGCCTAGAAGTGGAAGAAGTTACATTTCAATGACCAAAGCAAATGCAAGATTTTCATAGAGTTTAAAATATGACCCTCAAGACTTTTCCAAACCTTAAAGAATTTTCCTAAGGCGATGTAATCCAATCCATCAGAACAATTGAAAACCACACACTGCTTAGCTACGGCCTTTGCTAAATCTTTTGTCGTTTCTGTTTTTCCAGTTCCTGCAGGACCTTCAGGGGCCCCTCCAAGATGCAGATGTAGTGCACCAAATAGGGTTCTGAAAATAAAACAGTAGAAAAAAAAAAAAAAAAAAAGAAGATACCAATTTTAAGCTATTTTTCTAGCTGCTCCAACTTCTACCAGAAACTCTCAAAAACTTGTTTCACATCTGTACTCTCCCTAGGTTGTACAGTTTGCGTGCTCCTGGTACCAGCAGTCTACAAATACATAGTGATGTTTTTAAGCTTACTAAAAGTTAAAAACATAGCTTACTATCCATTCCTCCTGCAATTTATCACTAACTATAGTGTTGAGCAAGATAAAATTTATTAGAAATTTAAATTAAAATATTAATACGGGACAAATCCTAATGAATTAAAACTGTTCTAACTATGACTATTAGAACATAAAAAATATTATCCTGGAGTCACCCATTTTAGGACCAAGATATCTCAACTACAAAGATTCTTGCAAGCACAGAACATTTAGTAACAAGTGCTTTTACCTGTAGCATCTGTCTGTAAGTGGAGTAATAACCAGCCTAGGTGTATTGCCAAGATATTCGTATCCATACCTCAGTCCAGCATTGATCATTCTTGTTTGAAGATGTCCTTCCTAAGAAAATAGGGCATTGACTTTAAAGATGACATTACATAAAGAAAAAAAAACAACACGCTATTCCTCAAATTTGTAAATGAGCACAACACTTTTAAAACAATTGGTGCATTACTCTGAGACAGCTTGTGATTCCATTAAACAAAAATATCACCATTTAATAGATAGTAAAGTATGAATACAAAAACATTTTTCCATTAAATTCTATCTAGAAAAAAAAAAAATCCTACTAACCATATTGCTGAATAAAACAGATTTGTTTAGCTACTTGGAAAGATGAACGTCTTTCTAAAACAGAAACAGAAGTAGTTGTATCTCAGAACTGCAGGAAGGTTGCCATTGGAAGGGACCTTTAGTTTATCATTCTAAACCAACCTCTCTTCTCACTCCCCTAGAGCACATTAAGCAGGCTTGTATCCAGATGGCTTTTAAACATCTCCAGAGTAGGAGGCTCAACAGTCTTTCTGGGCAACCTGTTCTACAGCTAAGTCATGCTCACAATAAAAAACATTTTCCTCGTGTTCAGTCAGAACTTCCTGTGTTTCAGTTTCTGCCTATTTCCTGTCATCCTATTACTGAGCACACCACCGAGGACAGCCTGGCGCCATCCTCTTGTCATTCTACTTTCAGATACTTATATACATCAATCACCTCCCTGAGCCTTCTCCGAGCCGAACAGGCCCAATTCCTTCAGCCATTCCTCTTATCAGAGATGCTCCGGTCCCATAAATATTGTAGCAGCCCTTCACTGGACTTGCTCCAGGAGCTCCAGTGACCAACAGCTGAATTTATAGTCAACCTGATGACTCTAATATGACAATACAATATATTTTCATTTTAGGTGCGATGTCTTCCGTAATAGGGGAAATCTTGTCCTAGCAAATGCAAATATATTGTATACTACCACCACACAGCATAAACATTGCTATTTTTTCAAGTAATACATAAATAAAATAATATTGACTTCAGATTAAAATCTTTAGTTGTCATCCCTAAAACATATTTTACTCTTCAGAAATAACAACAGTAAATAGTGTTAATAATAAAACTAAGTAGCGTTTGAGTGAACAACAGCAATCTCTGCTGCAGATTCAGCTAACGTTTTGAGATTCAGCAGTGATGAAAAAGTGATTTTAATTAAAAACTGTTTGTATTCGCCTACTGGACATTTTAGTTAGCAATCCACAGAATTATCAATTAAAGGTATGTTCTTCTCAGGAGAAATTATCATATTAAAGTAACTATTCTCTCTGTCAGCAAGCAAGCAGAAATTGAAAAGCTGTGAACAGAAATTACCTTCTAATAGGATTGCGAGGTCTCACTTACCTCCCAGTAGTATCTAAGCTGACTTAGCCATTCAAAGTCATTCTCATCTTTAATTTTCTTGCTTACTAGAGATGCAAGAACATCCCTAGCATGAACATCAAGCACAACAAGCGCTCCAAGCGTCACACGATTCTGCTTAGACAGCTTTCCTCGCACCAAGGTGACAATGTCCTCTATCTGTCTATTATTCTGTTCCAGAAAATCCTCTAGGGCCTGGGAAAATTTTTACAAGTTAGGTAACTGCAGGTTCAGTTTACGGCATAAGGATTTTTTTCCTTATATTACTCTTATTTCTTTAATTCTAAATACTCCTTCTTACTATTATAATAGTAAACTATCGTTCACAGACATAGTTCAACTGGGCTTTTATCCGTTCGATTCTGGTTTTTTAATGTTACAGAACAATACATGGAGACATCAATGACACGCATCAGGAAAAAAAAAACAGCATCATTTTTTTCTTCCTGGAATACAGGAATTACTCCTTAGCTTTTTGTAAATTTCACATTAAGAAAATGAAAATGACACATATTTTAAAGACTGGCTTATACGTATAAAATACATTTTCTATGCTTAAGGAACATTACAAAACTAGAAAAACACCTTTAATTTCTACAGTAGTTAGGAACAATCTGGTAACAACCTATGTTCAGTTAATCATTTTCATGCTCATATGTTGCGGCAAATAGGAAAGGCCCAATTTAAGGATAGCGCTTATATCAATACTGAGAAATGGTAAGTGCTTCACTAAACTGAAATCAAAGAGAAAGATGTTGGAACCTGGAAATTGCTAGAGTTTGCCACATAGACATCCATATCATTTGCACTCAAAGGTATGCTCTTTCAGGAAGCTGCATTCACTGAAGGTCCACAGTAAGACTGAATGCTCTGAATCCTTACAGAATAAGTCATAAATTACTGCTATTTGTCTAGAGAAAAACTTATCTGTATCTGTTTTAGATTTTTCTCCACACTAGAATGCTGTTCATCTTCGCATCCTCTGGCAGCGGTAGCCACCAATGGATTTTTCTTATTTTGACATCTTTCATCCCAGCTAATTATTTCCCAAACATTAAGCTTGATTAAATCATCCACTTAGAATTACTTATTTTTAATTTATGAATGCGAAGGAGCAAACAAAGTTCAAAATCAAATCACTTCAATTTCATGAGTTGCTTCAATTTCATGAGTTCCAATCAGGACAGCATCCAAAATATGTCACTCAAGTCAGGGATAAAAACCTCTCTGCTTACCACCAAGCTTTCACCAAGCAAACTTGTAAAAACCTAGATATTAGCATGTTCTCATCACCTATTTCAGTATCACTCCTTACTACTGCACTTCTGACTATATATTTCACTGAAAACAGAAGTGGTCCACAAAATATTACTCTGTAAATTTATGAAACGCTTTTGTTTCTATACATCTTACTTCACTCTTTGTTTTAATAAAAAAAAACTTGTACCTTTATACCATTATCTGTTGGAAACACTTAACTAAAAAGCGTTTGAAAGAAACCTGTGTGTATCCCTGTGTCTGTGTGCATGAGTATGTGAATGAATTTTTAATCATAATAAGCGACTTAAGTGAGACTAGTATCCTGTCCCAGAAAACACTGAAGAGCTTCTGTTAAAAAAAAAAAAAGAAGTTTTTTGTCACTGTGTGCACAGAGTGCCTTTGATGTCAGCAAAAAAAATGATGCTGTAGGTAGGATGCCATTTATTTTGCCCAGGATAAAGCTGCAGCATCATGCAGAATGCATTACTTCTGGCCTCTCGTGTGGTCACTGACTGCCTGTCATGTTTCTTATGCTTTAGTACAAAATAGAAATGGTACAGATCAAGAATTTTGAATGTTCTGAGACTGAGAGTTCTCCTTGTCAAGGATTTGTGACAGACTATTAGAAGATGCAAACCTCCTCCCAGTCCTTCACTAAACACAAGTCTTTCCCCAGCAAAATTAAGATTCTTAAGCTGGGGCCAGATGGGCAGAACTACCAGTACAAAAGAATTTGAGTAAAGGCTACAGAAGCGATAGGTTCCCATGAACATCCAGGTATAGAAAAGACTTAACATATACAGCAAAAAAGCCTGGCCTAGGCTCAGAATTCTATAACAAACAATCACCAAAACAAGTGAATTTAACCATTGTTTAACTTGCTACTTTTATTCGCTAACAACCTCATTAAGATGACGCTGGGTTTCATTATCTTAGAATCTAAAATCTCTAAGGTTAGAATTTCTGTTTCTCCCTCCTGAAAGACTTCCACCAAGGGAGGACAAATGGTGCAGTATGTAGAAGCCTTCTTTCTTTCCCAAGAGAACTAAAGATCTCCTTTACTACTAGAAAAAAAAAAAAATCTTAAATCTTTTTCAAATCTTCCAGTCCATTTTAAGACATTCCTTGCGTTAAAAATACCGTTCACTTCTTCCTTTAGTTCTGTCCACTCAGAAGCTTCTTGAAATGCCCACCATTACCAGAAGCCATGGCTTCCACTTGTGAATAAGCAGCGAGCGTTACATGGCCTTGCAATACTCCTCCAAATAGAGATTAAAGAGTAGATTTAAGTTTGTATTTGTGTTATCGCTCAGCTATGTATGAATAGCAAGAACCCCAAAACACAAATACTGCAGAATTTTCTCCAGTTGATACCATCTCATTGCAAAAATTGGTAAGAAAAAGTATAATAAAGTGTCAAAAAGATACAATTTTATGTAAATCCTGATGCCCCTTTCTGTCCTAACGTCTGAGAATGAAGACCTAGTTGCCTCAGATGATAATGCATATCCAGTAACAATTCTGAAACATTTCCAAATATAACAAGTAATAGAAATCCTTACTGATAAAACAGAAGACAGTTTTGGCAAAACATATCTTGAATCTTAATTCAATGCCTTTTGCACCTTTCTTCTCACAGCCTAGCTAATAGATAATATGCTCTGTATCAATCATGCGTTCGTCATTTGATAAGAGTGAAGATGGTACTTATCTTCTGCTAGTCCTAGCCCATATTTATAAAAAGTACTAAACATTTAGGAAGCTGAACTAAGCCAAGCAGATTATAATCAAAGGTTGGATTTATCACTGCATTACATCAATTTGACAAAATTTAAATATAAGGTGAATATTCTTACCGTCTGGCCATTTCTAATAGACAGCTCTACCTGCATCGTCCAGAAAGTTTGGGATACACAAAGAACTGTTTGTCCAGGCCACTCTCGTACCCAATCAACGCGTGGAGTTTTGGGATAAGCTTCAATTGCATCCTGAATGACCTACACATGATAGAAGCATGCGGTAGGTATTCACATATGAAAATAAGTAATGTTTAACTTTTGAACTAATTTAAGTTAGGTTGCAGTACTGAGAATCAAAAATAAATCAGCCTCAACTTTATGACACTGACATCCTGCAAGAAAATCTCTCCAAGATTAAAATAATCAAAAATGTGATAATGTGAACCACCGATCACAAAAAAATTCTGAGAACTAATTTCACAACACATTCTAATACGATTCAGGCCACTGGAAACATAAATTTTTCTACCTCCGTCTATAATGAAACGAGAAAACAAGTGCAAATACAGTTTAGTTAGAACTAACAACCCAAACTGAAAATTCTTTTTAAAATCCAGTTATACTCCTAAACAATCAGAGCTTTTAGATTTGCAGTTCATATGATTTAAACTTACAGGTAACTTCATGTACATTTATTTCTGATAACAGAACGATGAATCTGGTTATTAAACTACTCAAGGATAATCCCAACGAAGTCAAAACTTGGGAAAATCTTTCAGTTCCTACCGTTTCGTATTTTTTTCTTCCTCCCATTAACAAAATAGGATAGACAAAATAGACAAAAAAGTCTCTTTACTTTTAACAATCTATACACAGAATAGCATGAATAACCCACTATGGAAAAAAAAATAATCTGTATTGACATCACAACTACATAAATATTACGTGTTTCAGATAAATGATAAAAGTTTTACAATCAAGAGTGAATGCAGACAAATGGTGCTTAACAATATCTTATTTATACAGCTCAGTTTTCCCACGCCTGATGTGCACCAAGCAGGTGAATTTGTTCACTTTTATTTCCCGATATGCCATTAGCATAATTAAACTGCCGTACTGTACAACATTGCCAGAAGCGTGTACATTTGATTACCACACTTGACATTGAAGAGGAACAAAGAAAATGACAGGGATAGCTATATATACGACGTGATGATGTGATCCTGTGAATACTAGAATAATACAATATGAAAGGAGTTTGGAATCTTGATTAAGGTAGTCAGAATTAACAGGAATGTTAAGAGGAACGTTAAAAAATAAGGGCATACTTCCATTGGAATCTCGTCCTTTAATACCATACCAGGTGTAGAACCATCTCTGACAAAAGAAACCTTGGGTCAAGCGTTCTTCATTTCCAAGAAATTTGGAGCTTTATAAATCCAGAAAACCGATATCAAATTATTATTAAAAAAAAAAAAAAAAGTATAATCTTAATAGACTGAATTCACTGTTTTAATGCTCTTGCTGTGCATAGAATAAAAAATGATTCCAGTATACATGAATGTTAATTGAAGAAATCATGGCTGAATGACAATAGTCTACGGAATGATTAAATAACTTCACTTGGAAACGAGGACCAGAAATATTGAATGCAAATACGCCTGAATACATCAATACTTGGGAGTACTAGTTATAATCACTGATAAAGGAGAAATCAAATTGCAGTTGAGGTGACATGTAATCAAGGTGGCGTTCTGCCTCCAGAAAATATTATGCTTAAATGTCTTAATTCAACAGACTACTAGATACTTACTTAACTTTAAGCATGAGTTTCCACGAACTTTACTGTTTACACCTCCCAATGCTCCAACACCAGGACAAAACACCACAGAACCATTTAAGTTGGAGAACACCTTTAAGATCGAGTCAAATCACCCACCTAACTACCAAGTCCACCGCTAAACCACATCCCTCAGCACCACAGACACATTTCTTAAATGCTTCCAGGGATGCAGAGTACATCACTGTCCCGGGCAGCCTATTCCAATGCATTAACCGCTCTTACCGTGAAGAAATTCTTCCTGATACCCAATCCAAGCCTCTTCTGGCACAACTTGAGGCTGTTTCCTTGCATTCTATGAGCCATTTCTCATGTCCTCCACGTAGCTGTTTTTGCATTGGATCCAACGCACAACACAACTGCCACAACTAAATACTTTTACTCTTTAAACAGCTACACGTCAATCACCTTACTATTTTTTTCATACTTCAGAGAATAAAAATAAAAGCATTATGATTTGTTACCTTGTGGACAGAATTCAGCATAGCTGCCTCCAGTTCAACGAGCCATCTTTCAACTTGACCTCTAGCTTCAGAGGTTGAAATGGTCTGCGTGAGTTTCACAGTCTCTCCTTCACTACTTTTAATGTGTGTAATATCTAACACATCAGTAAACTCCACTCTTGCAATTCCTTCAAAACACTTTTTCAGGTGAGGTTGTACTCTAGAAGGCAAAACTACTATTAAACAGCTTCTGACATTGCTTCCTTTCCAATCTTAGAAAAGCAGATCTAACTTTTCAAAAAAATACTTTTGAGGAAATTACTTAAAGATCGTTAAAAGTTTATTAATAAAATTGTTACCCTCAACAATAATTCTTTTGTATTACACCCACAAGATGCCTACTGCACGATTTTGTGAGGACCAATTAAAGATGTAAAATATTACTCATGTTTTCTATAATACAAAAGCTAAAAAAGACAAATAGGAATCCTTTCTTTAACAGCTACTCCACCTAAACTACATGAAGTTTCATTACTTATACCTTCCCACAGAACTATACTAAACATTAATGAATTTCAGTAAAATAACCCTACTCATTGCACTGCATCATTATTCCTTACTGATAACAAGGCTGTTTATTACTTTAATTCTGATCCTTGCATGGCCTTGCACCGGACACTAGCAGGTCTGAACACTGGGAATAAAACTGCAGGGGATGGATCCTACCTGACGTTCAACTTTCCGCTGGGGAAAAAAAACCAGGCAGTACGTTGATTTCACTATCAATTATTAATTGGACTCTTGAATTTTCTGAGAAACTGTGTACGCAAAGGTTACTAGCTCAGAAAATAAAGATGAATTCAATTACGTGCGTTAAAAATGACTCTGCATTTTCCTAATACAAAATCCAACCTAGTACATTCTTAACACTATAGTCATCAGTGGGGAAAAAAAAGTTATAGAGAAACAGAGAAACAATATGACAAGCCTGTCTCCATGCACAAGTCACAAACGCATCTATTAAATACTACTGTACCGGGTAGGATCTTTGGTCTCTGAAAGAATCTCGAGTAGTTCATCATTAGACAAAAAAAAGAATCTCGGGAAAAATAGGCGCTTCTTCTCTAGGTATTCATTAAGTCCCTTGAGAATTATCTCCAGAAATTCATTGCACTTCCTCAGTTTTTCCAACATCTTGTCTATTGTTACCACTGACAGCACATGTTTGTCCTGAAAAAGAAACGAAACCAGCTAAAAACATTAATGTCTACGCACACAGCACCGCAGGGAAAGTATTGAGCAAAATTTATTTCATACTTTTCCCTATTCTGTAATTGCCAGAATTACAATTTATAATCTTCAGTTTCTAGCTTCACTGGAAAAAATAGTGAGGCAGTCGGCACTAAACTTCATAAACTATTTCTGAAAATAATTTCCAAAAGAGAATCAATTCATCAGAGCGATTCCTGCCATTTTGTTGAAACAACAGCTATCTACCCCATAATCATACCCATGTAATTAAGAAAAATGTACTAGCAAAAGATTTTGATGGATTTTTAAGTATACTTGTATGGCAACAATACTGACAGGCGCTTTATCTGGCAATCTATCAAATTTCAGTGTAATGAAAAATGATCTCTTTTCTGATATAAAATATTTCTATACACAAGATCCTGATTTGAGATGGCAGAATTGCAAGTAGGCAGCACCGCTACCGCCTACAAGACTTCAGTACTACCGTTAACTAGTCATACACTCTGAAAAAGACATTCCCTTATCCTAATGTTTACAAGGCCTGAGACATCTTTAAAGATTTTTAGTAATACAAAGTTACAGATTCTTTAAAAGTATCACAGATGATATTTTTAATTTTTACAATTGCACCTGAATGACACTTAGTAAGATACACTCCCCGATAAACAGTTTCCTATATTTTTACACGCTGCAGATAACAACAGATACCTCTTAGCTGCTGCTTTTCAAATTGACGCCTGCAGGGAAAAGAACATCGGTGCTTAAAAACAAACTACTGCTGCATGAGTTGAAAGTGGTTTCAATTAATACAAATTCAAAAAACAAACAAACAAACAAAGAAACCACAACAACAACAAAAAGTTATTTGTAAAAGACCTGAAGATTATCAAGCTAAAAAGCAAGCTTGAAAGAAACACAGTTGTCTGAACACCAAACTCCGGCATTTAATGTACCTTGTGACCGATTTATAGCCTAATTTCCATTAACTTTTTTAAGCCGCTCACCAAGTACGGGATTTTCGTAGCAAAATGAGAGACATTTCAAAGTAGGAAATCCAGATCTGCAGATTTATGACAGTGGAAGTCAAACCCAAGAAATGCTTCTACTTTGATCCTATGTGGGCTTGAGTTCATTTATGACTTAATTTATTCTAGGACTGCACTGTTCAGGCCCATACTGGTATATTACCTGATTTGCTAACCATTCAACTGATTCAAACTTACTCTTCTTGCAATACATCAAGTTCTACAAAATCCCAGGAAGGGAAAGTAAAGTGAATAGTCTTGGCACACAATCTTTTCCTTTACCACCTGTGTTTCCCTGGAATTTGACTGATGCCACAGAAGAGAAGGTAAACAGAGCTAACTAGCGAGTCTGTACCTGTAAGAGCACTACATACTACACGACCAGGATTAAAGGGGAAAAAAAATATAAGTACACAAGTAACTAAACATCTAGAAAAACCAAAGAAATTAGCAGGGACTACTTCAGTTAATCAGTCCATCAAGGTCATGTAAGAACTCCCGGCTGTAGAACACTGCAGCAGTGAGAGTAAAAACCAAAGTTCCAGTAGGAGCAGTTCTGTCACAAAACAGAATGTCCCATTCAAAAAAAAAGTTCCTGATGGGGTCTGCAGAATTACACAGTATCACGGGACAGAAGGGTTGGTCATGCTGCTGTGACAGGAGAGACAAGACAGACTGCTGTGCAAAGCCCGGAATGTATCTATGAGAAACAAATTCCTCCTAGAGCAATGACACACATTTGATCTAGCATCCTGACTGCTGTTCAGCTTCAGTTCGGAGCATTCAATAACAAATTCCAAACTCAGCTTCAGTTCAAAAACTCATAACATTTTGAAATGATTTGCAGTTTGCATTTAGCTTTTGTTCAATTCCATGCTCATGATGCAAATACGCTTCTAATCTACCGAAAACAAATAAACAAGAACAACCATAACTGTATGCTTATCTAATTAATCCTCATAGGTTGTGCCCCTCTAACGTAATAAGCAGTGTTCTCTTGTACACGAACTACATTTACCTTCTGTTACTTCCTTCTTGCATCATACCAAAACAGAACAAAGTAAATTGAGTACTTACATTTTTCATCTATACATAGATAATTAATCTGTCAGCATGCAAACGCAGTTAATCATCTGTTTTATAAAACACTTTGTAATGCATAACCAGTGCAACAGAGAAAGGTATCGTTTCCTTACTTAGCATGTTTATAGTACCCCTCTAAAAGGGCTTTACTAAGTCCAGTTTTCAAATATCATTTTTAACACATCACAGGTCGCAGCCTTGCATTTCTTTCTTTTCTTCTTTTCTTTCTTCCTCAAAAGAAATTGAAATGCTTCTGTATTCTAGTTTATGGGTGATCATTTTTTATTTTTTTTTTATTTAAGACAAGCAGAAAATAAATCCTTCAATCCTCATTAATGTGCTTTGCTTTAATTCATTTTTTATTTTTAATGAACTGATAATAAATGATTATTCAAGTTGGTGAGGGAAAGTTAAGGAAATAAAGGAAGCATTTTGATTCCTCTCACAACAATTCTATTATATGGCACATAAATGCAACAAAAAGCAGACGCAAGTTTGCATTATTATTTAAGAAAGACCATTCATATTGACCGAGGAACAATACTCAAGATATAAAACGGAAACAGTGTATTAGTGGAAACAGAGTGCCATCTTCTGGAACATAAGGCCTTCTCTTTTAGAGAACGTAAGCTTTGGTTCATGAAACTACTCTTTTGGCATTTATAATTTCCTGCACAAACAAAAAATGATTCTGTTTTCTACTAGCGATGAGATACATCACATAGAAAAATAATTCACAATTGATTAGCGCCAAATATTTAAATTGAAAGACTTTCTTTGAAAAGATAATTCTGCAGACACAACACTTAAAAATATATTGCTCAACACAGCTCTGAAATTCTTGCCTTTTTATTATTTCTATTTTTACTCAATTCTTCCCTAGAACAAATACTGTTGATTTAAAATTAGCTTGATAAGTTCCTGATTTTTCTTATACATTAGAAGAAGGAAGAGAGAAAGAGCAAGACGGGCACGGCTGTGGGAGAAGAGAGCACACATGCAGCAGGAAAGAAAGGGTGAGGAGAAAATCAATGTAAAATTTAACTGGAGCCAGAAACTACTTGAAGTGCAATCAAAGCACAAGAGAGAACAAAACGTAAAACAGCAGTCAACCAACTGAAAACACAACAGACCCAACCTCTTCTCCGTAGTGACAACTGGACAACAAGGAGAGACAAGTACAGGTATTTGCTTGGGACGTCTGGCTTAGACATCACAAAGCACATCATCGATGTCTCTGGAGGTCGTCTCCAAAGAATCCGTGTTCTTGGAGGTTTCCAAAACATGGCGAAACAAAGCTGTGGCTGGCTTGATCGAGTGCTGGCAAGCGTTCCACTTTGAGCTAGAAGTTAGACTAGCTGAACCCCAGTGATCCCTCCCAAGCAGAGCTTCAATTATTCAATATGAAACAATTCCACAAAATCATTTTTAAAAGAATCTAAGAAATAGGGCTAAGAAGAAACAGAAAACTGATTACTGTGCTATCTGAAGCAGTTTTATAGTGCATACTATAGATTCAACCCATAGTCTTAAGACATCGACGCTTACCTGAAAAACTGATCTCATCAAGTCTTTCCACGTTTTAAAAACAGTATTGAATTGTCTGCTTTCCTCAGGCATCTGAGCCATGATGTCAGGAGAACTGAAAATTGGCTCCAAATAAAGCCAAGTAGCTTGAACCTTCAGCCATTCATCCAGGATCTCCTGCAGTAACAGCAGCTTTCCTTCCCATTCCCTGTGAAACAGTATTAGTTCAAATTGACGCTACCAGAACATTCCTCCCACACCACTAAGACCTTTCTGGCAATTTGTATATTCAGCAGGCGTAATTTTTAATACTGCAATGGAATATCATATTCATCTAGGTCTACTGTGTTAAAAAGTCCACACCTGTTTCTGCAACAGAATCATCTGAGTGTTTAAACTACACATTTTTTTTGCAAGGTTGATTGTAGGATTTCATAGACTAAATTAATCTAATAAGAAGACTAACAGTACCAGCAAATAAACAGAGCACACACTTTAGCATGTAGTATATATGGACAAGGTCAATTTAATTCATGGAAACTGAGTATTTAGTCAGGTTATTGGCATACACAAAAGTCCAGGTTACTGTGTCTAATTGCATGCTAGGTGCAAAAGAAAGCCATGGAAGTAACATAAACTTGAAAATTAAGCCATAAGTGTGTAGATATTGTTCTAGGAAGGTATTTAGTGTTAATTAAATGAATTCAAGTAGTAAATAGCCAACATAAGGCACATAAAGCAACACTTATTATTTCTGAATTCAAATTCCCAATGTGCATGCTGAACGTTTTTGTTGATAAAGACGCCATCAATATTATTGAACATCAATATATGTACATAATTCTATTATTCAACAATGACTCCGTCTTCAGTCATTTAATCTACCATTTTTCTGAGTCTTTTCAGTTTTTCTGCACTATTTAAAATCATTAAGAGCATAATTTGATAATTTCCACTATCTCACCAGTATCACAGACATGGTATTATCAATTCCCCAAAGCCATTAGTATTCCTAATTCACTGACACAGACAATTTGAAAGAATTCCTTGTAAAAACAGTGCATCGTTTTGCAATTCTCATATCACTGGGCAGTGCAGATGGAAATATTTTAAAAGTGCATGCTGTTGAAATAGGTATTGCACGAAACAATACGATAATTTTCTCAACAAGACAATCATACATGGGCTGCACAGAATTCAGTAAAATGATACATCTGAAAATATACTTCTTAATTCACCCATTTACCCGCTACAGATTCTAACCAAGAGCTATTCTTGTATTTATCTTCTCCACGCCTAAAGTCCCTCATTCATCTTTTAGGAATTGGCATTTGTATATCATATATAGTGATCCTCCTTTTACCAAAGGCAAAGAAAAATGCAACTTTCCAAGAGGAACATTAATCTTGTTATATCAAAATTGTAACCAAGGAATTTGGAAAACTCTCAGGCAGGAATTCAGAATTCTATGTTTGTTGGGCTATTGAGAAAGAATGCAACTCTTCTGAAATCACCTAGATCTCAAATACACAAGTTATTGTTATACTTTGTACTATCAAAAATGTCACCCGTTTTTGTTTTTTTTTTTTAAAAAGAAACTTTAAAAAATTAAATATGAAAAAAGATAATGAAAACTTGGATGAAACTACCACAACATGTTTACTCTTTTCCTAAACATAGTTTATAGTTAAATACGTAAAGAGAACCATTTTACATTAGTAAGGAACTATTCGCTATATACTTTATAGTATAGTGCAGCAGTAACAAGAAAGTTGGTACTTATCGGAACGTATGTGAATGCATGTATAAGTATGCAAACGTGTTTATTATGTGCTGAAATCAGAAATTGCTTTTTTGGATGCTAATGGCAGTTCAGAAGCACTTATAGAGCTAGATAACTATAGCCAAACTTTAGATGAAAGACCTTGTTCTTCCACGACATAGCTGTGTTTGAGAAATTCATGAAGCACGTAAAAGATTTATTGAAGACAAAAATCATATTAAAAACAGGGCTCAGAGATAAAAGTACCAAATTTTTAACACATTAAGCTAAGTTTTGGACTTCAAGTTTCTGCATTAGAGTAAAGAATATCTTCCATTCCTTCCCTAGAATTTGTCTTAATTTTTCCGCCTCTCCTTTAAGAAAGGCTAACATTTTTAATTAACATTTTAAGGAATGGCTAAAAGATTCAGCAGATTTAACATTTATGTAGAAAGGTTAATCTCGATTTTCTTAGTTCACAGTCTTAACTTTTTTAACTCAAATATATACGATTTGGTTAAACAAAAGCAATGTTACAATATCTGCTACCTTCAGTACCAGAGCACGTCAAATCTGTTTTGTGGCCTATGCAAAGCATTAGAGGTTTTAATTAGAAGTAAAAATCGTGCTTAAAAGTAAATAAAGCTTTCTTTGGCATAGACAAGAGCCTTAGCCCTTTAAGATGAGATTAATTCGCTGCTTAAGGAGGACAAAAACAACTGACGGCCCCATACTCTCGATTAACCAGAATATATCATTTCCTCTAAGTAAGATCACTTAGTGACTTTCTATTGGAAAACAAAACAAAAAGCTTACCTTATCCTCTTTTCATAATGCTTAATGAATTGAGAGCCTCTCATAGTCTGAGTTTTGACAATGTGATCATCCAGTAACAACTGAATATCATCTACAGATGACAAAATATGGGTTCCTGTTTCTCTATAGGCAAGAAGAGCGAACTCCATTTGATCCCATTCAGAAATCATTTTTGTTAAAGCTTTCTCAAGCGAATATTCCTTGCTAGCTGTTTCACTGATAGTTTCGAATTGTTCTAGGAATGGTTCAAGGTGCAAATTAATGTAAGACAAAAGATTTGAGTCTTCAGAAGGAGATAGAGGGAAACCAGCAATTTTTGACATTTCTTCCCAGTGCCTTTCTTGCAAGCCAGGATTGCAAATCACCTGAATTAGAGGAACGTGGCATTTGAATTCCTCTACTTTTGATTTAACCTGCCGTGTTAGCTCTAAAGCACTTGGAGTATTGTGGAAAGTTTTTTCTAGCTTATACAGTCCGTGCCAGTAGTTTCCTACTTCTCCCTCTACTTTGTCTGGATCCACTTCCATAAATGACCCCTCTGTCCAGTTTTCGTGTTTTCGGTTGAATTCAACAGTCATTTCATAGAGACGTAGATAAGGAGCAAGAACATTCCGGATTGTTTTGTGCTGAGGGTACTGAGATACTGGCCATCCAAAGGACTCCTCTTCTGCATTAAATTGATCAATCTGTTAAGAGAGAATAGAAGTAAGAAATATAAAGTAAGCTCTGCATGCTATCAAGTCCTTACCACGGGTATTAGAGAAGCTTTCTAGTGTCTTCAACAAACTTCAAACTGAGTTCTGAGTTACTGAACTAGTCAATTAAACAGTTGCTGCCACTGACTGGAGTTAACGCAATCCCTAACACCGATAGCTCAACATTTATGCTTATGAATAGAAGAGTACAGCCAGAAGTTTAAAACAGTACCTGGACATTACTCTACAATTTGCAGCAGTACAGAGGCGATAACAGACAGGAGGTAACCATGACCATCAGAAATTATACTTAACAGAATGCAGATATATGCAAACGTACACAAACTTAATCCGCTTTTCCTCTATGCAAAGTACTATTCTGTTACGACCATATAGCAACGAGTAATTACGTACAGTAATTTTGTTTAAATTGTAAATTGTTTCAATGTTTCAGAGATGAACAAGGAATGATTTTGCTACATATCAGTAACTGCATTACTAATTAAACCCTCGGCTCTGGCAACACAAACGTTAAACCTTACAATCCAAACTGTAGGATTAGTTTAGACTACAACCTGTACCTTGTCAGCAGCAAGGTCCAACTTTGTATTTAGTGCTTGAGCTTTCTTCAAATATCTGTTGACTTCCTGAACATCTCCAAATGTGCTAAGTTCTTCCACCTGCTTAAAATAGCTTTTCAGGTCCTCCACAAACTGTTCGCGCCGTACCTAATTGAAGCATGTGGGAAAGAAAAAAAAAAAAAAAAGACACGATAATCTTCTGTATAATGAAGAAATAATAACTAATTCTGATTCACTATATTAGGACACTTCACACTTGCAGACATCCAGCATCTTTGCATATGAGATTTTTAGTATCTATTCCACTCACATTACAGAATTTGACCTGAATCCTACTGTTAATGCAGTGACTTATTGGGCTAAATCACAAAAGTGACTTTGGTTTCTCCTTTGCTATGCCATAGGATATAGTCAGACACCGAAATTTCAGCTGTGATGGACATAGCTGGTAGGCTAATAATAGAAAGCTAAGTTCAAAGAACTAGTATACCACAGATTGAAATACAATAATAGGATTAGCTTAATCAAATGGCAGGTAAAGCTAAACGTTTTTGTAAGACATAACCGTATCTTGTCTTAAAGTCAGACAGTTCAAGGACAGATTTCTTCCTCAGTTGACCACAAACATGTCACAGCAGGTATCAGTAGCGGTCAGTGTCTGAAACCAAGCATCAGAGCATGCAAAGCAATAACCTGTTCCAAGATAACACAGTCCATGCTGCACATCTATTTGTAATACAAAAGAAAACTTCGAAGCTCTTTCTTTGAACGTACTGCATAAACAAAGAAACCCACTATATCAAAATATGTATTATTTAAGACAAAATGTTGATGAGACTAGGGAACACAAGAAAGCCAAAGCTGATGTTTATACAGGCAGCAAGCCTGACACATCAGCAACCTAATAATGAGCAATCCTTGTGGACATAACCTAGTACTATGACAGCATAGTAAACTGTAACAAAAGAGTCTTGTAAATATAATGGAATAAATAACGTAGCGCAGAAAAAAAAAAAAAGTAAAAAAAAAAAACCCAACAAACTTGAATTAAGATGTATTTATGTTATAAAATTGACATGTTTGCCATTATGCTAACAGCAGCATTACACATAAATAAATACTTGATTATTATTATCATTTTCTTGGACCTATAATATAAATTTCATATACCGCAATTGACTCTGAAGGATCTTCTCGAGACGTATATGTGTCTTTAAAGGAGCTATCTAAATTTTACTGTTTCATCAATGAAAATTCTGTAACAAAAGAGCTTACAGAAAGCAAAATATGCTATACAGATTGTATTTTAAAATTAACGATGTGTGAAACGTGAATGAGTGGAAAACAGACCAAAAATTAGTTAATATCAAGAACATTATAAAAAAATTATATTGAACACTTTTTTGAATATATGAGAAAAAAAAAGAAGGTTATTCCATTCCATCCAGTATTATTTCATGTTCTAGACGTTATTTAAAATCAGTAACAAAAACGTTTTTTAAAATGTCGTTACAAACCTTAAGACCATCTTGAAACTGTTCTGTTTTCTCCTCAATTATCTTTCTGTGCTCTTCAAAGATATCTGGCATTCGTGCATACCACTGGAAAATGTTCCTGTTCAGTCGAATATCTGCTGGCGAAAAGCTGACACACTCTATCAGGAAAGCGATATGATTTAAAGAACCCATTAACTTCTGCTCCAATTCAAGCATGTCTTGTGTTTCCACTTTCTGTATACAAGCCTGAAACCAGAAATTAAAAGGAAAAATGTAACGTATATAATTTAAGGCCAAAACAAACAGAATGGTTAATCTTTCAAAAGTAACTTTTTACAAGGAAGAATTAATAAATTTGGAAAGACACGATACAAAAACTTGTTTTCTTGGAGCAGCACGGTACTGCCTATTTTTACAGCACCTAACATGTGAAGACGATTGCCTTACTAGATATTTCATTGAACAAAACTCAAAAGAATGGTTGATACCGTGTGCACAAATCTTGGGACCTTTGAAAAGCAATCCAGACAGCCTACTGTAAGTGTTGCAAACTCGGGCAAAGTGCAGGATGCTAGCAACTTAAAAATAGGGAAATAAACACAAAGAAATAAGGACACGCTTCAGAAAGGGAAGCACTGGGCAACCCAGTTACGATTAGGCCTTCCCTAGAAGTAAGAACATAAAGAACACTGTCAGTTACTGCACTGCTCATTGCAATTAAAACAAAAACAATACCTTTCTTTCAAATCTCAAGAGTTGGCAGCGAACCGTGCTGATGCACGTAAGCATTCTGTGTGGCACACTTAAGAGAATCGTAATGCAGCCCAGTTTAAATGACAGTCTGTAACAATGCTTTCTGAAAGCCTCTAGAAGAGCTACTTTAGTGAAAACGTGGCCTATTTGACGGATCAATAATATACCAGCATGTATAAAAACGGATATCATTTGAAGATAAATAAAATTTTAATATGACACAATGGGAAATTATTGGAAATGTTTCTAGGTGGGGATAAACTATCCACTGAATCCACACTTCTGCTCATTTCTAATAGCAGTCTTCATGTATGGCTGTAGTGGCTGGCTTGGGGCAGAGTGGCTGGAGGACTGCGTTGAGGAAACAGACCTGGGGGTACTGATTGATGCTCGGCTGAACATGAGCCGACAGTGCGCCCGGGTGGCCAAGAAGGCCAATGGCATCCTGGCTTGCATCAAAAACAGTGTTACTAGCAGGAACAGGGAGGTAATTGTCCCCCTCTACTCGGCATTGGTGCGGCCGCACCTCGAGTACCGTGTTCAGTTTTGGGCCCCTCACTGCAAGAAAGACATTGAGGCCCTGGAGCGTGTACAGAGGAGGGCTACAAGCTGGTGAGGGGTCTGGAGCACAGGCCTTATGAGGAGCGGTTGAGGGAGCTGGGATTGTTCAGCCTGGAGAAGAGGAGGCTCAGGGGAGACCTTATAGCTCTCTATAACTTCCTGAAGGGAGGTTGTGGTGAGCTGGGAGTCGGCCTCTTCTCTCGTGTAATCAGTGATAGAACTAGAGGGAATGGTTTCAAGCTGCGCCAGGGGAGGTTCAGGCTGGACATTAGGAAGTATTACTACTCAGAAAGGGTAGTCAGGCATTGGAACGCACTGCCAAGGGAGGTGGTGGAGTCACCGACCACGGGAGTGTTCAAGAAACGTTTGGATGTTGCGTTGAGGGATATGATTTAGCTGGGAAGCATTGGTAATGGTTGACCTAGAAGATCATCTAGTCCTTTTCCAACCTTGATAATTCTGTGATTCTGTATCAGAATATATTACTGTGGACCCAGAGAACATCAATCTATTACAAGAATCCAAACCGAGAGTGATACTGCCTTCCAGCAATTATACGGAATAACTGTTAGAAATTGAGTGATGCTGGTTAAAATACTGCACATTAAAAATAGGTATGGTAACTTGTGACTTCATTCCTCCAGCAGACATGTATATTACTATACGTACGTATTTTAAAGGCACCACATTCTCAGCACAGATTTCAACTTCTAAACATTTTATTTTTTATTCAGAAAAAGATACTGCTCTTATATTCCGTGTTCAGATTCACCACAACAAAAGCTCAAACCACTCAGATTCAAATTCAGCCAACCACTCAGATACCCAAATTATTTTACATGCACATCTGCATTCCACACATTTAATAACAAGCACATACATCAGAACTTAACTGAACAGCAACAGACTAAATCATGTTGTTTTAAATGCATATGAAAATGCTTTGCTGAACCGGAGCCTGAATATATCAAAGCAACAGCAGTTTTGATTACAGAAGTGGTATTTGTAAGTGAGAAGATGGAATTTTAGCTATCAAACCGTAAACCCTAATCTACCAAATTTTAAATGATAATTCAACACGGGATGTAAAAACAAAATTACTTCATACAACTTGCCACTGAGTGCTTTTAAAGGTTTCTTGTCAAGAACTAAATGCTTATTTAAGCTCCTTACATCAGAGGTTTCACGAGGTTTCTTTGATTAGTTTAGGATATTACAAATAGATATTGAGTCTTCAATATCAAATTCAACCGCTTGAATTTAAATCAGAGGAACCAAGAAACATTCGCTGTTTGAATATACTATCTGTTGAGAAGCCTGAAGAACGCAGGATCTCAATTTAATTATACTGGTATGTTGCACTGCAGAAATTGTTAGCTCCTTATACTATAGCTACAGGGAGATATAAATGAAACAGTACGCTTATTCCAAAACAATATCTTTGAAATCTTTGCCTCACAAAAATCTGTGACTAAACTTCTCAGTTATACCTACATTATTAACTATTATAGGACTGGCTCGTGGGCTCAACCAGTGTTCAATCAGCGGCTGCACTTAATAAATCACAATCCCATTGACCAATGTTGAAGTTAGGCCAGTAAGTTTTCATTTTTCCTTGACATCAATCCTTGGTTATTGAAAACTAATTACTTTTTTTCTTTCCTTCGTATTTTTTTAAACAAATAGATTCAAAACCTGCAGAAACACTTTGCTTGTAGGATTATTAAAGTGGTTAGAAAATCCCTTTTCCGGGATTTTTAAGCGTACATACAGACAGCTGACCTGCCCTTTCCAGCAACAATATCACATAACGACAAAATCTTTTTCAAATATCCATTTTCAAAATTCTCCCTGTGCTGCACAGACATACACATTTATACATCCCTGGGCATCCGCTCCATACCCTCTCTCCCTGACTTGAGACCATTTCCTTGTGTGGTAATATTTGTCACCTAAGAAGAGACTGATGCTCTCAATGCAGCAACCTCCTTTCAGGTAGCTGTAGAGAAGCATGAGATTTCCTCTCAACCTCTTTTTCTCCATACTTAACAGCTCTACTTCTTCCAGCTGTTCCTCTTAAGTTTTCTGATCCCTTCGCCATCTTCACTGCTCTACTGTGCTCACGCTAAATATAATTTTTTTTTAAATTGAATTTCTTAAGCAATTCAATATCCCTATTGCAGAGAGGGTCCCAAAACTGAACACGGTATTTGAAGTGCGTTTTCACGAGTGCCACATACAAGGGGACAATCAGTTCCCTGATAGCCACACTACCTCTAACATAGGCCAGGATGGCACTGGCCCTCTCAGCCTCCTGGGCTCACTGCTGGCTCACATTCAGACAGCTGTCAACCAGCAACCTCAGGCAACTCCCCAGATATTCTTCCCCCAAGCCTATACATATCCATGGAGAGGTTATGACTTAAGTGCAGGATCTGGCACTTTAACTTTATTACACATTACGTAATTAGTTTGGGCCCATCAATCTAGCCTATCCAGATCCCCCTGCTAAGCCTTTCTAATATGAAACATATCAACAGTCCCACCTAATTTGGTATGTCCTGTGAGATTACTGAGGATGTTATAAAACCCTTCATCTAGACCATTAATGAAAACATTGAAAGCTGGCCCAAAGACTGAGCTTTGATAGATGCCCCTGATCACAAGCCACCAATTGGATTGAACTCCATTCACTAAAACTGTATGAGTCCAGCCATCCAGCCACTTCCTCACCTGGAGAAAAATGTACCCGTCCAAGAAATGAGAAGCCAGTTTCTCTGGGAGAACACCGTGGGAGATTGTGTCAAATGCTTTACTAAAACCAAGGTAAACAATATCCACAGATTTTCTCTGATCTACTCAGCAGTTCATCTTCTCAAAAAAGGAGATCAAGTTAGTCAGGTAGGGCCTACACTTCATAAATCCAAGCTGGCTGCTTCTGATCACTTAGTAGTCCCGTATATGCCACGTGATAGCAAGCAAGATGATCTGCTCCGCAATCTTCCCTACAACGTAGGTCAGAATGACAGATGTATAATTCCCTAGACCCTTATTTTTGCCTTTCTCATAGATAGGAATCACATTTGCTAACCTCCAGTCAAACAGGACCACCCAATTTAGCCAGGACTGCTGGTAAGTTATACAAAGTGGCTTGGTGAGGGCTTCCACCAGCTCCATTAGTATGAATCTTGTCCAGTGCAGAAGACTTGAGAAATTTCAAAACATGAAGAAGTGCACTTACAGTTTCCCACTGAATTACAGGGAATTCATCTCTCTCCATCACCATTTTCCAAATCAGGGGGCTGAGCACCCTAAGAACTATTGGCCTTAGTAATTTAGACTGAGGTATATAAGGCATGAAGTACCTCAAAAAGGCATTAAATACTTCACGGGATGCCTATGATTGATGCAGTGGATGAATTCCACGAATTTCTGTTGTTTTCCACGAATTCTAAGAAAAAGATTTTCTGAATCTTCATTTTTAATTCCAGTCGAGTCAGCAGCTTTTTTGCCAACTTCTTGTCAAATCTGATTAAGTCGTCATTATTTTTACCTAATGACAAGGCTGACAAAGAACTTGTTCCAGAAGCGTCAGCTCAGTCACATTCTTCTTCATTGCTTGTGCTCACGTTATTAGCATTATTCTCAAGAAACAGTTTCTCCACGGGAATCTTTTTAAGCCACTTGCCCATTTTGTGGGAGTTAGGTTAGTTAAAACTGAACAATGTAATCTGTAAACTGCAACACATTACTCACAATATGCTGAAAATGAATGAATGAGCGAGGGTGCTACTGTGACCCTTCGCACTGGAATTTCCAGTATTTCCTCAGGACGCTTACATATATGGTACAAGACCTTCTGACATACAGACCAGGCAAGGGGATCAGTGTCAATCTGTGTATTAGATATCGGTAAAGCTTAATTTCTT
This sequence comes from Alectoris magna, assembly GCA_030625065.1. Classification (NCBI taxonomy): domain Eukaryota; kingdom Metazoa; phylum Chordata; class Aves; order Galliformes; family Phasianidae; genus Alectoris; species Alectoris magna. The sequence goes on from CM060567.1 coordinate 34,580,992, forward strand.
CCTCGATTGCTCAGATAAATAAATATAAAAGGTCTAACATTTCCTTCAAGCACCCCAGTGGATCACTGTGTGCAGCCTCTGGTCTGCACACACCTCATTTTAGAGGGCGCTGCCTTACCGAGTTTTTGTCCATGTCAATGCATTTGCTTTCAAACAGTATCACAGTGCAGTTGACTGCAGAGACAAAGGACTGTTCTAAGTGGACGGTTCAGTTGCAAGCACGATGCCTCTGTGAGGAAGAGTTTAGATGTTTTTAAAAGAGCCAGGCTACGGCATTTGGCCTCATGGCTAAAGATGACCTGTCCTTTTTAATTCCGTAACACAGATACAGCACCAGTGACTTCAAGAGGGACAGAATCACACCCATTAAGCGTGCAACTTGCATATGCCACTACTCTGGGACAGAATAATAGTATTCGTAGCTGTTTCTGCTTTGTCCCATTAAAGAGAAGAGAGTACCTTAAGTTCCATTAGTTCTTGTGTACTAGATGGAGTACTAAGGGCTTTTTCTGATATCCTCTCAAATTCATCACAGAGTCTGAAAAACAAATAAACAGTTTGACAGGTTTGTTTTGTTTTAGTCATCCTTAAACAAATCACACGCATTTGTAACAGCAAAAATTAAATTATCATATGCTCTAAGTTTTATGAAGTTCAGCAGTGGAAGCAAAACTAAACATCTTTCAAAATACATTTTCAGTTTGAGTTACCTCACGCTCTTATCTTGATGATCCTTGAGCATTTTGGCAATAATTTTTTCACAAATATTATCTGCTCGCCTTGCCAAAGCATTTATTAATTCATCACATTGCAGTTCAAACATTCCTAGACGGAGACGCTGCAATACAAATTTGAGTTACCCAAACGTTGAACAACTTTTACCTATAATCATTCACCATCTCTAGCATAACTTCAAGGCCCTCACCAAGGATTTCACTCAAGACAAAAAGGGCTCTTAAAACTTTCCAGTGAAGAAAAGGAAAAAACACATACTTAAGAATAACTTTTCTTCGCTTTGTGTGCATCAAACTGTAGCTAAATCCTACTTCTAACCCTTTTTATCTTGACAATCTACTGCCTCATGCAGGAAAGGCATCTATTCTCTGTAAGGAGGCAGCAGTGAATGTTGTCTGGCGACATTACATAGTTTGAGGTACATCTAAAACGCAGCAATCTCGTTTTTCTTTTCGAAACACGGAGACATGTGGTACTGCTCAGGATTAAAACAAGGGGCCTCCGCCTCCCGGTGAATCTCAGAATCCAGTGATTTCTTTGATTAGTGGGCAAGTGAGCTTAACTTCCATACACAGGAGCCCTTAAGACTAATAAGTACTTGCTTCTCCAGAAGTTTGCACTGAATGCAAGAAACAATTTACAGAAAATCACTTAAAACTTCAAGTTCTTTTTTCAGAATGCAAGAAAAATATAATTTTTACCACAGAACATCGTTATAGAGAGAAAAAGAAGAAGATCACGTTACGGATCACCTCACATATTTAGATGATTGGAAGGAATTTTGGGGTGACCAGATCCACACTAGCTTTTGTAATTTCACATCTGGAAGAAGCATACTGTGAGAACCTTCACAAGTCTCCCAGTAAATATCTACTGGGATGCTCCAAAAATAATGCTTCCTGCCCTATTAAATTGGCCCACAACATCAGAGGGAAACGCTGATGGCATGATAGTAGAGATTGAACTTTCCTAGCAGTATCCCATTACATGTTGTTGCCAAGTGACAGATGGCAGCAGAGGGGCAGTCTGAAGCAAAGGTGTGTCACTGAATTCCTCCACGCGGAATAAAACGGCACCCACTGACATTCATCAGTACTTGCTGAACATTTACGGAGACCTAATGGTGGATGTTGGCACAGTAAGGTGCTGGGTGGTGCATTTTAGCAGTGACAGTGGATCAGTCAGTTTTTCCACAAGCACAGTATGCGGGCTCTTGTTCATTGCTAGTTTAAAAGCATTGCTAACGGCGGCACCTGTATTGAAAAGTAGTGTTTTATATCCGCTCTATTCGTATTTTAGAAGTTTCTCTATCAGATAGTGTTACCGTGCTCTTTGTATCTGTTGTTTCCATGGAAATAAATAGGAGGCATTGGAAGGACCTACACACAGTAAACAGCACTACATCTCACTGAAACAGGGCAAATACAACCAAGAAATGCTAACTTTTGGAAAAAAAAAAATGCTTATTTTTCTGAAAAGATTTATTTTATTTCACTTATCTCACAGATGATTATCAACTTTGACTAACAGTAGGAATATTTTATAACTTACCTTTCTAGAAGTGTATTTTAATTCCTCACTGAGTTTCTGATACTTTACAATTTCTCCTTTCATTTCTTCAAAAGTATGCTCCTCAGTCAGGAACTGATCAGTATCTTGTTCAGCTTGCTTGTTTATCAGGAAGCTGTACTTATCATAAACCTTGACATGTTCGACAGGCGCAACACTGTCTTTGATAATTTCTTCTCTGATCATTTTCTTATGTTCATCCAAGATCTCGTCAAGGATTACAGGTTTCAAAACAGCTGATGGAGACTCGCCTTTTGGCTTTAGAAAAAAATAGAGAAATAGGATAAATGAATACACAAATAACAATCAGAAGGACACCGTGGTTTCAATTTACACTTATTTCTGTAGATACTATGGAAGATTAACAGGATAGAAAACAAAACATTTAAACGCTACTTCAATTTTCTTCTAATTAAAGTTTGATTCAACTTTATTTTATTTTTAATACACAATTATTTACATACAACTACCAAATTTTTTGAATCCTGTTACGGTAGTTTATCTCCAACAAGTGAAGAATAAGAGCTCTTCATTCAGGAACTCAGAATTCTAAATAAAAGTCCATTCCAAATGAACTCATTAATAATTTTAGTCTACATGTCTTTATTTTTCCCCGAACGACCAGCACAATTTCAGTTTTGTTATCCACCAATACTTCTGTAACATTAGAAACGTGGAAAGCGCTTTCCCGCAACCCCCCCCAGATGCTATTAAACCTTACTCTTGTGCATTTAGACATGCTTGAGATGCTACTTTCCATTTGTCTTTTTAACAGTTATTGATTAGTGTTCTTATAAATAGTAGTACAGCTATTCAAGTTTCCAGCAAAACAGAAACAGCTTTAAAATTGCAGTTTAGATTTTTTAAAGGACAGCCTAGTCAAAAGATTCTATATTTAAAATGACAGCATCTTTGCCACTGTCAAAATAAAGGCCTTCTTTCAGAATTCTGCAGAAACGTGTTTAAAATTGGAAGGCATCAATTTTGTTTGTAGTATATAATACCTTTTATAGTAGCTACTGCAAAAAGCAGCACAGAGGAAAATAGTTGATGACTTTTTTTACTCGCTTAGTAAACAGTAACCGGGTCTTTTAATTAATAAATACATAAAAAGATGACTTCAAAAAGTTCAAAATATCACCAAAGCATATTACTGTGTGCTGTGTGGTCTGACGCTAGGACTATTCAATACAATACTCGGGAACTAAATGTAGAAATAATGAGAAAACTAAAACCACGAGTATTGTAATTTCTTACCAACTTAGAAAATAATTTGGTCTCAACTCTCGGTATATCACTGACAGCACTAATCATAACAGCATAAACATTCAGTAATACATCCTCATAGTCATTAAAGTCAGGTTCAAATTTAATACAGTCATTCACAAGCGTTGCCCTCAGGATGAAACCCGGGTGTTCGTAGGCTCGAAGTGACTTCTAGCAGGATAAAAAAAAGAAAAGAAAAAAAGATTGAAGTATTATTTAATCTCAATAATGCAGAAAATGTCAAAGGATCGTTAGGAATTACTCAGGACTTTAACTGCAAATTACAAATACTAATCCTATTAAAAGTACCGGTGCAAATATGAAGTACGTCTCTGATAATAAATAACAGTTTTATATGAATTCTAAGAGGAATTACAGTATTGTTTTTAGTTGACATAAGAAGCATCCTCTATACACCAGCCAACAACCTATATAAAGTTGTTTGCACAAACTGATGCAGAGCAGTATTACAGCAGTAGCCCTTACAAGTGTAGGAATTTACAAATACGGGTACAGCAGTACATCTACCCCAGTCACTGTGGAACTATTTAGCTTAAATATATATATATATATATATTTCTAATTTTATTTAGCAAACAAGAATCTGATTTGAAAAACAAAGTAGTCTGAGAAACACCGTGAGCTATATTTGCAGTAAACGGTGCAGTCTCTTGCAGTATAGATTCCTATGTATCCCGTTACAAAAAGTTTTGTATGCTTTCGTCCCTGATGGCATCATTTCATTTTATACGATACTTTTAATCTGGTTCAGGTATCTCTCAACTTTCCTGTATCTCTGATATCTTCTAACTATAATAAACTTTAATTAGGAAACATAAGGAAGCATTCAATCATCATTAAGCAGCTTGGATAACGGATAATCATTAGGAAGCACAACATTAGAGAATATACACGTATTATTAACAATGACAGGAAACAGCATCATGGACATCAAATCTTGCTTAACTCAGAAGTATACAAAGCAACTCGGGGAAGGAGTAGGAAAGAAAACCTTACATTCTACTTCCACAGTACAATTCATTACTTAGATTCGCTGCATGTTTTTTTCATATTATTTCATTCATTTTGTATTATTATTTCATTATTACTCAATATAATCTGGAGCTAGAGGTTCCTTGGATATTTGAGAGCATGTATTAATGGTAAGCTGAACAAAGATTCAGTTGCACTACAAAACATACAATTTCAAGGAGAAATGTTTATCTCCACAACAGACACTGTGTAAGTCGAAAAGTGAAATTCTCTTTTATTATATATATAATATATATCTTTTCTTCCCTAAGTAAATCCGATGGGAAACAAACTGTAGGTACAAAGATAAGCAGTGTTGCTGGTAGAGGTGTGAAAGAGTACTTACTGCTGGTTGAACAATTAAATCTGTAAAGTCCTGAATTGATTGTAAAAGTAATTGTTGCAGCTGACGAGTCATTAAGGTAGCAGCACATCTGAAGAAAGCCTCTAATTTAGCAGTGCTGGCGTTGCTGGGTATTTGCTTTTTTTTATTACCTTGGTAAAAGATTTTCTGCACTTCTGGAAGCCACCTAAAGAGAATACAATATTTCTCTAAGTTCTTCAAGTCACTAGTATTCATGAACCTATAGTTTTAAGTTAATTGCTGAATGCTTGCAATACATGCACGAATAAAGGATGCTGCAGTATACTTGGGAAACTATAACCTAAACAGCTCATATAGTAGTACCTTAAAATTCAAAAGAATCACGCATCTGAAAATGTTATCTACTACTATGGAACCATATTTAAAATAAAAAGTACCACGACAGACAAGTCCACTGGCTTACATTAGTCTCCTATTTCTCAAGTCAGTAGAAACAGAAAATCTTCACAGGCAGCATACTCAAGTCCCAGAGACTACACAGATCCTTATCCATCTTTGTAACCTCAGTAGATTTTAGATGTCCAAGTTTTACATAGGGAATTCTGCCCTGCCATTCTTAGCCAAAATTGTGCCAACCTGGCTCTGGCACTGGATAGAAATAGAAAAGATGAAAGCACAGAAGTACGCAACCTTACAACTGTTTATGAGGGTGGACAGTGATAGGACAAAGGGGAATGGTTTTAAACTAAAACAGGGGAGGTTTAGGTTAGATATTAAGAGGAAGTTTTTCACTCAGAGGATGGTGATGCCCTGGAACAGGTTGCCCAAGGAAGCATTCAGGGCCAGGCTGGATGTCGTTCTGGGCAGCCTGGTCTGGTGGTTGGCAACCCTGCATGTAGCAGGGGGGTAGAAAATAAATGAGCACTGTGATCCTTTTCAACCCAGACCATTGTATGATTCTTCAGTCAAGAACACAAAGATATTTTCAGGGGCAGAAAGAAATACATACGAAAATAGTTGAGGCGGTTACTAACACAATTACAGACAAACGCTGAAATAAAAACTTTCCATACCATGGAAAAAAAAACCTGACAAACAAAGAAGAAAAACCACAAAACTAAATAATCAGGAATCGAGTAAATACAACAGCTGTTCTTAATTAAAATCTAAAACAGTAAAAAAGCAGTAGTAAATAATTGCAGGAAGCAACCATTGGGGGTTGGACTGGATGATCTCTAGAGGTCCCTTTCCAACCCCTGCAATTCTGTGATTACTGAACAAAGTTCAGATGCACGCAAACAATACAGCACAGCTACAAATATCTGAAAAAGACCTAGTAAAGACAAGGTTATTACGCGCAACGTGCTGCAATAGAAGCAAGAAAACTGCCCTTCTTTCAGAAATACTGCTGGATGGATATACAAATATTGTGGTGCTCAAACACTTCGTTTTTCAAAAACCCTCTTACACTCTAATGTCAATGATGTCATTAATAAAACATTCTTTAGATGACGCTGGCTTAAAAAATGGTTAAAAAGTGAGAATATACAAACTGAAATACCAAACACGTTAACAAAAGTTCTACACGGGTATCGTTATTAACCTAATATTAGGATCATCTCAATTACTCCTATCCATAGGAGGCACTTGCTCTCTTTGACATAGGGATGGAGCGAGTCTTATTACATAAAAATAACATCACAATTTACTTTTTTAAATGTCATAAATTATTGATAGTTGCAACACTGTACTTTTTCAATACACCTCTTCAGAATTCAGAATTATAGCTGTTTTCAATGGCCTGAAAACAGGGAGGAAAAAAAAAACAACAAAAAACAGGGAAAATTTAAAAAGCAGACTAATCCAGAATAGCTCCAACTACTCTTTGAAGAATAGCAATTGGATGACAAAGGAGTCCTCAAAACAAAAGCTTTTCTCAAAATAGACTAAAATACTGCCCATGTCCCACTAATTATCCAATTCTCGACAAATCCAAGCCCTACAGGAGATAAAAAGCAAAACACAACACACAGAATTCAGAACAAGAAAATGACACAAATCACGGTAAGCTCAATATTAACAAAAACATTTTCATTCACTGGCCTCAAAGTGTTTCAAAGCACCGCATTTCCTTCTTCGATATGTATTATTTAATATTAATAATGTTAATATTATTGGTCATTGCTTCTCTCTGCACCAGAACTTCAAAAACGCCTAAGGAAAAAGATTTCCCAGTAACTTAAAATACACGGACACATTGGAACATACTTCCTAGATAAAACAGCTTTGGATTTTCCAATTTCCTGGATGACTTTCATCTGGAAAGATGCAAGTTCCTCAGCTTCCTCTTTATTGTGAAATAGTTCTGTGTCAAGAAGGCGTAAATTTCTGAAACAGAATATAATGTGAATATTTTAGAAATATACTCACTGTACCTTATTATTTTCTTATTTCCTTAAAACTTTATTTCGTATTTCAAATGTTATTTATTTTAAACATTTATATTTTATTTTCAGAAATCAGCTTCTATTATTTCAGAAACACCAAATGGAAGTACTTTACTACTTTCTTCACACATTATCTTAAAAGGAGACAATAATTACTGCATTTGAGTATATTAATTAGTATTTTCAGAGTTGGAGGACTCTGTCCTCCATTTGTACATTTGTACAGTGCACATGGGATCAAACACTGAAACTTCTAAATGTTTTAAACAGCAATCTTTCCCTTTCTTTTTCTTGGTGGATTTTTACAAATATTATGAAACAATGTAGAAACAAAAATATTTATCTAGACCAAGCTTGGAAATAATTTTCAGCATTCTCATTTCTTAAATAAATAGTTTAATACGGTCTGTTCCTTCGCGGACACAACAAAAACAAAAAACCCACCCCTAGCATGTCATTACAGCACTTAAGAGGCCAACTCATTGCCTTTTTCATCACCAGTCATGAAACAAGCAAGCAGTTTGATCTGCACTGGGAAGCAGAAAATAACTCATTTGGTGCCTTTTTCTGTCGTTTATCAAATTTGAGGATGGCCAAAGAGCAACCGTACTGTTCTTGGGAGACAGATTGCTGTGAATATTCCTGACTAAAGAGGAAAAAAAAAAAAATCCTCAAAATTAGAAAAAGCTAAAATGACTATTTCAAGAATGGAAGTCTTCTTCAGACTTCTCAGAAGCAGAAAACTTTCCAATCTGTAAGATAACGAAGAGAAAAAAGGGGGTGGGGAAGAAGAAAGAAAAATAGGGGGGAAAAAAAAATAAAAAAGGACTTGGAGAACATAAGATTTATAGCAGCTCCATTCTGGAGCCTCTCTGTACAACAGACACGATGGCACAAATTGTAGGTTCAGTAGAACAGCTACAGAAACAAAATGACAGATAAGCACAAATTACCAGGTCCAGATGGTATTTCATCCAAGTACAAATCTAACAATCTAACTACCACTTGTAGTTTCTTGCTTATTAATGCCTAGATACAAGAGGAAATCAGATGGCAAAGGTGACTTCTTTTCTTTTTCCTTAAATCGTTCCCTGTGATTTCTGGGGAAGTACAGATAAGAAATCCATTTGGGAAAAAGGCGTTTGAAGAAAGCCATAATGTTCACAGTCTGTGTTCAGATGTAGATATCGTAGCCGTCCCAGATTCAGTAAGGCATTAAGATATCACCTGGAAACCTTTAGATATCACCATCTACTATTTCCTTACATCGATTCTGAAATCACCGGGCATCTGAAAACCTAAGAGGTATTGATAACACTCACTTAAATGAAGTCTCCCATAGCTTCAGAACAGCTAGCATTGAAGGATTTATCGCATGCAAGTTCTCTTTCATGTAACTGTATGCTGACACGAAAGACTTTTTCCAAGGTTTTGGGACTACTTCCATTCTAAAAAGCAAAACAAAACACAAACACATAGAAAAAAAAAAAATACAAGAAACACGGTAGGATGAACGCAGCTGTTCTAAAAACCAAAATAGTTATGTATCTGCATTAAGATAACTGCTTTCCATCCCAAACAGCTTAGACAGATAAGTAACTCGGGAAATTAATCTGCTTTTCTACTCGTTATTCAGATATTACAAATACCGTCTTCAAATATTTGTCAGCGTATATTAAAAAGAGAGAAAGAGAGAAATATTGGTCCTAGGACTTTTAAGAGATCTGTAGCCTATTCATGGTCCCTTATGATTATTTTATTACTTTCTTAGATGTATATGTAATCAACTAATGCATACAGAATTGTCTGTAGTTTATTGAGTCTGTGTTTACACATAATATTCAATTGGTCAACATTCATGAACATTGAGTCTTTTTATAAATCCACCTCATCTGCTTTCATCTCAGTAATATCTGTCACAGCCACCCTCCCATATACTTTAATACCTGCCATTTGGTACTTGAAAGCATATACCTCAGAAAATCTCAAGCATATACCTCAAAACACACGGATTCGCCCTTCCGTATCTTATTTTCAAATGCTGTGAGACTAAATGCGGGACTTCTGACCAGTTAAGCACCGCAAAACAAAACTAATTCCAAACAATTCTTCATGGTAGGCATATTTTTTTCCAGTTTTTTTCCCAAAGGAGCTGTATAAGCATTACCTGAATTAAGATGATTAATAACTAAAATATATTTACTTTTACTGTTTTGTGCAGTGCTCAACAAAGTGCTCAACTGAGCAACACTACCTAAGATTATTCATTTCACGTGTTACTCTACATCACTACTCTCGAGTCAGTCTTTCTGAATAAATATGTTTTCTTACTCTGCGCGATGGGGTAGAGCAGAATCTTTCTTCTTGTCTTCATCTTTTTCTCTGGTGTCTCTTAAAACAAAGTCAACTAAGGAAGGTGTTTGAAAGAAAGAAAAAAGTGAAAACAAAAATTAAGAAAATTAGCTTAGCAAAGAAATAAGGATAAACAAAAAGTCCAAATGGCACCTCACAGAGATAAAAGGCTTTACCTGGATATGCACGGAAAGAGTAGAAAGTTACACAATTAAATAGGGGTTTAGGAAAAAAAAAAAAGTACCTTTTTAAATTGTTAAAAGATGCAAAATACTGAGTAATAATAGCTTTTACTATTACAAAGGTAAGAAAAACACCACTTTCTTTTCATTAATGTGAACCTCTACCATGTAGGAGAGTGCTTTACGGTAGCTCTCAGCAGTGACCAGCGCTCGATGACAAACACTTCTGAGTATTATCAACTTAGGATAAAATGAGTAAATATTAGAAATCTACCTATAGCCTTTTTTACACTCAGAAAATAGTCTTCTTTCATTTCATCAGTCAGTGAACGTATGCTTGCATCAAATGATTTCAGATGCTGTGGAATTAAAACTAAAACGTGATCTAGCCAGGCTTCATCCAGTGGGGCCACATTTGTTGTATCAATTCCATGGCGAATGTAATAGTAGTATTTCTGCAGGATAGAAGAACGCACTGGTTAAGTTCAGTAATAGATAGTAATTACTAGTGCGGGTTTACATGGGCTTATTTAGTAAAAATAAATGCTATTACTGTCAAGCGCTTTTCTGTTCTCATAATTCTGTCACTGCATCAATCATCTTGTTTGTATTTACAGTAAATAACAGGCACTGTTTTAAATTTAATATCCTTGAAAACAGCCTTTACCTACCACAATATCCTTCTCTATTGGTGTAGAGGAATCTGCTCTTGGAGGCTGGGATTCATTAAGGGGTTCTTCAGTAGCATCTTCCTGCCTGACATAAAAGCAAAACAAACAAGTGCGCATCACATTCGTTAGGTACGTTTCAGTGGCATAAGCACTACGTAGCCACCCAACATGCCAGCTATGAGTAAGCAGCACAAAACAAGCGTGAGCGGCAAAGCATAACAAAGAACACAAAACCACTGCGATTCAAAAAGAACACTGAAGCATGCAACCAAGTTTGTGAACAACCTGCTAAGGTTCAGATGTTAAAGTCAGTGGCACGGTTCATTGTCATATACATATTTTCTTTTGGTTTGTCGTCTTCAAATGTTTGAAATGACTATAAAAATCGGTCCGTCTATCAGCATTTTTCGAAGATCAGTAAACTCACAATATAATGTTAACGAGAGCACTTCTGAAACGTTCCTGGCTTTTTTTCAGCTGACTGCTGCTCTGCAGTTTCGAAGTTGATGGCTCGGCTTTGTTATCTCTAGAATCCCGTGTCTCGAGTCTCTTGCATCTTGCTTTCAAATATTCTCCTTGCAGAAAGCACATTTGAAATTAAGTTTTAAAAACAGTTCAAAATGCAGGACACATTTGCTTATGCTCCTGAAAGATTTTCTTTAGTAGTACCAACTACCGTTACCCTTACCAGATGGGTACTCGTTTTTTACAGAAAACTCATCTGGCTCATCGTCTTTCCATTCTCTACTCAGACGGAACGAAGGACGGGTCTGCTGCCACAGCAAATGAGACCTCGCCTGGAATAAGTATGTTGTGTTTCAGTTTCACACGTGTTGTAGGTGATACTAGCACTCCAAGACATTTTAAATACAAATAAATCAATAAAAACATAACCTAATATATAGTAGGAACAAGGCAGCGTAAAAATCATACAGCAAACTACTACCTTCAAAATATCCATCCCAGTAGAGACGAGCACACTAAACTCACGTGTAACTATTTGCGTACACTCTCATTTTATTCTTTAAACATCTACACATTTGTTCAAATATTCCACTTTCAATGCTTTAAAACTATTGGAACTTATTTCCAAACACTTAAATGCGAATAATACAAGTACACAACGCAGAGAACACGCACATATTACACTTCAGTACGTTCTGAAACCTTTATAGAACTCTGCCGTGTACATCCTTGAACATGAGAAAAAGTCCAACCAAACTACCTGAGGCAGCTGTGGTATTAAGTTCGCTGTTCTTTCTGCAACCTTCCCTTTGACGCTCGGAGTGGCCTTGGGGAAAATCACAAAGACTTTAATTACTACTAGTATTAGACTTCCAGCCATACTTAAACTTGTAAACGAGCTATAAATCTGTTTTCATCTCTGATGCGCAGTCTGCTCTGGAAGTAATGCCTCCTATTTATTTCCATGGAAAACACAGCGGATACAAACAGTACAATAACGCTACTTGTCAGAGCAAACCACCACCATTAGCTCTGTATTTTCACCAGTGATGAACAAAAGCCTGCGTGCTGCGTTCATAAAAACCCGCACCAGTGGAGGTGACCCACTGCCACTGTCACCACTGCTGAAACACACCACCCACCACTGTTTGGTCTCCATAAATGTTCAGCAAGCACTGATGAATGTCAATGGGTGCCATTTTTTCCTGCATGGAGGAATTTACTTCCACCTTGGGTTCATACCCACTTCCACATCAGACACCATTTTGTCAGACTGCCCCTCTGCTGCCATCTGCTGTGCAGCAACGACATGCAACGGGATATTGGTGGGAAGGTTCAACCTCTGCTGCCGTACCACCAAGATTCACCTCTGACATCGCGGGCCAACATAATAAAATAAGAAGCATCACTCTCGGAGCAGCACTCATACAATAATTTTTGTAAGCACAACCACATCACTTCTCCAACTCTTTCTAGCGTGTCTCCAAGTAAAATTTAACTTTCCCAAATGCCCGCTACAAATCACAGCCTGGAAAGACCTACTTTATGCTGGGAAGCATTTGAAGTATATTTTTGCTAACATAAAGAACTAAAAGATACCAAGAGATAATATAAATGTACAGTTGGGTTTTTCATTCAGGTTGGTCAGTTAGTATATATTGGTCCTTTATCCCAAACTACAAACTTCCATCAAAGAGTGCCCAGTACTCTGCCCTTCTGCGAGGCTGACCCCTCAGCATGAGACAGAAATGCTGGCTGTCCAAAAGCACCTGCTGACCGTGCCCAGGATACCAGCTAGCATGTTTTAGCACAGCACCTCACTGTGAGCGAACAAGATAGATTCGCTGTACAATTATTTAAAAGGCAAACATGAGGACCTTCGGCTGCTCTTCCATTCGTCCTCTGCTTCAACCCGGCTCCAGTGCCCAACATCACCCACACAGCCTCTCTTTATGCAGCTGCGTTTGCAGTAAAGTAACATTATATCTACTCCACAACTGTCCTTGTTGTGCTTTATTTCTTATGCAAGGATCGTAGAGCGGAGAAAAGCTGCAGAAGTTTGTGTGAGCACACCCGAGCTACCCTTCCACAAGTCACCCTGCAGTGCAGCTTCTGTGCTATAGGACTCTCACATTTTAGACACGCAATTACAGGAATTTTGCGTTGAAGGATAAGCCATAGTGATCCACGTGCAAGTCAAGAAGCCAAAAGTACAAAGAAAACCTCTGTCAAAACTCCGGAATTTGACAGAGTGATAAAGCATGTACAGGCATGCATGCCAGCTGTTTTTAATCCCTTCATAAACCAACCTGCTGTACAAATACATGGTCCATCTTGTGAAAGAGAAGCAAACTCACTCCAGGGGTAGAGTGCCCCTGAACGTGACAGGAAAAACCTCCTCAACCACTGCAAGCATGGGATTTGAGCAACATGACGTATTCCGTTACAAAAATCAACATCACTATTCTTTCAATTTACTATCTATTTCCGTCCCCCATGCACACCCTTCCCTGCCCAAAAGAGACCAAACACATTCACCTTCATCTTAAACAGAGCTCAAAAAGGTGCCCCGCAGGAGCGCTAAAACCAAGCAAGTAGATACAGGTGTTTTCAATCTAGCTTTGTGGCTATCACAGAAGAGGCGACCAAGGACTCAGCCACAATAACCACCCCTTACTTTCAGTATGTCAATTACTGCACCCACTACTCCATCGTCTAGCTAGGCAGGGCACACCTGCAAGATTTTTTCATTCAAAATCAATCACTGAAATTCTACCAGTCTTATGGTCCAGAAGGACAAAGATGAACTTACATCATCATAAATGAGGGAAATGCAATATAATAACCGACACAGAAAGATATACATGACAAGACTGCTTTATGTCAGGTAATTGGAGCAGTTGCAACTCTACTAGCAAAACACAAAACCATTTCTTTCTCTATCATCTAACATATTAAACAGATCCACATCACAGACTTTATAACAGCTACGGGTCTTCTGCAATACCGGCACAAGTACATCTCACAGCAGGGAGAAACTGCATGCAGAACAGAAAGTCCTTTTGAGCTGACAGGCCCAGGGGACACAGCGTAGCCTACAGACAGAGTTTGGATTGGTTTGAATATAGTGTTATACAACCACAGTGTTGTCATATATGCTGAAAAGGACCTTGGCTATTAGGAAAAACTTTGCAGAAAGAGTGGTGGGGCACTGAAACGGGCTGCCCAGGAAGGTGGCAGAGGCACTGACACTGGAGGTGTTCGAGAAAGTGTGGCACTGAGGGACATGGTCAGTGGGCGTGGTGGAGATGGGTCAGTGGTGGGACTGGATGATCTTAGATGTATTTTCCAACCTTAATGATTCTGGGACTCCGCTCTCCATGGAACAAACAGGTTCCTGCTTACTCTCCACGTTCCAGCCTCCTAACTATCCCATGATCTACTGGACCCTGGTTTGTCAGCAGCTTTCTCACTGCTGGACCTGAGCCAAAGTCACTGCAGTTGGTTCTGAACCGTTAGGAAAGACAGGCTCTTCATTCTGCACATAGTGAGACTGATCTTTAGAGCCGCACTAGCTCCAATACTCTTTAATATCCTCATCAACCACATTGACAGCAGCATAGAGAACACCCTCAGCATGTTTGGTGACACCAAGCTGTGTGGTCAACACACCTGAGAGACGAGCTAATACCCAGAGAGACCGAGATAGGCTCCAGCAGTAGCCTGTTAACCCGAGCGTTTTTGTTTTTCATTCCTACGAATAACAGGAGTAGAAAAGTTTCCGTTGCGTGCAACATTACACGGATTTGTTTCTTTTGTTAAAACACCAAAACATTCTACACCGCCGTCTGTAACCCAGGGATTCCGACACCCCTGGCGCCACGCAGCACAGCCGCTGCCGGCAGCAACGGTCACGCAGAGCTCCGCGCACCGGACCAGGGCCAACGCGCACCGTCCGATACGCACCCAACGTAAGAAAAATTGGCGAACTTCGAATCCACCAGACAAATAAACCGAAGGAAACCGGCGCGGTTCCAAGGACTGGCGTTGCTCCGAACGAACTCCGACTGGAAGAGCTCACAGCGCGGACGCCGCAGCCCTCTTCCCCCGCACCAGCACGCCCCTCAGCAGCCCGGCTGCATCGGAGCTGCACCCTCCCCGCCAGCCCGCACCCCCCGGGAGAGGGCGAACGGCGTCAAATCGGCGCCGCAGCCGCTCAGCCCCGTACCTGCTCGGTGCCCATGGCCGCTCGGACGGGGCGCGGCCGCGCTGTGGAGACGCCGTTGCCCCGCAACGCCGTGCGTGAGCGCGGCGGTTGGGAGCCCCGCGCGAGCGGCTCCGCTCCTGTTCCCGCGAGCGCGCGCCGTGCGCTGAACTTGGATTGAGTCGCCTGTATTAAGGACCGCGTTTCATCTGCGGTTGGTTTGAGGTAAGGCGAGGCCAGGTAACGCGGAAGGCGGCCTGGAGATACAGCCAGAGCCTGCTCCGAGGGCAGCGCCGTGGTGCAGAGCGCTCCGAGCGCGGCCCGCGGGCTCCCCGCACCACGTGCTGCCGGTGGAGGTGCGGTTTATCGGCTGAGCATCAGCGGGGGAGGGAGCACAGCTGTGGCGGCTGAAGCTGTTGCAAGGTATCGTCAGGTACAGAAAGCTGAATTTAAATTCCATTCACTGAGATTTCAACTTTACTCAACGAGGTTGTCTTGTAGGAGGAAGAGGACACTGCCCTTTTGTGGGAGCTTCAAGAAAATAAGGGGGGCTTAAATTGCTCTGAAAATGGGCTACTCCTGCAGCTTAAACGGGCATTCCTCCCTCGCTTTTAAATTACAGCAGGTGGGTGAACACAGCTGCTTGTTTGCAGGCAGAGCTGTGCTACCTGTGTGCTCCAACTGCGTGCAATAGAGCACAGCTGTGCTCTTAAAAGCATTCCTAATGAAGCCCTAATGAAGAAGTGTGTGAACTCTTACCTGGTTTGGCTTTCCATTGGATATGAGGCAGCTGGTGAAGCGATGGGTGCGTGATTTATTCTTTGTGTGTCGTATTTACTATGTTGTGATTTGCTATTTAATGTTGTTTTCATCCTTGATCTTCCTGTTGTGATAACAATAAAAACCCTGTCCTATCAGATGATTGATTCATTGAACGCATTTTATGCGTTAGCCCAAGCAGCTAAGAATTTTTATGCCATAACTTATTTACCTGCTTATGATTAAGGAGCTTCATCTCTGGAAGATGGCCTGGCAGTG
Source organism: Alectoris magna (assembly GCA_030625065.1). NCBI lineage: Eukaryota > Metazoa > Chordata > Aves > Galliformes > Phasianidae > Alectoris > Alectoris magna. The sequence goes on from CM060567.1 coordinate 34,597,278, forward strand.
CAGCTTTCTAATTTACCATTCATGCGGTAAGCTTTCAATACACTGATGTATCTTGTATTTTTTCAGTATCAGTATTTTTCAAAGCAGCCAGCTGCCAGGTTCTTAAGGCACGGGACGATTCCAGTTCCTTATAATAAATAAATATAATTGCACGCTTTTACCTTGCCCCAACTTTACAATATATTTTTCCAAGTGTAACTTAGCTTATTTGGCAGGTGTACAATCACAGCTGTCCTGTTAGGAAGATGGACAGCTATCATAAGATAGGACAAGGGGGAATGGTTTTAAACAGAGACGGGAGGTTTAGGTTAGATATTAGGAGGAAGTTTTTCGCACAGAGGGTGGTGACGCACTGGAACAGGGTGCCCGAGGAGGCTGTGGATGCCCCGTCCCTGGAGGCATTCAAGGCCAGGCTGGATGTGACTCTGGGCAGCCTGGTCTGGTGGTTGGCGACCCTGCACATAGCAGGGGGTTGAAACCGGATGATCGTTGCGGTCCATTTCAACCCAGGCCATTCTATGATCACCTGGACTATATATTTTCTAACACCTCCTTTCTTAGGTTAGAAAACCTTTTGAGAAGGCAGAACTCAAGCTGTCCTAAATCACTACTAGTATTAAACAGGAGTTTTATTGATGCCTTAAAAATAAACAAATAGAGCACCATTCTTCAGAAGAACCTTCACTGCAAGAAAATGCTGTAGGCAACACTAACCTGATGAATACACTACTTGTTTCACTAGAAATCAAGCTCATTTGTGCTTTTCTAACAATGAGAGCACTTCCGTATCAATGAAATGCACCTTCATAGGAAATATAGTATTCATATCACAACACGTTACCACTTCTTTTGAATTTAACGAGTTTCCTAGAGGCTTCTATTTCCAGTTTAACCTTCTACTTGAAAATTAAATGGGTATACAGTTAGTGCCCAAGGAGTCTCATTATTGGTGTAATAAACGTTCCATTAAAATTTACACGGTCGTTCTGCAAAAGCCATTAGAATATATCATTTAACATCTTCATTAATTACCTGGGCGATGGGGCAGAACGCACCCTCAACAAGTTTGCAGATGACACAAAACTGTGAGGAATGACAGATGGGGTAGCATTGCTGTCCGCGGGGACCTCAAAAGCCTGTAGAAACTGGCTGAGAGAAACTTGACAAAATGTAACAAGAGCAAAGCTCTGCATCCAGGGACAGACAGCCCGAGGCCCCAACATCCCCAGCATCGGGGGGCCACCCAGCTGCAAAACACCCTTGCATGAAAGGAGGTGAGGTTCTGTTACTGCAAAGAAGGAAACGGCATGCCAGGCTGCATTAGCTGAAGTCTTGCCAGCAGGTCAAGAGAGGTGACCCTTCCCTCCCTTACTGCAGACAGAAAGCAAGCAGACGCGGTCAAGTAAACCACCAGCAGGTGGCCCTGCTTGAGCAGGGAGGCTGGACCTGATGACCTCCTGAGGTCCCTTCCCAACCCAGTTCTGCAAGGCTGAGAAAAAATGAAAACACAGTTTTGAAAAAAAAAAAAAAAAAAAAAAAGGAAAAGTTTATTTATTTAAATACAAAATGGTCACGAACTGCATAGAAATAGGTCTTCGGTCATCTTAAAACGTTACTCATCACTCAGCGGATTATCCCTCCAGTAATATGGCAGGAAGCAAGATGGGCTAAAAGTTGTCTTCAGTGCACGTATTTACCTTCAATCAAAGCGAGGTGCGCGCAGTAATATTGTTAAAATAAACTCAATGCTCTGATCCAAACAAAATTTGGCTCAACACGTACTTGGAATTCACATGAAGTACAAACTTCAAAACTTAAGTTCCTTGGGTAAATCTTCATTTATTTATAGATAAGTTAACTCCAGAAGTAGTAAGAAATGTAAACATCAGGTAACTTGATTAAAACACTTAAGGAACAACAACTTCTTCATAAAGTGCTGGCACATACCTTCAGCTTTATTTTCCAAACACTAAAAATCAAAAACTAGTAGGAAGACTTGCACGAGCTTCCCAGTTACAATTTCAGGTCAGTGATAATTCTGGAGAATTTGAAACCGTAACTGTTTTAGAAACCATTTTTTTTACCTTCGTCCCTTACAGCTTTTTGATGTTTTCCTCTTTATTTTGAGTGAATGTTAAGTGCAGAGTAAAATAGTTGGTATTTTTCGTTTGCCCGGTTCCAATTCAGACTCCATGCTAGTGAGGAAAATAATACTCCAGCTGGAAAGGCCGAGGACTTGGGAAAGTAGAGGTAACGAGTACCCGGACACAATCCAACAACCACCTCCGGCAAAGGCATTTAGTAACTGTGAATCTATGTATATTAGCATTACCTCCGTAAAAACTGCATAAGAATACACAGAGAGTTTGTTTCTACTGAGGCACCTGAGCTTCAACCATGCTACTATTTCATTTCACTTGAGATTAAGTCTCGGAAATTTTTTACTTCTGTCAAACAAGCTGAGGACACCGCAGTTGCCTTTCCACAGAACATCACCCAAAAGACAAGACAGAAGTCCTCAATCTCCCCCCCCATGCTTTATAGTGAGAGCTCGCGTTAAAATCTATTTGTAAAAATAATGAAATGGTTCCTTCCTTTTGTGCAGAAAGCTCAAACACAACCTTTTACCAATTATTACCATACGATCTAATCATACCATGTTCCAAAACCTCCACCCGTCTCGCTATCATTGGATCAACAGCCACATTTGGAAAAGATTATTAGATTGTGATATTTTATTATATCAAAGAAATCATTAGGAAGACTAAATCTGGGATTTTCTAGTCCTCGGGGCTCAGAACTACTCTGAAGTGCCATTTACATTCAATATACTTATAGAAATTTTCATATATTCTCTACACGGACTTTTAGCTTCAGTGTTACGATTAGGGCCTTATCTCGTCAGTTGTTCCATGTTAAACTGCTAGCTTCAGGCTGTTGAGACACGACTGGTATTTGCTCTAAGGTGAAGTTCGACTTGCGCGTTATTTCTCAGAGCCTAGAAACAGTAATTGAAAGGGATATAACTTGAACACATAACAAACCCACTATCCAAAGCAAATGAAAAGGCTTAAAACAACTACTGGGTAGTTCGCCTTTAAATATTAACACGCTGCAGTCCATTGCTCAAGGCAGGCATGAAGCTAAGTTGTGTGAAAAACAGTAATTGACAGAAAAACCCGCTGCACATCTACATTAAAAAGGCATAATGAAAAGCTTTTAATTGCAACTTCATTGGCAAAAAAAAAAAAAAAAGTCATTTTCAGTCATTCGGTTGCTAATTAGAAGTTAGAAAGGGCATTTCATGGCTTTGGGTTCATTTGCTGCTATTAAGGTAAGGAATAGATCACTAATCGCAGACAATATACTTCAGATATTTTATGAAAGAAAACTAACGTGTACCAAATAATTACAACAGAATGGGAAATCCGTCCTCTTCGAATCTAACTCGCTGGTAAGAAGCGAAGGATCACTAACACGAGGACTGACCAGCTACCCGTTTTCTGTTCAGTCGCTACACGCATCCACAGGAAACAGGAAAAATGCCACTCTGAAAAGGCATTACAATCCCTAGGTGGACCAGATCTGTAAGACGGAAACATTTCCTTAACTACTGATGACACCAGAGAAAAAGCAGTTTTCCAGATGGCCCCGGCAGACGGATCGTATTCCCAGAACGCTGCTTTTAGCTGTCACTTCAATCTATGAGAATGGTCACAGATAAGCCCATTAAGACAGCTAGATTCAGTTTCCCTGCTTAGATCAGTTTCTAAAGGCTAGTCATAAAAATGTACACGCTATTCGACAACTGTTTGGCAAAGCTCAAACTTTAGGCAAAAACTCAGGAAAATGAGTTTCTCTGAACACATGTTCAGGCTTTAATTTGGTATCGTTTTTGGATTAAAACTTTAAAAGTGCAAAAATATTTAATTATACCTTCTTAAAAAAATAATTCACTTTACTGGCGCTGCACCTCCAATCTCTCAGGAGTTAAATCCATTGCCAGCAATGGACAGAAAAGGCAGCACCAGAATAAAGAATCAAAGTGCGTTTCCAGTACAGCAACACTGCGTAAGTTGGCAAGCCAATCCTGCATTCGCCACTGGAACAGATTACACTAAATCCATTCTTTTAAAAGTCTATGTTACGCTTTAACATACGAAGTCTGTCATGAAGTCTTGGGGATACTGCAGTGAATCATCAAACCGGAAGCGTTTGGAGACTGTACTGCTGTCCTCTGGGATGTTTTCTTTGTCCTCCTTGTCGCTACAAGTACCGTTACAACTGGATCTCACATTCCGCTCTTCTGAGCATTTCGTTGCATGTCCTGGCATCAGAGATGGGCAGCAAGATTCTTCAGGGCTGCACAGGAGTATGAAGTCTCCTTGTCGCAACCAGAAATGAGAGAGACAGGCCTCTGCTGTGGGCCTTTCCCTTGGAAAGAGAAAGAACAGATGGTAAGTTGCTTAAGTCAATTTTCAAAATACTAAAATAGTAATTAACATACACCTTACATGAGAATTAATGCTACGGAATGCATACTGCTGTTTTTCCACCACCGCTGCTGCTGCAAAGCACGTTAGAACCTACCACGGTTCAGGATTAAGTGTTGGCAACATGCATCTAGATTTCAGCTGACAATTTTCCCTGCTGCTGGATGTCCAGACCGGTAAGCTTTTCATCAGAACAAGGAACAGCCGGTATTCATTCCCCTGGGATGTTTTCAGCCTTATTTATGTATATGTGCTTGTGTTTATCCTTTTGAAGTACTGCGTTTTGTACAGATTGTTATAAGTAGGCTAATGAACATTCAGTCATGAGGTTTTCAAGACAGGCCAAAGGACACGTTGTCACCAACTCTATCGCACATTTTGCAACGTTTTGCTGATGTAATTCATCATAGACCAGTACAAACTCATCCAAAATGTATTTACTTCCCAACAGAACTCAGTTTTACGAAATCATTCCTGTGGATAACCCAGTACATTGCTACTCTGGTTTTGCATTGTTAAGTTCTACAATGCAGGAAGACATTCGTAGTTTTTGCTCAGAGAAGTCTTCTTACGGAGTTGACAATCCGAGGACAGATTTTTCCCCTTGTAATATTCAAGAAGAAATGTGCACCAAGAATCAGAATTGGAAAAGAGTTACTGAGCGTATAATGAAGACTGAGATGCCCAGAAGAAAGTGGCAGAAAGCCAAACATTCTGCAGGCCCACATTAACATTTACCAAAGAAAGCTCTTGATAATTGCTTCCTTCATAATAATACGGTTTCTGTGAGTTGTTCCAGCTATTGACAAAGCCTCTACACGAGATAACTTGGTAGAAAGCATTGTTCATCCATGATTATGTCTACATACGTTCATACGGAACGCGTACTTCCTCAAGATAGGAGCTTCATGGATATCACTCACTGTCATCATCCCGTACTATCAAAGAACCACTTTCTCAACCAGATTGTTCAACTCTTCCTTGCTGAAGACAGAAACTATTGTGTCACCACAAGTGACAACACACAGCAATACAAACAATATTATTTCACAAAACCTAAGAGGAACGTGACTAGCTGACTTGACTGAAAGGTATATATACCTTTTTATTGGTGCTCATTTGCTAGTGCAAAGGATAAAAACAAGTCCCCACTTAACACCACATAGCAAGCACAGACGCTTAATCCCTATCATTTTCCCATTCTCAAAGACCATTTTCTCAGAGTTCAGCTACTTTCAAAGGCCTTGATCAGTATCCAAACTCACAACGAACGCTAAGTTATGGAAGTATGCATTAGAAGCAAAAAGAAGCTTGTGCTTTGGATCGAGAAGCCTTTTTTAGGCAACTGAGCGTGGCAAAACACTATACATATACACGTATATACGTATTCCTGAAGAACACACATATAGTGTGAAGAAGACGCATACGGCCATCAGACTGCCAGGTTTTGATATAAAATATATTAAACTAAAAAGCTCCATTAAAAATGTCAGGAAACATCCAAGCACATGTCAGAAAGGTAACATTGTCTCTCTAAACAGTGCAACAAAATGCTAGTTTGTAGACAAAATCCTGAGCTTTCCAGAATACATTTCATAGGATTTGTGAATAGTCAGTCCTCTGAATGAAATAAAGAAAGCAAGTCAAAATTCCCAAGTGACCAAACTCAAAGACCGTGCCTGACTACAGCAACAACCAGACAGTGAACTAAAGATTCCTTACTTACACTACAGAGAAGCAGAAATCTACACTTTTAAACATCCAGCTCGTAATACCAGCGCGTTGTGAAATATTAACTCATTGTATAAAAAAGGTTAACCTCCTAAGTTAACATTCATGTTCTCCATGTGCACACAGACATAAAAGAGTACATTACTTACTCAGGATTTTTTATGAGAAGTTTTTGAATGAAGTCTTTGGCAGGCTGTGAAACTGATGAAAACGTTTCTTCCGAATAATCCACATTAACTTGAGATATATTAAGGAAAGTTTCTTGATTGTCAGCTCCCACAAATGGAGATTCTTGGGTCAGCAGCATGTATGATATTACACCTATGTTCCTGAAGTAAGAACACAGTGTGTAAGAAATGTATCTTCTCATACTTGTTTGCTGTAGGTAAAACACCTTGATGTACGCTATACTCAGATAATTAAAACCAGCACGTGACCTCTCAGTTCTATGATTCAAGTGTAAATGCATGTATACACACAAGGAAATCCATCTGTATCTCCATGAAAGACTATTTTTTTTTTTAATTGCTTACTTTCAATAAGCCTTTTGTTTCCTGCCACCGAGACTGTTACAAAAGCAATCTATGACTTCAACACAGGCTGCTCTTGCAGATATGGCAGTTCTGAGAGAAAAAACTGCAAAAACTGCTATCAGACAATTTTTATTATTTTTATATATAATTTATATATATAATAATTATATATTTTATATTTTTTACTATTTCCTTGAAACAGGAGGACACTCTGTATGTTCAGAAGCCGCTTCACTCCACAGCAGGTGAGCAACAGAGCCACAGACAGAAATTTACGTAAACACCAGTCTACATTCAGAGCACGCCTTCTCTCGGCCACCCCCTCTCTCGTTCAGCCCACCCAGCAGAACAGTATTCTTAGGAACCACATGAAGCTGCACCAGCATCTGGAGCTGGCATGCAGATTGTTAACTGGTCCCATCTACCTTAGTAAAACAAATCGACATATACAACCTACCACATATCTGTGGCTGTGGTAATAGGGTCATAGTTTAAGATTTCTGGAGCTACAGAAAGAGAAGGAAAAAAAGGGAAGACACTTTAACAGGCATATCGTTCAAGTAACCTTGAATCATACACTACACTTCTATCAACTTTTCTGTCAACTTTTGCTAACCATTATTAAGAGAGTAAGCATGATGATGTTTGAGTAATCAGGTTTATGTTTTTTCAGAGGGTGAAAAAGGTTATTCCAGTTTGATTAGACACGGAAATTCAAGCGGTTCAGACTGAAATGGTACTATGTGCCTGACGACCTACTCCATCCGAGACCCAGGAAATTCTCACATCAGACATACGCACCTAAAAGACTTTGCTAAGAGAATTGCAAGTACACGGCTTTTTTTCAGGGAACGCACGAAGCCTTCAGCACATTAACACTGCAAAGCCAGGTGACTGTGCCAATTTAATGGCCAGCAGCCTTCAGCATATGTTAGATACCATGCTACTCACCACAGATTCGCCTGCTATTAGGAAAACAGGTGTAGGCAATTCTGTTTTTTATTGTTTCTATTTTTTTTTTTAAAGGAAACCTGCCCCTCAGCAGGTCAAGCATTAAAGGCAGTTTTTCACTTTCCCACAAATATCCTGATCTTAAAATCATACTAAACAGCACTCCTAACTCACATGAGTCTGTGCATCCTAATGCTGTATTAAAACTCTAGTCACAAGAATTGTCAAATTTGTTGTTAATTGAACCTGTACAGCTATTCAGTTGTAGTCTACAACAGAACAAACGCTACAGCAGGAAATAAGGCGTGCTTATTGATATCATGTTTTTGGGTGTGCGTCCAAATAATAGCTAACTTCTCTAAAGAAAGAGCAGCTCAGAACAACACGCTGCCTTGTGCTGCGTTGTTCTCCAGTAACGACTGACAAGTCGATAAGTGCAATTCAACTGTTTTTTTCCCCCTCACACATCAGAAACCCTGATGCAGCTCCTTCATACCGAGATACTCCGTGGTTCCCATGATCTGCCGCAGTTCAGTACTATTCTCAATCTTCCGAGACATGCCAAAATCGACAATCTTCACATCGCCAAGAGGATTGATGCTGCTCAGCAAAATATTCTGAGGCTAGAACAGAAAAAAATTGTCAGCTCACAGAACACAAACTGCAAAAAAATTAACAATAATATTTCAGTTTATAGTGCTATTTTTTACTTATACTACTGAATTTTATTTTCAAGAAGTTACTTTATCTCCAGTGCCCTGTTTTCTCATCTTTGCTATGTACTTAACTAATTACTACAATGATCACAATACTAAGTCGAAGATCGAGTACTAAAAAAAGTCTGATGCAGCCTCACCTTTAAATCGAGATGAACAATATTTTTTTCATGCAAGCAACAAAGTCCTTCAAGTATTTGCCTTACAAGCCTTATGATATCACTTTCACCAATTCTGTCATCCAGATCTGGGACACACAGGTTAAAGATTTCTCCTCCAGCGGCACTGAAATACATTCAGGAACACTAATGCATTAAACTCAAAAGCTCAAGCGAGAGAAATTTTATACATAGTATCCATATAATTTATCAGTAGCTATTTACCAAATATTCATCCTAGAAGCAGAGAAAATAAGGCTCCCCCCCCCTTCTTGAACACACTCATCCCAAAACACGTCGCATAAACTCTTAAAAAAAAAGGGTAAAAATATGTGATGATGCTTTTTCTTCCCTCATATCCAACTACAGCAGTTCAGACGGCGAAACAGAATGTCGTGGCTGAATTGCTCTTAAGCGTTCGGAAAACTCAAGCTTGCTACTTTGAAAGCGAGCCTGAAGATGCCTCGAGGATGATCAGACCTATCATCAGCTCCTAATAGAAAACACCCTCACAAGTTACACCTGAAATTTCATCAATTAATTCCATAAAGGATCGGAAGAAAGAAAGAAGAAAAAAAAAACCAAAAAACCCAACATTCTTATTCTCTGACTCGGGGACTAAATGTACTGCCACATGCACCAGCTACTGTGCAAGGAACAGACCGAGTCGTAGAGGAACTGCTGTGGAGCAAGAGGAAACTGCATACTCACTACCACAGACCTCACCATTCCGATGGAAGACTAGATTAGATCTCAGTCCTTTCTGTCTGGCAGGTACAAGAATTAAGATCTAGCACACTGACCATGATGAAATACACAGCTGCCTGGTCAGTCAGTGAGCAAAGTCTTCACCTCTTGTAGACACAGAATACTCCAAAATACGGGGACTAAGCTCTGTCAGTTTGACCTCCACCGCTTCCAACAGAGATGACGTTAACTATATTTTTTAATTTATTTACTTTTTTTAAAAAAAGAAAAAAAGAAAAAAGCATCTCAGGATGTCTTCCTCCAAAAAGGCTGTTGTTTACTTACAGAACCCTACCATTAGTAAAGCATAAAGGAAGCATGGAAATAACCTTGTGTAATCATCTTGCCTGTGGTTTCTTAGTTACACTCTAAGTGTTGCCACAGTGTCAGCTGTTTCTTTCCAAGCTGGGTTTGAAGTCATTACTCAGCCTGCTCTGACTGCCTGAAGCTCCCATCTCAAGACTAAAGAGCTACGTCAGAAACAGATTGGTTAAATGTGAGTTCCACCTTTAGGAATGTGAGTCTATAAAAAGGGAAGGATACTGGACAACCTGGACCTGCTGAGGCTATGTGAGGTGTCACTAATGCCTTACTAACTGCAACTGTGACAAAACAGATGGGGAGAAACTTCAAGTTTAGGAAAGCTTTCAATGCTCTCCCACAGTATTCCTGTGCCCAAGTGTTTTTTTTTGTTTTTTGGTTTTTTTTTATGTGAAAGGGTGGATCAGATGTGTAAAGAGCTGAACAGACAGCAAAATGAATGTAGCAAAGGAGGCTAACGGCACCTTGGGCTGTAATAACAGCGAGTAGGTTGAGGTAAACGACTGCTCAGCACTGTAGACTGTAGACCACAGCCAGAATGCAGCCTCCTGTTTTTGGCTCCCCAGTTCAAGGAAGTCACTAAATAAGTTCAGCTGAGAAAGCAAGTAAAAGAGCACCAGATGAGTGAGCAGTAGCATATGCAAATCAGTTACCTTCAGAAAAATAACCTAACGCAATCCTACATAACACCAAAACTTGAATTGGAAGGAATAGCTCAGGAAATCTCGACTGATGTTCTTTGAAATTACTGGAGCGAGCAATACACAGCAGCAAGCCAAAAAAGCCAGCGTACCTTCAGTACCCTCAGGAAGGCTGCTGAAAACACCAAAAAGCAGCAAAACCATGCTCCGTATAAAACCTTACCATGCAGTTCTGCTCTCCATACCTTCAAGCAGTATAATGAGACTACTGAAGATACAGAGCAGGGCAAACACACGGACAGTCAGTTATTTTACAAGGAGAACCCAAAGAAACACTGACTCTTCAAGTTTGAGTAGAGGGTTATGGAAAAGCCTATGAATAGCGCTGACAAGACAATCAGGGTCAGCATACAGATAAGTAAGAACTGTTATTTATCAAACCCCACAGTGTATGACAACCAGGAGGCACCTGAAGAAACGAGCTGATTACGTCGACAAAACAAGTAGTATTTCCTCACACAACAGGTAACCAAACAAGCAGCCCAGGGAGGCTGTGGAGCCTCCTCCTCTGGAGATATTCCAGACCCTCCTAATGCTTTCCTGCTCAATCTACTGTTGGGAACTTGCTTTAACAGGGGGACGGACTCAGTGATCTCTGGAGGTCCCTTTTTTATGTGAACTTGTTCTAAATATGAAGTTCAATACTTATCATCTGGACGTGGTCTTCTATATTATTGGTTTCATCTTCACTGAGGTGTTAGGGATCATTTAGTTCTAAGGGGAAAAAATAAGTTCTTTTTTTTTTTCCCCCTCCTCTTTTTGGAGAACAATTTAGTCACAGTAAAAGGAGTTTATCACAATGCATGCAGGTCACTGAACAATTCTGGGCAGCCTGGTCTGGTGGTTGGCGACCCTGCACACAGCAGGATGGTTGAAACTACACAGGGGTATCAGACAGTCCTTTTTTGGTATGATTTAAGATGCTTCAAAGCACTATTCACCTTCCGTGGGATTCGAGAACATTCCCTGCTCAGCTTAACATAAGAGGTTTTTTAAGAACTAAATATCACACCCTAGAACTGGTGGTCAGGCTTCACATTAGCTTCGTTTGACCAGAATATCCAACCAAGGCCGGCACTGAACAGAACGACCTGCTCACATTCAACAGACTCCTGAGTGAGGTGGTGTTTAAAAGCACAGAAAAGTTTCAGTTTGAAATGAGTGAAAGCACCTACAGAAATGAGTTACGCAGTGATGAGAAAGAAGAAGCTTTTTTTATTTTTTAAAGCAATTTGTTAAAAAAAAAAAGAAAAAAAAAGTTCATAAGTGCACACTTTAAACATTGAGTAAAGAACTAGTAAAGGTTTGGGGGTGTTTTGCTGCATGCCTCTATCCCATAGTCCAACACAGCTCATCAGCTTTGAATCGCACAAAATACATATCCAAAATCCAGGAGCGGAGTCACAGCAACGGATGCAACTCCTGAATTTACATGAGAATAAATCACACCAAAAAGCCCCCAGACCTTAACAGATACTAGTAAATTAAAAAATCACAATGAAACATGAGCATAACGTATACAGGGTAGCGTTGCAATTCTTACAGGTGTTCAGACAACTCAAGCAAAAAAAAAAAAAGCAAGTATGTTGACAGGTTGGTAACTACCAGCGTGGGACACATGACAAAGGCATACTTACTATTCCAACACTAAGATGATTTCATTTGCTGTTTCATAGACTTCATGGAGATTAACTATGCGAGGATTCGATTTGGTTAATTCGAGCACAGCAATTTCATGAAGAATCTCCGCTTTGCAGTCTTGACCTCTTCTTCTTTTCTTTAAAAACTTAGCCGCATATTCTTGGCCCGTGGATTTAGCTATACATTTTCTAACCACACCACACCTTCCTCTGCAAAATAAAAGGAAAAATATATGACGACTTCAGATAGAAGAAGTAATTAATTGCCATTAGAACTACAAAGGCTTGGCACTCTGCCGTTATGTTCAGAGTCGGCCATGTTCTTACAGAGACAGCAAGGAGGTCACATGAGGCTGCTCAGGGCTTTGCTCAGGTTGGCAGCATTGGGTTTTGTTTGCTTCTTCAACAAAGTACACGCAGCGCACACACACCGCATAGCACACACAAGATACAGTAGCAGGACACACCAACAGGATACAGTCGAACAAAACAACTGAAAATCAGAAAGAAAGTAGGGGAAAAGAAAGCATAACTCTACACCCGGGTCAGGGGCAAAGCTCTTCTGTGCAGAAAACTGTCAAGTCATAAAAAACCCCTCCATTCACAAATGATGCAGGACTGCTAAAAAATTCACACTACCGCACTAAGCTCAGAAACATCTAATCAGAAAAACACGCACCGCTTAGCACTCCCTTTTCCAGTTAGACAAAGTGAGCTGCTTTGTTTCCCAGCCAACTGTTTAGGTATGGAAACAAAAATCTCTTTTGGCAAAGACGTGTTTTTAAAAGAAAACCGCACAGTGCAGTTGAACCACCAGGCTGACCTTTTAAAAAATTAGGGGAAAAATGCAGGTTTTTAAGCCAAGTTATAAACTCCTGAAAGAAAAAAAAAAAACCAACAAAACACAACCCCCCTCGTTTTATAATCACCAGTTCTGCGTTCCCAGAAATGCCTCGCTGCATATTTGCGAAGCGTTCTCAAATCATACAAGAAATACTACGAAAACAAAAGAAAAACAACACTTGAAGGGCTAAAATAAAGTTTTAAAAACACTCGCAAAGCCATTTGCAAAGAAAAACACCGACATCTGTGACTTCGAGCAAACACCGCTTTTGCACGTGAACAAAGAGGAGGAGAGGCTCAGCAGCAGCTACAGATGCTGCTCCTTTTCTGCTATCCCAGCTCCTTCAGCAGGGGAGACGGCGCTGCCCTGCAGGCTGAGCCTTCCTTCTGGTGCAAGGAGCAAAAGAGAAGAAAGCAAAACTGAGCCGAACGGCGCCTAAAAGGAACACCTGCGACACAAAACACATCTCCAAGGTTTTTGTTTCCCCCTTACAGTCTAAGCTGTACCCGCTTCTCTCAGAACGAAACAGGCCACAGCCATGATAAATGCACTTTGTGCATATCCCACTGAATCGCAGGAGAGCCAAAGCTGACTTTTATTCAGACTGCTGTCAGTTACTTAGAAATAAACTCAACAGAACCCTTCCTTTGTCATAATTTATTGCAACACCAATTGGATTTGTCTTTTATTTCTAATCTACTAAATTCAGAAAGGCAAATACAAAATAAAAAAAACCAAGGGGCCAAAGTAATTTACAACCTCACGTGTGTACACTCTTCATTTTAGCAACTCTTCGTAAGCCTGAAATAGCCGAGTGCTTTCCCAACTGCTCAATGAGCCATTATAGCTGAGCACTGGAAGGCACAGAGCTGCATTTCTTAATATACTGAAGTCCCAAGGTACTCCCCACAGCTCGCAGTCTCATTTTAACATCACACCGCGCCATTTACCACAGGAGTTTCTCTAAAATCACGGAAGAGGAACTGGTTGAGTTTCAAGAGAACAGGAAGACCTTTGCTGCGAGTTTCTGAACGTCTCATTCCCAGCAGCTCTTGGTGCAGCAGCTCTGAAGGATCCGCGCTATCTCCAGAAGCAATCTATGATATATCAATTTCCACTTGTTTATATCATCTTTGTAGGGTGCCAATTATTTAACATTTAAAGCTATGAAAGGAAAAATCACATCTTCTAAGGTGCAAAAACAAAAAAAAAAAGTAGCAGTATCTTAAAAAGTAAATACTTCGAGAACCTGCTAAACGCTATTAGTCTATCTCCAGTATGCAAAAAGTTCCCAACCCCCAAAATACTGCATCTGCCATAGAACTCCCTCTTCAGAATAATGTCACTTTCTGACTGTCAATCACAGAAACACAGAATGGCTTGCGTTAGAAAGCACCTCAAACGTCACCTGCTCCCAACCCCCATTGTGGGCAGGTTGATACCCGCTGGTTTGGGCTGCCCAGGGCCCCATCCAGCACAGCCCCCAGGATAGGGGGCCCACAACTCCCGTGGGCAGCCTGTGCTGGTCTCCGAGTAAAGAATTTCCTCCTAATATCTAACCTAAGTTTCCTCCTCTTTTAGCTTAAAGCCATTCCCCCTTGTCCTCTCACTGTCAGACCATGTAAGAAGTCCCTCCCCCTCCTGCTCCTAAGCTCCCTTCAAGTACTGGAAGGCTGCTGTGAGGTCTCCCAGAGCCTCTCCTCCAAGCTGAACGAGCCCAGCTCCCTCAGCCTATCCTCACAGTAGAGGCGCTTCAGCCCTCTGAGCACCTTCGTGGCCCTCCTCTGGGCCCACTCAACACAGCTTTCTCCAGCCTGGACTCTCTTGTCTGCTTCAATCTGTACAGACCTCAGATACTTCATCACTGACTCCGTGTCCCTTAACTCAAACCATTTACAACTGACATCATCTTCCATCCTTTTACTCCTACTTACATAGCTTTCTTGCTACGCCGAAGCAAACAGAACAAACTTGCTTAAAGGTAAGATATACAGGCATATAAACAACTCATTCAAATCCACATAGCAGCATTTGCTCATCGTGTAGATAAATGAGGTCTCCAGAGGACAGACAATTAAGGACAAAGACACTACATCTTTTTTCGAGTAAGCAAGGACTTGGAAAGATAAAACGGTCACTTCCAAAAGCACCTGCAGATGAATTAACATACACAACTGCTGAAAATGGGGTTTTTTTTAGCCAAAAGCATTACGGAAACCACACAGAAGTTAACGTTCTGGTTGACGTTATGAAGTTACCATATTACTCAGTGTCTCGAGATACGCTGAGTCTCAGATACAGCTAACAGCCATCTCCCAAATGGGTAATAAAAAAGCATCGCCAAAACTTGGAAACTGTCACATGAGATAGCATCACAGCTTAACAGAAAAGCTGTGGCTTGAAGAAACAAGTCAAGCCAAGTTCTCTGCATAGAGCTGTTTGAGTGGTGGAATTTCCCCAGAAATGAAAAAAAAAAGTTAGATCTGAAATCTTGCATTAAAACAAGCACAGTGCTTCCCCCCTCCTTACTGCCTGCAAAGCCAACACAGTGCCAGAGCGGTACATTGCACAGCTCAATTCCTACTTATTTCTGTAGCTCACGTTATCAACCACAGAAATTCAACTGCTTAAAAAGAAGCCAAGCCATCCACGCTGAGGACAGAGCTACTGTAACCCACCAAACAGAACCTGCCTGCTCCACGAGTCAGTGCCTTCAGTACCAAAGGACCTAAAAGATAAGGGTGTGGGAGGAAGGAAAGGGACTTGGGAGGGCTGAGTAGCAAAGAACAAAAGAACCTGAAGGAAGATGAAAACTGTAAGTGAACACACACAGACTGTTAGTTCAGAAAAGCTGAAAAACCATATTTGGAAAAGATGCTTCCCTACTGCTGATTCTTTGCATTTTGGCACTTTGTTTCTTTTTATGTCTGCTTTTGCATATACACAAATTATTAAAAACTGAGGTTGGGCGTTGAAGCAAAAAAGATGCTTTTATTTGCTTGAGACATCCTCTCACGTCACAGGTAGGCACGGCCTGAAAATCCAGCATTAGAAGAAAATCGGAGTTGGTACACAGAACTGGTTCTATAGAGCCTGGCATTCACAGCTAGGGCTGACACAGCGCCACAAACAGAGGAAAGTTAAGGGCTACGAGGTGTACTTTTCTGAAGAGCATGAGATAGAAACGTACTTGAGTAATCAGGAGAACTGTCCAGGTGAGAGAGACTACAAAGTCATGCCTGCCTAAGCCAGAGGTAGGAAGGATCACTGTTCAGCACAGGAATGCTTAACAAGTTACAAATGACCCATGCCACTTCTATTCAAGGAACTTGGAATCATCACCGCTCTATTACATTTGCGTGGGTTTATACACAACTCCCTGAATATTTTCAAGGTATGAATTCACCCAGGCATTGTAAATAAGCATTAATTTAGATGCCTTTAACACAAATACCGAGAATTCTTTTGTTTTCTTTTATTTGCTGCTTTACTATTGCAAACGTGAGCGAAGGAAGCAGACGGCCAAAATACTCTTGGTTGTTAGAATCGTAACCATAAAAGGTCAGTGAAAAAGAGGTCTTGGTTTTCAGGACTTAAAAACAACAGAAAAACAACCCTCAACCAAACAGCCAGCAACACCACCTCAGAAGTGCCATTGTTTGCCTTGCAATTCTGCTCTAGGTTATCTCTTCTTGAGCTTATATCCCTGTGTGCAAATGGACAGGGAAAGGGAAAAGAAGGACAGAATCTTCAACTGACATTGCTAAGAGAACAGCCTGAGCCTCTCTGCCATGGAAAAGGCTGGCATGCCATGTCTCACTGTACCTTTACCCTGTTCCTACAGAGCCTGTTAAACACTGAAAAGAAGGGAGCAGGGAAGGCGGGTGGGGAAAACAGTTCTTCATTCCTCATCCACAGCCATAAAAGTCTACCAGAAAACAAGCCTATCATTGCACACAACTCTCCCTCAGCAGAAATCCCTCTGACTGAAATAAACAGGAGCAGCCTTACCTTCCCAGCTCTTTGGAGTCAAGCATGTAAAAACTGTGGAAATTGTCCATCCTGATTTGCGTCTGCAGAGACATGGCCAACAAGCCTGAAAGGCTTCTGTTCTCCAGCTTTCTCCTGGACATGCTTAGGAACAGGTCTGTCCCTTCTGCCAGTCACCTGTTAAAGCAACATAACAGTGAGCCTGGGCAGATCCGCAATCACCGTGCAAGGAAATATACGCAGATCAGGGCTTAGGTCTATCTGAATAGAGAGCCTAAAGTTTGTTCAAATGTGACCGGAACACTACACATTTAATCACTCTACATATACAATTGGAAAGGAACGCTAAACAAGGGCATCAGGTGATGCCAAAAAAATGAATTCAAAAATGAACCTTTTTTTTTTTTTTTTTTAAAAAAAAAAGCTGCTTTTAACTGAATCTAACCAGATTACTGATTAGAAATCCTGATGAATGGCCAATTCCTTCCTTGCAAGCTCTGATCACTCAGAACCAAACAATGAGTAAGGCACCTTAACAGACCAGAATAACGGCACGTTCAGAAGATACAGCACACATACTAATCCTACTGCTGATTAAAGAAAAAAAAATAAGCAGCTTCTTAAAAGCTAAAAAAACAAGTTTGGACACTCACATTTACAAGCCCGAAGCATCTCTTCAAGCGTGATGTAAAAGCAAAGCAGAAAAAGGTTACTGAAGGATATCAGCAGCCTTAACTGATGTCTTACTTCAAGGTAAAGGGCAGGTTTACCTTTGTTAGCAATAGTTAAAAAAAAAAAAAAAAAAGAAGAAAAAGAAAAAAAACAAACTAGCCTACAAGGCAAATTATAGTCCGGACACAGTTGACAGCCATTAAAAACACTATCAGTTCTCAAATGACAGCAGCGTGCTCTCAGAAGCTTCTGGGGGTGCGCTCGCCCTAGCCCTGTTTCAAACACAGCCCAGCACCCATCCAACCTCGTTCAAACAGTCAGTTGTTGGAATGTGGTAATTCATACTGCAACTGTTCTGGGTGCAAACCACGATTCATGCTTCAGCTCTGGTAAAGGAAAAAAAAAAAAGAAAAAAAAACAAAACCCGCAATCCTACAGTTTAAAGATAAAATTTTAAGTAGCATTTGATAAGCATGAAATAAATTGAAAGCTTACCAAAGGTTCCCAATACAGCGCAAGCTGCCTGCCTGTGAATCAACCTGTTTGTAACAAACCAGTGTTTCTCCCATTTACAGAGCAGCAGCTTATCGTGTCAGACTGATTTGGATGTCTCCAGTTTCACATCGCCAGGCTGTTCTCTGAGGTGCACGCACTGAATGGGGCTCAGCGGTGACCTCGGTGCCATAGGACATCAGTACAAGCACTGGCGCTAGGGACAGGTGAGCTAACTAAGGGTCAGCCACGGCTAAATACATTCAGCTACGTTTCATTGTATCTTGTTCTTAAGGACGCGATTAAGAAAAGCTTTTGCCTCACGCCGGATTAACTGTGCTTCCCTGGTAAGAAACCACATCTCCCTTCGGCTTGGTGTTATCGAGAGCACACAGAAACACACAGCCGCAGCTGAGCGCCTAACGTCCTCGGGAGAACACGGTCCAACTTCTTCCGAATCCAATTAGCTATGGCTACGTTATTTATTACCAAAATTAGGAGCGATACCGATACAATACATCACACCGAAAGCCCTAAGGAACGGACAGAAGATCGCATGCAAGTCCGCAGGCTTCCAAGCGACCGAGCTCCGCGGGCTGCCCCGCCGGGCGGCAGGACGGTGCGCTTCCCTCAGCGCTAAGCCCACACGGCCGGGTGCCGGCAAGGCGGCAGAGGGCCGGGCAGGCAGTACGGGAGCTGAACTCACCGCGGCGACAGCGGCAGCGCCGCACCGCCCGCCCGGGCCCGCGCTGCCCACACACCGGCACTCCGAGCCCGCCCCGCGCCGAGGCGACGCCAACGCACAGACACAGCGAGGCGGGCACTCGGCCCCCGGGCCCAGACGAGGCGCGGATCCGCCGCTGCACGCGGGACCGAGCTCTCCCCGCCGCCCGGAAAGTTCCTATACCCCAGGCCCGCCCGCGCCGCTCACCGGGGCTGCCGATCCCCACCGCCCGCAGCCCGGCCGGGCCAGGCCCCCAGGGCGCGGGACGAGCCGGACCTCCTCACAGGCAGCCCCGCGCCTCGGATTCTGCCGCCGGCGCTCTCCACAGCGCAGAGACGCGCACCAGCGAGCCGCGAAGGGAAGCGGGGCGACGCGCGGCGCGACGCTCACCGCCCCGCCGGACCCGCCCGAGCCCGGACCCGCCGCACAACGCGGACGCACTCACCTCTCCCCGCAGAGACCACACAGAGCGCCGCCGCCGTCGCTCCCTCAACTGCCGCCGCGAACGGCCCTCGCGCCGTAGGCCGCCCCGAGCCCCCACCAACCGTCGCCCCGCGCAGCCGGCGTTTGAAAAGCGCAACCCGGCAGATGTGGCTGCCCCGGCGGCGCCCGCTTGCCCCGCCCCCTCGTGCTGGGGAGGAGCCAATCCGCGCTCGGCTGCCCTCGCCGTGTTCCCCGCCATTGGTCAGGCGCCCTCCTCCCGCATAGCGCCCCCTCCCGGCTGCCCTCGCGCCCCCGGGGCGGGCGGAGCGCGGCAGGTGCCGTCTGTCCCGCTGTTCCCCTCGGCCCGGGACCGCGGGGCTGCCCGCGCCCGAAGGGACGTTTTGTCCCGCCGCCGCACGGCGGAGCGAGGCGCTCCTGCGGGCGAGATGCGCCGATAGCATCGGCTGGTCGGGCGGCCGTGGGGCTCATCGAGTGCCGGCAGCAGCGGGACAGCGGGGAAGGGCCGATGCCGCGGCGGCGGTAACGGTCAGCGGCACGGGGCACCCGCGCGGCGGCACCTGCCGGTCCAGAGGTGCGCTTTTGGTGTAACTCCTGCCCGCCCCACCTTCCACCGCCATTTCTTGCCTTCCGAACTGCGAAATTTTGTAACAGAAGCGGTCGGTGTCCCTCAGAGCTCTGCCATCCGTGTGCAGCGCCGGCCTGGGCCCTGCCTCCATTATAGCACAGCTTCGGACAGGTTGGCTAAAGAGGACGCAAATAGAAGGGGTAGGAAAGGTGGGTTTTGCTGAGAAGCGTTGTGCAGTATGAAAAACAAGCAGCGTTCCGAACATAACGGGTGTTCCACAAGAGAAAGACTAAACGATCGCGGCAATTTAGATGCGTTAGGTTATAACAGCACGTGGCACTTGTGTCTGTCTCCATAGCTGTCTGTGTGTCCTTACAGCTCCTTCCTAGGGCAGGATCTGATCTATTCACCCCTTTGGTCCCGAAAACCGAATAAAGAGTGAAAGGTTTTGTGACACGCGTGTATTGCTGTAGCCTTGGTTATCTGTTTACACCATAATGCCATAGAAATGCGTGGCACTCGGTGAAGGCTGTAATTGGCAGGGCCCCACCCTGAGGACTTTGGAATTTTAATTAGATACAGAGCATGGCCAAGGGTGGAGGAAGGGAGACTGCAGGGTGAAGGTCACAGCAGTGCAGGATCATCAGCTACGCTTGTTAGTAATGCGTCCATCTGGGCATTAATTGCTACTTTTTAATTATCCCGAATGTGTTAGCTGCATAATTCCCATTCTTAACGCTAACTTCTCTCGCTTTCTTTAGTTACCTATCCATCACCAAGTGGGCTTCTGTACAGTTTTTAGAGGCTTTCATGGACAGAACTATTTCATCTTGATCCGTTTTTTGTCCTGCACAAGGATGTGGCGTACAGGTCAGGTTCAGAGCCACGGGCCTTGCAGGAAGCCAGCCTTTGGTTAGAGGCTCAGATCCCTCAAGAAACGCCGATTTCAACTCAGGCTGGTCACGACTGATGTAATTTGGAGTGAACAGACAGCAGGCTTCCAAGATAGCTTGGGTGCTGGAGGAGAGGACAAGCGGACGTCTGTCATTAAGAACCGCAGAGATGAAAGCCATGAATGGCTGAGCCTTCTTTAACCCATTTGTAATACCTTCTTTCACAAGATCTTTACAAGGCAGTACCCTGATCTGTAGCACCAAAAAGGCCTCAAAAAAACCCCACACCATAATGCAAATGAACAATTCCACCAAGCAGTTAGCTTTTTGTGGCACAGCCATTCCACAGGGCAGTACACACTTAAGCAAAGCAGAACAAAACCTTACCTGAGGATCTTCAGTGTGCCGACTTTGAGAAATCTCAGGGAAAGATCCACATCTCCCACATGCTGTCTCTGCTACTGCAGCCTCCATTCAGCAGCAGCTTCCTGCAGAGTAGGTGATGGCTGTTGTACAAAGTACCTGCAGTTGTCTGCTTGGAGGAAGAGCATGGAGCTGGCACGCCAGAGTACCACAAGGAGGAGGAAAGCCAAAAACTGCTGATTCCATGCCTCACAGATTATAGCATAAAGCTGCCTGTCTTAGGGGTGGTACTCCTGTACTTACCGACACCGAATGTTGCTTCTCTCTGTAGGGATAACATCCAAAAGAAGAAACAACAAGAAACAACACAAAACCCCCGCTACATTGCAGAGTTTAATCCATGCCCCAGACATCTATGAGAGCACCTTTAGCTGAAGCAACCTCACTGATCCCACATGCTCAGCTACAACATGAAATACTCAAAGCTCACAATGCAACAGACCCCTCAGAATCAGCATGCTACCTTTCGCTGTTCCTGCAGTGTTCAATTTTGGAAATCATCTAAGCCTTGAATACAGACACCCCCCAACCCCCCAAGAATTACCACGATTCTTATTAATATAAACCACTCGACCTCTTTTTTCCCCCCTGCCAAAATCTCTGCAAGAGTGCCACAACATTTGCACATGGGAAACGAGTAAGAAAAGGCAGTCCTCAAAGCACCAGGCAAACAAACAGTATTACAGGGATTGCTTAGCAGATTGCCTCAGCATCGCCTGGCACGAGCTTTTGGTACGAGCCCCAGTCCTCACACTGAGGGAAAAATGTGCAGTTGCTCAACGCATGGCGCCAGTTATCAGTGGTCTGGGTGAAACTGTGAGTCTGAAATTGAAACGTATGACCGAGGCTGTGAAAGGTGTTCTCAGAGCCCCTCCTTCCCCCACATAGCTCCACTCTAATGATTTAGACTGGCTTGCATTGCGCTTCTGCTAGAAGCAAGAGATTGCAAAATTACTGTCTAGAAAAGTTTTAAAATAATAGAAACATACTTATTAAGTGTTAGCTTCTAAAAAAAAAAAAAACAAAAAAAACAAAAACCCTGTATTAAATATTAGATTCTAAAAAGTGTTCATGGAAACCATAGCATAGGGGAAGTGACACTGTGCCATTTGGCCATTCGGAAACAAAAGTCCACTTGGCCTGTGCCTCAGGGAGGCCAACGCTCGCCCAAGCACTGAAGAAGGACCTCCCAGGACCTCCCAGTGCAGCTGGTCTCACCTGTTGCCTAAGCAAGAGGAAATCTTCAATGGAAGGCACTGGTTTTTATGAAAGACTGAAAAATATCCTTTTCCATGAAGACATTTTGCTCTGA
The DNA here is from genome assembly GCA_030625065.1 of Alectoris magna. NCBI lineage: Eukaryota > Metazoa > Chordata > Aves > Galliformes > Phasianidae > Alectoris > Alectoris magna. The sequence continues at coordinate 34,619,628 of CM060567.1, forward strand.
AATTACAGTGCTGAGTATTTAGCCACTGCCATAAAGGATGTTGCTGCCCATTCTGGTACTCCATTCAAAAGCAGAGAGCCTTCTGAGAGGTGTGGGCATCTGCAGCATGTTGATTGCAGTTTAACTTAGGATAGCCTTCGTTTCAAAAGCAGTTCTTGGTCCAATTCCATTGCATTTGGTGAAGAATCCTTCCTTCTTCTGCTGCAAGTGATGATTTGTAGCATACCAGATTCCAGAGGCTACCAGAAGTCACTTAAAAAAGGCGACATGAGAGAGCATTTTGTGATTTCTCTAACAGTTTTGAACTGTCGCAAACGTTATGATATGTTCAAGGACGCAATAAAAAAGTTGACTTCCAAGGTGGATTTTTTAAGAAGATTTATTTTAAGTGATTTCATGATGAAACATGGTCTTAAACAAAATAGAGATCAGTAGGAAAATAAAATTATACACAGAAATCTTTTCCCCAAATGTTTTTGAATAGCAGGAAATACAGCAGAGCAGTCCTGTATTCAACTGAGTAGATAATTATGCATGTCTGTGAGCAGTCAAACCTTACAGTACAATCCTTGAAGCCAGGCACGACAAAATGCCCGTCATACTCTCAACACGTTTCGTAACCGCTCTCCCTGCCTCAAAGAAAACAAGTACAATGCGATGCAATGTAAACAGAGAAAAGGACACACACCATCTTAATGCTTGAAGCACATTTTCCCCATTTAGTGTTTTGTGAAAGACATATACCAAATTCAGATGAAACAAATCAGCTTGTAGAAAGATAGAAAACCTTGGTATTGTATTTGATATACAGTCTCGTGAACGCTTAACTGAAACGTATGGAAAAGATTAAAAAATACACCACATGTGTTCTACTTAAAGCTTAGAAATAAATACGCACTCTGTATTCTCAGTGCCTGAAATTCTTTAAAAACAAAGAACTTGGTATAAAATTATATCAAGTAATCATCAAAAATGAGGGAGATGCACCTGTATACCTGTTAGATTCTGGATGCCTGCATCCCCACTACAAAAACTTGTAAAACTTTATGCGCTTTCAAACGTGCTGAATAACTCAAACCATAGCCTAGCAAGGGCACAAATACTGACTAACCCAGGGGTACCAGTACTCCACACTGTATCCCTCTTGTTTTTCTACCAAGTACTCCCCTTCCATACCGTACGAGCCCTTACAAGCACAAATGTTCGGTCACTGATACGAAAAGCAGCCTCGCTGATCAGGATTTGTGGATGCCCTCCAGGCTATGTCGTTCAGAGGAAAAAAAAAGCATCTTCCTAAGACGATATATTTACTTATTATTATTATTATAATTAATCTTCCTCCCTGCAATGCTGATAATAAACAGCAGTCTCCTGAGTGTTGCAGACTCATTGCAGAAAAATGTCCTGCTCTATGGAACTACTGACTATGGTCCAACGTACTAAATATCTTCTACTGCAGGACTTAACAATTTATAAGAAACTCGTCACCTCAGTTACAATACTGAAGAAGAAAACTTGTAAGGAATTCTTCCTTTGACTTTTATCTCTGACTCGGATATCCAGTAGTCTTGGCTTCTTTTTTTTCTTTTCTTTTTTTTTCTGGTAAAGAACCAGGTCTGCTTTAAAGTGGAGGACCGGGCCCAGAGATCCTTCTTGTCCTCTCATTTGTTCTTTTTTTTCTGACAATATCACTAAACTGTGAATGAACTCAAGACTTGCTTCAGCTTGGCCAAAGCTAACAAGAGAGTTGAGAATATTTTTATTGTCTTAAATAAACTTTAGAAAACTTCACATCGCTCCTGAAATGACAACCAGACACAAAAAAAACCCCTCCTTGTAGAAATTCGTGGTTCTCAAACCGTAACACAAGGCTCAACCATTAAAGGAAATAAAAATAAAACATTTACCAACATTTTCACAGAGATAAATGTTGGGGCTTTGACCCATCGTGTTTAAAAAGGAAAGGTACCTTTACCAGTGATGATTTAACTTCTTCACCGATACTATTTCTCTTGCCAGATGCGGCCAGTAGTAAGTCCAATAATTATTCGTAAAACCAGTTAAGGAGGACTTATTTTATTTAGAAACCTTCATTTTTTTTTTTTTTTTTCTGAGAGCAGTCCAAATTAAATGCATAAATAAATAAACCAAGAAAAATACGGGAAATATTTTTCTGATCGCACGCTTTAGATTTTCAGAACCTAAAATAATTAGCCAAAACACGTCTCCCAGTGATGTAACAGTGGTCTATTTCACGATGAGTAGTCATTTTTCCTGGGTACGTTACCACAGCCTAATTTTTAAGCTAAAAGCATCCCCTTCCGTACGTCCAGCGGTCAGCACAGCTCACCGTCCCACCTATTATTTGCAAAGCCTTCTCCTGTCCCCACTTCTTTCAGTTGTTTTCACTCAAGAACTCTCTATGGCTCCATTTTTTGTCGCACTTGCTGCGTGGAACTGCCATATCTTATCATTTACCGCACCTACAATTACCTTCCTTCCCTAGTATTAGTTATGAGGCTTCAGAGATTTATTTGCTTATTCATACAGTAATCTTCTTAAAATTTACTCAGCTGCAAATCCTGACTGCAGTCAGCATGGCCGTTAAATCAGATGTCTTGGCAAAGTCGTCTTTTATTGACCGCATTTACACAGTTACGAGTATTTCTGACTATCAAATTGTAATGCTCCTGATCTAAAATGAGAGCTTTTCAGTAGTGGACAGAATACGTGAGGAGCTGCTTGTGTCGCAAGCAGTGGAAACATGAAATATCTTAAGGATGAAACCAGTTGAAGGGCTGTATGACAAAACCTTCATTTGTGGAAGGCACACACCTTACTACGAGAAATAATCCCTGCTGCCATGATCTCTGGACCCACGCTCACCTGTATCCCTGTGAGGGCTCGTGCTTCCACCCAACAGCATGAAGTGGCCCACAGGAGCGGAGCATTCCTGGTGATAGAATACGTTGCTAGAAAAAGCCACTGCCTCATCGTGAACTCCATAAACCCACAGTAAAAGGACATTTGACCCTTGGATACACAATCAACTCTCTGGTTTCCAAAAAGCATGACTTGGATGAAGGACTTGAAGGTATTCTAAGTAACAGGGCTAAATTGGGAGGAGCTGTTGACTCCCTCAAGGGCAGAGGCCCTGCAGAGAGATCTTGACAAATCAGAGGGCTGGGAAATCACCAACAGCATGAAGTTCAACAAGAGCGTGTCCTGGATTTTGCAGCCGGGATGGGGCAGCCCTAGATACATGTACAGATGGGGGGACAACAGGCTGGAGAGCCACTCCACAGAAAAGGATCTGGGGGTGCCGGCTGACGGCAGGTGATGGCAGCAGCATGCCTGGAGCCAAAAGGGCCAACTGTACCCGGGGGGGTGTACCAGGGCCAGCGCTGCCACCAGGCAGGGGAAGGGGGCTGTCCTCTCTGCTCTGTGCCGTGCAGCCTCATCTCCAGCACCGGGTGCGGGTTTGGGTGCCACAGTATTAGAAGGAAATAAAACTATCGGAGAGCATCCGCAGAAAGCCAACAAAGATGGGGAAGGGTCTGAGAGCAAGATGTGTGAGAAGCAGCTGAGGTCCCTTGGTTTGCTCAGCCCAGAGCAGAGGAGCTGAGAGGAGCCTCATGGCGGCTGCAGCTCCTCACAGGGAGCAGAGGGGCAGCACTAATCTCCTCTCCCTGGTGACTGCGACAGGGCCCTAGGAGAACGGCATGGAGCTGTGTCAGGGGACGGGCAGCTGGGGGTTAGGGACAGGGTCTGCCTCGGAGGGTGGTGGGCATGAAACGGTCTGCCCAGGGCAGTGGGCACGGCCCAGAGCTGCCGGAGCTCAGGATGTGTTTGGACAGCACTCTCAGACACAAGAATTGACTTTTGGGTGATGCTGTGTGGAGCTAAGGGTTGGACTCGATGGTCCTTGTGGGTCCCTTCCAACTCAGGAGATTCTGTGATTCTATACTGTGTTAAGAGATCTTTTTTTCTTCAGTCATTCACAATGTGAGAGGAACTATGATCCCACCAGCTCTTTGGACTGAAGGGGGCTGGCTCTTCATGCAAGGAGTCTGATCTAATTCTGGATGGAAGAACAAAACACCACCACAATCTCACTCTGATACTATAGTTGCAGTCAGTGCAGTCGGTCTGTAGGATTAAGTGCAAAAAGGAAAGGGCAGCCAGCTTTTAGAAAGCAGCCTAGCATTAAGGAGACCAGTGTCCTTTGGAGCTTCGTAGGTCAATACATTTAAAAACTGATTCTGCTGATATCAGCAAAAAACCTGTTAAATTAGTGGAACCATGTACCTCCTGAGTGCTTAATAAAAGCCCTCTATGTAAGACAGGGCTTTTCTAGTAGGGGCTGATAATAGATGCATTTTTGGAAGTTAAAAAAAAAGGGGAGGGGGGGAAACCACGATTTTCATTATTCATTAGTTTTTCGTTTGTTTGTTTTTCAAGAAATGAAGGTCTGGAAGAAACACAGCTTGGCTCCCTTTCACCTTTGCCATATCTTTAAGAGATTTCTGGGAATACATCCATCATTAGTCTGTTTTTTACAGGTTACGTTTGCAATGTACTCTGATTGCATTTGGTACATAATGGAAATAAGTTCAAAATTCCCATTATCAGTGTAGAAGGAGACTCGTTAATGACTGTAGTACTTCTTTCACATAGTCCTCAGGCTGTGCGTTTTGAATACACACAGACACTACCATGGGCTGTTCCATTCCAGAGGAATCCTTGACTGTCACCCTTTCACATGCGGTCAGGAGGAGTCTAAGTAGTGTCAAACGAGTCACTGCAGTGCCACTGGTTTTAAAAAGAGCCCTCAAATTAATTGTGAGCTTTAAACACCTTAAAATTCCTATGGCATAATGCAGCTGTGAGCAAAGCGGAGCCCTAAATGAAGTTTTAACCTAAACAATACTTCTTTTTTTTTTTTTAAACAGTAAAATTACTTTAAAAACACTAGAAATGCTTTAATAAAACTCTTTTTTATAGCAACGAGCATTTGAAATATTAGAAGTCCAGTACATATGCATGAGACTGAACTGAAAAAGCACTGCGAAGCCAATGATCTATTTGAAAGAAGTGCAAAAAATAAACCAAAACACACTGTGAAAACTGTGTGTTTATACGGTCAGCTTAACAATTCTGCGTATTAGTCGGCATGGGTCATCATAAGGCTTTTACTCTTATTGGATTTACAAGAAAGTTCTCCCCTCAAACCACTATTTACCTAACATATATTTACTGTTCCTGAAAGCAATGAATTTCAACTTTAACACTTCACATTATTTTTCTTATTGTAAAATATTTAAGCAAAAGGCTACACTAGTCCCATAGCAGCCACTGTGATCATGCTAACAACATTTTAAAGGTTATTTACTTGCGGTGGGTGAGCTAGGTAACCCCTAATACTTCTGCAGTTCTTTCCCACTGCACAGTAAGGCCAAAAAGCAAACAATTCAAGAAGCCAGGTTTGAGCAATTACTCTGAAATTTCACTGGGGAGTTCGACATGCTTGCCTAAAAGGTGGAAGAGATGAGAAGGGAAAATGGCAGCAGTGGCTGAGTATTATTACTTCAAGGCTAGCAGTAAAACTTTTAAGGTTAAGTGTATAATCTTAAGACTAGAGATCACACTTATTAATTCCCATTAGCGCTAACAAGAATAAATTATCCCTCTCGCCCCTGGAAAAAAAATAAATAAATCAGTGGCAAGAAAAATGTACCTGCGAGTATAATTGAGTACAGATATGTTTCAATCGCTGAAAGTAATTAACTTGCTTCATGCTATAGGAAATGAAGTTACACAGGTTATTCAAACGCAGCTACTGCAGATTCCCCTTTTATGAATGATTTCCTCAGTCCCCAGACAGTGCACTTGCCGATATCTCCACAAACCTCTGCAGTTCACACTGGAGTGACTCACTTAACATCTGCAACTAACCCCGCTGTGACTACATTTAGCAACCAGATGATACCGCTGCTAATGCTTCTGAAGGAAGCTTTTGTTGTTGTTGAGACTTTAAAAAAAAAATAGAAAATAAAAATACATAGGAAGCCTCAAAACTGTTTTGTTTTGTTTTTTTTCCCTTTAATTATAAACTAAGCAAAATGCCAGTCTGCTGCTCTGACAGTTCATCTCATGCCAGAAACTTCATCTGATGCGCTGCCAGCATGCTGCTGCCATCATTTTTAGTTTCCCTGAAGATTACAGGGAACGCAGCGTACACAGATAGGTTTCACCCCAGATGCTCTCTAAGCAACGGTACCACCTTTTTAAGATAGGTTCACGACACAGACAAGTACAACCATTTTAAAAGCAAAAAAAAAAAAAAAAAGGGGGGGGGGGGCAAATATTTGATGAATATCAAGGAAAAACAGCAGGACAGCAGAGTGGGGATGAGGTTTGTTTCCAATCAGCAGAACTGTGTTAAAATGGATTTTCTTTTGGACTGAAAGAATACTTTCAATAGATCATCTGCAACTTGCTGATGGTGCTACCTACGTAACAGATGGCACTCTCCTACCTGCTGCGGATGAAAACACTGGAACCCCTACACTAAGTACTTCTGGCTTGCAGATTCCGTACTGCTTGCTCCAGTAGGCACCACACTGCATCACTTCAATGGTTACGAGCTTTCCCAGTGTGTTCAGGAGTGTTCTGGCTAAGCTGATGAGAGGTAGCACCGGGCACACAAAGAATAGCTCAGCTTGCTGGGGGCTGAAACTTGGCGTGAGCACACCCCAGAGGAAGGTTGGCGTGGTCCCTGGGGTGCCGGGCACCACACAGCGGGCAAGGGCCTGCCCGTTGCTTTTAGGGTAGTAATGCATGGCTCAGCTTTCCAGCAAGCAGGTCACCTCACTTCCACTTTTGTGGGTGCTTCTCCAGACAGACTTCCTGCGTGATGGAAATGCTGCAGGTGAAGCCCAGACAAGTTTTCATCATACAGTAGCTGAAGGGAATCTTTTGCCTACTTCTTGAAGACAAGCTTTTTTCCTCCCTAAGTGGAATGCTTCTTAGCACTGTGCAAAATCTGTGAGGAGATGCAAGGCTTTCAGAAATGCTTTTTCACCTTTCTCCATTCTGGACCTTTGTGCCTGCCACAGGACTGCATAACTAAATCGCCACGGTCACCAGCTGTAGCCATCTGCAGGACATGAAAGTTGGCTTCCGCACGGGATGTGTTCAATGGAAATGGCTTCCCACACTAAAGGGAGAAATTCCACTCAGCTACCAAAAGATGTGGGGATCTCAGCGAGCTCAGGCTTCATTTTCTATACATCTTCCCTACTAATCTCTTCAGAGCAAGAACACTGCCTATATCATCGCATATAGCTGATAGCGTGCTCGAGGCAGCACGGGTAGCTGTACCTGGGCAGCTAACCTCTCAATTTCAAATAATGTTTTTTGAGAGTCCTCCAAGCAATGCTGGCAGCAAAAGAGCAGGAAGCAGCTTCTCCTCAGTCTCGACGGGTCTTAATGCTACATGGATTCCAGACTTTTTTTTTGACAGCTGCCGCAACAGTTATCCTGTCACATCTTTACAGAATAATGGGTCATTGTGACTAATTGCAGTCGTGTATGTCTAAATACAGAACAAATGTGTGCAGAAAAGATATTTAAATAAAAATTGACAAGACGCATTTATTGTTCTCGATTTGTACAAAAGCATAACTTAAAGGCAGACTAGTATAAACTTACTTTGTGCCAAATATTATAAGTTTTCATTCCAAAGTGTTTCTGGTTCAAAACTTCTAAGTACAGTTTCCACCTGGGAAATCTCTTTTTTAGACCACAGATAACACGGTACTGTAAAAACAAAATTCTTCAGTCCTTCAACCAAGCAGAAGTTGCGTTCTGCTTTGAGTTCCGGAGTTTTAGCTACTCAGTGAATGGATCACACGAAACATGAGCAATGCTGGAGTGACTTAACAAAAAATCAATTTGCCTACTGCTCATCTGTATTCTGAAAAATCTGTGACATGCAGTTTCAGCAAAGATTGATAAATATATGTCTAAAAGTAGGGAGACGTGATTGGATTTCTCTTTGCTATTTCACGCCAGCCAGAAGTAGTGCAAGAAAACCTACGTTACTTGGCTAATGGAGTCCCAAATGTCATGCAAAAGCTCAGTTATTCCTGAAATCAAAGAAGGCTTTCACTCTGATTTTGCAACTGGGTTTTCCTTTGCACGTGTAATGTTTGCTCAGGAAGCCTGAAGGGTTTCCTCAGTCTTTGCTGCCTGGCTGCACATACATTTCCGACTTGGAAGGTGGAACGGCAGTCTTTCCTGACAACACCTCTACTGACGTTCACCTCCATGGAAAAACGTTTCCTCGGGACCGAGCAGGATACCTCCCTGAGATGCCCTTTCAAGAGTCTCCGAAGCAGGAAAGTTAAATTTACTTCAGAGGCTACTTTTCTCACATAACAGTGTGCTGCGCTTCGGCGCTGTCACGAGTGCTAGCGCAAAACTAGATTCACGTTCTTGTCGTCCAGGATCCAAGTGCAACTTCCTGGAATTTAAAAAATGTGGATGCACTCTGTAGCAGCAGCTGCACGAGAAAGGGTGCGCAGCTGCAATAGTGTTCCACAAGACCATCTGGAGGAAAGTACCAAAAATAGATGCAAGCAAGCCTCGTGTATTTCAGCAAAATTAAGCATAAAGAAATGGGTGTCCATGCAGTGTTTGATAGGCTATAAAAACTCTTTCAAATCACATTTGATAAGAAAACTATTCATCAGTGAAAACGCAAGAAAACTATCAGTGAAAATGCAAGACTAAGGAACAGTTTACATCTTGTGGGAGTTCACCGATACGTGACAGTGGCATTATGAGCAGTGGCTCACCTTAAAGTAGGTTGCTCGTGGATTTCCACGTGAGCTAGTGTTTTGTGGTGCTGTACAAATAAAAAGTTGTGGGGAGCATATGAAATGTCTGTATTAAACTCCACTGCATTAAGTAATCCAATGCATGAAAAAATGATCCAGCTGCATTTAAAATAAATGCATATTACAATATCACATACAGTATTATAAAATTATTACTTATGTGCACAGTCCTGATATCTATAGACGTGGCACCGTGAAGAAAGCCTGGTTCCTAAGTGTTTTTATAGATACTTGATAGTGATGCAGTTTGCTGTCAGTCAGATCATAATGTCCCTTCAACTTTGGTACATTCAGTGCAAAATATTATTGGGAGTTTTTTTTTACTCTTATAAAAATAAAAGGCATTTTTTTCCCTTGAGAGTGCTTAAAGAATAAACGCCAGCAGAATGTCTGTTCAAGCATGGAAAGTGACAAAAACAGAAAGAGCATTTTAGTTTGCCTGTTTCCTGTTTACGCTCTAAGAAACACAATATAATGAACCTATAAAAATAAACAGAAGTCACCATGTTAGGATTTTTTTCCTGATACGCTGTGATAAATTGCTAGTTTCTTCTTAAAATAGTTTCCATGCAGTATAAATCATAAAATCAGTCCTGTTAAGTTATTCAGTTCATTATAACAGCTCATCTTTTGTCATACACACCACTGGCAAACACATTTTCACAAACCTCCTTAATGCAAGCCACTGTTGTTGCATCCTTTGCTGACTTTCCTTCCAATTCACTTCTGCCCCAGGAACTTCAACTCTTATGGTGTACCCCATGCAGGCACTCGTAGTCTTAGGTTTATCAAGTACTGGATATGCTGTTATAACACATGGCATTAAGTAATGTACCTTCATGAACATACAAAAGAAAAAGACAAAAAAAAAAAAAACAAAAAGAAAAAAAAAAGTATATTATATGACTTTTCGTTGATTTACTGTGTAGGTGGGGCCTGAATGATTTCACATTTTGACTTGAATTTTCTATTCATCAACTTTGGTGAAATCCAGTTTTCAGGTACATGTCAGTTTCGCAGTAGCCAGGCTGACTGCAACATGGGATCACACGTTTCTTGTTTGCTCACAACAAAACACAGGAAGTTTGATCATCCTGAAAAAGCACGGATTGCAAGACTTGGTTTTCCCTGCACTTCAGCCACGCTCCGGATTCACTGTAGAGAATTCTGCCACTATCACAATGCTTTTTAATTGCTTCATAAGCTCTTTCATGGAACCTCATTATTGGAATGGCAATCTGAAATCCAGTACAAATGTTCGTTCATTCTTTGCGAAGTCAGATCCACAAAAGTTCAAAGAGCTGGGCACTGCGGTTTGTGTATCACTCAAGTCCAAAAGTACTCGTCTCTTCTACTGCTGTCAACAGTTTTTCATACAGCATAGAGAATGATGGGTACGGGGGAAGGTCCAGACGATTGAAACAAGTGTGGGCCCTGAGGGAACAAAGAGGAGGTAAGGAAGTATATTATTTTAAAAGGTCAAAAGAAATTAGGCAGACTGATATGCGCTCGCGTACAGATGGCCAAACAGTGTTCCTTCAGCAGATTTTGTTCTCTCAAATGATGTTTTCCAAGCGAACAAGTAGTCAGGTTTAATGTACATTTTTTTGGTTTTAAATGTACCTTAATTTTTTTTTTTTTTTAAATATGGATGATATTTGAATGCTGCATTTGTATTCCATCGCAGGATGATGAATATGCATAAGTTATTCGATTTGATGAACTATTAAATGATATGCTAGGTATTCAAGGAAAGAATCCCATAGTAATTAAGGACAGACAAACTGGATGCTCTTCCTTGCACACTTCCTCAGCATGGATTGTGTTTCTGAGAAGATGTTGTAAATCAGCACAAGCACTATCAGTGTATCTGACCCAGCAAGTCAATGACCTTTAGAATTACAGTCTGTAATTACATAGAACTATGCAAGCAGCTATAAAACACCACTGTGCCTTTTTAAGAGACAAACCACGTGGCTGGTTTCTTTCTCAGTTTCCAAAGTCCACATTTGAACTGAATCTTCAGACCTCTTCCAAGGAATAACAAGGGAAGTAATGCATGTAATAATTCTCTTAGTAGAATAATGGGTGTCATGGCCTGACCCCAGGGCATGCGAAGGACAATACTTTCTAAAATACTACCGTCAAATAGTTCTAGTGAAATAGATAGAGCTATTAACCTGATGGGTTCTTGAGAGAAAAAAAAAACAATGGGAAGACAAGCTGGAAGAGGTATCTTTTCCACTTGGAAGCTTTTTACCAAAGCCTCAATTTAGATTGATTTTAGAGGACGAAGATCTTCTTGTATTCTGGCAGGTCTCTGTTTAGAAATATTTTATTCTTTCATGGTAAGACACATCTCAAAGCTGTTTAAATACAAAGAATCTGGCAAGTGACCTGCCCTTAATCTTTGTAGCCCATATTAAGTACAAACTGTAACATGAATGAAAGGTCTGACTGAGGTCTTTCCTCACAGTGAATGCAACTCCCCATTTAACCTAACCACTCCCAGAAATCTGTGTCTACAACAGACCTGTAATAAGCTTTCTCTAAGCCAGAAAGTGCCGCCTTCCACGGGACCAAATGTATTCCTTGCTGTTTTAAGTGGCTCTCCACTCCCAACTATTGGGATGGAACGTAAGTGGGCTGATCTAGTTTGTTAAAAACATGAGACCATGACAAATCCTCAATGAAGGGGAAACTCAGCAGTCTTACAGTGTCATAAATATATCAGGTTGAAGAAAAGTATACACAGTAGAGAGGGCATGCTGTCATTACAGACATGTTGGAACATTAAATATGCAAACCCTTTAAACATTTGTGTGAATTTTACACCCCCAAATATGGTATGCTTGAAAGTACAATGCTAATATATGCTGCACGGTGGAAAGAACATCTCCCCAGCATGAGCTCCAACAGCCCAGTAAAAATTTCATCACTGCCATCCCACTAAGGCTTTTCCAGGAAAGCTTTCTTTGATTTTCTGTTTTGCCTTTTCAAAAACAAAATAACAGTGTATTTTTCTTTTTCTATAGAGGTTTCCACTTAGAAGAAAGAGGCTGATTTAGACCTGGCAGCAAATGGACAATTGGAGCAAGGTGTCTGGAATGGCTTAGCAATCACAGTAAACTGTGGAAGAGTCTCATGCAATTTGCAGCTAAACCGCATGCTTCTGCTGCATTGGGCTGGAAACCACTCATTAGAAGTATGGATCACACTGTGTGGGCTGTAAAACCACGAGTTACGAAAGACACAGCATATAATTAGCAAAGGCTTAACAGCAATTTGGCATATTATTTACGTTTATTAAGAGAATTGAGTTCTATCTTAATTTTGAGGGCAATTCTGAGAACATCATCACCTACTTTGGAAAACCAAGTCATTAAAAAAGACAAAAACTTAAGATCTGGGTCTACTGGGGGAATCTATGTGTTTCTCACTCTCATGAGAAACTTCTTAAGGCTTCGGGAAGAAAGGTTGTTCGTTGTTTTTTTCTGTTCCCCTGGACAGCATTTTCACACTCCAGCATCTCAAACCATGCAGAAACTAGATGTCCATGTTCCTGGACTCACATTTGAGGACAACGTGAAAAACATCTTGGTTCCTGAAGTCCAGATTTCCAGTTAAGCTTCACTTCACTGTAATCTGAACAGTACTACAGTAGTAAAATCACAGAATCATAGAATGGTTTGGATTGGACCTTTGGGTTGGAATGGACCTTTAAGATCATCTGGTTCCAACCCTCCTGCTACAGGCAGGGACACCTCCCTCTAGACCAGGTTGCTCACAGCCCCATCCAGCCTGGCCTTGAGTGCTTCCGGGGGGGCGGGCACTCACAACCTCGCTGGGCAATGTGTTCCAGGGCCTCGCTACCCTCACAGTACAGGATTTCTTCCTAATATCTAGTCTAAACCTACCCTCATCCAGTTTAAAGCCATTTCCCCTCATCCTGTTACTACCTGCCGTTGTCCCTTCCCAGCTTCCCTGCCAGGCCCCTTCAGGTACTGGAAGGCCGCTATAAGGTCTCCTCGGAGCCTTCTCTTCTCTAGGCTGAAGAGACCCAGCTCTCTCAGCCTGTCCTCATAGGGGAGGTGCTCCAGCCCTCTGATCATCTTTGTGGCCCTGCTCTGGACCTGCTTCAGCAGCTCCATGTCCTTCTTGTGCTGGGGGCTTCAGAACTGGACACGGTACTCCATGTTGGGTCTCAGGAGAGCAGAGCGGAGTGGCAGAATCACCTCCCTCGACCTGCTGGTCATGCTTGTCTTGATGCAACCCAGCATACAGCTGGCCTTCTGGGTTGCGAGCACACACTGCCGGCTTATGTTGAATCTTTCATCAACCGACACTCCCAAATCCTTCTCCTCCTGGCTGCTATCAAGCCACTCTCTGCCCAGACTGTATCTGTGTGTAACTTAGGGCTGAAGATGGTAAAGGGCCTGGAGCACCTCCCCTGTGAGGAAAGGCTGAGTAACCTGGGTCTGTTCAGCCTGGGGAGAAGAAGACCGAGAAAGGATCTGATAAATGCTTATAAATATCTAAAGGGAGGTGGGAGGCAAATGGATGAGGCCGGGCACTTCCTGGTAGTGTGCAGTGATAGGACAAGGAGTAATGGCCTAAAACTCGAACACAGGAAGTTCCATACTAACATGTGGAAGAACTTTACAGTAAGGGTGATGGAGCACTGGAACAGGCTGCCCAGGGAGGTTGTGGAGTCTCCCTCCATGGAGATATTCAAGGTCTGGCTGGACACCTACACGTGCAACCTACTGTAGGATACCCGCTTTAGAAGGGGGTTGGACTCAATGAACTCTTGAGGTCCCTTCCAAACCCTGAGATTCTGCGAACCTGATTTGCCTCACAGAAATCTCACTATTTTGATCCAGCAGAACTGATTACGCAGCAATCAGAAATGTGTAAATTACATAAACATCAAATGAATACTTTTGTGTTTGTATTCACAGCCGCTTAGATTACGATCACATGCCTTCTGTGCCTCAAGGGAGATAGGAACAGCTATTTTTGTGTGCTTTAGCTGTGTTGTACTTCTTTTAGATAAAGAAGGAAAAAAATAAAATCCACTGACCTGTTGAACCCTAGCTTTTGCCACCCTCATGCCAAGCATTACCTGAGTTTACAAGCACTCCTATCCAAATCAAAAGGGCAATTTGCAAGGTGTAACAATGCATTTGTTACCTGAGAATCAGCAAGAGTCAAAGAGTCCCAGTGTAGCATTCTCAGCTGATCCAGTAGTGTGTTGACAGACAGGGCTTGTTTGGAAACCTCTTCAAAGTTTGCTACTCAGGGTCACTCTTAACAATGCCTTACCTTCCAGCCAGTATTACCTGGTGTTTGCACACTAAGTCTCTGAGGTTGGTGAGACTCAAGCTGAAACTAGTGAGACTCGGGCTGAAGCTAAGACTGTACACAGGAACTAGATATTTAAAAAAGCAAATACAGCTTCCTACTGAGGACTTAGTCCACTTAAGTATAAGCGTGGAACACCATTTATTTTTTTATGAGACCAAAGTTCTACACATGAATGTCAGGAATTGCCAGGTCACAACAACTGTAAGATGTTTGTCATATACAGTTAACAAACAACTTGTAGCGTTGGGTTATTTTAACACTCACATTTGTGTAAGTATGTTAAAAGCTATCCACAGTGACAGAAATAAAGTTTTCCCTAAACAACAGAATCATTAGTTAAACTTCATAATTCTCCTAAATTTGAGGAGCTGGCACTTCCCACTAACTAGCTGAACTGAATGTAGCAGTTTATATCCTCAACAGATTGCTCCATGTTGCTCTATAGGAACTAGTTTTATTCTGCTGCTCATTACAATTACGACTCTGCATAACCTTTTCAGAGGAAATTCTGATCATCCTGTACAAGCATGTCGTGACCTTTTCTACACTGCAGTCTGTGTTTATTAACCCCAGGAATTTCAGTACTAGAGAACACAGAGATAGGCTCCTACAATTCATTTTCTTCCTTAAACTAACAAGAAAAGTAATTTGATTTTGAAGTCACAAATTAAAGCTTTTTCTTTTAAAATATAATTAAAACTAGTTCATAGGTCATAATAAATTATAAAGTAGGTTTATCTGACTACCAGGTATTATTAAACCCTCAAAAGATATCGAGTATTTGTTTTGAAATACCCATTTCCAGAATCTGCTTGTAAGGTAAACTGGCAAGGTGGGTTTGCTTAAAGGCCTCCTGCTGTGTCTGGATCTCATAATAACATCTCTGTTTCCTTGACTTTAAAAGTGTGGTTCAATGGTCCTGCAGGCAGAAGCCAACCCAACAGCCGTCCCCACCTCTGACATTTAGCTGGAGGAAGCATCTAAGGGCTGTTGATCGGTCATACCCTCCCTGTGTTGGACAGCCACCTTGCAACGTTCAGGAAATAAATAACTGCATGTTTGATCAAACAAAATATAACAGAATCAATGATGATCATTCTAATATAATTTCCCATCCAAAAAGGCATTCAAATATAGACATCAGCCACAGTTTTGTTGCCTTGTCCATTCTATGAGGAAAAAAAAATGGTTTAAAAGAAAAATGCATGACAGTGGAATAACGAGGATGTAAGTTCTCATGTAAAGCAACGCATGTTTGCTTATTCACTTAAAGCTTGTTTATCTGTCATCTCAATAACTAATACTCCAAAGTAACTCTAGTATTAACATCACTAATGCAATTTATACACACGGTTGTACCTTGGAAGGGCAGTGATCTTCCCCCACTTCTCTACGCAGAACCTTCTTGGCCCATTGCTCCCCCTCAGAGAGGCAAACCCTTCATAAGGTATGCTGGACGTGCCTGTAACAAACTGCCAGCACAAACAAAGGATCAAGAACACTGGATACACAGATGGTGCAGGTTAGGAATTTATTTATGTCAGCATACTCACTGAAGTCCAAATGCTTATGTAAAAGCATTTGCAAAATAAGGAAATTTGTGAGACACAAGTAATAAATGCTACTTTAAATGCAGGATAAAGGAAAACAGGCCGTTTCCTGATAGGGCTCCAGAAGAGACAACTTCCCAAATTAATTTCCTTCAAAGGGTTCTCTCTGAAAGCCAGGATAAGGGTAATTATCCTACATAAGCACTGCAGAAGAAAACACTATTAATATCAAGTTATTTTAGCTTAGGCATAAGTCTTTTTTTTTTTTCCCCTGCTGTTTTTATTCTTTATGAAGAGGAACCAAGAAAAAATAACCACACAGGCTTTGCGTAAGGCTTTTTTGGCCCTGTACATTTCGATAACATTATAAACAGCAGTAGATGCTATAAGAAAAGGACTGCATTCTGAAGTGAAGTGCTTAAATAGCTAACTGCTCCTTCATTCCACTCATATGGGTAACTCAACGATCAGACGTAAACTTAAATAAAAATACAGCCTGTGACCTTCAGTCACTTAAAAATATTACTAGTTAGAACCTGATGTTGTTCAGATTACTAGCATCATTATATTTGGATATCATAAACCTACGTAAAACTAGCTTAGCACTAGTTTTTGGAGAAGCAAAAAATTTCTATTCAGAACAGTTCATTTCTTACCTGCAGAAGTCTTAGTCGTTGCTCATTGTTGAATCTTTCCACAGCAGCCCAGAACCACCGAATTACAATGTGATTGTCATGATAACCTGTTAAAATAAGAACACGCTTTGTAGCTTTAATGCTACAAAAGTGTTTGAGAGGACAGTGAATATGTCTTTCCTAATTTAGCCCTTGTCACTACAATGCAGCATTTCTTAACCACCTGCAGCAAAAGGCAGATGATGGAAAACACCTCCTGAAATATTTACAAATCTTAGAGAACCAATTTACAGTGACAAAAAGAAAGTAAATCTCTTTTGCACGCATGCCTTTCATTAATCCATCACTAATAGGAAAGGCAATTGTTGAAATATTCCGACGCTTTGCTATTTCTGTATTTTAAACTGCAACATTTCTTTTGGAGTTCTCAAATCTCCCAATGCTTTTTATGGTTCTTAACATCCAGACTGCAGTCTCTGGGATTATTTCTCATCCTTCTTGAAAGAAGAAAGTTGAGAAAAGGTAGACCCCACTAAGAACGGGTACCGTTTCTATTGGTCTCCAATGTCTGGGTGGTGCTTTGGTAGCGTGCTTCTGAGTACAGAATTGCCTTTGGAGAACTGTGCTGTTTGAAGCTATCCAACAAAAAGGGTAAGGGGAGAGCTGCAAGGGGAAGCAACGAAGCCAACTAAAATGGACAAAACAGCTTCTCCTAATGCAAAATGAACCAGAGAAATACAGAGGATGTTTTAGATACTGAAAGCGTATCTCACAGGATAATACATTAGCGTCTTAGAAGTTGGGTAATTCCAAGTCCCCAAGTACAGTCAACGAACAAACAAAAACTGACGTTACCTCCT
The DNA here is from genome assembly GCA_030625065.1 of Alectoris magna. Classification (NCBI taxonomy): domain Eukaryota; kingdom Metazoa; phylum Chordata; class Aves; order Galliformes; family Phasianidae; genus Alectoris; species Alectoris magna. The sequence continues at coordinate 34,636,943 of CM060567.1, forward strand.
CTATATTCTGTATTATTTCTCCAGTCACTCAAGTCAATTTCTGCTGTTCCAGCTATAACTAGTTCCAGTTCTCTTGCATCAAATACAGACACAAGCCTTGCATCAACCACCTGAGAAAGAAAAAGGCTCATCTCTTATTAAGAAATTAATCAGGTAACATTTGTCTCACGAATAAACAGAATTATTATTTTTTTAAAATTTTTTAAAGGCAAATACATGTTTCTTAAGATGTAGTTTCAAGCAGTTGTACTGGAGGACCACAGTGCTCGGGGCAGAAAAGTACTGGTAAATAATACCGAATGATTACAGGACAAATAAAGTTCGATACAACCAATTTATTGTTTCTGATAAGGCAGGTAAGATATAAATGACTTGAAATACACTCAATTGCGTTATGCTGAGTACAGTACGCACTAAAAACCGCAAAGCAGAAACACTGCTCACATAAGCACTGCCAATCATACAGTGATCAAAAGTATCTCCCCGTTTTAAAAAGTTACACAACCACAGAGTTTAAGTCAATGACCAGCGCTGATTTTTGCACGCACACGGAGATACTGTAAGGGCACTTCTGATTATACATGCACTGGCATTTTGGGACTACTTATTTGGGAAACGTATACGAGGAGAAAAATACTTAGGGAGGATAAAAAAGAAAGTAAATTCCAGCTGAGATTTTTTTACCTCATAGAAACCACGAACTAGACTTTCTGTCTGTTGTACAACTCCTCTCTCAATTCTCCATTTTACCATTCTTTCTATGTATTCTTTCTTGTTTTTTTCTGTGACTGGAATGTTGGCACCCCCTGGCTTTAGTTCCCGTTCTGTGATCTTAGAAGAAAACAATCACAGCGTTATTAAGACAAAAGAAACAATCACAACAATTTCAACCTTTAAGTTGAAGAATTCCTCAAAAGCATTAGCAAAGACTCACTTTAGCAAATTGGAATACGTAAAATAAGAGAACACAAATCTTTGTTTCTATTAAATTACATTTAGTGCAAAGTAAGAAGAAAAAGCTCAAAAAGAAAAAAAAAAATTTACAAAGATTAAAGTAGCAAAGTCTCTAAATAATATCCCAATAAAGGTGTTGCAACGCCATTGAATGCTAACTCTGCTGCGATTAAATTTAAGGAAACTACCTCCAGTGGAGCAATCAAAAATGTTGATATTACAGATAGTTTCCAGAAAGTCTCCTTAACCAGAAACACGTGTTTGACAGGTTCAAAATAATAACTACTCTCGAAATTTCAACAGCATTTTCATCAAACAGAACTTCATAAAAAGAAGTTCAAATCAGCATGGAATGACAGTCATTTTTCTGTCCATGTAAATGCTTATCTAGCTGTAGAATACAGAGAAGAAAGAAAAAGAAATTGGGAATCTTGCACACCTGCCCAAAAACTTCTTCATTTACAGTAAACGTAAGATCCAGGATATCATGTATATCATTATCTTTCATCCACTGCAAACTCTGGTGAAACTCCTCATCAAGATATTCCAGGTCACTCAGATCACAGAGTCTAACATAAACAGAAACAAAACACATAAACACAGATGACAGCAGTACTGTGTGCTCAGCAGCAAAACTCAGAACGGTCCTGCAAAACAGACCGAGAGTAACGTCAGCTGTGAGAAACATGAACAGAATAAAGAAGATGCTATTTCAAATCTCCCTTTATCTACCCAGCAATAGCAGCTACTGTATAACTCAAACTGCATTTACGCATTTTCAAAGCCCCAAAATTTATTCACTCGCTTTTTCCAAGCTTAAAGTGAGTCCATACCATATTTTCTGTAAAGAATATTTTGAAATTCTGAAAATATATACACTGAAGAGATAAAGACTTCAAATCAGAGAAGAAACTGTAAGTTTATAGTAACAATCCTTTTTACTTATGGTCCTCCTGTCCCTTCACTGTGCAAAGATCTCCAAGATTTGAACACATGAGGTTCTAATAATATTTAATACTGGAGTAGCAAATTTGCAATTCTTCTTAATTCTGGGTAATAACTTGTGCTGTGAAATAGCACACTGGGTCTAATCATATGTCAGCTGCTTTTCATCTGTAGGGTTTCCTGCCTGCTGTCATTCTTGGGAATGGGAAAAGTCAGTAAGAAGTCCTGGACTTTTACCAGACGCTCCAATGTACTTGAAGTGACACCCTACAGTAACAGTCCCTACGTCAAAGCAGATGGATTGGGCACAATGCTCCATCTGCAGAGGTACTTTGGATGGCTCCTAAGCTCCGAGGAAAGCAAAGATCCGTGGCCGCGATGGGGGAGTTGCACAAAATAGGCTGCATACAAAAGTAGTCAAATCATCATGTTTCACTTAACTGCTCAGAGAACCACAAAGTTAAACAATTAATTTAACTTGGTAGTTATACAGCATTATTATTAAAGTCCATCTGGGGCAAGTCCTCGTTCTCACTGAAACGATACTGTTAGCCCCTAGGCACTTCAAACATATACATGCAATAGGCGTGGATGCATTATTCCTTCCTATTAAAATATATGACGTTTTGAAGAAACACGCCCCGTCTTTGCAGACATTCAATGTCAGGCTGGACCAGGCTCTGAGCAACCTTATCTAGTGCAGGTGTCCCTGTTCTTTGCAGGGGATTTGGACCAAATGACCTTTAAGCGTGCCTTCCAACTCAAAAGATTCTATGATTCTACCATATCCTTCCAGGCTTCTCCATAACAGCTCTGAAACTGAGGACAAAAACTGAAGTGCCTTAAGTTCATTACGCCTTAACTTCCAGACATACTGGGCAAGTGCAGCTCACATTGTTTAAGCCAGAACAGTAGCAGTTCTGAAAATCCAATCTGAAGCATATCAAAGTAAAGCTCCTCAAAATGGAGATTGCCTGCAATCAGAGAATTCACATCTTGCAGTCTAAGTTAAGAAGTGATTCACATCCTATCTTATGAGTCATTACTAGACACATGAATAACATCTCTATTAATATCTAGAACAAAACCACAGCATTTCATTCTACTAGCTCAAATGTAGGATTTTGTAAAGAAAGCCAATAATATAGTTTAAACAAATCATACAGATCGGTATGAAATCAGTATGAAGAGCATTTCAAGTTATTAGGTAACAGGCTAACACCACAATCAGCAACAAGGAACCTTTTAAAAAATGCTGGATTAAAATGAAATGACTGAATTATATGTAAAGGCCTGTCATGTTGAGGATAAGATACCCATGCACAATTGCTACTGTCCATGGGCAAGGAAGCAAACCAAAAAGGAGACAGAACAATTCTACTCACATTCGGAGGAGGGCTTTATAAAAGGGTCGCGTAAAGAAGGCATCTAGCAAATATTGGTGTATCAGAGCAAGACCAAGGATTCGACCGCTAAACCTGAACCTAGAAGACAAAGAGTTATGATCACTGTACTGAGACTTTGTGGCTTGTACACTGCTCTGTCATCAAAACTTGTTTATACATCCAAACAGCACTGTCAAGTCAGATAGCTATGCATAAAATGTGGTGGCTTTTTCTTTTTTTTCTGTTTCTTTTACGTTCTCAAAAGAGCACAGAAGAAAAAGAAAAAAATGCAAGTTTGCAGGGTGCGGAAAATCCCTCAGATATCTAAGTTGTAGCTTCTCAGAAACGCCAAATCCATACTTAACCCAATCTACCTTTGTAAGATATCTTACAAAATGATAGTTACCGTTCATTTTCTTTACAGACCTTGTCTATGATTAACTTGCGCTTGTGCCACTGGGAGGTTGAAGGTTCCTACACTTCCCCAGACTGACACTTGTCACTGTGTTTCTGCATACAGTTGCTTTTTGCTCCCTCTTCTGACTGGTGATTACAGACCTCCGTATGTATTTTCACAAACAGTGGCTAGAAGCTTTTTATTTTACTTCATTTATTTTTTTATCTCACTGCCTCACATCAAGATGATCACATTCATCTTCCCCTTCTCTTTGTTCTTGTTGTTTCCATTTTGGTGGGTACATAAGGCGGGCTGGGGTGTTCAGTAGATGTGAGGTCATGACATTGTAACAAGAGCACCTTGGCAAATCCGCTTGTGAGAAATACGATCTATTGTGAAAAATCCTACAGACCTTTGGAACTAGATTTAAGTTGAGAAGTTCAGTTTTTCTTAAACTTCATGCATGCCGAGCCACATTTTACTTTGAAAGATTAGGGTTCTATTATACCTGCCTGTACACAAACTCTGCAAGATGTAACGCACAGAGCTTTCTCCTTCTGTGTACAACTGCTTGTCTCAGATGCACTCCAAATCCCCTGAGGCCCTACAAGAGCAGAGCTGTCACTGGCGCCAGCATGCCCAAAAAGGAAAGAGTGGGGTGACACTTCCATCACCCCAGATAAGGTCTTTGGTCCTTTGCTGCAGAAGCCAGGGATGAACACAAAGTGCTGGCAGGAGCTTCCTAACACGAGCCTGCTCTGCTTTTCTCGCGTGCTGCCATACTGGAGTTCAACAGGAAGGCTGCTTCAACTAATTGGACGCAGCCAACATTTCACTTTCTACTTATTTTAAAAACTATTAATGAGATTAGTCTCAGATATTCACTCTTCACAAATGGTTTCCAGCAAATAAGAGCCCAGTACCTCTGTCCTACACAGATGAGCAGCTGGCACTCCACTATTACTGCATTCTAACTGCTTACATGGCAGAATTGTCTGTTGATATTCAGAGAAAACATTCATAAACTTTCAGAGATGCCGTGATTTGAACTGTCCTATAAGTGTGAAAAAGAGATTAAAAAATCCTTGCCAACTATTTTAGAAGCATGCATGTACATAGCACAGTCTTTGCTTAAGAGCTATGTAACCATCAGTCTTCCCCTTTAATTAAGGTACCTCCAACAGATAAACAAATATACAACAGCACCTCCTTGAAATCTCCCTTAATATTCTTAGTTGACAACAAGCCAAAATCTCATGCATTTTTTAATGCACAAGGAGTTAATTTTGATTTCATGAAGCGACTGTCTGCTCAAGTGCAAGAAACACAGAATGTTGTGCTGTGAGATAATCCCACGATACATGTTCCAAACCACACTTTTGCTGACCTCGTGAGAAATAAGATCATTTAAAACCACCACGAGAGAAAACAAAATGAGGAAATTCTATAGAAATGCAATTACTTTGCTGCTGGTTAAAAAGATCAAACTATGTTCTATATGTCTGAGCAAATATAAGCATTCTCTGCAAATGAGAACAGCAGAAAAGACAAAGATAACTGAAAAGCAAAGACAAAAAATATAATTCTTACCACTCATGGTGATTGTCTACAAAAGCAGACATGGGACTTATTTGTACTGTGTAGGTATCGTTGGCTGAATATTCAAATAAACCATAATATGGATTGAAGAGCTCCCTAGACACCAGGAAAAAAAATTCCCTTGAAGGTCCACTGTAGTCCAACCTTTAAAAAGAAACTTGACATTACTATACAGTGTTTATCGTGTGCAAATGAACACTTTTTTGAATTTACATTCCTTACAGTACATTTTCCATTAAAATTTCCTAAGATTTTCACCAGAACCCTTATCCGGCAGATTGCTTAATGCCAAGGGATGTGAAGTCCTTGTGACAATCCTCTGAAATGGAATGACTTGGAGGACTGGAAGGAAATGCTCTACATCCAAATTTTTGGCTCCATCTGTAATGTTTTTTTGCCATGAGAATATAACCAAATAAATGGAGGTGAAGGCAAGTGTCTGAGGGGAGGGAGAGGAAACATGAAAAGAGGCAACACCAGACCGATCTGCATCTGACAAATTAGGAATGAAAATGGAAAATGGTCATATTTTGCCCAAGCAGACTTACAACAATAGGACAGTTTGAAGGATAGCATTTCTGTTTTTCCTAGCAATATAATCTGATATTACTTAAGTGATTTCTCTTTCTTGGTCTAAATTTTCTTGTCTGTCTTCCAAAGTTGAGTGCACTTAAATGTCTTTTGGAGAGTGTATTTCCTTTGTTTTTGTTGTTTTTTGGGTGGTTGTTTTTTTTTTTTTTTTTGCTATTTCAAGATTCCAGTACTAATGAACAAGGAATCTAAATAACCTCTTCTTGAATCGTAAACAAACTCACTGCTGACAAAGCACTAACACTAAGTTTTGACATTATGCTGCAGGTCAACAGCAAAATGAGTTAAGTACAAAGTTAATGTCCTGGTAGAGGTAGAAAACTAGAGATTTTCCTGTGGGGAGGAGAGATTTCTGTAGTCCTGACAAAAAGATTTTCAATAGCTCAAAAATTTCATACTTGACTTTTATGAAGGCCTTGTTTTTCTACTAAGATAACACACAGACAAAAGCATCACAGAGAAAGTCAGCTTTCACATAGGACTCCTGCTACTAATGTTTTGGCTCATGAACTTTAACAGGAGATAGACACAGATGAGAGTTCTTTCTGAGGACGATGCTACGATGCTGTCAGGAAAATAAGAGTTAGGTACATTATCAAGTTGAGGACAAAGCCTCTTTCTTCTGTTGAAGGAAAAAATATTTTCCCTTCAGTCATTTGGAAGCACTTAGCTTCTGCTAAGCTTCAGAAGCAAAGTACTGAAACAGATTCTTACCCTGGCAAGAAGGGCAGATTCCATCCTCAATTTGCAGGAAAAAATAACAGTTTGATATTGTGGACAACTGTTGGATCTTAATCTTGGCACAAATACCAGATCAAGAAAGGGTTGTCTGGAAGAGTCTTGCAGACTTCTGGGATAATTAGACCCACTATGAAAACTGAAGATGGAACAGAAACTGTGTGCCTGACTATCAGCCATTGCATACAGCTCCCTTTGTACATGGTGTTACTGTGAGTCACGCTAAATAAATCAATCATGAGAGTCCTGCACTGTCAGTCAGATTTATCCCACAATTAAAGGCTTGGCACAAGGGTGAAAAAACTTCATACAAGAGGTATGCAACCGCACAGCAGCTGCAACTGTAGGGCATTTGGGTATTCAGGAGCAGAGAAATATGTTGTTGGCAACGTGACTCATGTCTCCTGGGAAACGCCATTAATATTTCAGATTTCTCACTACAAACACAAACCAGCTTCTGCTAATAGTTCATAGAACTTAGGGAAAATAACTTCAAGAAATCATATTCTTTGCATCAAAGTTTTCTTCCACTTCCTCCAAATAAAGTATGAATGCAAAAAACATTAAACTAGCATCACAGTTAGAGGACTGTGGAAACTGAAGGTTCAAGGAAAATACCAAACATTATGAGATTTACACAAAATTGTACGAATGGCAATTAACTACGCCTGTGTTACTAACACACACACCAACAAAAGTTACTGAGACTGTTTTAATCTGTGAGGATTGTATTTCCCATTACTTTAAGTCTTAGACCTCTCCATCAAGAGGAAAAGCAGCGCAACAGCAAACTTCCAGTGGATTTTCTTAAAAAACAGGAGAAACAAGTAGGAAAAGATTCACCTCCGGCATTTCTCCTCCTCTCCTCCACCCTGATCTGTCTTTCTACGCCTAGCCAAATGAATAGTTCAATGTGATACATATTCTTGCACAATCTCTGATGAAACAATACTGTTTGCACATATCCTTTCTCCATGCACAACAAAGATTTGTAAATAGAGAATTGACGTCATTTTAATTTACTCTCAATTAACTCATTCTTTTCCATTAAGAAGAGAGTCCTGTTTAAAGCCAGATGTAGAGGAAACGGTATGTGTCACCTCCTCTTCCAGGTCACTCTTCATCTTGCTGTACTAAGTGAGGAAATGCAAAAACCTGATGTCTGATGAAAGGAGACAGTCCATCTGGATCAATCTCTATCTCATGTATGATTTTCAAATTTTCCCTTTCGTTTTTAAATCTGAGTTGAGGCTGGAGCTGCAATAATGAAGGCCGAAGACAGACCTCATTGCTGCATCCCCACCCTGCTCCGTCAATACAGTGTAATCTCATCCTGCATCAGCCTCGTCATTCCAGTTCTGAGTTCTTCCTCAGACAGCATAGTGATATTATTTATATGAACAAGTCCACACTTGGCTCTCAGCTGTCAACATTTTAAGACTTCACCAGGTCTTTATTAGCAGCAAGTAGCTCAGGATAAACTTTAAACAGTTTTCAAAGTAATCCAATCTTGTGTGAGATGTCTCTATAACAACTTATCTATTTTAAAAATAGACTTGCACATTGCATGGCAATAGTGCATACTACAGCATTGCAAAAGCTGTGTGCTGCATTTTCCTACGTATCAGAGAACAAAATTTTCAGCTTCTTTGGAAAAACACTCATGAAATGTATCCATAAAAATATTTGTGCCTACTGCAAAAGGCTTTAAGAGCTGACAAAGGGGATACAAAATAAGAGACAAAAACAGGTAATCAGTACATGGTTCCACTTACACTTGCAAAGACAACCTAACCACATCTTGCCTAGTAATGTGCACCTCACAATCTATAGGCCATCAGATTTCCATCAGACGTAGTCTGAGCATCCTCTGAAGTGACTTCGTAATGTCAGGGATATCTGTATTTATTTGACAACTGGCAACAGCCTAATTGCTTTGATTTGTGAAGCAGGCCCCGGCCTAGAAAGATGATGAGAACCTCCTGCAACACTGAGGGCTTTCAGCTCCCACTGCCTTAGAAAGCAGCTAGGGATTAAGCATCTAGCCTGTTCTGGAAGCACTCCCTTTCCAGCAAATGGCAGCTGTCTTTTAACAGGCACTAGAGATACAGTAACAGCACTGACAGAAAAGAAATACGAATAACAGAAGAAAGCAGTTTGTTTTTCTCTTTGCTTTCCCAGCAACACTCTGAAACACACACTAGCTATTGTGAAAATTCACATAAACACATGTATTACTTCTGCAAAGGCAGGATGCATTATATTTCACAAAGCCTAAAAAAGTCATCCTGAACAGCTGTATGTTCTAGGCTTGTATATGTGACATTTCCTGACCACAGTCCTTCCTCTTTTTTGCTCTAGACCACAAAAACTTCAGCGAAACAGCACAGCTGCAAGACAGTTTTGAGATTACATTTACTTCCCTGTTCTACTTACCCTTCTTCCCCAACAAATGTGACATATAGTTTATTTCTCTGCAGGTCTTTTCTTGAGTAACCCATAATCTGGTTAAAGGCATCTTCAAGCAAGTGATCTCTCCTGATTATTAACCTGAAAAGCAAAACAATATTGAAAGAGTAATTCATGAATATGAACCACACTTGGAAATATCTACTTACGCTACCAGGTACAGGGTGACTTACTAGAGCTCTGATACCCATTTTGCTGGAGAATTTGATCCACACCAGGCAGCCTCTGTCTGCTAGAACCCGGAAGCATCTACTGAACATTTCAGTAATATGCCTTGTACAAAGAAGTGTTGTCTTGATTTTTCCACCCTATTTTTTTCTTACATTAAGACCACAGTGGGAAAAATCCTGAAATGAGCATTTTCAGTAAGTCTAAAATTCTTCTGCAAGGCTGGGCCTCTAAATTAGTCTTACTGTAAGCAAGAATCTAACTCTTACGTAGAAATCCACCTCTTAACAAGGCAAAAGATAAAGCCATGTGAAAGTCACCAAATGACAACTCCAGAATTGAACAACTCTACATTAACTCCAGTGTAGGTGTGATGAGATGACAAGACTAGAAGGAACAGTAAATTGTCCAAAACCAAATTGAGGCATCACATATAAAAACACACTGTGTCTTTTAACAGAAAAATTGTGAAATCAAGGAGACGTCGCAAAGACCTGAAATATGAGGTGAAAGAATCCTACTTAAACTTTTCATCCTTTGCCAAAGAACTGTGTTTAATTAGTTTCCTGAAACTTGGCTTGTCTTACATTCAAATACTGTCTTATGCATGTGTTTGATCAGTCAGACCCAAGCTTGGAGCTGTGTCCCACACACAGGCAACTTGCCCCTCCACATGCCATCTTGCAAAGCCCTTGCTGGTCTTACTGCTCATGCAGCAGTCAGTGGTTGCAGTGTGCTAGCCTGCAGAGGAGGAAGCCAGGAAATATCAAGTGCAACAAGAAAACCCAGGCAGTAGGAAAACTGCTGGAGCTGTAGTTTGAAAGAAAGGAGCAGGTCAGCACGTGCTTGGGAACTCGGGGAAAACTGTTCAAAGCCAAGCGTTTTCTGCTTTAAAAAAAACCTCAGTGTGATGGGAAACAAGTCAGGAAAAAAAAAAATGCAAGAGATGTAATAGATCTCACAGGTAGCAGACATCGTTCTCCGGTATTTGCCCGCATATTTATGACAAAATGTTCACAGATGAATCTTTAAGTGTTTATGACTTCATTACATTATAGGAAAATTATGTTTGACAACTGCTTCTTAGGACTGTCTAAACACCACCACTTAAGCCCTGTTTCAGTTGTGGAATTTTTTTAACAAGGTCACGTAAACGAAGTCTGAGCTCTGCATAAATTCCTGCAAAACATAAGAAGTGACTGTCTGGGGAAAATGCACCCTAATTCTAACAGAAGAAAGGGTTTTAAAAAGTTCTAGCTCCTTATAGCGAAGGGAGACAATTAGAATGTCAACTTGCTTGGGAGGAAGTGTACTTTCTCATTACAATTGATGTTGATTTGCCTGAACTATGTGAGTTTTTTTCTTTTTACCTGGCACAAGACTTGGTGATTTACAAAATCATGAAAGCATCTCTGATGATGATGATTCTTAATGTAACAGCATGTCATCGCATGATTACCAACTAAACAAAAGAGGAAAGACTTCATCTAAGCACTCCAACACTCAGAGTGCTGAACTTAAAAATACCAGCAGTTTTCTAAGCTGATCCTTGGAAATGAATAATAATTTACCAGTCCTCTTTAAAGAGTCTTTAAAGACTTGTAAATGACTCAGAAGAGAACACCCCTTTACCAAAGAGGACCACATGAACAATAGTGGCAACTATGTACAAAAGATAAGCACATCTGATTTTTCCAACAGAAAAAAAACCAGGAAAACATGATTAATTATATCACAGCAACTGCTATGATGAAAGAGTTCAGAAGCCTCCTCTTCTGCATGCCTTTTTCCAAAGCACTTTTTTTTCACTGTATTCATAATGTTGTTCATATAAAACTAGTTGGAGTTGATACAGCAAAGAAGTGCTCAGAATTTGCTGTATTCTCTGCTATGAATCACACGCTGTTATTAAATCTCTTATGACAGGCTTTATATTTCCAGAAGTGCGAGGGTAACCATAATGTCTGCATTCCTTCTAAAAGGAAGACGCTTGCAGACGTGCAAGGAAAGGCAAGGCAAGCTGCCTGAGCTACAAATCCAGTTTCAAGAGATTCTTCAACATACTTCAACTTCCCTGGGCCTTGTCCATATCCTTTAGTTTCCAACTTCCTGTAAAAGTTTCTCAGCTTGGCTTCAAAATCTCTTTTGTAAGGAGCTGGAGCTCGGGCATTGGCACGCTGAGTACCTGCAGGAAGCAATAAGCAAAGAATGAGCTGTAGTGGCATGAATTGATTAATGTCCTATCGTCTACTGAAAACACTTTTGAACAGCAAAAGGCATGGTACGTTTTTGGTTTAGTCACCCTTACAAATGAGTATCAGCTACGTATCTTCAAACCTGCTCTGTATCCAAGACTTGCTGATTGCTCATTTCCAATAGTATCATGTTTCTAAAGCACGCCTTAAAGAGCAAATCCAGGTGAATGCAAAAGATGGATTAAAAAAAAATAGCATGATGGAAAGGCTTTTGTTTGTCAAGGACACTCTATGTCTCACCTTCAAAACAGCTCATGCCCCTGAAGTAAATGTGCTCTGTTCTGTTTTTGTTACTCTCAGCAAAACTAAGACCTCTGAAATGAAGTATAAAAATTATCACCCACTGTGCTGCTGTTGAATATACTAAGTCAAAGAACTTATGGAAATTCCCTAGTGGAAGTTCTCCCTTGGGAAAGTACAAGGGAGAATGGAAATAGTACCAATTTTAAGTTCGTGGAACATTTTATTTGTAACTATAGAATCATACACAACGCTCATCTAAGTGAGTTTATTTTTGAGGGAGAGAGACATTTGCCAAAAATATTACATACTTCCTACATTTATAAGTCCAGTATACACAAACCAATTGTTCTGCCTGATCTATTCAGAATATTACAACCGTTAGAACTTCCACTGGCTCTCTGGATAAATTACTTCAATTGATTTAATTGCAAGAAAGTGTGCCAAAAAGGCAGTTAGTTAACCCTAGCCCTGCTACTTTCATCTTCTCAACTCTACTTTTTATTACATTAATTACTTCCCTGTGTGGGTGTGTAGACATTTCCCCCAAGAACCCTAGAGCATGTTAAAAAAATTTCTCATGCCTTGCAGTACACACAGGTCGCTAACTGCTTGTACACATCAGAGATCAACTAACAGGTCCACAATACACAAGAAATACAGGCAAAGAGCTTAGAAGCACGTGTTTTAAATGTTATCAGTTCTTACATGAGTTTTCTTTTGGCTGCCTGTATGAAACTAAGTAAATGTAAAAACACTACGAGTGAAAACATGATAACGTAACATTTACAGTTATAAGGCAGAGAGAATATGCATCCTTTCAGCCTTTGCTTGCAGAGCCTCAACACATATGGGTCCGAGATGAAAAGCAAGCAAAGCATCCTGCGGAAGTGGCTGCTGGAGGAAGCCACACAGTCAGTCTCTCTGCACAGACCAGAAAGTGCAGGCAAGATCTGTACAAACACTGCCATTCACTGGTGTTCAAAAGACCTGCCTGACCAGAAAGACACCTGCCACTTGTTATGGGCTTAGAGTGACACATGGGAGGCCCAGCAAGTGTCACAGCATCCTCAGAGCACCAACAGCGATATGAAGGACACCCCCTGGAAAAGCAAATCACGGTCACTGATTAAGCTACTGTGGTTACCCTACATTACTGAGAGCACAGAGGCTTTCTAACCATACACTCCCTCAGCTGAACTCTCTAGAATACTTACAGAAATTTGAAACTATAAACAGCCTTTTAATTATTGGCTTTTTACCCCTACTTTGTTTATTCCACTTTGGGTCAAAGTAGGCACAAAAATGTAGTCACCAAAAAATAACAAATGCTTACTTCAAACTTAACCCCTGAAGGAAATTATTGCTAAGAGATGGCAAAGAACATAATTCTGGTAATGCATTACTTCACGGCTCAGAAATCAGCAGCACATTATTCTGACAGCACATGACAAGTTCTCATTACAAATCACATGCATATGCCAAGAAATTCCTGGGCAATTACAGTGATTACTTCCGCCTTGGGAACAAAAGATGTTAGTGGAAGAGCTAAAAAATGCAAGTGATGTGATAATCACATTTGATTTTCAAAGCGTTTATATTCTAAAACAGATATAAAGAGCAGCTTCGTGATTATTCATCTTCCCCAAAAGATAGTGACTGATCTGAACAATGGCTCCTTAATATGCAGTCTCTTGCAGTACAGCACAGCCAGTTTAGCTGATGAGAAAACAGAGCCCCCATAGAAATCATGGGTCATTTATAATTCCTGATCAAAAAAAAGTATAGGACTTCATTTGTACACCAACACAAACAGGCGCTCTTGCAGACAAACAGGGTGATTCAATGGTCACTGTATCTTTTTCTATGCAACAGAATAGAGGTTACAATGTCAGGGAGGATGAGACTGAAGCCATCACTGTTCATCCTTTACTGTGCGCTACTTCTTTGAGAAATAGAGAAGAATATCACACGTTAAAGATTAAACACGTTTTGAAATACTTTGCTGGACTGAAACTTGGCCCAGCATGCTTTGGTGCATGTACTAATAACAAAGAAATTACAGCTCTGAAAACAAAAACTGTTTTTACTCCTTAAGAGACTGCTAGGTTTGCAGCTGAAAGTAAGATGCATATATGCATATTTTCAATCTTACTTTCTTTGCAATGGAGGTAAACAGTTCTAGCTAAGCAATCTATGCATCCAGAACATCAAATATACATATTACATCATGGCAGAATGCCATAAGATCATCAGTATCTTAGGACAGTTTCTCTAAATTGGTCTTTACAGAGGACCTGGGCCCAGTAGGACAAGCTACCACTCCGGACATTTTAATGTCCCTTTAGTCTGGCTGCCTGAAAAAGTATAGCTTTCTGTCCTAGTGACTGTGGACAGGGAAACGCACAACACCTTTGCTGGTGAAATGTTCTTATTGTCTGGAACTACCCAGGGTTGGTTGCATCCCAAATGTTTTCTATATTTTTGTTCTCTAATTTTTAAGAGTCATCCTAAGCCACATCTGATAAACTGTAGTGATTTTTATTCAAGTTACCTACTACTATATTCTTGAGAAGTCATACTGACATCTGCGAATTTAACACTACTGCACTTGGTCTTCAGAGGCGAAATGGAATTTGTTACATTTGAAATAGTTTAGTTTTTATTAGCAACATAATTAGTTAATACGTGAAACATCAATTTCATTCCATTCTGCCATGCACACTTCCAGACAGCTGCCAGATGCTCTCTTCTGACCTCAAGTTAAGAAACAAGAATCTGCCTTTACATAAACTTGTTATTATTTACCATCCAACAAACAGTCGAATTTCAGTGTGTACTTACTAGATCTCATGTTTTTAATTTTCTAGGCATTGGGATCTTGGCATTAGCAGTCATTTAGTTGTTTCAGATCAGTGAAGAACAAGTTTACATGTTTTTACAAGTCAGAACAAAATCACAAACTCTGAAGCTGGAATATACCAATCTTCTCTACTGGCGGAACACCTTGTGAGCCCAAGGCAAGGGTTCATGTTTGATAGTCAAATTCAATCACACTGGCTGGTTTTGCTCAAAAATAGGACTAGATCTTTGTTGTTGCTGGAGCTACAGAACTTGGATTTTCAGAAAGGTTGGAAGTCATTATATGCAGCATAACATAAACTTCATTCTAGGACTGGCTCTACCACAATATTTTACAAATATCATCATTATAAAAGTACTGCAGTGGAGAATGACAGCAATTACTTCAGCTCATCTAACTAAAAGCTGGGAACTGCAAAGGGAAACACGTTGGGATATAATTTCCAAATGCTCTGTTTTAGGCTGCTATGAAATTGAATTTGGAAAGCAAACTAACAATTACAGTCAAACAATTTGTCTCTGTTCTTTGACTTCTGGGAAGGCAGCAGGAGCGTGACACTGACTTTACTGATCTAGAACAGACCTTTACTCACTATGAGAAATGGTTTCTTATAGACTCTGCGCCTGAGAAACTTACCCGGAGAGTTCTGGGGTGAGGAAACTGGTGAGCCTCTTGGGGACTGGCAATAACTGGGATGAAGTAAGGCATGTGGCGGCACATACGACATTATCTCCTCTTCGAACAAGCTTGTAAATAGAAGCGAATTTTAAAAAGCAACACATTTATTTGCATGAATAAAAGATACCTTTCTAAAAATAAAAATCTACTTAATCTGTTTTCTTTGTTAGTTACTTGCCTATTTCCACTATGCACACTTAAGAGTCATACAGAATCTTTGAATACTACTGCCATTCCCCCTGAAACTTAGTGGAATGCAATAATTACTGCTAATTACTGTGAAATATTAAAGTATATGTAGTAGGATGTTTGTTTTCAAGACTAAAATACACTTGCTCCATTTGTGGGTTTTTGCGGTTTTTTTTTCCCCATCTACTCTGTTATTAGAAAAGGGTCAAAATTTTAGTCATGATTTCCTAGAAAAAAGATGTATAATACTGCACAAAGACCAGGAACAAAGGCAAATATTCTAAGTCTCCAGGTTAAGATTCACATCTGTAGTTGCTGAATGCACTGAATAGTAAGATTTTTGGTTTTAGAGGTTATGTCTTTATCTTTAAGGATAATACCATCGATGAAACTGGGTACTGCATTTATTCTGTTCAGACTGAGTTATTTCACGCCTCATCTAGGATTGCCACACGTTTAAAAGGAAAACAACAAACATTTTGCAGCTCAATAATTTTATCTGTGTACATAGTGACAATATATATATTAAAATTTCAGTTTCTTCGCAACATTGATGCAAGCAAATGCACAAGAAGATAAAATCCCTGGTATCAGAATGGATTTGGTATGAAAGCCTATGGTGCATGTTAAATAACACAGATAAGATTAAAAAAAGTGAGACCACATGTAAAATGTATTTTCAGAAACCGAGCTACAGTAAAAAATCACAAGCCATTCTTTTGCTGTAGAGCTTAAAAGCAGTGTATAAATGAATTATGTTTCTTACCAAGTTTGTTCAAGGAATGAATTCCTAGAGCAATTCTTCGCAGGAGATTTTTATTGGGATTTATATTTTCTGGTACTTCTTACATTTCTTACCTCATGTTGTTCTCCTCAAAAATATACTCTGATGCTGAAAACGTGATAAAATCTAAACCACTACTACTTCAGTCTTGGATTAAATGAAGAGGGTGTTAAAACGATGATTTTTGTTAAGATGGCTATTTGTGCTGAATATTGAACAGCATGTTTAGAAGAACAAACTGAAATATTTTACTCTTAACAATGTAATATCACTTTCAGAGTGATGCACTGCATCTCATTCAGTTCTTAAAAACATAGCTTCTTGAGCATGTTTTTGCTAGCTGCAACTTCATTTTCACTGAAGTACTTGAAAAAAATGTAGTTTTTCCAAGCAACAGAAGTATCAGAAATAATGATTCCACCCAATTGTTCAGCAGGCCACAGAGTTGTTCACAAGGCAATTGCACCGCTCCTAACCCCTATACAGCTACAGAAACGAGAGATAGAGAAAGGGATACAGTCTTTCCCATGGTCATCCAGCCAGCCAAGATGCTGAATTCAGGCGTCATGAACCTGAGGAAGACTGACTCATTACAATTAGCATGAAGTTTTATCAGGGTTTCTTAGAGGAGTCATGACAGTACTCTGCTAGAAGATTTTGTTAAAAGTAGAAATCTACAAAGACTAAATACGGGAAGGAAAAGAAATCTTAGTATCTTGGTACACTATAATTTTAACACAGACCATCTTTGTTTTACACCAGTATTTATTCCCAGTAACAATAAACCTGCAGTAACCCAGCCCAGTTCCAAGGCTCAACATGCAACATTTTAGGGAGCTAATGGATGAACAATAAGCATTTTATCATTTATACATCCTTGAAGCAATGGCATCATAAGTTTATTACTAAAATGGGAAGAAAATCGAAGCAAAACTTTTCAGTTAGGTATTTTTAGAAACACAAAACCAGAACAAAACAAAAACCTAGATAAGAGAAATAAAATACGAAGAATATGAAGTTTTGCTGCGATTACACTAACTCTTTGACTTTTCCCTTAATTATGCTGATGATTGATTTTAGTAACACAAATAATTGATTTCCTACGAAGGAAAGTTTGAAATAAAAATCTTGCATTTTCTTTATTTCAGTAAATGGGTGCACACTACTGTCTGGAAGGCTCCTCAGCAGCTGCCACAGCATATTCCACGCATGCACAGAAAGCAGCAGCACCTACCTGAGCAACATGACAAGGTCTGCATCACTGGATAAACGCACCAAGCCAGGCGTTCCCTCTGTCCGGATGAACTGGATCTTCTCCCTGCGTAAGCCAAAAAGAGTTACAAAATCTCTGATGTACACCAGTGTACACCCCAGTAAAAATGAAAAGTACAGGGTATGTCATAAAAACCTCTAGGCTATGCTTCTGTATTTCAGAAAACATTTATCCCCTGCCACAGCATATGCATGTGAGTAGTAAAGTATTACAACCAAAAAGCTAATTTGTTCTGAAGAATGACTCTTGTTTCCCTCACTGATTCAGTGCTTCTGGTACTGCAGCCATGCAACCAACAAAAATGGGTTCTTCAAGTTCACACTAGCTATGGCCCTGAATTCAAAGCAGTAGGCCAAGTTCTGTGAGAGGATATTACTATTCAGAAAGTGAACCATTTTAAGCAGTAGTCTGTTTTGAGCTTTTGTACAAATGTGAGCCATATGTTACAATGCTCTTATGATTGTCAAAGCGGGACTGTCAAAAGGCGTTGCATTTTGCACATCTTCCAGAAAACCCTTGCACTGTTTCTCCCTCTCTGCTTCACCCAAGTACTCAACCCTCCTCCCAGACCCAATCTGGACAATACTGTGGAATCTACGCATCCTGAACACTGTGCATAACACACTCTGGATTGTTGTGATCTCACTGTGGACTTTTAGTATCTATATTGAACACAATGATTTGGATGATTCCTGTTCTCTCTACAGTCATCATCAAATAATTTGGACTCACCATTAACAAAGTAAAGAAAACCAAATGCAAACCCACATAATAAGAATTCCAAAGGAGAAAAATCAAACAAACAGAAAAAAAGTTCCACATAAGAACAGCGATACTGGCTCAGCTCAAAGGTCTATCTACCCCACTGACAGTGACAAGGATAAAAGCAATACATATAGTCAGCATTCTAACAAGGGTGAAGACGAGCGCTGGCAGCAGCACGCAGTTTAAGCTACAATATGCGTTTCTGGAGCACATAATTTCAGGAACAAGTTTCATTCAAAAGGTCAAGCCAAATTTCTTGTCATCTGTCTCTTAAAAACACTGCGCAAAAGACCTTCTCAAACAATTAACCTAATATAAATTTCCTGGCAACTTCCACTACATATGCAGCATATTCGAGGGTCAAAAGGGGCACATCCAAGCTGTATGTGCAATGGTGGCTGTAGCAATTCAGTGTTTCCCTGTGAACAGTGAAGGTCAAAGCAACCAATTCATCAACCCTGTGGACCCAACCCATCAAGAACTAAGGATCAGTATGTTAACCCCACAGTTTCACCAGCACAGTGCTGAGCCAAAGCTAACACACACTGCCCACCTGCAAGCATGGCCCCATCATGGCCAGGGCAGGGATGTCTGGGCAATTCTAGAGCCTACTCCAATTTACATCAATACCCAAATAGAAAGGTTTGAAGAAACGAACGGTAGATTTCAAAAGACATCTTAGTATTCAGTTAGCAGCAACACCAGGAATCAGAAAAACATTGTCTGGGTTAACGTTTGCAGCTCTCCAAATGAATGCAATCAATGACTTCTCGTGAATTACCACTGAGAACTGTGATCCGAATGACATTTTTAAGCACATGCCTTTTATCCCCGTTAGGATATAAATCAAATGACTGGTGCCTTTGCCTGAAGCCTTTTATTGAATTTTCCCTTCATTTTATAATAATACATTTCTTCCGTTTCCCTAAACTTTATTTCAGGGAGTTAAACAGAAATGCAAAAGAGAAGTATTGGCTGCAGCTTTATGGATATGTTTGTCTTTCACAGGCCAAAATTTGTTACGCGCCACTGCCAACTTTAATGACAGAAACTAATTTATATTAGCATTTTATATTAGACTGGGCATAGCAGACTCCACAAATTTCAATACCTGAGCGAATGATTCCTGGTAAGATCTGGTTGACGCTCTTGTAGAATTTCAAAGATGTTGGGCTGCCGCAAAAATGCAACAATCTTGTCATTGTAAGCTGAAAATACCAACAAAAATATTGTACTGAAACAACTACAAACTAAAAGACAGGATGGCATTCCTTCTTAGTTTCGAACAACGACCATGAATTTCGCTATCACAGTTAGTAATTTAGCAGTACTGCATTAATTTATATTTATTGTGTAAGGCTACTCGTAGTGCTATCACAGGGAACACATTTGATTATGAATGAGATCTGATTATGACAAATCCTTTCCACTGTTAATTAACAGTGCTAACTTTTTTAGCAATCCCTATTACCTTTTATCAATCACACTCTTAGCTGAAGTCAAACTAGAGTATTCATTGCTAGAATAAAATCACAAGGTTCTTAACTTTCCACTGCACCAAACCATTCTCGGTCATAAAAAGGAAATGCGAAGCGACACAAAGCACAAGACATAGCTTACTCTGTTATTATAAATTAAAATATGAGTCGGGACAATGAAGAATCCAGTATCTTATTTTAATATGGTGTGTTTAATAGCAATGTAGACAAGGTTCTTCCTTCAACTACCTCTAGCATCTCCTTCCTATCTGTTCGGTGTCACTATAATCTCTATAGGCCCTTGGAGAGATGTGACTGGTATAAGAGGTATGAACAGCCCTCTGGAGGTGCCGGATTGCACTAATAGACCAGATTGGGCACTTAAGTCATAGATGTAGATATAATGTCATTCATCTCATCATTTGTATGACACCTGAGACCTATAGAGCTAGGCAAGAAAACAAGATGGCTATAACCAGAGATATTATAAAGCTCTTACAAGCTGGATGTAGGGTAACTACGTGAATATTTTTAAACTCTTCCTCTGTGAAGTAACAACCTTTTGTTGTTATTCATACTAAGATCCTGCTCAAGTTTCCAAAATGCAGTGTTTCCAGACAGCTGTATACCCAGGCTCTGTCTCAAGCCTTAATCCATCCAGGTTTGTGCGCTTACAGTAACGTTGTCTGGTAGTGGAACGTGGCTTTTCAAGACTTTGACAAGACATACATTCAGGCCAAGCACGCCATTTTATCACTCAAGTTCACTACGTTTATCAATTCAAATTACTCAAAGATTAACGTTACTCCTTTTCTTCTTTATAACTTGGCAAAAAGAAATAAAAGATTAGAGATTGAAAGATTAAAGAACTTACAGTTCAATGATATCCATGTATTCTTAATATTATTCTTAGAATTTTATGACCAGGTGAAAATAAAATACTAAACTCTCTTCCACTTTCAGCATATAACAAACACTACTCAAAGCTAAGCGTACTTCTGATGGTATAAGCATTTCCACAGTTGCCATACAGCCAAACTCACTTTTGGCTATGTTTCTGAAGTATCAACAGACAGAAGTAGGCTACAGTCAATCACGAGCCTTCCAAGAAGAGCTGATTAAAGCTAGAGTCAGAATTAGTGAAAAACTATTCACATATAATGAAAGGAGCACCTATTTTTTTGGTGAGTTTTTAAAACGTATTTTCTTAGCTATGTATTAATTTTTCTAAAGAGATCCCAGGACACATTCAGTGTTGGTGGTGCTCGATCTGTTCTCAAACATTAAACAATCAATGGAAACACCCATATTCTAATCCTGGCTGAGGGAATTGAGACTGCTTAGTCTGAGAAGAGGAGGAGACTCAGGAAGAGACCATATAGCTCTGTACAAATATCTGGAGGAGGTTGTGGTGAGGGGAGGGGGGGAATGCATTCAAACTGCACCAGGGCAGGTTCAGGTTGGATATTACGAAAGATTTCTTCTCTCAAAGAGTGGTCAGGTGCTCGAATGGGTTGCTCAGGGAGGTGGTTGAGTCCTCATCCTTGAAAGCGTTCAAGAAGCACTGAGATGCTGTACCAAGAGACATGGCTTAGTGGAGAAAAATTGCTGGTAGGTGGGCAGTCGGACTAGATGAGCTTGGAAGTCTTTTCCAACTTCGGTGATTTTATGATTCCATGATTCTATTCTAACTCTCACTTACTGCTGGGCCTGTAGTGTATGCGCACCATGTACACAGCAAGGGGAACAATTTGAATTAGCAGAGATTTTCAGGTAAACGTGGCACAGTGCAAAGATCCAGTTATAGTCAATCGGATTAATTTATCTTGATTTAGCACAATGTGACAGCTGTTAGATTCAATAAGCTAAATTCTCTTCTTGGCGGCACAGAAATCAGTAACTTTATGTGTATGTAACTGAGAACAGAAGTTAAGCTAATGACTAATTCCAAGCTGATTAACACTTTATGGAATCTTGCCAAAAGAGATAACCAGAAGTTCTACAAAATCACTTGAAATACCCAATTAGAACACAACCTGCTGGCTTCAGCTCTTCCTGTCAACACTTAGACTAGTGGAATTAGGAAACTCAAAACAAGTAGGATTTTTACATCAATTTTTCAATTCTGTATAGATCGTTTCACTTACTATTCCTGCAGGTTGCAACTGAATGGTTAGACAGAAGCGGTCCTAACAAACTGTAACTTCCACCCACCCCGATCAAACGAAAAACACAACAGTGAAGACGGACGTGACACATTCAGTCACGGAGTACTTCTCTGAAAAGAGGCCATATGCTGACTTACCCACTGGAACCACATCCTGGTACTGAGCTCTGCTGACTGTATTAAACGTACTAGACGGTCTTGGTAGAACTGGTGGTCCTGCATGACGAGAGTCCTCTCCAACCTGAAAATGTACAAGTAAACACAATTAGTGCTTCTCTGTCAGTATATAGTTAGGTACACAATTGAACAGTATTTAAGCAAGTACTTATATGACTTGACTTAAATATATACATAAATTTTCTGCTGGATCACAATAGAAGGGATCACCTATCTTGTAAGAGAGATATTAGTAAAACATTATTTATTATATAACACATGAAAATCGAAACAATTTCTTTCCAAGTTTATTACTATTTTTAAATAATAGTCCCATTCTGAAAAGTAAATTCTCCTCTAAAATTCAAGCTGGGAAATTTTCAGAGATTAATTCTGTACTTCATGTACATCTTTACCCACATTAAAAGTTATGAAGATGAAAATGCAGCTCCTCCATTAACACCATAACCACACATGAGCAGAATTTCCCTAAGCTTAAACTGGAAAGAATTTTGTGGCTGAAACAGCAGCATAAAGGATAAAGAAGTGAGTTCACATTCAGTCAAGGTAAATGAGTGCAAAACTGGTGAAAACATTTCTTTCATTCACTCAAGAGAACTGTTGTGAATTCTTTGTGTTTATCTTCTGGAAGCGAAACATGTAGCATATCAACATTTTTTAGTGCAGAACCATAACGTAAAATTGTTCCTCATAGCAGATGTGATGCTAGGTCAACTTCTACAATTTACTGTACGCTGAGGTTTCAGTCACTTCTACTGTGTCGTTTTTTTGTATTTTACCTACTTAAGGCATTTTTTTCAACCATTTTTTCAATCGCTTGGGCCTTCATGTTCACTTCTCTATCCCTCTGCCTGTAGACAATTGTCACTATGCGAACTACACTTCCACATTCCAGAGAATTCCAAAAAAATCCAAGTGCAAAAGATCAAATCATTATAAAGGTACTTTTAAATACAGACTCTGGCATCACAATGAAGTAAAAGACCTGAAGTACCTCCCAAGATCTTTGTGCACTCCGATAATACTCTCTCTGGAAAAAAAATAATAATAATTTCCTTTAGGCACAGTGCTGGAAAAGGAACGGCATTATTATTAGCTCCAGCTTCGTGTTGCAGTTCAGCTTCCACTAAAAAGGCATTCCTTATGCTGGCTATTGTTTGCTTTAGAGCATCTCCCTATAAAAACTGGGTCAAGAGCTTCATAACATCAAAGTTCGTGGCAAGGCAAATCCAAATGAAGTATTCTGAGAATTTTTTTCATTAAGTACTCATTTTTCTGCAACAACATACAGTTCCATGATACAATGGCTTTAAAATAGCTGCAAATAAGCATTATTTAAGACATAAGGGCTGAAGAAAATGTGCTCAGTCTCATACATATGCATATAAATAAATATCGTTACACCATCAGTCTCAGAATGGGAATACTGTTTTGAATTGCTGTTTGAGATTTCTATGCGGTGCTATACTTACATTCAAAATAGAGTCGCAACCGTAATCGTACCAAATAAATATTTCCAAACTGGCATGCAGAAATAGATTCAGCAATTTCATTTATCTGATCTAGATGGAGTAGGAAGTTCTGGCAGAAAATTAGTACTGTGTGTATGCAATATATGTGCAGACTTCCTGTAAGATGAACTACACTTATGCTGCAGTATTGACAACTTCAGCAGAACAGCTCATGTGTCTCCCTCTGTTTGAATCCAGATATTGAAGGCAGATATTATAAATCAGTAGGAACAGAAAAAGTTGGTTTATCTAGTGGAAGGTCTAAACAGCTATATGAAGACAATTTAAGCTGTCTTGCCTGCTGCTAGACGTCAGTTCCTACACCACATAACTGCATTGACAGATTATGCTATTTAAAATCATTCATAAAACATACCTTACATTGAGGGTGGCCGTGGAAAGTATCCTTGACAACTAAACCACATTCATACAGGAAATGATAAGACACGCAACCAATGGTAAAACACCCCCTGCAGCTGAGTGGAAGCTCTGATAGAGAAGTAGCAAAGCAGATTCATGCACTGAAACAGATCTCTGGCAAAACTTGATGTGCCACAACACTGAGCTAAAAACAGGATAAATCAGAGCATCTCACAAGTCGTCGTGATGTGTATTATCTTTTAATTCCTGTCATGGGATAGCCCTCCTCTGAAAAGAGGAATCACAGCCACCAGTATAGAGTTTTATTAACAACTACAACTAAAGATACAGCTATTGTACATACACTTGCTCATAGGTAAAAAAGAATTTACAGCAACAATATGGAGACTGGTGGTGAAAAAGCTCCACAGCGATGCATCAACAAGACAGACTTTTCCATGTTTTGCTGTTTAGAAAGTAAAGATAAAATACATACGTAAGTACATACAATGGTTTAACAAACCCATATGCAGGAAGAAGGCTTTTTACACTTATTCAGATCGTTGCACATCTAGATATGTACACACACACACTGTTTTTCCTCTTATTTGCAAAGTTATAACCTACATAGTTGGCAGACACCAGGCTTGACAGCAGTAAGTATTTTGACAGTAAAAATCAGGATACAGATACTGATTATCTGTAATCAGATGCTCTCCGGTGGTTAAACAGGGTTACTGCAAATTAGAAGTAAAATTAATGCTGACGGTTTGTTTTTTTTTTCTGAAATTGTGTATTTGAAAAGGAACAGTGATGTTCCCGGTTGGAAAATAATACCAGAAATATTTATGGTTGAGTACCATCCAGTTACAGAGCAATGATGTTCCTCACAACAGAATGAAATTGTGAATGGAATGATGTGAAAGAAGATGATCCTAAAAACCTGGTAGCTCCCAACCAGAGACAAGAGGCAGAGCAAACTTACCTCACCAGCACTGTGGCTGCGTTGCCGAGTTAAGTGCTGCCGATGGACTAAAGCACTGGTAGGCCTGCTGCTCTGCAAGGGAAGCCGAGGGTCAATGAACGTGGTCGTGCGGGAATTGTGGTCGACAAAGAAAGCCTAGAGAAAAAAAAGAAGTAAGAATTTATAGTCAACCATCTGTATCACAAGACTACTCAACAACCAAAGAGTTAAACGCCTAAGGTTAACGTGCATTAAAGGCTCTAGGATTCAGCCTCTGATGTCAGGCTTTGGAAATTCTTTCTCATGTTCCTGTGGCTCACATTACTCTTCAGCAGAAGAAGGATAACAGTTTTTCAACTCACTGGAGGGATGAATTCTTTAATACCTTATTTCATTCATCCCTTTAAAGTCCTTCAAAATCTTCAGCTGACCAGCATCAGAAGTTTTATTATGATTGTCAAGAAGAAAAGGCTCAAATATTTAATAAAAGCCATCCTCATGTTTTCTCCCTTTCATTTCCTTACAAGCATCTAAAAAATGTCATTAAGGGGCAAAACCATTCCCCTCTGTGAACTACTTCACGTGTAATTATGAACACAAACTGGTGTGCAAAAGGCAAGTGTACGACTGCATCCTACGCTGCATCGTGTTTACAGGCCAGAAGATGTTTTTGCCACCCTCACGTTGCAACTATTCTATGTTCATCAACTTGAAAAAATGTCAGTTTGGGACAAAAAGAAGCTGGCAACAGGAACTTTTAAAACAGGCAGCTGGTAAGGAACTACCAAGAAGTCCATTCTTTGCTGAAAGCAAAGTCAGGTCACAGGAGCGCATATCCTGGAAAATGAAAACCTCCTGCAGTGCAGTCCAATTCGAACCAAAAACTGTTTCTAAGCCCTGAGATTTAAACTTTTTCCAGTATTAGTGTTGCACTTGGAAACCAGCACTGTTCTATTTCAACATACTTCATCTTTTATTTTCAGTCACAATGCTGGAAATACGGAAATGGCAGAAAAAGATCCAGATTTTGAGGCGAAGAGTTACAAGAAAGTCACATCTGGTTTGAGGACTTAAATAGTCTGGACCAGCAGAGAGGTGGTTGGGTCTGCTGGAGTCATTTCTATTTGAGATACCAGTGAGGTACTTTGACCACAGTTTCATAAACAATTCAGTCCTGTGGTGTCAGCAAAAGAAACATTCCCATCTTCCTCCACCCTGACCACTTGTTTCATCCCTTGTGCACCCCCCTCCTGCCTTGTGCTGGTACAAGTGTTTGCGTGGCCACACGGTGAACCCTGCTGGGGAACTGGTCCAGGCCAAAATTATTCTCTTTTGTCTGTTTCCTTGCTTCTTCTTCTAACCTCAGTCAGCCCACCAGGGACAAGAGTAGTGCAGAACTGGATCTTATAGCAACCTACAGTATTCATCAAATCATTGTTCAGGCTGCTTAGTAGAGACAGGACAGAGAAAACGGAGTTCTTGTGACTGCCATGAAAGTAAGTAGGCAAACCGGTGTGCCATGCTACACGGCAACTAAATATTGCTGTGGTCAGCGGTGGGAGATAACATTAGTATTTCCCAATCCCAACAAAGGGGAAGTGTATGGAGCTGCAAATTGTGGCTGATGTCTGGCTGGGAGAGACAGGAGGGACACCAAACCTGCAAGACCTCAAAAACATCTCAGAAGAGAGCAGCAAGACTCCTACAGCCATAACAGTGATGGCCTGAACCTAAGATCTGGGCGTGCAAGTGGTGAACCACATCACCTGAACACCAGAGAAGACTTCCCTGTTCTGTTCAGATGAAATAGTTACAAATGTTTAAGTGAAACGGTGTCTCACAATTCACCAACAACACTGCATATCAAAAAACTGTAATTTTAACTGCAACCTTTGAGTGTGATGCATGACTTTTTTTTTTTACCTTGACAAATGGTGCCATCACCTTCACCACAAGAACATGAACATAACAGAACATGAAACCAGAAGAAAAGCAGAAAGAAAGCCAGTCCAAAAGTTTCGTTTCAGGCCTGGCAAATGATTGAAAGAGGCTGCTGCAACGTATCCAGGCATCTGAACTACTTGCTCCTGATTTATAGGTTTACTTCACTTACTAATTATTGGTTGTTTTGTTTGTTTTATACTCATGTATCTACTATTTTTTTCTAGCCTGGACTATGCATATTTCCAAACCGTGAGGGACATTCAGCAAACCAAAGGGTGATTTCATTAAGTCAACACTACACTGTAAAATCACTTAGGAAAAAAAAGTAGCAATTCAATAGCGGAAGTACTATCTACAGTTGCTCTACACAGTTCTTTGATTTAATAGAGCAGTCTAACACTGCATGTAGTGCTCCTTCACACTACATTTAAATAAAGAACTAACCTTAAACACCAAGTTTAAGACAAGCATATCTTATTAACTACGAATGCTTGTAGACCAGCTAGCAGCAGCCTACCCAAAATAGAGCCACAAATACTACTTTAAAGCTTCGCTGAAGACAATCATTAGAGCCTCAAGGTGGATATTGGCACACAGCTCAAAACACAGTGAATCTCTCAATCTCCTCTGCAAAAAATTCCTCTCGTAACACCTGTCTAATTATAATTCATGAATCTATGATGCTTGAAGTGAATGACATAAGGTGAGTAGTGCAAAAACTATATATAGTTTATATATACACTGTAATCTATATATAGTTTATAAATACTGTAATTTATCCATTAAACATGAACAGTTGCCTAAGTTATCTTTCACGTTGAAGTATATGAAGCTTGCTAAAATACCTTTCTTCCTATTCAAGACATTAATAGTCAATTACAATTTCATGGTAGAAAGATTAAAAAAAAAAAAATCAAAAACCTCTTCTAATTTATTATTATTTATTTGAGATGAGGCCAATGGGATGAAGTTCAACAAGATCAAGTGCCAGGTCCTGCACTTCAGCCACAGCAACCCCAAGCAATGCTACAGGCTTGGGGCAGAGTGGTTGGAAGTCCCTGGAAACTTTCAAGGTTGGATCAGGCTCCGTGCACCTGATCAAGCTGTGGATGTCAAACACCACCTCAGCAGGAAAGAATAGCAAGAAAGGAGACATAATTATGTACTGTGGCATGGCTAATAGCTACTTGCTTCTCTTAGCTTATGCTTTAATAAATGCAGGTTCAGTTTTGTTTGGTCTCATCAAACATGTTTCCACATACTGGACATCACTCTCGTTCAACTGCTGAATAAGCTTTCCTACTGGCCACATGCACTGTTTGTGATGAAGACAACTCAACATAAAGAGCATGAATCATGCTGAGCTTAATTCCAAGTGAAGAAATCCCAGTGGGGATTTATTCGGTGCTTCCTCTCACCGATTAACGTTTGTCATAACCCCACTGTTAGCAAACACAACACACGAAAGCCAAAGGCCTAATTTTCTAAATGGGGTACCTATTTAATTCAACTGAAATTGTCATTTTTTCAGGATAGAACCGACCTCTGAAAATCCATACAAACAAACAAGGATGACACAGAACAGAAAAGAGTGAGGGAGGCAGATAACGAGGTTAACATAATCGCACATCCCTAACAGGGTTTCTAAAGGAAAAACACGGTGCTTTCCAAAGTTAATAAATACAAGATGAAAACAATCCTCAAGTTCTTTT
Source organism: Alectoris magna (assembly GCA_030625065.1). Taxonomy (NCBI): domain Eukaryota; kingdom Metazoa; phylum Chordata; class Aves; order Galliformes; family Phasianidae; genus Alectoris; species Alectoris magna. The sequence continues at coordinate 34,665,549 of CM060567.1, forward strand.
TCTAGCCTTCCGTTCAGAATTTGGCTGCAATCTTTTCAAGCATCCAGATCATTATTTATACGGACAGCGTACCAGGACTGATAACATAAGAACTGATAAGCTTAGTGTGCCTGTAGTCCTAATTAGGACTTCTCACACAAACTGATAAGCCTTATCACTTCCTCACATGTTAATCATAGTCTATTTTTAACCTTCCTATCTTCTGCAAAGAAAAACATATTCTAGAAAGCAAGGATACACTGGTTTAAATTTACATTAAAATTGCATTACTATAAAAATGTGTCCGTTATTCTCTGATTTTAAAATATTTTATTATAATTCCAGAAGTAACATTTGTTTTGCAGAACTTGAAACTATTCAAGATCTTCATTAATTAATGAAACTTCCTAGACAGTTTCTGTGTGGTTAACCAATACAGAGTCAACACACCGAGTATCCCCGGGGCTTACTGCAAGTGCAGCAATGTTATCTCAGAATCTGATGAATGCTGGAACTACTTAGCACTTGGGTAGAGGATTCACCTAGGAGAATTGTTACATATCGAAGAAAAAAGACCAAATAATGCACTTAATGAATTTCACTTGAGATGCCGAGGTTGACAGTTAAAGAAGAAAGCTAGTACAAATAACCCAGCATTAACTCAATAAAATTCAATAGATAAAAAAAATTAAGTAAGCTCACATTCAAACTTTCTTCTGAGCGCAAGGGCAAAACTCTAAAGCACTTTACTGACCTGCTTGTATTTCCACACTAAATAATTATTTTCAGAAGAAGTTTTAAAACCTCCAAGGGAATCTAAGTGACCTATTTCAGAGTGAAAAGACTATAGATTTTCTATTACTATTTCTTACACTGATTAATATTTACTTCTCAGTCTCCTTTTCCTCTCGCATAATGTTTTGCCAGCATAGATAAAAAATTCCAATCTTTCCAAAAAGGGGAAAGGAAAAATATGCATCTTCACGTACGTTGGGGAATCATGGGCTTTTATGTTCCTTCTAAGAACAATAAGATGAATCTTAACACTACAGCATCCAAAATTCACACACTGAACAGAGATGTAAGCGTGTCACAGTTACCTTGCCCTGATGGTCATGTTTCATTTCCCAACCTCTTGGCAGCTCCAGCTGTTTGTTAGCAAACATGTTGAGGAAGCCCACCAAATCACGATTATGCTGGTAGCGCTCAAAATGGTGGGTGTCCCGCCGGACTTTGGTGATCATGTGCTTCAAACACGTGTTATTTGTAAACATGCGGTAGGCACTCTGAAAAACATGTAACAACAACAATTTCACTACAAAAGACAACACTTCCTCTCTTAAAAAAAAAAGATTATTTCCAACTATGCAGCAATATCAGAAATTGGACCTTCTTCCGTGGTTTTGAAATAAGCGTTCAATGTTTCGTTTTTGTTTTTTTCTTGATGCATATGAACTTCAGCAAAGTGTAAAATGCACTAATTTGGACTCCATCTACAACACTTGTCCCATGAACTGTGAAGAATAACATTAGAACTGCTTAAAAGGTGAAGATCTCATAGGTATTCTAAGGTTTCTGCAATAACAAGTCAAACATAGTCATGGAACAGTCATAAAGCTGGTAAGGTTTTCTGCAGAACGGAGACATATGCTTGTATAACTTACCACAATCACACATAAATCCATAGATTTTTCAAAAAAGAGGGAATGAAAGAACCCTTTAATTGCAAGCCAATATGTAATTTATCTAATAAAATGAAAATGAAACAGTAAAAAGAGAGCACCGAGGAACAGAGAAAACTTTTAATAGAAGGGAAAAATAAACAGCTTACACTCTTATACTCCAGAAAAAAAAACAGACCACCACACACCAGATCTTTGCCTCAGAGGTGGCAATAGACAGAAGCTAAAACACAGGTCCTTCTATTGCAGTGTGTTGCTACCTAAATCACTCTGTGCTCCTACCTTTGTTCCTTGACCAGAGGTCTTACCTGCCTCTGCCCTGTTTCAAATATTGAAGATAAAGATGCATACTCCAAGTAGAATTTTTCAGATATGCACAGGCATGCATGTCAGAACTGAATTAAAATCTATCGGTAATTAAAAAAAAAACCAAATGGATAATTTACTGATGTGCTTGCAGACAATAAATTATTCATCCATTACACGTCTGTTCACGATATATATTCCTTATGAGAAGGAAAACAGGGAAAAGAGAAAAAGAAAACACATACTAAGATGTCTTCTTGTTCACTGTGATCTCTGAAGTATTTTGATATAAATCAGGTAATTTGGGGGATAGTAATCTTCCCATGAGCAGCAAAACGACCATAAAACAGAAACTCCATTTTCATTAAAAAAAAGTCCGTCGGTCTTTGATGAACATAATAATAAAGCTATTGCTTCAATAAACAAGTCAGTTTGGTATACTAAAAAAGATGCACAGCTGAGTACAAAACAAAAACTTAGAAGGTCTAATGCCAAATAGGACTTCTCTGGCAGCCCACCAACTGCAAGGATGATGAGTGTTTCAAGTTAATCCAGCTTTCCTATGTACTACCAATATTTTACCATCAAACACTGAGCAGTACCTCTGCATGCAAAACATCTATATATATAAAGATGTATTTATGAAAGTCTTTCACCTGTACAGACTGTACTCACAGGGTTAGAATGCAGCACTGTAAAGAACTCTGGGCTGATAAGAAATTTCACAGGGGGAGACTGGAGCAACAAAGTAAGCCTGGATCTGGAGGTAGAGTGAGGCAGCACATTCTCTCTTCGAAAATCTAACAGCAAAGTGAATGACAATTCACAACTCCAGTAATAAATATTACCAAAACACTACTGCAAACAACTACATTGATTAGTTACACAAAAAAGAAAAACACTGGGTATACAATTGTATTGGTTTCATTACCCACGTAAGTGCACCCAAAATTCTTCTAATAACAGAATTTGTACTTAGAAGATCTAATTTGTCGCTCTTGGTGAAAAATCATTTAATAATAATTTTTAAAAGTACTTCTATTATTTTGGTTACCAACCACATGCCAATATATAAATTGCAAAGAAGGTCCCTGTGTCAAGCCTACAATGCTGTATTGGAGCTGTTATTGTATAAATGCTGACCAATTCACACAGAAGTCATTGCATGCTTAAAAATGTTTCAATCTTTCTTCCTTAAAAAGCAAAATAAATTCAAAAGTCAATGCCAATAATTCAGCTCTGATCCTCACACAGTACTTAAAATATTTAAGCAGCTTATGTAAGTGAAAAACAGGTTGCCACAGAAGTACCTTTCACATTCAACTCTGAGTAAACATTTGGGTCTTCTCCTAGCAACTATTTAAGTGTGCTGATTTCTCAACAGTATCAGGAACTGAAACTACATAATGTGTAATATTTTCTAGAATGTTATTCTCCTAACCACCTTTGAAAATCAATAGCATGTTTGGACGCACATTTTAAAGTAACTGAAAAAGTGTAAATTCAGACTGCATCTCCAGTGATTTTACTCCAAAATGTATGCCATCTTCTACACATCACTGTTTCTTTCTTTTATATATCATGGTATTTGCACAGTTCCCCATCAAATGAACATTAATCACATAAAACACAGCTACCATGGATATGAAAGAATAACCCCCAGGCAGAGAAACAAGAAGAAAGGCAGTGAATGAAACTCTAAGGGAAAAAATAAGAATAAAAAGAATTCAAAACCTGGATGACTAAATACTATGGGGAAAAAAAGGGAATAAGGGATCTAAAGAAGTTCATTTGCACATAAGAGGAAAATGGAAAATGGAAAGGTAATAAGTAAAGGGAAAGTAAGGAAGGAAAAAAAAAGAATTTGAAAAACCAGTCCTAAAACAGCACACTCCCAAATGCTCCTATGTGTATGGAGTGACAGGAGTGTACCATGAGGATTCCTGAAGCTCTACCTGAATATCTGGGCTGGGAGTGTCATCCAGCAACTTGGTACAAAACTTGTGTGTGTAACGATCACCTCTCACATCCTGGAAGATGCTGGGGCATGCTACTCACAGGTCCACTGTCTTAGATGGGTAATCTGGAAACCAGGATGTGTCAACTGGGTGGTTTTGTGTTTTTTTTTGCAGTTGAGAGGCTTGCTAATTTGTTTTATGAAAGGCTTATTCAGTAGAATCTGCTGATTAGGCTGAATTTGCTTTAAATTGATTTGTTAGAGGCACAACAAACCATCTAGCTGCTTCTGCAAAGGCCCAAACAGCACATGAACAAAGAAAAGGAAAAGGCTTGGGTAGAATTAAAGAATAAGAATATAGAAAGGGCATTTGGCCAAATCACAGGTCCTGCAGTGACCTGAAATGCAAGAATGATTATTGCTTGGGCAACAGATGAGCTAAGAAAGGAGGATTATGGGAGAATACAATGAGAATCTGCAGACAAAGAACAGAATGACACACAACTACAGAAGAGACTGGATGACTAACAAGGTAACTTTATACATTTATTAGTAAATTTGCAGTAGGACTATCAACAAGGAGAAAATTGCATAGCCAGAGGAAAATTAAGGAATGATGGTAAAAGTGTATTTTAAAAAGGTCCTTCCTTATGTCTTCATTTGGAGAGTTAACACCAGGTAGATGATCAATAACTAAGGATCGGGAGAAGAAAGAATTCTAGTCCTTTCTTGCCCTGTACTATAACATTACAGAATGTGGCAGCCCATTAAATTTGTAACTCAGACTAAACTATTTTATACTCTTTCTCTGCTAATGTCCTACCTATGTTTTTACCCAGCCAGACACTGACAGAAAAAGGCTCTGACTCTCACATTCATCTCCTCAGCACATCAAACTGGTTGTGCCATAATCTTAAAAAACTAGACAGCAATGAAAAAAAATTGTGACCCAGATGTTCAGGAGCAGAAAGTATGTCCTGCTCTATGTCAATAACTAAATCACCCGCAAGATGAACGCTCCCTTTAGAGATTTTTTTGTTTTTACCTGCATTAGAATGGTGAAAGTCAGTTTCCTCTCCAGCTCCATCCACTGCACTTGCCTGCTCTTCAGGCCTGTCATTAGTCATTGTTCGGCGGATGCTCTGATACCTAGGGTTAGAAAACTGGACTATATATGTAGTATATGGTAAATATGATCCAACTCGAGCTCTGAGGGACTCTAGTAATAAAGTTAGGCTTGCCCCACTTTTCTGCCATGTAGGTTAACATATACTGACCTCTTTTAGTATTATAAGCACCTTGAATTTCTGAACATCATTAGTATATTTTTGTTAGCTCTTAAACACAGGTGAAATACAATAGGTTCAGAATCCCACATGCAATCTAAAAGGAACAGCCACATAAAAATAAATATACATGGCCAGCTGCAGTAGCAAGTGGGACCTAGTCTTCGTGCTCTGTCTTACAGTGATAAATGAAGTTTTGCAAACACACAATTCACAAACAATAACGGTAACTCTTACCGGCGATTCAGCTGTTCCATTTGCTGTATGGAATTTGACCTCTGGAGAATCTGTGGGGCTGGAGGGGCTGTGGGTCGCTGCCAAGTTGTTGTCCTGTTCACGTGGTCAACATAAAATATCCGTCCATGGCTGTCAATTCGAGCCTCCCAGTCTACGTAGTAATAAAATACTGTGAGCTACAGGGAGTCTGTGGTTTATTTCAGCATTTGTTTTACTTTTTTGTTGTATCTTTTACAGGATTTTAGCAGAAAACTTTCTCACTGAAGGGCTAAAAGACACAGCTTTTTCCTGATTTTATCCCCTAAGTCAAACTCTCCGAACTCTCCATGGATTCTATGGAACCCATATGTAACAGCATAGAGAAATTAATAAAAATGAGCCCTCAATAAACAGTGATTGTCCTAGATTAAATATATTTAATCTAATTCTCTTGGACTAAAGCATTTAAAGATGAGATCTCTGAGCCTTATTCGAGCACAATAAGCCAATGCCCAAATGCCAAAAAATCTTGCAAAGCCTGACACCTGTCATTGATTTTCCCCAGCTAAAAGTAGCAGTAATGGAACAGATGCCAGTGCTCTTCCTGGGTGTTGTATGTACCTATGATATAAATAAGCAGCATTGCCAGAGAAAATGAACAATTATAGCTATCAAACACCTTCATATGCCAAATGCATGTTCCAGAATTGCAGATCCTGCAATTATCATAGCAAATTCACCTTGTTGTGCAAGCAGAAACTATAATGCTGGTTTTGCTACACAAACTACAAACAACTTTACAAGTCTGGCACTGACCATGATGGTCTCCTGCAGCTGGTGTTACAAAAGACCAGAATACGGTATCAGTAACTACTGTAAAATGGGAACCGATGTTTTATTAATAATATCTAACATTCAATCACGTTGAAATAAAGAAGATGTCAAGTCCACATGGAAACTTCAGTAACCGCAGGAATATTAAAAAAAAAACCAAACATGGGCAGGCAACCAATTGTAAATGACGGCTGCTTTGCAAGGTAAGAAGACACAGAAGTATCTTTATGGAGAGAGAAAAAATGAAATTCTACTTTCAGCTACTGCAAAGTGACAGCCATAAAACCTCAGGCTGCATGTGCGCTCTGACTTATGTCAACAACTGGAGGTAGCTAAGCGGCTCGCTGCATGACGATGTCGGGTCTGAGCTGAATCACAAAGAAGATTAAAAAAAGACAGGTTTTGAGATGAACGGAAGGTGCCCTATCTGCATGACTGCTGTGTAATTCAGTCTGCCACGGTGCAGTTACTCTTATTTCTCTATGGTGTACGATCAGAACAGCCTATTAGTGAATGAAGTATGATTACTGTAAATGACCTACGTAGAAAAGTAAATTTGGAGCAAGAAAAGCAACACAGTGGGATAGGAATAAAGGCAGTTGTTTTAAGGCATAAATTTCAAGTCCAGGAGAAAACAAACGTGTTGACATCATCTTTCTCCAAATGCACATTAAAAACCTACAATTTTGCATTAGGTAGTAAATTAAAAGTTCAAAAGAAACAAAATTGCATCAATGCAAAGGATATGGACTCATCACCGCACTTGCTACTCAACATGTAATACGCATCGAAGTTACTCCAAAAGAAGAAAAATAATTTAATTTCTAACTCACAAAACCAAACACTTCAGCATGCTCTGAAGAGCCTTTGGTTTTTCCTCTCCATAAAAAAAAAAAAAAAAAAAAAAAAGACAGAAACAGATGCTCCAGAGCAAAGATCTCATTTCAAAAGATCGGTATCTACCTACTGATGAAATAAAAATACACACATTTGGTTACCCTGCTCAGATTTCAAACCCTTACATACTGTACAGCAGTAGACCGTTCTCTTGTGGTGATTATGTATCTCCAGTTCCAACAGTCATCGCTTCTCTAATGTGTTTGAGGAAGAAAAGAAGTTTGCCTTCATTCATCTTTAAATACACACGCCTCAACAACTGCGCAATGGGTCCTGAAGTAAATGAAGCACCTCCATCGCTATTGTGACGGACAAGGGTATTTTCCCATAGTGGAACTGTTGCTACCAACAGTGTTACAAAGAACTTAGCTTGCTGAACTGCAAATCTGTATTTAATCAAGGGTGTGTCATGTTATTTGTTGATCTTTGCGTAGGAATGCTAAAGCATAGTGTTACATGTTCTAGACAGACATACTAGGTACATCTTGCTGTAGAGAGCTGCTCTGGGCAGAGTTTCAGGGAGAAAAACGAAATCTTGGAAACAATTAGTATTTAAGATTTCATTCACAGTAACAGATGAATGATTACCGTAACTGTGGCACTGGGCTTTGATTTTAAAGGTGTGTGTGCTGGTGTGTAACCATTTATATGCCTGTGTGTGACTGTGTAAAATCCCAGCCAGTGTCAGAAATGTTACAATTCCACACAGCCAAACCCTCTCCATTAACATTACAATATGTTTCCCAAGTAGATATTGTAGTGCACAGCTTGCCTCTGAAACACACAACCACGGTACTATAGAGGTTATCTCCATGCATTCCTAACTTATTACATCTGATCTTCCACAAAGTTCTCTCTCCTCTTCAGTGTGAAAATGATAAAAATTCAAATGAAGTATATGTCTCCCAGGCACTCTTCCGTGAAAATTAATTCTGGTTTATTGAGGCAGCAGTTAATTAACTTCAGGATCTGTGCAGACGACTAATTTGTTATATGCACTGCTTATAAGAGAACCAGCAGGGAGCACAATATTCTCATCACCCTAACATTCCAATGCATGTTTCTATCTGTGTGCTGCTACAAGGCTCTTCACAGTCACCCTCTCCAATTAGAAGGCAAACTCAGTCCCTTTTCACGCAGTGGATTTGGGTTCTACTCATTTTACATTAAATATCTGAATTCCTGGCTTCTTTACAATCATAAAGCTTTGTCACTGACTTCGCTGGGCCAAAGTTTGATTTTTTCTTTCTTTTGCAAAGTCATTTCCCCCTTAGTTGTGTACATTTGTTAATCCTTTCCACCTTTTTAGGTGTCTAATACTAAACAGATCATCACTGCTCCAAGTTTAATCAAATGCATCAGTTCAAAATTGGGAAAAATGTATTTTCCATATATATTAAAGAAACAACAATTCCTCAGTCAATTTAGCTCATCCAACAACTGCATAACATCCAAGTTTATTCAAAAGCCTTGACAGTGCCTCAGAAAATGCAAGGAAAACACGATTCATGTAATATGTGAAGACAGAAAGATGTTATTTGTTTCTTTGCATATCATCACTACACATGACATACTCGTAGATTTCAGTGTGCTCGGTATCTTCCCCGAGTGCCTCACAAAGCCCGTCACCTCACCTCCCTCATCACTCGCTCCGCATTTTGAAAAGGCAGCATCACGCCTTCCTAATATTCTGCAAATTTTGCTTAGCAAGTCTGTATACATCAGGTATAATTATCATCACGCATCCTGATAGTTTGCAGACTGAGCACAATGCCTTCCATGGGAACAGCACTACATTTAATCATCATCCTTCCTCATTTAGAGCTACTCAGATGTTCACTTGCAGTTCTCGCATTTAAAAAGGAAACATAATGAGATCTCATTAATGGCATTCTGGCAGCTTATGCCTCCATTAAATTATGAGGAACCTACTTGGTGGTAGCGCCTCATCCACTCGCTGGTACCGGCTAACATCCTGACGTACTGAAGGCAGTGACCTCAAGGGCTGATGGCCATTGGCTTGAGCACCTAGAATCAAAATGCCCACAAATTATGTCTCAATCAATGCGAGGAAAACCTACAATGCTCATTGATTTTCCTTGGTGTAGCAACACTGATTAGCTAGGATCTGACGGATTACTAGGATCTGACTACTAGTAAAGAGTTTTAAATGTCTAGAAAATGATGTAAAAGAATGGGTTGTATTGTATTTGTTATTTTATTACCAAAACTATTCTTTCCAAATCAAAGAGTTGCTTATGGGGGGAAGAAATGAATAGACCTATGATTTCTCTCCCGTAGAAAGGTATAGCCATAACCAATACAGAAGTAAACATACTTGCAGGGTTTAACGAAGAGAATTTATTTGTGCTTACCTCATTCCCCCTCTCCCCCCCCCCCCCCCCCCCCACCTTCTAACAGCATCACAGCTAGTGCTCTCTGAGATTTCTGGCACAGAATTTGGCACTCAAAAGTGAAAAAATAATTTGCTCTTCAAGATTATTAATTTTCAACAAACTTTTAGGACAAATATGATTTACTACAAACATGCCCAGAACAGGATGTACTTCAAAGACAGGAAGATTAACCCAAAACATCTGAAATGTTATTAAAAAGAGGCATCCAGAAATCCAACTTGGTCGCATGCACTTGATCGCACCCACTTCAATCCCTGAAGAAAGGGAATGGGTGACAAAAAGTGAAATTCGCTTGAAATAAATCTACTATGGACACAAGCCAATTTTCAGTGATCTTAGTGAGATGCAAAATCCTCAACTGTTAAAATAATCTTACAATTGGGAATAGCTTTACAGTCTTGAGTCATGCGCTCCTCTCTACCCATGACTCTTGCTGTGCTAGGATGTGCCAATACAGCTAATAAACTGAAAAGGGTAAGACAGTAGCTGAGGTGTGACTAAAATAACTCTTTTGTTAGTTTTTATTTTTTAACTATCCTTATGTGCTTATATACATATTTTCTTCTCCCTACAAATACGCTGAAGAAAAAATCTAAGCATGAATGCTAGATTACATTATATAGTTTTGGGATCCATCTATGACACCCCAATTGACATTTTGATTAGCAAGCAAGATAATATCGTGAGATACTTTCATCCTCTTCGTTCTCCTTCTCAATACTCTCTCAAATGTCTTGCTTTGAAATATTTCAGTTTTGATGGTTTTTGTTACATCGAAACCCGAGAGTCTCTTAAACAAAGCCATGTCTCGAAGGAAGACAAATCTTGAAGGATAATGAAATTGAGAAATCAAGAACTTTATTTTCAGATGTTTGCTTTTAAATAATATTTTTGACTGCAGAAAGGTCACTTCATAAAGTGCCTCCTACAGTTGTTACCTCCAGTAGCTCCTTCAACTTCTGCCGTGGCACCCTCACAAGCTGCTTGGGCTCCTTCCGTTTCTTCATCCTGAGACTGGCTATTGGCAGCCGCTGCCTGCAGGCTTCTTCTTCTTTGCCAGATTTCTGCATCCTCTTGGTCTTGTAATTCACCTCCCTCAGCCTCCTGTACTTCCCCCTGAGGTAACTGTACCGCAGGCAAAGAACCAGAAGTACTTGGAGAGTCCTGTGTTTCAGCAACTGGCTCAGTCCTGGCCACATCAGTGGCACAAGCTCCCTCTTCCTCTTCCTGAGAAGAAAATGCTGGAGTCTCAGGAAACCTAGCACTTTCAAAAGAACAGCGCATTTCAACTGAGGAACGTCGCACAGTTGCACTTTCATTACAAGAGCTGTCTGCCCCTTCCACATCACTCTCCCCTTCCTGTCGGGTGCTAGCCTCGCTGACACTTTCTGTGCGAGCAGGATCACTCTGCTCCGTTTCTGATGACAGCTGGGAAGGTTCAGACCCTTGATCAACAGATTCTGTCTCACTAGCACCCCTTCTGCTCCCAGCAGCAGCATCGGCAGCTCCTGCATCTGTACTACTGGGAGGCTGCTCTGCCTCCTGCACAGCATACGAGTCGCTACCAGCCTGGTCTGCCGGTGTTTCACTCTGAGAACCTTGCAGGCTTTCACCTTCAACTAACTGCGACGGTGGAAGCTCTGGGAGACTCTCTGGCTGGTCACCAGTTGAGGGCAAAGGAGCTTCAGAGGCTGAAACATTTCCATTCTCTGCAGGCCCTTGTGTTACCTGATCTGATGAGTAACTTAAACCATTTCTTTCAACGTTTCTTGTAGCACCATTAAGCATTACTAAGCCACCATCATCTTCCAAGGAAGATGGAAAGCCTAGGTCTTGATGTAGCTCATGCTCCTCCTCATCTGAGTCAATGTGAAGCATTGCATTAAGTCTTGTGTCAGTAGGGAAGCTACTCCTCAGTTTTGGGGAGGCTCCACGTGGACGCTCGCCACAGGCAGACGTCCCAGGTCTGGGATGATTATTGTGTTCTATTGCATCCAGATAGTCATTCAGCGAGTCCTGGCGACCTCTTGTAGGTGACGATCTTGAAGCACCAGAGGTTAACTCATCCTGATCTGTTTCTAGTGTTGTACTAGTCCTTAAAGGATGTCTCTGGATTGTTTCTCCGGAAGATTCCTCAAGGACTGGACCGTTGGAACACACAGTGGAAGTATCGTGATGTCCTGCTGGCATGTCCTCATCATCAGAGGGGCTGCCCAAGTCTCCATTTACAGAGTTCACTCCTAGCAAAGTGCCAACTGTTTCTGGTGAAGCATCTACAGGGACACAAAGATTGAATGTGAAATACGAAATGCAGCTCATTCTACTTTTGCAGCATCACAGAAGGGATATAAAAATACACATCTTTTAAGAGGTAGGCTTATTTTAATCAGACAAATAAGTGAAGAAAATACAGTTAAAACAATGCGGATATCTACAGTACCATAACAGCAATCACAGAATTTTCTCTGTACAAATCTATCCCAGCCTTCAGCAAAATTTCACAGGTATAAAACATTACTTCCATTTTGCTTTCAAAAGACACCGCATTGCCAATCGTCTTGCCAAACTGTCTGTAAAACCAGCCTCACCAAAAAAGGAACCAGTTTTCTACAGCACCTCTCTTATACCCAGAGGTGGGATTTATATAAAACTAGTTGTCCTTAGCAGCATGCAAGCCAACATCCGAGACCACATTAAAAATCACAAACTGGGCACAGATATCAAATTCTATACACCACAGTTATTTCGAGCAAATCAGACTTTTCTACTGTAAGGAATGGGAATCTACCCAGGATAAATGGATGAATGTTGGTGTTTTGGAAATATAATCTCCAAAGTCGTATCCAAAATATCTAAAATATGCATCCCACAAGCAAAAAGCAATAACAGAGGCCCCACAACCAAATGAGACGCTTAATTTTGATAGGTAACCTTAGAAATACAAATATTTGTAAATTCTCTTCATGTAACTGTTTGGAGACCCAGGTCACTGCCAAATTCTCACCTTCATGAACAGAAGATGTAATTTCCACTTTGAACTGAAGATATCCACTTACATGATCCGCTGGGAGCCTTCTGCCAAGATTATAGCTGAGAATCTGCTCTCTGCAAAAATAAAGGTATGGTTGGCTTTGGGGTTGTTTGGTGTTTTTTTTTGTCTCTTGCTTGTTTTTTTCACATTTTAACCAGTTTTATTTTTCCAACGTTTTGTATGAGAAGTGCTTATCAGGTAGAGTCAGTGTGATAGAAGGTAACTTCTACTGCACTTTTAAAACTAACCACATAGACTGGCTTGTGTGGAAAAGCACAAACATCAACAATGGCATAACATATTGTTTGTTAACACATAAAAGAGCCAAACAAACGGCTATATTTTTCAAATATATGTCGTGTTCCAGGAATTCTCACACATTTCTAGATCTGCTTTTAATTCTAAAACAAACCACGCTGAGAAGGATCTTTTTTCTTTACCTTCTCCTCCCTCCAACAAAAAAAATTGTTTTATTATCAACAAAAACCTTTACTTTTTGAAAGTCTTCTGCCCCCTTGTGGATTCTATCGTAAAACAAAACAAAACAAAAGCCAAATAACTTCTTCACATTTTAGTTCTCATTCAATAAAGCACATCTGTATCTGACTAAACACGATGTTATTTAGAAGAGCTTTAAATGCTCAGTTTTCACATCAAATACTTTAAGTGCTATTGACTTCAGCAGGACTGAGACTTGATTAGGTACCTGTATCAGCTTTAAACTCCAGATAAGATCCTAGATTTTTACTATGCACTGCCAGAATTTACAGCTCCAATCACCTTCCACACACCTGACACAGCTGAAGAGAAAGGAGGGGGCTGCTGAAAACCTCCATGGGAAATCAGTTCTATTTATGCAATTACATTTGTACTGGTACAAACACCTCTACTGAGAGCATTCTTACTACAACAAGTGACGGACTGAACGGCAACTCCCGAGATAAACTGCAGCAGTTAAGCTGCAAACATCACCTTGAGCAAAAAAAGCCCTGAGTGGATAACTTAAGGCAAGGCAGCCTCCCCACACTGCTCTACAGAATACATGACTTCTAATCATCACAGTTGTGTTTCTTGAATCTGCGTCACAGATTCACTGCTCAGTAATCCAATTGTAATTCTTCAGTTATTCATGGGAGTGTCCTCAGAAGATTGCTGGTTAAGATTTCCACATCTTTTACATAAGATTTACAATGCAATAGGCAATACAAGATCAGAGAAAGCCATGACATAAATAATGTCTGCTGTAGACTGAGCTAAATCAATATTCAATCATGCTTACGTCTGGTATTTTCCATGGAATTTGAGGAGACATTGGCCATCTCACTATGAAAACTTCTAAGCTCTACCAACAGTTAAAAGGTAGGCCAAATTCTATTGCAATCCGCCTAGAAATAAGTTCTAAAAAGTTCTGGACTTCATCTTTTCATTCATACTGATACATGCAAAGGCAAGTTAAACATACGGTGTACTGTAATTCCTTTGATTTATGTATTTCAAGCTCACACTTTAATCCAGTAGAGGATTTCAATTGTTACTGACATCGTAAAAACAAAGAGTTAGAGGGTGATTACGTTTCACTCACTTGACCAAAAATAAAATAAGAGAACGATAACAACTGATTGTATACATGGTACAGTTCTACTTCATGTCTGTATTGCCCACTCCTTTCCTTTGCACGACTTCCGGTGAAAGACTGTCCTTAGCATATCTAGGAAAACAGGTACCTGACAAGTGACTGGTATAAAAAAAAAAAACATAAAGAGGCAAATAAACTACAGATAAATAGGCAAAACCACCTTTAAGAATGATTTAATGTTAGTTTTAACATCAGCGTGGCAAAACAAAACTGAATACTTACCTACATTCCTGCTACATATTTATTATACTGCCTTTCCTATTCTAAACAGAAGGATGGAGAAGAAAACAGGAAACGTCTTCCAGAATTTTGGTTTGAAAAAAACAAACAAGGACAAATGTAGCAAACAGGCTTTACTTCTCACTGCTAAGAATTCCAGAGTATATCCCAAAACATTTTAGGATACAGCATGGAAATGAAATCCCTGAACTAGGTCTTGAAATCAGCGTCATTCTCCTACTTTTGAGTGTCTGGTAGTGTGCAAATTTATTAGAAAAAGCTGCTTTCTCCAACATATTATAAGTTGCTGAAACTCAGAGATGAGGCATTTCTTACTAAAGTTAAATTGTATGCACTAAAGCAGAGCTTTTTCTCTCTCTTTTTTTTTAAAAATAAATTATCAGAAGACATCATCAGAATCTTAAGCTGCTCTTACAATTTTATTCTTACTTTACTTACCAGTGTAACCACCACTTTGGAAACTTAAAGCTGAAAACTGTTTTCAAACTGAATTTGCTTTTCTCCAGTTATGCAACTTGTTACTTTGATGAGAATATCTGTGAAAAAGGAGGCCAGTTGTTTATATCCTGCTTTTTGTGCAAAAGCTTGGTGATGCTGCCATTCCCTTAATCTCTCAAGGAAGAATACAGTCATTTTCTTTTACCGTCATTTCTCACGGGCTTCATCCAGTGGCCATTTAAGATTAACGGCAACTCCTTAGCTTTGAGTTAGGTCCTAATACAAAATACATTGGAACAATTCTGTTCCTCTCTTTGTCTTTTGAGAAATTATTTTTTTTTTAAGCTGCCAAACAAAACACACAACTGAGAAAAGATTCTGACAAAACAACAAAGCCTGCACTTACTACATTCTCTTATATGTAAAATCACACATTTGCATACACTGCTGCACCTCTTGCAGACCTCCAACCATTTGCATCACCTCTGCAAAATATCACAGTGCCTATGCACCAAGTCCCAGGTTCTTTCGGGTGTGCACTGTTCTCCAACGGCCTGCTTTGATCATCCACTTGACTGTACTGAACCTACTCCAGTAATCATCTCGAAGTATAAAACACCTTAGAAATTTTCAAGTGAGTTTCTTCTTTAAACCATAACAGATAGCTACCCAAAAAAATGAACAATTTTTTAAAAATAGACAAATTTTGAGTCCCGTCAGTGCTCTACTCATAGCATGAGGCAATTTTTATTTGTTAGTACCACCTGCACTGAAAAATAAAGATTCACCGCCTTGCAGTTCTGACCAACTAGTTGAATAGATATAAAATCTCTCGCTGTTATACTGACAATTAAAAATAATTGAGTTACAAAAGTGAGAAAATAAAAACTTGCTTGTTCTAAGAAATTTGCACACAATCATATAGTGTTGTGATGATAATGCTCTGCTTCTACGTTGGCGAGCCATAGGGTAACATTTTTGTGATGGTAACAATTTTTTGTGTAGAGATACCAGAGTTGGAAACAAATTACAGAGAAACGTACATGCAAACACACACACATGCATTTAGAATGGGGTAAGAAGCACCACCATCTTCCAATTAGGCAGTAAGGATATTAAAATTCCTACTAAATTTCTTACTACTGTTGCAATACAAATTGTGGCTGTGCCAGTAAGCCAGAAAGGCTGCTCTGTGCCAGCAACCTAGAAGTTGAGTCTCCCTCAAGCATTAAGGATGTATTTATTTACCCAATTGCATGTCTCTCCAACAGTCTCTGAACTGGTATGGTTAACTTCCCAAGAAAGCGTTTGATGATTGGACGGCTCTTGGCAAATTTGTCTTTAACTTCAATTTCCAGGACATCTGTTAGAAGTGCAACAAAAGAATATTTCTGGAAGGAAAGAACATATTTGACATGATATCAATATACCTTTATTCAGAAAGCACGTATGCAATTACTACTAGCTTGCAGTGAACTCTGACAGCATTAACTGAGGACCTATAGTGTTTTCCACACTGTAAAATAACGCCAACACCATCATTAAGCAATGTATTTTTGCATATGTAACTAGCCACTCAGAAAGCAAACACCTTTTTACCACTCCTAGAAAATATAGTCTCAGTAAGAAGATGCACTGGACAAAAGTACTTGGATGGTCCCGTTCTGAAAGCAGAACGCAATGCATCCTAGTGGTTGCTTCAAGATGGATAGTAGAAATAACAAAGAGAAGACGTCTTCACTGTACACTATTATAGTACAGAAGACCAGCAGGGTCAATGCAAAAGAAATGAGAGTTTCATTCCAGTCCGCATTTAGCGAATTTTCCTTCCAACATCCTGTTCTGTGGTAATTTTTAGTATGTGTTACAGGATATCAGAGGGGCAATTTCCAGGCCGTAGTTTCATAAGCACTGAAAATAAAGAAGGATAATTTTCTGTAGATTTTCACTCCAAAGTTCAAAAATTTTCCCAATAAACTTCAACAGTTATTCCTTTATACAAGATGGCATCAATTTATTAAAAAAAAATGTGATGCCTGGTAAGGTCTCCCTTCCACCATCCCCTTCGAGGGAACACTGTCACAGTCACTCTCTTCAGCCTAGCATCAAATTTCCTTATGTTTATGAATAATTCATACTTGACATCTGTGCTGTTCTGCCAATCCTGCTTGCAAATGGTCAAGATACAACAGCGATACTGGGCACGCATGTGAGCAGCCATGTCAGCAGGGATGCACACATACATGTAACGCGATGACAAATTCTACTAGGAAAGCAGGCTGAGGAACTTCCAGATTTAAAAAAAAAAAAAAAGTCAAACAAAAAAGCATGGGAAAAATCTGCTGAAAAGTCAAAGTCATCTGTTACACTTCCACTTCACCTTTAAGATCTTCGAGAAAATCAAAAGCTGAATACAACATAATGAGCACCTAGCTAGCTAGATGATAATGTAGTGAAGAAGAAACAAAAGAAGGAACAACTCTTCAGCTCAGCTGCAGACATCGGCTAAAAATGTTCAAAACCAGTAATTAAAATAGGTCAGGAATAAAAACCAAAAAGCATTATCATGCAGGGCAGAGCTGTGATAAACACGACTTAAAATCTGTCTCTCAGTTTGCTACAAATTATTTTGTAGGAAGGAGTAGGTGTAAAACTGAATCAATTCTGCACCGCTAGGACGGCACATGCAATGAGATCATAAGCTGGTATCATCAGAGATTGCTACAGGGAAGACACAGCAGTTAAAGCAAGCTGATATACTGCGTGCACCAGTGAACATCATCACTTTTCTAATAAGCTTCAAAAAAACAAGGAGAACAGGAGAAAAAAAGAGGAAAATACAAGAATAGTTTTTCTTCCTATTAACTGAACAAAGAAACAAACGGATAGAAAGATGAGGGATCTATTTAGAGACAAAAACTTCTACTTTTCAAGATCTTCAGTCTTCCACAAATCCAGAGTCTTTCCCACAACCAAATACCCCAGAGCAGCGCTAATGCTGGCCCTGCTCTGTTCTTTTTAACTGTCCATTTGATTTAATTATAATTTATGGAAGCACCCTCCAAATCCAGCTCAATTTTCCAATCTTCCTAAAGAAAATAGTAACATTCAAACACAGCATAGGCATCTGCTCCTTAAAAAACATGCACAGACCAAAGAAGGCTGCTAGCCAGTCCTGAAACATTTACAAACTATTGCCAGTTTTCCACATAAGCACTTCAAAGATGTGGCCTTGCTCTTCGCTGCTCAGAGGGTTAGAGGTAGTTCAAGTTCCTTCTCTGAGACCTGCTCAGCTCACCCAATATCAATAAATCTGAAAAACTGGGCTCTGCCCAACAACCTTCTGCCCCCAGTCCTTTCTAAGCTGCACCGCGATGTCTTCCCAGGCTTTCCCTTCCACAACAGCACACACAGAGTACACGCCAAAGAACATCCACTCTGCCTGGCAAAATTGAATGCTTGCCACTTGCTATGCACAATAAGGATATCATTTCCAAATGAGCAGTCATTGCCATCACGAGGCATAAATGCCCACTTACTTATTGTACCTTTTCTTAAAGAGTCGTTTCACAACATATGATTCATTTTAATTAATTTATTTTTTGCAATTTCAAGTGATCTACTGGGCTGCTGAGTGATTCCAACTCTTTTTAGCAGAGAAGCGAATGGAAAACCTCACAGTCGTACAGCTTAAACACAGGGCATAAACACACAGATGATAGCTGTTTCTATCCAACAACAGGGTTCCTAAAATTACTACAATTTCTGTGTCAGTTTAAATAGCTAGCTACAAAATAAGCTCCCAGCATTCACAGAGTAGAGACTGATGAATAAAGAGAAAATAGAAGCCTGGTACACTGCATCAACTTGCAGACAACTCTCAAAAGGCAATACATTACCTCTCTGTGCCAAACAGGGTTAGTTGTGTTACTGATGATTGTTGATCTTCTTTCCTGACCATGATGAGCAAATGTAGGAAATGTACTTTTCTTGCCCGGCTGGATGGACATCTTTAGATAAGGATCAGGGTTGAAGAACATGCCTTTTTTAAGTCCAACTGCTCTAATGTCTTTAAAGCAAAACAAGGAAGGAAAAAGGAATGGAGTGAATGAAAGCTAGTTCACAAAGGAGGGCATTTTTAAAATATTATCTAGGAAATCGATTCAAGTAAACCACTAAATAATGCAGTTCAAAATTACTCATAGAGTAACTGGATCCAGCTTACAGAAGATGCTTGAAGCAGGAAGTCAAGTGTTTTCCCAAGAGGATATACAGAGGAAAAGCAAGGACATCCTCATTTACATTTTGCCTTCCAGTCATTCCTAAAACAAAACTAGAGCATGAACTTTAAACTGAGGTACAAATGTTTTTCTCAGTATGTAAGGTGTTTCTACCCTAAAACAGCCCAAGTTATCGGCTCACCATACAGTGCTTGCTCTACTTCTGGTTGAAGGGAAGTGGCTAAGATTAAAAAACTTGTATGGGAGGTAATGTAGGGAACTCACGCTTGCTCAAAGCTGAGACTTTGAGAAACTTAACTTCAAATATTCAATATCAAGGTTGTTCTGGATTATGATGCATAATTCCTCTCAACTTGGGAATAGCTATCCCACATAGAAGGAGGAAACGTTTTCTGAAAACGCTTCTTTCTTCCTAGAGAAACCTCACCATCACAGCCCCTGCAACTTAAGTTTCAAGTAATACAGAGAAATTGTCAAAACAAGGCATTCTAATTCTTTCCTGTTCACAACAAGCATTCACAAACAAATCACATCAAAAAAGCCAAAAAACCCACAAACCTGGACATTAAAAGAGTATAGCATGAAACCTAGGAAATAACATCACTGAATCATGGTTCAGATTTGACTTGCCATCATTTAAAGTTTAACACAATTTTATATTTAGAGCTACCGTGCTTGTCTGTTACCACAGTCACACAAGCAGCCAGGACCAGAATGTTCATTTTTGCTTCAAAAATACTTACTTGAAAGATGTTAGACAATTATCTTTCAGCACAACTTGCAAAAAAACAGAATGTTCTCTGATTTGCAAAATAAAAACCCATTAAAGATAAAATGTAGTTAAAAAAAAGAAAAAAAGACACGAAGTCAGCAACAACAAGATGCAGACAAACCACATTCTGGATGAGTAACCAAAAACATTCTGTAGAGTACCTTACAGACCTATAAGTCATTACACTTTTGAATTGAATTTAGGGGAATCCTCAAGTTGAGTCATAACATTCTGTCAAACACAGGTTTTTCAGATTTAACAAAACAATTATTTTGATAGAATATAATATTTCTATCCTGATAACTGCTGCAAGACCACAGCAAGGAACATTTTCTTCAGCTCTACTCCTACAGCCCCTAAATATTACCACTGTCAGCTATTTATTTAGAAGCAATTATTTTAATGTCTTTACTCAAATTGAATATGCTACAGTCACACAAAATTTCCTGTGGAATAAAGTGCTAATCAAAACAAGTGTAGCTGGTAGACAGTGTCTGTCAGCTATTTTTCTGCATGACAGCTTAGCTCTGTTGTAAGAAAACATTTTTTCCTTCTCCTTTTCTTTTTTCTTCCTTGCTTCTCTTTCATAAAAGTGACAAAACCAGATTGCATTGTATTTAGAGGCTACACATTTAGCCATTTTTTCTTTGCTGCACAAACTAGAAATTGTGCAAATTTCTCATGCTGAGATCCATCAGCTCAGTTTCTTTCACTCCCGGAAATTCAAGATTCTGGCTTGTTTTCAAACAGAAGCCAAAAAGAAATGACACCTTTCAAGCCACTAGAGTGTGCTCCTACAGAAGCTAAGGAAGAAGAGCACTCTATTTTTGACATTTTTTAAAACAGCAATTACTTTTCCTTCTTTTCTTTTTTTTTTTTTTTTTGGTAAAAATACTTTTTAAAACATAGATTTCTGTGGGTTTTTGTTGCTGTTTTGTTTTTATACCTGATAGTGTAAAGCTGACTAACTTCCGAGAGTGCTGGGCTCCAGAAGCACCATCATCTGTGCCTTCTACTCCCATCTGAAGGGGAAAAAGAAATAAGAAACCACATACATTTTCATCTGTTTTATACATGTTCAAAGATGAATGTGTAATTAGTAAGTAGTACACAGAAAAACTGTACCAACTACTGCCTATTACCATGGACAGACAAAGCGGTAGTATCCATTCCTAGAAAAGCATGTATGAGTTAGGCTAATTGTTGTTAATAAATTCATCCTTGGTATTTTCCAAACAGACAATCAATCACAGAAAGGAAAACCCTATTTTTTTTATTGGTTTCACTTTTGTGAAATAAAATCAACGGTACGGACTGGTAATATGTATGAAAGCACAAGTAGTCAGGGACAGCAGGCAAAACGTTTGTCACTTTTCACGAGAAGGCAATTTACTTCACAATAAAAATGGCAAAGAGATCAAAAAGTCTAAAGAAAGCCTTCAGATTTAGGAAAGTTTTTCTAAACGGAGAATTGCATCAAATATACAGATATGAATGTAATCTAAATGCTACGCTTACACTGCACAGATTTTCAGGTTTGGTTTCTACAGAAATCCCTGATTTGGTAAAGCGCTACTTAAAAACACATGTATTAATGTCTAAATAGCTATATCCACTGAACAGTCCTTTCAATTGACAGAAGAATTTCTCTCAAGGCAGAGATGTGCATCCAGCTGAATAATCTAACATAAAAACATCAACGGAGCTGTATTTGAAGTCAAATGGCTCTTTACACAGGCAGTGTACCCCCGCCCAGCCAGAAGAGATTACAGTCTGCTGAAAAAGCTTCATCCAAACTATAGTAGCAATGCATAGTTGTGATAAAACAGGAAGTCACCTGATCTATCAAACAAAATAAGCTGAATACAAAGTTGTACACCTGTGCATAGTTGAAGTACATAAAGCAGTTTTTAGCACCTGAAGAGTTGTCTGAAAGCAAAACTAGAAGCTACAGGACTGCTAAAACATTTCCGGAGCAGTGGCGGCTGGACCAAGATGTGCAATCCGTGAAGAAAGCACTAAAAATGTCCTTTCAATATTGCTTTTAGCATTATCATTACCTTTCAAATACTCCTCACAACGATCAGCAAACAAAAGCAAAATCAGAATAAGAGGTGTGATGCAACTGATACTGAGGATTTTCTTCCATTACAAAATTCTAATACTTAGCATATTATAATTCTAATACTTAGCAGTCAAGTTAACAAAGTGATAAAGGAACCGCAGTGACATTGATGTTTGACGTCCTCATGAGGGAACAGACCGTGGCAGGAAGTTGCATGGCTCCAGCCTGGCTCATTTCCCTTTCGCATCACTGGAGTCGTGATTCACCGTCATTTTCAGGGACAAGCATTTCTCACCAGAATGCTGTCACCTCATCACCAAGCACACAATACCATTGCTCCAATGGCTTTGTAAGGATACTTCAGCAGCAATAGCTGGTAGTAAAATTATGAGGGCACCACAAACGCAACAGGTTAAACTCAGTCTGACCAGCACTCTCCATCTAGAGGAGACCTTGATTTTTCACTAGCTCAAATTAACATAGCACTACATTAACTGTTTATGCAAAAATAAGACTGACTGACATTCCTGATTTAATATGCTGTTAGTATGAATTAAACCAGAAACATAATTCCCAACCATACTATGCACTGCGAAAATTTAGCAAGACCTGAGATAGCAGGTAACTTAACACATCTTAAAAACAACCCAGAAGGAATGGGCATGGCTCGACACTTATACCACTTGCAGAACCAACAGTGACAGCCGGTTAACCCCACCACACTGACTACTGACTCAGAAAGACAGGTCTTAAGTAACTTCCAAGTAAATAAACACATATTCTACGACAGATGTTCACATGCCCTGCTGTGTATTGAGTCTTGAAAAATACTGGTGGCTTGTTTGACCTTAAATATTTGGCAGCTAAAAATCAATGAATCAAATGCACCGTGAAACTTTCTGTCAACTTAATATCAAGTGATGAATTACTTCAAACAAATGCACCTGGATACAAGTTTGGAATGCTCTTCTTTCAACAGGTATTCACATCACTGAAAAAACAACTTTAAAACTTCGAGGATTCCAAAACAAGTCTCATACTGAAATTGCGAGAAGGCAACAATAAATCCTGAAAGCCAGAGAACTGCCTCAACTTTGGTGGTATACGAGCACTCAAAAAATTGAACCGTTCCTGCAAAAGCAGAGCTTAGTACAGTCTTCCTTTTTTTTAATACTCGTAATTGCTATCTCAATAACAATTTCATTTTTAATACTAGCAAATAAGAAGTAGAGACTTCTGATAAGAACTCAGTTTGAATTAGATAACCAGTGCAACAGTGTTAAATTACATTAAAGTGGCAACGTTAAAATTGAAAGCAAGCAAAACCAAATTGTTAGTTTAAAGGATTTCAGTTAAGTGATTCCTAATGTGATTTTATATTGAAAAATTTTGTAAAGAAAATTACAAAACCAAAAAAAGTATTCCCTAATTTTGGTGATTACAGTCAAACAATATTTTTCCCCACCACCCCTGCAAAAATTGCACTTAATGGTGAAACAAGACAACTTACACTGATACGTTTGTCTGGCAGTTAGTATCTTCTACAAACACAATGAATAAATAGGCTAAACTTACCATCACAGCGGGGTTTTTCACAGTGATACATGGAGTAGTAGCTCGGAGGGCTCCACTAACACCATGGTAGTATTTAAAACAGATCTTTATTTCAGCTGGAAAAGAAAACAAAATCACATCAAATCCTCTGTGACTGACACTAGGCAAAAGAAAATGAAAGGAACACATACCAGGAGTCATAGCTCACTTCTGTTCACAGCCTGAGTCACACACACAATAACTATAAATGAACTACATCTTCTTTTAACCTGCAGAGAATCAGGATACAGATTCAGGATATATTTCCATGGACTGTAATACAACCCTATTTGCTGCAAGGTAACTGCTTTTCCTCTGAGTTGATTCTTAGGATACAGAGGAGAAAATAAATGATTAGATCATCTCCTGTGATCGTTATTGTGCTCTTTGTTGTTCTTCCTTCGTTTCTCAAAATGAACATTGACTTATGGACCCCGCAACTACTCACATTACTTAGCATGAGCCTCACCAAAGTTGAACAAGGGGGATTATTCTCACGGTCTTGCCAGATGCTCCTCTGCTTACATATATCCAAAAAATACTTTAGAGCTTTTAGTCACAGGTTACTTGGCAAGTTGATGTTGAGATACAGGATACACTCATCCATTTTGTGCCCAAGGCCTAGCTGCCTTTCACTCTGAAGCCAGCAGTATCAAAATTAATTTTATTTGATTGTGCCCAGATTGCAAGGTCATTCTACAAGGATCTTTGATTGTTGTTGTTGTTTTTCTTTCCATTCTAAGAATTCTCATATCATCCAAAGAAGAAATCTGTAGGTGCCCAAGATTTATTTTCAAAGCACCGGTGAAAATATTTAAAAGCACTGCATCTTGTACTAACACTTGCAGAGCCCCATCAATAAGATTTCCCTTTTTGCGTGACCCATCAAACCCTTTACTATCACTTGGCATGCCAATCCAAAAACATCCTCGGTCTCGGTAAAATAAGAGAATAAATAGACATAACTTGAGCATGAGATAAAACAGTATAAAACTCAGGCTCTTAATTATGCATTTAGCCCTACAAATATTATGACATTCTGGAAGGAGTGGAGTTTCAACTGTAGCTGTTTATTAATGAGAGCTATTAGCACGCTGTTCAGTTTGCTCTTGAAAGCTCATTCTATATAAGCTGAATCCACCTTTCAGTGATGTGCTTTCAGAAATACTTTAGCAGAAAATTAGAGCAGTTGGTCAATTCCTCTTCGTGTATTCTGCAGGTATTTCTGGCTATTTCAATATACTCAGTTGTGAAAAAGGCTTACCAAGACATGTGCTACTAGCATGACTCTGGTCAGACTTTGGAAGAAGTCTCATGATTTGCTAATCTGAAAAAAGCTGTAAGCACTTCATATTGGAACACAGGAAAGGTGAAAGTTTCACCATGTTTCTGGTCCCACCGAATAAAGTTTTGCTAAATTGCTTTTGCGGCAAACAAAAGAGTATTACATTTCACTGAAGCCTGACCTCTCCGCTGTTGTTCGTCTGCTTTCTTTCAGCACAGCGGAACAGCTGCCCTTGATCCTGTAAGACCTTCCCTGTCTGGAACAATCTCTCCGTTTTCCTTCTCTGCTGGGACGACTCTTCTGTAAAAGGTTGATGAAGGTTTACCTCTGGGTACAGAAATGACCACAGCCAGACAGAAACGGTCACAGGCAAAGTGCACATTACAGCAACCAGGCTGGACAGACCAGGGGGCGTGCATGAAAGTCTTGGCACTTCAATTCCTCTGACTTGGTTTAACAGTACGTCAGTAGCCTTACAACACAAAACTGTATGTACCAAAAAAGTTTTGAGACATATGGCATGATTTCCTGAGAGAACTGCATGATTCCTTGTCGCTGCAAGATTTATCTCTGCTGAGAAGGATTAAAATCCATTCTGCAAGTCTGCTCAACCAGAAAGGATTTTTTAAAAATTTCTAATGTGCTGCAGTTATAGCAAAGCATTCATTTACACTCTTCCTCCTAGTACAGAGGATGCACTCTAAGCTGGCCTTCAAAGGCAAGTGCGTCTCCCAGCCCAGTGGGGACTGAGGTAGTGGAGGGCTGCTGATCCCTCCTCCTCCCCCGCACTGTCAAAACACGATCACCTAGCCTGCTCTACTTACTACAAGCATCACAGTAAACACAAGCAGGATTTCTAATCACCTACACAGGTCTATAAGGCCTAGAAACTGTAAGTCAAGATGTTTAGGCTCTTCCTATACTCAGAAACTCTACTGACCTATGAACAATGCTTATAACCAAATGGGCACACAAGGATTTCTAGCTCACATATAATTGGAGTTGCAGCACAAGGGCTGCTAACTTTCCAGATGCTGATAGGATTAACATAGGTGAAGCTGGGTTTGAAATTCAGCATGAAATTGAAAAACGGGCTATCTGGGACATGCTTACAGACATTGCTAAAGAGAATAAAAGTTTGCAAAACCTTTTCTTGCACATAGTAAGAACACAATTCCCTCACAGGACCAGAGACAGCTAAGTAGATTTTTCTTCGTATCTAATAATTTTTAAAACTGCTATTAATACTTAACACAGAAAGAAATCTCAGAGGGATTGTGCCAATTCAGAGCAGCTGAGGATCTTGCCCTCTGACATTTTCTCTATTGTGTTAGAAGAAAAACTGTGACTGAAATATTTGTTCTTCGTGTCAAATGCATTTCTGTGCTCCAGATATATTAAAAATAGATGTCTGTGCCTGCTCCTGACAGAATATACATCAGCCTATTATGTATAAATAAGGCCCCATGAATATAAAGAGCTCTTTCAAAACAGTAAATTTCTGCAAACACGACTTTAATATCGAGAAAGCTGAGTTCAATATATAGCAATATTCACACCTCCTCTCTATCGATCCATAATATAAAGGGCACAACAGCATATATCACCTACAGTTTTCCTACTTTCCTTCATTCGTTCTGCCAATTTGTTTGGAAACGCTTCCTTTAAGTTGAAAATTTGCTCTTTTATTTCTTTTCCTTCCCACTTCTTTCCCCAGCATGCTTCTCAGCTTGCCTTGCTTGAGATCTGTACTGAAAAAGGTAGCAGCAGTAAATCCAGCAAACAGAAGACGCCTGTACCTGACCACATACTATATGCTGCGTGCTTGATTCAAGAAAGATGCAGCCTGACAGAACAAACAGTATTTTCATCCATGAGAAAAAGTGATTGTACCTAGCACTTTGTTCTTGCTGCCACACACATCCCATTGTCTCTGACGTTTCTCCAGACATCACACAGACCGCAAGGAATTCCTACAGCCACCAGACATTTCCTCTTCATTTAAAAATAGGACAAAGTGAAATTGGGGTATCTGTGAGTGTTTGAAAGAATCTCAAGCAGTCATGTAAGTAGGGGTATGTGTTAATTCATCTGAACACTCCGTAAGACCATAATCCTCTTCTTTTAAAGCCAATAGCTGTTATTATTTTATAATCACGGTTTTATAGCGCAGATCCATTATATAAAAATTCTGGAATTAACAAAGGTTTCTGGGACTCAAACAGTATATTTGAATTTCAAAAGAACTTCTGCATGAAATTATAATGCTGTGCTTCCCTCTACGGACCATGAACTCTTGTCTCTTCAATAACACAGAGATCAGTTTATACCAAGTCATAGTTTGCCTTCAAACATGAGTAATTCTCCAACGGCCCCCGCTTCATCTATGTGTTTTCTGCCTTTATCTTTGCCTAACGAAAAACGCTTTAGGATAAAAAGATACACGGGATACAGGAATTTGGAGTACATAAACACAACTGTATTTCTAGAAGAACACATTCTTTCCAGGAGACCAGTAATTCTGGAAAATAAAAATACTCACTTTGAGAACAGCTTGCTCAGGATCAAGAGGTGGACTTGACTATGGACACTACCACACAGGTTATCCGTGAATGTAAAATGTGCTGAAATTAAACAAGCCAAGCAGATAAAACCTCTCTGCATAGAGGATGGCAGCCAGAATATAATTACAGGGAGGCCTGGCAGGGGGGTTATATCACACTCCCACAAACTCACCACGGCAAACGTCATGTGCTTACAATGGTGGAAGCAATCACCAGATGGCTGGAAAGACACCCTGTGCCCCATGCCATCACCCAGAATAATACCCTGGGTCCTTAGGTAGGATGTCTCCTACCTAACTGAAACTTCTGTACCAGAGCTGAGGTCATCACACGCTCCACTGAGAGGGGATGGCAGACACACCTCTGAAAGCTACGACAAATCCTCACGGGGCTGTAGCAGTCTGATGCTCCCTGCCAACTGCACAGGAGCTGCCCAGCTCCCGGACATGGCAGCTCAATGCAGGAGCCACATGCCTGAATCCATGCTCTCTGCAGATCCAAGTACACATCCTCAAACATTCATGAGAATTGGGAGAATTTCCCCCCAAAAAAGCACGGAAACATGTCTTCCAAAACATTTAACAAAATTCTGGCACTGGAACAACTTGAGTCACTCACATTCAGCCTTTGCAAATACATAAAAGGAGAGGTAAGCCAGGGAAAAAGCACTGAGTTAAACCCTAATTTTTCCCAGCTGAACACATCCACCCAATGGAGAACTGCAGGAATTTAAGAGCGTTTAAAAGTGTAGAAATTTAGAAGTGTTCTGCACATCCTGTCAGTTGAGTTTATTTTCCTTAGCATGACTGCAGTGAACATAACCTTCTTGATCAAACACTACATATTCTTTCCTCTGCATCATTTTAAGAGCAAGAGCCTTTTTGACTACTCCTGACAGCAAAAAGGAGAGCAGCAGTACACGTGCAGAAGCAGGCTGCCTCCTGGTACCTGCTGTTTCCATCCGGCAGGCACATCAGAGCATTTTACAGAAGGAATTACAAAAACTATCAAAACTGACCTTAGCAGAACCACGGAGAGCTTTTGAGCTCAACTAGTATCAGTAACCGAAGATTTCTGTCCTCTGGTCTCTGTTCACTTAACCTCCTTCAAAGGCAGCTACAAAGCAAGGTCTGCTGAAGTAACAGCCTACGGACCTGTCCTGCCATCCACACTCACTTTCCTGCAACTCTTACACACTTATTTACAGTCATGATCACTGTCTACTACATTCCACTTTGGCCAAGTGTTTAATTACAATCTAACCCTTTTAATAAAACACTTCGGGTACATATGTACTTAAGGGAACGGAACAAGGCTTGTCGTAAATTGCAGAAAACCACAAGACACGATCCTATTTCAACTGTGATGTTCAAAAATAACTGCTAAGAGACAACAGATACAAATGGCAAAAGTATAATAAAAAGTATTTCTAACTCGGTGAACAGGCTTATAAATAGGGCTGCAACAATAACCGTGAGAAACAGACTACTGAGAAGGTACTGGTTACACGGCGCCACCCAGACCCAGGCTTCCATGTCAGGAAAATATGACCTTTACAGCTTAAACTGAATGCTCAAAATACATGCGCTGGGTAAAAGTAATGATCTCTTTTGATAAAATACTCATTAACATTGACCACTGACCAACGTTCTGGTCAGAATATGGAACTGTGCTCCTATCTCTGCCAGATAATAACAACTCTTCATTAGAGCACCTTTAAAAGCTGAAAGTACATCAAGTTCAATTACGAAACCCAATTGGTTTATTTCAGTCTCTCTTAGTACTTTTAAACAAAAAAAGAGGGCTGGGAGTTCACTCAGCTAACTGCAAATTACATCAAGTTTCAGTCTCCACTCCCCATTTTTATAAAACTTATAATTTCATTGAAATAAGGACTGAATACAGAGAACTCTATAAAACTTCAGTTGTAACATTATACCAGCGTAATGCAAACACATGCATCACCACCACACTTTCTGAATATATCTCAGAGTCATGCCACAAAACTGAGATTTTAAGGACAAAATAGAAACAGTCTGTGCAGTTACCGCATCTGAGCATTGCAGTGTGGCACCAGAAGGGATTTAACCACAAACATCCCAAGAGCGATCTGGAAATGATTGATGTGATGAGACTGGTAGTGTCTGGATGAATCCCAACAGCTGCCACTATGAGTTATTGTTCAAGATGTGAAGAAAATATATGCAAATCGATATGCTTACTTCTATTCACACTAATGACTATGACATCAAATGCTATAAATAACAAACACATTACGCTGCAAGTAAAGTAGGTGAAGGTGTTTCTTGTGGATACTGTAATTAATACATGTGGGACCTCGGCTACAACTGATAAATCTAAGTCAGTATGACTCCACAGCTCAACCCAGGAAACCCAGACTTAAAGGTGGCTCTTAGCCCATGCCCATACTACAAACTGAGCAGGATTATGGTATGAATTAAAATACAAGCAGAAAACCAACCATACCACACAGCAGTCATCGAGCACCTCTGACACCTCTGTCCCAAGTGCTGGGGAAGGCTGGGGCTGTATGGGCACGAGTCATACTGCGCCCCTTGCTCCCAGCAGCTGAAAACAGGCCCTGGCCTATTTTACCTACTAGGACATCCGCAGCCTTGAACTCCTAGGAACTTTGCACCTGCAGAAATTCATAAGCACTGGAGTTACTTGTTGCCTGACAGTGACCGTACTGTATCTCCATTATATCTCCCTCCTGTGGCACTTGCAATGCAACCAGTCCTTCTTGTCCATATTGCAGACTTAGAAGCTGCAGTTTGTAAATAAGCAGCAACTTGCAGCAGCTTGTATCAGCTACTCTGCAGAAAACTCAAGCCTCCTTCCAAGTGCTTTTTCTATCACCAAGATCTCCCCGTAAGTCATTTCACTCTTCCTGCTAGCTCTGTTCTCCATAAGGAATTTCATCACCTCTGTCCCAACACACCCAAAAAAGAACAACCAGAGGAACTCCAGTACATTATCAGCATTCCTGCACTAGACAATAACAGTCTTGAGTCTGACGTCCTGGTAAATATGAGATGACCATACCAAACACAGAAGTATGAAGCTGTGTTGCACCCTCCCACTGTTGCTACCAATTCATAGTAACACACCTTGAACTCGTCCTTTCATTTCACAGGAGAAGGAAGAAAACTGTTTGCAGAGCTGCGGTCACGTCTAGCAATCCTTCGGTAGTTGATACAGCAAACAACTTGAGGCAGCAATCTGGTGAGTCATTGTTTTCCCTCCCCCACATTTAAGCAAACCTCAAAGCAGAAGGTTTTGAAGTCACATCTATTATGTAAAGAAACACCATTTCAGGCACACTGATGCTCAGATTCACCTTGTGAAGTGACAGAGATCCTTTTCATGCTCACAGTGCAATTTTGCTCCATTCCCAGGTAAAAGAAAGAGGAGAGCCTGTCTCTGCAGTCCAGAGCCAGTCACCTTCTCTAGCAGTGACAGCTTAAGGACACTTACGCTTTTGATGGTGAGCTGGACTTGGAACTTAGTCTCCTTCCTTTTTGCATATTCTTTTGCTTCCCCATTCCTCAATCATTCTCCTCAGAGGCTGCTTGCATTTCGGGAATATATTAACTTCATCTCATTATTTCACTGTTGATTCCTTTGATTCTCTCCTCTGCATAGAGACTATGGATTTTTTTGTGTCATTTTTTGTCTCAAGCATGTAAGAGTTTTCTTTGATCATCGTTGTTTGGCTAATTTGTGGTGCTTCGGGGGGAATTAATGCCTGTTTTCAGTATGAAGATGATGAGATCCTCCCCGCCCTTCTTTCTGTGGGCTGTCTGATTTGAATAGAGGAGATAGCAAGCTGTGCATTTACAAGTTATCTGCTTGGGAAGTAGGAGATACCAAATCCACGGGGAGAGACTTATAAAGAATAAACCAAACAACTGAGAAACTGAGTTAGAGGACTGCAGATACATAACAACATAAAATTCAGGACAAAAGCTTGAACAAGGCTTAACTTTAAACATAAGCGAAAATTCCACAGACTTCAGTGAAACTATTAAGAAGTTTAAAATGATCCTCATAGAAAAAGAGCTTCATAAATTAAGGTGAAAGATGCTCTTCCTACAAGGTACAAATCTGAGCATTTCAGAAAGTCTAAGGCCCAATCCAGCTGACTCACACAGATTAATATTAATGCAATTAAAATGGAAATACTCCTGCTGCATACAGTTTAGCTGGATAGGGCTTGTTAGCGAGGCTGCCATCCTCCGCACTTTGCCCTGCAGACATTTTATGTTATGGGTAAGATAGGCAATGTCACTGAATTCCTACACCACTGAGGAAAAATGCAACCTCTGAGATAATATGCACACTGATTGATCTCAACTCATCATTCAACCTTAGTAACTTCAGTTTAGTCAATTTTCTTGCTAAAAAGACAGATGATTTCATGATTCATTTATCCCGGGCTCAGGATGGACACCAGTTTGAATATGAGTCAGCAAGTGAACTCACTGCAAGTACAGCAAACCAGCTAACAGGCTGGGTTAGGAGGTATGTGGCCAGCAGATAGATGGAAGTTATTATCCCCCTCAACTTGGTGCTGGTAAGGACATGCCCGAAATACTATGCCTAGTTTTGAGACCCTCAAGTTCAAGAGGGTCTCTTGAAAACAAAAGAAATGGAGAAAACAGAGAGGGGACACCAGAAGGCTGCAGAAATGATCTAAGCTGAGAACAAATGACCAATGAGAAGACTCTGAAGAATCCGGCCTTCTTAAGTCTGCTGAAGAGGAAGTTAAGGCAAGATCTAGGCGCACTCTGATGTAGTTATACAGACAGTGAACTCAAACTCTTTCCAGTTCTATCAAAAGATCTTGAAAGGTTCAATGGCTACAAATGTAAGCTTCAGAGATTCAGACTGGACATCAGCAAATATCTTTTCTAACTGGAAAAAAAAATTGCACTCTAGAAGCATCCTGAAGCATGTATGAAATACTTGTCCTTGAAGGTTTTCAAGGCTGTGCTTCAGAAACCACAGCAGACCAGGTGATGCATTGGTGGCTGCCCCCACTTTGAGCAGAAGACTTGATCGGAGACCTTCAGAGGTCCTTTCCAAACAGCATTTCAATGCTGTGATTACTCTCCTGCTCAGTTTAGTTTAATCTGTCCATATAGTTGTCCATCCTTTTTTCCACAGACACTGTTGCTGAATCTGGGATTGTACTTCCAGTTGTTCCCTGCGTTCCTAGTAAAGCACGACTGAACTGATAATGTTCTGCTCTCTGTCATTACTGAGAAGAGTCAATATGACAAATCCCAAATTCCATGACCTGTTTCTGATATATTCTGCCTCTTGGAAGCAATATGCCTGAACACATGAAATATACAACGGAAAAGTTCTTTATAAAATTTGGACAATAATGGCAGATTAATGGATAAGAGATACCTTAACTCCAATAATCAGGGACATTGTAAATGGGAATATTAGCTACTTCATCGGCCTCCCCCCCTTGCTATGACATTGCTATACAGAGCACAAGTTATATCAGCACGATGGTGGGTTAGAGCCTAACAGAGGAGCTATATTCATGTCCACAGATGGCACAGGCTGGGGATCATCACTGCCTACAGAGCACGGTAATATTCCAAATAGCACCGTTATTCCCACACTCATCTGGAGCTGCGCAGCAATGGCAACTCCATTGTGGCTGTACCTGAACTATGCAACAACCTGCTGCAATTGCCTGGGCTATGACTTAATGATCTGAGGAAGAAAAAAAATATAATAAAAAAAGAATGGCTACATATAATTGCAGCAGAGATGCTTCTCCCACTAGAAGCTAAAAGAAGAAGCTGCTGAGCAATGTGTTGCACATCTGTGGAGCCCTCCAGTTTGGAAAGTGGAATTAGAAACTTAGTTCAGCACATCAGTGCAATTTTTGAATTCTCACTAGAACCACAAGTGTCACTGGTGAAATATTTACATGCCACACTATGTGCTGTAGCAACATATGCTCATAAACATTCCTTTTTACAGTTCTCAGCTGCTGCATAATTGTTTGTCTTTTCCTCAAAGTAGGACAGTAAATATCTTAATTAGTAAAGCTAGCCACGATCAAGGAACACAAAATCTGCACTCTTGCACTCTTCATATCAGTTGGTTGCAAAGTGTGCTGCAGCTAACTTAATACTGCTAGTTCTAGGTTACTCACAAGAACAAAAAACATTGTTCATGAGCTTCAATGTCACATATTACAGAGCACCACACAAGCAGCTCAAGGATACAAACAAATACTCCTGAAGCCAAACAACTGGCATTGACAACAATGTTGATACAGCATATGTACAAGGGCTGCTCCAAAGGTAAAGCCTCCTGTTTTATTATGTTGGCCCACGACATCAGGGGCAGATGTAGGTGGTATGGCAATAGAGGTTGAACCCTCCCACCAATATTCCATTACATGTTGTTGCTGTGCTACAGATGACAGCAGAGGAGCAGTTTGACAAAATGGCATTAACATGGAAGTGCAAACAAAGCAAAGGTTAAAAAAAAAAAAAAAAAAAAAAAAAGGCACCTACTGACATTCATCAACACCTGCCCAACTTTTATGGAGACCAAACAGTGGACAGCAGGCAGTGGGTGGTGAGCTTCACAGTGAGCTTCACCTCCACTGGCGCAGATTTTTATGACTGCGGCATGCAGGCACTTGTTAACTGCAGGTGAAAATGCACAGTTCGTGGCAGTGACTGTGTTGAAAAGGAGTGTCCCTTAGCTGAATATTTGGTCTATCAAACAGTGTCGTTGTGTGCTTTTTATCTTGTAGTTTCCATGGAAATAAATAGGAGGCATTACTTTCAGAGCAACTTATGTACAAGAATGAAGAGGCAGGGAACTCTAATATAGATTTTAATCTACTTTAAGACTACTGTCTTTGACACCAGGAAGTTAATTATTTTCTTTGATCCTCATTATCTTCTTGATCTTCAGCTCAACCATTTTAGTCTGTAGCGAAATCCTATTTTGATTTTATCCTATTAGATTTGATTAATGCTCTTTCTTTCTTGTTAAAATGTTTCTGTTGAGTAACGCATAGATTTAACTTAGCAAGATTCAACAATGGCTTCTAGAAATAAGAACTTTTAATAATTATTTATAGTACAGGGGGAGTGGCCCAACATCTTTAAAAATGCATGTATTGCTGTATATCAGTCAACGAAAAGAGAAAATTCTGCCAAGATTTACAGTTAGAAGCATTACAGTGTACACTGAAGTAACAGAGTGGGTGTATATATATATTCTAATTTATGAAGGAAGACATTACTGTGAGGCTAAGCAGGTGGTAGAACAACTCACAGCTCTTTTGGGACTGATTGCCACTTTGATGCTACACTCATCAGGGTTTTCAAGAAGCTCATATACAACATCCTAGAATTAAATAATCCAGTTTCTTAAGGGGATCATATACTTAAGATGGTAAAATAACTTTCATTAAAAAGCCAAAAAAAAAACAAAAAAAAAAAGGGAAACAAAAAAGCACCTAACAGAGCAGCTTGGCTTACTGCGAGTCTTGGTACTCTGATTTGAACCTTGACTACCAAAAAATACTGCAGAGCTCTGCTGGAGGTTTGTTTATTTCAGCCACATTAAGACTCAGTATTTCAAAACCGCCCAGTGCATTTCCCAGCATAATGAAACTTCAGCTGAGACGTCCTAATGCAACAGGACAGAAGGCTGGCAATTCCCACTGATAAGTCTAACATTAATACTAACAAACATGAGCAAATGCTACCGCCTTAATATCCTTTTCTTCATGTCCATTTACCATTAATGTCTTGTCCAGATGAAATTTTGAACGTCCTGGGAGGGGACTTCATCTTTCAATGTGTATATACTACACAACATTGCACAAGGCAACTTTCTGTTCCCTTGAAGAACACTGTCCAAGAACATCCCTAGAATACAAATGCACTTCAGAACTCAACTATATATTTTTAGTCAATATTTCATGACCGTTTTGTGTAATGCGCTTTTTGTGATGTGAGGCAAACACATTGAAAAATATGCTACTTCTTAGAGAAATACGATCAGTCCCTTAGGTTTGTCAAAGCTTGACAAAACGGCCATCGAGTGCTATCCTGCTGGTTTGGCTTCACACAATTGGCATGTTAGCCTATTGGATAAATAGGTACTCACATTCCATAAAATAGGGACCAGGTTCAATTCGCCATACAATTTGTCCTTTTTGTGTGCCCGTCACTCCCCGATTCTTGGAATCCCAGAAATTGGCTGGAGAGTTCTCATCTGGAAGAGGAAAAAATATATACATTGTCATGCAGTATTTATAAAAGCAGGGTGTTTTTTTTCTTTCTTGTTTAGTTTGAGAGGCCCAGAAACACAAACAATGGGGGGGGGGGGGAAGTTAAGCTAACAAACAAAAGATAAATGGCTTCTCTTTTACAGTAGATCACTTTATGCCGACTTAGCAGACATACAAAGAGTGACAGTAAATATACGGTTTCCTGTAAGAGGTGAACTGCCAAGACAAAGCATTAAATTCCAAAACTTCTCTACCTCAACAGACAGGCTGATGGGAACTTACAGTTAATTGCAACTTCATCATGGAGTTGCAACACCATTTTATATGATGGTCTTGTTCTGTGCTGCGAAAATCCAGCACTTGCTCCTTAGCAGTGATGTTCGTAACTGCAACTTGAAGTATCAGAACTTGCTTAACTTTTTTTTTTAAGTATTCCTTCATTTTGGGATCTGGAGAGAACAGTTTTAAACATACACCAAAAAATATGACCTATTTAATTTCCCAGCCAGCATTATTACATACCAGTGAGCTTAAGTCCTAAAGGCAGAACTGTCACTTAATAAGCCAAAAACACAAACGGGTGGAACAAATGAGAGAAATAAACCCCAAAGAGAACTGACTAGCAAACAGTACGTATCTGAAGATCAGTTTGGTACTATCAGTATTTTCTCTTCCTTAAGAAACATTTTTGTCCTAACAGTAACAAAAACAGGTCTTGGGGTTTGTTTTTACTTACCAGCCTGTGTTCAGAAACTCAGAATTCTGTTTGAATGAAACACAGAGGGAGAAGCTGTATTAAAGGGCACAAAGATTATGAAGACCCAGAGGAAGCTGACATAAATACAACTTCTTTCGTACAGGAAGTTCTTTGGAAGTAGGCATCATAACACGTTAAAAGTGCATTATGGAGTTGCTTCTTAATCACACAAATATACCTCCTGCCTCAAATACAAGATCCCCCTTTCTTCAGTGGCACTTAATAACCCTGACCCTTAACAAATAAATAAATAAAATTCTTGTCTTATTACATAAAATTGAATGCATTCTGCAAACTTAAAAAGATTTCACCAAAAACTTGAGGCTACTGCAGCGCTGTTCAGGAAGCTCTTATTCAATCAAGCCCAGTTTCTTTGACAAGCAGTCCCATGTAAATAAAACTAAAGAACTGTCACCTATGTTTTAGAAAGCCATGCACTATTTATGAAAGAATAATCAACAACGCAGCTTTGTTACTCTTTAACTTAAACATACACTCTGGGGCAGAACCTCTCCCTAACCTCCACCTGATGCACCTCTGACGCAGCTCCGTGCCGTTCCCTCAGGCCCTGTCACTGCCACCAGAGATCAGAGCTCAGCGTTGCTGTGAGAAGCTGAGGAGCTGCAGCTACCACGGAGCCTCCCCTCAGCCTGTTCTGCTCCAGGCTGAACAAACCAGGTTCTCCTCACACACCTTGACCTCAGACCCTTCTCCTCTGTAGCCCCTGTTTGGATGCTCTCTAATAGCTTCATGTTCTTCCTATGTTGCAGCACCCAAACCCGTAGCCAGTGCTGGAGGTGAGGCCGCACAGCGCAGAGCACAGCCGGACAATCTCTTCCCTCAGCCGGCTCTAATACCATCAGGCTTAACTTCCCGTGAGGGCTTCATGCACACAAATTGCGCACATCATAAAGGAAAGCACACAGACAACAAAAACTTACAGCATGCATGCTTATCTTCTTTACTGCCCACCCCCCCCCCCCCCAAAAAGTCAAAGAAACTTGCATCTTAACCACATATTTCTTTTTCTCAAAGCTAGATAAATTGTAGAAGTACAGCCTGTAAAGCATGTCAGGAGCCTCAAAGATCTCTGTATGTAGCTTGCAATAACACAAAAGCCAGCAATACGATGTTGAGCTGGTTGGATTTTGTTTGTTTGTTTCTGGGTTGGTTTTCTTGTTCGTTTCCTCTCTTTAATGTCCCTTTCTAACCCAAGGTCCCACTATGTTCTTTCACGGACATATCTCATGCTTCCCCAGAGTGCTAGTTTAATGTCTAGCGTATTTCCATTACTGCCTCTTTTGGTTCACTACACAAACTGCACATCACTACCCAAAACAAACAGATTCTTAGAAAATTCCAAGGATTTTTCCAATACAAGTAGTTTTAAATTATTCAGTACTGTCATTACATCTAGGTAAATAAAGATGTATACGAATATTTTTTTTTAACAAATCCAGAAAGTTTGAAGGCATGAAACAAGCGCGTAATAGCGAGACTTCCAATGCTTCAGCTACAAGCACTTGTCTTTTAAAATCAGTAACTAAATAAAGTCAACAGAAATCTTTACAGGGACATCAATGGAGTTCAGAAAAGGTCCTGCATGAAGAACATGCAAGGCAAGCATCAGATTCTGAGCTGATAGTTACAAGCAGGCATAACATTTCCTAACAACTTAATTAATACAGTTCAACACTTGAAGTGCCCGGATTTTCAGTTCTTCTATCCAGAAATAGTCTCCTTTGCAGTAATGAAGACTAAATCATTGATGCTCTGCCCACAGGCACGCTGCCATTGCAACAGAAGGTGGTGGAGATGGATGGACAGAAAACGCTGACAGATCTCTGCCTGACAGCAATCTACTCAAATTACAAAATTTATTTTGGACAGCTTTGATTTTCTCCTGAAACAGCTGATTTTTCCTGCTTGCATGAAGTTCTTCACATAGGGAGAAAAATTATTGTTATTTTGTTATGTATAGGGAAAAATAACTTAAAAGCTCAGCGCATGGATTTTAAAGAAAGGAACCAAACAGCAACAGAAATCAAATAGCACGAAAACACCGAAGCAGACAACAGTGCAGAAATTTGCCTATCGACACAGCAATAAAAAGGTTAAACTGTGACAGCCTCAGCAATACTCAGATGTGTGCGTGGAGGGGAGTTGGAGGGGAGGCAGAAGCGTCTGAGAGCACAGAAAGCAGAACGCCAGAATTACCACTACTTCGTCACTCCTCTTCTCGAAAACCTACATATATTCCCCATGGGACCTCAACACCAAGACATTCTGGTCCCCTTTTAGCTGGTAATTGTTGCTGTTTGTGAAACTGGCTGCTGTTCTGGAATCTGGGCCAAAGAGTAGATATAAATATCTGTTCCCAGAACATGAAATACGCAAAAAAAATACCGTCCTTCTGCACTGGTATCTTGTCAAGTTGATCTACGCTTCTGAAAGAAGCGGAACAATGGAAGACCCACAGTATTACTCTATCTTCTATTAACACACAATATTACAGGAAGTATAATTTCTCACCATCTTGCAAGCCTTGTAAGAATTAGTAAATTGGAGAATTTATGATGCTCTGCAACGAAAAGTGGGTCATAATAATAAATATCTCTGCGCAGACTCCACACTGCCTAGTGCTCTTTGAAATCACTGTGCAGCAAACACTTTCAGAGTAGTAATGTTTTCTCCTTCAGGATTCACCGTCTTTACAAAACCATTTAAGGTAAATCAGGTACCAACTGTATGTGTAACATTCCCAATTCAGTACGGCTATATTAAGTGCAAAGCTACATTCAAGTACTGAACATCTATACGAAAGAAGAAGGGATCATTCTAATATAATGAGTTTGCACAACAAAATGCTACTCATGCAAGAGTAAGAGCCACAAGAAGATCCCATACGTTCATGACAGGACATGCGGCCCCACCCGCGTATAGCAGACAGCTAGGAGCATCTCTTAATGCTTTCTAACACAGCCCCAGATGTCATCATGTCAGACACCTTTATTGCAAGGATGCACCTCTGGCTCCTGTTTGACTCGCTCGGAAGAACCTCCAAGTCCTTTTCTGAAAGCTGCTTTGCAGACAGTCAGCTTCATACTGGTGTCAGGGGTTGCAAGACTTGGTCATGACCCTCTTGCTCACCCATTTCTCCATCCTGTTGAGGTCCACCCGAATGGCAGCACAACTAGCTGGTTTATCAGTTTATCAGGAATTGGCAGTTCTCGCCAGTTTTGTACCATTTGCAAGCTTGCTGAGGGTTTGCTCTGTCCTGTCTTCCAGCATGTCTAACAGCAGCTCAGCCAGTTGTCAGCCCACCTCATCACCCACCTATTCAGCCTGCATTCCGTCAGTCTGTCTACGCAAATGTTATGCAAGACAGCACAGAAAGCCCTGCTAAAGTATCTGACATAAGGAGCCAGGAGGCTTCTGTGGAGTACGCATTTTGTTCTTTGTGTCACACAATTTCTGATATTTTGGGATATTTTTGTGTAAGCAAGAAGGTTTTTCCACTATTTCTGTCTAAGAAAAAAGATTTCTGTCTGAAATCCATCACCACAGAGAGTCACTTTGTACAGTTCAAACTAACAAATAAATATAACATACACCAATCTTAGAAAACAAAACACACGAAAAAACAAGAATTGCTACTCATGGTTACTGAAGCTCGCCTGATAGCCCCAGCGCACAGACTGCTCAGGTGCAAACCAATGTTCACTTCTTGTCCCAGCTTATATGGTCACTAGTAGTAGGTTGAGTGATAAAAGGCTTGTGTTTATAAACACGGAGGGTTTTCATTCTTAAAAAAAAAACACAACATTTATTAAATATGGCCATGTTTAGACCAATGGATCCAGTTCAAAAAAGACCGGGATCTCCATGAGGGAGCTCTGCAGAGGTCACAAAGATGAGTAAGGGCCTGGAGCATCTCCTGCATGAGGAAAGGCTGAGTAACCTGGGTCTGTTCAGCCTGGGGAAAAGAAGACTGAGAAAGGATCTGATAAATGTTCATAAATATTTAAATGGAGGTGGGAGGCAAAAGGATGAGGCCAGGCACTTCTCGGTAGCGTGCCGTGATAGGACAAGGAGAAATTGCCTAAAACTTGTACATAGGAAGTTCAATACTAACATGTGGAAGAACTTCCTCACAGTAAGGGTGATGGAGCACTGGAACAGCCTGCCCAAGGAGGCTGCAGGGTATCCTCCTACAAAGTTACTGAAGATCCAGCTGGACGCCTATCTGTGTAACCTATTGCACGGCACCTGCTTTAGCAGGGAGCTGGACTTGATCTCGAGGTCCCCTTCCAAGCCCCGTGATTCTGTAATTCTGTGATACTTAGAGATGCTTTAATGCAGAGCTCAGAGGGAAGGTAATTCTAAAGAGATTCAGAATATCACTGAGAGGATTTAATTACATACAATTTTACATTTCTCGTGTTTCAATAATGTATATGGGTATTCTAATTCACTGCTCTTGAAATCCACGCAGC
The DNA here is from genome assembly GCA_030625065.1 of Alectoris magna. Classification (NCBI taxonomy): domain Eukaryota; kingdom Metazoa; phylum Chordata; class Aves; order Galliformes; family Phasianidae; genus Alectoris; species Alectoris magna. The sequence continues at coordinate 34,706,552 of CM060567.1, forward strand.
TCAGCTCAGAAGAGATCCATCGTTTTGGTAACCCTATTGTATCCCCACATAATTCTGTGGAAATCTTATTTGGGATTTACCTCCTAAGCTCTGTTATTTTATGCCTTTCTGGAAGATACTTGATGTAAAACCTTTTTAAGTGCTTGTATTATATATTCTTAATTTTAAAAATTAATTTCTGATTGTCAAAATTTGACCCCTTAGTTAATTTTAAAGTTAATTTTAACACATTCTCGGACACTGAAAATGATATGTTAGCAAGGGGGTGTGTGTACATTTAGCCTACTGATACTTATAAAGCATCATTCTAAACATTATTTCTCCTGTTAGATGTTCTCTTACTGTGTCCATCAGAGGAGCTGGAAGGCTTGTGGATAGAAAGACTAAGTATAGTTTTGTCTCAAGCTGAGGTTCACTGATTTGCCACCACTTTCTCTCCTAAGCATACTGTTTTAAATGACCAGCCATTAGCTATCTTACTGTATCATTCTTCTCAGTCTTTAAAAGTAACAGTGACTGTAGTTAACCCGCACTGGAGAATAACTCTGAACTGAATTTCAAGCCAAGCATCGGGACATTTCTATGATGGCACTTCCCGTGTAAAACAGAAGCCTGATTTAGATGCACATTACCGCATGACTTCCAAAATCTCAACTCTGCTGCCAGTAAGTGCACTCCACTTTTTGTTGTGAGCAAGTGGTTCCAAGCAATAAAACCCACCGTCACAAAAATGTAAAGTTAACAACACTATAACAGAGAGTACCACGTATCTTAAGCAACTGACTGGGTACAAGTCTGTAACACTAGATTTTGTGCAATATTTTCACTTTGGTACTCTCGAATTATTTTAATTCTAATGGACACATTTAAAGAAGAAAAGTTTCTATCACCTGAGGCCTCACTCCCTTTCGGTAAAGTCAGTAAGCAAATTAGCACTTGCGAGCAGAGTGTTTGTTGCAAATCATTATTAGAACAAATCACATTTTAGCAACCCATCTGAAATACGGTTACTGTCCTATGACCAAATGTTGACTCAATGTATACAGCTTATAGTCTGCAGTACTGATTTAAGTCCCAGTGTCAGACAGTCAACAACTCACAGGCTTTCTATAGGAACCAGAGGATTTTTCAGAGAAGACAGCACTACTGCATGCAACACAATGATGAAATTAGATCAATACTCTGAAACACCTTCTAGCCTTACCTGGCCATTCCAAAGGGTATCTGAGGATCCTGAACTGCATTCCTCCATACGGGTCCAACTAACAAACTAGAGAATTATAAAAGTTCAGTTTTTACAGGATGGATCCTAAAAGCAGCATTCTTGTTTCCAACCACAAACAGTATTTTCTACAGAATTTGCCTTCTGGACCCAGGTTGTGCAGCTCAGCTCTGGACACTTCAGCTCTGCATTAACACCGCTGCAAAGTCACTGCTGCTCAGGCTGCTCCTCTGCTCTCCCTTCCTCCCCCGTCATTTTAAGGAGAGGATTTCAGAAGAACGGCCACAAACTCCCATGCAGTTTCTAGCAGTTACACGCAACTGTCTGCCTCCTCCCCTTTAATCAAGGGTTTATCTGGGTTCAAATAGCCAATGTTAGAATGTATCAAGTATTATGTCCTTCCAGCAAAACTATTTGTAGCCACTCCCATCCGGAGGGTACAGGAAGCAAAAGCCCCATCCTCCCTGCACTTCCTTCCTTGCCTTTTCCATGGGAGGATACCAAAGCACAGACTACAGCCCATCCAACAGGGAGAGGTGACAGCAAGGCCGGCACAGTGACGAATGCAGCAGGAGCCCACAGAAGCGCAGGCCTGCATTCACTCGGTACTTCACTTGCCCTACAATCCAGGTATTTTCGAGAAGAGCAGACTGACTGTGACAGCAGCTGGGGTGAAGCTGCCCTCAGCCCAGGATAACTGCCCACAGCGCACTCCTGAGCAGGAAGACGAGCAGGTAGCCAAGCACTGCCATTCCTGCTTCTCCTGTAGCAGGCTGGTAGATGCCACTTGAGCACAGGGCTGGGACAAGACCTCTCTGTGCCAGATGCTCTGACTTCCCTAACCTTCCTTCCTGGTGGATGTCAGTGGCTCCTTCAGTTCACAGCAGAGACACAGATTGGGCCAGAGCAGCCCCAGGACCGCACAAACAGACAGGGCACTTTGAGGCCATTTTAGAAGTAGGGTTCAAACACTGCAGCAGATGCCCAGACCTGGTCTGTGTTCTGGAGACAGAGCCCTTGGCAGCACACAGCATTTTGCGCAAGATGCTCGTGGAGCATTATGTTAAAGCTCTCAAAGCAAATTTTATGTTTCCCAAATGGAAATTGGACAACAAAAAAACACAGCAAGAAAAATAACACATGAATACTTACTTCTGCTCAGCCTGAAGACTTTCCAACAAATGTTTCCACTCCCAGAAATTAAGACAGACATTGTGCAAATACAGAACCGAAAGCTGCCCTCATATTTCACGTTCCTGTGAGCACCTCAAGGGGACAAAAGGGGAGAGAACACCAGAAGGAGGCTACCGTAAGAGAAATTTATAACTGTTGCAGCCTCAGTGGCTGCGAAGCTTTGAACACGCACAAAGCAGCCCCCAAAAAGGTGAGAGAAGTCCTTGGGCAGTCCAGTTGAACCCATCTGACTGTTCCCCGTAGCTGCCTTCAGACTAAACGTACTACCCTGCTGCCAGTTATTGCACTGTACCACCTGACACAGGAAGAGCAAATATTCACTTTCTGACCCGTGACTGACAGGACAGTGAGGGGCGGAGCTGTGTTCCTCTCATATCCCCCTCCTACTTCAGCTGCAGAAGCTGAGCAAAAAGATGAAACTGTAACATGCACTGCATCCAAATACAATACAACTAAAACTTCCTACTATTGAAGTTTAAATAGACAGAGTAGTAAGCAGTGATCCTTTCATACTCTTTATCCCGATTCCCTAAAACAGATGATTGCCCACTTTTTCTTGGAGTTACAGGTACTGTTTCCCTCCCTGTGTACATGAGGAACACTTCAGCTCTGGGATCAGAGCAGCTTCATGCACCCTCACGCAATGTAATATTTGAAGGCACAGAAGCAACTCAAAGGATGAATTAACCACAATGCCAGTCAAGAGAAAGACACGGAAAGAAATCCACAAGTTTTCAGACATACCACAGAGCACAACAGCAGGAATAAAGTGCAGTTTCACTCCTCCATGTTCAAAGTAAAGACATCATTTAAATTCAAAGCGTGCGAAGACGAAAATAAATCCGTTCACCCATCTCCTTGGCAAAAATTCAAAAGCGTAACAATCGGAAGGAAACGACCTCAAGTTTAACCTCTTTCCTGAAAATCTTACTAATCCCCTTCCACGAAGTGATGCACATTCCATTCTTGCTTTGCTTCAGGTGTTGGTTTCCACACATACGAGGCCCACGGCCCCAGTGCTCCCTCTCCCCACAGCATGGGCTCCGGAGCAGCCCGAGCCATAGCTGGAAGCCCAACGCCACACAGCCCTTGCATGCAGTGCTCAGGTTGTCCACAACTCATAGCCACACAGACGTGGAGCCACAGGGAGTGGGAAAGCCTCACACTGCTAAAAAGACCACGCGCTCCCTGTAACATAAAAATGGTTTTGGGAGGGAAACCGGGAATAGAGGCTGCCTAAAGCCCAAAGGAACATGCAGTAGTGAGAAAAAGGAAAGTATGAGTTAACCCTTTAAAAAGAGGATGCATTTCGAGAAAGACAATGTTGTCAGCATCACACGGATCAGGTAAGAAAATGCACCGTTCCCCTAGCCACGCAGTCCTGGGTCTTATCTCCCCAGTAAATCTATCTTCACAATGACCTTAACCCCTCCTCAATATGCTCCTCTCTTTGATCAACACAGTTTACCACCACATCCCCAAACACATCCCTGCGCTCCCACCATCTAGCAGCCTGAAGAGAAGCGACATCTACTGCTCTGTGTGCAAAAATACACGCAATGTTTCTTGTTTAACGGGTGTGTGATTGCAACTTTTTCTTTCTAATGACAGACATAAAAACTTAGGTCCTTTATTTTTCCAGGTTTGCCATTTAACAGCTCCAGTGTCAAGGCAAAGTGAATTACAACACACAAAGTAAAGGTGATTACCACCTGCTTTTACTGGCAGTAAACCTAACAAAAAGGAAAAACTCTGCATGTACAAGTCTCCTGAGGGCCTGGCAGGCTGGGCTGAGAGTATTTAGCAAAGCTAGAAACGCAGGTTATGTGTTAAATAACCACACAAATCATTGGTGTGCTTGATGATGCCAAAGATTAATTTAAAAAAAAAAAAAATCTAAACTTTTATTTCTGTGTCATATTCAATCTACCGGTCTAAGCTTATTGTGGAATGTTTGCCATCATTTTCCCTCTTGACTGCAGCCGTATAGGCATTAGATAAGCACTTGTTTGCTGACAGTGCATGAGCTGCTGAGCTTGCTTGAGCTGCATGCAGAAGAGGATTGCAGCTCCTTAGGAATAAAGGGCACGCAATTTTATCTGCAACCACGTAACTCCTCACAAGTCTTTGCCAGAAAAACTAGAAATTACAACAAAGTATTCCTAATGTGGAAGACATACCAGCAACGCTGTGCTTTTGTCAATGCTGCCCATCCTGACCTCAGATAAATTCTGTAGGTAGATAAACACCACCAACAAAAGCACAATTTTGCTAGCACGGCTGCACTTACACAGAGGGCTTTCTCTGGTGTGACTGGGTTTGTACAGTTCTCAAGTTATCTCACAGCCTGAGGAAGAAGTGAGATGTCATTTATCTCATGGCCTTTGCGCTGGTTTTTACGGACAAGCAACACGTGCTCATGTATGCAAGTACCCAATGCGGAAAGATACCAGAACTGCTGGTTGGTTGTTTTTTTTTTTGCTTTGGTTTTTTATTGTTGCTGTTGTTGGTTGGTTGCTTTGCTTTTTTCCTCATAAAACATTTCTGAAATAGAAACAGCTAAAACCACTTCAGGAAAGCCCAGCTAGTTGTGACAGCTGGTGACTCTGGTCAGCAGTCCCCACCTTCCACCACCTTCACAGCCCCTAAATGGGCTCTGTCATAAGATCATTATTAGCCGCCAATTAGTGGCAGAGATTCTGAGGGGCATTTCACTCCTCTTCCTCCTACTCCCCCTTCCCCATTAATTCAAATCCCAGGGCTGTCCTGTCTGAAGAGCCTCAGCCATGAGCCACGAGTAACAATGGAGACCTCAATGGAATGGTCACTGCTCTGAGGGGCTACACACAGCCTGAGAGATGTGCGTGTTGTAGTGCCAAGCTCGCCACCAGATCTTGCTCTGGGGAAAGGATCTTACTGGGAGCACTTAGCAGCACTTCCACCTTACCTACAAATCTAGAAGCATCACCTCCAGGGGCAGTCCTGGCCACATAGGGAGAATTCAGCCACGACATGACCTCAGCTGTTCACACCAACAACAACCAGGTGGTGTTCTCTAACAGCACACCATATCAGGTTTCTGAGGACTGCAGTATTTGGGTTAGGCGAAGTTTGGGCAGCACTGAGCAGTCTGCGGTAGGGGAAATCACACTGAAGCACCAATAATGTAACCACATCTTCAGGGTTTAATTTTGGTAAAATCTATGTTCACGCGGGAAACAAATGAGCTCGTAGCTGACCTTTAACGCAATGCATTCCACACGTTGTTCTCCTGTTACCGACTTACATGTAAAAAGAGGTTTTCCTCATGGAACCACCAAGCAAACGCAACTGCCGTAACAGAGAGGCCTTAAAATAGAGTCAAAATGACCGTTCTCCTTTTACTTTCTTTGCTTGCAAATCTAAAAATAAAATTCCATTTTGAATCATTTTGAAACACACATCTGCCCTGTGAAAGTCACATACATCACCGAAACACACGTGTTTAGATGGCACGGGAGAGCTCTAAAAGAGATCTTTAAAACAAATGTGTGTAATTTTTAATATGCACTTTGTAACTGCTCTAAGGGGCTTTTTTTTGTTGTTCTATTTCTACTTAGGAAATTTTAAAATCAGGTATCAGAAAACAACTATTTGGCAGCTGTTCACCAAAACTCACGGAAACATTAGGCCTCAGCATCAACCTTCTTCCCAGATTACTTTTTGCATCATGCTCCATGTGCATCGATACCTTCTGCATGAAGCAGAGTAAATTTCTTACCAGCACAGTTGTTGTTATGGAGCTGCAGGTTCACCCAGAACATCTTCTATTTTCTGTCTCTCCTTTTTGTTCTTCCTTCTGTTTCCACTTCCTTTCTGCTCATACAGTAGAAGCAACTACCCCTATCTGCAAGGGACCTATCTTAAAGCAAGAATCAAACCTGTTACTGTCTATAAAATTAATTATTAAACTTTCTGCCCTAATTAGCAGGAGCCACTCTAGTTCTAATTAACAGAAGCCACCCCAATTCCCATGCCCTACAACTTAGTAATGACATGTGAGTAATTTAAAAATTCACCTCAATTTCGCAATTCTTTAATAAGCAATGTGCTTATTTCCTTATTTCATCTTCTCATTACCAAACTGAAATTAAGATTTATTGTTAGAAACTGTATTTTATTACCAGGTTAAAAAACCTCCACATTGCTACGAAGTAAGGACTAGTGATCGATCACCATAATCAACAAGAACTTTACAAATCCCACTCTACTTTACTCAAGGTGTAGCAAATTTTTCAATTTCTGCAATCATATTCTATAAAACACAACCTGAATTCTCCTTAAAATTATCCACTAACGTGTTTTGTTATTTTTTTTTCCTATTCATATTCTAAGCCATGCATTACTGCAGAAATGTTCACATTTCAGCAAGCGTGCAGAGGAGGGCCACTAATACGATCAGAGGGCTGGAGCACCTCTCCTGTGAGGAAAGGTTGAGGGAACTGGGCTCGTTTAGCTTGGAGAAGAGAAGGCTCCAAGAAGACCTCATTGTGGCCTTCCAGTACTTGAAGGGAGCGTATCAACAGGAGGGGGAGCGGCTGTTTAGGAGGATGAGGATAGTGACTGGACAAGGGGGGATGGTTTTAAACTAAGACAGGGGAGGTTTAGGTTAGGTATTAGGAGGAACTTTTTCCACACAGGGGGTGATGACGCACTGGAACAGGTTGCCCAAGGAGGCTGTGGATGCCCCATCCCTGGAGGCACTCAAGGCCAGGCTGGATGTGGCTCTGGGCAGCCTGGTCTGGTGGTTGGCAATGCTCCCCATGGCAGAGGGTTGAAACTAGATGATCTTTGAGGTCCTTTTCAACCCAGGCCATTCTATGATTCTATAAAGTGTGAGCAATCACTCATGCAGCACTAAAGCTGAGCTTCACCACTGCGGGTTGGGACTTTCCATGTGCAACACCTTGATGCACCAGGCTCCCCAGGCATTGCTGAGATACAAACACCAACCAGTTCTAAAACATCTACATCTGAAAAGTAACTTCAGCGTTTTTCACCTTTCCAAATAAAGGAACTCATGAACATAAGCGCCATGCCATCAGTGGGAGCTTGCATTTCTAATCATGAACTCATAACTTTCAGTAGAAGAGCCTCTGACCCAATTAATTCCTTACATACATATAATAATTCCAAACAAATTCTGGAAAAAAATACTTAATCGTACATATGCTGCAAGCAAATTAAAAGGCTAAGTTTGGTAAACATATTTCTCTTCTAGAACAACTCACATCCAACACAGAAGAAAGCAGAGGAGATGAGAGGTAGTATTACTTCTTAAACACCCCTGCAGGCACAAGGCATCCTCATGAGCTGAACTCCAGCTCACAAGGAGCTCTCAGCTGTGTAATGGGAAGGAGACGCTCCCTCGCCAGATGGCTTGCTCTGCTGATGGCCACCAAAGAGAAGGAAGGCAATCACAAAATAGGTTTAGCTGACTGAACTGCTCATGGACGCACTGCCTGCACTAGCTATGCTAAGCAGCTTTTTCTGCAGGTGAAAGTTTCAACTAGAATCAGCAAAAGATTTTATATTAAGAAATATATATTTAAAAAAAAAAAAAAGTTCTTCATTAGCAAGGGTGTAACATTCCGAGCACAAAGCATTCTGAGCTACAGAGCCAGCATCACCAAAGAGCTGAGCCAGCCTTGGCACGTGATGATCCATCAGCAGATTTTATTGCCAGCTAGTTGGTGGTTTCATTTTGCTGTTGACAATAAATCCCTCCTTTAGGTTTCCCAAAGCTCCAATTTTGTTCCTGGAATGAATCAGCAAGGGGAAAAGTCAGTGCCAGACACTCTCCAAGGATCCTGAAGAAACTAATTTAGCCTCTCCATCACTCCTGCAGTTTCAGCCTTTGTTTCACTTGGTGTTTATTTAGCCTTGATGCTACTTTTTTATTATTATTTATTGCTAGGGGGAAACGACTAAAACAAGAAGCCCTGGATGTGGTATTCCCACAGATAAAATGCACAGGAAAAAGAAAAGAGCTGTTCCATGTACAGCAACGGATCCAGGAAATCAGATTGGCTTTTGCCTCTTCAAACGGTTGATGATTTGAACCCTGGAACTATTATGACGGTACGAATGCAATTGGATTGGATGCCAGTAACATGGCACCCTTCAGCAATGTGTGGAGACTTCATCAGTGAAAGGAAAAGATAAAGTCTGCCTCCCGTATCCTCATCATCATCAGCTTCACCTTTGACTGCACTGGATTATTGCTTGCAGTTTCACGTGTTGGCCAATTACTATTCTTCACCTATTCCAGCCTCTGGACACTCATGGCATCAGTCAGCATTTCAATCCCCATGTTTGAGTCCTTTCCCTTATCTAATACAGAAGCATTTCTTAAAATGCTTTTTTTCCTTGCCAGTTCCAAGTATTCTCACTGCCTTTTAGAAATCTTCCTTGTTTCCAAATCATCAATAAAATATGTCTCTGCAGCACACATCACCAAACGATCCTGTGGGATTTAAAATTCACTTAGCAGCTGTTTATTATTTTTTTTTCAGGTTTACCTTCAATATTATGAGCTGCTTAAGCATCAGTGCAAACTATCCCATTGTTGTGTTTGACAGTACTCATTTCTAAGGGAATGTATTAGACAGCCAGAGAGCTTGCTGGACTGGAATACAGGAAAATATTTTTGAACAATACTCTTGTGTCATTTTTCTACCGTCCAGACATTTAAACTGAAGTAAAACCCCCTAATAAAACAGAGAAACAGCCCAAGAATATGAATTCAAATTCAAGATAGAAACAGGCGCCCATGTTCCCCCCTCTTGCCTTTATCAGAGTGAAGTCATTAGCCATGATATAAGGGACGCCTCTGTGCAAGCAATTTCTTCTTTCCCTTTTACAAACCACAAAACATCTAGCTTAAGTAAACAGTAATGCACTACTATTTTATTTATGTGTGTGTGTGTGTTTGCTAAGGCATCCAAATGGCTGATAAGCAAATCTGCAGAAAACCCACAGAGGAATAATAATAGGTCAGCATAAAGAGAGCACATCCATGCAAACAGCGTGCAAAGGAAGGCCATTCAAGGAACGTGTCAAATCACTCTTTTTCACTGCTTTTTCACAATCACTGCCTCTCTATGGCAAGATCTACTGGGAGTTACTCCATCTCTTTCAGACGTTGTGTTGGGGGACATAGTTTAGTGAGAACTATTGGTGATAGGCGGACAGTTGGACTGGATGGTCTTGTAGGTCTTTTCCAACCTTGGTGATTCTATGATTCTCTGATCTCATAGGTTTTCCATTACTCTCTTTCAGGCTTTTCATCTCAAACGAGTTTATTCTAAAAAATACTTAGTTCTCAGTTGGCATAAAAGTAGACCTAAACATTTGAATATTTCAGAAATTACTGAGGTCACAGCTATTATTTGCCTTCAAATGTGCTAAGATGCTTTACCGTATTCCATGTAAGTGGTATTCTATATTCCTAGCTCTGACAGGATTCCTCCCGGAGCCTGCTTCCCACTTTTAATGTGAAGATTCCATTTAGATTTGATATAGCTATTAATAATTAGCAGAATTCTTATATTTGATAATGCAAGTTCATTATGAAGCCCAGCAGAGCTATAAAAAGTCAAATGTCATTTTCAAGCATTTGCTACTAACGTTACACCTGAAGTACAGTCTTCTAAACCTTCTCAGTGACATCCAGGTACGCATTATTCCATCACTGATAGATGACAACAAACAGCACCACTCCAACATCCGAGGAGCAAATATCCAAGGAGCAAGCAAGCAATATACCAATACATAAAGAAAACGAAAAAAACAAAGGCAGAAAAAAGAAAAAAAGAAAAAAAAAAGAAGAAGCCTATGGCTCTAGAAGTAGATTAAAATGTTTTCTCAAAAAAAAAAAAAAAAAAACCAAAAAACCCGTAATAATAATAATAACGTTCAGATCAGTTGCATTCAACTCATTAAACCTAGCCCTGCTGACAGAACTTGCTAACAGAGTCCCTGGGACACAATTTTCAACTGAGCTGTGGTTTTCTTCTGTACTTTTGTGTATACCACGTGCAACGGATTACATGCAAACGCAGACTGGCCCCACACAATTTGCCCCACTGCTGGATTTGGTGTTAGCAGGCTGACAAAGCAGAATTTAACAGCACAATTAAGGAAACGCCGTAGACACCAAAAGACAGCTTTTTTGGATGAGCATACGACTGAAGTCTGACCTAGTTCACTTCATAGAAGCACAACATGTTTTTTTCATTCCTTTCCACCAAAGAATATAGTGTGGTTATACATTGTATTAATATTCAAACAGACACGGGATAACCCAGGAATAGTTTGGGGAGCAGCACGTTCTAAATTTGCAGATACGCTTTCAAAGACACTATTTTTGCTAAGTATACAGGCGCGGGAAATCTAATTTGTTCTCTTCTGCCTCAGTGCCTACAGATCTGCCACATCCCTGGCCTGATTCAGGTCCCTTGGCCTGGAGCCTGCGGCTTGTTTACTTGGCAGAAATTCACACGTTTTGTCGCTTCTTTGCTGAGGAGACCGAACATGTTTTACCACAACATGCCTGACAGTTTTTTATAAAGGTTAGGAGGTGGCTGCAGCCACCCCATTTTGCTCATTTTCACTACCACGCTCTGGATAGGATTCCTTATGCCTTGACGTAGAGCCGCAAGCAGGTAACTATGCAGACCTGCAAGTCAACCTTGTTTCAAGCATTATTTCTCTCTACGTGTGTTCCTGAACATTTACAATCCATAATTTCTTCATGTTCTTCAGGACAAACAGTTCTATTAGTTCAACACACATGCTCCTATAAAGCAGGAAAGGAGCTGCCCTTTTGGCAGCTCATACAAGGGATGCAACAGCTGCTCCCCACCTCCTCATGGCTGCAGAGTCCCAACCTTGTCACCTTCACAGGAACTCAGAATAATTATATAAAAAGCTAAGTACTAAATAAAACAGACTGTTTTCATATTGGGGAAGCACAGAAGGTCACAAATCTTCGTAATATCTTGGAGAAAAACTATAATACATATGTCATATGACACATTTTCACAAATAAACCAAATATGGAAGAAAAAAGCCATCACTATCCTAATCCTTCTCTCCTCAGAATAACTAATACAAGTTATTAATTTATTTATTTACTAATACAAGTAATTAATTTATCAAGCTGCGCCAGGGGAGGTTCAGACTGGACATTAGGAAGTATTACTACTCGGAAAGGGTAGTCAGGCATTGGAACGCACTGCCCAGGGAGGTGGTGGAGTCACCGACCATGGGAGTGTTCAAGAAACGTTTGGATGTTGCGTTGAGGGGTATGATTTAGCTGGGAAGTATTAGTAATCGTTGGACTGGATGATCTTCTAGGTCTTTTCCAACCTCGATAATTCTGTGATTCTGTGATTCTGTAATACACATCCTCTTCCTTCAATAAAGGATTGCCACTGCATTAAATGCACAGCCAGGCCCATTGTGGAACCTGCAGCCGCAGCTCCTCACAGATGCTTCTGTCTCACTTCAAAGGTCACATTAAAAACCTTACAAGCCACAGCTTCACTTGCCCTCCAATAACATAACTGCAGTGCATCTATTGCTTAATGCCGTGAGCTCCAGGCAAACTCTGACAAACAACTGAGAAATCAGAGGAAGAAGCCGGCCTCATTCTCAGCTCCTCTCCTATGCAGGGGCAGCAACTTCTCCAGAGCACCGCAGTTGGGTTTTGGTTTCATACCTGCAATTATCCCGCTCTCCTTGTTTTGAGATGCCCTACATACCATTTTGAACTGATTGACACATTCTGACACCGCCTCATTCTTTTTCTGCTTGAAAAAAATAAAACCTGCTACACATGTAATTTCTACTTTCCATTCCCCTCACGTACCGCTGGCTGTTGGCCACCTCTTTATGCAAATACGTGACTGCAGCAAAGGTTGCGCGAACAACCTTTTCTCCTCCCATTGTTCTAAATCCCCTGTAACGAAAAACACCGGCTGTTCAGCAAATCCCTCTTACTGTTCCACCACTCCACAAGAAAGATAAAGCTCTCACTGCACTGAAAATAACATCTGAAGTCTAGTACAACCTCAGGAGAGGATCAACTCTCATGCAGTACCCTGCTCTCTCTTCCTTCTGTTGTGATCTGGATGAATTCAGATTTTTCCAGAGAGCCTAAAAACCTGACAGCGTATATCATCTGTCTAGGGATGTAATATTCATTGCTTGCAAGTAACATGATAAAGCAGGGCAAGCTGGCTAATTAGCACTGGATCCAAATTCACAGTTCAGACCTGATCCAGATGTCAAACTTCTTAGAAGCTCAAGGTCAGCTGGTTTTATTTTAGTTTGGCTCCTTAGAGACAAAATCCCAAAACAAGAGGTTTGTTGCTGTTTTTCTTATTTTTGTCCCTAAATTAATGCATAATTCTTGGGAAGCCAAGAAAATCTCAAAGGCTCACCTACCTACTGCATTAGACATGTGTATGTTACTAAAATGGTGTCCTCTTACTTATTTTTAAACTAAACATTTAGGATTTTCACCAGCTGCCAATGCAGTGAATCAGCAGAACCTGGCAGAGAAACTCCCCCCCGGAACTCCCGCACCCCTGAACGGATACTGGGCTGCGGGCTCCTTATTACAGAGCAAGCTCTGCTGCCTTTGGCTGCTCTGGACACTAAGAACATCATCAGAAAGGGCTCAAAAATTAGTATACAAATGTTTTGTGAGCAATGAAGTAACAAGAGAAGGATAGTGTCTATGCAGCCCTCAGCATTCGAGATGCTATTTTAAGGAAGTTCAGCAGGACTCAGCACCTTTATGTTACACTTCTTATGTCATGCTCTAGTCCAGTTACAACCCTCTATTTTGCATTAGAGATTTTGACCATAACTACATTTCTAACAGGAACGCTCAGAAGCTCTTTGATACTTTTTTTTTTCCCCAAATCCTTTTAGAACACGAAACATACAGAATTGGTTTTCAGAGAATATCTATAAATCAATATCCACAGAACTATCAAGGATGTATACGATTTTGAACACAGCATCCTCTATTCAGCAAGCAGTTTATTTCAGGAGGTTGACTCATTTCCTTAAAGCTTTTTCAGCTATTTGTTGTGACTGAAAAAAATTCTGAAAATTTAATAGCGCTCAAGGAAATGAGCCAACACATCCTGGAAGAAATGCATCCAATACACACACAATAAGATAAGTCAGCCTTAGATTTGTAAAGAGACGAGGAGGAGGAAGTTCCAAGAGGACTTGAAATATTTTCTGCAAAACACAATGTTTGTTTCCCATCGCGGTAAGTTTCTTCACGTACACTTTAAAAGCTGCACACTGTGGCTAAACAGGAAGTTGTTTGTTGTCGGGGTTTTTTGTGGTTTTTGTTTTGTTTTGTTTTTAATTTCCCTAGAGAAAAACATCAGAGGAAAAAAAGCTGAAATACTTATAGTCAATTTCCTCAATATTTAAATTATCATCAACAATCAATCAATCGAACAAACAAATCAAAAGCTGCCATTATGCCACGAGACCTCAATTTCAGATCCCTAGTGCATCCCCTCAGGAGTACAGAGTCCACGGTCAAAGCACACATCCCAAGACAAAGCATTTCAGGGCAACGCATAAGGCACCACAGAACTACCTCCTGACAGAGCTCTGGGGATGCTGGCTACCTGGTGGTCATGAGCCAGAGACAAAAAAACGAGAGGTTCCTACCTTGAAGGGTCTCCAGCAACATAATCAAGTGAACTCTTGAAAATGACCAACTCATCGAAGACAAAAATGACCCAGAGAAGTTAATACAATCTTTCCTCGAACTACTCATATGCCCAGGATTGCGTGTCTTGGAATATTTGAAATTATGACAGGAACAAATGAAAAATCCATTTGTCAAGCAATAAAGCTTTCATGAAATAGCTCTTATATATACTCGTGAAAAACGAAGCTTGCGATTCAAGCATTCTCAGTATTCTCCGTTCTTATGTGGATAAAAAGCCATTTTTCATTCAAATTTTTCTATACCATTGTTTGTTGGACATGCATTTAGCAGCATGACAATCCAGAATAGGTGCCTTTGGCTGGACGCTCACCAAGTGACAAAGCACACTCGTGCTCAGCCGGAAAAGATGCTAAGTGTCTTGTTTTCTTGCAGGAGGCTCATCCTCCATGCACAAGTAGCTCTTGGAAATGCAGTGTGGTCGCTGCATTTGTGCGGTACTGAGTCTCCCCACATATGCCAGCGGCAGCAGCCAGCTATGTGAGATGCTCCTATTGCACTCTCCCAGCCCACTTCGGGAGAATTGATCAAGTGGGGCTCTCACAATGGAGGCAAACGGCACCCCCAGACTGCAGCGCAAAGGTGCTCTTCAGACAGATTCAATCATAAAAGCAATCTTGATTTTCTCCATTACTTCTGACATCCTTTATAGTTTATATCCACATCTGTTCAGGCTTTCCGGCTGACTGCTTTGGTCTTCATTTTTCTATTTAATGATTTGTCTGTACCTGAATATCCCTTCGTCCTCATGTGTAGTTTTCTCCTCTTTCTTCTGGTGAGCCAAATGGTTTCCAAACCTCTGCCCCTCTGCCGTCCACTAACTCCCTCACCACAAGTTCTTAGAATTCTGATCCCAATATCTAGCAATATTTCCTGGTTCCAAAGCTGTTACCTCACACAGTAAAGCTAAGGCACAAGCAGCCTTTCCATGAGATCGTTTCCTGTCAGAGCTGGTAATTTTCATGAGCGGGCCTGCAAGCTGCCTGCGGGGGCTGCAGCCTCATGCTGCCTCCTGCCACGCTTTACAGACAAAGCAGCCACTGAACTGCACAGAAAGTCAGGCTGGTACGTTCCCAGAGGAAAGATATAGCCATGTTAGATGCAACACAACTGCTCCCAGATTGGTGAGGTATCCTGAGCTGCATCAAGAGAGGAGTGGCCAGCAGGATGAGGGAGGTGATTGTCCCCCTCTGCTCTTGTGAGGCCCCATCTGGAGTACTGCATCCAAGCCTGGGGCCCTTAGTACAGGAAGGATGCCAAGCTGCTGGAGTGAGTCCAGAGAAGGGCCGCAGAGACGATCAGAGGGCTGGAGCACCTCTCCTACGAAGAAAGGCTGACCAAGTTGGGCTTGTTTACTTGGAGGAGAGAAAGCTCCACAGAAACCTCACTGCAGCCTTCCAGTACTTGAAGGGAGCTTACCAGCAGGAGGAGAACCAACTTCTTACAGTCTGATAGTGACAGGATAAGGGAGAATGGCTTTGAACTAAAATAAGGGAGATTTAGGTTAGATGCTAGAAAAATTTTTTACTCAGAGGGTGATGAGGTGCTGGAGCAGGCTGCCCAGAGAGGTTGTGGATATTCTATCTCTGGAGGCATCCAAGGCCAGGTTGGATGAGCCCCGGGCAGTTTGATCTAGTGGTTGGCAGCCCTGATCATGGCAAGAGAGTTAGAATTTAATTCTTTAATGTTCCCTTCAATCTAAGCCATTCTGTGACTCTAAGAAGTGTTTTTTAAGGGCAAGGCAGATTAAACTTGATCATCATGAATTATCCTATTCAGATTCACTCTCACCTTACCAAAAGATACATAACATAAAAATGCAAGAAGGAGAAACATAAAGGCAGAAGGAGTGAATGCAAGAAGGAGAAACATAAAGGCAGAGTGAGAAGGTATACATGAACTCTATAAACTGACGGGAACAGAAACAAAAAGTGTGCGGAAACAGAAGAAACAAAATAATTTCCAGCTCTCTTGTTTGTTTGCTTACAAAGTCCGCAATATAACAAACCTAACATGTGACAGAAATCCACAGATTTTCTCTTCCAACAAGAGAAACTCTGTGGAAGGAGTGGGAATTTGGAGAAAGATCTCAAACTAAATTAAAATAACAATGTATTCTTAAAAAAATATATATAGGATTCTCCCCCCCACACCTCCAGAAACACTATGCATTCAGAAGATATGACAGAGAAGACCCAAGCTTTCTTTTGTGGACTAAGAACGGTCAAAAATCCAGCATGTTTTCAGGTTATGTAGCTTATTACCAGGAAGTTAATTTTCAGAATGAAATTTCTCAGTCTTTGTCTGGATAAAACATGCAGTAATGTTAAGTAATTCAGATCCCTGAAAAGTGAGCAAGCAGGGCCCGTAAAGAGTTCATCCTCCTGCACTATTTTGAAATGAAATACTTCATCGGGGTCTTCTCATCCTTAAAAAAAAAAAGAAATCACAAGACTCAAGCTTTAGGCAACTGCAGTTTTTAGATGAATGCCCTTTACATTCAACCGTTCAAATAAACCTTTCATTTGTTTGCAGTGTCTAGAGTTGTCTGGTGAGTAAATATCTACAAGATGGCCATGACATGTTATTAGTCTTGAGGAACAAAAAAAACCTACCTCAAAATAATCGGTGATTCATTCTTTGGCTAAACAGAAGACTGTTCTCCGTTGGAAATTAAAATGTTATTTTATGATGAGGTTTGGATTAACTGTGTCTAACTGCACATCAGCCCTAAGTAAAAAGACATTACCCAATCGCATCATGAGCAATAGCATCATGATTATCTATTCTTCATTATCTCTCATGAAGCAGATGCAGAAGATTGAAAAAGGAGCTTGGAAGATTGCCCAGAATCTTTTCAATCCTCTTCACCAGGAGACAATTTAGAATTTTAAGGATAAGTTAACTCTAGAGTACTGCACGGACAGTATAAGCAGCTTTTTCCCACATTAACAACCAGGAACATAGCTACCCTGTCTTCAGAACTATCATGTAATTTTCAGAGTAATAGGAATGTCTTTTTTCCCCTACACGTTCCCTAGATCTTTCTCTCCACATGTAATGCTTTTGTAGGTCTGTAATATGATGAATTATTTCTTCAGGTTTAAGATTGAACTCTTATACAAAAAGAATGATAATGTAGCTCTTTCTAGCCCCAAATCTTCAAGCTCATCTCACGAGGATGAGAGCAGATGAAGCCAAATCTACTCATTGCAAGTACTAAATGGCTGTGCTGATTAATCTGGATAAGAGCAAAGCTAAAAGAAAAAAGTCTTGTGCAACTCTTTAGAAACTGTTTTATGTTACCAGTGTGCCAAAAATCAAAGTCAACTATATTATCACTAGCTGAAAATAAAGGAGATAAATGTCTCAGAAGTGAAAAGCTTCTTCTCTCAGTGTTAACATTCAATAGTAAAAAGGACCACAAAATTGTGTAGGCTAGCGACGACAGAGAAGCTTTTTTAATCTGTGAAAATACCTTGGAAGCACATAACAGTCCATGATTCTTTTAGAATTCTTATCAGAGTACTTTTAAAGAACAGTAATTCCTTGGGGACTCGGCAAACCAATAACAGAATGAAGAATTTGAACGCAACTAGAAACAAAGGCTTTCCAACTTGTCTGCTCCCAGAAATACAAGGAAACTCAGAGCTTAAGTAAGCAATTAGAGAAAGCACAATTCGACCTGCACTCCTACTACAGCAGCCTACGAATAATATTCCATCGCACCCTCTGTGCTGGCAGAGCTGCTGCATGCTGCGGCTGAGTGGGTCTAATGGAGAATTTCTGTGTAAAAGAGACAGCTACTCTTCTCTAGCTACCTCTGCTGCTCTTCTTCATCCAATTCAAGAAGCTAAACCAACGCAGAGCTGGTTGTTCTCTTTGGAGAGCAAATTCCTTGCACGTTTAGCCCCAGCTGTACTGACTGGCGGGGCAGTACCAGCCAACAAAGGGAGCAGACATTTTAGGCTGCAAGAGAAGGAGCAAGAAAAAAGCAAGACCGAAGTGAAACCACATTCTCAGTCACTATTGTTGATAATGTGCACTGTGCTCCTTGACTGTTTTGTAACAGTAAAATGGGTTCCTGCAAATTTCATTTGCATTACTCTTAAGTAAGTCTCTGTATTTGCCCCCCATAACCTGTACTCTGCATTTCAATGCACAGTTTGTTCAGCTCAGACAACAGGCAGAAAAGGGTAGCACCAAAGATAATAATCTCCACTAATCCGAAAGGTGATCACTTTTATTCAGCATACTGAACAGGAATGTATTCAATTAAGTGTGCTGTAATTAAGACTGTTTTGTAAAACGTAAATCTTAGGTGCTAATGATTCAGAACCTCTAGCTGAACGAACAAGAAAAGTCACATTTGAATAACTGGGTAAAACCCAAGTGATGTCAGGAGGGTGGTGCTTCCTTTTACTTGCAGAAAACACATTACTTTTTCATTTTCAAAGCAAAAAGCAAAACGAACTTTTCATCCTGTTGTTCAAGTATTTTACAAGTTAAAGATTATAACAAAGAAATGTCCTTGTGGACTTGACATTAAGTACTACCCCATAAATAATTACTTCAAAAATCTTATCCATTGTTGACTTCAATTGATCATTTCATCTCTACCAGTACCTTTAGGTAACCGCGTTTAGGTAAAACTACTGAAATTCAGAGATGCATCTATGCTGATAAAATGGCCAAGCGAATCTTCCTTCTTCCTGCGGGCTACCATCTGCTGAACCGTCATGCGTGAAACTATATACAAATGAAAGTACAGTGAACGTACAGTCTTTTTTTTCTTTTTTTCAAAAGGCCATTGTTGCATATTTATCTTAGTGACAATGTTAGGTGTCTAATATTGACTATAATGTTCTACTATGCATATTTCATCTCATAAAGTCAAACCCATTTAAGACTTAATTGGCTTCATATGTGAGAAAGCACTTCCACATTTGACAGTAAAGATGAAACATGGATTAAGGTCCTGATCTTGCAATGCACTGAATGCCTTTAATTCTGAGTTCTTTTCAGGAGTGACACCTGATAGGTCCAAGCTTTCAGATAGAAACTGTCTAAAGTCATCCTGATGTGCAGCTCCACTCATGTATAACCATCGGAAACCTCAGGTTTCCTGAGAAGGAAGAATTTATAGAGCGCAAGAGTTCATATCATACCTGTTAATATCTACTGGCAACTGAATAGTAAGGATCAGAGAATTACTGTCAGGGAAAGTTGCAAACTGAATTTCTAGTAATACTTTGTGTAAGAAAAATTGAATCTGGTGACCTGTGTCAATCAAATCTCCATCTGTGTATGGTTAAAGAGAGCTTGATATTAACAGGAACGTGCAGCAACAGATCAAGCTCAAACTCAATTCTCTGATATTTACTTAACAAACAAATACCAGTTCCCTTAAGATCTGATTGTGATTATGTCATCTCCACTATGATACAAGTTATTTTGAATATATTCTATAAAACATCTAAAATTCTATAAAAATGTCATAATAAGCCCACTTACATTCATTTGTGCAGGTGAAGGCGCCAAAGACTTCATAATAAAACTTAAAGGAGGAATTCTAACCGTGTGCATAATGCAGAAGTGATCCATAACATATTACTTACACAAAACAAACCAATAGATGAATTAATAATTTTCCAAATTATTTTGACAATAATACTGTATGGTATGTTCATCCGATGAGAGAAAACAGCCCACCAAGTGTCTTTAAAAAATGTAAAATGAGAGCTCCTCCAAAAAAGAGGTAAAAAGACACGCGAACGTAAGGCAACGCTATGACAAAATGGAAGATCATCAATTCAGTAATGCGCGTTGTTTAAGATTAATCGGTGTTTATATTTGCCGTCCTCACATCTGCTGGAACAGCCACTTGCCATCAAAAAAGGCAGGGTGGGAAGCATACTGCTTTCTCTCCAACGGATTGTACACGTTGTCACACCAAAACCTTTTGCAGTGAAGATAGTGACAACGCAGCTGAAAGAGCTCTGCCTGAAGCTACGTTTGTCTAGTTTTGAGGTCAGCGGTATCTCAAAAACTTGAATCACAATTAACTGAAAAGTTTAGATGTTATGGCAAAACTTAACCACAACCTGAACTTCTTCCTGATATAAATAATATATTAAAATATTCTATTTTGCTTTTTAATCAGGAAATTAATTCATTTCTTCCTACATATACCAAGTGTCTTGTAATTCAGCGGGTGTAACTTCATAAGGGATCTGCTCTATGCAAATTAAACAGATAGAGAAAGCACCTTCAACTCATTTCCAGTTTTTGCAGTAAACAGAAGGTATTGTACTGCCCTTACTGCGATTTTTGAACAAAATTTAACAGATTACAACTAAGGAGAAAGTACTGAACTTAGTGTTGGGAAAAAAGTAGCTTTCCATATGGCTCAGGCTCTATGAAGAAAGACCAATGTAAGATTAAAATGCAACACCTATAAGGAAAGCTGGCTTCTGAAGACCCTTGGTTTGTTAGTGATGTTTCTTTTAACCACTGTAAGCCTCACTGCATACAATTTTACAGTCCAGCTGGTGAATTAGGCTGCCTCCTCTTTCCACCAGCCCGCTCAAGAAGCGGCTTGCATGCTGTCACATCTTTCCATAATATTACTAAGTCAATATGAAACAAAAACAGACTGGTGCCAATCCCAGATGCAGGCCAACATGAATTCAAGTTCCCTCCTTTATTTCTTCTTAGGGTTTCCTAGGAGATTAGCTTTACCATATATTTCATTTAAGCGTGCATCTGCAGGATAAGTTTCATGAACACCTCAGCATACCCAGGGATGTCTCTGCCAGAGTTTTGGAGCCAGAGCTAGTTTTATTATTATGATGATGATTATTTTTTAGACAGAACAAACCCACCACAGTGTTTAAATATTCAGCTGAGACAACGGGAAAAAAAAAACAAAACAAACCCAAATCCCCACAGCCTGAGTCACAAGGAGCACAAAGCCAAGATCTTGGAAGTCTAAGCCAACGCTTCTACCAAGGACCAAGCTGGGTAAGGACTGACTCTCTCACAGAGAAAGGCATTTCTGCATTTTACAAACTTCAGCAACAGCCAAAACTAGGAGTAATCACAAAGTAATACTGCTATGCAGAATAACTAGCCATAAGAAAGTACTGTTCAGATTTTCGAGTAATCATATTGCTAAAAAACAGGAAGGGGAAAAAAAAGAAAAAAGTTAATAATCAGGCTTTTCCAGAAGATAATGAAATTATTATTTTTGACGTTTTCTATAATGAAAACCAGAGAAATCTGCTGAGGATAAAGTATCTTAAATTTTTATAATCTCTCTGTCTAATTTAAGCCACTATTTTATATGTATTAAAGGCAGTTTACATGAAAGCTTTTTTCTTTTTAATCTTGTCTGACGTGAAACGGAAAAGCTCCAACCTCCACTACCCTAGGAGGCTTAGTATAAATGTAGATCCCATCTAAATTGTCCTACATAGCTCACGATCAGGTTTTTCTTTCCATTTTTCATTCCTTCTTGTTTTTTAGAAAGGCTATTGATTATCCATGCTGTAGGTATAACAAAAATTCAAACAGCCTGCGTGAAGCTCCAGAGGGAGATAAAGATAATGACCTTTGATAACCAGCATTTTAAATGTGCTAAGGCTCTCTAGAAAAGGGGCATGCATCTTATAATTAGGACTCTGTAAATTAGGGCAAAAATAGGCCAATTTAGGCAATTTGGAGTTAATCTACTTAAACCAAACATCGGGTTTGCATCTCTCCCCTGACTTTTTATTCTTTATTCTGCACTTTATGAATTCTTTAAATATGAGACTTCAAGGCAACCCATAAAACTCATCAAGATTTGTCTTCACTCAGCACCTTCTGAGCCATGGTCACACCACCATGATACCTGCTTAGGCTGCAAACCCAAGTAGTTCTCATTCTGCTCATCTTTCAGAGTTCTCACTTCCCAAATTTGCGGTACACTGTTGCTACAATAACACACAGTGACAAGAAAACCTGGATGTCTCACAGTGATTCATCTGAGCTGAAAAACCTTTTCTCCTTTTTTATTTCATCTGGGTCCAATATTTTGTGCAGCCTTCCTTACTGAAAGTCTTACATTAAAAAAACAAAACAAAACAAAAACAAAACAACAACAAAAAAAACCACCCACACTGAAATTAAATGAAAGATTTAAATAGAATTTCAGTGGGTCAACGATGAAACCTTTACTGTCACTGGATACCACAGAGGGATGTCTGCAAAACCCCAGTACCTTATGCATTGTTTAGAAAAGCATTTAGAACAAACAAGTTCAGTGCAAAAGCCAGGTCAGTACTGGACAAGGCAAACTTCACAGAGCTAAGAGGATGAAAAACATGTTTGTTACCTAGTGTCATGTATTGCTTCAAAAGGTGAAAGCTTTCAGTCTAAGTCCAATGGTGCTCCAAAAAAAAAAAAAGAAAGAAAGAAAAAAAAAGAAAAAAAAAAAAAGAATTCACCTCTTTTTATTAAGATAGAAACACTGGAAATTGACCTTCAGATCAGGCACAAGTACAGCACCTCCACTACAAAGCTCCCCCTCTGAACTTCATCCTGCCCTGTCAATATCACTTGATAATCCTCACTAGTAAGCCTGAAGATGATAGGAGAAGCCCATTCCAGACAAAGCTGAATTCAAAATGATAAACCTTTATTTTAAATTCAACAATTTCAGGTTTCATGCAACACTGCTCAATTTACGCAAAGAGCTAATACTCAGGAATACCATTTCTCCCTTTCATGTAGTGTCAGTGGGATACCTTTCTGTTCTCATGTGGATCTGCTGTCTACATTCTCCACAGACCCTGCCTGTGGAGCTAAAAAGCTGCTTTAACATACCTTTAAAGACAAGATTGTTCAAGAAGTGCTACCGACACATTAAAGAATTGAAGCGGTATAAAACCTGAAATAGTCAGGAAAAAAAAAAATGTTTTCCTCCACAGAAGACACCATCTCCCTCATGCACTTTTCTTTCGGTAATTGTTAGGAATACATCTGGACAAGAAAGCGACGCTCAACAAAGCTACCCCTCAACAAGAAACCATACCAGAGTTCAGCTGAGAAAGGTGGTGAAATTGGAAGCATATGGGACTAAAGAAGGAACCAATCGAACTCAGGCATGAACCTAAAACCATGCCTAAAATACAGAATTTTACATAGATTTTTTCATACTTCATTTCAGCTGCTTACATTGAAAAACTAAATATCAAAAGTTACCGAAGAGGACGTGACGGTGAATGACTGCAATCTTTTCTACAAAACAGTATAATCTAGGTTGGAAAGACCCTGAAGATCATCAGTTTCAACCATCACCTAACACTGCAAGTCCATCATTAAACCACGAAATGTCCATACCTGCAGGGACACTGACTCCACCAGCTCCCTCGGCAGCACATTCCAATGCCTAACCACACTTTCTGTGAATAAATTCTTCCTGATATCCAATCTAAACATCCCATGGTGTGACTTGAGGCTGCTGCTTCACATCCAATCACTTGTCACCCTAAAAAAGAGACCAACATCCTCCTCACTGCATCGTCCTGTCAGGTAGCTGTAAGGCCTTTCCTCAGCCTCCTCTTCTCCAGACTGAATAGACCCACTGCCCTCAGCTGCTCTTCCTGTGGTGTTGTTTCCCAGTCCCTTCAATGGCTTTGATGCTCTTCTTTACACAAACTCAAGCAACCCGGTATCATGGGAGAGGCCCAAAAATGAACACAGTATTTGAGGTGGGCTCTCACCACTGCCAAACGCAAAGGGATGGTTTCCCAGTCCTGCTGGCCATACAAGTTCTGATGCAGGCCAGGATGCTGCTGGCTTTCTTGACCACCTGGGCACATAAGTAATTATATTTGCTCCACCCAGGACTTTGTTTTCTTTTCTTTTCTTTTTTTTTTTTAATATTTCTCTCCCATTTTTTTTCCCACAAATGTGGAAAAAATCCATATGCTCTGAAAAAAAAACCCAAACTATTTTCGTAAACATTTAAAAGATCAAATATTTCTCTGAAGTTGTATTACACCAAGAAAAAGCTCCACCTACTGTTTCCCACTGCACGCTAATTATCCATAAACCTCTACATACCACATAGCAGGAAAGCCGGTGACTGATTACTGACAGTCTTATGACCAACTGTACCAACTGCTGTACCTGCAGGAGTGAGTTTGTATAGCGATGTATACAAAGTCTCGTAAAAGAAAGGGGTATAGCAAGCAGTTAAATTCCTTCTATCCAACTGCAATACGAACCATGCAGTAAAACCACACTTCGAAGCACAGAAATAACTGCTTTCTTGTGATAGAAAATAATGAGACTGAAATGAATAGAAAATAATGAGAGTTAATTGAATGTATTAATGAATGAAGAAGATGGGTTCCCAGCGTGTCATTTTCAATTCCTTTTATAATGGATGTACTCCGCAAAATTAATTTGAAGTGACAAATTTACCTGGATTGCTCCTGACCTGACAGATCTCTCTGTACAAAAGCCTCAGCTCAGACTGATTTTCATTTTCAAAGTTTCCCCATCTGTTCATTTATAGAATTGACAACCACTCCTTCTCCTGTTCAAACAGTGATCCAGCTCTCATTATAAGCGATAATTTGACAGCCAGCATAAAAAAAGTCACAGGATTGTGTTTTTTGTTATGCAACGTGGAGTTTTTGTGGTTTTGGTGATGGTAGGTTTTGGTCATTTTTTGTTTCTTTGTTTTTTACTAAGGTCAAAATATCTGCGTTTTTCTATTCCTAACTCCCTGAAAAAAAGGTGCTTTACTACAAGTGCTGGGACACCGCAGGTATAGCATCAGACTGGCACAAACCCAGAGCTGTCCCATGTTACTGACTGTACACAATCTGCGCTGCTTTCAGTAGGCAGTACTAGAGGACATCAACTTTGTAAGCAAAATGGCTTCCATTTGAAAGAAAGACCAGAATTGATAACTTTAAGCAACTACTTCAGATCTTAATAACACGTCTGAGAACTAAGCTTCTATTTTTCAATATATTAACCCATAAACATCCTCCTCCTAAGAAAATAAGAGTGTCCTCACTTTCCCCAAGTAGTAAATGTATACCAATTATACTGAGGGACTGAAAATCCTGGACTTACCCTACATTGTTTTGGACCAATTTGGTTCTCCTTGTAATCAATGTAAAAGCATGCGTGCATCTCAGAACCAAAGCCTGCAGGAGCAATTCCTAAAGTATGTCCACACTGCCTTACAAAATATAGTCTGTATCTTATCTCTATATCTTATCTAGATATTTAAAAATTAAGCAAATTGAAGGCTTTTAGCTCACACTCTTAAAAATGTAGAAGTTTATTTTTAATTATGCTAGATACTTATGTTTAAGTTTATTTATAGAAGGAAATAAAGATAGATGAAGCATGTCTATCAGGCTGAGTATATACCCTTACTTCTCAGGTTGTGCAAAAAGTGTGATTTCATCATTCAGAATGATGTAGCCGTCGGTCTTAAAGTTTCTGTTCAGACCTATTTTAAAATCAGTAACAAAACTCTCACCCGTGCTGATGGATTTCAAGTGGCAGAGAAGATGAAAGCTAGGTGTTGAAGGAGTTCCCAGATCCTTCATTATTTTACAAGACATACAGGAAAACAAACACTTAGCTCATACTCTGGTACTACGCAGTACTATTATACAGCTTTTAGGCCCAAGAAGGCCTCAATTTAGCTATTCTTTATAGGATTATAAGAAGCTTTAATAACTGAATTTTGTTTTGTGCTTTGTGAGCTTGACAGCCTGAAGGTAGAAACATTTTTAATTATGAAAGTGGGATAAAATCACTTACAACCACTTACAAAGTTTCATTTTTCAGTGGAAACTTTCAGCGTATTTAAATCAGATATTTTTAAGCTTCATTTAGCAGTCAGCATTTTACAGCACAGACTACACCTCGGGCCGCCAATGCTATTGGGAAGATTCATGCTCATTGATTTAAAAATGCATCATTTTGATAGTTTAGATGTTAGTACACAGACACATCTAATTCTAATTCTAGGAAAAGCTCATGCAGCTTCTCCAGTAGAGCTTTTATGACCAGGTAAGCACAGAATAGAACAAATCAATACTGTCCAGTTTGCAGATATGCAGTAATTTGGGAGGAAAAAAAAAAGAATGAGGTCTGGAAACAGCCTTCCCCCAGCAAGGAACATGCAATGATGCAGTAATAGGGTGTCTTGGAAAAAGGTGGACAAAGTTCCACTGGTCAGACCGGCTTCCACCAGTTTCTGCTACATCTGCTTTTGGTAGGCTAAACTGACAGCTTCTTCAGACATCAGCAGTTAAATCAGAGATGTAGTGCTAATTTGAAACAGACCGCATAACCATCCCAGTTACTGAGCATTGGCTAAATTCAGAGAGTAATTGTGGTGCGCACAAACTGGATTACTTCAGAAGGACATCAAACTCCGTGTGCCTGTCATACCACCAACTAAACACACTCCAGCTCCTAGTCCTTCGGACAGCTCCAAGCCACATACACACAGCAGGAACATCTGGATCCAGGGCTGTGATTGTTTAATCACAGTACAAGGCAAAATCCCAAACTGAATATTCTCCTGATGTCTGGGTCACAGCACAAACTGCTTTGACCTACTGATCCACGCTGTTAACTAACGCACGCACTGCCCACAGGCCCTTGCCCATCATCTGAGAGCTCTCTTCAGCTCCCTCCTATGACATGTATGTTCCATCCTATGTCAAACGGCACAACAAAGTTAAAAAAAAAAAAAAAAATTCTTCAGAGGATTTTCTACTGCACCAATTTTTCATAAACAGAAATTCTCACTCATTCAGAACTGGGGGAAAAAAACCGTTCAAACACATTGAGAATTTACTTGACCATAAAACCACATCTCCATTGGACAGTTAGCATGTCAAATTGCATGATGAATACTGTACTCTGATTTTTTCAGTTAGTAAGCTAGTCTGCAGCAAAAGTAAACATGGGAAACTGCACATTTGTTGCGTAAGAAGAACACATTTCACCCTCTAATAGGTCACCATGGAACCAGATCTACAGAAACTAGAACCATGTTTTCCCATAGCTCACTGCATTAAGAAAAGCAAAGCATGACCTGAGGTGATCCACTGCAATCTTATCTCAAAAGATGATGTAACAACAACAACACAGCAGCAAGAAACACAGAAGTACTTCAGCAAGGTACTGACTTACCTATGTGATAAAGTCCTATCCAGTCAGTTGGATCAACTTCTTCCTTAATATCCCAGAAAATTATGAGGTTCTGAGATTGCCCCAAGGTGTATTCATACATACTGGCTGTTAAACTAGACCTGCTGTCTGAGGTCACTAAGTCAGTGTCACTGTTGGCACGTTGCAAATTCATGTTCTCAGCCATGGTGCCCTGAGATGCCAAACTCTGCAGATTCTCTGGGCTCAGAGTATACCGGAGCTGCGGGTTGCGACGTCGCACAAATAGCAGATGCTCTCGCGCTGAACTGGCCATCTCTTCCTCACTTTTTTCAATCTATGTGAAGAAGTTGTTGTTCAGAGATCTACCGTGAAGAAGAAAAAAAGACTAAGTGAGACAACAGGTTACTCACTCAAACATTAAACGTAGAGGTCTTAGTGCAAAAATGTTTTAATCAGGACTGTTCCTAGAGAAACTTAAAATGGACTGAATATATCTTTCACTTAATTAATTTGCTGCTACAGCCATTTAATTTCTGTGTAAGTGAAAAAATAATAAAAGCATGAATCATTCATGACAAACCTCAGACTTAACTACATATCATGAAATATCATTTATAGGCCAGAACGCAATAGAAAGCAAAGCATCCAAGACCATCTATCAAGCACGCGTAGCCACAGAAACAAAATGAAGTCTGGCAGTGGCCCGAGGAGTGAAGAATTAATAAAATCACCTTCTACCTAAGAAATCACAGCAGTTCGTATCATGTACATTTACTACTGTTAGTTCCTAACAATACTTGCTACACACTGAATGTTTAGAATCAAAGAAATGATAAAAACACTAATACAGTTGGACATACCACTTCAGTAGAAATACTACATCACAGGCCTGTACTACTATAAATCATTTTGTGAGGATTTTATTAAGATAGAAGGTCTTTGCTGGAATGTCATGCTAATGTCATCAGCCCATACCTCCACACACACAACCTGCAACTGATTATCTGTAATGAGCAACTAATCATATTATTGCTTGAAAACATGCCTGCACATTACTCGCAACTCGAAACAAATCACCAGAAAGGAAGACAGAAACGGGAAAACATTAAAGCACAGGGAACAGCTTGCAGCAAGATGGAATTAGAAATGAGGAACCTCTTGGCATAGAAGCGGATATGAAAACTCTATGTAATACGTGTCTTTGACCAAAGCTGTTTGCCTGTTTCAAAGAGTTATAGTTTATATGGACTTACTGTTTCTTCATCTTACTGAGGAAATAAAACCACAAATGTCTTCAAATGGCAGAACCATCAGCTTTGAGAAGAAAACAAACAGTCTGCTGATCTATTTTGCAAGTGAGCCTGTGAAGATTATCTTATTTACTATATTCACGTGGAATACGAACAATGCATCCTCTACCTATTCTCCCCATACACTCTCCGTTTTGAAATTACTTTTTCAACATTTCTGACCAGACCTCAACTGAGTACTATTCTTGGGATTTCATCTTTTTCTATCAGGCTAATCTACTGTGTTGAAACCTTTGCCCATAGCAATGGGGTGGAACTAGATGATCTTTAAGGGCCCTTCCAATTCAAGCTGTTCCGTAATTCTACTCTATGACTCCATGTGTCACAGCCTTCAGCTGTCATACACAGAAACATTTGTTGTCTTAAAATAACCTGGGCATTGTCAGACAGTGCTGAATGTCAGCTGCTATAGCATTCCTTGTTTCAAGCAAGTAAGCTTCTAATTTAAAATAAGGTGGAGTCCACTGGAAACAAATGGATTGGTTAGCCACATCCATAGTATTCCAATTGTAATTAGATCTACAGTCAAATACTGCTACCAATTACATGTCTGACAACTGGTTTATTAAATAGAAACCATTGCCTGTAGAATCCAAAACACATTGGTAATTACAAATAAAATCGCCTACAGCACTCTGACATCCCAAGACTATGATCAACATAGTCTTAAAATAAATAAACGAATCATATTTACGGTGTTTATTTTATCTTTTCCTGTTTTTTCTTCTATATCCACATAACTCTCCTTAAACCTGTGTTTTACCTTAACTCATCTTGAATTTTCTTTTTGACACAATTTCAGTGTACGGTCTTCAAATGTTTCACAGATTCTTTTCCTTTTTCCGGCTTTTCTTAAATAGGAGATGTTTTAAAACAATAAAAAGCCTTTTGGAAACATAAAGTTCAACTCGGACAGTTGTACGCAATTCATGATACGCTGTGTGTGGCTCAGCATCAAACATTACAGAAGAAGAAAGAAAAAAAATCGGTCAAATACTTTTACATATACAGAAGTGAACTGGAGATCATCATATTTACTTCACGAAGTACACAACACAGTCTTTCCTGGCATGAGCAATGTTTTGGATGCACACACAAAACATTTTATTTTTGGTGCTGGATGTCAGCAGAATTCAGGAACTCACTCCCTGCCCCGTTCCTTAGTACTTTGCCTTGGACACCAATGTCAACGACGAACTTTGTACAGCAAGCCTTCTTCATTGAACGTTGGGCAGTTAGCCTCTTTGTTTCTCTATGCTATTCCCTAGAGCTGAAAATACTGGGCAACTAGGATCAGAAAGGTATATGAGATGCTCACCAACTTCCTTGTGACTCACAGAAACACACAGAGATCAGATCAGCCCCAGCTTTCCCAAGCCCTCAGTGAGGTAAGTGCCAGTGGACGTCATCAACTTTCCAACTAAGTTACACAATCTGCCCACCCTTTTTTCTCTTCTTTCTTTCTGGCAACAGGATCTGGCTAACAGCACGTGCTAACAGCTATATTTCAAAATTCACAATGGAAGAGAGAGACCGGGCAAGATTAATTAGCAGATGGATAGTGCATTAACTAGTTAATTTTCTTCTGTCACACATCTGGAGTTTTACCTTGCTTTTAACTACTGCGTACGGTAGTTTTACAACAGTAAAATTACTACAAAACAAGGCTCATACTGGAGGAGTATAAGTTAAAGACAAAGTTTTTATAGGAGAGATGTAGAAATTTCTTCGCACTGCAAAGCAGTACACTGCACCCGTGGCAACACTGACATTTGCTGGAACATATTGAAAATATACATCCAGCAGATGGACAAACTCATCCATGAATAAGCACACATGGGAATTAACTTATACTAGCTATAACTATCCTGCAGTTTGAAAGATAAGAACAGCCTGAGAAAAAAAAAAATTAGCTCCTTTCTAATAGTCAATTTTCTTAAGTCCTAACTGTTGTCATTTTGGTGAAACATGGATGTAATTATTATTTCTGAAGATAAAGAAGAAATCTAAATATTAGATGGCTGTTGCATTTTTACTTCTAAATCCAGGTGTCTTAGAAAGTCATGATATAAATAATGATTCCAACTAATACTGTAACCTTAAGTCATCAAAATCTATTTGCAGTGAACAAACTAAACTCTCATGCAAATGCGCTCCTACTATGGGAAAAAAAAAAGATCAAAAGGTCAAGAGTCATAGAGTTTTAGAGTACTTCTCAAACTCAGTGAAATGGGCCACAAAGGGAATCCATTGTCAAACAAAACTTGGCTGTATAATAGCTCACAATAAGCTGGGAGGTTCGTTAAGGAGAATTGTACAGACACAAAAATTAAAGGAAAAGATGATAGTCATAAATCACAAACTACAAAGAGGCATCTAAGAGAAAACGAAAAAGCATTAATTTAACTACTTACAGTTTGAAAACGGGAAGAAAACATAACACACTGTTGCTTATCTGACATCTGGTTAACTATTCCTGATGCCCGTCACTAATAACTAACAGCACACTAACAGATACATCCTAGCAGAGACCGAAAGTCAGAATTATCCTCCTACCTTTACCTCCCACCAAGCACCAGAGAAACAGGGCTTGCATCCAGGCTGCTGTGCTGATGGCGCACCTAACAAGCTCCGTGCACTTCCCTGACACAAAGGTGCAGGTGACCAGGCTGAATGTGATCAGAGCAAGAACTGCACCAAACGCCAGGCCATGTGGGCAAAGAACACTGTTCAGTGAAGTCAAATTTAAATATGGAAAGTGAATCTAAAGCACATGAGAAACAGTGGCCATTTGAGAAAGTAGTGAAGAATAATTTCAGCTGAAAAGTAAAACCTGTACCAAAGCTGCTTATCTGTATCGGGGCTTTCTTCAATAATTCACAAGAAGGTTAGAGAGAAATAAGACTCGTTTCATTTTAATTTCTGAGTGGCATGAGTTCAAGATTGTTTTTTATCTCCATATACCTCTGAATTACTAATCATGGAGGGACCAGAATTGGGAAAAATGAAGAATTTTAAAGGTTCCATTTGATACACAAAATAAAGACGGGGAAAATCCCTTTGACTTCAGTATTCTTCACTAACAGAAACTCAAAGGCAACATCAAAGCACTTTTAATACAGTCAAATAATCTGCAATTCTAAAAATATATGAATGAATGTCTGGGAATTCCAGCAATGGAATAAATTCAAAAAAACACCATGCAAAATAAAACAGAGTTCTCACGCTGCCTTGTTTATCTTACTCATAACCATGATTCACTTCTTGTTTATGTAGCTTATGTTTCTGAGGCTTACCGGTCTCGTTGGCAGCCTCGTCCCACAGCAGCTATTGCAGCAGGCTGGAAGGGCTGGCCCTGAGAGCAGGAGCCAACTGGGAGCAGGGGAGTGAGGGAGCTGCAAAGCAGCAGCAGTGAATGCCTCTCACCTGGGTCACTGCGAGCCATGCAGCTGCACGTGCACCAGCAGCACGTGGCACGCACCACCAGGCTTGGTGGACAAACCACTTACGGAGACCCACAGCAGAAGTTTGAAGTGTAGGGCTCAAACTGACCAGCCTTGAGCTCTAAATGGCTGAAAAAAAGATTCTTTTTTCTTCAGAAAATGCAATAACTTTTTTCCCCTCTCCCCAGACTCCAAAGCTAGCCAATTGTTCATTCTTCTGTAGCTCTTCCAGCTGATATTTGCATTTAAAGCATGCGGTACATCCCCAAACATCTATGGAAAAACTTTCTTTCGGTGCTGGCTTTGCCAGTCAGCGCCCACCCCCCAAAAATCTGCACAGAGCACTTCACACACCTGCCAGGAAATTCAAACACTCCATTTCTGATTTTCAAAAAAAGCCTCATGGTAGAGAGAGATGCATGGAAATTTCTTCCACAAAAGCATTCAAAATATACCGGAACTTTAAAATGTATTGGTGCTAATGTACCAAAGTATACTGAAATGGCTCAAAAACATGCACATTTCTTAAACTAAATTTCTTTCAGATAGCAATTAGTGATGTGTCTGATAGCACAAGCAATCTCTTTCAGTTTTCAAACCCATCCTGAAAAGAAAGCGCAGACGCCTTCTTTCCACTGGCTTCCCCTCACTACTGCCAGCTTGTTCCTTACAACGTTTAGCTTCCCTTCATACTCAAGCACTGCAACTAATACCCTCTAGAGAAGACTTTTTAGTGATATTTAAGAAGGCACATAGATGAGGAAGGGGAATCTTTTTATTTTAAGGCGTTTTGTTGAATCCATGTTCCTACTCCTCTGCTGTGGTGCTGCCATAGTAATGCTATTTGCAGAAACAGAATATGGCGTACAGCAGCTAGACACATTGCCTTTGCATCTGTTTTCAAATACAAGATACCAAAGAGTAACTCACACTACACACATCTCAAGATGGGTACCTAACTGTCAGTGCCTCTGCACATCCACACTAGGATAACGCAAGGCCGCGGCCCATTTGCAGCTCTCTGTACACTGCCTTCCCACTTGCTAGAAGCTCTGCCAGGAGCAGCACAGTTAAAATTCACTGCTGGCTGCAAAGCCTGCCTGGGTAGATGGGTGAAGGTTAACCACATGGTTAGCTCATGCCCTTAGCCAGTCTGCACAGACCGTGCCCTTCTGCTCCTCTCACACTGCTCTGCCAGGGGGCCCTGCCTTATCCACGTACCAGCTGCTTACTCAGCAAAGACACGGGCAGCTGATCCTCCCTGGGATAAAGGATGGACTTGGTTGCTCTTCGGATTTCCTCCCAGGCCTATCTTCTAGTATTTCTGTGACTATGTGAAGATACAGACCTGGTTTGGGAAAAAAATAATAATCAGATAGAGATGACATGAAGCATCTTTTTCGATACAGACAGAAACGAGATAAAAGACTCACCCTTCTGCCCAGAAGGCCTTAAGCCTTTTTCTTGTCATTTCTCCTAGAGTATTTCCAAGAATTTCTGCTACAAGTTTCCTGTGATTCACATCATGGCATTTCTCTCAAAAGGTATTTTCCACCAACGGATTACTTGGACTTTTCCCTGCTAGCTAACACGTTATCAGACTGGAGGTAAGCTAACACATCTGGATGCTTCCCATTCAACCACAGAAAAGCAAACATGTCACATCACTCAAGTACAGATCAGCTGTTTGTGATCTCTACTCTTCTCCGCTGCTTACCTCCATGGCCATGGCTATATTCTAAGGCTTCAAGATGATTTAGCCCATGAACTCATCAACATGTGTCATGTAATGAAATTTTTTTGCAGTAGATCAAGAAGTTCAGTATTTCAAAACTACAACCACCATTACATTACATAACTGTGCAGTGCTGAGCTCTCACATCAAGCAGAAAACCGAGGAGATTCTGCAGCCAAAACACAATTACAACTGTTCAGTATTGCTACATGGAATGCCGAATCTTCACTAGATCTGCACGATAAATTAAGCAATAAATTATCCAAGTAAGTGATGTGAGCAAGTCCAGCCACTGATGTATTGGAGGAAAGAAAAGAACATGATAAATCTAGAGAATTTCTGATTGGAGACATTCAAGATCAGGTAGGACCAGGCTCTGAGCAACCTGATTTAGCAGTAGGTGTCCTTGTTCGTTGCAGGGGAGATGGGCTAGATGACCTCTGAACGTCCCTTCCAATGCAAAACATTTTGTGATTCAAAATCAGAAGAATGAGGTATGTTGCAAACTGGAGAAAAGACACTACTCCACCTCTCAAACCACTTCTTAATTACAAGGATATTAAAATATTTCAGGAAGATTAAAAGGGAGAGATGTTCCTCTCTTTTCCTGAGTTCTTCTAACCTTACATTGACAATCTGCACTCCATGTTTTTCTTGAGTAGCCAATTCTGGACATATCTAGAAGTGGTGTTCTTTTACAAAACAAAAGAAGAAAAACATTCAAAATGATACGAAATTTTCATCATAAACCACAAAAGCTGACATGGGACTCAGATCCAATTTAAGTGTTTAAATGACCATTAATTGTTTTTTTTTTTAAAACCAAGTTAAATTCAAGGTTACTTTAATTCAACTTTCTGCTTATTGGATATTATCTGTCTTGAAATACGAATTGTTATATCCAAAAGAACAAAGAGGCAAGTTGAATTCTGAAGCATTTTATTTTTCTGCTGATCTGCTTACGCTCTCTAACAAAGCCCACAGACCTACATAACAGGAGGATGACCGGCTGCTTTTACAAGCGGCATAAATCAAAGTAATTACAATGAAAATACTCACTTGTAGAAACCATATTAAAGTATCTTAAAGTAAAGCTGCAAATTATTGTGCTGAAATTTCACAGTGATATTTCCATACAAGAAAAGTGCTGGGGGGAGGGAAGGAGGGAAGGGAACGGAAAGGAAGAAAGGCAAAGTGCAATTGCACACTTGTCTCCTTTGACTTGAACCTTGCGACTCAGCTCAGATGTTAAAGATCAGCTCAGATTACAAAACCACAACATAATTTAGACCGGCCAAAAACCTCCCCTAAGGCAAAAAGCACATAGCTCAGCATTAATATATACCTTTTTAAATGGTGTACACGAATCATTATACAGCCAGAGAATAGCTCAGTTAATTCAGATTTTAATAAAATTTCTATGTGAGAGCTTTTCAGTGCATTTTTGTACCATTCGTTAGGAACGCTACTCCTATATGTGTTTTTATCCAGCTAGGAAATAAGTATTTGTCACATTTGTACTACTTCGTCTGATGAGTAAGGCTTAAATCTTCCATAAACCAACTGTGATCCCCTCACCCAGTGAGGAGTTACTCCTCCAGCAGGTTACAGCACGCCGCAGGCTGCGGACCACAAGCTGCTACCCTTGCAGCATCCAGCCCATCCTGCAGCTGCCCCCTGCCATCACAGGAGCAGCTCATCCCCAGGCATGCAAGCATGGCTCAGCACCAACCAGACATCGGTGTGTGATTAACACAGTTTGAGCCAAAAGCAGGAGATGGGAAGGGGAATTACGTAAAACCCATGCAAGTCCTCTGCTGTGGCTGCCAGGCTGTGGCACCCGGATGGGTCGCACATATACCCGTCTTGCACTGCAGATACACGCCAGCAGGTCCCATGGCCTAAAACTCACTCCTGCCTTTCATCTGAAGTAGGAATACAAAAGCTGCACAGAAATGTAAGTGAAATATATCCTATACACACCTATCCTCTAGTCGATTCACGTTACGAAACACAGCACGACTGGAAATGTTAGTACAGTTGCACACAGAAGAGGCTACATACGCAATATATTACACAGCCCTTCAACCCCCTCCAGGATTGAAAACCATTT
Organism: Alectoris magna; assembly: GCA_030625065.1. NCBI lineage: Eukaryota > Metazoa > Chordata > Aves > Galliformes > Phasianidae > Alectoris > Alectoris magna. The sequence goes on from CM060567.1 coordinate 34,742,581, forward strand.
AAAAGCAAGTTCATTTCCTTCAGTAGTCTGAATATGTAACAAGATACCTAATAAAGCTGTAGTTGAGAAATGAGGCAGAGACTGGATGTGCAGATAAGCAGCAATTGAATCTAGCCTTGCATGGAACTACAGCCTTGGGTGAATCATTCCACAGTATTAACACAGTATTACTCTGCATAATTTTACAATCAGAATCCTCACTGCCACAGATCTGATCTTCAGCATTCATAACGCTGATCTACCTATTGCTAGTTGCTGTTGATCACTGTCCTGAAGAATTTCCCTTCAGGTACTGCTGTGATTGCTCTCAGTTTAGCCTTTTGATGTCAAAGCACACAGTCCACCTCACATACAGCCCCTTTAAACCTCTACAGCAGACAGACATAAAATAGCCTCTACAAGAAGCTACTCTGCCACAGGATGAAGAAACATCAGTGTAACCACTCTGTGATTAAAACACAAAATGCTCATACTAACATATGTGAAAGCTTGGAAGAACCTATTAACTACACAAAAAGCAAGCAGCTCTCTCCTATCTTTAGGACTTCGGTAGCACCATCAGCGCCAGGCCAGGGTCCCCAAAACAAACTTGCTCCCCCAAGGCTTTTTTTTTTTTTACAACAAGAGATGGTAAAGACCAAGACACAGAACTTTCAGAACACCAGTCAGCATTTGTCTGCCCAGAAGAAAGAAAACTATGCCAAAAGTCTTGACACGCAGGAAAGAAAACTGTTGCTTTGAGAAAAAGAAAACTGCCAGACAATTCATAACACCATTTATTAAACAAAGCACTTGACGGAACAACAAGTAGTACAAGTATTTACTACTTAGTATCAGAGCACTCCTGCAGTTTTGTTCCAAGTCTCTGCAATCCGTACTGAAGCAGATGCCACTCCAAGGTGTCGCCGAAGGCCAGCCGCAATTAGGCCGTACCTAACACAGCCCGTCTTAAGTATTTATTTGGCAGTTATTAAAATACAACATGCACTCTACGCAAAAAGCAATTAGAAAAAAAATCCATGCTGTTTTAAGCTTGACATCTACTCTATACTGATGGGAAATCAACGCTGTTGGTTCCACCCATCCAAATATAACACAATCATTCCCGTTACCAAGCCTGTGTATGCTCAACTTTCTACCACGTAAAATAATTTCATTCAGTGAAACAGTATCAGAACACCACAGAGCAGGTTGACCTATCACACTTAGAGATTCCCGTGTTCTCAGGAAACACAGGAGCGCTTTGTCCTTTTCAAAGTGGCAACACCCCTTCAGTTCATCATGTCATTTATTCGTTTTTGTTACAACGGGGATGCTATTAACGTGAAAAACAGCATTTCTGTGTGTAAAACGTATTCACTGACTTCAAGAATTCCATTACCAAAACATGCTAGAAGGCTAAAAAGAGAATAAAAAAAGACAGCCCACCCAGCTGCAGAGAATCGTTCCCCTGATTCTTCATGTTTGCGAAGTTCCACACTGGTGCAATGAGCAGGGGCTGGAGTGGAAGATGTCTAAAACAGACTGAAATGTCCTCTTGCAGAGCAAAAAGAAACTAAAAACAAAACTGAACACATACTTTGTGTACCTGAGTCTTACAGATACACTGTAGGTACAAATAGCAGTGCGGGAAAAGAGTAAAATTGACAAATTTTGCTGGATTGAATTTAAACTGCCCACTGGTATACATTCAAGTTTCTGTTCACCTGCCCTTTTTACCCTTCTGATATCCCAGTGAAAAACATTTCACCAGTTACACTCTGCCAAAACAGGGCTACATTCCATAAAGATTTGAGGATGCTCTTTGGCTGGAATACAACAGTGTCAGTACATTTCTGCTTGACTACAGTTTAACGGATCTTTTTGCCTGGAAACGTACAAAGCGATCACTACCAAAGATGTCCCTGACACTGGCAGGAGAACAGTTAGCCGAGGCAGCTCAGAGATAGGGCTTGCTGACTGTGCAGTGTTATGCCCTTAAGGGCATTAGCAAAAATATTTCAACCCTATCGTGTTTTGCACACCAGTATTGCTAGACCCACGAGGAATTCCTTTTAATCACGGGTTTTTTTTATTCCCTGTTTTCACAGCACTTCAAGACACACAGGAGCTCATACCTAAAAAGTAACAATGAAACCACATGCACACATACAACCATACAACCACACTTGTACTTTTTACAGCAGAATGTATAGCATTATCAGTATAAATAACAACGCTAAAATGCAGCACTGAATGTGTTCAGTATATTAAGTTTGAAATATTCCTGGAATTCAAAGAGCTACGAAAGAAATCTTTGCAGACAGAAAGCACTAAGGATCTTCTCCAGAAAACTCACAGGAAAAATAGTTTAGAGCTTTGCTATGACAAAAATGCTACTCCTGCAGTAACCCCCATACGCCACCAGCACCTGCAGGTATAACCCAACGTATGAGGGCAGCTCTGAAATAATGCCTCCTATCTTACTAGTTAGCCCACAATGTCAGAGGCAGACGGTGGTGGTATGGAAGCAAGAGGCTGAACCTTCCCACCAATATCCCATTAAATGCTGTTGCAGCAGAGGGGCAGTCTGACTAAGTGGCACCTAACATGTAAGTGCAAATGAAGCAAAGGTGTATCACTGAATTCCTCCACGTGGAAAAAATGGCACCTACTGGCACATTCATCGATGGTTGCTGAACATTCATGGAGACCAAACAGTGGATGTGAGCAGTGAGGGGTGGGTGGTGCATTTCAGCACTGGCGACAGTGATGGCGAGTCCACAGACTTTCATGAGCACAGCATGCAGGCTTTGGTTCATTGCTGGAGAAAATGCATTGCTCACGGTGGTGACTGCGTTGAACAAGTGTTTTGTAGCAGTGAGTTTCCTCTGTCAAATGGTGAAAATGTGCCTTTTGTATCTGTTGTGGTTTCCATGGAAATAAATAGGAGGCATTACTTTCAAAGCAACCTACATACATTTGTCCATGTCCGTTCTGCTCCCTCTTTAAAAAAAAAAGTATTCGAGCTAGAATGCAGGCCGTTAGGAAGTTAGAAATAGCAAAGCTATCATGCTTCCTGCCCCTGGGAATACACATTACAATACACTATTTAGTTCAGTGATCCCATACTGTAATTTCTCCTCTTGCAGGATTACTGCTGCTTTGTGCAGTTTCTGCACTAAATAAAACAGAAATCCTCCAGAATCTAAATGAACTATTAATGGAAAAGAAACCAACAATACCAAGTGAGCTATATAAAGATGAGGTCTATTATGAATTAATACTTTTATTATTAAATATGCAAGAGTTTTTAATAAGTAGAGCTAAAAATAGAGACAAGTATCAAGAGGATTTCTCCAGGCAGTACGACTTTCATTCATCTTCCTTCTGCAAAGAAATGGGCCGCTGCTAAGAGGACTCTCACTGCACATTTTTACACCGCTGTCATTGGCCCTAATTCATCACTGCACTAAAAAGCCTTTGAGATCCAGGCTCAAAGGAATCTGAAGACCTCCCCTGTCTATCCAAAGTTCTGATGTAATCTACAGCAAACTGACTGGGGTTCCATAGGCCCAGCCATCCCTCCGAGAGGCACACCTCCCTCAGCTGCCTGGCCCCATCCCCAGTTTGGGTCTCCATTAGTGAGAATTCATGTGAAAGAAGACTTCTGCATCAGATAGCAAACAGCAGCAGATCAAAGCGCTGGAGTCAAGCAAAACTAATACAATAATTTCCGTCTTTACTTCCTATCTTAGTATTCCCTTTTTTTGAAAACATATGTTCATTCTCCTCATTCCTTCCTCAACCTAAAGTAAAAAATGCAAAATTAAACCTAACGTAACTAATTGGAATAATGTTTGCATTTTAGCACTCACTTCTAGCATCAAGTCACATTACAGACATAAGGGGAACAAAAGATTTTACTCAAAGCTGCCCTGTCTGTGGCTCCACAAGCACACAGTGCAATGCAGCGCAATTCAATATAAATCCACCCCAGGGCCAAGGTGCTGCAGTGCCAGGAAACGGAAGGAGATGGAAATCAGTGTTTATAAATGCAGGTAAGAAATCCCAGCGCACGTAGTATCAAAAATACAAACAGAAGATAATCTCATCTGGAGGCCTACATTTGCTACGCTTCAGGTTGGGGAATTTTAAAGGTGTTTTGTTTTGTGTACTGTTTTTAAAATGACCTTGGTGCATTTACATCAAAACCCATCTCTTTGGTAAGCAGTTGATGGTGCTACGAGGCAACAGGAAACAAAACCAAAGCAATCATAGCACACTGCATTCCAGTACCTGTGTAAAATACTGAGATCCGTAGTTTTTAAGTAACTCTGAGCTGATTTTGAATTTACTCTATTTGTCATTGTATAACAACAAAAATGTTATTAATGCTCACGAGACACACGTATTTAAACAACCAAGCTTTATATCAGAGACAATTTCCTTTTTTCTTTTTTGTTTTGTAATGATCATTACGCTTTTATCAAAACAAAGGTTCTCAACATTAACCATCACCATTTTAATCCTTTTTCAGGTGTGGTAACATGACAATGATTTTCCCTTGGCTTACTCTTTGTGAAGACAATTTGGAATTGGAGCATTCTATAAACAACTACCTACAGCTACTACTTCAAAGTAAAATCCGCTTAATGCTCCAACTCTGGGCAGAGCACCCTTCCCCCTCTGTAAAGCTTCGCTGTAGTAAACACTCAGTATTTATGTGGCACACGACTGACAGAACGATCAGACACATAGATGTTCCCTGTATGTCAGAAATAATTGGACTTTTCTCACCCTTCATTATTTTGCACCATCTATGGTTGCATTTTATGCTTTAAACAAACCTCTCTCCCCTGAACACCCACGATCCAGTTTTGCTTGGTTAGTTTTTCCCAGCCACATAGTTAAGGATTTTCCAACTCCTACAATGCAAGGCCCACTTGTTCTTTTTCCTGTGCTTCTCCAGAAAAGGTAATCTCTCAAAACCCAATCTCTCCACAGTGGCATGGCAAGAAGAGATCATTCTATAGCCGTCCAACCACACACAGCCCACAGCAGTGCCTTGCAGGAAGCCCTCTATAGCATGACCCACTACCAACCTTCTGCCTCCAGGCATTCAGTGTAAAATCTGTAGTCTGGCATACACTGCCGAAAGGCCAAAGGTATCAAAATCTCTACTTGGACTCCTAAATGTGTGGCAGTATCATGTGCACTATCTCCTTTTGCTTGCCCCAAGTAAGTATCCAACCATTTTCAGGCATACTCAAGGAAGACAAAGAAATGTAATTAAGGAAGTAATGTACAAGAACAAAAGTTCTCTAGCTATTCAAACCGGGTGTGTAGGTACACTTCAAAATGCTGGTAATTCGCACAAACCTCATTTCCCATTAGAGGATGAACAATCATGCTACAAAGAAGCTAACTTGCTTTTATTTTCACAGAGTATTTATTTGTGCTCTGTATAACTCCCACTTCACAGAGCACAAAGAGAAGATGCAGAGTCAAGTACTCACCCAGAAGAACAAGGCTGCAATACAGTTCCAGCCCACGATCCAACCACCTCTAACACATGCAAATGCTACAAAATAGGCATACTGCCCCATTAAAACATCTACCTTCAGCCTTCAGTTGATAATTTGGGTAATTCCAGCAGCTGCAGTGACAAAAGGGGTAGAAGCATTTTGCTGACAGAACCTGGCCCCAGAGGACAGTAATAGGATCACTGAAGAGATGGAAATATATACATACAATCTCAGCAGAAGGCAGTTAGTTACATTAAAAACCAAACATAAAACCCACCCACACCAGTTGTTCGTTTTGTTTTCCTTGTGAATGGAAACAGTGCTCCTATGTCCAGTATCCAAAAGTTAACTTCGCAGAGCACTGACCTTCCCAAAAAGCAAGAAGCGATGCAGCCTTCTGGTCAGGTAATTCCGCTGCCTCCCTGTCAGCCTCCTCTCGTGTCACGTTCACTGTCACTCAATCTCTACTGCGAGTTATTACTAATAGAATTAAGATAGAAATCACTAGAAACAAATACCTGCATACCGACTGTACTTCACAGTTTGCCAAAACTCAAATGCCATCATCCTAAAGCGCATGAATGAAGACTCCTGTGATATAGGCTAGCTTAGCAATAGGGTTCAATATATTAGCTTAAGAACCAATATATTAACAGCTGCTAAGCAGTTAGCTAACTCTGCAGTGCCTGTAGTTGCAGATTGCTTTGATTTTTAATCCTTTATCTAATCAATTACATGACCCTGTGATTACAGTCATTATCACCCATTTGCTTTGTCCCTATGATGTAATTCCCATACAGCAACTTAAATAAATAAATAAATAAATAAAAAGGGTTGGGTACAGGCAACTACTCTTCCACAAAGCTCCTTAGCATTAAAGTGAAGCTGTGATTCCTGAACAGCAGCAGCAGCAGCAGCCCGACCAAGTAGAGGATGTTGTCACAACTTCACTAACGCACCTACTCACGCTGTACCGTATTCACAAAGCTCGGATTAAAATACAAAAAGATCTCAGAGCTGCCAATATCCAACTCAGGAAAGATGCTGAAGCTGCTGAAGAATATCAGTCATTAGACAATGCAGCCAAATTACTGGAAAACGTTTTATAAAACAATGCTTCAAGAACCTAGAAGCTGAACACTTATTACCAAAGCCAAGTTCCATTCAGTACACTTTTAAATGGCCTGATGCAGTCCAAATTAACTTGATTTTTTTTCATTTTTCTGTACTATGTTTACTGTAAATCTAGGACAAAACTAGGACACCTTCCCCTAAGTCACAAAAACAATCAGAAGCAGTCATTAGCTATTCTTGCCATCCCAACCACATCTGGTGACAACACAAGTCTGCTGCAGAGGCACACTACTGTCATATATGTTGAGCAATCTGATCCCTCATTCATTCACAAAGCTTCACTCAGAGCCTTCCATAACCGTCTGCAAGATGCCAGCACACAGCAGCAACACAACTACAGCTGAGAAAGCAAACACCACCTCTAAGGGACTGCTGAGAACAGCTCAGCCAACCTCTAGTGCTAACACACTGCAGGATGCATCGGTTACCTGCAAATTAACAAATCAACACCCCTGTCAGACGTGGCAAATGTTATGAATCCGAGCGTCACTCCAGTGGGTCACTGGTTTGCAATCAGTAATAGGAACTCCATGGAAATTCCAAGATTTCCACCAGCACTGACTGCAGAAAGCAAAATATTACCAACAAAAGTTACCAACACGAATATAATTTTAAATCCATTTCTCCTTGGTCACACACATGGAATGTTGGCTACACTAATCACCTATCAGATGCTGTATCTTGTCTAGAACAAAACAGAACTTTAATTATAAAGCATTCTATTCCCAAACATACAAATATTTTCTACTATTTCTTCCTTCACTATAAAGCAGTGAATAATTCGCTCTATATATGCAGGAAGCATTAGCTTTATAGTTGTGCATCCAGCCTAACACTGAGCTGAAAGTAGTCACTCTCTGGAGTTCATCTGACGTCACCACCAACCACATGGACACATGACAAACACTCATGCCAGCTGCTGGCCATGAATATATAACTTTCTGAAACATATTACTCTCAGCTTCTCAGCATTTTCCAGAAAATTAGGCCCCTAAAGCGCTGGCTTAGGGATGTCAATCTGCACTGCAGGGGACTGGCACGGTAAATTTGGATCGTTGCTCTAACTGTGCCTCTTCCGTAATACCTTATCTTTCAGGTATGGTTCCTGAAGCAAATGGGAATAGAAGAGCCAGCAAAGGGTACTGAGGATGCAAGAGTATGCTTATGGCATTTGAGTATCAGGACACGCAAGCAGGCCCTTCTGATGCAAGGGGAAACCCTAAACTAAAATGCCAACCTTCAAAGCAAACTGTCAAACACATATTTTACAATAAATAAGGAGAAAAGTATTGCACTACTAAGGACAAGCAGCTTCAAACCTTAAGTACCATACAAGCACAGAAGATGAAGTTTTCAAATTTTCTGTCTTTGCTATAAATTTCAAAGATGTTTGTGGGATGTAGTTAATCTCCCAGATCTTGAATTAAACCCGGCAGCAGCCACGGGCTGCATGTGTGTGTCACGATGGGACAACTCAGTCTGGTATTGTCACTCACAGAGCACTGGACACCAACACAGGGAAGCTGGTGTTGCTCTACCAGAGCTCAGCAGGGAGCAGACGCTGCACAGAAACAAAACAACAGGCTGTTAAAATGTGTTAAAAGCACCTTTAGTAGTTGGATAGACCATTTTGCAGAGAGAAAAGGAACAGTAATTAAAAGATCAGAGAATACTGACATGGTTCCATCGAGGAACTTTCTAGAGAGCCAGGAAATTAAATCATTCCAATTATTTGCAATGTCATCAGCCTTTCAGAGCTCACTGAAATCATGTTATTTATTTTTACTCTTCCAATACTTGCACTTGCTCTTCTGTGTACACCAGAGAGCACAGAGGGCCTCCTACTCCCAGCAGGTCAGAGACATTGGGTTTCATGTTCCAACAATAGAAAAGCCTACCAAGATTTACAGAGAACATTACCTAAGTCAAATACATTACATGTGCCAATGACCCCACATTTAAACCAGTATCCTGTTATGAACACTATAAGAAACGTATGCTTGGGTTTTTTTGTTTTGTTTTTGGATGGTTGAGTTTTTGTTTCGTTTTAAATCTGGCAAGACTACTGGAAATTCTTTCCAGTCCCCAGGACAGTACATTCTGCTACCTACAGGCAGGATTTAACTCAGAACGCACTACAATAGGCAAAGAAATTCCTGGAGATTACACTTATGCACACATATGACATCAATGTCATAAAGTGTCGTAAAACCAGGTAATAGAAATAGTACGATTTAGGCATATGAGACCAGAAAAAAAAAAATCCAGTCAAGTAAATGCTTCCTTAATGCTAAAAAGCATAACTTTGGGTATTGGCTATTTTCAGTGGGCAAAAGCTGAACAAATACAAGCACGACATGAACTTCTTTAGCTGTTCCGCATCTAGATGCAGAGTAAGAAACCTTCTGTGTCAAGGCACAAATTTGTCTTCCAGCTGTATTTGGTGCATCTTACAGTTATACACAATTCATTGTTAACCAGTAGGAGTGCAAACGGTGAAAAAGCCCTGCAGGTCCAGCTACAGACACTGGGCATTCCCCTCCCACAGGCAATGAGTGAGCTCAAGCGCATGCACAAACGTGCTGACCATGTAAATGCTCACCTGACTTCTGCTGAAATTAATGGGAACCTCCCCGCCATGTCAGAGCGCTTGGGATTTGGGCCTTACCCAACAGCTGATTACAGCATGAGACAAAGCAGAAGATGCCATATATTTTAGGTGCTTCAAATAACAAAAAACATTCTCGCGTCAAAAAGATCTAAAAAAACCTGAGATCTCATTTTTCTTAATTACAGATGAAAACAAGCACAGAAACAAATCTAATGTAGCAAAATGTTGTTTTACTCCCTTCAAAATTCCACTGTGAAGAAAGAACTTCCAATAACCACTGCTAAACTTACCCTTAGGCTCAAAAAGACGTAGCTCCGGTAGCCATTTCTCCTTACCTATAACACGTAATGAGCTCATTATCAATCCATTTCACATATGACTCAACTCTTCTATTATTATTACTTCTACAGTGGAATATTCAGCTTCACACTATCAACTTTCTCATAAGCATTCAACAGTTTCTTGTGGTTGGGGGTGGGTTTGTGTTTGATTTGTTTTTCACTTTTTGTTTCTTTGTTTTATAAAAAGCAGCATCATCATTTCCAATTAGTCAACACAATGGTGTGTACACCCTATATTTTGTAACAGGCGATTGTTTTTGATAGTGATGAAAATAGAATTAGGTAATATACTGGAAATACGACATGTATTTTATATCTAACGTCAATCTCACTCAAAAATAAGAGATACAATAGAGGCAGGAACTGGTCAGAGGCAATCTGTGAACAGTGACGTTTCTGAAATAAGAGAGTCCCAAGAATAAATCTCCAGTTTTCATGTTATTGCGTTAAATATGAAAACCACAGAAATGACTGTTTACTTTCCAAATGGATTTTTCACTACTTTCTGGGATTGAGAATAAGTTCTTCCTTCACTACTTCAAGGTTCCTCTCAGAATGCGTCAACATCATCTTAACTAACCCCGAAACATCTTTCAAAGTACAAAACACCAAGGAAAGTGTTTAAAACCTCCCAAGACATTCAGCTGAGAGCTGCCATACGAAGATCTCCTCACCCCTCCTTCAAGGCACCCATAATGATAGCTTTCCTAATTGGTACCTGATCGGCGTTACTGTTGAATGGCCCTTACCTATGTAAATATTTAAAACAACTCTCAAGAATTCAGAATCTCAGAATTCATATTGTTGACCTTGTTACCAACGACTCAACAACAGGTTTGTTAAACTTGATGACAAAACTAAACTATGCACAAGGCCTCTGCCAGGAATACTCTTATCCAGAGCCACGCCACACTTAGAAAACTGTCACCCTCCAATAAACAGAGGATTTTATCAGCAAGTTGCTTGTTAATTTGTACAATTTGAATGCAGTCAGGGAAATAAACTAATAAAAACTCCCTGAAATGCGTAATTAGACATTTAGAAGGAGAACTCCTGAATGCAGTACATTTACAAAAGTAGACATAAAGACGAAAAATGAAAATAAGCTATTAATAGGATGAGACAGCTTGTGACTCATTGTCTAACAAAGGAAGCATGTCAGGGAACAAAAAAAAAGAAAAAAAAAATCAGAAGGCTGCAAGCATGCCATTTTAAAGCTATATGCACAAGCCATGCAGTTCAGTTATTAAACACAACAGGGTGATGTGTTTTGCAATGGGACACAGCCAACTAAAGAAAGAAAACGCCAATCAGAAAAACACGGCCAACATCCAGGCAAAAGCACCCATATCTGATGAGAAGTCACAACCAAAGACACCCAGTGAGGACAGCGGGAGATCCCTTTGATAAAGCTTCTTCAGTAAGTTTTTCACAACTGCTTTTTGTGTTATCCCAAAGTGTTCATCCTTGACCATCTTTGCAGATGTGACACAGACTGGTCCCATGTCTGCAAATCAGTTAAGGGTAACAGAAGGAAACATCCAGTGACACACTTAGAAAAAAAGCACAAATCTCACAATCCGCCCTTATTTGACCATTCTCATTTGCCTAGCAGAAAATTTTCATCTGTGAACGCACAACAGATTGAAATAGGCACTTGAATAGACAGAGCGAAGTTTATTTCCCCAGTGACTCTCAAATATTACAATACGAAATTGTTCTTTAAATTCAATACTTAATCTTTACTACTCTCAAATGTTTTGGCACTTTGGATAAAGCTCACTTTACTTACTTGGACAAACCCACTCTTTTTAAAACAGCCTCTCATTAACTAACAACTATTCTCTAACCTTCTTGAGAAACCATCTTGGAGGACAGTGATGTGCTGCCAGCCTAGCCTCTGCTATTCAAGGGGGCTGCTCTGCCCTGATCACATCAGTACTTTGCCCAAACTCTTCTTCTCACACTGTGACAGTATGATGAAGAGTTGGGATTACTCAACTGCAGTCATGAAACACACTCAATGTTCAATGTTTTTTGCATTCCCTTTATTTGCTTCTTTTCCTAAAGACAACAATCTCAAAATGTTCTCACAGACTATGCGGGAACAATATTTTCCATGCTTCTAATCATAAAACTTACTGTGGTGAGGCCTCTGATGCAAAAAAAACAGATGATGTAAGCTTAAGGCTAATTGCACAGCCCTTCCAGCATCCACCAATGATACATCTCCCGGCAGCAAAGTAAGCAAAAGGCAGATTTATTTTCATCTTAGGTCAGCCAATTACATATATGATCTTATCACATACCAAGAAAAGAAGAAAAGTACGTGGTCTTATTTCTCCCAAAGCATTCACTTGGATAAAATTATCAGCGATGCCCTCGTGGACCAAAAATAACGCTAAACTAATCCAAAACGCCTCATTTGGAAAGGACTGCCCAACTCACCCTAGTAAGACATTCTCTATTTTTGTCTCAATACATTTAGCAGTTTTTTTCCCCCAACAATAACCACAATGATTTTTTCAAGTCACAGAGAATATCTGTAAAACAGAAACATTTTTGCAGTCACTGGGAAAACGAAGCTGCATGGCACCAGGCACGCTCAGGAGGGAACATTCCACTCCGTATCCTTTGCTCACCAATTGAAATTCAAACTTCCAAAAGGTATTTCCCCACCACAGAAGAAGCAATGTGACCTTAAAGCTCTTTGATGCACGGATGTGTGCTGCAACCAGCAGAAAGCCATCCTTACTCAACACTGTTCTTAAATTATGCAGCTTCTCCTGCTGCAGACAGTAAATCATTCATGAGTTCAGCATCAGTGACTTGGAAATGAATTATTAGCCACAATGAGCTCTGAGGCACCACAACACTAAATGCGCAAAACCGTTAGGAAAACAGCCGTGCATTTTTCCCTTTCGGTAAAATACATTTAGTGAACAGTCCAGCAAAGACTCAAGTCCCCAGTAACCAAGGCAACCTGAGCTGGTACGCACCTGACTGCTGTGTCAGTTCTACATTTAAGCTTTTCTGTTGAAAAATGGAAAGACTGCCTGTGTTGTGCAGACACACACACTTACGTGTATGTACACTTATATATCACAGTGAAAGCACGTGCATATATATATATACATATGTTGATACAAACACACACAAAGTATATGAATGAAAATTGCCACCACCTAAGGTATTTTTTTTTTTACATCTCAAATATAAAAATTTAACTAAATCAGTAATTAAAATATAATGGAACTGTATACTGTCAAAGGCATCAATGCCTCTCAATGTTTTTCATATTTCACATCTTCCCTCAAAGCATTCCACTCCACTACAGGAATACTGTATTACCTCATTCTGACCCTGATGCTTCAAAGAAATTTGCAAGTACAAACCCTTCCTCCAGCTCAGCTCATCTACCAAAAAGACATGGATCCATATTTACTAATGTAATTTTGATGTTAATTTATACAACGTGTATGCAGCACTTAGACAAAACTCAAAGTGTTCCAATTCAGTGGTATGTGGGTACAGGCTGCTAAATATTTCATACAAATAACAACCACCAACACATGGGTGGAAAAAAAAAAAAAAAAGGAGCTCAAAATGGCAATTTGTTAGAGCTAGAGCTCCAAAAATACTTACAAGTGTTTAGGTTAATCTCTCTTGCAACATTATGTCATTTCTCCCACAAAAGGATTATTTCCCAGGCTCATAACAACATTTGTGGAGAACGAAGCATCCATTTCTTTCAAGGGGGATGTGATTTTACCCTACATTTCCAGTACATTAATCACATTTGATATATCATAGCTGTTCATTCCAGAATTAAATGGAAAGCCATTTTCAGCCAGCGCCCAATACATAAATACTTGCGATGGGTGCTACATCACTCTTCCACTGTTACTTTCAAGAAAACAAATTACTTGCATTGCCAGGAATTACGTTGTAACACCATTTATCAATCTTCAGCCTTTACCACATGCTAATAACCATTTTGTGGAAGACATTCACAAGATGATGTTGCAGTCTCTATCAGATCTATATATTTATGAAGCCTGTGACACTGTAATATTCCAGTGACACTTACAGATCACACATTTGCCACTGGCAAATCACCATATCATCTGCATTCATTGGTACTTACAACAACGACAACATACAAAAGCTTACATGAAAACAGACGGGTGTTGTGCATAGGTCATCATTATGTAAGAAAAAGAAGATCCTCAAAATAAAGACATCCCTTGAACATGTAGTACTGGAGCAAAATATTATACAATACGAGAACAATCTGTTTTCCCACATATAAAAATACGTGGGAATAAGTTGTCTGAATAAAATGAATCTGATTCAACATGTTTGAAAATCAAAAGGTAAAACTAAAGAATTCTGTTGACAAGAAAAACTTTTATATGATTTCTAAGAATAGCTTTTAGCTGTATTTTAAGAACATGTAGATTGGCATAAACAAAGGTTAGCTTAACTGATTTTCCATGGAGCCATGCCAATTTATACCCAACAAGGACCTTGTACTTCCCTTGTTACCTCTGTGAGAATGGCCTTTTTTCCAGCGTTTGGATATGCTGCAGTTTACTCTAGGTCAGAATTCAGTTACGGCTGCCCCTTATGGCAGCCAAAAAAAACAAAGTAGTCCTGAATAATCTATCAGATTTTGCTTGAGAAAATACTCCTGCTCTGTACTGAGAAATGTATGGATTCCTTACTTGCACTCTCAAACTACTGACGTGGAAATTTAACTTACGAAATCCTGAACTGTTTAGACTTGAACAGACAGTAGAAAAGAGTGGGGAGGTGGAATAAAGCTATATAAACATATATTACACAAGTGAATTAGATTTCTTCAGCACTGGTTAAATTCATTAAGCTTTCAGAGGCATGGGGATTTTGATAGCATAAATTTCTTTCCATGTTTTCTAAGGCAAACTTAACTGTTTACATAGAAGTCATGACGGAAACTCATCTTCATGCATCTCAAGCTTCATTCCCCGTAGCCATGACAAATCGTAGGAAACACTCCAACCTTCAAGGTTTAATTTAAATTCTGATTGAAAAGCTACCTCAAAATTTGCTAGCCCACACACATTCCTCACGTGGTACGCTCATCACATACCTGTGGGACTGCACACAAGCCTTCACTTAGCATGGAGCCAGACATATCGGGAAAAACATCCCTTTTTCCTTATAGTGACAGAAGCACGACAGCAGCAGTCTGGGCAGTGAGAGCAAACTTTCTAACAGCCATAAGGACTTTTAAAAGCCAGCCGTATCTTCTAACAAGTAAAAGCCAAAGCTTGGATGGCCAGGGTGTTTGGGAAGATACGGTATACATTACAAATAAAGGTCAAGCCAAGTCATTACTGACCAGAATATCCATAAGCATCCACTTTCTGAACTTCCCTGTTTGGATATCCTCATGAAAGGCTACAGTTAATTTAGAATGACCCAGCCAACTTCAGTGGACTTGCAAAAAATCATCCTGACATTCCAGGAACATCAGTTGAAGCTCCTGGTACACTCCAAGCATCTACTTACATTTGCTTTACTCATGTGTTAAGATAATGAGCAATGTCCCCAAGCAGAAGCCTAGCAAGATGCTCTACACAGGCAGAATGAGAAACAATTCCTGCCCTGGAGAATGTAATCAAAACAGAATTTAAAAAGAAAATGAAATGCGAAGCATAGTAGAATCTCAGAACAATCTCCGATTTGCCGGAGCCTGTGCTTCCGTAAGCAGTGGGCTCTCAAGAAGTCAGTGGAAACTTCTGCGTATTGATCCAAAGAACAAAACAGCATCTTTTCCTCTGCACATTTGCCAGCGCAGGGCACTCTGTCTGCAAGATGAACGCTCTGACCATCCTCCCCCCAGCCAACAGCACTCAGTTAAAAAGGGAAGAGGGAAGGCCAACTTTTTCCTTAGTAAGGCAGAAACCTTTACTAGCATTTTTTCGGTCTTTAGCAGCTTCCTGGTGTTCAGCAAGCTTATGAAATGCCAAGAGTATCTTACAGTCTGAGAATATGTTTACATTTGGAAAATTCTTTAAAGCTCTGACTTACAGAATCCATTCATAACGTTTTCCTGCCTTCTACCCACTCAGTCCTCAAAAGAGTAGGTGTCAATTACACTTCTCTGCATTGACCATCAATTGTTTTATTTTATTCTATCTTCTCCCTGTAACAAGAAAAAAAATACTACACATGACCTCCTGAAGCACTGCCTCCTTATACAATACATCAGCTGTGCAATACTGAAATGCCAGTTGTGCAAGCCTTTTTACATAAGAGAGGATATGCAAAGATTCACAAATAAGGCCACTCTGGAAGTGCTGGGCTAGTCACACATACTGCGTAAAGCAGGCAGCTGAATTCGTGGCCTTATCTAAATTCTGTTTGTGTAAGGCTTCTTTTTTTCCTGTATCCTTAACAAAACTTATCAGAATCATAGGTTGGAAGAGTTCTCAGGAGGTAATTCGTGCCCACTTAGGCAGGATGAAATTCATTGCCATGAAGGAGATGAAGGAGGCAGGCAAATATTTTCAAAAACTTTTAACCCTGAAGCTTTTTTGTTGTCGTTTAAAAGACTTACCTGTAAGACCAAAGCTTAACAGCATTGTAAAGGAACACACATTACACACTCTTTCACCAATAAGTGCTCACACAACAAACTACTACACAACCATCAGTCCACAAAATGAATGCCTTGTATCCTAAAAAGCAGTGAAACTGGCATTATGTATGCTGATTGCAAGGCCGTCCCATAAATCTCAGTGATGCAGAAACTGTGTAGCACAGCGAAGCATTTATGCCAGCAGTGAGAGAATGTGCAGAGTTACTGAAAGTAATATTTGGGACTTAAAATTTGACCGCTGAGAACAACAAACAAACTGTAATGGGAAATAATCAGGAAGAATCCAAGCACAGAAACCAAAGGAGACTGGTGAGTGAGCAGTGGGTACCCAAATGAAGATGCATATTGTTGAAACTTGGAGAATGGTAGGCAAGAGTCGATCAGAAAATCTGGATACAGCTCTCCAAACCAATATGTAAGTCCTGTCCTCAGGATGAGCAATACAATTTCAGGTTAAACTCTAACTAACTCGGTATACGGTGTGTAGGCTCTGAAGCTGTACTTGCAGTACCACCATCCATGAGCCTCAGTAAATGCTGAAAGAGAAAGCTGAGAAATGAGATCGATGCCACAGAATGACAAACCTCTACAAAATGAAAAAATAACATCAAATAAAGATGAATATAACATGAAGTGAGGGGTAGTATAGATTTTCATTCAATGAAAGGAAGCGGAAAGAAAATGAAGAAAGATAGTGACAGAAACAATTATCTGGTATCTTGGTGATAAAAGAAACAGAACTCATTTTTGAAGGATCAGAAGCCACATCATTGGCAGCAGGAAAAGCAGAACCTAACACAAGAGTGACTTAGATTGATTCACTGTCTGTTGTAGTTATTCAGAAATTCTCATGAATTTGTTACAGGCTATGATCAGAAGCACATAGTTAAACATCATTCCTACCTGCAAAAAGGAAAAAAATAAAACAAAACAGGTTTTTATTTGTTTCTTTTTTACAGGTATCAGAAACCTTCCTCGCCCCCAAATAAATCCAAGACTCCAATATTTAGCAAAGCTGTATCAACAACCCATAATCCCAGATTGAAAATCTCAGAACCAGCTACAGTGAAGAAAATAATTTTAGTGGAAGTTTTAAAAGAAAAGGTTGGCCACTTCCCCTTCTTTCATGCAAGTTGGGTTCCGTGTATTTTCCAAACACAGAAGTTCAAAGTTGGGTGGTCCCATCTAACAATTGGGAAACTTTGGTACACTTTGCTTCCACTCATTTTTAGCTGCTACTGGCTTGCTTCCAGACAACATTAGCTCAGTTGCATTTTTTCAAATGAGAACGTTAAATCAACAGGTTTGGAGCTAATAATAACTGGCAAATGCTAGGACAAACAAGGAAAGCTAGTTCAAGGAATGACAGAGAAAGTAGAGGAAAGCAGAAAGGAAAGTAGGAAAAATATGTGGGAAAAGGACAACTGACAATACTTGTATTAAAATATAGATCCTGATCCTAAAAGATATAGAAATTGCGACAGAATTATATTCCGAGAACATAATTAGGCCTATCTAATATGCCTTCCCACACGGCACAGGCTGGAGAACTTACATATCCAGACCTGCACCTCAGCTCCCCAGAAGCTGCGTATTAACCAAAAAGAGTAGACAATACAATGCATGAAGCCTTCCTGGCCACAACAGTATTTGACATTCTTCTGGTTCTCAAACACTCCATCTCCTCTCTGAGCCTTGAATTTACATGTGTGCACTGGTCTGCTCATACGCACATCTGGGTTATATGCACTCTTCCCACACTTGGAAAGTGCATTCTGCCAGACTGTAGGTACACATACGTGCATCCTGAGGTGTTCTAAAGTTGAGCCAAGGAGCAGAGAACAGACCACAGCTGTCCATGTTATTCACACAGAATATTTTCTGGCACAGAAGCAGAGCACACAGCAGGCTGCAGGCTGGTTGGACGGTTTTGGTAGCAGCATCCTTCCATTTTCATTTTCCTAGCAGTATGATTCTTAGCTCTACCCCTGTTACTTTACATGTTCTTAAACTCAGAAGACCATACTGCTGCCATTCTTTTTGTGTAAGCAGACTCTACATGTCTACATAATGAATGTACTGGAAATGCACAAAAATGGTCCCAAAATTAGAGCCTAAATCAACCCTTCATACAGATGCAAATGGAAAGTCAGAAATGTTGGAGGGGAAAAGGTGTTTAAACTTTTTCATTTACTGGATATGATATTTATCCCGGATTTTTTTTGCTGTTTTCTTGTTGTTAGTGGTGGCAGGTTTGTTCAAACACGTGGCTTTAATTCCATCAGCATCCTAAACACTCATTTCAAAAACAGTATCACCATTCCCAACATCTTAGCAGAGCAGAAAGTTTGCATTAAAACTCTCCCATCTCATGGCAATTGCTTCAAAGGCAGTCACTGAAAATTGCAGTACAGTGTTCAGCCAAATTCCATGCTGGCACCGTGGATCGTGCCAGGTACTGTTCCCACTTATCATGAAGGACTTCAAGTATGTGGGAAAAGAAGCTAAAAGGTCTGCTCACATTTTCGCAGAAAGTTTTCTGTAACTGATGTGGGAAAAACAATCAGAAAATTCTGGGAGCTGCTTGTAATGTTAGATAGGCATAAAGTGGTATGACACGCTGGAAATACAGGGCCCTCACTGTGGAAGGAGTTAAAGGTTCTGTGGGAATCTATCCAGGTAGCAGGCATACAAACCTGCCTTCCTACGGTGCTGTTTACAAGTTTGCTGTATAGCAAAGATACATTCAATGTATGGTTTCTTTCTCAAGCATATATGTTCCCACCTTGTTTCATAAATGTCATCCTATCTGCAGTACGTCCTATGCTCTCACAGTTATTCACCATTTATTTTCCCCTACTATCCATTTTTTCCATTTTTGAAGACTCTGGCAGTGCTGTCTACATTCACTACCTGAAGAGAAGACTGAGAGGTCATTTGATTACCATACAAAAGCACTTACTCACTGAAAAGGAGATCTGGTAGCAAGACCTTTCCAACCTTGCTGATAACAATGCAAAAGGATCCAGTGGCTAACAATTACTGCTAGATCAATTCAACCTTGAAATGTTCTGCAATTTCCGAGCACTGACTGCAGCTGAACGACGAAACAGTTTACCAGGAAAGATGGAGGGCAAAAATGCAGGGCTTACCACCAGGCAGAACTTAATTTTATAACATACGATGAATGGAAGAATTTAAAGAAAGGTTGTGAAAAGAGTGAAATTAACATTT
Organism: Alectoris magna; assembly: GCA_030625065.1. Taxonomy (NCBI): domain Eukaryota; kingdom Metazoa; phylum Chordata; class Aves; order Galliformes; family Phasianidae; genus Alectoris; species Alectoris magna. The sequence continues at coordinate 34,762,057 of CM060567.1, forward strand.
CTTTCTGGGGTCTGCATGTTTGTTTCAGCAAGTCTCATCTTTGACTGGTTCTTCGTGAGCCGCAGGCACAAGGCAGTGCCCCTTATTACCTAAATCATGTTCTTTGGTCATGCGTTCTGAGGCGACACACAGAGTGTTTTAAATAGATACATAGATAAGCACACACCACTTGAATGAAATAAAACAAATTGCCTGATCTGGTGTAGGAATGGATTATCTCACCCAGTCAGACTGTCAGATCTTTGTTTTCCATTTTTCTGTGTGTTTTGGCTGACGAGCAGGGAGCCGAATAAAGGATTACTTTGCATTTCTCTATTGCCAAGATGGACTGAGAAACACGCTTCCATACAGCTCAAAACAGTTCAATTCTTAAATATACTCCACTATAAAACACAGTCAGATTTCTTCCTTAGTGTTCAAATTTGGCCTATAATTCTTCGGTAACCTTTTTCAGGACGAGGACAACATCCTCCTCCATTGTGGCCAGAGTCTGCTGTAACACCACTGACGTTCAGACCCGCACTTCTACCACAGGGGTAACCATCCTGTGGAGTCTGATAAAGTACATGACTCCACTCTGACTAAAAGCAGATTATGCAAAACTCTTGCTCTGCACTAAGCCCCTAGCTGTAACATTCATAAGAAAATAAGGGAAAAAGTCTGAGAGAATAAGGTTCACAATGAAGCATGCAATATCCTCTCAGCGCCTAATACCTTTTTATCAGAATCACATGTAAAATTTAACTTTTGCTTTGCACTTCCTATCTCATCACTAGAGATCAATTATACCATATACAATTTTTTTTTACAATGAAAACTTTCTTATTATGAAACAGAGTTAAGCTAAATTACCCTACAAATCTGAATACTTAAATTAAAACCAATTTTCTTCCTGCAAAGTGCACCAGACCTAGTGTCCAAATGCCAAGGGTGCTTATTAAACCATTTATTTCTCCTTTTGCGAAAGAAAATTATTTTATGCAAATTCCCTCTCGCAAATTCTTGTTCTGAAAACTGTTATCAACATAATTGCTTGACAAAGATATTAAAATGCAAACACGTCTCCATCAGATAATTAAACATACACATTTTCCTAAGTGGCTACTCGCACGTAAATTTGGCAAGACAAGCCTAGTACAGTCATGCTGTTAACACAAGTTCACATGGTTATCAAGTGCTCCTACATACCTAACATGTGCCCTGAAGAAAAGAAGCACGACACAGTCCTCCTATATTTGAGCTAACGTTACATGAGGTTCTGGAGTAGGGGATCCTAAGAAGGTAAAACGCTAAATTCCATTTTCAAAAATGAACATATATTATACTGTGCACATTAAGCAAACAAAACAAAAACTTGCCTATTACAATCACAGTCTGGATGAACTCCAACGTTTCTTTTCCATCTCCTTTTCATAACTGAATGCCTCTGAAGTCAACCAGGGAATTTAGTGAGGTCTGAACTTGCCTCTTTAAATCACAGCCAGTGATGTGAAATTTGCTATAGACTGAACATTTCTAGATTAGAGTCAAGGATGTGTAACAGCGTATTTACAGAACCAGAAATACATACACTCTATATTACTATTATATATTACAATAGGCTTTTGCCTAAGGCGCTCCACCAAAGCTGGAAAACGTGATTTTAAATACTACATACTGGATTCAATTCATGCAATAGCTAAACGTATACACCAACAGACTTAAAATTTAAGAAATCAAGTGGAATACCATTGGCTTGGCTGTGACTGATTCTTGACCACAGAAAATACTGTATTCTCTGACAGTGACCACAGCAGATTCACAGTATGACAAAAAAATCAGCCTCTTTTATTCTGTCTGCCTTTCCATTAACATCCAAACACACTACTGTATATGAACATACTGTGCCTATGTCACCAGAACCCATTTTCTCTGTTTCTGAAAGAGAAAACTGTTGTGCAATACTATAAATCCACAAAACCATCATTTGAAATGAAGAAACATAAAACCAGAAGAAATACTAGAAATAAATCGTACTGTTTAATTATATTTGTCTATTAAACAAAAGTGAAATCCTAGTAACAAACAAGAGTCCTGGAAACCCTTCAACAGATTAAATGGCAATTTAGCAAATGAGCTTTAGCAGTCATTTACCTGCCTTTATACCTTCTTATTTACTAGTAGTCCCTAACTGACAAGACCTGAATTACCACTGTGCTTGCATTTATTCTTAAAGGTCCTGGTCCATACTAACTAACCTGCATGTATCTCACCTCCACAGCTCCGTGAGCTAAAAAACAATAATAATTGATTAAAAATAAAAATAAAGCCCAAAAGTCACATCACTAGAGCCATCCTAAGGCTGATTTGCTTGCTTGTAAAACGAACAAAAAAAAAGAAAGCAAGATTTTTCAGCAGAGACAATTAGCAATACAACAATTCTCCCCTTCCTCAGCATGAAAGAGTTTTCTTAAGTCATAATAGCACTGTAAGTGGGCAGGCTCATGAATACAAGTGCAATTATCCCTACTAACCTTCCTTCCCAGCAGAACAGCTACTCATTTTTTGCTGAGTCAGTTCTTCTCATAAAACTTTTTCCTTATTCTGAAGCACTTCGTACCGAAAAGCAATCACACGGAAAAGTATAAAGCATTTAAAAAACTTCTCTTAATGAATCCAGAGGCATCTTAACAAGCCTGGCATTTCTTCTGGAAAAGAATAATATTTATTGAAACAAAACAGATCGTATTTAATTGCCCGTTAAACACTGCAGGGGGAGGAACCACAGCAGTATTACTTAGCTGGACTAAAAATTCCCAGTGTGATTCTACCTATATCTCTGCCCTTCTGCAGGTCATGATGAGTCACTGTTTTCTGGAAGAGCAGCCATAGCACCACCTGCAAATTGTCAGCGGGCTGCAATGTGATTCAGTTACCCAAATCTTTTATCTACCAGGAAAGTCTTGCCTTATGCAGAACTACTGCACGAATACATGGAGATAAAAAGGTATTTCCAAAGCAAATATCATTAGCCTCCACATTGAAAGCAAAGCAGAAAGATTTGGTTTGGGATTTTTAAAGGTGGTATTGGGGAACCAACAATCCCACTGATTTCCAGTTGCATACTGCCTCCTCCTCCTTTCCCCCAGCCTTCTCTCTCAGTTTTCCACTAAGAACTGGTCACAAGCACAACCACAGCTTTAGTACATCCCTGAAGCCTTAATCACACAGGCTATCATGAGCTACCTAACAGGAGAAAGCATCAAGGGTGTATAGCATGCCTGAAACATCACCCACCGTTCTCATCTCTTCAAATTTTCAGGCCGTCCACTTATCCTCTGGAAATTGCAGGACAACACAACAACAGTCACTAAGTTCAGATGCAGTAACTGTAAAACACTGCAAACATTTCCTGTAACTTTCAGTGTTCTCACTCTGAGAGCAATATCAATTCCACAACTGCACAGCAACCCAGAAATTCTGCAATCAGCAAAAAGCAAGAGTTGTCTGTCCTGTCCTGGCATCTGCCCTATGAAGAGGCAACAAATATGTATGTATACACATGCACATAAATTAGAAAATGCATGTTGATTGATCTAATACCAGCCTCCTGAATCTTAATAAGCAGAGATCAAGCAGACAGATAGAAGAGGAGGAACTAAAATGCACCAGCAGCACGATTACGTTCATCTTTCTGCCAGATACACCTCTCACAAATATAGAGGTAAACTCAGTCTGCAAGCAAGAAAAGGAAATTACTGGTATCAGTTACAGCCCCACTGTCTCAAAGAACAGCCTCTCTCAGGTACCCGATTAGCTTACTGGTAGGAAATTGATCGTACCAGTCAATGTCAGAGGTGTTATTTTCAAAGTGCATTTAGTTTCAGACATGGGTTCTGCCGTCTCAAGTCAGAAAAAGGAGCTGCATGTTTAAAAGCCCATCTATCCCCCCCTCACCTATCCCCAAGTCATATCAGCTCCCACAGTCTAATCTATATACGTGCCACTAACACTCCTAAATCTTGCCCCACCAGTGCACTGTTCTGAAGCATTTCCAAGTGCTGCTGTAACAGAGTTTATGTATTTTTGGTTCCCACAATACTTTACGACAAGTTAGTTATCCCTTCTTTCCTTTAAGCTTGTTCCATGGTCATTTTGCTAGATGTCTCCTAGCTTTTACATTATCTGAAATAAGGAACGAAAATTTCCATTGTTTCCCCCACTTTTTTCATATTCTATAGATATCTGTACTATTTTTCTCATTACTTTTTTTTTTTCTGTTATAAAGAAGTCTACTCAATTTAGTTCTTCCTCCGCCCCTTAAGCAACATCGGAAGAACAAAGTAAGATATTGTAGTGTAGTTACAAGTTTCAAGATAATGTTATCTCACAAGCTCTTCCTGAATCACCACAGCAGTCACACCACCAAAATAACGGCAGTTTCCCTTTCAAAAGTTAAGCTCTAAGACATATGGTATTAAGAACAGTGAGCTTTCATTCCAGATCTTAGTGAAAACCAACTAAGCTGCATGGATTCATTAAGCCTTGCAAAAAACTTAATCTTGCTTTAATTGCTACCCTTTTTACCTATCCTAATGCTTTTACACTGTTAGCGTTAGTCTTTTGTGAATCAATCCATTTTACGGAACTTCATTTTCACAATTCCCTTCCACCAGTTCATTTATCTACTTTTATATTTCCCAGGTCCCAACTACATTGCATGAACCCCCCACCCCACCAGCTCTTTTCCACCACCCACATCAGAAGAGGTGTTGAGTCACTCAGCAAGCTCCGATGGTGCAGAGGTTGCACTTCAAGACCCCATCTCTCCTCCTCATGACCACTCATGTGCCAGAAGAAAGCTGCTTTGGAGATCTCCTTTCCACCTGCAGTCCGTCACTATCTCCACTCTCAGTTGGACACTTAAAGCTTGAAAAGGGAAGGTGAAAAGCAGAAAAGGCACTTTAGCAGGTAGAAATTTTCTTTACCAAAGTAAGCAAAAGTAGTAAGTCCATCTTGGATCGCCTTCAGTGTGCAGTGCAGCTTATCTGAAAACCAACTAACCAACCAAACCAAAGATGCCCAAGGTAGTTGAAAAAGAACCCTTTCATAAAGCACTTCAGAAGCACTAGGAGCGTGCACGTGGACAAGAAGGTGTTTCAGCTGATGTGTTGCCACTTCCAGACATGGGTCAGTGATTTCCTGGAAATGCTCAACTGCCTGCCTGTACTTGTACCAACTTCTTTGAGCAGCAGACATTTCCTCTTCACAGTTTAGCAGTGGCAAAGAAAGAACACTGGGAAGAAATTAGTATTAACTGTATAGGAACCAGCAGGCAGCATATTTAATGCAACTGTTAGTTTGATATTTTGCAGCTATTTTGATCACAGTAGGGGGGAAAAAAAAAAGAAAAAAAAATACAATCCGTGACAACAGCACCAAGAAACTTACCCTCCTCACCCTCTAACTGCATCCATGCCAGTTCTGGCATTTCCTTTTTTCTTTTTAACATTTCTTTTACTTCCTGTATCTTACATCGCATGCTGAAATGCAAGGCATTCATACCGGGTAATCTGCCTTTCACCACAGCACATTTTACAGCCATAGACTGCTGGTTTATACAAGTTATGGATGCACATCCAACACACAGCTTACGAAACTCCCAGCGTCTCTTCCAGACAAAATTAAGGGTAAATCATTGCCTTTTTACATGCGTTTTTTTTCTCTTCCTCCTTCCATAAAAGATTTCTTCTGAATGCGTGAATATCAGTGAAAATTAGCTGTTAATTGGCTACAGAGCGTAACTGTAAAGCAAGGAGTATTAAATACCAAGATGTAACAAATATTTACAATGAAACTGTGACTTGTGTCAGGTTTTGAAAGACTCTAACTGCTTGTTAGATTGCACGGATTCCCAAAAGAAAGGGTATGGCTATTCTAGTTTTACAGACTGATTTTTCTTGTGAATTATATACCTTATTTTGCAGGGTAAAACAGCCGCAGCTCATTAGGCATTACCCAGTGCCAAATTCTCACCAAGTTCAACAGAAATTTCCCGTGGCTTACAAATCTATGTTTCAGATAAGACAAGCACAGTGAAAGCACAGCGAAAGGATCCAGGCAGACCGAATAAACAAAGGACACTGATAGGAGCTAACGACTGGAAATCCTTGTACATTTACATCTTAAATTCTTCTCTGTGAGCAGCTGCCCTAAAGAAGATCATCAGATAAGAAAGCCAAAAGCATTTGATTTAGATCAACATTCAGAATTTTAGACAAAAGCACATTTCAGTAGGTCCAGTTATGACAGCCTTTAGCCCATCTAATATTTCTAAGTATTGATGTTGTTCATAAATATTCAAAGCTAACAAATAAAGCAGAAGTACAAATCAGTTTCCGGCAGAAGGATGCCATTTTTCCAAAATCTGAAGTAAATATAATGGGCTGTGTCAAGCTGTTCAAAGGGCACATGTTCTAAAGCACCACTGTCCTAACAGAAAAGCACTTTCATTATTTCGGACTCTTAGAGCACCACTAGCATGCAGCAACTATTTCTGCAACACTTTGCAATGCTTAACATCTGCATAAGAGCAAACTTATCGCTGTGTTGACTTCTTACTCACAACCCCTGCATCTGATAAAATTACTTTTTAAAAACTAATAAAGCATCACAGAGTACTTGCAGAGTGGTGATTTGAAATCACTGTATTTAAGAAGCATCTTTACAATGTTATAAATTTCTTCTCAGCTCAGAAATGGCTTTAACAATGTCATGTTTTTGCTAAAAAAAAAAAAAAATATCTTAACCTAAAATTGGTATGATGTGCGTGGGCTGTACTTTTAACTCTCTGAAGAGACTAAAAAAACGATGAACTAATCTTAATCTCCTATGGCTCAGCTCTCTGACAAAAACTGTAACATGCCAGCCAATAAAAACTTCTATACACCTGCACCAACTGATGCTGTAAATTGATCCCAGTCACTCCTTGCTCCACCTGCCTTGTTGTGTGTTTTAAAAGAGAGCATCCCCTTTTCCATTAGGGGAGGAGATGTAAAAAAGCTCAAGTGAACGCTCCTCCATATTGTTAACACACAAGAGCTGTTGGAGGTGAAAGCGACAGCTACTACATGCCACCCTTTTCTGACACACGGGAGCTCCTCCAACAACAGTGTATTTTTTGTCTCTCACAAATGATATTTTTCAGAAAAGCGAGAGCTCTGGTAGAGTTCAGCAACTGACTGAAAAGGTGACCACGTCACCTGCTGCAGAACAGCTGAATCCTCACCACATCCCTCACCTTACAGCTACAACCCTCAATTCTAGAAAATGCCTGATTAAAACATAAATACATTAAGCACATTCAAACTTCAGCTAACTCTCCAGGCATCCATCCTCACTAAACAAAAGAACAACCAAGGCTGCGTAAGCAGGGAACTGCAGAAGTCCAAAACTACTGAAGGCCTGGGGAGGTGCTACAGTGATAAGAACTGCAGTGAATCCCAAAGACAAAAAAATAAACAAAGAGAACGGGAATGAGTGAGAAACTGAGTGAGAAGGAAAATAAATCAGTGAAGGAAGGAAATCAGAAGAAGAAGTGCTTTGAGACAATAAGGATGATAAGATAGGAAAGCTTCAAAGAAATGAATGGAAAGAATTTAAAGATAACAGATACGTGACATTTCAGAATATATAGTCTTAAAATTCAAATCGTTTTTGTTCTGCAGTTAATTGATTAAAGGTCTGTGGCTCTGTAATTAAATAGGCACATTAAACACATTCATGATAAGTACAGGAAATATAAACTAACAATCTGTTATTACAGAAAATCACTTGGACTCGCAAAAAAAGCAAGTTTAATTTTAAATAATCAACTCCATAATAGTTGGCCTGTCATTCAGGAATAAGAGGATATGCCAGGTATAGTTCTTCATAGAACATTATTTCTTTGAAGGAAAGATACTTAAGAAGCTCAGTAGTGTTTGGGGAAACACTACTTCCCTAAGTCTCAGCATGTAACAGGAGGATGGATTGGCAAGCCTTTGGGTCTTATACTGTCACCAAGACCAACATCAGTATCTGCATATCAAAAGCAATAACGAAGTCCTTGGCAGATTTAATGGGAGTTGTTTCATTACATAAAAGCACAGTGTAGGCTAGCATTTTTTACAGCGTGCTTTCTGAAAAGGAGGTAAGAGCAGCAAGAGAAAGTGTTTCTCATTGGAACAACACCTGTCATGAAAGATTTTCCTGACTTTGGAAGCTTTTCCATGACTTTAGATTTCACCAAGGTAATTTGATGTGCGTACAATAAAGTGTGTACAACAGCTGAATGTTTACAAGTGAGAGCATTTAATTCCCATTTCTTTCAGCCTTAATCCCAGACTTTGCTAACTGCAGTGCCCCAGACAGCCACATCCACGGAGAGGTTCCCAGCCCTACTCATTCTTTCCACAGCAAATGCCTGTACAAAACCTTTCTTGCACTGTCTGACAGGAACAGAGCTATAAGCATTTGTAAATCTTTACTGCTTGGGTCCTCTCCAAATAATGGATAAAGGCTTAAACCTACTCTATATTTCTTTACCAATTAAAAAAACAGCCAACAATATTACACATTCAGTTCCTGTTCAGCGTGAAACAGGTGATACTTGGTTTCCCTCAGTAAGATTTCTAGCCATGCTATGTAATACAAACTGTAGAGAAGTAAAATATCACCGGCAGGTGAATGAAAACGAAGCAGTACCAGCTAACTGCAGCCCAGGACAGCTATGGTCCAAAGATCGCATACGGACAATGTTTAATTCCTGATAACTAACAACACGAAGAATCACAGATACATGCACTGTAGACACGATGCTTCCCAACTTTTAAGTGAAGAGCTACAAAAATGCAAAGTATAATCATACACGTTTACATTTTAATGAGATAAAATGCCTTCAACCAAGTCCAGTTAGACCAAGCTCTCAAGTTTTGCAAAGGTAAGTACATGAAATCATACAAACACCCAATGAAGAAACTATTCCATAGGAAACTTGGAAAGTAAGATATTCACACTAGAAAGTATTTTTCCTCATGCACAGCAAATGTGAACATAACATCCAATATTTTCGCTAGTTTTTTTGTGAACTACATTTTACAGTACTTTTAAACTGCCATTACACAGATTGAAGGAAAAACTGATCAGATACACAGAACAAAGCAGACTATATTCCTTTAATCCACTTAAACTACATTTGGCCTGCTTTTTCAAGAATAGCCCAATTAAGAGCTATGCCCATTTACATGATCTGTAACAGGCTTACGACTCTCCTTCTTTAGTAAACCTCAGTAAGTTTTGAAGCACTCAAAAAAACCCAAAACAATCCTACAGTATTATATTCAAGATCATCTTCCCATATTTAAATTATTAAACACAGAACTCATTGGGAAGACTCATTTCTTTTCTACAGAATGCAGACCCTCTTTAATTTCTCCTCCCTTAAAAGACACCATTTCTCGGCTTCAACATTCTTTACTGGATTCAGGTTGTCAGCCTGAAAGTAAATGATAGTAAATCAGGTTTAAAATTAAAATCTATTTTGGACAGAGGAGGAACCAAGATATGTCATACACAACAGCAGGAAGATCAGAATCAGAATGGGTTGTACGAACACCGGGATCCTAACCTCCGTGACCCTACTGTTCTAAACATGGGCAGAGAGTGACTTCACAACCACTTCTGTAACACGGTATGATTATAATACTGATTTCTCATGGAGCTACTTACATGAGTAAGCATTCATTAATTTATGTTAGAGTTGTGGACACAGATCAAATTAATTATTTGATAAAAAAGGCTTGCTGCAGCTGGGTTACAGCCTATATCACGCCATGAAACATATTCAGCGGAAAGCTAAACCTTCAACATTTTCAACACTGCTTTGTTTTCCAAACAACGCACAATCAACAAAGAGACCAAGTCAACACATTTTTCCTCTGGAAAGGAAGTTCAGATATATTAATTATTCCAAGATTTTCTTCTATCTTAAGAATTCAGAAGACTGAATTCCTCACCGTCCATACTTACAACAATTACTCCTACATTATTTCACATATTATTATGTATTTTTACATACATATATAAAATCAATACATACTTTAGCCAAAAAAGCCAGCCACCATTTATGCATTAATAAAGGGATGTAATGAATTTCAAAATCACGTTAACTTCTCAGAAATGTTCGCGTGTTTTAGAACCCGAGATAAAACGAAAAATTATCCAGAGAAGGATTTGAGGAAAAGTATCTCTATTTCTCCAGATCAAATAATTGAAAGTTTGACAGTTCTTGTGCTTCTATCCCCCACAGCAGTCTCACAGTTTTAGGTGGATTTTTACTGAAGTATTGGAAAGAAAATTACTTATTTGGTAAAAGCAGTAACACAAACTTTTGAAAGGAGACTGCAAGAAGCACAAAATCTGAGGGTGAGGTTTTCTTTAAAGAAAATAGGCTGTATCTTCTCATCATTGTAAGCTGAGAAAAGCACAAAGCAAGCCTTAAGAGAGGTACACATCTCTGGACTTCACATCCTTACAGCATTGGTAGCTGCTGTTTCAGTTGGTGTTTTTCCTATCATGATGAGGCAAACATGCCAAGATCAACCAGGACAAATAAAACTCAGTGAATCTTTGGAGTGCTTCTAAACCAAAGCTTCTTCCCTATTAACATAGCCAGAAATCCCATATTTAAGTCTACGTCTTTGCACGCAGTCAGGATGAATATCAGCCTTAACGGAGAACGAAACAACATAAAATCAAATAATTCTTTCAAAACAGTGACTCAGTTTCTAAAATTATATAATCATAGAATGGCTTAGGCTAGAAAACAGCTTAAAGCCCATCCAGTTCCAACCCCCTGCCAGGAGCCAATTGCCACCCACTACGTCAGTCTGAGCAGGGCCACATCCGACCCAGCCATGAAAGCCTCCAGGGGTGCGGCATCCACAGCTTATCTGGGCAGCCCCACTGCTGTCATTACAAAGAATGTCTTCTGATAGCCAAAAGATCTCATTTGGAAGAAACGTGTTCAAGACAGCAAGGCAAAACTAATGCAAAACCAACCTCAATACAGTTAAGCAAAAAGAACCACCCAAAATAAACTTAGGAAAAATTTTAATCAGCATTAGTCCATCTGTTAGAATCTCAACTTTTCTATTCGTTAAGTAGGCCTGGATAAATGAACACCAGAAAGATAAGCCTTCCAGAACTTGCCATACTTGGTGTGTTTTGCACAATGCCCAAGGGGGAAACAAACATACAAACACACACACACACATATTGTTAGATTGCATTTGGTTAAATACATGTAAGTGTTCTGTGCAACTGAACCAGTGGCATTTAAACTATGTTAAGAACTGGACATTGTAATAGTTCTGGGGACCTCTAAGGACTGTGACAATTTACACCTCCTGAGAAGCAGCACCAGTGTGTTTCCAGTGGCACCCTACATTAACCAGAATCATAAAATCACAGAACCACTCAGGTTGGAAGGGACCTCATAAAAGAAGTTTTGTAATGAAAAATATGAACCTGCCACGCTTAGCAGCCCAACAATACACATACTTAACCAGCTTCAGAACAGGTCTGTAATACACACTTATCCGAGTTAATGTAACGTCTCTAAACGTTGAGCGAGGTCCATGTTTTACAAGAAGATCTTTAAGAACTTAAAACACCCTTTAGAAAGTGAAACAGAAGCAGCATCACAGCTACACACAGAGATTATCAGGTAAGCATTTGAGACAAATACATAACATAAAACAGCTACAAACTCTGACATTTATTCTAGTTCTGATACTTTGCTACACAGGCCTACAAGATCCTCACAGCATTTTTGCAAATCGACATCACTCAGCAAGACACAGAAACATGGAATTGCTCAGGTTGGAAAAGACCTCAAAGATCATCAAGTCCAACCACAACCTAACTACCCCACCCCAACTCTAACGACCCTCCACTAAGTCATGTCCCTGAGCACCACATCCAAATGGTTTTTAAACACCTCCAGGGATGGTGACTCAACCAACTCCCTGGGGAGCCCATTCCAGTGCTTAACAACCCTTTCTGTGAAGAAGTTTTTCCTGATACCCAACCTAAACCTACCCTGGTGCAACTTGAGGCCATTTTCCCTTGTCCTGTCACCTGCCAGCAGTGAGAAGAGAAACTGTGAAGCTACTTGTTCTGTGACACAATGCATACACGTGGGAAGGTATATTTATATGAATATCTATATAGCCCCCAGTCTGTGGCTTTCCCTGAGCTGTGCCTGGTTTGGCCCTGCTGACTCCAGCCAAAAGCTCAGCAGGCAGCCATCAATGAGCACAGAGTGTGTGATGGTGGGCAGGTCCGAGATGAGGCTGTGAGCCTGCTCAGACAGCCGGTACCACCACAGCCCGACTTACTTACCCTCAGTCTAAGTGCCACCAGTCTCCCAGAGCCCACCACAGCTAGGTTCATAAGTTTCCTATCTAGTACAAATATTTGGGAAATTATTTTGCAGACAACAATATTTATGTTCATATAGACAATGTAGACATCTTTATTAGAGCAATCAATTAGAAGCATAAATAATGGCTTTTACATAGCTCTGGTTACATTTTAAAGAGATGATGAGTTCACAATCTCCACTCTGCTATTTCTTGTGAGAGAAATAAATACTTTCTCAAACTACCAGCTTGAAAAAGAGATTCAGATCAGTGGAGCTGCAGAAGAATAAGACGATCAATCAAGCAGAAGAACTCATTTTAAAATAAATTTTAAATGAAGAAAATACGCAGCTCAGCATGCATTGCTTTTGAAGCTGGAACACTAGAGCCCAGAAGTATGAATTTCACACTCTGAGGGAACAAAGAAATACATGAAGGTGGGAATTAATTTTTGTGACAAACACGATCCAAAGGGAGACACAGCTCCTATAACCCTTTGCTGCTATTTCTGCCAATACTCAGCATCTCTGACACCTAACTCGGTGAAGCCCTTAATATGGGCATCTAGCAATTGATAACCTCTGCGGATGCTTCCAAGCAGGATTCTTGCAGATCTCCCAGCTGGTCCAGCCCCATGACTGCAGGCAGCCGTGGCTTTGGCTGTTGTGTTCACTCCTGGCAAACCTCTTTCTTACCGTGTCTACTCCCTCTGACAAAAATCAGTCAATGCATTTTATTTTATTGTCCTTTTTTTTTTTTAAAGATTCTGTTTGTCATTCCCGGAGGAAAATGAATTTTACTACTGGATGTTTCAGGCTCATCTAATCATGATACCAGCCTTCAGGGAATTTTTAAACTAATGACAATGTATTTGTCAAGCACAGAAACTTTTAATCTGATTTTCAAGTGGATCCCAGCCAATGGATCCTGGCCACCACAGCACTTAACAAAACGCATCTGACTGTCTTCCATGCAATATTTAGGTGGGCTCATTATATAAACTTTAATTGTTGCTTCGCATCTTTCTCTGGTGGTCAATACAAGGTGCAAAGGCACATCAACAATGTTATTAAATCTTTTATGACTAGAAGTCCAAAGTCAAAGTATATATGCATATGTGAAACTTCTCAGAGGAACATAGGCATGTACCTTATGAAATTGGAACCACAAAATCTGAACTATCCAAGTAACTCCCCAGTTCTGCTCATCTCATGATTTGCTGTACAGCAGCACAAACAGACACGAGCTCAACAACAGTTTCAACAGTCTGTTCTTTATTTCCAAGGGCTTTTTCACATAATTGCCAACCTTAATACAAAGAACAAAAATCCACGCTACAAGTTACGACACGGTGACTTACGACACTGCCCCCTCCATCCACCAAGCGAACCACTCAGACCATCAAGCCTCCCCCATCGGTATCTCCTCAATAATTCTAACAAAGTGCACTATTTGCACCACTAACTTGGGCTTAACTACACTAGTCAGGTCCTCTGGACAAAGAATGCACGATTCACTGGGTTCACATCCTAATTGCAACTTAATTTCAATTATTAGGATGCCAGCCCTCTTCAAACATAAAAATAATATTTAAAAAGCGGTGACACAAAACTGTAAACATAACATGACACAAATGATCAGGGTAGTAATCATAACCATCTACATCCAAATCAGATTTAACCATCGTCGCTTGAATCTTCTCCCCAGTACTACGGTGTACCAAGGGAAAAATCAACATCTTTCCCCAAGTAAGACAGAAAGATATGAAGACACTCACTAGCCATTTGGCCAGGAATCTAAATTGATATATCCCGTCTGTGGAACTTTGAAGCCTAATTTTAGCATTATCAAAACAAACAATAGGATTCCAAAGCGCTGAAGGGGATGACTGAAACATGTACACTTGTGGCACAAGTGACTACAACTCAAATTAAGTGTCCAGAATTCACAACCTGACTGCAGACTTCAACATGAAGTTTTACCAAGACGCTACCAAGAGAATGCTACCCTCAACATATCACCTGTATGTTTCTAATGCACATGATTCTTCCAAAGTGTCACTTGAACTCTTCTATGAGTACTACAGTATTTTAGTATCACGAGAGCCTGCTTGCCTTACATACATTCCAGAAGAGAGGCCCAATTCCATTCAAAACTGGATTTCCACAAAACAAAGTTAGCAGTCCAGGCACCTTTCAGTCTCCATACCCAAATCACGTTCACCCAGTGTTCTAGATGTCAAAAAGCCATCATTACCAAGGGTGGTAGAACACCTGAGGAGGACAAAAGCCAGTGATCTCAACCCACAAAGAGGTGCCCTAGGAGCACTTGTCCATGCTACATGAAGCTTTATCACTGCTTTTATTCTAACAGCTGCAGAAACAGACACCTTCAACCTTCTCCTTAACATCACTGACCTTCCAACTGTCCACAAACAAGATGCCACAGTGGAATATCACAGGGGCCTCCTATCGCTTTCTATGTAAACCGTGTCCTACGTACTTCAATATCAGCAGAAAGGAGCTAGAGCTTTCCTGAAGACACTAAACTCAAGTACCAATTTATAACATGAATAGCTGATCACATTCTTCTCAGCCTGCAAGAGCCCAGGTATGGTGAGACAAACACCTCACGTTGGGTCATTAGCAGCAGAGTACCAACACACAGGCTTACTACTATGCAAGAGTACATCTCCCCTTTTAGGCAGGAGGAGGACTTCTACGAAAAAATGTTCAATTCAACTTACCCGCCGGCCTTCTTTGAAATACAATATGACAACACGTGTCTATTTATCCATATTTCCACCTGTGAAGCCACAAAATTAATACTCTTCCTGACAGTAACTTCACTTCAGTCTCTCTACCTTTGGAACACAACTGGAAGATCAGCAATGAACAGTAAGAAAGCAGACGTTGTGAGCATGCCATGCACGATGGCACCACGACACCAACATCACCCTATACTGTGACAGGTAGCACAGCTGGCTGCACTCTTGAATGTAGGGTTTAGGCACACTAATTCAATTTTAAGCACATATCTACATCTCATTACAATGATTAAGAAATGCTACACAAACAGGTATTTTGTCACTGTCTCCTTATGTTAGCACCAAGCAGTCAACGGAACAAAATCCATACACCAAGCATCCTGTTTCTGTCTGACTGAAGTTTGTGGGGGAAAAAAATAATAATAAAATCCTGAATTGAACTAAAAAAAAAAAACAAAAAATAAATTATACTTCATAATTCAATAACACAATAAGCACATTCAGTCCCATACTAAGAAAGACCCCTTTATTTTGTGGAGTACTGGAGCTTCAGTTGCAGTTTAAAGCATATTGGCAAGTTAAAAAGACAAAAAGCCATACTCCTGTTAATTCTTTCAGTTACGCACCATACAGTGGGCAAATAAAATTTATTCTGCTTCTTCTCAGGAAATCTGACAAAACAGCACACTGTTCTGGCTGGCAGCCACTATTAACAGCACAAGGTTCCTTAAAGGCACAACACAGTGAATTTAACAGGTTTGAAAAAGCACTAGAAGTGTAAAACACAGCAGTGCCCAATTAGCCAAACTGACCTTAAAAATAAACAGCAAAATAACAGAGTAAGTCTTCGAGGAAGGCAGAGTCCTTGTGGAGAAAGGTAAACGCATCGAGGCAAACCAGTTCTACAGAGCCTGCAAGACTGACAGCAATGCTCAAAGCCCACATCTGGTGCCGTGAGGCTATTTGTAAAGCCAGGTGAGCAGCGACTGAATGCTTCTCAGCTACAGATCTGGGAAGCTGAACTACTTCCATGCACAGAGCAAAAAATGGTCCCCAGACATACTGTTATGTGAACCCCATGCAACCTCAGAGTCTGTTTTGAAGCAACGTGTTTAAATTCCAGCACAAGATATAAATAAGGTAAGATGTATAAATAGGAACACGCACACAGAACAGCACCCAGTATCCATTGTGGCATCTCCAGCTGACATGAAAGCATCTGTATTTTTGAACAGCAGCTGGGACTGAAAGGAAGCGTGAGGTTTGATCCTTTCATATGCTAATAATGACATCATACCTCGTGGCTGGACGCTGCCACCACACACCTTCCACACACCTTCCTCACCTACAAGGAATTCCTTTCTAAAGGAGTCTAAGATCTGGGGAAACTGAGGAGGCTGCCCTGGCATCGGTGACGTGCAGCACGGTATGGGCCCTGCTGGGATCACAGGCATCAGGTAACCAGGGCTGAACCCCTCATAAACATTCCAGTGCAACGCTATGTAGTGCAATGGCTTTGCCACAGAACATCCTCCAAAAACGGAAGGATGTTATAAACGCACCCTGCATGCTCCTGACATCTCTTCAGCAACAGATCATGAAAAATTAAATTATGTAACCCTTATTGTCTATAGACAACGCATTAAGCATATTTTGGCACCGCACGGTCACAAAATGATTTTTCTGTTTTGTTCTTTTTGCAATACCCTCAAAGGTTAAGAGAAAAAATACAAACAGTGTGCTAATAATAATTAAAAAAAAAAAAAGTAAAAACAAAATCCCCATCATATGCCAACGGACAATGCAGAAAAAAGCCAGAGCGGGAGCGTAAGCCTATCTTCCCCTGCTGTCGTTGTGCTGTACGTTCTGTACGGGAGAACAGGAAGGAACGGTAACATCCCCTGCTCTGAAACCACCATGCCTGAGACCTGCAGTGCTCCTTCTTCCCCACCACGGACGCCGCTAGGAAGAAGAGCCCTACGCACGCATAAAGACACCGATCGAACGGCGAGGAGAAAACGGGCGAGGGAACACAACGCAGAGCGCCGAGCGCCCGCCGCATCCCCCCTGGGGAAAGCGAGTTACAATGAGCCGGCCCCGAGAGGCGAGCCTCGCGGGGCTGCGCGGCACCCGGCCGCCCGCTCCTCCCGCCCGGCGGGCACGGAGCGCGCAGGCCGCGGGCCCCACACCTGCCCGGCCCCCGCGGGAAGCCCCGCCGCGGCCCGGCCCCCGGCGCCCACTCACCTCGCCGCGGCGCGCACTGCGGCTCCGCTGCCCGCGCCCCGCGGAAGAAGGGCGGCTCCCGGCGGCGGCCCGAGTCACCCCGTCCTTGCGGCAGGCGGCTCCCGCCCGCGGCGGCGGCCCCTCCGCGCCCACGGCGGGGCCAGCGCCTCCCCGCGCTGGGGCGCGCACCGCCCCCTCGGCGGCGGGGCTGGGGCTGGCGCCGGGCCGCCCCTCGCCGGCCTCCGCCTTCGCGCCGGCCCCTTCCCCGCCGTTGCCGGTGGGCGGCCGGGCAGGGCTCAGGCCGCAGCCCCACGGGCCTGGGCGGCGCTGGGGGCGGATGGCTCCGCGGGGAAGCAACCGCCAAAGGGGTCCGCCCCGCCGTGGCGGGCAGGGCCGGGCCGGGGGCTGCGGCGCGGCAGCGCCCAGCGGGAACCGCGGCGGTGCCGGAGAGAAAGACCCCTGAGGGGTAGCCCTGCAGCTGCTACACTGTTAACGCTATTTATGAGCTAGCACGGTTAGCACGCCCATTACTTTCTCCCCTTTCCAGTCTTCGTACAGTTATTAGCACTAACAGTTATCGGTGTCATCGACGCGAACGAGAGCCATCCCTCATCCCCGTTTCCATTTCAATTACCCTGGCTATCTGAAAGCAGCTTGGTGCAATCAGCTCTACGTCTCGCGTTGTTCTTCTACTTACCGGGTCTTGGTCCATCACAGGGACTTCCTGAGCTGATTCCCATAGGAAAAGGCGGTTACAGAAACAAATGGAATGGAACTTAAGGCACACGCTGTCACATCCTAGGACCAATGCTGCAAAACGCTGCAGAACAGCCCAACAGAGCCGTGACAACGCCGGTGACAAGAAACACGGGCACGCACAGGCTTACAGCTACGTGCCCCGGGTCCTGACACACCTCCCCGCTTTGCTCTCTTTGCTCGGTCTTAGCAGAGTAAAATCTTGCCCCACAAGCACGGAGCACAGCAGTCCCAACGGCCGTAAGCCACAGCTGTTTTCTTTATCAGATGGCTACAAACCTACGGGCAACTAAACATGCTGCTTTACAAACGTTTCTTTAGAATAACCAGCTGGCAACTACATTCATTTATGTCAAAATGCAAAGGTCGTTCTGTACAGCCTGTAGCGTAATCTCAAAGCCCCGGGCTTGATATCCTTTCCCTATGGAAGCCCACAGCATTGCTGTCTGGGGCTTCAGCAGTAGGAAGGAATTTGCTCTTCAGCTCCTCTGTACGATGGGAGACAACTGCTCCAGATACGTGAGTACATGACTGCATTCCAAAGTAGGTCAAACTATGAAAGTCGTTAACATTCTTCCATCTATATGAAGCTTTGACACTTTCTCTCAGCTATTTTCTACATATTACACACATACCGGTGCTTACAACATGATGTGCACGTGCTTAAAGTGCAAATGATCAGTGCCACTGATGAGTCTCGCACAAGTTTCCTGACTTTTCATACTAACGAGTACTGCTCTGATGCACCATTGCAATAAATCCCCTTAGATTAAAGTCTCAGATGCAAATGATGGTTTATAGGTCAGTCGTGACTTGGTCGTTCACAGATACATCCCTCTCTATGGCGGTGGCATGGACTACACAACACCTATTTTACTGCCTAAAATGAGACGAAAAGAGAAAAAGGAAGTGAAGTGCCAAGAATTTCAGAACATTTTTAATTATCCGTGCTTTGTTTTTGCTTATCTTGACATTTTTATAACGACGAGAAAGCGAGAGGATGAAAGCCGTGAGCTGATGAATTATTCCCAGTGCTCATAAGCTGTAAGAGCCCTCTGCCATGAGACAAGTGGAAGCTGTCTTAAAGTTAAGACTCTTGATCTGTCAAATTCAAAAAATACAGAAATCATCACTGGATTTTCACATTTTTCTCCCTTTGAGAAGGCTTCTGCACCCCTCCGAGAAAAATCCTCTTTACAGTGAGTAAAAATGTTAGTATATATGAATCTTGGAAATCCCCAGACTTCCACCATGTAGAAAAGGCAGCAATTACAGCAGCGGTAAAACACAAAGGATTTGTGGAATTTCAGCATTACTACAGTTCAGTAACTACAAATGCACCAATTTCTACATTTCTGCCATAGACAAACTGCCGTTCGTCTTCATGGGTGCTTGGACATCTACATGCACGATGCTGCTATGGGCTAAGGAACGGGCTAACGTTCAGAGCCATGCGCAGGGGAAACGGGTACCTAACCTTCATCGGACTCCAAAAATGGGAGAAAAACAGACGGCTTCTCTGCAGCAAACACCTGCCCCTTCTCCTCTTCCTTACCCTCTTGCCTTTTTCTTTTTCCCTACCTGGATTCGTTTCCTTTCTCCTTTGCTAAACAATTAACACAAAAGAAGCTCATAGGGAAACAACTGTGGCCAAGTGGGGGCTCCTACTCTGTTCCCTAGGACTGTAAAACCCTTCTGTAAGAGAGGCATGAAGGCACAATGAATGCAGCACACAACTGGCTGAGAAGTATCAGTAGAAAGCTAAGCTCAGTGCATCTGAGTGCATCTGAGCATTCAGCGCTCTTATTGGACGAAAGTTACAAAAGCTATTTTACTCTCACCCACAGACAAGGATTTAAAAATAGCTGAAATTGTACAAGAGCACTACAGCTCTCAACAAATATTTGTGCTATTCATTCTTGGAAATGGTTCCACCAGAGAAAAAACAATTTTCATTCACCCCACAAAATGACTCAGAAAGAGAACTGTGAAATGTTACAAACTCTACAAATCTTTTACCATAAAAATAAATTAGACATCTGCAATTTCTAACTGCTGCCCATTCAGTTCTGCACATAATGAGAACCTACAACATACTCATGAATGCATCCTCTATAAAAAGAGATTTTCAGCTGCTCTAACTTCGGTGACATAACAAAAGAGGACACAATTAAAACGAGTCTTCAGATGACAATATGAAAAAGCAAGATGCATGCCGCCTGACTGTATTACTTCCTTCCTGAAAAAAATACTTAGGAGACAGGTACTGAGAAAGCAAAACCTAACTGTTCAGCAAACATCAAATAAATGCAACTATATTGCAGTATTTCCCATCTCCTTTCTGCACAAAAAGCAAGATCCTTACAGCTAATAACTTTCCAACGCAACTGTTAGAAGCATTTTAAGACTAGTAACGCGCATTCATTGAGTGAAGATTTTGCATTTTCCCAGTAATTCACTTACGTGAAAGACAACGGGCCAAGCTGAATACACAAAATAAGAGTTTTGTTGTTGAGACCATTAAAAAGACAAGGGAAAAAAAGGCTAAAAGGATCAAGTGGAAGAACGCTGACATGGGATGGAAATGCAGTGTTGCACAAGACTTCTGGGCAGATTACTGTGCGGCAGGTGAGAGCATTAATTGAAAAATCACCCTAGATGCCAAAATCTGCAGAACTTATTCCCAGCCTGTCATGCCTCCTTTGTGCTGCACAAAAGACCATGAGAGCACAAACCACCTGCAGCCCCCAGCTGGGGATTTTAGTGGTATAAAGGAGTCCCCTAAGTGACAGAGGAGTTGCACAGCCCATGGGAGGCCACACGCCCCTGCAATCACAGCAGTGAGGGGGGAGCTGCAGCACAGAAAAGCATGATTGGATCTGCCACCCCAGATGCCTGCAGCTGGTCCACAGGCCCTCAGGGCTGCTACCATCTGCTATCATCTGGTGCCAGGACAGGCACACATCCAGCCAGGGAATCGAGGGGCTTCACGGCAGCTCCGCACCCTTCTGTGCATGGAGCAAATTGGGCCATCTGGGTTCATCTGGTCACATCACTAATCTGCAGACCCTAATCTGGCAAAACACGCCTGGGCACAGCTCTGAGTGCTTACCTGCGCTGCCCCTCCGGTATTGGACCCAGAGCAATATTAGTATATAAAACAAACACACTGCCAGCTTTAAATTCAGAACAATTTAAACCACTAATGAGAAGTAGTATATTAATTACAAATATTAAAGCAATCTCCTACCAATAATGTCGCATTCAATTAGGGAAACAATTCCTAGGTACAGAAATTAAATTTGCTGCAGTTCCCAATACTTCCAGATCCTGAAACATGCATAAAGATCACAGAGTGGTGGTTAAAGTTATGATGATAAAAGTAATTGTCAGTTTCTGTTGATACTTGCAGAGATTTAATCTTAGAACTGTACCCTTGGGCAAGTAATATAGAATTAGATCCATGTGCTGCATCCAAAGTCATACCAAAATGTCACCTGTAAAACACACTTTCAAGATCTTGCTATTTGACGTATAAACATGCCTGTCAAGCCTGCAGAGAAAGCCTGCAGTATGGGTAGGCTGTTCCGAGGTAGTATGTTGCAGTACCGAGGGATCATGCTTTGGTAAAACGAGGACACGTCCATAACCAAAGAAAATGAACACTGGGTTCTTTTGCAATATTCTTGCTGAAGGAAGTAAGACGAGACTGTGGGGAAACAGTCCAACAACACACTGAGAAGTCGGATGACAGAAAGACTGGGAACAAATCAAGATATTAGCGAGGCTGAAAAGGGGATCCCAAAACTGTTCCGGAGCCCTGGAGAATTTAACAACTTGCATGGGCGGTAGTGGAACAACTTCTGATTTTCCCCAGTGCAGAGAGAGCAGGAAAGGCTCAAGCAGGTGGCACAGAGCTGCCACAGCACTCATACCACCACGTGCCCCTTTTCACATTAGCCTACACCTCTCCAGACAAACAACGGTTATTTGAATTACACATTTAGCCACTAATTTGACTAGAATCCTCAAACAACCTCTTGAGGAGTTTTACCCTTTCCCACAACAGAGATCGTTACTACATAGATGCATTCAGTAAGGAAATAAATCAGACATTAAGTAGGCAAGCAATGAATATTCTTTAAATGGCTTAAAGAAAGCAGTCTTTTCTTTGGCAACCAAGCAGCAGATTACCCTAGTGACATCAATTCCTTTCACATCCTATCTAGGTTTGAATGTGAAATTAGCAGTACTGGAAAATGCCCCTGCAGCTGAAGCAGAAAAACCACATACACTCCTTACTGTAAGTATAAGTTTCTCTTCAGGTGATACCCACGCTTCATTGCTTCTTACCCTGGTTTCCAACAGTATTTGTGTATATTAAAAAAAAAAAAAAAAAAAAAACACCAAGAAAAAACCTAAGCAAACCAAAAATTCTATTTCTGAGACTTGTAGATTCTGAATACCTCAATCAGGGGATGTCATGGTGCAGTGAGCAGTCCAACCAAGGCGGGTGACCTCAGCTGTACAACACACAGAAATAAATGCTCCAAACTGAAGTCACAGTGAGGAGCATTAATGTGCCACAAAGAGCCTGCGCATTATGCGTACACTTAAATTCAAACACAAACTTAACTGCTTAGCTGTAGAGGAACAAATTTAATCATGTGCTTCACGTTAAGCCAAACAACACCATATATCAGTGAAAAACAATCCCATTGCATTGAAACTGCTTGGGAGAATGGAGTGATGACACACAGATAAGAAATGACAGCAGCAAAGAATGTGTAGAGAAAGCATCATTAGAAATTTTCTCACTGACGATGAACAACAAACAATATTTGGTTTTACACAGTAAATAAACACACAGTACGGAACAAAGGAAGTAAGGCCCAAGTAAGAACTTCAGAGCACTCCTCAGCCTACCTCACTGCTGAGTTTTATGCCCAAATCACCATCTGCCTGTGGTACCTCTAGAAAACAAGTGGTAGTGTATAATGTTGAAAATGCTCAATATCGTCATCTGCACAAGTTTATACTGGAAACTAGGGCTGAGACCTCACAGGTGCTTTGGGAGAGCAGTGTGAAAAAGGAGGACGAGAACTCTTGAGACATTCCAAATGCAAAGACAAGAAAAAAATGTTCTGAGTAAGACAGTCCAGAGTGTCTGCACCAACCCTGTGAAAAGTGCAGCGAGAGGATAAAGGGAGAAAATAGGTCTCTACAGTTATTTACAGCTTTAAATACACCAATGCACAAATGACAGCTCTGCTGTCTGGATGTCTGGAGCACAGGTTGAGATCAAAGTCACTCGTATCCTGGCATATTTGGATCAGGAACACCTGTCAGGCTCTGGCTGAGCTCGCGTCACTGAATCAGGCAACCACTTAAACCCCACACAAGATGTGGGGCTGACATATGATTCAGAGCAGGAATCTGAGCTAGAGCATAGCAAAAATTTGATGATCGATAGCTCATGTAATTGTTTCTCTCAACTGTTTTAATAAGCAGCATTATTAAACAGAGGTAGGCATCACACTATTCTACATTTCTGGTTGGTCTTGCCTACTTTGCTTGACAGGAAAACTGAGATGCCTTCTGTCTGTGACGTCCTACTGTAGAATTCCCAGGATTTATCATTCCTGCCACATCACCACCCCTCTGTTGTCAGCTGTTTGGGTTTTTTTGCTTGATGGATGCAAGCCTTAGCTTTATGTTTTATTACAACAGCTGTTTCACAAGGCAGCTTTTGAGAAATGAAATGTTACCTCCTGTTTGCGGGCAAGTCAGCCCGAATGTGTTGTGCAGTGTGGAACCAGAGATCTTTAAAGCAAGGTTGCATAGAGTGCTATCCTGAAGAATAACTCTGCAGCAGTCTACATGTGCAAAAATACATCTTGCTTTAAGGACTCCATTCCAGAAGACAAAGATGACATTATTTGGCCATAGATACTGGAGAATTTTGCTCATGGGAGCCTATCTATGCAAGCGTCCTGGATGTCAATGGACAGACTACTGCAATGTGTGTATTCTGCAAAGCGAGCATTTCTAAGTTGTTGGTTTTTTGTTTTCCGAAAATAGGGAAAAGTTCAGATCTGAATAGCTAGCTTAGTTCTAAGTGAATGTATCTTATTAAGGATGAGTAGAATTCATTTCCTACTGGAAGAGTTGAAAGCATCAAGAAAAAAGGAGAATGAAAACTACAAAGCCTTGAGAGCTAATTCACCGCATTTGACCGCATCATTATCAAAGGTGTCCACATAACATCAGCAAAGTACAATATTATTGGAGAACACATCACCACCACATAATAATCTTATGAATTATGAATGCTATTGAGGCATCAAGCTACTACTTTCACATGATGTTATAGCATGACTTCAAGAAAGGCAGGCAGGTCCTCATAAATTTAAGTTAAGGTATAAATTCTGAAAACAAACAAGCAAAAAAAACCCCAAATATTCCAGTAATAAACCACTAAGCGATCCCTATGATTACAGCTTGACATTGGAGAATATCATAAGCAAATACTAGTGAAACTTCTTAATTTGCCTAAAACTACACGCAATTTGGAGAAGATTGCTGAAGCCAGTACTCATTTCAAGTATTAGGCCCATTTGTTCCTGAGAAGCGCTGGGTGAGACACCGACAAAAAGTGGCAGGGAAAGAAATATCATTTCTCCCACAGTAAGCACACTAATGTAAAGCTTAGAAAGTAAGCAGAGGCACATTTGCGCCCAGACCTTTGAACTGCACCATATGGTTGAGGTTCAATTAAGCAAAGATTTATCAGTCCCTGATTGGAACGCATCCAGGACTCGCTATTTCTCAAGTCTTTGAGCCAGAAGACTAGGCATCCAGAACGCACAATTTTCTGGGCTCGTAAAATATCACATGCACTTTCAAATGCTTGAATCAAACGAGGATCATTTAATATATTCTCAGGTATGCGTTTCTAAATTTTAGAATAAAAATAGAACGGTGACATAAAAGCTGCAAAAGACAGTTTGATGTTACAGCTCTAACCAAGGTAACATCTCGCCGCCATCAAAAAGGTGGGGTCCTAATCCCTACCAATTCTCCTCAAGCATCTGCTTTGGCAATTGCTTAATCACGTAGCAGAGACTGTTCGATTTGCTAAAATACCAGAAAAAGAAATCAGCAAAAGTGTGCATTTTATTGCTGAGGTGGCAAGTTAGGTGGGTTCCCCATGCACTGCCACAGGCACAAGATCCGACTGGAAGAGCCGGGAAGAGAAAACAGCAATCTTCTGTTTGGAAGCGCAAAGCTGCTACTCTGATGTGTCACCTAAATGTGACCGCTTTCTGCTCCCTGGACACCGTGCTTCTCCTTTCACCCGCATGCTTTGTGAGTTCATTTGCATCACACACAAATGCAACCCTAAATTCACAAACAACAGAGAAGCCCGTGACTTCAGATCTAAAAGTGCCAAGAGTGGACTAAGAAGCAAAGCCTTCAGAATGAATTAGGCAAGAGTTTTATCCAGATTAATATAGGAGAAGATACCAACATATGGAGTATGCAGTGGTGTGACTGCATAGGAAGGAGCCTTACTTCTTCATTCTCTGACTTCAGGATTACAGATATTTCAGTTATTTGATACCAGACCTAAACCCAGATTCAACATTACAATGAAGTAGGTCGTGACTTTTTCCCCTTCAGATAGAAACGTCGCGAGAATTGTTTACAATTAAAATCCTAAAACAGGATTTAGCAGTAACAAAGCCAGTCTAACACGAAGCCTTTATGCGAAACCGTAAATGCTTCTTTTAAATTCTATGCAATGCTCTGTGGTCAAATTCTGCTTTTATAGACAGATGGTAGTGTTTTTTCTTTGGTTATTATAAAACGTACTCGACCTCATCCATTCATTTCACCAGAAAAAAAATGAAAACAATTTGCAATATTTTAATCCAGACGGCTTAATTCCCCTGCAGTCATCATCTCAATGTAGCAACAGATTTCACTGCCACTACCGCTACAAAAGGATTAGACCATCTCTGCTGATATTGCATGCTGGAAAAAATACTGTAATCAAAGGGTTTGATCAGGGGCTGTTAGAAGGGTTTGGTTTATTTGTTGCTCCATTTCACAACTTTCACCTCATCACTGCAATTTCATACACATTGGAATACAGCTTCTTCTACAGTAACACTATAAAATATTTCTACAGCGCTGCTTTTCCATGTTCCCAGTTAGCTGAACTCCATGGAACAGCAAATAATTTCCAACATAGCTAGCATAACGTGGGAACAAGGAGTACTTTAAAACCAATTTGAACCATAAGTTTAGAGCAAAGTGCCTGCTTATAGCATCTAGGTATTCACACGGTTTACAGAGTAATATCGGGGCACTGCAAACGATGGCCGTTCCACCTTGCAACCTTGTGTTCCATTAAATTCTGATTAGAGGAGATGCTATTTCTTTATCTGACAGATTAAAGCAAACTCACCTTAACAGAAGGGCCCAACAAAAACCTACCTGCTGCTCTGGTATCTATGTTTCTGTCATTATTATTTTACACACACAGTATATAGTTCAGTATATTAGTTCAATTACTTCAATAAAAACAGCCTTCCTACACCCTGATAAGACCGCATAGGAAGCTGCCAGGCAGATTCTTAGCCAGGTGCATATCAAGGGACAGTATTATGTGATCTACTTGGAGTTATCCGTAACACAAAACCTATGCTGGAAACCAAGGATTCTGCTGTCAGACTCTCAAGCAGCACACGCTGATATCAAACATCTGACATCTGGCCACCAAGCTCTACTCAGCCATTCTACAGCACAAAGACACGTTCTTTCTAAAAACCCTTCGCACTGTTTATGTTCAGAGCTTCTCCACTTCTCTTCAAATTTGCCGGGATGGATAAGAAGGAATACAGTGAGGTTGTATGTTCTTCTGTTTCCAAACCTTTTTTAAAATCCAAGACCAGACACTGCTTCAGGAAAAAAAAAAAATCAATGAAAAATCTATTAATTTTTTTTGCAGGAAGACAAGTGAACAACACTTAGCATTTAGGCAAATGTTCTACTGAATGAAAATGGTACCGTGTGTACCATTTTATTTAAAACATTCATTAGGAAAATCACAATAATTCCTGACTTTGTACATCAGAACATAGCTGCCAATTCACAAAATTTAAAAACATACTGGTGAGATTGTACTTTGCTTTTTGTAACTGCAACTCCTTACAGATGATGAGGCCATCATCTCTTATTTTGGATACCACAAGGACCTAGGGCCACGGATTTAGCAATATACGAACCAATGTACCATGGCCAAATCATTTCTAAGAGAGAAAGTTCCAGGACATCAGGGCAAACAACCACAGTGCTACCTCTGCCCACAAATTCTATAAGGAATAGCGATGCCCTTCAAAACACACTGTGAGAATACAGCAAATAACACTTTGGTGAACAGAGGTATGATTACAAAACATAATGGCTGAAAAATCTGTCCCATCAAACTCAGCTAGTAAACGCTACAGACTTCAGTAATAACCAAGATGTCATTCAGCCTATATTTTGTATCGACCTTACCCGCACAGGTAAAAATCTGTGCTCATTGCATCCTACAGTCTATCGCTTATTTTAAAATATTCCCACTTTGATATCTTCTAAAACTTCTAACACTGCTTTGTTGAATGCACCTGTGCATTTCGAAGCATCCAACACAGATAAAGGAACAGGTTACAACTCCCACATTGCCAGCATACCTTCCATACAGTGTCAGAATTCTATCCGACTGGAAATCTTGCACAGTGAACAACAACCAAGTGAAATGGAGGTACCACTTTGCAAGGACTACAACTGCTACGCTACCACATGAAATACCGGCAAGTGATTCAAGGCAGGCAATTCCAACCTTGATCATAAAATTAAGAGCAAGGAGTTTTTCCTTCTGCTTTCCAGTTTGGCATAAGATCGTTTAATTTTTCCTCCTGTAAATCAACTCATCTAACAGCAGTATTCTGTTTTCATCTGTATTAACAAAAAGCCTGTGTGCGGGTGTCTGCATAAACATCCAGTTAGCTCAATTACAAACTACTGTTTGGAAAAATTCCGCAAGAGCTTTGGGTGGTGCGAGCGCAAAGCTGTACCCTCAGCAACCATCTCTAGAAAGCAATCCACACACATAAAAATGGCTATTTCTGACTCTTTCATAAGATATTTTATTATCTATTTGAGAGTCTCGTGACTTTTGGTCAGTTTTACCTTTCCTGCTGACTGGAAAATGGAAGCGAACAGCAAAGTTCGTTCGGGAGCTGTAGTACATTCCTTGTCCTCTGAGACTCCCAGTGCACTGCGTGATGTGATGACGTGGAATACTGACAACAAAAATCATAAAACCACAGCACCTCTCCAACTACTAAAAATTTAATCATTTTAGTAATAAAAATGGAAGAGAGGCACAATTCTGGGAACTACATTCCCAAAGATTTTCCGTCTTGTTAACTGATGAATGCCATTATTAAAAAAAAAAAAAAGAAAAGTACTTCAAGTCTAGCTTTGCAAAAAGGAACCCTAAAAGGAATGCAAAAGGCCAGTGTGAGAGCTGCCAATACCAAGGATGAAGTGCTGCACAAATAACCATGCACACACTTGCACTCCAGCGCAACTCTCCAGTGCTAGGCTACTTCTTGGTGTTCAAAAATACCAAGAGAAGCGCATCGTGGGGTGAACAGGCTCTCTAAGGTCAACCTTAACTGACGAATTGTACAATTCTCTTTAAACAGTATGTGTTCAGCAGCACTTTCTGTGAGCAGGAGTTAGGAAGCTCATGTCAGTTTGACATAGAGTACTACAAATAGAAAATCCACCAGCCATTAACAAACAAGGTTTGAAGAGAGAAACAGTATCCTATAAAGCAGTATTTAGGGCAATTGCATTTTAACATTATTAAATACTGCACGTCTGGAAGTACAGAAAACCCTGCAGTGTTTGCAAATGCACTTAAGCCTTTTAAGCAGACCATCACCTTAAGTACAGCAACAAAAATGACAGCCAGTAGGGAAAAACTACACAACACTGAAATAAAGCTTAAACAGATTAACTTCAGGAGATTCAAAAAATTAAGCAGTGATTTATTTTGCTATTTTAAGTCCTCAATACAAATTAAGTTATGCTACTCTAGATAACTACATGTGTTATCTGCATTATTAACTGTCACTGTTGAAAACTGTTAAAGAGATAATGCCCAAACTTCCCAGTGTGCAACTGGTACCTCACACTGCACTACAGCACACTCCATTAGTCCCACAAGGGACTGCCCACAAGGCAGACGCTAGTGGTGGAGGTTATGCTCTTCCTTTTTAACCTACTCACACAGACCCAGGTTCAAACCCCCAGGTCCTACCATTCAGTCCTAAAGGACAACCAAAACTTCCAAGCAGATGAATGATGCTTTTCCTCTCGCTGATGAATGAATCCTGTGCACAATGGACATCAAAATTCTGCAGTGAAAAAAAGCAAGCTGTATTCTCTGTCTGTGCAAGCATTCGGCTTACACAGCGTGTCAGTCTGAAGCTCCCAGGGTCTGGGCCACGATCTCCAAAGCCACGCAGCAGTCTGGCTATTCACAAAAGAATAGCATTGCAGTTCAAGAAGGACACAGCGCAGATTAATTATACAGTATGGCAAAACCACTTCCAAAAATGCATTCTGTCTTTTCATTATATTCAAAATTAAAATGTTGCTTACAAGGGAACATGAGACGTTAGTCAAAATGTAACGTGTCTCTCACAGAAAGCCCTATGCCTTTGTTTCCTAAGCATCTCTTATCTCATTTTCTGATGGGGTTCTACTGTGCTGCTGTTTCTATGTTCTCAAGCAGAAGCCTTCCTTCCAGTAACAAATTGAAAACAATACGAAGGTGACACCAGCCACATCCCTCTGTCATGTCAGTCTACGGGCCTTTCAGACTTCTGTACTTCGGTTTAGAGAATCTGCTGCATGTGTCACTGGCATTAAAACAAGAGGCAAGCCTTTATACAGACTTTAATTGTTTCATAAAAAGCATCTAAGTAGGATTTAGAGCTTTCAACTTACAAATATAAAACAACAACAACAACAACAACAACAACAAAAACCATATGACTAAGAGCACTGACATGGGCTTAATCTGTGATATTATAATTCTGCTGTATTGTAATTTCAGGCAGGTAACCAAAGGCCACTTCCATTCCTAAAGGTATGGAAGGCCATAAGATGGAAAACCATAAAAATATATATATATATAATTTTTTCTGTTTTGCCATGATGTTTTTCTCACTTTAAAAACTAACATTTACAGTGCGCAAAGCATGAGAAAAGACAGTAACACAAAGAACAGACCTGGTTTGGTTTTTCCAGAGCAGTATTACTGACAACGTAAACTAAAATGGATTCAAACACCCCGTAGATCTCACTGCAACCTGCTTACATGACATACCGTTTCCCAGGAGAAGCGTAGGCCACTGCCCCATGTACCAAATATTCTGGTATGATTATGTTTGATTTCAGTGCAAGGCACACAAAGAGTGGGAAATAAAATAAGGGAAAACACTTCTGTCATTGCAGGGCTATCTCGTTTGACTGTTTCAGACGGGATTAGACTTGTCAGATATGTTTAAGGCTGAAATTTATGCACTAACTTGTCAAGGTACAAGGACAGCATTTTTATGTGACTCCCATATTCTTTCAGTTTAGTGCCTGAAAAAGGGAGAATTAGCTCAGAAAGATGAAAATACAAGAAGGACTAGTGCCACACCGGGCTTGACATCCTAAATCCCCGCAAATATGGGGTTAGACTGAAATACCGACAAGTAGTAATGAAAACAGAAACTGATTCTCCATTCCCATAGCTGAGTGAAGCAAAGCGTTGTCACTATTTCTTGTGCTCCCAATTTCTTAGAACTGTACAAAGAAGCTAAAAATATTACATCGCTGCACTTGGGCTAATATCTACTTACTGAAGTAAATCCGCGTGCCAGAAAAAACATTATTTATTTAAAGCAATGGGATTTCCACTTACTCCTAAATGAGCAGATGTCATCCCATATATTGTAGGCTTCTCTGAAAGGAGCTGAGGGGCAAATTGACATTTTCCAGATATTAAATGTCCGTCAGTCAAGTGCACGGTGTTCTCTTCCTTTGTTTACCAAAGTAAGAGTTCATAATAGGAATCAATCTTTCACTTAGTCATCTTATTGGATCTTTGTTCAACTGAATTCATAGAACAAAGTGTAAGACAACAATACTTTTCTAAAAGTTCAACACTTCTCATACATATATTTACACACTAAAAATACTAATATTCAGTATTGCAATTTGAGAACGGTATTATTTGCTCTGTCCATAAAGCAGTTGGGAAAGGTCTGACAGTTTTTCTTCGAGCCCTTTTTAGAGAACATTACAAACCTTCATAACCAGAACACTGTACATGATGTATTTTAAATACTGCAATCGTAGGACATTGAAACGAAAACCAAAACAGGAGAAATATGCAAGTTGTATTTTGGCAACATTTCAACTAGACACTTCTTGCCTGCCTACAAAGACAGAACACTGCTGCAGCACTTATATTTGTATTTCAACTATATCACAGCGTTCTGAACCACAGGTACCAGGTTTTACTGTAAAGACAGACCACATGTGAAAAGCAGACTCGGATCTGTATTCACACACTTGTTCACATCTATGCAAACGCAGACTTTTTTGGCTTAAAGATTTCAGCCTGGGCTCAACAGTACACATAGCCCAGAAGTACTATAGGAGCGAGCCATCAAATGGGAAAGTATCCAGTTACTCAGTAATGAAATTCACCAATCTGAATTTGGCTTCCATACAAATGATCTTAATAACAAGAAAATCATCTGAGAAATGAAACACTCACCTCACATTTATTTTCCTCATGATTCACGCAAACTACCTTCTGGGCATCATGAATAGAATGTGGTTGCTTACTGAGAGGTGTCTAGTGGCCCTTCAGGCATAATCAAGTATGCCTGCTGGCCTCCCTTTGCCATTTTGGCAGTGCACGGGACCCCACTTACATTTGCACGGCACCTGCTAGCCCTGGGAAAAGTTCAAGGGAAGAACACCAACTAATCCAAGCAACCATCAAGGAAAGCAGACTTACAGCAGCAACCGGTACAGACCACAGAGCTCAGGTTCTTCCTCCTAT
The DNA here is from genome assembly GCA_030625065.1 of Alectoris magna. NCBI lineage: Eukaryota > Metazoa > Chordata > Aves > Galliformes > Phasianidae > Alectoris > Alectoris magna. The sequence goes on from CM060567.1 coordinate 34,794,437, forward strand.
AAGGCATCCTCCTTCACAGAACGCTAACCTGGATGCACAAATAGATCCTGTTCAGCAGATTTGATATATCCCAGCTCTTCACTCAAACTTACAAGTTCCACCTACTGTTGAACCATTTACTCTTACTCGAGATTAAAAGAATTCTGAGGACAAGCTCTACACAAGTGATGGCAGCTCTCAGATTCCACCTTGCAGCAGTTCTACTGCAAAGCAGTAAGAAGAATTCAGGAAAGATCAACGAAAATATGGAGGTAAAAGTATTTTACATACGCTGGAGCAAAACTTTATTGACTAATGACAGTTGCAGCGTACAGTCATTTACCAATGTACGTCAAATTTAAGTCAGACTGAAAAGAATTTATTGATTATCAGAAGATCAAAAAGGCTATGAGTAAAAGTAATGATTTTACAGGAAATTAAAATGTAACAGCACTTTTAAGCAATGAGTTCTATTGGAATATAGAAAAACTTTCTGTGAAAAACCCCATTCCCTGAAAATTTCTGAATAAGTGACCTGGTATATGTCGCACAAAGCACAAGTGTTTTGGTAAGAAACAGAAGTGCACCCATCTTCTTAACCATAAGCTAAAAAACATGCTTATCTCCCTGTTCAGCTTCCAACCTTCTGCAACACTGATGATTACACCAGGCATGAATGAAATAAAACTAAATATAATCAGGCTATTTTGAAGACTACCATGAAACCATCAGGAAGTTTATCTGGAGCAGAAAAGAATATAACATTCATAATTTCAGCTTTCAACTTTCAGTTCTTTGATCAGTTTTCTTTTTAAAAGTTCACTGCGGAAAGCATGCTACAGACAGTTTGATATATACTTCTTTCTCCTACCTTTCTACGTGAAGTTACTCTTCCTGAACTACACAGTAACTTCGGAAAGTAAAACAACGGATGTGAAGTAAAAGCTCCGATCAATCTGTTATTTTGGTTGCAAACTCAATGAGGACTAGCTTTTGATCTGTGTTTGTCACAAAATTCAAACACTGCCTTCAGAATTAACTACCTTTCTGTCAAACATTGTCACCTTACCGCAGCTTATGAAAGCATCTCAGAAATGCAGTTTTCATCTGACCTACATATCAGTTGCTCTTCTATGTTCCCACTTGGCATACATAGCACTCTGCTGCATAGAGGGAGCATCCCTACATTGCTGTTGTATCAGCGCGCTCTGATTAACAAGCAGCTTAAGCGCAACACAGATACTATACAATAAAGCAATACTATTTATAACATTCAATGCTATTTATGTATCTCTTCTTTAGGCGAGAAACTCGGCAGTGACTTAATTTATCACCATTTATCTCCTTTTCCCTAGAGATTGCTGCATTCCCTCACATCCCACGTTTCTTCACCATCCCCCTGGCTGCACCCCCACGACAAGGCTTCCTGGCACAGATGCTCCAGTGGAGCAGCGTCAGCCTTACATCAGCTGAGAATCTCCTTTGGCACACGCATCAGAGACTGAGAGCAGGGCCGCTTGCCTTCACTCTTTTTGCTCGGGAAAGCTGCAGCTCTTCCTCCAAAACAAACAGTAATGCCAAAGGACCCTTGAAATCAAACAAAACCAATTACATTCATCAACAGAATGCAAAATTACCAGTCTTAACATAACATCCACCAGCTGCAGGCGCACAAATACGAAATGCGCAGTCACCGATGTTTCAACACGGTTGCTCTCTGCTGCCATCTACAGAAAGACTTCGAATTGGAAAAAACAATATTCTAACTTTCAGGTACACATATAACACAGCCTCAACACACCCTACAAGCCAGGTGACCGCAGGCGCGCATTACCTCAGCATGCTAGAGGCTGCAGGTGGCCATTTGCACAGGCGAGCGGCACCTGGTTGCTGCCTGCCACCCTAGCTGGAGCCGGGCCCTCACCGCCCCTGCACGACACACCACAGGAGGTGACTCGTATGCAGACACCCCTCAGAAACCAGGTGAGCCTACAAGCCCAGAGACCCAAGCGTTACGTTGACACGTCGGATGCACGGCGCATACAGCATAACTCAGCGAGACCCGTATGGGATGGCCGCGTGCTCCTCGTCTACAAACCGCTCCTTGCTTACAGCCCGTTCACGACGACTCACGTGAGACAAAGCAGCACGATCGCATAAAAGGAGATCTCAGCCTGCAGACACAGAGCAGCCTCTGTGTGAAGGCTGCAACCTACGTAGCCTTAAAACCGACTGTAACCCCCGAAACATTTGCAGCGCTTTACCGCTTTGCTGTGAAACACGCCGGGCTTCGAGACCGATGCGAGCATCAGAACGGAGCGCCGCCCCGTGACAGGAACGCACTACGACGAGCCGCACCTCGCGCCCTTCCGCCCCAACGGCCGGCGCGCGACAGGCGGGAACTGCGAGTCCCGATGAGCGGCTGGAGCCGCGGCCCGGGCTCAGGTCCCCCACGCACGGTGCGAGGCGCGGCCGCGGTCCGACTTCTGCAGCCACGGCCCGACTTCTGCAGCCGCGATCGTTGCCCGACAGGCCTCAGAAACTCCCGGCAGCCGCCCAGTCGGTAGCCCTGAGCAGGCCAGGGGAGCGTCTGAGGGGACATGCACAGCAGCGGCCTCCCAGCAGACAGGAGAACAGGCTAATGCTGTTCCGGTCATCCAGCAGCTCAATCGGACCACGCCATGCTGCTGAAGATTGGCACCTTTCTGATGTTCTGGCTAATAAGCTACAGGAGAACCTAATCTGAAGAACTCCTGTATCCTTTCCTGCAAGATTGAAGCATACTTAGTAATTCTGAGCAAAACGCACCAAATGCTTGTGGCTACAGCTGCAAGAACCGCGCTTGTAAACATGCAGCTTGTCAGGTATCGTGCGTCTTGTGCAAGGAAGGTTAAGAATGACTCATCTTCAGTAACAGGCAAAACTGAATATGGTTAAGGTAAAGAAGCGAACTGGGAGATGGTTACCACTCGGAGATGCACATGAGTTAATGTGGAAATGATCTCTCGTTTCCATTTTCAGGAGTGAGAGTGAACAGAAAACACAGATGTTAGAACTGGAACGTGACACAGCCAGACGGGTTGCCGTGGAAAAGCAGCACAGCAGCCAGGGAGAGACTGTTTTTCCATAACAACCAGAATTGCGGGCATTCCTTGGGATAAACCAATTACCATTTATTGCCCCCCCAAAGACAGAAGGAAAATCATTATCTAAGTGCTGAAAGGGATGAGCCTCCCTAGAGAAAGAGTCCTTAGCACAGGTGAAAGCTTTGCTGTCTGGGGCTACATCCAGAAAACAGAGATTCATGAAACATATAGAGCTATTTTTTGTTTGTATGAAAGATGGATGGGTGGGAAGCAGAAAGCCCAGGAAGTTGCTTTCTTTTCTCTCTTCCCTCCCTTAAGTATTAACTTAAAAATAATTATCCAAACACAAAGCAAAGAGCATTTTTTTTTTCCCAAGACTCGTGGCAAGTTCTGATCCTTCTGACTAACCTAGTTAGTGAACTGGCGTCAGAAGTATTCTCATCTATGTGCTTGTGCTCAGGATGGTTCTAATCAGACAACAGGTAAACCGACTCACTGCCTGTAAGCTGATACTGCCTGGGAGTGGACAAAATACTCCTGAAAAAGCTTTTTCATTTGGGTAAATATAAATCTGATCTGTTGTTCCTGCGCAATTGGAGCTGCTTTCGAAGGCACTAGAAGTTGCCAGGACAGACAAAAAGATATTGGCTTCTCATTTGGAAGAAGCATGCAAGTCAACAATATCCTGCAAAGCAAGCTGATCCAGATTCAGTATGACCCGAAAAGCAAAGAAACTGAGCATCAGTGGTCCCTCTGCAGTGAACAAAAAGACTAACACGATGCTGAAATCTGACCAGAAGATCAATTGCAGCTACGTTAATTGCATGGCCTTTCCTGTCCTACTCTCTCTTCCTCCCTCCAATATAAAATACAAAGCCATAGACTGCTGTTTTCCCCCCTGCACCATAGTTTTTATAGCAGCATTTACCTACTAGCTGATTTTGTGGAGTTTTCTTGACCAGTTTTCTGACAAATCTGACTTGACAAGAAGTCAATGGAATTCTTGTGCCGTCTTTTGTGTTATCTTGTGTTGTCTAGAGCACATGCAAAACGTTGTGTCAGAATTAAATAGTTTGCACAGTGAGGTGCAAATATTATCGGAAAACCAACCTAAGGTGCAAGTGCAGAACAGGCAGCTGGAGCCTCAGCTAGAAGAAGTGGAGAGAAGGGGAGAGCAGCAGATGGAAGACAGAGGTCAGGTGAAGCGCTAACGGTGTGAATACGTGGTGAGACAACCGTGGAAGCATTTTATGAAAAGGCAACGCAGAACAAGCAGTGGAAAGACTTTATGAATCTCACTTTAAAGAGCATTTCTTTAAGTCTTTAAATATCTGCTCCAGGAAGACCAAGCAACAACATTGAAATCAGACACAGATTTAATTTTTAAATGATAAATCTCTCAAACTTACCAAATTCTTTACAGTAAAAATCGGAGATCCATTATACTGCAGATTTTTATTTGTAGCATGAAAATGCCCAGAGGATGTTACTTTTTTCTACCTGAATACTAGGGAAAAAATGGGCAAACATCTGAAGAAATGTAAAGCAGAAGCAGAGAGGAGACTGAAGGAGTCCGTTGTAGAATCAGAACAGGTGAGAGTAGTTGGCAATAGAACTACAGGTCATTAGAAGTAGCAAGATGGTATTTCAATCACAAATAGAGGCCTCTCACAAGGTGTGATGCACACTCTTGAAAAAAGCGTGCTCCAATTAAGGTGGTTTTTTACTTTTAAGATTAAAGCTTCATCTTCCATGTGATTAAGAAAACTTAAGTAAGCTGAGGGAAAAGCTCTTAAAAGCTGTTTGTTTCTCAATCAGGCTCTGGAGGCTGTCAATCAAATAAAGAAGAGTGGTGCGGCCAACTATACGTAACATAGTTCCAAATCCCATTCCCCTCCATCCCCTGAGAAGTCATTTGTCAATGCATTATCTCATCCTCGCGCTACTTTACAGCAGTAGCCAAATTACTATAGTATACATGGATTACTACAGTAGTTTGGGGTGAAAACATTTTGATTTTTACAGGGTATTAACCAGCACAAAACATAATTTAAAGAAAGTAACAGAGGTACTTTGCTCGACGTTTTACACGCTGCTTATCAGTTTAAGTACTGTTCTGTGACTGAGAACTTTAATAGCAGGAGACTGCTTCTAAAGTGCTTATTACTCTTCTGGCATAGATAGTCTCAGCTTCTGTTTCTTCTCCATGTCTCTATTTTACACTGTGATGAAAAAAGCTTAATTACCCTTCTAGAAAGAAGAGGGGCATCTTCAAGAGAGCATTACAGTGAGCAGCTATCCATTGGCACAGAAGAAAGAGATGAATAAATGTTTGCCATTTCACCCTTTCTCCCACAGCTCAGGAAGTAGAACACAGCTTGCATTAACTGTTCTCCCTGCAATTCTAACTGCCATTACCTTCGCCTGATCACAAACTGGAAGAAGCTCGCTGCTGGTTCAAACCGATGTTTGACAGCCTGTAGCTATAACCTGTGAAAAACCACCACCCAGTGAACCTGGAAGAGAGCATCTCCAAGAAGGTGCTAAAGAAAGTACGTTTAATTTCAAAAGGAGAACAAAGGAAAGAACCTGAGAAAAGTACTTAAGACCTTATGATCAGTCAGAATTTCATTTAAGTAAACTTCATTTCACCCCTTAAGCAAGTAGGGAAAACAGACTCCTCTTCCAGTTCTAGCAGTAAAAAAATTATACGTACAAGATAGCTACCAAATACTGTCTCTGTACTTGGAAAAGTAATATTGCATGTACTCCATGTTTTGTTGATCCTCATAAGTCATGTTTTTGTCTGAAAACTGTCTCCCAGCATATCTTTTTCTCTGTACTCACCTGTTTCAGCCTCCATATCTTTACAGATTACCTTTCAAAAAGCCGTGCTTACCTTGTTTGTGTAGATTCCCCAGCTGTCTTCGTAACTGGCATTTCTTACATAACTTTGTTAACAGCTTTCTAAGAGATTTGTATACAAAGCTATTAAAACTTTAATCTCTGTTTTTTTTTGGGGGGGGGGGGGGGGGGGAGGAAATCACAGAAATTCCACAATCCAATAACAGTTTCATAAAACACCTTACTCCCAGAAGAAAAGGCAAGCCAGATCTTCCCACTTAGAACTCTATGGAGAGCAGGATAAAGACCCACCCCCAAGCTCACCAGCAGAAATGCCTACCTGAGCTGGCCAGGAAATGAGCTCACCTGGGTGATTTGCAGCCCAGAGCCACCTGCATGTGCCACAACCTGGGGAAACATCACCTGCCACCAGGAGATTCTGCTAGCACCCAGGCGCTGGAAGAATCAGGAACCTTACCTGATCCAAGATACCGTCTCTGAGAAGGCCTTGCAAATAAAACGTGTTCACTCACAGGGCACTCAGGTGGGCAACCCAGGAATGGTTGTTTCAATTGTAAATTACCTCATACCTCTCACCTTCATTACAGGAATGGTTTTGTGTGGGTGCATGAGTGGCAATCTTTCTAGGATTATCCTTTTGACTCAGATGCTTTGGATCACGAGGCTTCATAGCTGGTATTTTTTTACATATCGCTTGCTGTAAACTATACGCTGCTAATACATTACATTTTTGCTTTCATCACTTTTACCAGTTCTTGAATAAGGCCTGGCAAGTGCTATCAAATCTCAGATGGGTTTGCAGATGGGTCAGGTGAATTGCTGAAAGCAGTCATACATCTGTGGCTAGATGCTGACGTGACCAGGACAGGGAGGAACAAGCAGGACTGGCTTCTAATGATAAATGGTGTCAGAGTCACGAGAGAACAAGAGCCTTGGGCTATCTTAGCAGCATATAAGGAATTCATCAGGTGTGTGATGTTATAGCTTTATAAAAATCGATGGAATTTGTTTAACTTCTCTTACTGTGGAACAACAAACTGGGAAAAGAGTACCAGAGGTAGGTAACTTACGTTTTAATAAGCTGAAGATGATTCTAAAATTGACAGTGGTTGTGCCTCTTTGGACCAGCTGTCTGCCTCATGGCTTCCTCGTCCATGTAGACCTGCCAGTATAACCTAGCTTCAGCACAGGTGGTGTTGCACTCTGATCTGTTGCAACAGAGCTGACTGCCATCTCCTCTGTGACCAATGGTATTACTCATTTCTGTGGGATCTATACATGTTACTGTCAATACTTGTTCAGTGAGGAAAGTCTTGTGTATCTCTAGAACCTAGGAGTAGCCCAAGGATGCAGTGGCTTTAAGTCACCGTGCTCCTACAGAAATTTGGTCCTAAACTATAATTTTACGTGACAGTAGCTGGACTAATTCTTAAAGACCTGATCTTAATAAGACCTTCTTAAAGCAGATGGATATCTTAAGGAACCAGAGTGGCTGAGCACTGTGAAAGCCAGCAAATATTTTTCATTCACCTGATCTTCATTAAATTGTGCAGCTGAAAAGCAGGCCTATGCAGCATGGCTTTAGATTCATCCCAATCAGACCAGTTCCTTCGGAGATCATCCGGCACTCGCTGCACCTGCTCCTTACACTGACCTAGATGAGTTAGCATAACCAGCATGCCTCCACCTCCAGTGCCCCCAGCCAAACAGCAGCCAAAACTAGATTAGTTTTGCTTGGCATTAACTCAAACTGGAGTGTAATCATAGTTGAACAAGTCTTCCAGAAGTACTCTTAGCATTTAATGCCTTTGGTTTTTAATGAACGAATCTTTGCTGAATACGTAAGTAGGTTGCCTAATGTTGCAAGAGAACAAGCACGCTGCAACTGCACTGCATGGCTTGTTGGCAGGGTAACGGAACCAACCAAGCCCAGGTTTCCTACTTCCAGAACTTTTACAAAGACATAATGGACCTCAAGGGCTGGCTCTTCACACATCCCTTGTTCCAAAATCCTCTGCTCTCTTTAGTACAATTTCATCTACAGTTACTTTATATATTGATACGTAGAGTCTGATTGCATGCCTGTAACCATTAAACTTGGTATTTAAGTTTGCACGCTAACATTCTATTCTACATTCAACACGTACTGTTGCTTCTTCTGCACGTTTTTTTCCCAAAAACACAAACAACACAGCACATTTGTGAAGTATTACTGTACCACAGCCCCTCATACCTTTAACGCTATCTTAAGGCATGGCTACGTCTGCCTTAGCAAATGGTGCAGCTCTGCAGGTTGCACACAGAAAGAAATAGCTCTTCCAAACATCCAGGATGTGTTTTAGATGGATTTTTTACTTCTGATTTGAGAGGACCAAATTACAGGAGAAACGGAGAGACAGTTCATTAGTGTTCAACCCAGAACTGGCAGTAAGAAGAAAACATAGTTCCCTTTGTGCTAAGACAACCATAATGAGGCAAGTGATGCAATCATACTGATTAAAAATGAAGGACATACATTAGAAGCCTGTGTCCCTGTTATAGGCACAAAAATGCTCTTTTTTTTATAAAAGATTTGGTGAAAATCACCATATAAAATCCATTCAAACATCACAAGTCCATAATAAATGTGATCTTGTAATTCTACTCTTTATACACAGTAACTGCCAAAAAGATGCATAGTAAATTAATGCTTTGCTGCCATCTGCAGGATCAACAGTTGAGGTCTACATTGGTAGCTTTTCCATTGTGGTTGGCAGTTGTTAAGCCTGATAGTCACACGTTATACTATATTCACAGTATTAAAAAAAAATAATAATCTTCTGAGCATGGTGGGTTAGGGGTGTTTTTTTTTTTGCTACTCTTTTTCCTCCCGATCTGTGGCCACCGGTGAACATGGATAATTAGTAGCTTTCTACAGTCTTCAATAAACGCAACTGAACTGGTATTCGGAACTTAAAGCAAGCTCTAAATGCTTTCACGGGCAGTCTCTTACATATGCCTTTAGTGTCTTATATAAAATATCTCTTTAGCAATAAAAAGCTAACAAACGCCATGATTAAGCCAAGTGGTTTGGTAATGTATGTAATAACCGACTGAAACTGTTATTAATTCTTCTATTTTTTGAAATACATAAGCAATAGGATTCTGAGTGTTTTAGACTCAGTTTTGGAAAAAAGTAATGCAAAGGGAAATTGTATACTGGACCTCTGGCTTCTGTTTTCAAAGCATTAGTTCAACAGTGAGTGCCGAGGACTGTGCTCCCTGGACATGATAAGCCTTTTTCATGTGAAGACAGAGGAGTCATTCACTGCAAGGAGGAAAAAAAATCAGAAGAGTTACAAGATGTGAAGAGACCCATAAACAATAGGGAGAACTTTTACACTGAGAATTTTACACCAAGCTGATGTAATAACATCATGTTTGTATACACTTCATGAGTCAGCACAAGTTCACATAGCAAACAGCTGACTGTCATGTCACAGATGGTGATGAGACAGCACAGAGAATACAAAATGAAGCTGAGGTGACGGACTCATCCACTTCACAGAATCACAGAATGGCCGGGGTTGGAAGGGACCTCAAGGATCAGGAATCCCCAACCCCCCCGCCAAAGGCAGGGCCACCAACCTCCACATTTAATACTAGACCGGCCTGCCCACCCTGCCCTCTTCCTTCTGTGTTTTTCTATATTTCAGGCTGACACATAATTGAAAAAACATTTTAGTTATTTCTGCATATTTACCAGAGTACTTGGATTTGGGCAGTGTTTCCTTGTTAATCTGGTAACCTAGTCCTAGTTAACATGCTGTGCTTTCCAGAGTTGGTGAGACTTTCACGGTATTTGACTCTCATCTCTGTATTCTCAGTATGGCCCAGTACTTCCCTACTGAAGTGGACATGCAATATATTGTTACGTAACACGTGATCTGAGATAAAATTGTCTTAGCTTTAAAATCAGCATAGACAATTCCACAAGACTCATTTCCAAAGCACCGATTGGAGCGTGAAGCATAAACACACAACAGTGAGCTGAAAGTAAAAAGCAGTTAGCTGTAATAGGGTAAATAACGAGCGCTTGGGAGGCAACAGCATGGCTTGATTTCTATTCAGCATTCTTTTTCAGCCTTATTTTGCTTTAGCACCAAACCCCGCCTATATATCCAGATAGCTACATCGTCTTTACTGCTCTCTTGCTAGGTTGGGAGCTGCCTGCTTCTACCACTCAGTGCTGCTGTTCAGCTGTCAGGACTACTTAAAAATCCAGACCATTTGCAACATTGAATAACAAGCTAAATGATATTATTACATTAATTTTTGCTGTTTGGTAGCTTTATTATTATTTTTTCCTAAAGAAGAGTAGACAAACATCATTAACTTTAGAATTTTTATTAACAAGTTCAGAAGGACAAAAGTAACATGGATTCCAACCTTGCAGCAGAACAGCTGCTAGGAATATGAACTCCTAGAAATACTGAGCACATAAATGATCTTGGAAATACTGAGCTCTCCATCCTGCAGAGATCAGTACAAGCCTGTTTCTTTCCTCTTTATTACAGTACAACCTTCCTTGTAAGTATTCATAGTATTGCACATGGTAGATTTTTCTAAAGAAAATGCCGGACTTCAGTTTTCACTGAATTTTTTTTTGATCCTATACAAAAAATCGAGCAGTTCATCAACGTTTGTCAGCCTTGCGCTCAGAAGAACCTGCTTCCATCCATACGTGACGTAGTTCAAATGTCAGAAGTAGAAAAAGTCTACATACAGCATACACACTACAGGCAGCGCAAGCCACGTCTTTGAGCACACACAGAAAAAGTTGTACACGAAACCAGTTTCCCCAGCACCGCATGATGCAAGAATCACTTCTACCTGCCACAAACTTCATCACACAACTGCGTAAGTGTATAACATCTTCTGAGCCATTCTGGTATTTCCACTGCTGTGATAAATAAGTGACAAGTTAAAGGCTGTATCTCTTCTCAAGTCTGTCTGATCGGTGTCTATTCCCTGTAAAAATAATAAAAAATTATCTATACGCAAAGATGGTTTAAAAGTGAAACTTAAGTAGCTGTTAGAGTGCAATCTAATCACGCATTACTAGTTTACACAGACACTCAGGTGCACAGAAACTAAAGCAGTATTTCTTGTGCCCTCCCTTCATTGTGAGTTTCCACTTATTGCTAATCGCTGAAGAATTGTATTAATGATATACTCAAAGCATTAGCTGTAAATTAGGTAGCCAAATCATAAAACAGTAAAGTACTACCCAAACTTGTATTTGTAGGTAACAGATTCGTTTCTATAACCAGAATACGAATGCTGCTTTATCTTTTATGCGGTCAAAATAATGCTGCTTTGAACTCACAGTATCAACTACCACCACCATTTCTCCATTTACCAATCTTTCCCATCTTGTATGTTTTCTACCTGCTCATGCAACAAACTTCCAGTCACAAAATACTGCATGCAATATAGATTAAGTTCAGCTACTTATTCGGGTAAACTTTGGCAACCTTTTTTTTGGTGCTAATTCAAGCCTATTAGTAAATCCCCCAAAACGAATGTCTTTGAAATTAATACATGCACAACTGTGTACAGGTGACAATCAGATCTGGGCTTTCGGTGTCAGAGAATTCCAACACAAATTGTTCTCAACTACACAGACCTTCTGTACTTAACTATGGCTGAGAAATCTACATTGACCTGACTGCTTGTAGATGCAGCTCACGGAGATACAGTACCTCCAAGGTGAGAGGAGGAAGCTCAAGTACTTTTTGGTAATAGTGGATTGCCAGATGCAGTAGCCCCAGCTGGTGAAGGCCACGGCCAAGGTTGTAGAAAGTTTCTTGACATGGTCCACGTAGGTCCAAATAGCGATGAAGGAAGGAGAATCCCTGTACACATTTTATGCACATGGTGAATGTTCCCGTTAAGAAGACAGCCATAAAATATACTGGAAAAAAGGTGTTTTAATGTGCATGCGGTCTGGTCATTGCCCAAGGTTTGTATGATGCTAAAAAGATGAACAGCATTGTACCAGAACTGCCTCCAATACGAAACAAAAGGAAAAAATAAAGATACAGTATGATATTAAAATGCAGTGTTTTACTTTACACTGAAGGAGTCTTGCAGGAAACTTAGAAAGGATGGGTAGAAGAGAGGAATTCAGAAGGGGAAAAAAACAGAGCAGAGTTTTTCATCCTCTCCCGTGCAGAAATTTACATTGCTTTCTAAAACTGCTTTGGAATGTGCTGGATCCATTGCTAATAGCGGCCTTTCTTTCAGGGATGGTGTTGGTAGACAGATAAGATAGCTCTGTCAACATGAGGAATGAGTTCAGAAACTAGCAGCTAATGATCTTGCTTTATGTCACTAGCGTGTTCCTGTGGCTAAATTATTTAAACAACTACAATAGGAGCAGGAGAGGACGTAAAAATAAAGTGTCATGAAAGCGAACACTGAGAGAGAAAAACAGGGAAAAGAATCGCCAGAGGGTAACATAAATAGGACACTGTGCAATTATGTTGTACAGGAGAACGCAGCAGCCCAGATAAGAAAGGCAAGCTGACTACACAAAGAAGTGGCTGAAAATACTAAAATAAGGTCAAAGTTTGAAAACTTAAAATACCTCAAGTTGGATACTAACACAATTGGCCTTGTTTTACAGAGGTCTGCAGCTTTTGTCAAAATCTATGTAAAAGACAGATTCTTAAAAGGCTAGAAAGATATGAGAGCTTAAGGTCACAACCACATTCTGCTGACTTTGAACTCAGAGGCCACAGGAATTAAAAGCGATTTCAAGTTAATGGCAAATGCTGAAGGAGAGTACAGGGAATGACTTCCAAGATTCCGTTTGGGCATAATCAGCCTGCGGTTTGTAACCGCTTCTGGCAGGCGCAAAAAAAAACATGAATAACAAAGCCAAAACATTGAGGGTAGCCTAAACTGGAGCTTGCGAGATCTTTGCAGTGAGAGCGATATAGAACCACAGCTCCAAAAGGAGGAAGAGAAAAAGACGATGGAAAAAAAACCAACTACATTTAACACCTTCTGAGTGTGGAAAGTCCTAAGAAAACGATGGAGTTTATGAGACACGTCCATTTAGGGTATGTGGCATAGATTCTACTCTGCGGCTCTTCTTCAAAACTGAATAACAACTTTAACAAAGCAAAAAGAAAAATAAGGAATAAAATCCGATCAGTAGCCACCAAGACTGGAATTAGTAATGTTTCACAAACATTGGTGGCTACTAATGGTTACACTGTGTAAATACCATAGAATAACGTACCTTCAGGTAAGAGAAGATGAGATTCAGACAAAACATCGTTCAGAAGCATACTTGTCTGTATTCGTGGTCCATGATTTCTTTTTTGAAATACTGTCTTACTTAGGAGCAGTTACTTACACACAACATGTTGCATTCCTACCTGTCTATAAACACAAAGCCAGGACACGCTACGGGTAACAATAATCAGATTAATTTACCTGTACCAGAAGAGCATGCCTTTTCAACACGTATTTCTGAGAAGCCATGTGGATGAAAGTTAAGCCAATACAAAGACTGTAGAGAGGTTCATCCGGATTTGCACGAAAGGCTTGCACGTACTGTCCTAAAAGCAAACAGCAAATTGAAAGCGTGGGCTAAGAAAAAAATAACAGTTTAATATACAGATTAAAATAATATATTTAATATTATATGATTATAATATATAATAATACATATAATATTATTTATAATAATAAATATTAAAGTATATATGTGAGAAAAAATACCACTAAGAAATTGTTACATTTTCAGCACTCCATGGATTCTGAAGGAAGAATACAAGCCGTGAGGTAAAAATGTAAACAAAAAAGATACAGGCACAGAAAGCAAACAAGGTCCTTGCTAGGGTTTACATCTTGGATGTGTGGAGAATTGGTACTGCATGCAACAGACAGGTTTTGAAAGCTCCATTTCATTATTTTGGTTAAGCTGTCTGTTTATGCAGCTGGAATAAAGAGACAGAAAAGAACAATCATTCCCAAATACAACAAACACTGCAAAACAAACCAAACTAATAAAAAAAAAAGTGTTATTTAAAAGCACTGGAAAGATAAATGACATAGTGACAGATTACTGTCCCTAGCACAGTGCGACCCTTCGGCCATGACTAAGGCTTTCATGCATTACAGTGAAAACAAATAATCGTTGCTACTGACTGGAACACGCATCTCCATCTCCAACACATCTCAATTATGACACCTGGAGTCACCTTAAAACAGTAGGTTTACTTCCAAGGCCTAAGATATCCGATCATCATTTTTTGCTATTTAAATTATTCTGGTTTAATTACTGATCTTTTTATTCTGATTGTTATTACCATTAGCCCTCTGTTACCTTTACGAGTTGGTTATCTTTGCTATGCATGCTAAACCTGACAAAAATCAGCTTAATTTTTATTAGGAAAACCATAGCGATGCTTTGATTTGGTACAACACAATCAAAGTGTCAGGTTAATACTACGAAGCCACGCAGAGCTTTCTGATATATCAAGAAATGACTTGAAGAAAACTATTTTTTCTCTATTAAAAAAAAAAAAACCGAAAGAGTATTCACTTGTATTTGTTAAAAGTAGAAGATTAATGACATTACCAAGAGCATGCTTGAAACTGCCGGATACAAACGCGTTATGCCCATTTAGGACACACAGTGCATGATTATCAGGGTTTTTCAGCATTAAGCGGAGACAAAAGCGATGGTGACGGACGTCCTGAGATTGCATAGTGACTTGATTGAAGATGTTCCACAGCTGAGGTTTATTGACATTTTCCATTACCATTATTCTACAGAATGAAAACCATACAAGAAATCAGTAAACGCCATACAGTAAATACTACACCTGCAATAAAAGCACCTTAAGTGACCGAGGGAAAGCTGACAAAAGAATCGAGGGTTTTGGACAAATCCAACAACCTACTGCATTATACATTATTTTGTAATCAAAAGCCATCAGAAATTCCTTCTGCTTCAGGAGGCTTATCTGTTTCTGGGAAAGCTGGAAAGCATTAGCCTGTCTCCTTCAGAAATGCAGCGGTACAGCCTCGGAGGAAGTAATTAGAGTACAGATTCTTCTGCCTTCTCAGTTCCCTACCTGATATAGTTGTACGCTTTTCTGAAGTTCTTGTCCAGAATCGCAGCAGAAAGCCCAAAGTATTCCAGCTCCTTGCGCTTCTGTCTGTCATCGTAAAATGAGTAATATTCCAAAGAGGAATCTACTAGTAGCTCAGCCTCCTTGTACCGGGAGAGGTCACACAGGGAATATATAGCCTTCAGGAGAAGGTTCCACCAGTCATCCTTTGTCAAAACACTCGTGAGAACAGCAAAAATGGCTGAAAATATTGAAGGCAGTAAATCAAGAAAACTGAAACAAGAGAGAAGCTCTTAAAAAAACGACGACAAACACGCAGACATCAAACTGATCTTGTAAGAAAAGTCTCAGCATTAACTGGCAAAATAAAGGTAAACGATTTACTTTTTTTTTCCCCTCTGTTTGAGAGCAGTTTATAAAATACAAGAAAAAACAGGCAAAACATGGGAACAAATGATAAGAAATACACACATTTTGAGCTGTGAACACAGCACGGGAATGCATTCGTGCTACTCCTCTTCATCTTTCAAACAGTGCTTAAGAAACCGTATTCTGGTTTAACTAAGTCTGTTCAGTTCAATAAGCACATGGCTCTTAAAAGACATATAACAGAATATTTCTGTTATTTTCTAGAGCTGCATGCATTACGTATTTGTGCTGAGAGGAATGTTGGACCATATGGTCTCTATATGTCCTTCTCTATCTAAATTATTCAGTAATTTTATTAGTTTTCTCTGAATGAGCATTGTTCCCTGAAGCTGTATTACCTCACATTTGCTGCCTTCCCCGTCCTAGAAATACAACAACCTTTGCAGGGATTAAGCATGCAAAACAGTAACATTTGTTTCATTTTCAGGATAAAGAAGTTAATCTTGTTGCTTTGTTTTTAATAAACATTTGTTATCTTTCGCATCACAGTTCGCTGCCTCCTGGTCGTCATTGTCAGAAATTTTATTCCTTGGCACCTTAATAAGGTAGAGGTGTCTCTCTCCAGACTTGGAGCTAGATATCAAGCACACCTGAGCTCTGCTCATTGCTACCTACAGACAAATTTAAGGGCAGCATTTCAGATCACATTAATAAGCCCCATCTCAAATGTCAGCGTTATGGCCACGCTCACACGGCCTGCCAAAACAGTCTGCAGCTTAGAAATGCCGCAACAGAGCAAGATCACACAAGATAACATTCCCAACAGGTATTGTCTCACGCTTCTCACACTTCACTGCAAACTGGGTTACGCAGAAGAAGGACAGAAACTCTTCTAGCGACTTTAAGACTTCTCCTGGGATTGGAACATCCCTGTGTATATTCAAATCAAAGCTATTTGCATAGAGGCATAATAAAAACAACACCATTCTGTCAGTATCAATTCTAGAGGGATGTGAACAGTCAGCTATTCAGTCACTGTAATAGAATAGAAATGGCTCTAACCAAATGGGTAAAAGCAAGGTTTAAATATTCCCCGCCCTCACTTCTGAGTGAAAGAAGGGAAAATAACAAAGTAACGCAAGATAACACTGCTGTATTTGTTAACTAGATAAATTCTTCCTTGCTCATTAAATAACATGATAGATTACATAATTCAAAACGAAGTTATTAAAATACAATCTAGTATCTAAACAAAAGTAAATTTGAAAAAAAGCATTACGTTGACTTCTAAATAGGTAAGATGCGACTTTAGTACTTGGCACGTTCTCCATATATTCAGAAATAGGGAGTTGAAATCAGCGTACTGAGAATTATGCTCACAAATGATGCTCTGTTCAGAAGAATACAGGCAAAAAACAACAGCGTTACAGGCCCCAAGCATTAACAGGCTCTCCACAGGATTTTCATCCAACAAAACCATGAAAACACTTGCACATCAAAAACCACTAGTTTTCCTCCTGAGTTTGTTTGTCCCTTGTCTTAACCCAACTTGCAGCTGTTCGGTTTGGTAAAGCATAACTGCAAAGACTGGCTTACCTTCAACAGCATCGCCAGCATCGTCAGTAAAGTGTCTACGTAACCGTACGTTTTGCCTTGGGAGTGCAACAGCGTAGAACGATGGAGGAGTAACTTTAATTCCTAGGTAACATCAAATATCGTTATTCAACCACTCACAAAGACACAATTTATGAAACAAACAATTATTAACACAACACAGAACTAATAGAATTGTAAAATCTTCTAGAAAAGCGCACGTGCCAATCTCTGGTCCTACACCATTAACATCTTTGAATACTACCATAGTTTGTCAAATACCATATCCTAAGCTGGAAGCAAAGAAAACACCCTGCTCACCTGCTGGGCAGCATTTGCATCCTGAGCCAGCGTATCTGGATCATACATTTGTTCCAGAGCCTCCAGAGCTTTCTCAGGCCGGCCCAGTTGCTGCTGTAGTGTTGAAAGTGAGATCCTCGCATCCAGATGCAACGGAGCGAGATCGACAACTTTAGCATAGCTCTCTGCGGCACGCTCCATGTGTCCCAAAGCCTTCAAGCACTCTAGACATACCATACAAAACACCATACACTTAAACGGCAGAAAAAGAAGATTAAATGCTAGCAAAATAGTTAACATACTTTCCAGATGCTCTTCCAGTTAAAACCACTCAAAACATGTACTATTAAATTGAAAATATTCAGCAATAAGCACTGATGCATCTATAGTTCCACTTAAGCATCATCAGTCGATACAAACAAGAATGTAGAATAGATGCTGTTCATTTAGAGGAAAATCAAGTATTAGTAGCTGAAGGTAATTTCAGTCCCTAACAAGAACAGAACCCTCATGGCAGGGTTGTCATAGTAAACTCCAGTTACAGTTTTGCAAATACAAATGATTGTTCAAGGTATGTATCTAAATTCCCGTGATCTTCGATAAAGTTCTCTGGAAACGCTCAGCGCTGTGCTACCATCTCTCAGTACCACGTTCTCAGCAGCCCCCCTTAACCTGCATGCCGAAGCCAGACGACAGCCAAGTTGTATCGTTCGGAACAGACGAGGGCGCTCAAGAGAGGCAGCGCTGAGTTGTATTCTCCGACATCCAGAAATGCTTCCGCAACGTCCAAATACAAGTCACCCATTTCTTCTGGATTTTGTTCCACCAGAGTGGTCAAAAGAGGCTTTAAAAGCAAGCAAACAAACAAAATACTAAAACCCACGAATGGTCACCAACAACAGCGCTTTACGATTCGCTTTCGGAAGCTCCTTTTTATGCTATAATTTTTATGCAGTTGGCATTTGGAGCCACATTTCCTTCACTTCAATATTACTTTAGAAGTGAAAAATAAAGATCTGAATTTCACAACTGCTGAAAAAGCCACATTTTACTATTCCAGACATTTTACATCCTACTCATCTGTATCTTTCATAAAAACATTAAGATTTATTGGGGCTTTAAAACAAAGCCAAGGTATGCTCCTTAGTGTTCCAGACTTGGTAGCGTGGTCCCAGGCCTAACATAGCCCGCTGGCTTTCATTTACTGTTCCTTGGAAATATTTCCAGCCGAAGGCACAACATACAAGGACAAAAACAGCATTTCTGCTACTAGAGGTTTGCTAGGTGTCTGTCTTGCCGTGGGAGGGAAGCAGAATGGATCTCCAAAGCCCTCTCAACGACCTCAGTCATATGAAGACAGGAAAAATCATTTGCTTTGTTAATTTGTCCCCTGACTTCCAAGTTTATTTCTACTTACGTTGAGAGGCTCTAGGATGTTCAAATGTACCAAGCACACCATCAGCTTGACTGTGATGTCTATGGGAACTCCTTCAGGTATACAGCAGCTAACCTTCTCCACAGCTGTGGAAAGAAGAAAAAATTTCTCTCCGAGCTCTTAGGCTTTAGCAACCATTTCACAGAGCCCCACAACTTCTCCAGATTACGGTGAGCTACTAAGAGAAGAATACATTCTCAGACTTTAGTAAATGTTGGTGTAGGCCTACCCTCTTCCCTTCTTTTGTAATTGTAAAAGTAAATTCTGAGTAAAGAAGACAGTAAGCAGGGAACCTTTCCTAGATCAAGCCCTACTTCCCTAATGCTAGGAACTCTCATGATTTTGCTATGATTCCATCCTGATTCCTGAGTATATGATCAGTTCATAGACTTGTACTAGATTCAGCAACTTAACTACTCACCTGCAGGACTTGATTCAGCAACCGGATCACCTTGGGGATCAACCTGGTTGTCAGTCACTGCCTCCTGGCTTTCCTGAGTTTCTACCGCTGCTGCTGCATCATCTTAAAGGGAAAGAGATTAACCTTAGCAGCACTGGCCAAGCCAAAAATTACTTAATTGTGAATCCACACTTGACTGGTAGTTTACTCTTGCTTAAAAGTGAAAAGCAGACATGCTTTTGAAGGACAACAGAGCAAGAAGCATTCAAAAAAACAAGCTGAAAACAGCGTTATCTTACACCTACGATGGCTTTGGACTGGATGATTAAAACAACTGCCCTGTTCAGTTAAAGAACAGACTGTCTGCTTCAGAGCTGGCACACTGTGATCACTCCACAGTCCAGACAGAAACATCTTTGGACTAGAGCGATGGCTTTTATGAAACAGACTTCTTGATTTCTTAAAACAGAGGACCTGTTTTACTCAAGTCAAAATTGCAGGCCAATATCCCTAGACATTTGTGTATCACAACATTTAAATGTTTAGGAAAAGTAAGTACAATTCACAGAGTATTAGTTCCCGGTGAAAGCCTGATATTCTTGAGAATAGATAACACAAAGTTTATCTGACTTTTTTTCAGACGTTATTTAGCTAGCAGGAACAACCGGCCTGACATAATCACTCAGAGGAATGTTTAGAACTTTAAAAGGCCTCCAATTGCAGGGAAAGTAGTCCTTGTCTCTAATGAGTCACCAGGGCTAATTGGACAGCAGAGTAACTCCTCAGAGAATGTTGAGGTCATGCAATGCAACTCATTAAAGACAGTGAAGAGTTTCAAAAGCGAACAGCCTGTCAATACGCATCAAAACATACCCATGAGTTGAAAAGGTAATGGAAAGAAAAATGTCACACTAGATGAGCGGAAGAAAAACGTCATATTAGATGAACAGAGGGGTCATACTAACCGCTTGTTAACTATTTACCTTTTTTCTCCTCAGCAGGACTTTTTTCTGATGCTTTCCTTTCAAGTACAATTCCTGCATAATCAGTAATAACCTAAAGCAGAAGAGTAACTCAAGATCATTTTAAAAACTTTAGGGATATATGCAGCAATCAGCCTACATGGCAGTTTCTTCAGATATCACAGAAGCTGCCAGAAGAAAGGCAGCCTTTGTTTCACTTAGGGTTAGCTCATTAGTATAGGGTTTCATCACCCTAAGTCTTCATCCGCTATTTTTGGTCTAATCAGCATCTCCTTAAGAAACAAAACAGTTACTTTCCTCGTAACTAGAAAAGTTTTGTTTTGCTTAAACATTTTTAGCTTCTTTTTATAGCTTTAAGATAGATAAAGAAAGCAAATCAGCTACGTTTTCCATAGATCTTTCCAAAATGCTCCTAGGTTTGCCGATCCTAACACAAGACAGTTCATCTCAGTTTAAAAAAGATATAACGAAATTCACAGCTACCTACAGTAAGACATTTTACAAAAGCCCTGGCCATACATTCTAAACTCAGTAAAACTAGCACAGTTCAACAGAACAACTTAGTAAGGAAATGAAAATCTAAGACAGACTAGTCAAGACTTTCACTTGCCCACAGGGGGCTGTGAGAGGGGAAACACAGAAGAGCAAAGGATTGTTGTCTAAGATACGGTGCCATATGGCATTTTCATTCAAAAATTGTAAAGTAAATACTTAGGTAATAATTACTGCTGTCAAAACAAGAGTGTCAAATGCACGGCCCTCAGTTTACCAGCTCAAAGGCAGATTCAGCTGTCTAGGAACAAGAAACACCATCACAGCAAGAGACCTGAGTAGAACCATCTGAAAGAGGCACAGAACAGTTCTACAACTGAGTACCGTATTAACAAATCTAGTACGCAAATACCAAGTACAGATAATTACCCGTTTACATTTTTAAACTAGAAAGAGGTACAGGGAAGAGTCAGTAGAACTACAGGCTTGTAATGCTTTACACTGACAGAGAGAGAGAACGAAATAAAACCTTATGTAGGAAAAAATAAAGAAGTAAATTAATGTCAGCAAATAAGAATGTTTAGAAGGAGAAAGTCCCAGTTTTTAATGGCTCTTCACTCTATTTGGAAATGTATAGTAATGGCCAGATTGTTACAATGTTCTTCTCAAAGCCAGACCAAACCAAATACGCACACACACGAGGGGTAATAACCACAAGAATGAACTGGGAACGGAGATGTGACCTTCTCCCATTCCTTAAGCCTCAGAGTTGAGTTCTAGTGTTCTGGAATGCGTGCCTGATATTTAAAGCAAAAATTACTAGTTATAACACAGATATACCAGATAAAGCAAAGTGTCTGCGTGTGAAGCATTAAGCCATTCAGTGCCACTCTTTTAACCTTCGCCTTAGAGAATGCCCTTTGCTGGTAGTACGACAGACCCCCAAGTCAGCTCGTAGCTGTCCTCTGGCAGCTGAGGTTATGGTAGTTGTGGAGAAGGAGAGAAGAGACCCCAAAACCTTAAACGTGGAACAAGCAAATGAGTCTTACCAGCCCCAGTGTTA
The DNA here is from genome assembly GCA_030625065.1 of Alectoris magna. Taxonomy (NCBI): domain Eukaryota; kingdom Metazoa; phylum Chordata; class Aves; order Galliformes; family Phasianidae; genus Alectoris; species Alectoris magna. Next base: position 34,816,136 of record CM060567.1, read on the forward strand.
ACTTCAATACTGACTACTACAGAATTAACTGGAAGCCCTCGGATCAGCTCTGTTACTACAGAAATACGACTGTATTTAAGAACTACAGGAACATAAACTGTTCATCCTGTGTGGCAGAGTTGCTGAACACAACAGACAAATGCATGTAATTCTCCATACCGCCAATGCTTTGTCATACTGCTTGGAGGAAATATACAGTTCAGCTGCTATATTAACATCTTCCATGGAGACAAGGCTCTGATGCTTAGTAAAGGCTTCTTCTATGATCTCAATAGCAGAGGCAGCATCATTGGCTTCATAATAACTCCTATGAAATGCAGACACGAGATAGTAAGTATCTGAGATAACAGACAAGACATACTTTGATCACAAGCTGAAGGTTTTTTGTATTTCTTTGCTTTTACTTTTGTAAATCAGCAGAGGTTGCTCCAAAAGTAATGCCTCCTGTTTGTTTCCATGGAAACTACAAAAGAGACAAAGAATACAATAACGCCCCTTGATAGAGCAAATTCCCAGTTACAAAACACTCTTTTTCAATGCAGGCACCACCACTAGCTCTGCATTTTCATTAGCAATAAACAAGAGCCTGTGTGCCACACTTGTAAAAATCCACACGGCCATTGAGAACGTGGCTCGCCCTTCACATAGTTGTCACCCACTGCCTCACTGTGCTCACGTGCACTGTTTGGTCTCCATAAATGTTCAGCAAGTATTGATGAATGTCAGTGGGTGCCATTTTTTCCATGGCAGTAATTCAATGAACCACTGCTTCATCCACACTTCCATGTCAGACACCATTCTGTCTGCCCCTTTGCTGCCATCTGTCACACAGCAACGAAACAGAATGGAATATGGGGGGAAGGTTCAGCTTCTATGGCCACACCACCACCATCTGCTTCTAACATCATGGGCCAACATCATGAAGTAGGAGGCATTGCTTTTAGAGCAGCCCTCACGTATTCATCAGGGAGGATAAACTATGAAAGACGGTAAGAAAGACGGCAGTTTGTCTTTCCTTACAATTTTTGACAATTTTTTATGCGTTTCAAATAGTTACCAATAATCCTCTCTGTGATCAAACAAACCTCTGTACGTTAGGAAATAATGTGGAGTTTTCGTCATACTCTCTCTCACCTTGAGCCACGTATCAACAATGTATTGCATTAACCTGGTGTCATGGTTGTGTAATTTTTGCTATTGGTATTCCACATCACAACATCATGTGGAGCACAGAGAAGAAGTACTACACATCCCAGGGGACCTCGCGGTCAGAGAGGAAAATACGTCACGGAAGCGACGCTGGCACTCTCTCTCTCACTGCCTGGCAGCGAGTGTGGGTGTGCTTCCAAGCCGCGGCGCCTTCAATTTCAAAGTAGGCTTCTCGGTCTTCGGAAACCTCTCTTTCTCTCTCTCTTATTTCACTTGATTTATTAGCCTCAATTTCAATTAGATTGTATTATAGTAAAATAAGTTTTACTCCTTAGATCGTTGCCGCTGCTCTGTTTGTTTCCTTGAGCCCAGCTCCCATCTCCCTACCCCTTTCCCTTTTTCCCTTCCCCTTTGTCAGGGGCCGGGGGCCCACGGGCCTACTGCCCCCCCTGTCACGGACACAGATTGATCTAGATAACCCCGTGACAGATTTTGGTGGAGAAGGCGGGCACAATTGTAAAGCTTTTAACATTAGTTAGTTAGTAGGGAAGAAGCAAAAAACACCAGGATTTCTTTAAGCCAGAGACTGCAGAAGCATTGCTACCTGACCTTCATAGATTAGATTGTAGTCTGGGCAGTCTGCCAAACTCTGGACACTGTACAGAGTGTCTTCTGTTTTGGTTCTTTGGTTGTTCTTATTTTGTTTTTTTTCCTTTCTTAGCAGCTACCAGCTATGAATCCACTCTTCATTATAGCTGCTCTGTTTAAGGGATTGAAAACAGTTATGATCCTCTCAACGTATTGGCCGATTATTAATGTCATGCTTTCTTGTTGTGGAATTGTGTTCGTATATAACCAAATAAGGGCACTGATGGAGACACCTGCATGGTACTTATATTCAATGTGGTATAATTTGGATTTTGACACTTACATCCCAGATGGAATAGCTAATTTTACAAACAACTACATCCCAGACGGAATAGCCAATTTTACAAACAACACGATGTTCAATCCGGTTTCTGGGCTGTCTTTTCGGTTTGCCACACGCTTTTAGAAAGCCGAGTTAGTACTCATACTCGTGCTCATATCCATGTGCATGTTATCAATCGCCCTGAATGTACTCCTATACATTCGTTCTATGCAGAAGTCTCCTACAAAACCAGAGAATGCTGACTGGCAGGGAATATGGAGAGGTTTAGGAAAAATCTTAGAAGCGTGGGGGCCGGCAATGTCATGGGATTTCACTCTTGAACACCTGTGGGATCCCGAGAAACTAAGCCAGTATTTGAGTCAGGGATGGTGCAGCTTAGATAGATCTAAGGAGGTACGACTTATTTGGGGCTTGGCTTGTGCTTACCGTGCTCTATATAATACTATTCTGGAAAGAGAGAGTTTCCGAGCTGAGGTTCAAGCCAAAGGGGGAAATCCTCAAGTCAAATCTGATCAGTCACAGGAGGCACCAGTAAAAATGTCAGTTGCCCCTGTGGAAGGCAAGAAATGGAAACGGGTGTCCTCACGTCTAGAACGGAAAAAAGAAGAAGCGGAGGAGGAGGCAGCGGAAGGTCCAAGCGAGGTGCCTCTCTCAGTACCGAAAATGGCAAAAGGAAAAACTAAGAGGCGTGAGGAGGAGAGTGATGAGGAGGAAGTCTCGATTACTGTTCGTCGACCTCTGAAGATGTCTGAAATCCAAGGCTCAAGAAAGGAGTTTACACGGCGCCAGAATGAATCTCTTGTTACCTGGTTGCTTCGCTGTTGGGACAGCGGGGCCAGCAGCTTGTCTCTAGATGAGAATGAAGCTCGCCAATTAGGAGGCATTGCCAGAGACCCAACTATTGATAGAGGGATCAGTAGATGCTTGGATGGGGCTGCCACCCTCTGGGAGCGAATGTTAGTAGCTGTGAGGGAAAAGCTTCCCTTCGAGGACGGTCTAAAGCCTGTGATGAAAAAGTGGGATACAATTGAAAAAGGTATCCGGTATTTGAGGGAAATAGCTGTGGTGGAAATGTTGTATAACCCTAATTTTGATCCTGCCGATCCTCGCCAAGACCATGATCCTGAGAGAGTGAGGACAACACCTGATATATGGCAGAAACTCACCAAGACAGCGCCAGAGAGGTACGCCGTTACACTAGCAGCAACATTTCAAAGGTACGAGGAACAACAGAGAAGACCCCTAGTTTTTGAATTGGTTCTTACTCTTCAAAACTTTGAACAACAGTTACCTCCAACTCACGTCTCCATTTCAGCCATCTCAGAAGTAACGGACAGACTGAATGAAATGGAAGAGCAAATGTCTCTATTGGTTAATCGTGATGATCCTGTAGTAGTATCAGAAACGACTGATGAAGATCAGGATCATCAAGGGAGTCTAATGAAGGAGCTGATCAAACTAATGAAAACTCAGATCCAGTTAATTAAAGGTGATGAACCCTCCTCCTCACCTGTATCATCAAAAATTTCAGCTATTAAACGCAAACGCTTTCCAGCTCAAGCAAGGAACAACAGTAAGAATACATCGCGTATTGCCTTGCGGCGTTACCTGCGTGACCATGGAGAAGATATGAGGAAGTGGCATGACCAAGCCACTCCAGTACTATGAGCACAGGTGAGAGAATTACAAAACGGATCCATTGCCAGTACATCTGCTCCAGTTACCACAGGTAATGAATAGAGGGGCCCTGCCCTCAGTCAGGGGAGGGAGAGGGATAATAGAGTTTATTGGACTGTGTGGATTCGGTGGCCTGGCACATCAGAACCACAGAAATATGCCCTGTTCACTGATGGATGGTGTCGTATCGTGGGGAAGCATCGCAGATGGAAAGCTGCTGTGTGGAGCCCCACACGACAGGTTGCAGAGGCCACTGACGGAAAAGGAGAATCAAGTCAGTTCGCAGAGGTAAAGGCTGTCCAGCTGGCCTTAGATGTTGCTGAACGGGAGAGGTGGCCAATGCTTTATCTTTATACTGACTCATGGATGGTGGTAAATGCCTTATGGGGGTGGTTGCAACAGTGGGAGCAAAATAACTGGCAGCGGAGGGGTAAACCTATTTGGGCTGCTGAACTGTGGAAAGACATTGCTGCCCGAACAAAAGATATGGTTATAAAGGTGCGTCATGTAGATGCTCATGTGCCCAAGAGTCGGGCTACTGAAGAACAACAGAACAACCATCGGGTAGATCGAGCTGCTAGAATTGAGGTGGCTCCAATAGACTTGGACTGGCAGAACAAGGGTGAATTATTTCTAGCTCGATGGGCCCATGAGACCTCGGGCCATCAGGGAAGGGACGCAACATATAAGTGGGCTAGAGACCGAGGGGCGGACTTAACTATGGATGCTATTGCACAGGTTATTCATGACTGTGAGACGTGTGCCATAATTAAACAAGCCAAGAGGATGAAACCTCTCTGGGGGGAAGGGCGATGGCAAAAGTATAAATATGGGGAGGCGTGGCAGGTTGATTATATCACCTTGCCACGATCTCGCAATGGTAAGCGTTATGTGCTTACCATGGTGGAGGCAACCACTGGGTGGCTTGAAACATATGCAGTACCCCATGCTACCGCCCGAAACACCATATTGGGTCTTGAGAAACAAGTCCTGTGGCGACATGGCACTCCAGAAAGAATTGAGTCTGATAATGGGACACATTTCAAAAATTCCCTTATAAATACTTGGGCCAAAGATCATGGCATTGAGTGGATTTATCATATCCCCTATCATGCACCAGCTTCTGGTAAAATTGAACGATACAATGGGTTGTTGAAAACTATGTTGAAGGCAATGGGTGGTGGAACATTTAAGCACTGGGAGAAGCATTTGGCAGAAGCCACCTGGTTGGTCAATACCAGAGGATCTGTCAATCGCGATGGTCCTACCCAATCCAGCCCCCTACATACTGTAGAGGGAGATAAGGTCCCTGTTGTACATGTAAAGAACATGTTGGGGAAAGCAGTGTGGGTCCTTCCAGCCTCTGGAAAGGGCAAACCTCTCCGTGGAACTGTTTTTGCCCAGGGACCTGGGTGCACGTGGTGGGTGATGCAGAAGGATGGGGATGTTCAATGTGTACCACAAGGGAATTTGATGTTGGGGGAGTGCAGTCAATAATTCCATGTGTATATATGTATATAGACCTATACGTGTAATGCATTTTTTAAGTATTGTTTATTTGTATATATATATATATATATATATGTATCTTAAGCATGATGTAGTGATGTAGAATAAGGGGTGGAATGTCATGGTTGTGTAATTTTTGCTATTGGTATTCCACATCATAACATCATGTGGAGCACAGAGAAGAAGTACTACACATCCCAGGGGACCTCGCGGTCAGAGAGGAGAATACGTCACGGAAGCGACGCTGGCACTCTCTCTCTCACTGCCTGGCAGCGAGTGTGGGTGTGCTTCCAAACCGCGGCGCCTTCAATTTCAAAGTAGGCTTCTCGGTCTTCGGAAACCTCTCTTTCTCTCTCTCTTATTTCACTTGATTCATTAGCCTCAATTTCAATTAGATTGTATTATAGTAAAGTAAGTTTTACTCCTTAGATCGTTGCCGCTGCTCTGTTTGTTTCCTTGAGCCCAGCTCCCATCTCCCTACCCCTTTCCCTTTTTCCCTTCCCCTTTGTCAGGGGCCGGGGGCCCACGGGCCTACTGCCCCCCCTGTCACGGACACAGATTGATCTAGATAACTCCATGACACCTGGTCTGACAGGAAACTCCGACAATCATAGTGCTACAATACAATTCTTGCATTTTTTCGGAGCATTTCACAACCAAGAAAATCAAAAGACTTACCTACTGGCTCTGAAACAGTCCAATGACATCTTTCTACAAGTTATACATGAGAAAGCTGAGGTTTAGACTAGTTAACTTACTAAGAGCTATAAGAGTCACACATTTACCTATCAACCTGCTCTGCCACAGGCTAACTTCTAATGACTTGATCTGCACCTACCTGCAGAAAAGGGGAGGTTTCTACTACTCCAACAACAAATCAGAAACCATACATACTATTGTGCTGAAGGCTGCATTTCACATCGAGTAGTTTCTTCCATTTAGAGTCGCTGGCAGTAAGGTTCTGAGTCTCTAGCGATATTACACAGATACAACAATGTACTGTATTTGTACACAGTAGTATACAAAAAAAAACCTATAGTAATATTTGTATTCTCTTAAAGCAGGAGAGTAAAATACAACACAATCACAATTCTGCGATGATGCACTGACTGTGCACAAAATAATTCTCACACGTCAGGAGCTGGAATCATCACAGTACCTGAGGGGTGCGTGCTTGCACGTTTGTCATCCCCAGCAGATACACCTGCATACCCTGATTTCAACTGCATACCCAGCCTGAATCAGCACAAGAGCTTAGTAACACCAGACTTTGAGAAGCTTCGGGAACCCAAATCACACCTTTTTTGTAAGAAGTCCAACTTACTTTGCCATGTCTCTAGCCAACTGCATAAAGCGCTCTCCATCGGAGGGAGACAGAAGATTCAGAATACGCCTGTAGCCATCCATAGCCAACTTATGCTCCCCCAGCTGCTCATACAGGCTTGATCTCTCCCATAGATAACGCACATTGGTTGGGTCATACTTCAAAGCTGTAACAAGAAAAAGCATGCCAGTAGTCAAGCCGAGAAAAAAAGCAGTAACAGATTTCATATTCATCTACACCACTGCCAAAGCCCTGGCAAACATAAGCAGTTTCTAAGTAGATAACAGCTAACAGAGAAAGCAGTATTTACACCCTGAGAGAAGCAAACCAGACTGCAAAATATGTACATGCTCCTGGTGAAATGAATTCAGCTAGGACTCTTTTTTTCTTCTCCAAAACCGTAAGGTAACACGACTGGCAGAATGTCAGCGGACGCGTTATAACACACACAAGCTTTCTGTAAGAAAAGGACATCGTCCTATGTTAAAGATTCGTGGATCTTTTACCAGTGTCCAGACAGAGGTGCCAGAATCCTAGCAAACCGCAACAAACTTAATCAGAACGCAGAAGAAAATATAGCCACTGTCACCAGCACCTAACATTCGCTTTAGAATATCAAAATTACTGCTACGTTACCTTTTGCATAGCAAAAAATAGCCTGTTTAATATTGTCCTGCTCCAGCGACATCTCTGCCAGCCTGACCCATTCCTCAGTATTACTAGGATTTAAGTGAGCAGCGATCAGTTCAAACTGTAATGACTTCTCCATATCACCCTGGTCTTCATAGATCATGGCAAGAGTGGAGAAAGGCTCGTGGGCAAGAGGAGCTACAAAAAGACAAAGACAACAGTTAAGAACTGTTGTTTTAAGAATGAAAGCAAGTTTTTATTTTTGCTGTTAATTACTGCATGAAAGCAAGTAACTTGGCTTTCTCCCAGCTACAGATATCAGAGCTATACGAAACATCAATATCATTGTTTCAATTCAGAAAATACATTTTGCAGACAAGTTTCCTATTTCTTTTATACAAATCATTAAGCAGGTTGACTGAACCTTACAACAACTATTTGCAATGTTTTTTCTACATCAGAAGTCATGCCAATAGCTCTCTGTATTTTCCTTCCAGTTCCACAAAGACAACAGAAGTAACGTGTATAAAGCTGCAGAATTAGGGTGCTAGTTTCTTCTCAAAAGCAAAACAGTAATGGAAATGCACTGCATCCTCTTAAATTTCACACTAGTTACACAATGACATCCCTTGTGCCGAGCATTTTTTTCACCCAGGAAGCCACAGTGAATTTCCTGATACACGTGACAATTTCATCCCATTTTTGAAACCACAATCTTCTACCATTCTAAAATACCTTGTCGAATGATTTCCATGCACATCAGAATAGCCTCCTCACGTTCTCCTCGAGCAAACCTGATATTGGCTTCTCCCATTAGGCCCCTCAACGCACGAGGAAGTTTGCTGCGAGGCCTTTTCTCCTAAATGGAAAAGAGAAACCATTTCTACCAACGATTCACTTACGTCTACATTCAGGAGACCTCAGCTGTGCTTTAAACAACCAAACAACAAACTATTTAAGGGCAAGTGGCGTTCAAATGATTTTCGTAACTGGCAGCGTAGCTCTGATACCTAACACAAATAAAACCCTGACACTGGAAAAGACTCACTTCGTTATTTCTGAAAGTTTTCTAACAGGAATCTACAGTATTTTTCTAGAAAATCAGAAAGGACGCACCAACATAAGCAGAAGCATCCTTCACAGCATTATTTTCAGGCAAGTCTCCCAGCAATAGCTAAGATCGTGTCAACCAGAATTTATTATACTTCATGAAACACAGAGCAGTTAAGTGAAGGTTTAAATACTTGCTTTCATCATTTTCTTGGTCTCGCGGTTAAGCACCATCTCCAACACAAAAACATCTCCAGCTGTGGGTTGCTCAGCAGTTTCTTCTTCCTCTTCTTCCTCTTCCTCTTCATCCTCCTCCTCGTCTTCATTTTCCCCAATCATGGACGCGAAGACCCGATGCACAGATTTACTGACGCCATCTGCAGTTTCTCCTGGTTGGGAAGTAACAGAAAAGGTTTATGACACACTCAAAAGTGCGCTACGTTATCAGGACAAGCGCACAGAAAAGAGAATTCTTCACAATTAGCAGCCTACTTGAGGGAGCTTTTCTGTAAGAAAACGGCCTTCAGAAATGTAAAAGACTTTTATACAAGCTCTCGTATTTTCAAATATTGTGTTATTCATCACCAGTGCTCAGTATCCCACATCTTCTAACATTTTTCGGATATTTGATAAGAAAGCATAGGGGAACACACAGAACGAAGCAACAGTTTATTCAGCACTCCTCATGAACCACGGAAGAGAAGCAATTTTCAAGCACAGAACTACGTGGATGGAACAAAGCTTTTCAGCTGAAGAGGCTAAGTGAGCAGACCATTGCACTGAACAATAAGGCAGCGCTCAATTTTTAGAAGCAATTTAAAATAAGATCCTTTAACCACTCTATCCACGACAATGAGTACCTTTCAACCCGTGCAAATGCAAAATCCAGATTACTAGCATAACTCCAGAAAAAAATAAAACAACAACGTTATTTAACGTAAACAAATGCATGAAGCTGTATGTCCAAAATGAAGATGCTTAAAAGCACGTAATATTAAAACCCTTCATTTCTAACTTAACTCGGGGTCATAACTGCTCACAGATCTATTTCCAGACAAAAAGGACTAAAAGCAATCATTTTCTGCGTGCTTCTCTTCATCTGATTGCCAACAAAACATTGAAAGGTTAGAGATGGGGGACTGAGCATCTAAAGATTTGATAAAGGTACATCCATAATACAAAGCTGGTACTGAAAAATAAACCTATTGCCAATGGACTAGAGGGACTTGGGATACTACACCTGGATTCATACCTTTTACAGCCTTTTCAATGTCATACATCCATGGAATCAGAGAATGGCTTAAGTTGGAAGGGACCTCAAGAATCACCAAGTTCCAACCCCCATGCCACAGGCAGCATTGTTTTTATACATTGTTGTTTTAATTCTTATCCAATGTATTATTCGATACTCAACACTAAATATTCCATATTATTGAATATAATGCTGTTTTTATTCTGACTTGTATATTAAGCGTCTAAAAATCAAGACTATCAGGACTTCTGCTCCTCCCCAATCCAAAACAAGTCGTTTTTAACTTTATTTCACTTATACTTCAGCTCTGAACATCAGCGTATCAAAAGTGATTTCAACACTGAACTTTTCTAACGTTTTTCTTCCGAATATCTTAAGCCTGTTTCTTCCAGTAACTCTTCACATAAATAAAAACAAATATTATCAACGCATCCTTGATTCTACAAACTGCTTTTTAGACTTCCACGTTCCCTGTAATAAGAGCAGAAGTAACATTATGTTATCAGGATATGTTTCCTCTCTGATAAAGACCACGCGTATGAAAAGACGCGTGACAGAGCAGGAGGAATACAGAGCAGAAGACCGAAGCTTGGAAGTACTTCAGAGACATCAGCTAAAAGAAGGGGTCGGAAGGGAACCGCACACATTTGGCTCCAGCCCCACTGCAGCGTTCTGTTTGTCTTTGCAGGATAAGGTCTGGCAATTCTTTCAAAATCAGGGCAACACTACGGCACGTTCGGCATGAGACAATTTAAGGCCTATTCACCTACTTTCGATATTTAAAGGAGAAGGAAAGACCAGATTCAGCAACTTCAGACCAGTAAACAAAGTTAAAGCCTACATATGCATAGGAACATCCTACAAAGGCATGCACTCTAACAACGCACTTCAACACCCACAGGTTGAGCAGAAACAGGTTTTTACAGAAGATCAACTATTAGAGAGCAAATACTTTCAGTCATGTTTAGAATGCATTTTTGACAGAAACCATCACAGCGATATTTACCGTCTGTTTCATCCTGACTTTGGGACTTCCCAGCTGCCTTCCTGGATGAAGAGGGCACATCTATGTCATCAGTGTTCTCCTCAGCAGATGCATTCTCACTGTCCTATGCACACCAACAACATTAGTTACCAGCTTTGCCACGCGCCTCACTCCTGCTCCCCCTGACGTTCAGGATTAGCATTCAGACCATGGGTTTCAGCTTTTGCACTGCAAGTGAAACAGGTGTGCTAAGTGCTGTATTTTCAAATTAATTAAACAAAAAGCTCAGCAACAGCTGCTTTCGGACGTTCACATTCTAATCAACGTGGGGTGACTCGGTGACTGTTCACATTACTGCCGGCTGAAGAGGCCATCGTTCACGCAGCATTACGCTGAAGTAAGATGGTACGGCTCAGTGTATAAACTAAGGTAAAAAAAAAGAACGCGTAAGGCGAACTGTTTTGGAAGCCTGCATTTTTTAAACACAAAAGATCGCCATTGCACTCTTCAACGCAGTACGAGGTTGCTCTCGGATGGCACTTGTCCCTCGGTGCCGCGTGTCCCGCCGTGGCAGCAGAGCCCTCCTCAGGTGCTCCGCCGGCAGGGAACGCAGAGCCCGCGCTCTGACACGAGGCGAGCGAAGCAAACCGCTGCACCCAGCCGAGCAGGCAGAGCTTCTCTAAGCGCCTCGCTCTGCTCACGCGGAGCCGCACGGCCGCCCCACGTACCTGCTAACTCAGGGAAGCCAGCAGCGGCACACGCCGGATGACGTCCCACCGGCACCCGCTGGCCGGGCCCGGGGGAGCATCTACGCCGACCGAGGGACCCCAGCCGCCTCCTCCCAGCCCGGGGCCCCTCGCAGGCCGCCCCGCAACGCGGAGGAGGCCGCGCCGCTCCCGCCCCGCCCGCGGCCGCCTGACCTTCTCGCGGCTCTTGCGCTCCTCCCGCCGTCGCTCAAACTCCTCGAAGGAGATCTTCCCCTCCAGATAGTCGATCAGCTCCGGGCTGAACCCCGACATCGCGCCGGGACGGCCGGGGAAAGCTCTGAGAGTGGGACGCGGTGCTTCGGCTATTGCTCCCGCCCCGCCCCGCGCCTCGCGTTCGGGTTCCGCACTGCCGCGGTCCGGCCCGCCCCCTTCAGCCCGCGCCTGCGGAGCTCCGCCGTCCCTCAGGACCCGAGCCGTTTCTTACACGACCGCGAAGCCCCGCCGTTCGCGAAGCGCTTCTCCGCAGTGCAGGGGCCGCTTGGGGAGTGCCCGAGGCGCTCGGTCTCCCCGCACAGCAGTAGACTGCTGGTAAAAGAATATCTAACACCCACCCCGCCAATATCTCACAACGCCTAGCTCCAGTAAGACGAAAGGTGACATTTATTTACCTATTCAGAACAAGGGCGGGTGGCATTCCCCATTTATTCGAACCAAAACACAACCAGAGCTGCCCCCCAGCACCACGCGTATGGCAACGGACAGCAAACGCGGGAACGGCAGCGAGGCGGCACGCCTCAGGGTAAGGGCTTGGGCAGAGGGGATGTTTAAACTGTCAGCAGGGAAGAAGGGGCAGAGCAGTAGCGTTTTGCTGTGGAGGTGAGCACTTCGCATGAAGTCCGAAAGTTGACACCTGAAAGAGAGGGGAAAAAAGGGCATGAGGCACGTAGGGTAGTATTTCGTGTAGCACCCCGGCTCTGACCCACAGCGATGTGCGGCTGCGCCAGCTGAAGGGCCCCAAAGCTGCAGGGCTCGACTTCCAGACACCGCTCTGAAGGCTGAAGAGAAGCGGGGCTTTCCTGAAAGGCACAGAACCGATTCCAGCAGTAATTCTCTCAGCACTGTTAACAGTTACAGTTAAGGAACGGGTACGCTTAAGCAGACCTAAAAATCCTAAGCTGAACACTGATTACAAATTAATCTCTGTCAAACGTTGCGCAAATTACTTAAATCCTTACATTCAAATCTGACTGAGATCTTTACCTATTTATGAAACAGGAGAAAACAACTGTTAACCTTTCTTCAGAGAACTGGCAGGGTTCACTGACTGTCAAAATGATCTGTGAAATGATTTATTTGTTACGGGGGATAGCTGTGCATAGATAAAATAGCTGAGAAGTACCTGCTATGAATTGAGGCTGCATTTATTAATAATTCACGCTTGGCCCTCTTCAACTTTATTTCATATTTATGGAGAAGTGTCAATGAGCTCACAATTACTTTATTCAACCTCCAGTTTTAGCGGTAGAAGTAAGGGAAACAGCATGCACAGATACAAATACCATATGCTTTGTTAGTGCCGTATCTTACATATAAATGCATTTTGATCCCTGCATGACAGGAAACCAATACTCTAAATTTATAATTCTACTAATACGGATTAATAGAGAAGGCGGGTTTTCCTTAGTATCTGTACATTTTGAATTATTCTTCTCCATATGAAAATAAGAGCACAGGCTGCATAGATCTGCACAAGCACAATGTGTGCTGTTACAGAAGTAGTAAATGCCTCACACATCTCAACCTTGTCAATTTCAAAACAACTTCAGGCATGAGTTAAGGTGTCACACAATTTCATCTGAAGAACAAGTTGTTTTTATATTTCAGATGCAATTACGGATTGCTTGAAATCCAAGGATTTCACTGGCTCGCATGTAAAAGCATCCTCTTTTACCTTGGTCAGCAGCATCTTTTAGCCTTTGAAGTCATTTGGGAAAGAATTTTTCCTTTCTTCATAATCTGCAAACGCAGAAGCAATGGGATCTGAGTAGAACATGACTGGCCTTGGTCCTTCATTGTTCACAGTGAAAGTAGCTGGGAAATTTCTGAGATCGAGACCCCGGCCTGAAAAGTATGCCTGGAGTGTTCTGAAAAACTGAACATATTTCATCAGTAAAAATCGAGCATGCCCAACAGCTTAATTACTTCTACTGAAACAATCCCCTCCTATATGGGATGGAGTCATCTATTTTTATCATAAACCGGTGTGACATAGGCAATATAACTCAGACATGTCCAATCTGTCCATGGCTTTACATCTTACATGCTGTTCCAAGACCACCAACGTTTCACTGGTAGTCTACGAACCACTGAACCACAGAGGATTCAAGCCGTAACTTTTATAAAGCAGATATGGCAGAACTCTTGCTGAGGGCAAACAGTACCTTTTAAAGAAAGCTTTAACAGCACGGAACGTTCTCTAAGAGTTAGCAACGGTGTGCAATTGATGTGAATTGGCCCTTTAGATTGCTTAAAAGTAGAAAAATTAGTCAATTCTCCTTTAAACAGTGGTGAAAACTGTGGGAAACCGATTTTCTCCCCTCGCAAATTCCTTATAAGATCTTGCAAATATTACCTTAATTACATTTTCTTAGCTGTTAATTAATGTTCAGGTCTTTAGCCACGATTCACAAGGATGTGTCAGATGGAAACGTACTTAAGATGAAGTGTGTAACCAGCAGTACACTTTCGAGAGAAACATAATAATCATTCTTCTTCAGGTTCGCAAAAGGAGCAGCATTATAATCCAACTACAACTGCTGAAGATGTGAGCAAGTTATGTGCATTACTGCATGCTGAGAATGCATCTTCAGTTAAGGGGTACGTGTGCACTGAAAAATGCTCAGCCACTTGTACTTACTACGTGAAGTGCATAGTTACTAAACCCTCTTGCCATTAAATTTAATGGACAAAAATTACTGTGATGGAAAATGAAGAAAAAAAAAAAAACCAAACCACACAAAACTTAGACTGTGTTTCTTGCAGCGTTTCCTTACCAAGTCTCTGTTTCTAGGATTATCTAGAGGTTTCCATTTTTCTTCTGGTTCCAAAGGAGCACCCCTTGCCAATCCTCTGACAGCCAACATGGTGTATAGTCCCAGGAGCACCACTTTCCACATGTCAAAGAGATGAGCAGACTATCTGCAAGAAGGACAAAGAACCAGGATCCTTTAGCCCTACAGAACTGTCACTACAAACAAATAAAGCAATCCAGGGGAGTTCTGGAAATAACTCATCCATGGCAAGGAAAACCTCCTTACTACAGATTACATCTGTGTGCCGTGAACTTTTTAGGTTCTGTACTAACGTACTAGGAAGTAAATAAGCATTTCCCATATCAAAGTTATTTCTAGATACTGGTTTCTTTCTGAAAGGGACCAGTTTGACACTTAAGAGAAGACATCTGCATTTGTAAATTTACATTTGTAATTACATTACAACCATTTTCACTGGCTGAATAGTTAAAGTGTCCAGCCTATGGGCTCCAAGGGTAATGCAAAACTACGGCCTGAGATCCAGACAGGTCAATTTTTAAAACTGCATGAAAGGAGAACGTACTACATATATTAATACATGTAATAACAATACAGTCTGGCATAAGATACTACAGAACAGTATCACACCTTCAGTCAAGACAAAAAAAAGATAATCAGATTCTACCTTTCACTCTCTTGAAAATATAGCTTACCAGTGAATTTAGCTCTGGCTTGCCCCTTCTTGGTTAGCCTCCTTGTGATCCGTGAATGAACTGATCTCTGCACTTATATTTCTAGTGGACTGTGGGTGGGTGTCAATGACGTTAGCAGGAGTTCAAAAATACAGTAATGATTCCATTTCCATCCATGACATAAAGACCCTTGAGAATTTCATCCTTAATACTCTTAAGACCTGTTGCTATTGAGCAGTACAGTGCAAATTCCTCCTCCTAAAGCTGTATTGCAGAAAATTGGCGGTAAGCATAGAGGAAGTTTAAAACGATTTCCAGCAGAGATAGCAGAGCTGTATCAAAATACTGGTTTTAATTAAAAGTAACTTATTGTATCTTCAGAAAGGTGACAAATAATTACAGCTGGTAGAATGGTTTTCAAGCAAGATGAGATATAGATCATTTTCATGAGGCTGGAGAGAGAGAAAAGCAAGTGCTGTTTCCAAATTCATAACATTTTAATGAAAGAGTTGCTTTCCTACCCTGATTTTATCGGCAGTCAATATCCTCCAGTGATACTACAAGCTAAGACAAAGCCTGCAAAAACAACTATGCTAATTTGCCTTGGCCTTATTTTGTAGCATCCTCTAGCTCAACGCTGCTCGATTTTTTTGCCTAGACGTTCATGCCACACTTCTCTCTCCTATTTAAGTGATATTTCGGTTAGTACAGTAAGATGGATCTCTAAATAGACTCTTTATCCTACCCCTAATTTCACAGGTGTAAAAAATTCCCAGCAGTATTGATTTCCTAAGTGCAATAACCTGTCCAAGTACAACTCGTGCTATTCAGCTTGTATATTATTCTAAACCTTATTCCAAAGCTTGAAATTTAAAAAAGTCACTGGAAAACAACAATATTTAGGGGAAAAAAAAAAAAAAAATCAAACCCAATCAGTTACTCCTGTCCAAATGGAACTTCCTGATAATAGACTCATCAATGGCTCATAGACTCATCAGTGCCAGAACAGCACGAATCTCAACTCCCTGTCTATAAAATGAGGACTTCCCAGTGAAACAACATCTATTGGCAGGTTTGATCCTTCTCATTAGATATTCACATTGCGCGTAGCTTGGAATTTAGCACTGATATCCCACAGCAGTCTTCTGACTTCCTGAGCTTTGTGTAAAAGCTGCTGCTGCTACAGTTATATAAAACCAGCTGCTTTCGTTGGTTTTTGTTTGGTTTTTTAATGCCATTTTTAATCATTTTTATACCATTAAATCAGATGCAAGGAGAATTTTTCTTAGTGATAGAAGAGCAGCTGTAAAATACAGCTATGAAGGGAAACAGCGGTTCTGGATTTTACAAAGATGATAAAGCAATTTCAGATGTTCTAATGAACAGTTAGGAAAAAAAAAAAGCATGACAACATCCGAATCTCTCTCCAACACACAGTTCAGTTACTCAGCAGCCACTTCCAGGCCACCGCCTCAACTGGCAGGGACACCGTAAGGTAGAACACCTAATTGCTTATAATCAAGAGAACTTAAAACAGTTTTGGGGATTTTCTTTCCTTTCTCTCTCCCAGACAGGAACCTGAATGATTCTCTATCCACAAAACTTGCTTCTGTCGAGGAAGATTTCTTAATCTTCTTCATCATGACTTCAATTGCTGTCTGTCAAGTCTCTGGTTTCTTTTGGCCGAGATCCCAGTCTCTGCAGCCAGAAGCTTGGTTCAGAATTTTATTTCTGGTGCTTCCTGAATAAATCCAAAAACGGAGATATACTGAAACATCAGTTGATAACATTTCACCAAAGTGATATTAGGAAAATACAAAAATCTTCAGTCTTGATTCCTCTCACACTCAGTGTATAAAAAGTTGGTTAATGCACGTTAGTGCCCTGTGTATATACATAATCAATGTCTTTAAAGTGAAGAGATGGTTTATCTTAAGACAAGAAACATACAGCTAAATTTGAAATTCCACCTACATTTAGCCACAAGCAAGACATTTTCTGCTTGAACTCTCTGATGGTACTCACTGTTAAGGTCAACAGGTCTCTGATCAGCTCTTTTCATTTACTTACCATCAAGTAAGCACAGGTGTATACACACAGCTTTACTTTCCTCCACTCTTCCCTTCATAAATGGATGTCCAGCGCCACATCTTCATTAGTCAGAGCCCAATAACACTTCAGGTGGCAGGCTGTCAGCACACAGCAGTGGTAAAGAAAGCACGGATGATTCAGTTCTGTTGCCTAAAAAACAGATCTTCCTAACCCGAATCTCATCCCACCAAGTTTATTTTAGACCTATTTATCTTAGAACTGTTTCTTCTCTACAGCAGTTCATAACACTTGGCTATGCACATCATTTTGTTCCTTAACCATTTCATCAGATTGAACATCTTGTGGAACTGATTTACTGTTTTGTAAATCCGAGTTTTGATACCAGCTATTTACCTAGTGTTTCTACTGCATTGTCTTCTTTATAGATATCAACGTCCTCCCACTGGGACTTCCTATCTTAACTCTGACATCTTCATTTTACACCATGACCACTGCAATAGCAGCCATCCCTCATTGCTGTTAGAGCACAGTTAGAGCAGGCTGCTACAATTGGCTGTCAGTCAGAATAGCCATAAAGCAGACTGGTCGGTGCCATTTGCTCAAACCCTTCCAAACCTCCGATGGCAACGTGATCACCTCTCCTCACAATCCTCCTTTCCCTCTCCAGGAGTGTTCAAAAACTTGTGAAATCAAAAAGAAATCGTATTTTTCCTTTAGAGGCAATGACAATAAGGGAAAGGGGAAAAAAAGCCTGGTTTACAGTTTGGGCTTACATTTCTGTTCTTTATTTAACTAAAACAAATATAAAAAAACCAGAATAGCAGCAGTTTTATTCCAGCCATTACTTTGCTTTTTTTTCAATTCTTTCATTCGATTTACTCTGAAAGAAAGCTGTGGGGGATATGCAGGATATTCAACCAGTAAAACACACTGAGGACATCTGTTTTTGCAACAAGTGTTATTGCTTTAGGACTGTTATGGTATCCCCTAACAGAATCCAAATGGCGAGGCTAACTGATGAAGCATGTGGATAATCAACAAATTCAATTAGAAAGTATTTTCTCTAAGTTGTCTGTAAAAAAACCAAACAAACAGAACACCCAAAACTCTATAAACTTGCCTTGCTACTTTCTAAGCTAAAAGCATTTAGCTTAGAACCAACCTGGTAGCCTTCTATGATGTTGTCACTGGCTGGGTGGATGGGGGGAAAGCAGCGGATGTAGTCTACCTTGATTTCAGCAAGGCATTTGATACTGCCTCCCATGACATCTTCATAACAAAGCTGAGGAAGCGTGGGATAGATGAGTGGACAGTGAGGTGGGTTGAGAACTGGCTGACTGGCAAAGCGCAGAGGGTCGTTGTTGGCGGTGCAGAGTCCAGTTGGAGACCTGTAACTAGCGGTGTTCCCCAGGGGTCGGTGCTGGGTCCGGTCTTGTTCAACATCTTCATCAATGACCTTGACGACGGGATAGCGGCCACCCTCAGCAAGTTTGTTGATGATGCAAAGTTGGGAGGATTGGCTGAAACGCCTGTAGGCTGTGCTGCCATTCAGCGAGACCTGGACAGGCTGGAGAGCTGGGTGGTATGAAACCAAATGAGGTTTAACAAAAGCAAGTGTAGAGTCTTGCACCTAGGGAGGAATAACTGCATGCACCAGTACAGGCTGGGGGATGACCTGCTGGAGAGGAGCTCTGCAGAGAGGGACCCGGGCGTCCTGGTGGATGCCAGGTTGGCCATGAGCCAGCAGTGTGCCCTCGTGGCCAAAAAGGCCAATGGCATTCTGGGGAGCATTAAAAAGAGCGTGGCCAGCAGGTCAAGGGAGGTGATCCTCCCCCTCTACTCTGCCCTGGTAAGGCCTCATCTGGAGTACTGTGTCCAGTTCTGGGCTCCCCAGCACAAAAAAGACAGGGATCTCTTCGAAAGAGTCCAGCGGAGGGCCACAAAGATGGTGAAGGGCCTGGAGCATCTCCCCTATGAAGAAAGGCTAAGTGAACTGGGTCTGTTTAGCCTTGAGAAAAGAAGACGGAGAGGGGACCTGACCCAGCTCTATAAATATCTAAGGTGTGGGGGGCAAAGTGGCGAGGCCAGACTCTTTTCAGCAGTGTGTGGAGACAGGACAAGGGGAAACAGCCAGAAACTGGAGCGTAGGAAGTTCTGCACGAATGTGCGCAAGAGCTTCTTTACGGTGAGGGTGACGGAGCACTGGAACAGGCTGCCCAGGGGGGTTGTGGAGTCTCCTTCTCTGGAGATATTCAAGACCCGCCTGGACGCCTACCTGTGCGACCTGGTGTAGGGAACCTGCTTTGGCAGGGGGGTTGGACTCGATCTCTAGAGGTCCCTTCCAACCCCTACGATTCTCTGATTTAAACTAAAAATTATTTGATCTAAGGCTGTTTAAACTTACTGCCATTTTTTATCTTTGCCAATTCATTACCATTCTCCCAAAGTCAAACATAAGTCATATACAATTAGATTAATACACTATTAGTACACGTAAACAAATAGCACTAAACTGATTTCTCCTTGGAGAACAGTGCCTAATTTAATAAGTGCTTTCCAAGGTAGATGTCAGTGTCCCGCATTTTTGAATGTGATCAAATTTAAGCACTGGGTTTTTCTCAAATGGCCTACATAGAGGCACATTGTTAGTAAATCAAATCCTTAGAAAGTTGCTGTAGTAGTGACATAGTCACTGTGGCACGGTAATACTTGAGTATGTTTGAATTACTTTCCATGCACACTGCATTGCACCCTCAGTCTCACGCAAGTTCCCTCAAAACAGTGAAAGCCTTGTTCTAGAATGAGAGGCAAACTTAAAACTAATTAGTTTAGTTACAGAATAAGCTTCATACACACGATGCTGTGTATAAACTACATTATTCAACAAATATTTTTCCTTTCTATTATACTTCCCATTCAAGACAGCAAGACAGCTGTAAAAGCATAAGATGCACAAGTTAAGATATTGAGACCGGCTTCATCAAGCATGATCCTTGTTGCATTCTGTTGCAACAAGGTGATAAGGTTGCATAAGATGAAAAAAAAAAAGAAAAAAAAAGCCCATTATGGAAAGTAATGCTCTAACCACAATGGTCTTGTTCACTGATTTTATTTTCTGCTTAGAATCCCAAGTATTACAAGTTAGAAGGAAAAGCACCCAACTGCTCCACATCAGTACCTGAGCAAAGACTAAAGGCAAATCACAACACTCATTGGCGTGTTTGTACAACTACAGTACAGGTAACATTCACAACACTCCACAGAGCATGATTGGTAAGTAGCACTTTTTGCGAATTACCACCATTTGTACTAATACAACCATGTTAAAACACCATACAAAAATATACAGAAGTGTTTATTTAGCAAAACTTACATTATACGGTGTACTTTTATATCATGCACACTAATGTAAAAAAAAAAAAAAAAAAAGACATTAAAACAATATGAATTATACACAACAGACATGGAAACCATCCAAACATCAAGGTCCCAGTGTAGCTCTCATTCCAGTTGCCCTTAACTTCAATGAAAAAGGATCAGTATTTAAAAGCATAATTTCGAATGACTTACATGAACAGCTTTCACCGACTTAAACATGACCTGAAGATACCTATTTTCCAAGGTTTTCTCAGCATCTCACAAGACAAGGACTTTGCTCAAGCTTACCACACACAGCAGATGTATCTGAGAATTCAGCTATAACTCTTCTAATAAGCACAATAATTTATTATAGCGTTACTTAAACATTTATTGATATGACCCTGTCAACAACTCCAGAAACCTGTAACTGTTAGAGTTCGTTCCACTTTAAATACTAGGCTTACACTAGCTACAGAAGAACTCAAAACAAGAAGAAAAAAAGCGTTCGGTTGCTTAGTAACTGATAAGGTTTCTCAACCATCAATCCCTGGTTGGTTGCCCATCACCCAAGTAAGTATTCTGTCCAACAGTATTCTGTCTTTGTGCTTGGAAAAAACAAAGGGCAACAAAGGAATTAAGTTACTAGGCTTGCACAGTTTTTTCTAGATTCATCACCATACATAAAAGCCTTAAAAGTAGCTTGGCCCTCTCAACGATTCTCACACTAGTATTCCTGTAGCCAGCAAGTCAACAATTACCAGGATTGCTGGAATAACATCAGTACAGAAAAAGAAGAGACACGTAGATGACTGGAAAACGTTCTAACAGTCCTAAACCCACTCACTACAAGCAATCAGTAGGGCTGACCGAAAAAAACAAAAAACCCCACATTATCTGTTGTTCCACAATGAAAACGTCATTGCGACAGCCAGATTCATGTCATACCTCAATAAAGCAAAGTTATTAACTGATTTGCACTGCTACTAATTACTGTGATGAGCTGTCACATGAAGTCATTTTGTGTGCACATCCCAATGTCCACAGCCCACTGACAGTCTCCCAGATACAACACCTTTACTCAAGAACAAGTTGTACTTAGTACCAGTACAGGGAAAAGAAAGATTTGGGGGGATTTTGTTCAAAATACACAAACAGTCACATAGAAGTGGCTTTTCCTCAGTTCTTCATGCTAAACATCAAAGCAGGATTTTAATATCTTGTATATTTCTTTTTGATGATTTAAGAGCAGAATGTGTCAACTTACTTCAGACTTACAGATACATTTTCCCTAAAACATGAAATTCCTTATTCAAATGTCTGAAAGCTTGCAAACAAATGCATCGCTGCCCCTCAACTCTACCCAAACCACTTGGAGTAGATGTTGATGCTTAATGGCTAATGGCTAAAGTATTTTGCTCGAGCTACAGTTTTGAAGAAAATAAACTAAATTCGAAAGATTCCGACACAAAGACTGAGAAGATGAGACACATCTGACGCTAATTTTTCCTCCTTATTTTTCTTTGTCATTAGAGAAAGAAACGAGAAATGAAGGTCAGCTAAAGTCTCCTGCCTTTGGGTGGTGTGAATCCAAACGAACATTGCACTTCTCATAAATCTCAATGCCTACAAATGTAGTAGATAAATACTCAAATAGACAAAAGTAGATAACTCTTCTCAAATGAAGTAGAAAATGCTTTTCCCCAAACCGATTATCAGTATGATCCACACAACTACCTTCGATTTCAAAACAGAAAAATAAGGCTACAGAAGTCCACAGGCTACAGTTAGCGTGTGTTCATTTGCTGGTTTAAGGCACACAGTTGTGGGGTTTGTTGTGTGGTGGTGGTGGCTTTCTTTTTTTCTTTTTTTTTTGCTTTAGAAAGATACGAGTTTGAAGTCACAGTGAGGAATTTCACACTTCAATTTTGGTCTGGCACTAATTATGTATCTGCTGCCTACTTCTGCAGACTTCTGTAAAATATTTCAGTTGTCAGGTACTGGTCTCTAATACTGTTTTCACACTTAGAGCGACACAAATGGAAAAGAGAGAAGCCTGAGTTGATCCCAGAATAGTGCTTTTAACGTTTAAAAAAGCTACACATCTAAGGATTTAATATAAGCCTCGAAGTAAATTAAGAATTTGGAGGAAAACTAAATCTTCATTGGTATTTCAATGAACACGAAAAACTCCAATAAAGCAATAGCCTACGACATAGACGCTGTGCATCCTTACTCTATCATCCGCAGCGCCTACTATTACTGCGAACCTCCAGTTTTGTGCTACAGCAGGAGTGCAAACCAAGGGTAACTCTTTATCGAAGGAGCAACTGGAACGATGCACTGCAAAGTAACAAGCTTTTGTGTACCATTCCTAAACTTCAGAGACACAAAATCAGCTCTGATACTACACATTTCCAAGAGAATTTAGACCACAACCCATCAAGAACTGCAGAGAAAGATCATGCTTGAAAGCTCTTTTATGAGAGATTGAGTTGCAAAACCTGCATGCATATAAGAATGTAGAATGAGACCCTAAATCTTAAACCAACTTGAAGTCTAAACGTCACGGCTTTGACACCGGTTTCTAGGCTATAATGCCATAAGCACATATTTGAAGCTGTTCCATGCTTAGACATAACTGAAGAATTGAAATGGTGGGCGGACTTCAGCAAAAGTTATAGAATTTTCTAAATACTTACATTTAAATTAAAAAAAAATTAATGTTTATTAATGAGATGAAATGTATACTTATTTTATTTTTAAATGTCCCAATTAAAAGTTTTGAATACATTCTTCCATAAATAAAAAACATATATTTGCAATAGGTTTGTCAAATAAACTTCAAGAGACTTTAATTACTTTACTATGAATACCAGCTTATAGTTCTAGCTCTAAGAAAAGGTAGGAAAAACTATTTTACTTCAACATAAAAATGAGCCTGCTTTTCACCTGTCACTCACTGGTACGCTTTCCCAGAGGTACACAAGAGCAGCACGTAGCTTTGGTGACAGTAACACGTCTCCCCCAAAAGTATGGTGATAGAAGATTGAAAACCACCTACAGCGCAGTGCCGAGTGCTTATAAAGGCTAGTTTGATTATCTCCCCCCAAAAAAGGAGATGTAAAGAGCCAAACATGAAAATTAAGCAATTAACATTCACCGTGATATGTAAAAAACATGGAGTTCAGTCTGTTTTGCAGCTGACAGATTTCTACTGGCTTGGTGACTTGAAACAGCAGCACAATTACTGTACACACACCATAACTGCCCCCAAAACCATTTTCAGTAGCTCAGAGCATTAGAGGTCTATAAATGGCTGCACTTTTTTTTCCTCAGTGTAAACAAACGAAACTTTTTCCTTATCAGCACACTCATCAATGCAGTGAACTAAACTTCATCAGCTTCATCAAAAACGCTTCTCAAATATTAATTTCATGCACAGGCAACAAATTAGGTTTGTTCATCCTGTCAGGATCTGAAGGAGATATATCAGATTTTAGGGAAAAAAAAAAAAAAAAAAAAAAGCTAAGTGACAGGCTTACAACCTCATTGCTGGCA
Source organism: Alectoris magna (assembly GCA_030625065.1). Lineage (NCBI taxonomy): Eukaryota > Metazoa > Chordata > Aves > Galliformes > Phasianidae > Alectoris > Alectoris magna. Next base: position 34,840,044 of record CM060567.1, read on the forward strand.
AACCGATGCAAAATTAGAATTCATACCAAATACCAGCCCATAAAATAATGCTTTTCATTTCCTCTTGTTTGTTTGCTTTAAGTATCAAGGTACTATTAAAAAAAAAAAAAAGAAAAAAAAAATCGGCTCAAAAAAAGAAACCATCAGAGCAGAACTTCAAGTATTAGAGATTAAATTAAATGCAATTTCATTTACTGTGTGGTTGGTTTTTCTCCTTAGGTAACAAAAAAAGGGCAAATCCCCTTTTCAGACGATGCAAAAACGTGACATGCTGCAACCAACTTCAAACCAACTCCAAAAATATCACCGTTAGTAGTTCCAGTTAAGAAATAACACCTTTTCCTTACCTTACAAAAACAAATCTTTTATGAACCGATAGCTGTAGGTATAGCTATTACTGCAGCGTAATAAGAAAGAAACATTCTGCTTCAATTAGTGACATTTGGTAACTCTGTTTTCTTTTTTTTTCTTTTTTTTTTTTTTCAATTCCCTTTCGAACAGCTTACAAAAAGCATAAAGGAGACACACATTCTTATTTTGATTGTCTCCTGACATACCAGCCGAAACTTCTTGGTTTTATATGGCACGATCTCCATGTCAATGTGGCAAACATCCACAGTGGTTTTACACAATGAGTACCTCAACTTCTAAAAAGGAACAGAACAACAAACTTGGAGTGAGAGTTAGCAGAACTCCTCCTTTACAGCACAGTTTCGTATCACCACGAAATAGCTTGTCTTGATCTTCTCCGGTGACTCTAGATTAAAGTTTGAAGAGTAAACTGGAAACTGGATTTGAAGGTGTTAAAAGAATGTTTTTCCCAAAAGCTGTTTTATAAACGTCCACTCGCACAAAAGGATACTCTGGTAATATTTATACTTCATCATACAGCCAATTAAAAAGCCCCTACAGTGGGTTAGCCCATATTTCTGCCGAGACCGTAATGATGGAAGAGGCAGAACTAGAAATCTGTAGAATAGAAGAAGCCTTTTCTCCAGAAGTACAATCGTACCATTTATCTGAAAAACTATTTTGGAAATTCCTAAAATCTTTTCTTAGAATTGGATGAATTGCCCTCCGGATTTGTCCTAATCCCCTCCACTGATTATGTAGGGAATCCAGTTGAGATTAGAGCCTTCATCTCTCAAACGGCAGTTAGACAGCCCTCAGCCACTGCAAAACCCCAGTGCACATCTCTGAGAGCACGTTTTTCCATCTAGCAATGACACACAAAGCATACCAAATCCAAATTTGCAATAGGACTACTTTTCTTCCCCCCGTGAAAGTAAATACCCTTTGGAAAAGGAAGCATCAACACAAGAGTGATAAAAATCTGCCACCTGGGATCTCAGACTACAGATTACATCTCTCCATTCCTACCTACACCTTCAAAATCACGTAACAATCACTACATAACATCTTGTAACCCATTTCACGAGGAACGATAGCAACATCAACTAAATTCCCAGCTTGCAAAAATACCATTAAATAAGAAGAACGGTATTATTCTATGCTGTTGTGATTTGGTACATTCCGTGCACTGTCAGATTTTGGAAGTTACCACAGTTACTACATCCTGAGACCGTTTGCTCTCCTTATTCTGATTATTATTTTATCCCACCAACAGCTCCGGCAAATGGGTTCACGCACGAAGAAGTGATAAAGACGGCAAACCAAAATAGGAAGCAAAATACAGTAGTAGGCCAAGGGGACCGTGAAGGCCAAAGAAATGATCTTTCAGATGGCCTTTTACCAGCCCCACTGCAGTTCTATCACCGTCCTTCACACTCAAGCCACTTCAAAGTAGGAAAACTACTATACTCTTCTGTGTCTGAAAAGTAACCTCTAGGCTAAATCAAGCTACAAGTATATACAGACACAAATCATCTTATATACTTATGCTGTAGCATACATTTGGTTAGACAGTATCAGGATACAATGCAGTTAATTCCTCTGATTTACAAACGCTATGCACGGTCTAATCTTGTTAATAAGATGTTAAGACTTTAAGATCAGCAGGCAGGTTACTGACAACAGTAACAGCGGTTTGGTTAACTAATAATAAAAGCAGTTCTAACGACTTTGTGATAGCTTGAACAGCTGACTTGTTTATAAGACAGAATAGGTTCATTTTGAAAGTCACTGTGTGAATTAATACATTTTTTCAGGCAGCTCAGATGAATTAACTCTAAGAACAAGCTAGGACTAACTGAGGCACTTTAGGCGAGAATAACAAGATAAAATAAGATCAATGGGTCAGGCTCTACTACTATATTAAGAATACACTCAATTGACAGTAGGTAGCAGATTTCCTGTTATTATCCATATTAGGTAATCAAGCTGGTATAGTAATTCCATATGAAGATGACAGGTATCTCAGACAGCGGAGACAGCTAACACAGAAGCAAGTAGTAGCACTCATCTCTACACGGAATCAAAACCTCATTTTAAATAACATAATGCTTAGTGTGATTTCTCCTGTTGGCAAAACACGTGCCAGGAGACAGAATTCCTTATACACAGCTATTCTAGGCATTGCTGTAAATGGCAGTCACTGTAGCATCTAGGCACTAAGATAATTCTTTATGTAGAGCTAATAATTCTGGTCAGTATTTCATACTACCTAAGAGCTCGTCCACACGAGGAAGTTAGCACAGTATGGCAAGGCATGGATTTACACTGTTGCAGCTATTTCATATTAAATTACTGTACAGACATTTACTATGAGATGATGACTCTCCATTTACAACAGGAAAAAACCTTGCCTCGGATATCTGGAAACTGCAGTACAGCAATTGTACTGTAAACTCGCATCATGCCTTAACATTTGCTACCTCCTACATACAGACAAGGTCTAAGGAGTCATTTCTGAACTAACAGAATTCCAGAGAAAATTGGCAATGTTTTAAAACAACATTACAGCCAGTTGTTTATGAACCTGCTGGTAAGCTTCCAGAATAGAAAGCTACACAAAGTGCCATTGTTTTCTCACTCTCACAGAAATGAAAATGTTTAAAACTTTCAATAATCTCTCACTCATCTAACAGTAACTGAACAAGTACTTTGCTAGAAATAACAGCTCTATAGAAGCAGTGCATTCTGGTTTGACTAGACACAACTGTGGCAGCTTTTAAATGTAGCATAAAATGATTAAGAGCGTACTTGGCTGTGCAGTATTTCTGATAGTCACAGTGTGCTTGAAGTTTATTGAGATTAACCAGCATAATTCAGACCTGCAAGAGAAGCAAGTTCAGAACATACACACTGTACAGTGTACTCAGTAAAAAAAAAAGTCTATTTCAACAAAGAAATACAGTGAAATATCAAAGTGTCTGCAAGGCAAACAGAGTGTTGAGATGTACCATAAACACAATTCATGTGCTTACACACGCACAGTTAATTCACTTTGTTTTCACAGTCAGGAAATGAACACCATGAAAAACTTTCTAAGCAGCATGAACAGAACCAAAAACTTGTCATAAAGCAATCACATCCCAGCTATCTTTCCCAAATAACGCAAGTTATGTCAGTCGAGGCGTTCCTTTGTTGAAGTTTGTCCCCTCTCCATTGTTACTTTCTAGGCTGCGCTGTTCTTATGTAAAACAAACGTTACACAACACAACACAGCACGTGTAGAAGAAGAGAAAAAGTTACAAAATGCGGCACTTTGTACAAATGCATTCGTCCGAAAGCCAACACTGCAACAGACAAAGGGAGTGGAACTTTGGCCGCGATCTTCAGGAGTTTACTGTAAGAAAATAAAGAAAAAATTGCCAATTTTGTGGCCGTATGTGCAGGAGTCCTAATACTGTATTTCATTTTCTTCAGCAAATCAATGCATAGATTTCAAGGACTTGACGTTTTTAAAATAGAGAAATTAAAAAACTCAGGTTCAGTGGTAAATAACAATTGATATATAAGCAACAGAAATTATGCAAAAAGGCTAACAAAATGTCACTTAACAATATTATTATGTGCATTTTGAAATAATTCTCAGTAACAGAAAGATGTGTTGTTTCACATCATAAAGTACATAACTATAATGGTTTAAAATCCACTTATTTTAACTTCCAGATCATAATTTTTAAGACACGGTAGGATTCTGTAATATTTAGAAGGATTAAGTGAATGGAGAATGAAAAAAATCACAGTTAAAACAAGTCTTTATGCAACTATTATTTTAGATATTAAATCCATTACTTAAGTCCACACGGTAAATGCAGGTGATTTTTCTCCACTTACCTGAACTACAGTCATTTGCATACATGCTACCTAGTTCTTATGACTTAAAACACGTGAGTTTATTAACCTCTGCGTAGGTTGAATAACTACACGTCTGTGAAGTGCAAATGAAGTTTTAACACACAAACAGATGCGGTAAGAAATAAACAGTAAAACAACTGGGGATTGGGCTACAGTACCTTGATTTCACTTCAGAAGTACTCGAATTCATGAGAATTTGTAAAATGCATACAAGTATAATAGCTGTAGTTCTACACGGATCAGGGTCAAGTGTAACACTGTACCTGCAAAAGAGCGAATTAGTTTTAAAGTCATGTTACTTCTAAACTAGGCCACCAGATAAAATCCTATTTGGAAGCAAGGATGTGCTAACAACAATGAACATAAAATGAATACGGCATCTCCAGCCGAATTTAAATCATTTCTGAATCGTGACTTTCTTCAATATACCATTGGTTCTCTTAACATCTACTTAAATCGTAACTAAAGCCAGATTGCATAGAAAGAATGGTTACAGTTAACGGAAGTCTTTGATGCTATAAATAAGGTGGACAATCTGAAGAATCAAACATTTGCAATTGTGAGTATCTTCAAAAGTTTGGATGCTTTTCTTCCACCCTTATCGACAATTCAAGAAGTTACCTGAGATTTTTTAACCAATAAACTAAAGATGGCAAGTTGAGCAGAACAATCCACGTAAATAAATTGAGCACTGTAACATGGATCTTAAGACTGTTAGCAGCTTCAGCAGTTGCACTGCTTGAGAGAGACTGTGTCGCTTCTGAAGAACTGTCCATCAAATTCTGGTTTTTGCCTGTGCATCCAACGGAATTCTGTGAAGTTTCTTTCGAGCGGTCCAAATCCTGAAAAAAAAGAAAAAGCAAGAGCATGCACTGGCTTGATAGAACCCATACAAAGGGACAAAGAGGGAAAAGCTATCCCTACAGTAGCATACGAATTCTGATTCAAGGAGAAAATGTGCAATTTATCCCTCGAAAAGCCATCAAAAGCAAAGTTCAATAGTTCCACTTTAAAGCCCCCCTGTCACGGGCATAGACCGATCTAGATAACTCCGTGACAAGCACCTAGCAATTTCTCTTACACTAATAGTGTGTGTCTTCAGAAGAAATGAACAGAGAGATATCTAGGAGAGCAGAGATATCCTGACACCATTGCAGTGATAAGAAATGGAGTTCCTGGAAGGAGGAAGAACAGAATAAAAGAAATAATAAAGCATGTGGGTGAAAATCACAGATGATCATTCATGGAAGAAATATACAGGAGGTAACGTAACTGAGAGTAAAATATTAGCTCTAAGAAAAAATAATAAAGATGAATTAATAAGTTGGCAGATGCTACATTCCAATGACTGAAAAAAAAAAAAAACTACAAATGAAACCTAAGAAAGATTATTTGGATATGGAAGAAAAGCAGGAGAGAATTTAAACTAAACATAGAAAAGACCCAAAAAATCCAAAGAAATTAGTCAAAAACTTCTCCTTGCAGACTGCTTTTTTAACTGCAAAACAGAACAGGTAGATATCATACACAAGTATCCACACACGCTTTGGATACTGTATACTGATGTAACTGAAAAAGAATCAAAAGCCATAATGCATGAGAACTAGCAATATTTTGCTTCTTCACTCCTTTCTAAATAGTTCCCAATTTACTGGAACCTTCAGACAAGTTCACACTGCAGTGATCTTGAACCGTGACTGCCACAATCATACATGACAAAAGAGGATACTCGTGTCCTGTGTTTTCGTCACGCACACACTAAGCAAACCCTGCAGCCATTCAGTTATCACAGCACAGCCTAGTAGTGCCAGGGCGAGATGATAACAATTCATAATGCACGGGTTTGCCAAGCAGTTTTTGGTCATAAAATTTTGAACAGAAACAGGAATCGCACTCACCCTATTCAGCACGTCTTGCTCTGCTCTTACATTCACACTTAGTTTTATAACCTGTAAGACAGATTCACTTTTTCAGTAAAGTTGCTTCACATGAAATCTGCACTATACAAGAAAAAAATAAAAGGGCTAATTATTAATTGACTTTTTTTTTTTTTTTTTTTTTTTTTTTTTTTTAATAGCTAGGGCCTCAATGGAGATCTCTCGGGTTCAAAGACCATAGAGAAATCCTGTTGCTCATGCTGTGCTTTCTGCTGCCACCTACCTACCTCAGACAACCTGCAGGCTGCTTCCTTTTGTACCCTTAACTCCCAGTCTTGTGCTCCCAAGGCTTCCCTAGAAACTAACGACAGCAGCCATTTTAGCAACTACACAACCATAGGGTGAATCAGATACCTAAGTTAGATACTCTGATGCACAGAAGACCATGGAAACTGAATAGCAGGGACTAAATATGAATCGTCAGGGCACCAGTCAAGGGATCAGATTAGACATACAATAAAACTATTCTAATCCAATATAGCCACGTATCCATCTTCCTCTCTTTACTTCAAAAGGACCTGTGAAGAGTATTCAAGGAAGTATTCTACAGAACATTCCAGGACCTTCTTTCACTGAAGCTTTTGTTCAAGGAAGTTATTAGCATTCCATTTTATAACATGATGTATCCATAAGATAAAAACTGCAACTAAGTGAATTATTATAGCATGCATACAGGACTGTAAATTCCTTTGAAAGAAGTATTATCAAAAGAACAAAACCATTCTAAAATGTACAAGACAAAGTTGAAAAAAATAAAATAAAAAACCCACATCTATTTCAAGTACCAAAATTGTAACATCTCTTTTAAGTATACAACACGGTAGCCTTCATTTTTTGCTTTTAACACTTCTAATTCAAAACACACAACATGCTGACTTCATTTACAAATTCAAAATGCTTAGCTTTTCAGTACCTTGAACAAGTATTGGAGATAAATAATGAACAGAGCAAATGCACCACAAGTGGTCCAGCTAACCAAAGCAAGGGACCCCACCACGCAGAGTCTTCTGGGTGTAATCAATTTAGCTTTTGAAAGCACAGTAGGTCTGAAAAAAGACAGAACCTCTGTCACACTCTGTAGTTTTAATGTCATTGCAAGATATCTAACAATCAGTCTGTTTCACAAATGACTCAGAAGAATGCATTGCTCCCAAACTGATTAAACATCGGAAAAAGAAGGTGAGACAAACATATACACCAACTGCTACGTAAGCTACTTGACAAAAAAAACTTCATGAAACAAACTAACAAAACTGTCTGACACCGTCCTGTAACCAACACATTATTAGTTACTGGCTGTAATTAAGGCCTTACTTTTACTTCACTTGGGGAACACAGCATATTTTGGTGAACATAAAGCACTAGCTGATCCTAACTCTAGACCTACACGGTCACATAGTTCTTCCGTTGAGACAAAGAGAACCAGCACTGTATTATTACTGCTGCACAGCTACACAATCAAAGCGACTCCAACTACAAACATTCAATACACCGCAGTCTTCAAAGGTAGCACAGCAGCATGCAACAAGCTTGCAAGATTAATTTTGTGCCATTCTTGTCAGACAGGAACTTCTGCTTGCTCACAGCATGAGTGACATCGGAAAGCTTATTTTGAGTCTCAGCTTTCCAGAAGATATGACTAAGAGACAAGTATGAACCTAAAATGACAAAGATGAGATGATGACATAGGAAAATGGGGGGAATGCAATGGGGAAGATAGTGCAATGTCTATAATTTCTTGGAATTTCACTGAACATTCCACTATTTAAATAGACAGTGAAAACGGGGAAAAAAAGTGTTATTTGGAAAACGCCATCTTAAAAGCTTTTGCAACAAATACTAAAATAACCACAAAGACAATCATAGAATCATAGAATCCTTAGAGTTGGAAGGGACCTTTAAATATTGTCTAGCCTAACTGCCCTGCAATGAACAGGGACACCATAACTACGTCAGGTTGCCCAGGGCCTGATCCAGCCTGGCCTTTAAAGTCTCCAGAGATGGGGTATCAACCATATCTCTGGGCAGCCTGAGAAAGAGTACTTGACAGGAAAAAGAAACTCCACAGACAATAACAGCTAGATAACAAACTGTTTGCTGCTGGTCATATCAGAACTTTTCCAAATACTGAGCCAAGGCCAAATGAATATTATTCTACTTCAAAGAGATTTATAAATCATCTTTTTTTTTTCCCCAAGAAATCCAGGACTGGATCAGAACCTGTATGAGATACTAGAACCATGCATGGTATTAAAAAGCCATTTAAGTTCCTCTTTGGTGATGTGTAACAAGGAATACGAGGCACTTCTCATTCTTCATTAGTACTTAGCACTAGCACATTCAGATGTCTAAAATCAGGCAGAATTCCATTCACATTGAATCGAACTAAAATGACCGTGTTGCAGACATCTAAGAAAAGCGTAATTAGAGTATAATGTTGTTTTACCTAGTCAGAGATAACCATAATGAAGAGAAGATTCTCAGAGATGTAGAGAAAAATACTGCACTCCAGTAGGCAATGCCTGTCCCAAAAAGAAATAGAATCAGGGACACAAGGGGGAACCATGCATCCTGACTACTCAGTACAGCAGCATCCACCTCTGGTAGCAAGAGTGAATCCCATATCTCTCTAAACCAGTTAAACCTGCCAAAAACATGAAAGCAGTATTACTTATCGCTTCCACTTGCTATTACAGTAAGACATTTCATCAACTACTCCTCTTACAGCCTTTCAAACAAAATCACAGTCAGACCATAACATAATAATCCTCCCACCAATAGTTATTCTAAAATTTCTTGCTTTAGAAACTGCTTAAAAAAAAGATAATGCAAACTTACCCCTGCAGAAACACAACAATGCTTATAATAGGTTCTACTTTGTAGGGCTTAGCTGCTCTAACTAGTTCAAGTGAAAATTCTGAACACTGGCCTAGAATCAAGAACAGAAAGCACCTATAATTATTATTTTGTCATGAGCTTTAACGACGACTATTCACAACAAAAAGCAAATTCAGGAAAAAAATTCAAGATAACCACGTCTTACGACAACACTGTAAGTCAGCCTACTGCATCGTGGTTGGACTTGATATCATAAGACTTTTTCAACCTAAAAGATTCTGTGATTCTATGATCAGAGGGCCTTATCCACGTATTCAGGTTGTATGGCACAAGAGCTTCCAGAGGAATCCAGTTTGTGACAAATACCAACCTGAATTTAAATGAAGATGCATTTTATCTCAAGACAGGTCTAAGAATCAGTCTCCAAATCACACCTTCGTGCAAGATTGGTTTATGCACATTAACATTATATTTTTGACTTTTGCGTGTATTTCTAAGTAGTTTTCTATTAATACTACAATATGGTGCAACACACTAATCACAAGGAAGTGACTGCAAAGAAAATACAAGCTCTGCTAGAACACAACCATGGAGACCTATCGACAAAAACTGAAGCTAGAGAATGTATAGCCAAAATATTTGCTCGAGTTCAGTGATACCTGGCTTGAAAAAAAAATCACAACTGCTAAATCTTCAACAGTAACTTGAAGTAGTAATTAATTCAAAAACACTAGAAAAAATATTTTTCCAGAAAGCTACCTGTTGACATCAATGTACTCAACTGTCCTCCATAGGTAAGGAGGATATTAGAAACAACATAGACAGGAAGAGCGCCAGCATGGAACCTTATTATCTGAAAGACAAGGATAGGAAAATCATTTGTATACACACACACGCAAACAAAAATTAACATAAAGTCAGCATGACCATTTAACTGGAAGATCTATCCTAAAAGATGCTACCGGTTTCTTGTTAACACGTACAAGTGTTTGATAACCACTATTAACAATTAATGTTGTATACGGAAAATACTTTCATAAATGGTTACTCAAATGTGTTTTTATAAACTATAAACAGAAGCTTTCTTTTCCATCCATGACAAATACAAAAAGAATAAAGTAGCACGTTACTGATAACTCAGTAAAATACACAAACAAACCCTAAAAGAAAAGGCACTTCCCAAGCAAAACCTGCATAGAGTTATGAATCCTTTCAGACTCAAATTTTATTTATGTTTTACTTGGCATCTGCTGTACAAAGTCATGAAAGAATATCCCTTTACATAAAAATAGTAAAGAAATTCTTCTTAAATGATAACAATGAAAAATCCTTGATATAATTGCATATATTCAAATACAGAAACTTGCCAGTAATATTCCCGACCCACACTTAGGAGCTTGGGAATTTAATTACTTTTCACAATTAGAAAACTGCAGATGGGTGGTCTATTCTTACCGACACCAATATACAAAAGCATTCCTCACGCATAAAGAAAGAAAAATAGTTATAAAGAGACAAACTGAACTACTTACGCTTTTTTAACCCTACTTTTGGTTCATGACAAGCGTTCAAGTTTTATCAGTATTGACTTATTTGGCAAAACAGTCAAAATGGCTTCCAGCACTTTCCTTTTATAGACGCTGGGATGACGACAAAGATAAATACTCAACATATACACTACGCGCTTTAGAGCTAGAGAGATTTTCTATTATGAAAATGGGGGCATGGGATGGGCTGCCTTGCCAAGTGACAAAGTTTTAACTGGTCCTTGAACTGTGCTCCTCTTGGCATCAAGAAGGGATTTCACGTGCCATAGTAGGGAAGAAAGGAACGAAAAACTTATATTGAAAATCCCTCTTACTTGTCCAAGAATTTGTAAAAACGACGTCTTCAGAATTACCTGCATTAAAAAAGTTAACAGATGATTTGAGTGTTATTTTGCACAACGGCAAACACAAAACACTTGTAAGAAACCAACTTAACTATGAGAACGCAGCAATGCTGTAATCGAAATGTACATCTTACCTACAACTTCTTTTTTAAATAAATACTTTAACGTTTTGCATAAAGAAGCGTAAGCTCAACTTTCAATAGCCCTCTAGCTTTGCAAAACAGTTGTAACAAGTACTACACTTACAAAAAGGCCACAGAGAAGAACTTTAGATTAGTTTGGCATTTGTTTTGCTAAAAACCAGCTACGTGATTTGAAAGACTGAATTATACGAAAATTATACATTGAGACAAATTAGCTATAAAACGTTTCTTACGTACTTCATACTGACAGTCTGAGGAAGAGTAAATATTTAGCACTGGAACCCTGCTCTCATTTTCAGGCTGAGCAACGTGCAGTTTTGCAGAAATCTCAGTAAATGACGGAACGCTGAAAGAGAGCAACTTAGCTGGTAATCTTTTCCTCTTAATAAAAAAACCCAACATAACACACTTCTGTCTTCAGCAAGAGCACATGAATCAGAACTAGATCATTGAGTGCCATCACAACCTATGAACTCAATGACGTACTGAATGTGCTTACTCTATCATAAGGAACCACAGAACGGTTTGGGTTGGAAGGGATCTTACAGACTGTCTAGCTCCAACCCCTCTGCCATGGACAGGGACACCTTCCACTAGGATCAGGCAGCTCGAAGTCCCATCCAGCCATCCAAGAACTACTTAACATTCTCCAGTCACTGACTTCCAGTCTATCAAGAGGCACAGTACTAACGAAAACTGACAAGTTTAGCTAACACCTCACAGAACACGTAAATCCGCTAAATGAAGACAACAGGTAGGATGGATTTCCAAGAAGCAATTCAGCCTCCTGTAAGCACGAAGTTGTTCAGGTAGAAAATACAGGAAAAAAACCTCAAGTTCAATCAGGTTGTTCAACTACAATTCATGAGTGACACATATTTCAAGGCGTATCATTTGCTTTTGTCAGGACTATATTATCGAAAGAGCTTAGGGCTGCTCTGTGATCAAAAATCTGGATTACAGGAAGAAACCAGTAACCAGAGCAAGCTCTCGTTCCCACTCATTAAGCAGTCAAACCTTAAAATTACCAGGAAATCAAGCATCCACTTCCAGAAAATAAGTAATAACTAACAAGCAAGCAACTAGTTGATCTATTAGTAGACATTCTGAAGAAAAATCAAAACAACTTCTTTGCCAAGAAAGGCAAACAGATAATTGAAACACAGAATCAAAGCTCTTGAGACTGGAGAATTTGTCTCATGTCAGAAACGTGCCCACAACGTTCAATCTCTTCCAACACATAACAAGAAATTACAATTGTTAAAGTCCTTACTTAACCACAGCTACTGAGTCTTCGTGTGACCAGGGTACATGAAGTCTGTAAACACTAGGTTTTCTTTCTGAAAAGGAAGATAATTACAAACAAAATTCATTCAGAACAAGATGTGACAAGTGTCCGCAACAATTAAATTAAGAAAATGTAATAGTCCCACTGAATACAGACAAAGCACTCATTAGGTACCATTTCCTCAAAACGACACCAAAGCACAAACATATACACACTGCTTACCATATATTTACATCTGTCTATAACATTTGACCCCATATAATTTCACTTTAAGACTTCTAAAATGCAAGTAAAACAAAAGGTAGCCTACAATCCATCATACAGAAGCATTTTGTTTGTATTTACATTGCAATTAAAATTGCAATGCAGTTCAGTGCCCTTAGCACTGAACAAAAATGACTTATTTTTAAACGCATGTTGTTACGTAACAAGACATGACACCGACATTCAAAAAGCAGGACAGTTATGAGAAAGCCTCTGAAAACTACTTTCTCAAGCTAAGTAAACTTAGTTTAAAAACAAAAAAGTCCTTAAGCATCCTATTCTGTTTGAATTAATGTAGCTCAACACTCAGATTTGAGTGCCAGGATCGGTCAAGCATTATATCGTTGAGAAATACTTGCAGCGTAACACAGAAAGCTACATAAAGTACAGCTTCCCTTTGCTGAGAAGCATGAAAATAAACATGAGGACTAATTCCTCATCTTCTTTGAACTTCATAAAAAGTGGAAAACGAGAAATGGCATGATGGAACAATATATTCTAGATGTCGTCTTCAAGCAAGTGGAGGTAAAGAAGGTTATCAGTAGTAGTCAACATGGATTCACAAAAGGGAAAACACGCTTGACCAATCTGATAGCCTCTGAAGATACCACAACCAGCTGGGTAGCAGTGGATGTTGTCTACCTTGATTCCAGCAAGGCTTTTGACAAGGTCTCCCATAACATCCTCGTAGGTAAATACAGGAAGAGTGGGATAGATGAGCAGACAGACAGTGAGCTGGACTGAGAACTGGCTTATTGGCAAAGCTCAGAGGGTTGTGATCAGCAGTGCAGTCTGGTTGGAGGCCTGTATCTAGCAGTGCACCCCAGGGGGCCAGTACAGGGTCTGGTCTTGTATAATAACTCCTTCAATGATCTAGATGAAGTGACATAGTCCACCCTCATTAAGTGTGCTGATGATATGAAGCTGCGAGGAGTGGCTGAAACACCAGAAGGCTGCCACTGAGTGAGACCTGGACAGCTTGGAGAGCTGCATGGAGAGGAACCTTACAAGGTCTGATGAGGGCAACTGCAGAGTCCTATACCTGAGAAGGAATAACTGCTCACATCAGTACAGATTAGCGGCTGACCTGAAAGGAAAGAGTTCTGCAGAGAAGGACCTGGGTGTCCTGGTGGACAACAGGTTGACCGTGAGTCAGCAGTGTGCTCTTGTGATCAAGAAGCCCAATGGTATCTTGGGGTGCATTAAAAAGTGCGAACAGTAGGTCAAGGAAAATGATTCTCTCTCCCTATTCTGCCCTGGTGAGACCACATCTGGATTATTTTGTCTAATTACAGGCTCTCCAATTGAAGAAAGACAGGGAGCTTCTGAAGAGAGTCCAGCAGAGGGTCACAAAGATTATTAGGGGCCTGGAACATCTCCTCAAATGAGGATAGGCTGAGAGACCTGGGACTGCTCAGCCTGGAGAAGACTGAGAGAGGATCTTATCAATATTCATAAATATCTAATTTCATAGGAGTCAAGTGAATGGGGCTGGGCTCCTCTTGGTGGTGCCTAGTGACAGGACAACAGGCAGACGGGAACACAAGAAGTTCCATACAAACATGAGGAAGAACTTCTTTACTTTGTCAGTGACGAAGCACTAGAACAGGCTGCCCAGAGAGGTTGTGGAGCCTTCTTTTCTAGAGAAACAGAAAATCCATCTGGATCCTTTCCTGGGTAACCTGTTCTAGGGAACCTGCTTTAGCAGGGGGTTGGACTAGATGATCTCCAGAGGTCCCTTCCGACCCCTGTGATTCTGTGACTCTGTGAAGTATTAGCAAACGTTTGATAGGTTATAATAGGTTATAACAAGGTTATAATAATAGAAGGTTAATAATAAAGTTGTAATAATACTACCTAGACTCTACTGCTGAAGTGGTCTTATGTTTCTGCAAGTTTTAGCCTTGAGAATTTTCAGCAAGGTTTGTGATATAAATTCATAGTTTTGAACAAGCATATTTACCGATCAGTGACTGGCAGTGGCTCCCTACATGTATTTTGAAAGCTTGATATACCTAAAACATAAAAACAAAACCCAACTTAGTCTCCAAACAGTGGTCATATTAGCTTAAAAAGCAAGTACTATTCTTACTTGGCTAAAGTGCTGAAGCTGTACATTGTAAAATAAGCCAGTTGAATTTAATAGAATTTTGCTTGAAGAAAGCCCTGTAAAGAATATATTTTTTCAAAATGTTAGATACCAATAAATTGAGAAGTCACTACATCTTCAGATCCATCCCCCTCCCACTCCCCCCCCCAAGAGATCTACGTGCTTCTATATCCCCTAGTCAAAAAAGCACATTCCTTATTTGTTTATTGCTAGCAGGAGCTGTATTAACTTTCATAAAAACAATTCCTCTCCCAAAAAACAAAGTAACTAACAAACTAACAAAAATAACTCTGATCATTGGAATTATTGGGAAAAATTATTATTCAAAGTGTTAGTGATATTCATTTCGTATTTCTTCCAAAAGTAACATGATACACTTACCAAAGGAAAAAAGATTTGTTACAGGGAGCTGTACTGTTCTGGAGTCCTCTTGGAAGAATTCACAGTCCAAAGTAAACTGCAATTCAGAATATTCAGTATAGATCTAAATTCAGCACAAGACTAAAGCCTTTGCTCTAGCCAAGTCCTATTCACAGTCTCAGGCTACGTACAAGACACAAATACTGAGGTGTCACTTTTCTACACTCCACTGTTCAAAAATGGCAGTTTGTTCTTGTACACAGTAGTACAAGTTGGGATATCTTAAGCATAACTTGTACAATTCTCCTGCTTTCAATCATCCACAACCGTCTTCAAAAGACTATCCAAGCAGCTGAAAAAGATCAGAATCCACTTGACATTTTTTGTTCCAGCCTGGGATGGGAAGTGGGGGTAAGATGTTGCAAAGGCGAGTGATCTGTCCCAGTACTGTGTACCACTGCCTAAGTAGAAAGATCCTCTGCTTTCACTCCCAAAGTTTAATTACATAAATCAAAGAAAAACACGCAGCAGATACAGTTCTTACCATCTCTAATAAACATTTAGCTCACTTGAAAATTACTTTCCATCACATTGTAAGTTTATCAGCTGTTATCTCTTGAAAAGCAATTTCCAAGATTTTTAACAGTGAACTGCAACTCAGCAGGTTGCATTTCCCAAGTTGTCTGTGAGATTCAGAAGCATCGAACGGTGTAAAATTCAGTCTACCGCACTACTTGTGGTTTAAGAGCTTGCAGGACTGTCTGCACCGTTCCACGCAAAATCTACATGTGGTACCTTCAAATATCTACAGCACTCTCTGCTACACTGGATAAAAGACCTGATTACCCTAAAACAAAAATTCAAGAATTCAAGAATGAAACCAGATTAAGAAAAACATGCATGAACGTTCAAGAAGAACTCTAAGGACTCGCTTGAGAACTGTTGCTCAGTATCTTTCAAGCACTATTCATGCGTGGAGTCTGTCAGTTTATCAACTGCAAACATTTACTAGCTTAAAGAAGTTAATGGAGTTAACCTTCAAACCACATTGCAGTGTATGTCTACAGTTTACTTATGCTACTTAGCACACATTTAATCCTTTGTCTTCCATCATAGGATCTGAAAGCTATGAACACTCTGAGCAAGCAGTTTCCATGTTTCATCTTTTTACCTTATTGCCAGCTGAGGGTGGTACAAGAATGACAATGTGGGACAAAGAAGTATAGTCCTGAAGTTTCAGTATTACAACCTTAAAAAGTAAAAAAAAAAAAAGAAAAAAGAAAAAAGAATGAAATAAAGGAAAATAAGAATTGTTATTAAACGTAGCCCTTAGCTCATCAATTATCAGATGCCCACTTCTTGTACCCCTTCCTCTGGAATACAATCGCACATTACAATGCTGGAAGCATAACAGCTATTTCTCCCATTTCACAGAACAAACCACCAAACACCTTTCCCTGCACCAAGGTAGGTAGAATGCTTACCTTCATGGTTGGAAGTAACTCAGCCCTCCAGGATAGATCGGTAGCTTCCAGGCTGTAAAAATCCATGCCAATTAAGGGATGTGCAAAACTGGTGCGCATTTATATTAAGTTACGTAATGAACAGTAAGAAATTCATTCAGACATTTCATACACTATTTTTAGAATACCGGGATTACATTTACTTCTCTAAACAGTGGTAAAGAAACTCAGGACAACGCTGATTTTGCTGTGGATTTTACTAGGCTAGGCTTTAGACAGCAGTCCTGCACCATGCTAACCTCTATTTGATGCCAGTCAAAGGTTATACAGAATAGTAAGAGCCAAACACACTTCAGCACAGCTCCCAAACAAATAAGCACCACGCCAGCTCAAATCTATCTGGAAGCCTTCCCTAAATCTAAGTAGCAGATCAAATTTGTGTGGAGATAACTTTGGAGAGGAAAGCTAAGTCAGTGTTAAGAATGGGTATTTCTAAAATCCCTTTTTGTAATTGCTGTATTGGCATGATTCAAATAATTACTAACTGAGCCACATTTCTAAATATTTTCGTATAATACCAGCAATAGCAATTCTGAAATTTGAAAAAAATAAATAAGATGCTTCACTTTTTGAGGGCTTCAAGTAATGTTTCACGTCTTTGTCGCAGGATTCTAAAGAGATGTTACAAAACACGCCACTTAGGAATCCAATATAACACAGAGCAACAGGAACACCTTTTAGCTGCTATAAAAATCAAAAATACAGCTTAAAGAAACTTCACTCACTATATTCTGCATTCATGCAGATATGCAGAGAAAGCCTATCTTTACTGTTTAACTGATGATACAGAAAGCACGAGTTATTAACAGCAATAATTCTGCTTCCCAATCTTTCCTTAAAAAAGCTATTTTATATGCTCAAAAACTGAAATGTAGTCTTACAAGATCTATTTAAATAAAAAACAGGAACTGTTTATACCTACCATACTGAAGAATTGCTGTTCATACAGCCATAAATCCAGCTACTTGTGTCCTGCAACAGCAATACCGTAAGAAAGTACATTACTGACGTGTGAATTTATGAATAGGTTAAAAATAGTAATTCTATAGTTCAAACAATGCAAGAGTTTCAGTATACCAACTGTTCTAAAATTCTTTGATAGAAGAAACTGGCGCAATTAATTTACCAAGGAGAAACAAACTTCCACCCTTCACCTCACTCATCTTCTGCTCAGCATGTCTGCAGTGGCTATCGCTATAGCAACCCAACTCTCTTAAGAATATTATATGCTGAAGTGCAAAAGCAAAAATGGTGACAAAAATGATCTCTCTCAAGCTTCAGTTGCTTTTAATGAAATGTGTCCCTTAACTTCTTTTTTCTTCCATTTCACAGCCAAGTCAGACTTCCGTGTTAATAGAAGTTAACGTGAAGTCTGGTATCATCACATAGGAATTCCAGTTGTGGAAGACCAAAACACGAATGTGAAAGGTGTTGTTTATTTTTCAGGAACCGTTTTAAATGTTGTTTGTCGTCGTTCTCTCCTTACGAATCGATACTTTTCTCTAAAAGCAAATCCAACGTCTGGCAAACAGAAGCCAGGACTCTGAATCTGCTCCTGATAATAACAAGTAGAAAAGCACTGAGAATATACGCTCTTCTCCATTGTGATGGGCTGAACCTTTCCTTTTGCGGTAAGAAGGACGGGCAGGATGGAACAGGAAAGCATCTAAATTTTCTTGTCACTATTCCAAAATAGTCATATAATTCTAGCAGGTATATTTATCGACCTCCAGTTTGCCAAGAGGTTACATTCCTTCTTATCAAAAATATTTTAAAAATTATTTCAAAACCATTTTGTCTGAACTGATACATGTAGAACTAAAAATACTATGTATGCTATCATCTCTCAGCAAAGGAGACAGCTGAGAAGGTGCTATATTCTTAGCTGGCTCTCATTTACTTCCGCTGCCTAGTGGAAGGTTTCTGTAGAACTTCCGGCTCACTTCAATGTTATCATGGGAAAGCAAACCTATAAACAGCCTTCCTGATTTACAAGTATGGCTGAATCCTGGCAACACTGAAAATACCTTCTTCATCTAAAGCAATCAATACAGCTACACCAAATTAAAAAGGAAAGCAATTTGGGGCTAACAGCAATAGAGCCAGAAGTAAGACACTGAAGTTTGGGTGGCATGGAAAGTTTCAGACCTCAAACACTAAGCACGACATGCTAAAACAAGAAGTACATCTGACGCAAAGAATAGGCTGTGACTGCAAGTGGATGCTATTAATTCCAACTACTATTCACTAAATTGTCCTAAAATATGCAGTGAATCCAAATTAACATCATACAAATCTGCAAACAAATTCCAGACAGAACAATAAGTATCATCTCACCAACATAGTGTTTTCACAGTAAACATGACTGTAGGATTCTCTGTGGCTTGCAAGAGGAAATGTGAAGTATTTTCCATCAGAGTCCTTTGAAGGAAGAAAAAAATTGCTCGTTAGTAGAAAGGACAAACATAAATACACAATCAAGAAAAACATTACTTACATTGTAAGCCGAATAAGTCCATTTCGAGGTTTTGACTTTAGTCCACGTGTAAGTTCCTAAAAAGAAATAAGTTTTTATATGTCGCCCTGAAGGAAATATTCTTTCTTATCTTCCAAATCTCATTTTTTTTTTTTATTGCCTAAGTCTTGTCTCTTACAGATAAGTGGCCTTAAATTTTACAAGCTTTAATCCCTTCACACGCTTGCTGCTTCTTAAAATTATATGCAACAGTTATCGTCAATTACACAGCAAGTAACAAAACTCCAGGATCCCATTACTACATATTAGTTGCAAAAGAAGTCATCTACGGATTTCAAAATCAGGATCTCAAGAAATCAAATTAAATACGAAACCGAGTAACAAAAACATAATTACAGGGTGACAGACATTAAATCTGAGGCAACATTAGAAACGCTCCCATTTTTTGTTTCCATCGTCCTTTTAAGAAAACTAACAGAGAAACTTATGTGAAACTAAGTCAAAGATGAGCTCGATAACAGGTATAAGAAAACAGTAGGAGTTCAAAAATACATCTGGAGAAAAAGAATAATACAATAATGAAGAGATTGGATATATAAACTATGCAAGTTGTTGTGCAAGAAGGTTAATGTTTTTCTTCTGCATCACCAGAAAAAGCTGATCACTCATTGACTGTGAACAAACACAGCTCCCCAGGAGCTAACAACTTTGACAGTCCTCTGCAGGACTCATTCCAGCACATCAGTGCCTAAGTGCTTTCTCATAAGAGGGTGGCCAAAACCAGAAACCAAAGCTCCAGCTATCTCAGCAGCTCTGCAATGGTTGACATTTTAAACATTTCTGAAATAAAATGGTTTTCCTCAGTTCAGTCCTTTTCAGCAGAACTAGGAATGTATCTGTGCCCTACAACAGCATCTTTTTAACTCCCAAGAATCCATACGCTCAAGATTTCTCATCTTTTAACTATGCATTCTTAGTAGTAGCAAGCAAACCACCAGCAGGTGACCCATTTTACCCTGCTACTTGACATCATTACGAAAAGGAAGTCGTCAATGAAGTAGACCAGGACATTCAGAATTTACTTAAGCAGCACAGAATTCTCACAGTGGCTCTACAATACTCACACTATCTCTCTAACAAGAATGGGATGTGAGCATATATTATACTGTACTTTTAATGTCCAGCTATACCCAATTTCTGAGACTTCCTATTGGACATGTTGGTATACGTGTCAATCTAGCTTGTCCCTCAGAATCAAAGGCATACAAAAAGGACATATTCATTTTTGCCCCTAACACTTTCAACCTATTTAGTGCTGGAAACACTGACCAGTTTATGTCTAAAATCTATATATTATTTTAGCAATGTCTAAAAAAGGACAAACTTTATTTCAGAAGTTTGCTGGTGCGAAGATCAACTCTTAACCAAGGAGTATCGCTGAATCCTGTTCAGGAGAAAACTGCTGCACACCTGTAAGTTCTGTGAAAGCTTCAGGATTTTCCTCAAATATCTTTCCAGGGTGTTTAATGAAGTGGTGATTCAACACAGACATTCTCTTCATGGGATCCTCAGTTATCTTTAAAAAATAAAATTAAAAAAAAAAAAAAAAATTAGCGACACAATCAGTAGAAATGCAGCTTAGGGGTGCTTTGTATCCCTGCCTACTCTTAACACAAGGAAACCATACTATTGCTCACAGAATCATTTGAGTTGGAAGGGACCTTTAGAAGTCATCTAGTCCAACTCTCCCTGCAACAAACATGGGCATCTACCCTAGATCAGGCTGCTCCAAGCCTGCTCCAGCCAGAGCCTGAATGTCTCCAGGGATGGGGCATCCACCACCTCTCTGAGCAACTCGTTCCAATGCTTCACTACCTTTATCTTAAAAGACTTATTTCTTAGATCTGATCTAAATTTCTCCTGATTTACACTGAGGCCATTTTCCCTTGTCCTGTTATAATATGCCCCATTAAAGAGTCTGTTCCTTTCCTTTAGATACTGAAAAGGTGCTATCAGGTCTCCCATGTTATTACCGCTATTATTACGATTACTTAATTAGATACACGTACCTTCTTCCCAAAATATCACACTTTTAGCAGAGTTGAGAATTCTTACATTTATATTTACTTGTGGTAAGCTAGATTTATAGCCCCAGACATCTCATTTAAAAGTTTTTCCAACATCCAAACAGCTGTAAGTCTATGCTGGACTTTGTTTTCGTTCTGTTGTGTTTGTTTGTTTCCCCCCAAATCAAATCACACGGACTAATGTTTTTTCTTCAACACTGCGGACATCACAGTTGGTCTCTCTAAAGTTTTACCCGCAAGCACACTGTCAGTCAACTTCAGAACAACTGAGATGCCTTTCTATCTCTATACATCTCATGTTAAAGTCAGCATACTTGAGAAACCAATGAAATCTATACCATAGATTCTGGAAAAATAAAAACCAAACATCTGAAAGCCTCCCTCTTCAATATATAGGGCTCTGCTCTTGCATATTTCCAACCCCTGGACCTTAATCCCAATTTCTGTTTATTGCTGCATAACACCTCAGAACGAGAACAGAGTACAATGGGAGATTTCCCAACAGTTTTCAAGAAGTAGGATGCATGATATTTATTTAGAAAACAAATAAGTGACGGTAACTGGAGATAAACAAATTAGCTTTTCTTTGTGCTAATATCGTATTTATATGTGCTATTCGCCAGCCAACTGTAACAATACGTGGGGAAGTTAGAGCAGTATCACGTCTGAGATAAACTACCACAGCTTTTCATCCTTTATACATGAGGTACAAAAGGGGAGTCAAAGACACTAAGAAATTCCATTCAAAATTTGTTTATAATACTGCAAGGTCAACTAAACCTATTGCATTAGTGAATACAAGTTCGGTCCATACTCCAGCTATAAAGCGTCAAGTAATAATAAAATTATTTTTTAAATAATTAATATAACATCTAATTACTTCTGACATTTTGGGCAAATAATAGAAAGCCGTGCAATTTTTTCATAGACTGCTACCAAAAAGGTAACAATTATCTTCGCGTAGCACAGAAAAAAAAACAAAACAAAAGTAAGCCTCCGGTCTATCAGGGTGTTATTTGTTCTGATTAAGCATTTTTCAATGGAAAAAGAAAGCGTGATGGGGATGACATACAGGATCACATATACAAACCTGCCTTGTGTTTTCATCTATGAGATCAAAAAAAGCTCTGATGGTAGCCAGGATCAATTCCTTGCACCTGGAAAACAGAATAAGTAATTCTAAATCTAGAAAGAAAATATCCAGGGGAATAAAAGCAGAAGAGACAGTATTACGCTGCCTCTTGTATATGTATTATGTCTTGTATATGTATTATATCGCTGTACAATATGAGAAAAACAGAGAACAGAGAGGTGTTTGGTCAGCCAATTAATCTATGTCTGATTGGCTTACCACACTATGGAGAGATGGTCTGTTGAGGCCCAAGCCCTCGGCACAGCTGAACTCTGTTTGGAGAAGGAAAAGAGTTAAGACATTCTTTCAGTATTCAGTATTAAAAAATACTAAGCACGTTTTTTTTTGTTCGTTTGTTTTTTCTTACTTAAATCTATTTGGGTAATTAAGAAGCTTTTCAGAGAAAGGGTCTGAAGAGAATTACATCTTCAGTCCAATACCTTGTTTACTTCAGCAAAAATAAGAACTTGTAAAACAAAATGACTAAGGAAGTAACCTACACTAGGTAGCAGAGCCTAGTGGTGAAAGGGCAAATTATGTTAAAGAATAAACTTGCCAAAAGGTCTTCAAAGATCGCTTCTATGGCTAATCTTTGTAATTTTAGTACATGATCCTGGCATACTAGAACAGAACCGTGCCAGTGAAGTCTGCTGCTGAAAAAAATCAAGGACCTCCTCAAAATAAAGGATCATGAGAACATCGTGCAGAAAGAACTGGATGGCCTAGAGCTACCCATTTGTACAGGTGCACCTACTGCACTTAGAGACTAATATCAAAAACCTCCCATAAACAGAGATTCTCACCCGGTAGTACAACTCGATTCAACTATGAAAAACCATGAATTACAGCCAAAAAGAAAAAAATAAAGCAAAACAGCTCCACCACATTATGGTAATGTAGTATGTGTTGTTATATTCAGATGACAAAGAATCGGCACCACTATACGTGGGATCTCAAGCAAAATTCTGGTGACCAACACTCAAGAGAAATGAAAGTTCAGCAGAAGCAGGGAAAGGTTACCAGGACAAATGCAGAGTTAATCTTCTTAGCCTAGCAGAACTAGAACTGAGACTATTTATAGATAGTCTTCTGCACAACGAACAAGGAAGGAAACACTAACCAAATAAAAACATTTCAAGTTGATGTCAGAACAAACCCATTTACAAGCTGGCTTATGCACTAGATGAAAGTGGGAAAGAGCAATTTTTCTTTCAAGCCCTACTTGGGAGTGTTTTCCAGTGTCTTCCATGAAGGAGACAGGTAGACAGGAGTAATGGAATGATAAACAAAACTACTTCGATGATGATGTTTGATTAACACTGGAAAGACATGCTTGTAAAAGCATTAAGGAGGACTAGATGTTCCATTAGATCCTAAGTTCTTTCAAAAACAATTAAGGAAAAAAACAAACAACCAGGTGGCTCAATGACAGAGTCGTCCTTTTGTAATCAAACAAGAACTCTACTCTATACTCTTACACTCCATCTGCTAGTTTCTACATACGCACCTCTTGCAAAATGCAAGAAAATAAAAGTTGAGTTTAGAACAGAAAAGCTCAAGAAAGCGATGAAAAGAAACAGTCCCAAGTGACATACGACTCAAAACCACCCCAGCACATACATGTCAATAGACACTGCTTTCTGCTACATTAACTACTTCGAGTACTACATTACGTACTTTTTCCACACGTATTACTCATATTTAGTTTCACTACACAACATATTCAGACTAAAGTCACATACTGATACCTGCATTACATAAATAGCTACTTAACACAGCTCCATGCAAAACCAAAGAAAGTTTTCTGTTTGTTTGTTTGTTTTACCACAACGGATAAGGCACTGTCATGCTGACTCAGTCTTGGTAGAAAAGCCAGTCCTGAACGAACTTGGTAATCTCTGAATCCTCCCGCCACAGAAAGGGTAGTCAAATTTCTTAAATCTTGGGCCTTTAGAATCCAATGATCGTTTACAGCTCTATAAAAATCTGTAAGATACATCACAGTTACTCACAATTTCCAAGCATCTATTTTAAATACAAACATACCATAAAATGTTGTTTAAGTAGCAAATCGCAGGTTTAATTTAAGTACAGCCATAGTCCAGAAACAGCAAGGAGGAAGTACTATAATCAGTTGTAGAAGAAAAAATTAATACGAACACAGTAAGTCAAATCCAGCAGCTAGAGATGATCCATTTCCTTTGGGTGCCATAAGGAACAAAGAAAATAAAAGTCTATTCTTTTCCTTCACTAATTCCCTTCAATATTTACAAGGAACAATTTCCACTAAGCATATATTTCATCAGCACTATTGAGTAAAATCCATCATTCTAATAAGTTAACAGTACATAAATAATGATTATACTTGTCTTATGGAGCAAAAAATACGTAGGCATACAATTCATTTGACATAGAAAGTCATTTCCGAGGTCAAATTCTACAAAAAAGAAGGAAAGAAGGTCACCCTCCGCAGAGATTACAAATTTAGTGATGTGCTCTACAGCTTATTAAGTTTATATTTAGACTCCCAGCCCCTTCACAAGAGCTCAAATCCACAAAGTCAATTTTATACCACACTTTCAGTAGCTGAGTGCTCTCAAGCAGCCACCATAACGACAAAGGAATAGATTAATGACAGTAAACAGAACAGTACATTTTGCACACAAAAGCTGCTGCGAGGCCACAGCAATTTGCAAGAATCTCACCTGTTAATGCTAGAGAGAATCAGTAAAGAAACAAAATGCACTTAAGTAAAGTGCAGTACTTACCAGTAAGATATCTGTCCAAAGGCATCACAGGTGCAACATGAGGCGTAGCTTGTGTAATGAGGAGGTTTATAAGTTCTGGCTTAAAATTCCTCAGGGTAAGCAGTGCTCTTGCAACAAGACCACCCATAGAATGGCCTACTATGGCCACACTGGTTGGTGCAAATTCCTGACCCTTAAGCAAAGACCAAAGGGTAATCAGCATACGAGGAATCAATGTGACATTAAACTAAGTCTCCTTTGGTTAACAGTCGTCCATTTTTCTCCTCAAATTCACTTGCATCCCCTCAAGGCTAATACTAATTAGAACGAACGCAGGCTAGCAGAAAATTCTTCTAGAGAAAACCAGATGGAAGGTGATGCTATGTTACTACTTCAGTAAGTTAGGGAAAATTTAATGCTCCGATACAAAAAGGCACATATTTCACACAGAAGAATTTATTTTGAAACAGCATAAAATCTAACCCGGGCTTTGGGATTACTGCAAGCAAATTACTTTTTTTACTAGTTTACAATTTACAAATTTACTAGGATTACTACAAACCTATTAAAAAAGAGCACTTCTCCTTTGTGTTATTAGCATGTTCGATACATCATAAACTCTCCCTCCCTTACTCATCATTCTTCTGTTTCCTATCGGAAGAGGCAGATCAGAATTCCATTCCAAAATAGAAGTAAATTGCTTAGAATATATTACTACTTACCCTGTACAACTTAAGAATTACTTTTAGGCATTCATGCACAAATTTGGTCTGTCGTTGAAGAGTACCACCATACAACGCAACCAACTCCTCATTAAAGTTGACACTGAAGAAATTGAAATGATACTTGAAGTCGAGATCTTCTGCTTTTCTAAGAGCGATGGAGCCAAGAGAACGCACTAGGAAAAGAAATCGCATCAATTAAGCAGTGACCATTAGAGCATCCTTACATCATAATTAGCATTTAGACACATAAATACGTGATGTATTAACAAATGCTATCTTAAATCCATAAATAAACTCAAGCCTTATATAAAAAGAGGATGAAAAACACATTCAAAAGCAAACGTTTTTCTAAATGCAATCCTATCTGTTTCACAAAAACCGATTTGAATACATAAATAATTAGAACAAAGGATCAGCTGGCCAATGACAGGGCCAAATACCAAAATGGAAAATGCAAATCTTATTTTCTGTTTTTGTAAGAGATCTTCTGATACAAAGAAGTATTAGTAAATACATTATAATAAAAGCTTACAAAAGAGGGTGGAAAAGAATATATCTGATGAGATGGCAAAGAAGGTTGCAGGGAACTACCAAGAACTGCCGCTCACAGCAGCTGACTACATGGACACAATGTCTAAATCAGATATGAGATCAATGACCACCCTTCTCTTAAGGACTTCGCTTGCAGCTTATCACTGAGAGGGTGAGACTGCAAAATGCAGAAAGTATTCTGCTCTGCAGACAATGCTATTGCTAGGGTTCTCTAAAACTTCGCGAAGACCATCAACTTTTAGAACAACGTTTCCAAGAGGAGGGGAAAATGAAAACACAAAGAACACTTTTCGCACCTGAAATCTTGAGGGAGAAAATGTCCTGTTTACAAGGCCTTGCTTCTGACCTGTCATCCACCTGGGCTGCTGCTTAATATAGCCTTCACAGTGCACAACTCTCACTGTGTTCCACATCTGTGACAGGTTCCTAACTAGAACTCAGGATCTCTAATCTCCCAGTTTCAGGTTCATTCCCAATATTTCAACCAGTCTACCAGACAACTTCTACTCGAAATTTGAATTTTGGAAATTTTAAAAGCTTAATTTTAGTGCCCGTGAAAGATAGTGAAATCACATCTTTCAGAAGTGCCTGGAGCATACCAAAGGAGAAGCCCAGCAGAGCTTCTGCTTTCATTTCTCAGCAAACACGAGCGCAGTTTCAAAAAGCATGGGAATAGAGCTAGCAGCAACTCTGCTCTGCAGCTAGGCACCAGGCTTAAAAGGTATTGTCCCATAATAAATTCTAAATCAAATACGAATTTTCATGATAAATCCTCTTAAAGCACAAAAAGAAAAAGAAACAAACAAACAAAAAAAACCCCGCAACAGTAATCTACTCTGAGCCACTGATGAAGGCAGAACAGAATTATTTTAACAAAGACGTTGGAAAATGAGCACAGCTTACTGCCAGTCTCCCTAAATCAATTTCTCAAAACAAAGAATAACTATTTAGAGGCCGTGCTGTAAAGCAGCACGTTATCTGTGGCATGTAACAGTACTGCAACTCACCAAACCCGTTCTTCGTACCTCACCTACACTGCAGGTGCCCATCCCATTTCCCGTTCTGTCACGTTCTTTGAGACAGTGTTACCTCAGACTGGCTTTGCAATACATTATGTACCATCACAGATTTCCATACGGTACCTCCCATCATCATGACACTCATAACCCCCTCTGGATACTATTTTCTCTACAAGTCTGTAAGCGCTTACAGAAAGTAAAACACTTGGCTTGAAACTGACCGTGGACTAATAAGGATTTTCCATGCCATAAGCCGATTGATCATTACAGCCCCTGTTGATGCTATTTCAAATAGAAAACCTCCTGTCTTCACCTAATGCATAACTATGGGAACTCTGCAGATGGGCTGTAAATTAGCCAGAGGCTTACCTTGTTTGTAACTGCCAGCATTTCCAGGAAGAAAAAGAATTGGAATGCCTGTCAATATCAGATTTTTGTTTTCTTCAGCATAATTCCCTTCTCCATAGAGATAGAGCTCATACGCTGGATATCGTCTGGCTGTTTTCTTTGGTAGTTTTATTTTCTGTTAAAAAGAAAAACGCAGCACAGAATCAAAATGCCATCTTCTAGGACACATGAACGCAATACAAAGGAGGCGGCCTGCACCCCGCAACAAGGAGAAGGGGCTCCAGCCTTACTGAGAGGCGCTGCTGAGAGGTAGCTGATGCAGATGGGATTATCAGCAAGCTCTCGTTATAATCTATCCTGCACGGAAACACAACCAGCTGTCGGTGTGAACACAAAGACCCTGTGGCCCAGAAGTTCACCAGGGCACAGAAAACTAAGTAACATTTGTGTCTGAATGCAGATTAAAGGAACCAAACTCTGGTGCCCGGCTCCTTGGAACGCTTACCGACTTCAACGGGCTTTAACAAACCGCAAAAGACTGCAATTACCCCTCGGCAGCTGCACGCTCCCCAAGCAAACCCTGCCTTGTGCCCCCGGTGAAAAAAGTGTAACATAAATAGGTCTCCCAGGACAAGAGATTTGAGAGCAGGAACTGGGACGCCTGCATGATCCAAATTACTTATTCCTAACGCCTTGGGATGATTCTGGAGTCATTGCCAACATCACACAACTCAGATCAACACTGCGCTACTTGATGCAGCACCAAGGCTGAGTCTCTGGAGTGTGACTATTGAAGTGCCTGTCCAACGACAGCCATTTCTGCGAGGGTAAACCACAAAGGCAGCACGAACTGACTCCAGTGATTTTTATGGAGACATCATCTGTAACGTGAACTTAAACAACAGTGCTGACCATGTGAACACGGCTGAGCAGAAAAAAAGAAGCCAATACCAACCCAAGGAGCGCGAATGCATTACTTATAGCTCTCACTTACTTATGATGCCATCCACAACACATCAGAGACAAATATATTTTAAAATATGTTAAGGCGCAATTTTTATCTTCAGGAAAGATTTTTGTTTCACACAGCAAGGAAAAAATTAAACTCAGTTTTGCATCAGAAAATGTCTCTAAGGTGTCTGTTGAGTGCTTTGCCTACATAGAAGCAGCTCTGCCTCAGTTTTCTCTCAGCTGTGCCTACGGGGAAGCTGTGCCTACGGGGAAGCTGTGCTTCCCACCCCCTTGTGTCACTCCTCCCTTCCCCTTTTATGCCCTGCCTGCTCCTCCTTAACTGAGGACCACTTCCTTTCTCCCTCAGCTTTCAAACTGTTTGCCACACCGGCTATCAGCAACCTCCCCTCACGGTCTTCGATACAGATTAGATAGAAGATGGAGATACATCTCAAATTTTATGTCATGTGTGTATATGGATAAATATATCACATTCTAAATGTGCACAAATAGTCACAAAACCTTCGCTCTGAACAAAAAGCACTGGGCTCCATGCAGGGCTGACGTTTGCAAATTGCCCATACAATCTTCTTTTTCAAAGGCATTCAGGTTTCTGTGGGGAAAAAAAAAGCCCAGGCCCATCCCTACGTAAAGTGAAACAAGTCTTTATTAGTAAGCGAAGTAACCTTCCCAATTGGCTGAACAATCTGTCCATCTGCTCCTCCACGGCACCATTCTGGTTTGTCGTCTTCTCAAAAGCTTTCAGATAGCATAGAAGCCAAACAAGCTGCCTCCTTTGGGTCAACGTCCCAAGCAAAAGCCTACACAAACCATAAGAACAGTACAACCGCAGTATTGGTTCTTCTGCAAATTGAGGAGCCCCATTATTACAACAGTATGGTGACAGAGCCCCAGCGTGCAGCAGGCAGCCCTGTTCCATATGGGGGTTTTAGGTCTTGAATTCCCAGGACCTCAATTACATAATGTGCCGTAATGAGTTACAGTAATCTGTTACAATGTCAGTGTAGGCTTCCTTTTTCACCTTACTTCCATGGAAATAAGGTGTATGAAAAAAGCCCTCCGTACCGACTTCAAAATCTCTCACTGAGGTGAGCCCAGCAGGACAAGCATTGGTTAAATTCAAATGTTGTGGCTTACAACCCCAGGGGAAAATAAAATAAAATAAAATAAAAAGGTTAAGAAGAAAAAAAAAATCCCTGCCAATATTCTTCTACTTGGTATCAGCTCAATACTGAGCTATTAGACAGAAAAAAAATGGATTCCAGAAAATCAAACCTACTGCGCTTCAGTGTTCAAGGAACTGGCTGTTGTGGAATGCCGCACCCAGACCAGAAACAACAGGCACCTCTACCTGATAGTCCTGCCCAGTAATGTCACACCAATGCCAGCACTGCAAACTCCACAGGTTAAAAATCAAAACAAACAACCCCTCCAAGAATAAACAAGTAGCCGAAAGGTACGATGACTTCACTAACCCAAACAAGTTGATACTCTCCTCTGGAAGCACTGCTTTCCACACAGTCGGAGCGTTTACTCTGGGACCAGTTGCTGTGAGAGGCAGCAGTGCAGTCAGATGTGATGTGCATGGCGCCACATGGAGCTGCTGCCACTTCCCTGTCCCTGTGCTCATCCCAGGCCCCGCACCTCTCACAGCACAGAACCTATGTCATGGAGAATACAAGCGCTGACACGGCAAGTAAACACAAAAGGTACGTGCCAGCAGGTGGTAATTTCAGGCTACCCAGATAACAGCAACCAGATTTTGTGGCTAGCAGGGCCACGGAGGTGACTGTCCCCCTCTATTCTGCCCTTGTGAGGCCCCATCAGGAGTACCATGTTCAGGCCTAGGGCCTCCCAGAGCAGGAAGGATACCAAGCTGTTGGAGCAGGCCGAGAGGAAGGCCACAAGGATGATCACCTCTCCCCTAAGGACAGACTGAGGGAGTTGGGCTCGTACAGCCTGCAGAAAAGGAGGCTCTAGGCAGACCTCCAGTACTTAAAGGAAGCTTATACGCAGCAGAAAAATCAATTTTTAACACAGGTAGGTAATGATAGAGCAAGCAGGAAGAGTTTTAAGCTAAGAAAAGGAAGATATAGATTAGATGCGAGGGGGAATTTCTTCCACTCAGAGAGTGGTGAGGCGCTGGCACAGAGTTATAGATGCCCCATCCTGGAGGCATTCAGGGCCATGCTGGATGGGGCCCTCGGCAGCCCACAGCAGGGGGATGGAACTAGGTGATCGCTGAGGTCCCTTTTTTTTGCCAGTAACTTTCATTTGGTGGCTTCAGACTGAACCTGAAGTCGAGTCTGGCTACTAAGAGACCTGAAAATTCACTGCAAGACGTTTAAGTGTTTGTACTTGCTTTGTCAGCACGGTAGAGCAAAATTGTTTGAGCAGCTCCCTTCTGGACGCCACCATGGACATGACCTGACCACACCAAGGTTACCACACACACCTCAACCGATCCAAAACGAACGCACCGCTTCAGTACAGCAGATTTTCAAGGAAGTCTTTACAAAGGTTCCCCAAAGGCTTTGTCAGCAAAGCCCCCATCAGGCGCACAGCCCTCCCAGCTGCCGGCAGCGCCCACCTGAGCGCCTCTGCTCAGAGGCTGAGCCTCCCCCGCCCTTCGCACAGAGCCGCCCGGCACCCCGCAGATCACGGGAAGAACTGAGAGACGGGAACGAGCCTCGGCCTGCGGGCACCGACAGCCCCGTGCCGCAGGCGCACCTGGCCGACCCCTTCCTTCCCCTCACACAGGCAGGGTGCACCTCTGACTGGTCTCACCGCGGCCACAAATAAGACACCTATAACTACCAAATCGAGGAAAAAGTAGAAGTCTCTAGTCGTCTTTCGCACAGGTGACAACACTAAACGTAACCCTACAGGTAGCTCGCTTTTTTCTTGCGGCTCGGTACGCACGTTAGGACACACCGCCCCACAACTCGCCCAGACGGCAGCCCCCTTCCCGACAGCGGCAAACCGGACACACGCGAGCTCGGAGCCGCCAGCAGCCGTCCCTCAGGCGGCCCACCTCTGCAGCTGCTTTCGACCGCACGACGGGGCCGAGGTGAGCCGTCCCCGGCGCGCCCCAGCGGAGCGGCGAGGCCCCGACAGCCGCGGGGCGGCGCGATGCCGCCTCACCCGCCCGGCAGCCGCCACCTGTTACGCCGCCGCCTCCCTCCCCCCGCAGACCCCGCTCACCAGGTACTCGGGGTACTCGTACATGTAGGTCATGCTGCACCGGTTCTCCTCGTAAACGAACAGCACGTCCCGCACCCCCAGCAGCACCAGCGCCGCCAGAGCCCCGTACAGCACCGCCGCCACGGCGGGCAGCCGGCGGCCGGCCCACCCCATGGCGTCCCGCCGCGCTGAGGTGCGGAGCGGCGCGGAGGCCGCCTCCCCCCGCGGGCCGTCCGCACGCAGACACGGCGGGGCGGGGCCGGCACCGCCCGGGAGGCGGAGCGGGCGGCCGCCATCTTAGGAAGGGCGGGCGGTGGGCCGGCGCTTCCCCACAGGTCCGCCCGCCACGTCACGGGCGTGGCAGTCACGGCGGGGAGTTGTGGAGCCGCCGACTGGCTCCCACAGGCGGCGGCTGCAGAGGCGGGGTGGCCGCGCGTGCCGTGACGGGCAGCTCAGGACGCGTTGCCGCCACCCTCCGCTCGGCGCCGCCTGTGGGAGAGCCCCACCGTCCCGACACGGCAGGAGCGGGGCCGCTTCCCGTTGTTTAAACGAAGCGCTTGTTACTAACTTACCGTGCGCGGACACCTCAGCAGCCGCCGGGCTCAATCCCCGCGGGCCGGCCGGCTCCCGCCGCGCGCACGCCGAGCTGTCGGTCGGCACGCCGCCCCGACACAACGCGCTGAAGCAGCCGCGGCGCGCGCCGTGCGGGAGCCGCGTGCAGCAGCGCCCTCGGAGCACCGCCCGAGCGCTGAATACTGAGGCGTTTTCCGCCCCTTTGAATAAGTTAAAAAAAATGCACTCCGTTTTTCCAACAGTCTTTGTACCATTTTTATTTGTAAAAATAACCGTCTGAATGCATATCAAGAGTAGTTTACAGGTGGGGTTTCTCGTTACATGAATACAGCATTCAGTAGTTGAAAGAAGTTAACAAACTGTGCTTGAGAAGGGGCGGGCCGAGGCGCTAAATCCTGCCTCGGGGGACGCGGGACACTGAGCCAAGGGCTGCCATTTACAAAAGAAAACAACACCGACAAAACCCCACCGAAACGATGCAACGACATTTCATATCGTTTATTACAAACGTTATGCAAAATATAACACTGGCACCAGATTCGTATCACCGTGGGCTGTAAAGATATATTGCACATGCTAAAGCAGAAAATTATGAGACAAAACCTACAAAACGTGAGATATTGGCTTTAATATGTAATCACTGCATACAAACGCATAAAGTCACGTTTACGCACACTCGGATTGTCACTAGTTTCAAACGCCCTTTTCCTATAACACTGACCTAAGGTTTACTTTGTGTAATAAGAAAGCCTTTTGAGCGCTGCAAAAATCAAGACGTTATTCCTATAGAAATGTAGCATGTGGGTTTCCATTTCAATGCAGGTAGAACGTACGAAAAGAAGAAAACGCTTTGTACGTTCCGAGAAGGTTTGAAATGAAAACTCACTGGTGATATATTGCTTCCGTAACACTCAAACGGAAAGAAAAAAGACGACTCCCACAAAACATTTCCATCATACGCAAATATAAAAAGGCACTCTAAATATTTCTTACAGGACTAAGAATAAAAATCACCGTCGTTATTTTTTTTGAAATCATCCTCAAGATACACAATCGAGTTTCTCAACAGTACAATGGATAAACGGTTCATTTCATGTGTTTGTTCTCCTTTACTAATCTGGCAGCGGTTGACTGCGTAGAAGTACCAAACACATCGCGGTGCCCTTTTAGTAGCGATGAACAGAAATCCCCTGAGCTATTTCACAGCAATTCAGGCAGGCCGGAGGTTGTAACTCAGTCTCTGTGAGGGAGACACGGACCCAATCCCGCCACGGATTCCACCCGCAACTGTGGTTAAAACACAGGATGGGACCATCCTGCTGATAAAGCTGGGCAGGCTGCTGCCCCTCCCAAACACTCGCTGTTTGGTGCAGATACAGCAGTCGTCCACGTACTGCAAATTGCAGGATCCGGGGTTAAGTGCAACAATTACGTGTGATTAACTCTACTCTTGTACAATGTCCACAGAAAGGCAAGGTAATTATTTACAAGAGTAAAATTATTCCCATGCTCAAATACCTGCCCTAAATGACTAATTCACTTCTGCAAGCGATAAATTAGATTACAGCTCAACGTACTGGCATACATGAAAAGGGATTCTGGCAACTCAGGTGAGATGTGGGACAGGCCAATGCTGCATACATCCGAGGGCCTTGCTCCTGTCGCTTCTCCTAAGAACACCACGCTCAGAACACCACTTTCCCAGCGCCCTTGAGATGCTAACGCATCACACTTTTCCACGACTTCTGGAATACTGCGTGCTTACGTCATCACTGGGTGACAGAAATGATGTCTCAATTAAGTTTGGATTTGATTCCTAGAAGGTTCAAATTAATCGAGTAATCACCAATGCTTCTGTAACATTGCGTCCATCGTATTGCACATATATTGCACTACCTGTTACCAGCGTTAGGAGGTACTGCAGAATACACAGAAATATTTTCAGTAACTGTATGGTAGCAAGGAAAAATACTGTTGTGTTTTTTTTCTTCTTTAATGCCTACCTGAAATAACACAACATCCTCCTTGGAAAGAGGACCGGTTTTCTCCTAATGAAATGATTTCATAGAGGATAACGTATACTCTGCATTTCGGGGTTAGACTACAATTAATCTCTGCTTTGAGATGAAAATGCTGCCTGGCAGGCAGGTGGCAGCCATTTCCCATTTGTTTGTTCATTTTAAACGCCATCCTTCCACAGAAACCAAAGCAGTAAAATGTGGGATTTCCATTCATTTCTAAGCGGACACCACTGAAAACTAACAACCGGTCTCCGATTTTCAGTGCTTGAAGTGAGGTGGGTTATTGCTATTCTGCAGCTTTTACAAGCTAAAACTTTGAATCCAGTCAATCATTAGAATGTTTTTCTGTGCTATTTCTGAGGAGAAAACCGCAGTTTCAGGCGCTCTGTCATTCTACCGCAGAAAAGGCAGGGTTAAGGGAAAACATCGTCTGTCCTCATAGAGCTGCCCCTCAGGATTTTTTGTTGCAGTTTTTGGAAATGAATTATTGTTCAAGAAAACGATGCTTAATTTTAGCAAGGCAAAATAAACAATATATAATTTTTCTAACTGAGGAACTGGAGTCTGCTGACAGCTTTTAAACAGTTCAGTGGAACACGGCGAAAAACTGCAACTGAACTAGAAATCCCTGCTGTTCATTTACCCTGCCAGAAGCGTACACTGAAGCCGCAGCTCTTCTCACCCTCCCTGCAAAGACTCAGGCCTGCAGACATTCTGAGCATGGATCGCTGGAACTTGAACCCCTTACTCTATGCTATATTACCCTTCTCCTCTTTCCCGTGGCTGTACAGTATTCTCTCACTTGTCTAGCAATGTTTTGGATCCCTTTCTTACGCTCTTAAATGATCGTGCATTTTACCAATATAGCCTGTGGACTTCATCTTCTTACTCTATACGATAAGATGGGTGCACTTCTCAAGTGCGCCAGTCCCTCCTTTCCACTCAGGCCATCACTCTTGCCTAGATTCACATTTCATTTTGCATTATGTCGAAAAATATGCACAAATACTATCGTAGAGAAAAAGCTATAGTTATCTTTCCTGGGCATTTGTTTCATTTCAAATAAATACAAACACATTTACATTAAAAGCATATGAACATTTTCCTTATCCTGGAAAAAAAAAACAACAAAAAAAACCCCCCAAAGAACAAACCTGTGGTCAACACATCGTTAGTTACAAATGTCATCTTGAAACCTGTGTCATAAATGTAAAATTCACTCATTACCTCAAAAGTTTATATTTTCGTGGTTTAGAAAAGCTACTTCATTACGTCACTCACATTTGAAGAAAAAATAAAAGCAATAAAGTCCTCCATTTGTTCACTGAAGCATTTTGGTCCTCTTGGTAGAGCTGGTTAGTTTGGATAGGCTTTTGTTTGTTTTGTTAATAAAGTCTCATTCTTCCTTTTGTACATCTGTTGCAGAAGAGGGTCGGGGTCCATTTGACCTAGAAACTTTGGCAGAAGGAGTAAACATATTCACAAAGCTGACACTGCTTTCAAAGCTGGTGACAAAAGGCTCTTAGCGTGCATCTCCAATCCCCTGCCTGGTACATTTATGTGTTTTCTCCTGTTTGGTGTTTCAACTTTTGGTGTTATCCTTTCATTGCTTTACCTTTGTTCTGTTAATCCAAGCAGTGGCAGAAGTATTTTAAAAATCAATACTGTCTACAGTAAAAACAAGTTACTTAAGCATAGGAAAGAAAAAGTCCCTTAAAGTTGGCAAGACATCATAAACCTTTACGGACACCTTTGTCTACAGCTGATTATTCATTTCTGTTCTGATACTAGGTTCCCGGTTAACAGCTCAGGCGACAGAAACTTCTAATGACCTTAAATCCTTAATTCTGTAGTGCAAATCAACTGTCCATGCTTGTGCTGAACTGGGGGCGGGGGGCAGGACCAAGTAAGTGATCTCCATTTCCCACACGCGGTTCCACCAACGTCCGTGGGGAATATGGTAAGACAAGTAGAATTTGGCCTTCAGAGTTGATATTTTACTCATCGCGTGATGTAACTAATAACTGTAAAAAAGTGCCTTCTGTACGTTTAAGTGCTTAATGCATGCAGAATGTAAAACATTTCTTTTCCTGTAAAAAAGTAATACAGGCAGTTTTAAGATTTACAACTTTACCTTTGGTTTGTGTGAAAAAAAAAATAATAATCTACTTATTAGAGCCCCCGGAACTAAGAAACAATTAGAGAAAAGGGATGATGCTATGAAGGCTACGTTGGAAACACATCTGTGCACTAATAGTACAGCTAAACCATGTAAGGACTTTTTACAAACAGTTCCCTG
The DNA here is from genome assembly GCA_030625065.1 of Alectoris magna. Lineage (NCBI taxonomy): Eukaryota > Metazoa > Chordata > Aves > Galliformes > Phasianidae > Alectoris > Alectoris magna. The sequence continues at coordinate 34,876,795 of CM060567.1, forward strand.
TTTAATTGTGCTGTCAAAAAGGAAAAATAAAAGGCATTTTCTTTCCCTCTCTCTTTTTTTTTTTTCTTTTCTTTTTTTAATACTTGAAGTTAGAGGTAGAGACTTTCCACAGGGGCACTTAGGGCCTAAAGCAGATATGAGGAAGCTGAAAAGCCACAGAACAGTAATGGGAATACGTTCCAGTAAATGCCCCCAACATGGTTATTTAAAGGCTTAATTCTCATCAACACTACAAATCTTTCAACACCTACTTGTCAAGAGTCGTAGTTAAGAATATCGCAGTGGGATTTAAGCTGTCTTAAAAGACAAAGGAAAAAAAAAAAAAAGCTGAAAGGAAATAATAATGAAATAAAAGTTTTCGGATACCAAAAAGTCAAAATGTTTCAGAATCAGAATCATTTTCATTGTACCCATCCTCTGTTCCTATGTTATTACTCAAAGACTTATTGTAAGAGTTAATGCTACCCATAGTGGAGCCATCGCAGAGATGTGTCCTGCCCAAATTGTCTTTTTTATAACAAGTGAAGTTGAAAGCCGTCATTGAACTGGAAGGAGAAAAAGGCATCATGGTAGCCAAAATGAGTGCCAGGCAGTCAGCCACGTCTTTGTTAGGAGCGCAAGCCAGGGCTGGCGTATGACCTGGGCACAAACGCAGACAAGGCAACGGTTAGTACTGAGGGTACTGAGAATGGCGCTGAGCAATCCTCATATACATCTCTAGACGACTTTGTAAGCAGGAGATGTATGTCCAGTTACATGCCAAGCAGCAGGGGTGTGTTACTGTTCTCAAATTAGACATGCTGGGAAGATACACACTTCACGGAGCATTTAAATCACTGCGACCACAAGCACTACTCTTTTAAATCACGCAGCAAACAGACTCCACGACAATATAAATAAAAGCACTTGCTAAACACGACTCTACAGCACAAACAATGTGGTGGATACAGAACACGGGGCGTACAGCAACAGAGGCAGAAACTGGCTTCAGTTTCTGTACAGATGAACGAGTCTCATTCTGAGAACAACGGCTTTCATCAAAACATGAAAGATATTAGCTTAATCGTATTTTCAAGTAATAAGCGAACAATTTTAAAGGCTGCTTGGTTGAGAACACTCAACTCAGAGAGCAATTGATTTAGGAATTAAAGTTAAGACAAACTAATTCGATCAGCACAGGTGGTACACGTACAGCAAGTAGGGCTATATGGATATTTTTCAAAATTTGCATTACGTTATAAGCATAATGACTGCATTCGGGATGCGCGGCCTATGTTTTAAATGTGAAGTTAATATAATATAGATGTCAGTAACTCGAAGAACTGGGGAGCTATCAAGTTTGTCTTCACTTCAGTTTAACTTCGCTCCTGTTCAAGTGCTTCCCCAAAGCAGCTCTTCACGTGCACAAATCCTTGAAATGGATTTGCTGATTATGCCTTCTATCTATCAGTTTTACAGGTTGCTATGCAGTACTCCGGAACTTTCCAACAACTCGCCTATTCTAAGTGCAAAGAAATGATTTTGCAGATTGCTACATCTTAATCTAAAGCAGTGACTTCACTGATATCCTACTGCCTCAAGTAAGCTGAAAACATCTGCAGTAGCTGAGTTTCAGAACAGTTTTGCAGCAAACTACCCACACTTGGGCATCAATAGCAGTGAAAAAATAAATGGAACTCCCTCTTCTACTGCGTTCCAAGTGTAAGTATTCTTTAGAACTGTACTTCTACTAAGACTGTACTTAAATTTCTCTCTTCTAAACTGTGTAAGCAGTAACTCCTAAAAAAACTAAACGCGTATCAAATTTAAACTGAATTTTCACTCATTACATGCAAATTGGCTTGATCAGCATGTATGATTTTAACGACAAAAAACTGTGGTCAGAAGCTAGTCTGGTTCACTTTCCTGCCCCCTTTCTCTACATGAGGTTAGGGCCAGATGACTTCAGCAGGACTCCTTCATGCAAGTTCACCTGGTAGCATTTGGTTAACAATGAATACTCGCCACTCTGCCCTTTTCATCCATAGATCTCAAATGTCTTGCATTAATGACTAAGTAGTGTTATTCTGCTTTACAGATGCAGCAAGGTGGAAGTACTGAATTGTTACATTAATGCCAAGAAGTCCATATTTTAAGAGAAAGCAGCTTATTTCAGGAAGACATTTTGGAAAAAAGTATAGAACACAACCATCTATAGACTCTATAATGTTTAAGGAAGGACTTCATTGATATCTGAGATAAAATTATCAGATTTATTAACTAACCATTTATTTTAGGAGGCAACAGTAATTTACTTGCATCTTGGGTTAGGTCAGACAGTTGAAAATCACAAGTCTTGCTCTCAGAATGAACCAGGATACAATCAAACAAATGTCGATGGTTTTCTTCCTACCCATTAAAACATGCGCTGATTGAATGCATAATCCTTAATTCTTCTGCAAGGAGTCAGAATTATCCGGCGCCACTTGCATGTTTAGGAAATTCAAGTTACCACTGCACTCAAGCATTAAAAAAGACTAGCTGTTGACAGTACATGCAAAATGAACAGTAAAAGGGACCACTGTGATGTTGAGAATATATTTCTAGATTTAAAACAAAGAAGAAGTGTCCTTTTAAATACAGATACTCACACAGCTCACTGTCTGTTCTTGGAAGAATATAAGCATCAATGCTGTCTACCAGCATTTAAGTCTATTGGCTCAGTCTGTGGTAAAATTACACGTTAGGTACCTACTGAAGATTATCTGGGTGTATCATTTACTTACCATTTTCATCTACTGCTAGGACACACGCCCCTTTTGCTAGTAACTCCTCAACCACCATCTTTAAGCCGTTACGTGCAGCAATATGGAGAGGTCTACAGAATAAAACAATAAAATTAATGTTTAGTTTAAAATAATTATTCTAAGAAAAGCTAAGTTGCTCCTGTTTGGGAGCAGCGAATAGGAGAGGAAGAACAATTGCAAATTGACGGGTGGGAGGGAGGGGAAACGAGCTAAGTAGGAATGGATTCATCTGCTAGCACTAAATCAACCGTGCTGAGCTTGTGGTTAAATCTTCTGCTGTGGGATTCCTCCGTTCCACTCAAATACTTGCAGCTGGAGTAAGGACACGGATGGTTACAGCTCTGCTGGTAATGTGCAGTACGGAAGGCAGTTGAACATAAAATATTACCTCAAATAATTTGAAAAATTGCATGTACCACCTTAGACTGATTAGATTTAAAGTGAATCTTGAAAAAGGTAGAAAATCCTTTGTATGCTTACACAGTCACATTATGAAAAGACACTTTGATACGGTGTTCAAATAAGCGACCTCTTATTTTCCACCAGATCACGTATACAATGAGCATTAAAGAAGTCAAAAGTGAGAATGTAATATAAACCCAGTGTTTTCAAGAGCAAGCACTTAAAAAAAAAGTAAGAAATCTAACTTTGTGGTTATCTGGAAAAAAATCCAAGACATGAAATTGAGAAGCTAAATCAGAATCTTCTGGGAAGTCAACTGAACTTGAGAGGATCGGGAAATACTCACGTCTGCAATGAATTATTTTTTGCATTAATAAGGCTCTGTTCTTGTATCTTGTCAAGTATTAACAAGGCACATTTTTCATGACCCTGTAGTTGAAAACAAATGACTGTGTCAATTTAATGAGAAGCTTAAAATGGAAGCAAAATAAACGTTATATACAAATGTAAAATGTAAAAAGTTAATTTAAAAGTCAGAACATGTTACTCAGTTTCTAACCATCTGTTATAGATGAACTGTAAAAGCCCTAAAACACCATTTACAAACTGCCATTACTTGAATGCTTTAGCCTATTTACAAACGTAGGCATTCGCCTATCTTTCAACCCTCCACTCATGTATGAACTCACCTTCTCAGCTTTCAGGAAAACTTCAATTTCCCTCGAGAAATTATTCAACTGATTACTACAACTACACAACAACAGAGAAAGTGAGGGTTTAATCTCAAAAACTAACACTGTGCTTCCTAGGTCTTTTAAATGCCTTTCTGTGTTATTACCAAATTACTACAAAAGCCCTTCAGCATCAGAGCTCTGTGATGATGAAACAGGCAATAACACAGACCAGAGCCTTATTCCTGATAACTGTTTCAGCGTATCAGTTCTACTGCCCTGGCAGGTGAACAGCTGCCTGACGGACCTTGAAAATTCAATGAAGCTCTACAGAAACTGGAGTGGCACTATCTGGAATCCCATCTCTGAACATGAGCAGAAGAAAAGTCCTGGAAGAAGGAATGCCATGGACGCTTTTATTGTTTGCCAAGACAGGCAACAGCAGTAGCAACTGGAATCAAGGGGGGAAAAAAGGAGGGCGAGAAGACACCACCACCAATCTTATCAGTGCCTCTACTTTCACTGTTCAAGATAACATTTTGGGCCCCTTCCACAGAATTTGGAGAATAAGAATTAATATATATCCTGTTTTTTCCACTGACCCTATGTTAAGCTATTTTACAGAAATACTATATGGTAAAAACATCAAAGGATTTTCAATGATTTCTCTTAGTGTCACTTGCTTATGCTTCAGCTGCCTTACAAGGCACTCATCCTTCTCCATTTACTAGGTCTTGAAACAGACTTGGAAAGAAGCTCAATACAGTGTTCTCACCACAAGTCTGACCATCACGTTTCTATTGCAGAATTTTTTCTTTAGGAGGCACGCCCACACAAGAGACTGAAGATTACAGAAGCACACAGTGGTCTTCAACTTACTTTACTGCTAGCCAAGTGCAAAGATGTATTCAAGTCCTTATCTCTTAATGTCAGGTCAGCCTTGGCAATGTTCACCAAAAAGTCTGAAATTTAGAGCAGAAATCAATGAACAAATGCAATGGGCAAAGAAACATATGAAAACAGAGGGAAAAAAATTACTATTATACGTGTGTGCTTATGTGCTAAGCCTTGATGCGGTGTAAGCTTTATGAGCATGAAGTGAAAATAACGGTAGACATCAGAATAATCTTGTGCAGTTAATCTGCAAGCAAAGGCAGATCTCATACATAAATGAAGATGAATCTATGCTTGACAGTTTGAGACAAGATGAACTTCCCCATTTGCAGATCAGCAAGTTCTGCCTGAGTCACCTCCTGAGAACAATTGTGGATCTTGCTCTGAGAGGATTAAGTGGATATAAAGAATTTAGGGTGCAGCCTGTGCTGTCAAAGCTAGAGAAAAGAAAGTTCTGTTAAGTCAGTACAACTGCAATCCCTGTCTGCATCAGGTATTCTAGCCTGGAACAAACAAGATTCCCTATAACATAAGAGAAAAAGAGATATACATCTTTTACACACATGTAAAATGCGTGTAAAACATCTTACATCTTCTTCACACATGTAGTTTTCCCACCCGTTAAAGTCACGGAAGTAGTCTGGAGAAAAGAATCACTACTCCCTTCATGCTCTGAGTGCCTCACAGTGCACTCTTTGGAGGAAATAAAACTTAGGTTTGTTACTGCAAAGCTTCGCAAACACGGCTGAGAAACATAACTGAGAAGAAATATTCTTCTAAACTGTGTAAAAGTAGAGTTTCTGCGTAGGGCTGTAAGAAGCTTTCTCTTCCTTAGTTTCCCCAGGAGAAAATGATCATCTGCTTGGAATCAGTAACCACAGTCGCGCTCACCCTGAAGATGAGCTGGGGCAGGGAGGTACGTACCGACAGCACCAACGTGACCGTTCTGAGCTGCCATCATGAGAGCTGTTTTCCCTGCATGATCCACAGCATTCACTTGAGCGCTGTGACTCAGGAGGAGCTGGAGGCACTCCACGTGATCCGCGAAGGCTGCTGCGTGAAGGGGCGTCCTGCGGAGCAAAGTCACATAGCCACAGCTGTTACTGACGAATTACAATATTCCTGTTTGTTTGCCTGAAAGTGCAAGGCATTCTGAATCTTACTAAACATTTTCATCAGAGGAAAACTATAGCAGCAACATCCAAAACAAGTTAGACTATATTTACAGTGTCTGTCCCAGCGATTTTATGTAAGTATATACGTATGGTGAGATTATCAATTTGCCTAAAGATTTGACTGAATGTGGATTTCTTGCTGTATGAATTATTTTATTTTCAGTTACATGCCCTGAGAACATTAGCATAACAACTTTTAATGAAATATTTCTCTATTTGTACACAGCATCGCCTCATTTAGCAAATAATATAAATATGTTTAAATATTTAACAGGAAAAAAAAATAGGTTCAGGGAAACATCCTAGACCTGCACCCATTTTAAAGAAACAAAACACTATTTTCTTAATAGCAAAATTGAATGCTTTGTAGCTTGCTTGCTTTAAGTCGGCCGTCACTTAACTTTGCTGCAGTGTAAGCTGCTGCCTGAAGGAGTCGGCATTATAAGTCTTAGCTCAACCGCAAGGGTTATTTCCAGAAATTCAGAAAAGAATTATGAAAAAGAAGAGATAAACTCATGATGATGAAAAACACTTTGTTGAAGAAGGTATTACCTTCCTTTGTCATCTTTGCAATTGACAATGCTGGCATCGATGGCTCCGATGAGCATTGATGCACAGTTTTCATGATCGTTGATTCTGCCGAAGACACATTTTCAAGAAGATAAAAAGTCTACATATTTACCACTATCCAATATTCATTTACTTCATTTTCCATTAATAGTTCTTAGTGATTATTCATAATTTATCCCAACACACCTTTGCCTTAACACTTTCAGTCACAATTCTGACCATTCATCATCACTTCACTTAACCCAACTGCATCTATTGCTATGGATTTCCACGTGTAAAGCAAAGCTGATCATTCAATTCCCTATGCACCAGATGAACTGAAACTGCAGTACGAAGCTAGGATTACAACCTTAAAACCTTTAAATCCTTGAGTCTAAACAACAAGCACAGCTGAACTGAGAAAGCACTCGGTCATATATACCTACATATAGAGAGATTGACTCTAATGTTTAAGGTCTCGAAATACACAGCTCTTCCAAAACACGCTTACAATATTTTCCTTGGATGTACTCAATACCCTCCTGGTTATTTGTCTTATTTCATAGGAATTTGTTTTATTTCATGATGAAAATGAACAGTGTATGGTAACATAATGACATACAATATATGTCTCATCTGGCTAAAAGACACACTTGTGTCATCTCAGCAGCAGTTCTTTCCTTTTAAATGTACGTGCATCTTTAAGTTGCATGTGTTTTGAGGTGGGCTGGAGAATTAGTTATTATGAATTACATACTAGTTTAAAGGAAGAAAGATTTTTTTTCTAAAAAAATTATTTTAAGTAGAATAAAAACGGTGCTTTATAACTATTTTTATTTCTCTAATACATTGTTTCTGTTTAATTATGTATGACACCTGGAAACTACCAACATTTCCTTACTATCTTGCAACAGCGTGGACTGTAGAAGAGAAGTTTACACAACAGTAACTCCCATCATTACTTCTGGAATATATTAATTCTTCTAATAGTAGGAGGAGTTCATAATTCTGTCATTCTAATAGCCCAGGTCATGGCCTAAGAATGGAAGAGCTATGAAATTCCACTCAGTGCCAAAAAAATGCATAGGCCTGCAGCGATAAGAAAGATAAGAAAAGAAACTGGAAAAGGAGTAGAAATACGGCTATTTAATGACACATCAGCATTTCATCAAATAGCTCAGAAGTTCAGAAGAAGCTCAGAAGAACTTACGCCAAATACTCTTCATCGCGCAACTTCTTTTTCTCAGCAGAAGAATAAGCACCATTTTATGAACAATTTTTAAATAGTTTGCTCATGCAAATAATATAAAGACAGCTTTCTTCTTATATTACTACTTTTTCCAGGCATAACCCAAAGCAAAGCATCTGCATTTGTTCCAGATTTCTACTTACACAGCACAGTGCAACGGAGAGAAGCTATTACCATAGAATTTGCGGAAAAATTTCTGTTCCAATAGTACCTCTATGCAGTTTTCATGACCTACAGGAGACAGATATTTCAAGTGTTGCACAGAGCAGGGAATTAACTTAGTTCATACCAGGCACAGAAGGATTATAATTTATCACTTTAAGCACATTAAGGTTGAACGCATTGTGAACGTGAACTTTTATGTGACAGAATTATAAGTGACTGAGAACTTCTCTGTAAGTCACAAAGTCATTGGGAGGTATTGCTGGAAGTTTGTTGGCTCCCGAACCGAAGGGTAAACATAGCAAAAACAAACCACAGAGAGCAAGTAGGGGAGAAATAATCCAACCCTTCATTTCGGCCTTCTCAAATTGTCAGTCTGCTTTGCTATCTTGCTTCCCTAAAACAGAGGCCACGTTAGAACTTAGCAACACTCCACAGGGATAAACTTACCATTGTAACAAGCCCAGTGCAGTGGTGTATAACCTTGATTATCCTTCAAACTGCAGTCTTCCTCTGAAAGTGCAATCTGCAGTAATTCACTCAGCCAAGTGGCATGACCCCGAGCTGCTGCGAAGTGCAGAGGTGTCCTACCTCTAGCATCTTTACATAAAATAGATACTTCTTTCTCTAAAAGCATCTGAACGCATTCTTCATGCCCAGTCATAATCTGGCAACAAAGAAATGAGTAAAGAGGTTGAAATAAACGTAGACTTCTATCTAGGAAACATGGAATACGATTGATGACTGTAAGCATTGAAAAAACCTGCATGGGATTCAGGTGGCAGAGATGAAAGCTCCTTTTCTCCCATGGGTACCTATGATAACTACTACACTGAAATATATTTGGTACTGTCTTTCAAAGGCACTGATTAGTAATTTTCGGGAAGAGACTTCTCTAAGCGAGACTCAAAAGCAAGGAGGAGTTTAAGATTAAGGAAATATATGAGCAAGGAGGAGGCTACAAAACCTGAATCTGGCTACTCTAGACAGCATACAAATGTGCAAAAAGAACTGAAGGGAAGATAAAAAAAATTATCGGAAGTACGAAAAGATGCTTTAACAGATGAGCCTCTGTAACACATACAGTTTAGCTTGGCACCTCGGTCATGTTCACATATTGAAGTCAAAACAGAACAGCACTTTTACACCATAATGCTTATTACAAACCAGTGTTGGACTCTAAGCTGAACTGCTCACAGCAATTATTACAGAGTTCAGAATAAATATGATTGCTTGCATCAACTTCACATTGGGTAGCAAGATGGCTCCTAGAAAAGGTTAGATCTGCCTTGAACTTTACTCTTTCTGGATAAAAGCTTGGGGCTAACACAGTTACATTCTCCTACCCAAGAAAAAGGATAATAACTGCTGGGCAGTCATTTTAATACACTGTTGTCAAAATTCATAAAGTTCTCAGTTATAACAATAATGATCGCTATAGTAAATTGTCCATTCACTAATTTTCTCTGTTACCTAAGAGAAGATCCAGTCTTTAAGTAATTAAAGGGAACAGTCAAAAGCAGAGCAGATTTGTCCCAGTTTTTACCTCACTGACCGGTTTTGGTCATGTTTTCAATCATTAGCTAAATCTCCTACATTCAACATTCCTATGTTTATAAACGAATTGCAGTGACAATAAAACAAATACTTAGAATGTAGAAAAATGAAGTCACCCCTCGATGTAAAGCTGTGCATCCCAGGAGATCTGCTGCATCTACAGATGCTTCTTTTTCAAGTAATAAGGAAACAGCATCAATGTGTCCATATGCCACTGCAAGCATGAGTGGGGTTCTGGAAGGAAAAAGAAACAAAAAGTCAAAACAAAAATAGTCACATCTGTACAATGGCACACTACTTGCTACTGCTAACTTACTGTAAGACATAAGTCAGAAAGCCCTGCGTTTCTCTCCATTCCTACCCAGAAATCTATTCGTTTCACCATACTCATCTATACAACAAAGTGAAAACAGTTGCATAAAATTGTTCTTAAGATGTCTAATAGTCAGCTATTGTGACTGAAAAAGACAAACTCATCTGCGAGCGCAGTCTACAGAGCAACTTCATTCCAGACAATTTTTTTTCCTTTTAAAAACCTACAATTATCGCCATCTCCAGCAACACAAGTTTTACAATACCAAGTTGTGAGTGAATGCCTCTGCTAATTACCAAGATGACAACAACTCAAAATGTTTCTTCTGCAAATAATGAATGGTTGTTTAGAGGAAGGGACACGAAGGAATGACAGAAGCCAAAATTTTGATTTAGGCCAATAGATCTTTTTTTTTCCTTTTTTCTTTTTCTCTCTCTCTTTTTTTTTTTTTTTTTCCTGAAAGGGATCTATTTTCTTTCTATATTTAAATAAGACTAATACCATTTACAATAATATGTAGAGTCAGATATATTCCAGGTACCTTAAATAAGAAAAGCATTCAAGTTTTCACTTCTAAAACATACTCCATTATTCTCTCTATAGCTGTCATTTAAAGTACATAAAACTTTTGTGGGAACATCTCAGATATAGGATTCACCTCAAACAAACATTCTGTCTCACTCTGTCAGCATAATATACCTGTATACACATAATGTATGCTGAAACATCAACATTTTAGAAAATAAGATCCTACAGACATGTCAGGATCTTGTTAGTTTTTACTGAATCTGGCTCCAAGAATATATGAAAAGTTGTTTCAAGTACAAAATAGGGGCTATGATTAATGAATAATCCTTTCCACATGGCTTAGATCAACTGCACGCGTACTTTGTAATCTCTGCCAAATTCTACTCACAAGAAGTGAAGGAAATACAGTATTTCAAATAAATGCTATATTTTTTTTTTAAGAAAGAAATCTCAGATGTCATTTGAATTACAGAACTGAAACAAAACCACCACAGAAACTTACTGTCCTTTGGCATCTGTCACATCAGGGTTGTCCGCAACTTCTAGCAACAGCCGTAAGCAAGGTGTATGACCATTAATGACTATAAAGAAATGAGTGCGTATAATTAGAATAGGCTAAATTTCAGATACTTTCCCAACGAAATGCTTACAGATAAGGAATTTCTGTATATATATATATTTGAACGGAAAATATCCCCCGATGTAAGAAAAGAACATTCCCACAATTTATTTCTACCGATGAAATGATGAGCTCCTTTTTCCTCAGCAAGACAAGTACTACTTTCCATTCTTGCACAAATCCCAAATGAGTAAAAAACAGAAACTGTGATTCTCACTACTGAGAAGATTTCTACCAAAGCTGACAGCACTCCAAAATCCCTCACAGTGAGCAGGCAGACAAGGATTTCTGTGATCAGTTTTGGAACACCTTAGGAAGTTCTCAGCAAGGCTCATTAACATTGTGTGGGCTGTACAAACAAGTTCCTTTAATGCTGTTTGTTTTTTTTTTGTTGTTGTTTTGTTTTGTTTTTAATTTGTTTTGTTTTTTAAAAGCATCTCCAAAGAATGACCAGTGTTACACATTTTATATTCCAGGAAGCACGACATTACTTCCACATTTTGCTCCCCAGTGACCTCCAGGCTGACTACTGAAAGCTGTGGGGAAGCCACGAGGAGGGCAGCATCAAAGCCTCAGAGCAACGCCTCCACAAAAGACAGCTAGTGTGCCTCTGCTTTTGTCTCTCGGGCTCAAATGTGTGTTCCCTCTCAGGCTGGTCAGTCACACTTTCCCAGTCTACTGCATAAGACCTCTTCAGGCCATTCGGACTGCTTCACACCACTGTGGTTTGCTACAGAGACAAATTTCTCTGACTGTCGGGCACGCTCAAGGTGACTGAAGGTACACAAAGTCACCACTACTGTTGATATTCTATAACCAAAAGACTGTTTTATTCCATTCCACTTCTCTTTCCCCTCAAATCCCTGTTTGGGACCTTCATTAGTTACAAAAACTCCGGTAGGACTCTTCCATTCAGTCAGCAAGGAGGTGGCACAAGATCTTGTTAGCTGCTTGCTTGGACAGAGGACCAAAAATCCTTGGGTATTTTTTTCCCATTTTTTTGACTCTACCATTTGAACCCATGGCTACTTCTCAAAAACAGGATTTGCTCTTCAAAATGCAACCTACTATAGTTGGAAAACAGCTCCAAGGTACTACATTTTGCAGGGCTAAACACTGAAAACCCATCTGTCTGTCAGCTGGCTTAAAGGCTTCAGCTTTATATGACCCACAGGATGAACAGAACAAGAATTTCTTCTTTAAAAACCAGTAATTCCTGTATTCAGTACACAGAAATTATGTTCTCCTTACAAGAGTCATGCATTCACACTGCCCACACCCCGTGGGCCGAGGCAAAAACCTCGGGTTCCACCTCTGTCACATCATTCTGGCAAAAAAATGAGCGCACATCATCACAGTTAAATCACTCCTCCAAAAATAATCTCAGTCACTCTACTAAAAAAAAAACAATATAAAAGACATTTTTAGTTATTTGCCACTAAGTAATAACATATCCATAACACGTAAACGCTTCTGCAGGGCTGACGAATAACTGACTCACAGGGGAAACAAAAAAAGAAGAAGAAAACATTATCAGTTCTAGCACCCAGCAGGAGGAAGAGAAATCAAAACTTGTTCACACCGATACCTGAAAAAGTCTTTGGTAAATAAGTTTTTGAGCAGATACTCCCAGGAAGACTTCAGAGCTAACCCAACAATTGCTAAGCACTACAGACCCTGCAGGGAACATTAGTTTTGCCAGCAGAGCTACAACACTACACAAGGCAAACATTTGCAATGGATCGCCCAAGCCAGAGAGAGGAAAGTCTGGTGGTAATAAAATTATATAGGGAACACATAATCTAGGCTAAGGAAATTCTCTACGTTATGAGGTCAAAGGAAGCCTGTTCCCCCAAGGGGAACAGACAGTAAAAAAGAAATACTTCATTAGCTGAATTATTTGTCTACTGAAGTCAAAAATCCCTTTGCTGAAGAGAGCTCTGCAGAGTCCTCTAATCTAATCCTTAGGTTCAAGTCTCCTTAGCTGTTGTGTTCAGCAATTCTGCTTCTGTAATAAGAAGGAATGAAGACAGACACTGTTAAGGGATAGGCATACTCGCCTTCTTGTTTCTTTCCAGTGAATGGTAAATGCATGCAAGTTTTCACTTTTGTGTGTGCAAACACATACTGCCACTCAGAGGATTCATTCAGCAAAAATTCTGTTAGATTTCTCAAAATATGCCAATTTACCTCTTACGATTGCATTGCAAATAAAAGACATTGAATATCACTGTGGCACTACACAGTTTCCAATAGGAGACATCGTACTTTGTTAAAACACTCCTAAGCAAAATGTTAAAGAACAGCGTAACAAAAAGCACAGGATTATAAGGGGCTCTTTGTAATAGGTGGAGACAGAAGCTTTGTTCCATTGCTAACTACAGAGAATTCTGCACAGCTCTCGTGGAAGGTCCTGAGCAGCAGGGCATGTGTATGCATTTTATTCCGAGCAAGATAAAAAAAAAAAAAATACAGAAAAACAATTAAGTCTGGGAATTAAAAAGCTGGCTAATAAAGTGTTCATTTTTCTTCCCACTAGAGGTCACTGCTGGGTTGTACCGAGTCCTTGAACTAACAGCCCCAGGAGCAATATTCCCTCCGGCACCGCTGTGTGTTTAACCAATAAGTATATATTAAATAATAACCTGTAAATAAATGGCAAATTCTACATTTTCTAGTAAATTAAGCAACATGTTGTATTCACCACGCGAAGAACAGAGCAACTGCTAACAACAGCAAATTCCCAAGCTGGCTCAGGAGGAGAAAAACATTTGAAAGAGGATGAAATTTCTGTAATGTTACCACTGAAACAGGCTGAAGGTTTTGAACACAGAACAACTTCATTGCTTCCAAGGCCTGCCTGTACTTTCAATTATTGTTTCCTTAGGATAAGCGATGAAACAACTGTTCTCTCTTCCTCTCTTTTTTTGGCTGAAGAACCATTAACTGAAAGTGCTGTAGGAAAAACGCCCCACATCTTAGAGTACGTGTCATGGAAGTATGGTAAAGCAAGGTGAGCAGGTAAAGGCCGAGCAGTAGTAGAGTGTAGGAAAAGTAGCGGTTTCTGTGAGGGATAACCGAACCATGGGACAGAGGAAAAAGACCACAAGAATGACAGAGTTAACTGCAGAACCTCCTCAATGCACATCAACATCTCCCCCCGTTTATAAGAAATAAGCAGAGGGATAGTAGGTAGCTGAAGTTAGCTGCATACATGCTATAGGCTTTATATTGTAAGCGCAACACAAGAGCACGCTCACCTGAAGCATGTAGGGGGGTCCTTTTGGTGACATTGTCTTTTACAGTGACAGAAGCACCCTGGCTGATGAGAGCTTCCACGCACTCTGCATGCCCTTTAAATGCAGCCAGGTCCAAAGCAGTGCGTCCTTTCTCATCCTTAATATCCAGATCCACCAGAGACTGGAGTAGCACCTCCAAGGCTTGATGATGACCATTATAGGCCTGGAAATATGAAATGAGTCATGTAATGAACACGTCTTGTCTTTCAAAGACTTACACATAGAACATGAATAAGATCTGTCATTGTGGGTCTCTTAAACACAACTGAAATGTCAGTTTCTTGACTTCTCACAACTCTTCACCTTGAAAGGATTTCAACAAACTATACTGTCATTGATACAAGTAGCCGAGAGACTCAAAAATGTCTAGTGTTCATGGACAGAAATTATCATTTTTTTACTTACTCTGCTTCTAATACAGCTCAAGGAAGGGAATATCAGGCAATGATTCACTTCAACACAAGCAAATCAACAATTCACTTTTCAGGATCTTTCAGGAAAATAGTTGCTTCAAAAATTAGGTTCACTAGAGTGATGCTGACACACTGATTATCACCAAACTGACTGACAAAAATCAGCACATGGCTGTTTAAGATACGCAATGAATGCAGTGTATTACTGATCTCAACTGAAAGAAACAGTTCCCAAAGCAGACTTTTGTGCTAGTATTAGTAAACACAGCTTTCACCGGCCCTTTATAGCTGATGCTTCTTAGAGTATTCATGCCAGTGGGATCACCTGGTAGAACAGCTGCAGTGGATGCAGTTACAAGTAGATGCACTTCCAGACCAACAGTCACATTTGGGTTGACTACACAAATGCAGTTGATGTTGCAAAAAACTAATGGATAGCTCCAGAAAGCGGAAGCATTTCACTTAGTTTTGTAGTGACTGTCTTCCTCACCGTCAGCCTAAGAGAATATCCTTTTTATTTACACATAATAAATGTATAAGCATGTTACTAGAGTTGATACAATTAACGAAAACAGAAGAGAAATACAAATATGAAATAACCAGACACCAATCTTGAAGATTAAGTACTGTTGGAAGCAGTTGCCTCCTAGTGATCGCTCTCAGAAGTTCAAACGAATGGGACAGAGCAGCGGCCAAGCAGTTGTTTCACTGTTAGACCAAGAAAACTACTTAAGGAAAGAAGAAAGGCAAAGGCATAAAAAACAAAAGCATAAGGAGATTAGGGCACAGAGAATCCACATCCCAGTAAACAGTCTCGATGCAGTTGCTAGCCTTTCTTCCCTCTTATGATTTCTTGGAAAACAACCAGCAATAATCCGATCTTTGACACAGGTGAAGTGTGAGAAATAGCAATGTTTCATGTGTTTTTTTATTTTTCCTTCTTTTTTCTTTTTTTCCTAAATTGTTTTAGAGGTGTCTCAGGTGAATGAAGAGCTGTTAATCGGCAACAAATACAACAGGGAAGACCTCTGGCAGTGTCCTTGCAAGGACTTTGTCCAAGAAAGACCAGTGAGGAAATGAGCTTGCTGTCTGGCCAGGTACAGATCAAGTCCCTTCCCAGCACAGGGATTTGTGTTGGTGATAGAGCAAGCAGTAACCCCTATTTAGGTTTCAGACACTGTCCTTCCTGCAGTCTTCAAACTGTAAAGAACTGAGAAAACAGCTTAGTGACAAATCTAGTCCCTTTTAAACCAAATTCTGGTTCTTGTTCTCTCAGATGATGTACGGAAAATTCAAATGCCTGGTCAGAGCAGTTCCGACCTACTGACAAACAGATATATGATCACTACAGAACTAAAACATGCTCCTATTTTCCAGTAAGTAAGTTTCTTCCCTATTGAGAAGAGAGCAAAATCACAGTGAGGTTGAACAGTCAGTGTGGGGCCGGCCTGTGGAAGACATGTGAAGATAGCTCTCTCAAGATGAGACCATTCAGTTTAAAAAAATAAAAGCATTAGAAGGGCCTCACTGATGTGTGCGTGCATCTGAGCAGGAGAGCAAAGAAGACTGAGCCAGACTCTTCCCAGTGATGCCGAGTGACAGGACAAGAGGCATGTAATGGGCACAAATTTAAACATAGGAAAATATATTTAAATACAAGAAAAAACATTTTCACCATGAGGGTGTTCATACTGTACGCTTTCCCACACCTAGCTGTGCACCAGACTATTTCTGCACTCCGTATGTCCGCAGGAGAACATCCCACTCCACCATCAGAGCCATGGGCTCAAGCTCCAGCTCCAACTTCACAGACTGGTTATAAAATTTCATAGCTTGCCATTTAATTTCGCTTCAGCTTCTGTTTCTTCTACTATCCGATTGCTATAATCAATAAAAGTGAAGAGCTTCAACTGCCAGAAACTCAACAATTCCAGTTCAGAACCTGTTTTTCTTACATCTAGGCCTACATCCTCTCCCAGTTGCTTCAAAATCAAGTCTGTGATTAAACCTGCTTCAAAGACAAAGATTAAAGAATTATTCTTTGAGATGATGATAAAACAATTTACACATCTCATACTTACAGCTAAATGCAAAGGACTTTTCGCTGCTGAAGAATCTGATTCTTCAAACATGTTGCTGTTTTTTTCCAGAAGCTGAAAGTAGAAGAAAAAAATCTTAAAACATTTTTGTATAATCTAGGATAAGTTCTCACGATTCAGCAGACAAAAAAAAATCCTTGTGTCTACAGTGAACACTGAAGGGCAATGAGGACTAAGCGCTTTATATTTACAGTAAAGTATTTTCAAGGCTTCTTCCCCTGTAAGACAGACATATAAAACTAATTTGAAAGCCTTAATGAACATCCTTACCCCGATTAGCTTCCCTGAATCACAGGGATTGTTTGCGTGAGAAAGGAGCAGTAAAAGGAATAATTTGTGGAGTAGAGCCCTCAGTCATTTTGCATGGGAAAAGCGCTGTTTCATGAACACACAGGTAAGGCCATTTCTGATTCAGCAATTCTTATATTCTGACATAGAATTTGGGTTGAGAATAATAAGAACCAAGCTGTTAACAAATTCACAGCCATTTCTATACTTTATGAGAGTAGAACTTCCTCAGATAGTCTTCCAGAATGCAACACATCCTTGAACATAAACATCCTTACAAAAGTTAGAATAAATAAATAAATAAATAAAAAATAACATCTAATAAAATGCATCACAGGTTTATGATTTTCTACATTTCAAGGGATCCCAAAGCATTGTAAGGCTTACAAATGGGGTATTTCAGCCCAGCTAGAATGAGAAACTATGGAATTACTGTGACTAGCACCCCCCCACAAAAGCACATGAACCCTGGCATCTTACCCCATTGAGGCTGCAAAGAAAACTTCACATAGTACTGACAAAATACTGTGAATTCAACACTTTTGAGTAGCACTACTGCTGGCATGCAAGCAATTTTTATTTGAATACCGCTCAAAGAGTTAGTCTCCAAAATCCTCTGTGACTGGAAATTAACGTTGTCCAAAAAATTAGTAACCAGAGACTGCAAAAAGTAAGAAAAGCATGACAGGTAACTAACTACAAGTGACTTGTAACATTTCTACGGTTTCAACTAAGTTTGTCAAACTTTTTTGAGAGAGTAATTAATTAACTCAAAAAGTGAAAAAGGGGACAGTGGTGACAATCTGTACAACTCTGTGGTATGTCAACATGGAATGCTGTCCAAAGAGACTGGTGAAATCCTATGGTAGGCACAGAAATTACCCAACCTGTACTGCAAGACGATGGTATACACTGAACTCATATTTGCCCAAACTTTCTGTGTAACAAAACAGTCCTTAACAGATCTACATCAGAGATAAACTTTTCGAAAGCACCACAAATCGTGTATTAAACAAGGACATTCATCTGAAGCCCGTTACAATAACAAAACACAACAAAGCAAAAAAAAAAAAAAACTATTCAGTAACTCGTTTATTTGTGTACTTCGAACGTAGTAAAATATCTGGACAGAGAAAAAAGTGTGTTGATGTGAATACTATTCATAAGCAAGTGAGTATGTGTATTAACATGCAATGTGAATTCTAACACAACCTTGCAGATAAAGGGAAAAATAAAAAAAAAAAGCAAGTCCACATCACTTTTTTAGTAGATTTGGGGCAGTTACAGAAGCACATCTGTTACAACCACATAGAGAGACCTGCAATTTAAAATACCACCCTCCTCTTCTATTTTAGATGGATGGAAATGGGATTAAGTGGTAACTCCAAACACACGGTCACGAATTTTCAGTTACTCCAAACATGCTCTAAGTAGGTGACTATTTTAACTTCTGATTTTCTCTGTTGAGCAATTGAACTAAAAAATATCCAAATGTGAGTGCAAAGCCTGTTCCTCAGTCTGCTCAATACTGACCTTTACTATGAGTCCATAAGGTGGGCACAGAAGACTAATTTAATCGCTTGTAACTACACTGACCATCATCTGTTGAAATGCTGGGATCAAAATCTTAATGCTTCCCTTAACGTGTCAGAGGGCTCCACAAGTCTTCTGGAACAAGGCAGATAACTGCCTTCCGAAGAACACAGAAAATTGACACAATGAAGGCTCTAAAGGAACAAATTGCAGGATCGGAGAGCTCCTCACAAAAGGCATTCCAATGGCTTAGTTAAAGCAGCTTAGACTAATGCAGACTAAGCTTAATGAGCTTATTACTCACTGGGACAAATGTCTCTATCATAAAGTCGAGCATAAATGAGAACTTGAGAGTATATCTGGCTGCTCCCCGATACGTGGCCCAACAGTGCAAGAAGAGAAATTATGGAAGATGATCAAGGGCACAGAATTAGTGATTTTCTTGTTTGTCTCATCAAGCACAGCTCGCAATTAAAACTCATTCATGCGAAGGATACGCACCACGCTCAGAGACAAAAAGTACCAGGTGTAAGTTTCAAGGCAAATTCTGCAGCTCCACTAGCATTGCTATGGTTCTAAGAAGGCATTTACAATACCTCTCATACACTTGTTCCAAGAATACACAAAACTCTCCTCGGGGTTCTAATTCCAATAGCATTCGTTTCCGTCTCAGAGCACCCTTGTATGAAGCGATGCACACTGTGTGTTTTATAAATAATAAAAAAAGTGAATTTATTTCCCAAAACAACCCAAGTATGCCAGCTGCGTAACTTTCCTGCTGCAAGTCGGCCAAAGCACTTCTCTCAAGAGAGGCAATATGAGCATGTTACCAACAGCTCATGGTTGCAGCTGGCTCATTGGGGAAGATCCCAGCATATCTTGTGCCTCATTTCTTGAGCCATTAAGATGGTGTCTTTTAGACTATTACATTTCTGCACCTCAGACATCTGCAGATTTTAAATGCCGTCAGAGTTGTGCAGCTGCTGCCAGCCAAAGTGGTAGGCACTGTCCTCTCCGGTTAGGTCATCACCTCTTAAAAGGTAAGGGTCCCCAGTTCTATCCTGCACTTCTCATTACAGCGCGATTCAGCACTGTACATAGTTGTTTACTTTGTGAAGTCTTCACACTCAGGACCTTGGTGCTTTGGGAGTGAGATGCAGACAAAACAAGATAAAACATCAATTATTCAGTTCCACTGCTACCAGCTAATAGCACTAGAAGGCCACTGCTATCTCTCCTCTCACCCTATGCAAAGATGAATAACATTCAGTTCTCACAATTTTACTTGTACAGTAATGGTATTTACAGACATAAGAAGACTCACTGATTTTATTTTGTGCTTATAATATAGGATTACATGGGTGAATATGGTGTGGGGTATTTAACTCCATTTGATTTTACTCCCCTCCCACCCCCCCCGATTTGCTGTTTACTGACAGGATAGTTTACATGATTGTCCTTCTAATATTCATCTCTAGTTTAAACAAATATAGCTTCATGGATTATCTCTGTAATTTAAAACTACTACTAGGAAGTAAAAGAGATCATACTTTCAGCATGCATGAAAGCTTTAAGCTACGCTTGTAAAAGGAAGATATCAGAAGCAACTTCAAAACACATCACTGTAGTGATGGGTGCCACCTCAAATCCTAGAAGAAAAGAGAACCTGTGCACACCACCCATAGCTGTGTCAAAGGTTTGATCTTATCACCACTGATATCCAAGTGGCTTTTCACTGAGTTTTATTATTTCACTAAGGCAATTTCCATGTTTAAACACGTATCCCTTCCACACCCACAATTAACTTCTTCCTAGCACCATAGCTGGGTGCTATTAATGCCAAATGTAAAAGGTCAAAACGTGCATCAATTAGTAGCCATTTTTTATGACACTTTCACAAATGAATAAAAGCACTATAACAAGGACACCTTTACACACCTACCTCTATACTGCCCACCCATGGATGAAATGCTCCTGAAGCAGCAATAAGACAACTGCCTAATGTCAGCCCCTGAGAACAGTCGCATGAATTCACATGGGAGGAAGGCAAAGAGGAAAATAATACTCAAGGAGAATGTTTACAGTCAATCTCTTTGACTGGCAAAAGACAGACACAAAAAACACACGCTGTGGGATCCTTTGTCTAACGTGTACAAATAGCAATAAACCAGAGACAGTTTCTTTTTGGAAATCTGCTGAAAGCAAGCAAACATTTTCCCTTGGATAAAAGAGACTGATTACAGCCCGAAGACCACAGCAGACACACCTCCTTCTGAGCTATACTGTCTAATGCAATTCCATACACCCTTCTCATTGGATTCAGAAGATAGAATGGAGTCAGATATCCTGTCCACATTTCCACTGAAACACCACACACACTCACAGACAGGTACTTCAGGCAACAGCACAAGTCCATGCCTGCAGGGAAACCATCCCCTGCAGCTGCCATCACCCTGTTACTCTCTGACAAAAGGCAGCACATGTTAACAGCTTGCTTCTCTCTGTCAGAAAAAGAGGAAAAGGAAAAGGAAAAAACTCTAAATCTGTCAGACAGAAAAAAGCCCTCCAGAAGATCCTCAGCAATACTGCTATCCTAGGAGCCAAAGTGCCACTCGGATGCAGATGGCAAATTCCTGCACTCTCACGAAGTCCACAAGCAGTATTAGCATCCTAATTTTGATTCTTAGAAGATTTTAAATTTAGTTTCCAAAGCAAAAAATAAACAAATCTAAGCCAAAACACACTGCTATAAGCTAATATATATTGGCATCTCTAGCACATATAGACTCCTATTGATAATTTAACCAGAATGTACATATGTTTGATACATTCCCATTTTCTTTTGCATTCTCCTTTTAGAGGAAAAAAAAAAAAAAAGACACTAGAATTAATGACTTCAAGCTTCCTCTGCTAAGAGAAAACACGCAAGAAAGATGTGTACAGCAGTGGATTTGACAGAAAGGGTCCCTGGTTCTGATGCACTGAGAGCTGCTGCCCACGCAGGTGCCCACTCTCACGTATCAGCTGGCGCTGATAACAGCCCTTCAGTAAACAGTCATCCAAACGCATGGTCACATTTTTCAGAATAGCTACAAGTTATACTTCACATCACATTCCTTCAGTTTTGCACACAGGGAGTCTATTTATTTGAAACCTTGTCCCGTATATTTCTGGAGTTCTACTTGGCGTTTTCTTCATGACAAATAAGCACGTGAATTCCTAGTTGTACCAACCAACTGGAGAGGAAAGGTCGAATTTCCGCACTGCACGTGGAATAACAGCTCAGACATTCAAAGCTGCCATGCAGGAAAAGCTCTGGGAGGTTGGCGTGAAGTCATTCACAGCACAAAGCACCATCACTGCTGCTGTCAGACAAAATTCTCCCTTTCAGAACGGCAGCGTTTATCACGGAGACAGCGAGACATGCATAAAGGAGGACAACCAGAGTACAGCCCTTCAAATGCAGCGGTTCAGGCCATGAGGCAGACCAGGGGCTGCAGCAGGACAAGTGGCCAAGGCAGGCCCAAGACAGCTACTTCACGCCTACCCCAACAACACACGCGATTCACTCACCACTGACTGCTGGTATCCTGCTCTCAAATGAATGAACCAACACATTCTTGCTGATTAACAGACAGAAAACCAGCAGCAGTCATATGAAAGACCTGGAGGGCCTGCGATTGCAACTTCTCCACATGCAAGGGACTGAGCATGGAACACACAGCTTGCTACTTCCTCACCGCAACACCTGGTTTAACAAAAGGTGTCTCCTTGCTCTCAAACTCCACAGCACAGCCGCAACAGGCTCTGCTAGCAGGAGATCCCCCAGTGCAGACAGCCCTGCAGCTCACTGCTTTGGTCAGAGACATGGACCAAGATTCGCTTTTCTCTCAGATATGGTTTTCCATTCAGTCGTGCCCTCCTCCCATCCTTAAGAGAATCGGCCACTGCGCCTAATCAGTTTCTGTTGGCCAAAAGTGAATTTCATTTGCTGACAAGATAAGGAGAAAAGCAGATTAAAATAAAATTAACCATCAGTACTTACAGTCAGAGAAGAGATGTCACTGCAAAAGGCTGACACTTCATTCCTTTTGCCCTGACATCAAAACATAAAGGGTCTGACTAGCACTCCACACTGCACTTTAACTTGCAATTGCAATTTCACTCTTTCCACGGCAGTAAGGATTCTGTGATAGCTTTCAATGAAAATAAGCCTTTTTTCCTTCTAACTACTACAAGTTCACTAACATGATCAACTCTAACATGCAAGCAAGCGATACGGAACAACGTCCCTGACTATCGAACAGCAGTCAGTCCCAATCTAAACAAACATGAGGTTATATTGTTGGAAGTATGAAAGCACACGAGAAAGACAGAGCTTCACTTGCTCGTAAGCACACATGCTCACCATTCAGTCTTTATGAATGGCTCGCTACAGATGGAGAAAGAATTCAAGAATCGACTTCCTCTGTTCTCTTTTTAGCAACATCACGTCATTCATTGCAGAGCGATATTCCAGGCAGCCTAAAGGCCCTCCAGAGAAGGGCTTCAGGCATTGAGTTCTGTGGTTGAACGCACAAACACACACCTTGTTTTTTGTGCCAAAGGAGATGGCTTTTTACTCTTAATTCTTTTTTCTCCTCATACCTCTGCACTCTCCACAAAGAACTTCAGCTAAATTTCTCCCAAAGTACTGGGCTCATGGGAAAAACATAAGGCAATAAATAAAAACATATTTCTGTAGATAAACCAGCCCTACCAAAATTCTACTCGGAGGTGTAAATACTTCGTCATGCTGAGAAGCTGCCATGTTTAAAGTAATGATCAGATCCCTTAGAAGTAAGGAGACTTCATTACCCACTGCACTGTCCTCTTCAGATTATTTTTTTTTAAGTGATCATTTATTTTGGAATAGGTTAATTCGGGTACCTGTTTAAAAATAAAACACAGAAGGGACGGAGGAACTAAAAATCAGGCTTATGAGCTCTCAGATACACTTGACAAGGTCCACAACACCGAAAAAGATGCATTATTGTATCCCTTTAGCTTGATATTGTGCATATAGGGAAATACTACTAACTGTTACAGAAATCAAGCTCAGCGTTGCACCCTTTTGCCTTAGTTTTGATGAGATTCAAAGCTTCGTATTTGAAATAAACTTCTTCCCCTAACAGTTTTATGCCAATAAAGAACTGTCTTGTAGGACAAAGGAAAAGAACTCCCAAATACTTTTGTCTGATGTGCCAATAATAAACTGAAAATATTTACCCAAGGGATAAAACAGTAAAACAACAGTTAATTTGGCACTGAAAAAAAATATATGTTTGGATTTCAATAATCCTGCCTGAAAAATCTCTTCTTTAGGATGAGACTGTAAATATTTCAGAAGGAACATTCCACATGACAGCTCCTGCGATATAGATTAAAGGTTCAAGGTTAGCACTTGGATACCCAAGTGCCTGTTATTACACGTGTGAAGCCAAAACAAAGTCTCTCTATCTATTTACAGACATATTTAGACTGGGATTGGCATTGTTGGGTTCCCTCTATTCCTTGAGCAAGGACAACTGAAAATATGCTTACAGCGACACTACCTTTCAGCTGCCGGAGACTGCTCCCAGCTCATTTGATGTTTCAAATATAAGAAATGCAGGGAAGCAGAAAAAGCAATCATCAGTGTAAAGGCAACTGCCTGTATCAATTCATTATTGTTACCAAATATAATCACACAAACATAACTTTGGTTTCTGCAGCTCACTAGAACTAAGGGACAACTGCTCATTGAACAGAACAGAATCGGTCTCTTCTGACAGTGGGTACAAAGATGACGAGCCTGGTCCTGCTGCAGACTGAGCACAACTGCTTGCCAATCTTTTGTATTCCAGAGATGAACTGAGATGTCTGTCAACCTCTCAATACCAGTGGCAAAACCCTGGTCCACATAATGAGGTAGATAGCACAGTATGTAAATGGTCATTCACAGGTGTGCGGAAAACACACTCTTATGGCTGTAACTTTGCAAGTGACGCTTGGCCTTTGGTTTCCATACTGCAGCTTTAGTCACAAAAATGCAAGGATTAACACGGAACAACACTGAATTCTCTATGTGAATACAGAACATTTGCTGCATTGCTGTCTCTCACCCATGGTTTGCGTGTCACCCTTCATAACTGAAGAGAAATACAACACCTCCAATATGTGCTGCCCTCCCAGCTCTTGTTTGTCTGGCATGCCTAAGTAACACTGGGAACTGACAGCAGTTTGTAACTGCTATGTTGTGAGAAAACGTGCCCAGCGGCAAGAAAAGAAAAGAGGCCTTGCCCTGTGCTTGCTCTGCACCTACAAGCACACAGGGGCTACAATACCTAGGTTGAAAGAGAAGACGTTTGCAGAGAGCTCTGCTCACACAAGTCCTGCAAGAATCTGGTGATAAGACAAATGAGGCTGCAGTACACCCTGTTGTAGCCATACAAGCATAGGCTTGTACACTGCACAAAACAAACTCCATACACGCCCTTCAAATGCCAAGAACATTTGCTCCAAACCCACAGTGGGTGCAGGAGAGGACTGCTCTGTCCCCAGGGGCGGAGCCACATTAGAGTAGCTCCAGGAGATGGCTCTCAACAAGGAAAGGCCAAGCAGCTGCCACAAGCAAAAAGAAGCAGTGATCTTCTAAGTGTCCTAATTATATTTGTGTGTGCAGGTGGGAGCTAAAAGGCTTTTAACCTGGAGCTGTGACCCAGGGCTGCCCCGGCACAATTACAGGCAGCATTTCCTGGCTGCTGTGACCCAGGCTGGGCCAGCTGTGGGATCTCCCAGAGGTGGCAGCGACTGGCAGTGCCGGTACACGTGGGATGAGGGCAGCACATGTTTGTGAATAAGTCCTCTTCAATTATTAAGCACTTCAACTCTTTGACGAAGAAAGAACAAACCAAACAACATAAAATACTGAACAGCGCACAGCGTTCAGCTCTGAACATCAATACAATTTTACATTTATATCTTTTTTTTTAAAAAAAACAGAGCCTATTTATATGTAACACAACAGCACCGGATCCCCCTGTATAACACACTGTTCAGCTAACATCCATTTTCACAACATTTTTATGGATTTATTTACTTACAACCCCCGATCCACTATAAACGCTCACCGTGAATCTCCCAAATCCAGTATTTGGCTGAACATTTTGGGCTCCTTGGGAAATGCAATTTCTAATCACTCAGGTGCAGCAACAATGAAAACACACCAACAAAGAAAGCAGCCACATGGCCCACAAGGTTGATTATGGTCTAGCAGCTTTATCAGCGCTGCTATTGTTTCTTCAGAGACAAAACGCTGTAGGCATGCAGCTAACAAAAGCTCTCAGCACGCAAGCCTGATAATATGCACACACATCTCCACACACAGGGAACTACTCCTTATTACTGTCACAAGCACTGGGAATACTTCGATCGCAGTAAAAAAGAACCAGAGCTCCACTCGTGTTCACCATTTAAGCACCAGCTTGTTGAACAAGGACTGGTTTAACAAAACTGTCACGTTTTTAAGATGTACCTGGATGCGTGTTAGTTGCACTTTACTAAGTTTATTGCAGGTTTTCGCAGAACCAGGAATTTCCAAAGGACTCAGATCATAACCTTGAGGTGAATTTACAGTACTGGGACATTCATACACACACATCTGCATATCAGTAGATAAGAGACCTCTCAGCCATCTGAGCGCTCACCAGTTCCAAACACTGCCGGTGTCCGTATGCAGCAGCGTAATGCACAGTGTTGTACCCCTCTTTGTCTTGGATGGATGGATTGGCATCATTCTGTAGAAGGAACTCCAGACACCTGTGAACAACGCATTAGTTTAAATGAGAACTCTCAGTATTTGACAGATTTATCCCTCACTGCAATAGGAGCGGCACTGCAGACAGGCAGCCATTTTGGTGTTTCTAACAGCACCTCAAAGCATTTACAGGTTTCCCTCCTCTTCACCAACTGCTCCCCACATTCAAATTTTGTTGTTGTTAAACTTAAAATTCCCCCTCATCTTCGAAGATCTTCCTAAAAAACAATGTTAAACACAAACTTTGCTGCTACTCTAAATTCCAAAATGGCCTTCTCTTGAAAGATTGAAAGAAAACTCTGTACCGTGATGTAAACAGCCCATTTCAGAAAGCCAGAACTGCTGTTAGACACAAATTCTCTGACCACACCGGTGGCCTCCAACCTCATACTACAGCAAAATGAAAACTGGCCTTTACTGAGGTTAATTTCCCAACATATATGTATATAATATGTATATAAATGTATTTTCTTCTTTCCTGGCATTTTTAAAATTATCTTTTCCAAAAGATCCCATATTTTTTTCACAGCTCCTATCGTCTTTTTCTTACGCCACCAGGAAATCATCGCCTTGTCATTATTACTTTCTTCAATAACTTGTAATTGTCAGTGACTATAAGCTGTCATACAAAACAGAGGATTTTTAAAATGAGAAATAATCAATATGCAGCTATTTGAAAATACTAGTCCAAGAAAATAGACTGGAGCAGCCATTCGCTAACTAATCTTTGCAACATACACACTCAATGCAAAGCATTAAAATAAAGCAGTGCATGCTACTGATAAATTATTAAATTACTGAAGCTGTTTATTTTCCATTAAGGAAGAGCAACAAGCACAGAAGCAGAAACATTACGGAATATGCACACTGAAGAGGGCACAAAGCTTTTTTTCCTTAGGTTAGCTCCCATTAAAGCCAAGCGTTGTGTCTAGCAAAGCAATCAATGAGCAAAAGCAGGGTGTAAGCTGCAGTGCAAAGCAGTGGCTTTCTCCAGGAATGAAGTTTAACTTCTTTACTGACACCAAACTTACAGTGCAGCTTCTTTTTCCTTCATTTCACTGGTTCTTTCAAGTTCTTCAGCATTTTCATGGGAGTTACCTAAAATATTCTTTCTTCTTGGCATAAATGACAGAAAAATGCAACTTATTTTCATAATATGAGCGATTTTGATGCAGTGTGCTACCCATCCCCAATCTCCTTTGCATGGAGTTGATCTCTTCCAGCCCAAAGTATAAAGTTACGTAAGTTTAGTGAGTGTACTACCTGGATCTGCAGATAATACGTTTTGCAAACAATGGAGACAACAACGGCATGGAAGTTTATCATCTTCCAAGTCAGTGGATTCTGGTTTCTATCAGGAACTGTTTAGTCACTAATACTGAATTAGTCTGTCTTTAATCAGCTTTAGCTGTGTTGCTGACTCTTCTCACTTTCTGTGAAATGTCTTGGGAGCACCGTGAGACATCTCAGATTCTCAGATGTCTGGTCAGATTCTTTGGATTCTTCAAAATAGCTTAGCATGTCTTCATACTCCTGCACACCCGGATCATTTTTGGCATCTCTGCTTCCCAGCTGGGTGGATGGCAGCCAGAAGACTGTGATCTGTGAGCTTACGATCATGAGCCTATGATTATGAATTTCCTTGGACACCAAGGCCAACACAGAACGCATGCTTCCCAATTGCTGCCTACCATTATAGATCAGTACCTTGGAAGGTCTGAAGGACAGTTTGCTAAATTCAATCCCTATATAACACATGTATTCCAGACTGAATTCTGCACCATGCAGAACAGTACATTTTTTCCTTACCGGGTTATTTCTCATAGTTATTTTCAAGATTTGACTTTCCTTCTATGGATGCTTACAGATGCTTACAGACTGCTACGCAAATCTGGGTCTGTTTGATGTTCACTAACTCAAAAAGAAATCTTACTTATCAATACTTATCAATTAAAAAATCCTAACATTGTAAATATATAGACAGTGCTCACGTACCATGTTGAAACAAGGCGCTCAAACTCGGGAAAGCCATTGGAGGTAACTGTACTGAGCAGATTTTCAAACTTCTCGCATAGCAAGTGAAAGCCCTGCCCGCATTTACTTTGAGCTAACAATAAATTAGGGAGATCCCAATATAACATTCCCTGAACGGAGTAAGCTATCATCAGGAGAAACAATACATACTCATAAACTTGAATAATCTACTTAATGTAAATGCTCTTGTTTCCCCTGCAGGAAAGGGGTATTTTCTGAAGTCCGTAAGCAACAACACTTACCGAATCAGCTGAAACACTAGGACAACCTGGTTGTACAAAGACTTCTCTCTGATCATTAACTGCCCACATTCAAAGTTAAATGATTTTGAATATTCTTTGGACTAAGACTGTCCAACCTTGAGAGTTTCACCATTGTTCAGCAGCAAAAAAATAAATATGCTGACTTAGAAAATCATGAACTGTAAATAACATTTCATCTAACAAGGCTTCTTCCGAAATATCTCCAACTGGAAAATTTAATGAGAAGACAACATCAGAATCAATTTAGGTTTAGACTCCGAGGGCAAAGAAGGCCAAACATTCCTGCCAATGCTCAGAGTACAACTAAACTAAGATTTTTATTTTTGTTTTATTTTTAATTAAAAGTTACCATTGGAGGCAACTATATCCTAAAGTTAGCCAAGAGGTTGTTTACGTGCAGGAGCATAACCTAGAAAGAGTCAAAAGCTGAAAATACACACCGAATCACAATTCTCAACACCCCAAGTAACATCACACCCTGGCAAACTTTAATTAGAAACAGCCAGTGGTGAAAGCCCTCATGCAAGCCTACTCAGCTTGCAATGCCAAGAACAATCCTCTGAAGATCCTGATGCCTTCCTATCAGCACCGTTCTGGTTTTACATTGACAGAGACATTCTTGATACCAGTATTACCACAGCAAATGAAGCAAATGGTGAAGAAGCTACTGATGTACACCCACGGTATCCAAACCTCTGCTACGAGCTTAAGGAGAAGTCTTCCCAAAGTGCTTTTGGGGTGGTATTCCGCTGGGAATAAGCCACTCTTTTTATGCTTTGGTTTGGCTTTTGCTCCCTCCTTTTAACCAGACCTCACTATATAAGAAACCAAGAAAATAGTTCCTGAGAGTCTGAAGGAAAGAGACAGATAAGCATGGGATGATTTAAAATAAATACATGTCCCTATCAGTTTTAAGAGACAACTAACAGGATAATTGAGGCTGTTTCATGCAGAATGTTATAGAAAAGAGTTTGCCAAAGTATGCAGAAACTCTGTTCAGTAACCTCCAGATATTTAAGTTTACCAGCTGTTTTCTCACTTCCAAACTCTTCTCAGAAGAACAGTTCTGCATTCTGCCAAAGGATATTCCCCAGGCCTCTCTCTCTCTTTAGTCTCTAGAAAGCAACCTATTTGGAGAGGGTGAGAGTTTTTATCAGCTCTGACAGTGGAGAAAGTGATGGGTAGATCTATCTTGTTTTTGCCAGAAAGTCTATCAGAATGGCCAACTATCACGGCAGTCCACCTGGATGAACTCCTGTTGTCTCGTTTTCCATTCCTTCTGATGGGCTTGCAAAGCAGACACAAAACTCTCTGAGCTTTCCCTTGTGAGGAAACCACACAGAAGAAGAAAGAAGATAGTACGTAGTAAAAATAGTACATTAGGACAGAGGGGCTGTAAAATCATGTGCTACTTAAAACGTAAACTGCAGGGCTGAGGATGCCACATCACCTGGTGATCTGGCTTACAGGCATAGTAGTTCAGTGTGGAGTTCGTGTACACATCTGAGAGAAATTCCTGTGCCAGCTGGGTCATCTTTTTGTTCAGCGTCATGAAGAAAACAGAACATTTAATTTGGAAAAACACTGAACAACGAACACAAACAGGCTTACTTTCGGTCCATGTCAGAAGCGGCAGCATAGTGCAAAGGGGTGCGTCCCCAGTCATCTGTTTCATTAATATTGGCTCCTGTGGTCACCAGTGTCTCAATACAGTGGAAGTGACAATTTGCAGCTGCATAGTGCAAAGGTGTCCTAGAACGTAAGAGGCAGTTTGTTACCTTGTATTCCAACATGCACTGCTGTAACAAAAACCTTAACTACTGCTGCATTCCTACAGACTTCCAGCAGTCAAAATCAGCACCTTACACTACCACGATGAAATTCAAAGTTATGCAAATTTAACAAATTACTGTGCTACTAGGAAGTTTTGATACTCCTGCCAAGCTTAACAGCATACAGACCCACACACTGCATCTTGCAAACAACCTGTTCCTAGCAAGAGCCTCTGTTGCTGCTCTGCATTCATGCTACATCGCTCCAGCTGGGAGTCGAGGCAGAGCAGGACAGCCCTCGCAGCACCTCGATTAGTGGGAACTGCTACAGCTCTCAGAGAGCCACACCAACTGAACAGAGCAACCGAGGCTTTGTTATCCCCTCCCTTACAGTTGCCTTTCTTTTTTAAAATAACACATACATAAACTTCTTTTCTAAGCCTAACTTGCATAGTATCATTATGCTTTTTTTTTTTTTTTTTTTTTTAATTAATTATGAGCACACACGATCAAAGCTTTAGAAGCTTCTTTGTCCATTGGAAAAAGGTAAACTTGGTTTCACTGCCTGACAATCCACCTGCTGTGCAGCACTGGCAATGTGAGCCTCAGCGCCTCTGCCAAACCCAGCTCCTTGATTTGGTTCTGCTCACTCCAGCTCCTCAGCGTCAGCCCACAGAGGCAACACCACTGCAGACAATGAAACTACAGTTGGGACTCAGCTCCAAAATCAGCTCAGCGTGGGCAGGCTCAGCAGCACCAGAGGTGGATGGAGATGTGGGGGATCCCATTGCTGACAAATTCCAAAGCCCAAGAGGAGATGCATTGTGCAGGGAAGCTCAGCACACCCACTTCAGAGGTCGAATGTTATTCAGAGGGAGCTTGAATTATCAGGACAGCTGCCAGCGGGGCTGAAACTTGCAAAGGCTCTATCAGCTACACAAATAATGCTCAACTAGTTTAAAGTCATTTGTCCCCTAAAATAATCTACTTTTAATTTTGGTGGAGTTTGTAAAAAACACAGAAACAACAAATCATCAAGGACAGCTCTGCTTCACAGAACTCCATAATTTTAATTGACATACCTGACACGCTTCTACCAGGTATATTCAGAGGATATGAATGATAATCACTGCTGTCTCTCTACCATGGAGTACTGCCCACAGTGCCTGAGCCATGCTGCACCCTTTCAGCCATAGTTCCTGAGTTTAGTGTTCCATAGTATAGTGTATAGTATAGTTCCATAGTATAGTGAGAAAGCCACAAATCCTCCAAAAGAGTTAACCAGGCTCTTGAAGCACCCGTGGCTTTTACAGTGTTTCCTCCAAAGAGCCAGACATCCCAGCAATAGTTAAGGAGAATTTCTGCAGTGTTTTCAATTCAAACGGAGCTACTATCATCAGCCATTTAATATGAATTCACACCTTACTCACTGATCTAAAGCAGCTGTGCATACATCCATCGTGGTTTACAGCTTTGTAAGAAGCAGGAAACCCAAGCATGTACCTCACTGCTACAGCTGAGGATGGACGATACCATACCCGTTATGGGGCTGTATATCCACAGCAGTGATCTATCAGTGTGTGATGGCACAGTCCGCTGCCACACAAGACACAATGTGCCAGACCAAATAGCACTACTATTAAGTCAGCTACAGCACTCCTCCCACTCTAATTCCACCAGTAGGCTTTGGGGAACCTGGTTTGGAAAACATCTGCCTTGTTGAAAAACACAGAACAAAACACCGGACAGATATTCTGCAGCAATCAAAGGGTGAAATCCATTTCTGGCATAGCAACAGTTCATATGGAGAAGAAAACAGAAAAAAAAAATGTAAAAAGGTAGGAAGCACATCAAATAGCAGCAGTCCTTTCCTTCATAACCCGGGTGCTCAGTTGGGCACATAGGCACAAGAACTTAGGCCATAAGAAAAGCAATAAGGAAAAAAAAAATATATCAGTGATATTTTTAAAACAGAAAACTCAAGAGGATGGGATGGCTTTTACGCACTTAATGAAGTCTGCACCTGTTTGTTTGGCATATAACTGTAGCAGCAGCTTTGCAGGGAATGTCAGACTCCTACTTTATTTTACTGCCATTGTTCATGGAACACATGATATCCAGACTGAGGCGGTCTTTCATCCTTGCCTGCTAGATTTCTACTTTTTTTTTTTTTAAATGAGTTTCAGTATTTACGTACCTCCCACGTTTGTCCTTCTTATTAAAATCTGCTCCACTGCTTTGCAAGAGTTTTATACATTCAACATTACTGAAAAGAGAAGAAAACCAAAGCATGAACAAAGCAGACGCTTACATCCTGGTTGTCTCCCTGTCCTCCAAAATGAAAAAGTTCTCCTTTTTTTTTTTTAAACTATTTGCAGTGCAAAATCAGGATATGGCCAACTATAACCTGAAATCCAATTACAGCTAACAGAAAGTGAAGCTTCAGATATTGTTTCTAGAAAACCTCAGACTTCTGCAAAAGAAACATGAATTTTCTGACGCGAAAGCAGTAAATATGATCCGAACTCATTACATTTGGAGATTTTCAAAGGGGGCTGTACTCTAACGCTTCCCACGCTGGAATGGTATTTTATGAGAAGACTTTTAAAGTTGGTGCTAGCTGATAAGATGCCAGTCTAATAATGAAGAGGTGACATTTAACAAAATCCACCCCCTCCTTCAAAGCTGCAACGGTGTGCTAAAATCCTGTTTACTTTAGTGAGATTCCATACAAGAGTTACTTTTAGGTTTGTTCTCATATCACTTGTTGGCAACTGACAGATTTAAGCATGTCTTTAAGTGCTTTGCTGAATAAGGACCACTGACTATCTAAAACGATCGTCATATTAATATTGCTTGTACATAAGCAGATGAATTAGGCTCCGTTGCTTTTCTCTTCTTTAATCTGTTGAAAGAATTCACCACATCCTAACTTCATCTCATTTAAAGCCAGGTGATTTTTAATTAAAAAAATGTAACAGCTGAATTCTCATCTATTTGGAGTTCAAGAGAATAAATGTATGACTCCAAGCCAGAAAACAACATAAAGAAGACGAGCACTTTCCAAGACTTCTTTGTCTAACAGGGGCAATAAATCATTCTGTTCACAATCAAAACAAGCAAGCCCTTGAAGAATGTCCCTTTCCTCAAGCCCATACAACTCCCATTAATGTAATGGGAGTAACAGGTGAGTGCAAGGAAAACAAACCCAATGTTTTTTGCACAGCTCCAACTCCAGGGGGGAAAAAAAAAAAAGACTGGATGCAGAATGTTGGCAAAAGTTCATCCCTACTCAAAATTGCTATTCCATAAAGGAACTGCAAAACGCTCATCACAACATACTAAAAATAGAAACACTGGTTAGTGATGACAATTGTAGTAAGCCACTGGAAAAAAAGGCTTATTTCCATAGGCCGCTTCTGCTCCGTATGAAATTTCTCCTTCCTTCTCCTTTGGACTTTCGAGTTGTTTTTATTATTCTTTTGGGGTGCAGCCTTATCAAAGGAGTAGTATCTGAAGCGTACTATAATAATCTCAATCAAAGCAAGGGTCACACCTCCTTCATTAATAACAGAAGACAAGTATCGACAAGAATAATATGATAAAAATAATGCAACCAGTATTTGGATCAGTTTTGTTTGGTGTTCATAATAACGACAATTTTGTGATATATGCCTTTTAATACACCAGGAAGAAAAGCAACTTCCAGAAAGACTGCCAAGTACGCACCACGGATGACCATTTCTGCTTGCTGTCATCACAGAGAATCCAAGGTGGTTCTAGCCAAGGCTCCATTTCAGCTGTTTTCTGAGCCATGAAGTTCTCAACAGAAGAGTCAAAACTCAGTACTTGCCAAACATATTGTCCATTTGCTAGGCTAACTGCAGTGTTTCACTGACAATAATTTGGAAATATTTAACTGTCTGGATGCTACATTTACGACATAAATTGATAAATTTCAGCTTTCATTTTTTCCATTTCCAGGCTCTGAGCAGAAATACATCATCCTGAAAGGATAACAGTCTTGGCTTTCTTATTTGGTGGGGGTTTTTAATTTCTTTTTCTAACTTGCACCTGAGAATTGGAAGGGAGACGAGCTGCATTTGGACTCCAAGGTTGCACGCTCGAGTGCAAGGCAGCAAACACAAGTGCATGCTCGTGTTTACAGGCAAGAATGCAGTCCAGATGAGGAGGCTGGCAATAACTGCCCTGCCAGCAGCATCTCAGGAGCAACAGCTCCTTCTCCTTACTCCACATTTTGCTTTAGCAACTGGTAGTTTCCTGACTGATAGCCCTCACCAACAATTATGGCCAATACACGGATCTGGGTGAGTACACAGCACTCCAACACAATCTGAAGCAGTTTTCATAGGGATATGAGAAGAAAGTTTCACTCTGTGTCTGAAATTCATGCTTCAATCACAAGTCAGCTGTTTGTTGTTGAGATCAGACCACGTTGCAAGCAAGCAACATGAGCATAAGGGCGGTGGCAAAATACCATCTCAGGTGACCCAAATTTGGCATCTGTGGCTGGCACAGCTGAACTGGTATACACCAAATCTGCAATGAAGCTACAAAATAACTTGTAACAGCTATAGTCGCAACTACTCACCCTCCTGCAGCGGCAGCGTGGAGGCACGTTCTTCCAAAACTATCAGGGGTGTCTATTTCAAAGCCTGCAGACAGCACGTGCTCATTACTAAACAAGGACACTATGCTATACTTTTGTCCTAGTTAAA
Source organism: Alectoris magna (assembly GCA_030625065.1). Lineage (NCBI taxonomy): Eukaryota > Metazoa > Chordata > Aves > Galliformes > Phasianidae > Alectoris > Alectoris magna. The sequence continues at coordinate 34,911,977 of CM060567.1, forward strand.
CCACAAGAAACATTGCAGAGACAGAAAAATCAGTTAGTTAGAAAAAAAAACAGAACACAAGCAACTATAGTCAGAAAAAGGTTGTCACGGAAATGGCGAGCGGCTGCTCCACTTTGGCAGCTCTATAAAAAGAGCTGTGAAGTCAACGAGAATTTAGTTCCGCATCCAGCTCTGCACCACATCCCTACTGAAAAGTATGTGGCAGGCGTTTAGGGGGCAGATACTTTGAGAGAACAGTGACAGCAGGACATGAAGACAGAAAACATGAAGAAATAAGAAAAACCACAGAGTCAGCCTGAACATGAAACAGGGCTAATTCTATTGTGTGTGGTTTTTAGAGCAGCTTTAGTTTTTGGAAAGAGGCTTCCAGGAGCATGCAGGGCTAGTCATAAAGATGCGTAAGGCCAAAGATAAAGCCTGGCAGTGGTCACCCAGAGGTTTTGCTCTCCTTCCTGATCTGGTGGTCAAGGTCAAAACATACCAGAAAAGGGGTATATAATTATTATTTTTCACACTCTTTTTTACACTCTACAGGATCCAAGCTTATGGGAAAAAAGAAGTAGTTGTGGGGCATTTTGTATGTTAAGCAATGAAACAATTTTTTTTTAGGAAAGAGAATGATCTGCCTTGTATTTTGGATGGGTTTTTGTTTTATTTATTTATTTATTTATTAACATAGATGAACTCTTGCCTGGAAAAAAAGAGATTTGGGATTTGGCCTCTGATAACTGCCTCTTTTAAAACAGTTGGGTCAGCAAACTCTTGCTGCTTTTGCTTTGGGCTCTGGTGAAGAACCTGGGACTGTTCTCCAGACACTGCACCCCCACTAAGCTGCCCCTCTTGTGCACGTTAAACTCTGGCCAGCCTCGATTCTTTATTCTGACCAGACTGAGAAACACACTTTAGCTGTAACTAAGATACACCATCATCAGTAAGATGGCAATACTTGTGCAAGCACAGGCTTCAAGGATGTAATTTCTTGAACCATTTAGTTGAGGAGACAACAAAACGAAAAGAACAAAACTATCGCTCATACTCCTATAATTTAGAAAAGGGTCCCAAGCTTCCTCCTTCCTGGCATAAAAACTGCCAGGAGAAAAGGGCTTTGTGCATGAACATTCCAGGATGGAAGGAATTACCAGCATGTCGTTAGGAAAACCCCGCACACACTGTACACCACACCAGGCAGCAGCACAGGAAGTCTTTCATTTCAACAGTTCATAACAATGAGCATAAAGGGGCTGTAAGCAGCACAGATACATTACTGAGTTCCACAGACGCTGCTACATTTACTTACCCGAGGACAACAATTTCCTACAGCAATCTGAGTGAGCATTCAGTGCTGCTAGGTGTAGAGGAAACATGTTGTGGATCCCACACCTGAAAGGCACAACAGCCTCATCAGACAGGGTCTTGTAAAAATACAGGTGGCATACAAACACATGAAAAGGTACTTCCATAAAGGCTGCATTTTTCATCCTTGTCAAAGAAGATTCTTCCTGCCTTGCTAATTTTATCTATATTTAATTACTGTCCTGCTCAGGAGTTAAAATTAATTCTGATACAGAAAAAGCTTGGCACTATGCTTTGAACAGAATGCAGGAGGAAGATTTCTAAAAATGTGAAATGAAAGCTTCGGTAAGGGGGACAGCGAGGAAGCAGAGTCAGTCTCCCAGTGTGGGATACACAGATTTGTGCATCAGCTACGTATATTGCAAGGGCTTTCTGAGGGGTAAAAGTAAATACCAAAAGCTTCTTCTTCATCATTTCTGAACCCCATTTGTACAGTAGTTATCATGCTTTAGATAAATCTCACTCGGGTTTTCAAAAGCCTCCTTTTCTTCCCTCACCCACAGGGCTGGAGCACCGGATGACTTCTCACGCTTTCCTTTAGAGTGCTGTGACACTTAGGGTTTTCTTCGCACACCCAAACAACTAATCATCTAATCTTGTTTGCTCCAGCTACTGTCCTCGCATGCTCTTTAACTCCCCCTTCCCTTTGCATACACGACCCTCCTTTCAATTACGCTATAAACTCCTCAGAGCAGACGTACTGGGTCAAACAAAAGAAAACCAAAGCAAAACAAAAAAGTAGACACCTATCATTAAGCTAAATCTGTGTCAGGCAGTCACATCCATTTTTCAACAAGCTGAGCACTCAGCAGCTGTTACTGGCACCCACAAATTATCCCAGCTCAGCCTCTGAACATGCCATCATTTACTGTCTTAGAAAGATCTCTGGGCTTAGACATCTTGGCTTCTGTCACTTAGCATTGTGCTTTGTGCAAAGTATACAGTTATTCTAGAAATGCTATTGCAGGCAGTCCTCCAAGTGCATTCAAACATGGAGCCCTTAACCATCTCACCAAGATTATAATCTAGCGCCTGCTTCAGCAGATACACGTTTGGAAAATGACAAACACTTGAACAACAGCAGATGGATTCCTATCTGAAAGACGGTGGATGGAAAGTGCCATCGCCTCACGGCAGATTTCGGATAAGGACAAAAGACAAAGGAACTTTTTTTTTCTGCAACGTTCACCATCGATCATAATTACCAATGATGCTTAAAACAAAGAAGTGTGAATGTTAATAAAGATGTCTCGTTCTCGCCAACATTTTGCACGTATGTATTTAACCAACACTGATTTATTTTATAAAACACCATTCTTTCCAGAAGCCACAGTTCCACCCTTCCCCTGTCTTCACATTAAATCTGTCCTCCTTGCTGCTTCTCTACACTCAGGAGCAAGCTGGAGAGCTACACAAATGTTAATTTTTTCAGTGTTCAGCATCTACGTTTTAGAGTAGATCTCTTTAAAGATGATCTGGCAGTCTGTTCTTTTAAAGGAAACAACACAAGCTCCACTGAGCTGCTGCATCTGTATCAACAGGTTGCATTTCTTTTTGAGCTGGGGAGTCATTTATTTAAACCAACACTGGACATTCTGTCTTGCCATATTTCTTCCTACACCCATTTCCCTCCATGTCCTCCTCCACCTAGTTATCTCAAGCAATATTTTTCATCTTTTAGGTCAAGATTTCCACCCAGCCTGTGTTTTGGCTGGTTTCCATCGAAATACACCATCTGCACATCTGCTAACCAGTCACGCTTCAACAGCGCTGTTCACAGTGGTTCCTCCCACCTCTTACACACTTCCTCCTTAAAACACAACTGCCTCAAAGGCTGACTGAGCTGTCTGCAGTTGTTGCTAGCAATGTTGTGGAGTTTTCTTTTTCAAAACCAGTTTAGGGAGCTCAGCCAGAGCTATTTACATGCATACCAAAGCCCACTCCCAGTGTTTCGGTGCTCCTGACTGAGCATCACTTGGACCTGCAGGGGATTTCTGAGACAACTTCTTATTTCACTCATTTTTGGTGCTGGAAGAAGTGATTTATTTTATCAGTGTTCCAGTCACTTGAGTGAAAAATACAAATTCTGGATAATTCTGGATAAAACTGGATAACATTGAGTCCAAGAGTGTGCTACTCCATTGCAGCTCATATTACACCTAAAGCTCAAGAAAAGAGGCAGATCAAAGTTTACTGCACTGGAGAAAGAGCTAGCAAAAACATACTCTGATTTACACACCAAGATCTTCATTTCGGCTACGTTAATATGACATTAACTGGAACCTATGGAATTTCATTACCCATGCCCATTGAAGATCTGTCCCACCTTCCGAGTTTGAATAAAGATAACCATACTTGATGCAGATATATGGGCAAACATATCAGTTTTTTAAACATCCTCAAACATCAATCAGAGAGAGCTACAAAAGTATCTCCGAAACAAAAACAAGCCCATTTAAATCCGCAAACAGGTTTTCCTGTCTAGGTAAGTCAAGAGAGGTCACTGACTTCCACAGTGCATTCTAGATAAAAAACTTAAACTTTAGTCTGGAAACATGCAGTTGGTAGCTGAAAATTTACATTTATGTAATCAGATGCCACTGTAAACATCCAGTATAGGTATCTCATGGCATAGCATTCCTCTTTTCTTACACTCCTTTGTTTACTTCAGTTTGCTGTTTTCTTTTAAGAGGCCATAAGACTACCAACATTTAGTAATCCGTGTCTGATTTCAACTTGTCATCCCGTTACTCATTAAAAAAAAAGCCCTAAAATAACAAATCAGAAAAAAACGTCCTATTATTTCTGTCATCCGGCTATCAGAAACGATGCAAAATCAACACAGGATCTAAATTTATACTGAGATCAGGCTTAGTAACATCTGCTTTGTAGTACTGCAATTCTATTGATTATCCTTTGTCACATCAGAAGATACAAGATAATAGAATTGTCACTGCATGTAACATGCCATTATAATGCAAACTTAAATAGTACGGAATATGGGCTTGGAAAGTATTTGAAATTTTTCCAGTTATGTTTCCAAGACAAACTCTTTGCTAGGGACTTTATGGAGTAACTGTGATCAAGACGCACTTTTATATATCCTGTATCAGTGGGTCGCATCAACCCTCCAGAGAAAAAAGCAGTAGTGGTACTACTTGCAACCACATAACTGTGCAAAGTAAGAGCTTAGCATGGTTTCCTCCCTTCCACCTGTCCAACCATTTCATATTTTAGTGAACTGTAGAACAAACGCATTTAACTATTTTAACCTCAGAAACTGAGGAATACCTATGTTTCATGGCATCAGACATAGCATTTGATCATTAGAAGCTCCACTTCAGCCACCTACTTGGCAGTATCAGCTCCGCTGGTTATGAGGGTGTTAATCAATAGCTCGTGTCCGTATCTTGCAGCCACATGCAGTGGGGTGTTACCATCCTTATCAACACAGTCGATTTCCCCTCCTGCAAAAAAAATTTTCAGACAGTTTAATACCAAAAGACTGAGCGTGAATTTGTGGCCACGAATGCTGTTTCTCTCCAGTGAATGCAGAAAACAAGGCCACTGAATTTCAAAGAATGAGATCGGCACACAGTGAGTCATCAGCTGTCAGCCATGGTACTGACCATGGTTCACCAGCAGTGCTCTCACCTCCTTCTCCAACTTCAGTGGGGAAACATGGTGGGGAATAGGCAGTGAGCACGATGGCATACAACTAATATTAAATCATTAGAAATTGCTACGCAGTGCTTAAATAGAATCTTTCCTATTGCAGTTTATGCCTGTCATCTCGAGTTTTATATTCAAACAGGAAATTTTTTCTTTCTTCTCTGCTACAGCTTTTGATGCATGCAAAGATCGCAATCAAGTCCCTGTTTTCCTTTTAGGATCGAGCAACTCTTGTTCTTTCAGTCTCCCTTTGTAAATTAGGTTTGCTGTAATTCAACCATCCTTGTCCTTCTCCCAGTCCTCTCCAGCTGGCCCACATCCTTCTGAAAGGAAAATGTCAAAAGCCAGAAACAGTACTACAGCTGATGTCTACAAATGCTGAGCCGAGCAAAAGGATTACTTCATGCCTGCTGGCTACGCTCCTACCTGTACACTCCTGTACACTGTATGCTTTTTCCCTCTATTGTTTTTTCTCTTGGCAACACCATGGCACTGTTGACGTGTGTTCAGTGCCCGATCGTCTGCAAACACCAAATCCTTACTTGAGGAAACGTCACCCAGTCAGCTTTTGCTATTCTGTATTTGTGTAACTGATATTCCTGCCTGTGTTCTATCTCTCCTTTGCATTACTTGCATTGTAACTTTTCTCCAATTTTAAGGGCTCATCTTCAATTTTGACTCCAGCTTCTGCCAAACAGTCTCTCCTAACTTCATGTTTTCTCTGAATATTAAAAGCACGCTTCATATTCCATCATCCAAGCTGTTAATGAAAATACTGGATAGTATACCAGACCTAGGAGGGAAGCGGAAAAACCTCATTATGCCTTCCATTTCAACAGTGATCCATTCATTACTAACGTCTGAATGTAGTTTTTCTAGCAGTTATGCACCCGCACGGTAATAATCTCATTTAGACCATACTTCATTAGTTTTCTGGGAGAATACTGTATGAAAGTATGTAAAGGTTTTGCTAAAATGAGCATATGGTAATATTTACTGCATTTCCACTATGCAGGTGAGACAACAGGCCGTAACTACAACAAGAAAAGTTCTAGTAAAACGCTATGAGGAATTTTCTAATGGTAAATAAAGGCTAGCAAAATGCTGGAACAGGGATACTGTGGTGACATGAGGTTCCAAGTTTGGGATTGTAGTTAAACAAAGAAACAAAAAAAAAACCACCAGAAACAAACAAACCAAAGAAAACAGACTGTCCTGTCCAGTATAATGGTCAAAACAAGTACAAGTAAACGATTGGTATTAGCAACCTCTGACAGTCAGAAAACAGGCCTCTGTCAGATCTCCAACAATAATATTTGTTATATGCTGTAGCATTCTTGGACAAAAGAGATACTTAATGAGTATGACAGGTGATTACAAGCTCTGGAATCTACTCCTGGCTATGCCAAAATAAACAAAGTGGTGCTGGTCCACCCTGCAGAGTATTTAATCAGCACTTAATGAAGACAGTGATAAGATGTGCAGCTAAGGAAGGTAAGACAAGTACAGCTGTTGAGTGGTGGCATAGAGAAAACAGTGTGGGCTCTAAGAGCACCGCAGCTCTCAAGGGAGGATAACAAGAACTTTTTACTCTTCTAATCGTTTGAGAAAGTTAGCTGTGCCTTCCTCTCATCATATGAAATATCCTACACAGAGCTGTTAATTCTTATTATCGGGTTAAGAATCACAAAAGATCAGCTGCTTCATCATCAGCTAGAAGAAGACTGGATTTTCTTAAGAACCAAGAGGTGCCACTAGTGGTGACACTACGCAAGAAGACCTGTAAATGCAGATCACACTCAGAATTTGATGCAGAGCTGAACTCCTTTCAGAGAAGTACTCTGGCATTCTGGGTCAGAAGACCAAAAATTTCAACCCAGAAAATGCCTACTCTTTTGGAGAGGTATTGAACAGGCAATGAAACTCACCATTCTGAATGAGGGTCTGTGACCGTGTGAACCTCCCATGGACAGCTGTCATGTGCAGTGGGCTCTTTCCATCCTTACTCTAACAAACAAAATGTAAAAACAATCATTTAGCACGAAAAGAAGAGGTAACAACTTGAAGTCTCTCAGTTCAACATCCTATAGCTACTCTTCACATAAAATCTCCAACGGCTTCTAAAGACTACAGGCCTGAATCAATATGTCATAAGAAATGCAAAAGGTACAAACATATAAGTAAAGCAGTTCCTCAGCAGCAATCAGGAAATGACCTGAGCTACAGCCCATCCCCAGAGCCTGGTCATATGCAACGTTTGGTAGAAACTTCCAGGTGTACGACGTATCACTCATGAATGTGGCCATACTATCTCCCATTCAGTCTTTTTTTTTTTTTTCCTTATATTTCTTTGCAGCAAGAATAATTTTTTTTTAAACGAACCACAAAGCTAAGGAGGAGCAGTCATGGAGATGCGAGGATTATAACTGATGCTTCAATCTGCAATTTTATAGATACATCCTAAAGCAGAAGCCATTATAAATATATATATTTGTCAACTTAATCAAAACCAGGATGTCTACAAAAGACAAACAGAAAACAAGGAATGAGCACACAAGGAAAGCTACAATGAGCTGAGATCAGTGTTTTGGGATCTAGAGAAAGAAACTGAGTCTGGGAAAGCTGAGGAGCTGAGAAAATAGCGACAGTTGCCTCACTACTCACATCATTTCATTTTTATTGGCATTGGGCTTTGCCACTCACTGGTGAGCACAATATCTAATTTCACCTCAATAATTCTGAGTTTAAATAGAACACCAACTGTCCACTGATCTCGAGGGACCTGCTAGAACTACTAGATGCTAGGAGACCACTTTTACAAATGAGAAACTGAAACATGCACAATTTAAAGTAATGTAGCCAAAGTCTTATTTGAACTTAGAGATCTCGAGCGTTCTAGCAAGTCCCTTTCAGGTTCATCAAGATTTATGTATCACTTAAACCTCAAGAGCATTCAGATAACCAAAACAGAATCAGGCTTTGTCAACTCAAGCTTTAAAATATGTAAACAAACAACCTTGAGGTCTTATTTACCCAGGCAAGTCAAAAGAAACTAGGTTAGAATCAGATTTAATTAAATCCATATTACAGGAGGAAGGAAAACACCAGAAAGAAACATTTCCTTGGCTTATTACCATTGCCCAAGTCAACATTTTGATGGAGCTCCTGGGACTAAATTTTAGCGGTGGTTTCAGTAGAGCGGCTGGCCCAGGGTTTAAGGCTGCTATTATATTTATGAAGGCACTGAATGCTCCTCTGCTAGAAGTTAATCTCATCCAAACGGTTTAATGATTAGCATTCTCAGCATCACTCTAATTCTATTAAGAACTTAAAGACTTGCTGTACTCGTTACTGCAGTTTCCAGACTCCTAAGGTATGCAAAATAGGATAAAGTAAAACTCAAGAGGTAAAATGCAAGTTTTACCTGAACGTTAACATCTGCCCCATTATTCACTAGTAGTTCAAGACACAGTGCTCCATGAGTGGAGGCAGCAGCAAAATGCAAGGGAGTGAATCCATTATTATTGGGCTGATTTACATTAGCACCATAGTCAATCAGCTCATTAACAACAGAATCCTGACCATTGTAACAGGCAATATGAAGCGCAGTATTTCCATAGATGTTCATTTCATCAATCTAAAATGAGACAAGGAGACACAGGTAACATTACAGCAGACATCAGCTTATCATTTTACATACTGCATCACGTACTGCAAATAGAAATCGCTAGAGGCTTGAACTGTCATAGGGCATATTTCTCACCAGCAAATTTCACTGACATAAAAAGTACTCCCAGAGAGCTTAACTTGGAACGCTTTACCTTCACAGTCATTAATTTCTTATCCTACTGGCAATTTATAAAAGCCAGACTGAAGCTTAAAGCTGATAGCAGGACTACGTAATGATGATGATGATGATAAAAATCCTAGTAAGTTGGAAAGCTTTTTAATATAAAAATGGGAGAGAAAGATAAATAAAAAGCTCAGACTTTAATAAATAAATAAATAAAAATATGTTCTATTGAGTTTTTGTGAATAGGATCAGGCTTAAGATCTCTTTCCACGGATTCCTTTTGGGAAGGGAAAGCGTCTTAGTGAATGGGTGGATAAATTGCGCAGCCATTTACACTTCATAAAGCAACCACTTTCAGCAGTTCAGTATTATGAAGATGTAATTAAGATTACATTACTTCTTGATCATTGGCTTAGAACTCAACCGCTGTTCTGTAAAGCAGGGCAAGACAGATTGCACAAAAGACTCAAGCATGTTGTGAATATGCTTCTACAAAAAAGAGCTCGAAGATCCCATCTCTGCAGATAATGTGAAACTTCAATGTCCTTATTAGCATGGTACCGCTAATAATGGGAAGCACCTCTTCACAGTCAACACAGACTTCTGACATTTTTTTGGCAGGTCAAGTCAGCTGGCTATACAGCTAGCAAATACAAGGAATTTATTCAGTATCTTTGATCGACAACCAGCACAGACTCTTCTGGTCATTTCACTGCTGCTTTGGACCCCTGAGGTGACACTATTAGTCTACAAGAAGTGTGTACCCTGCAATAAAGATCGTTTCCCCAGTGAAAATAATTCTTCCCCTTCCTTCCACTAGCTAATGCAGGAAATAGACAACCTGATATTTAAACAGGCTGAAATGCAGCTTAGTGAAGCACTCCACGTATGCGCTGTTATTTCCTCTCGTCATACCAAAGGGAACGCCAAGCCAAGAGGGACTTCATTATTCCACCTTCCTCTACAGAAACAGCATATATTTCCCTAGTCCTTCAGCAAGGTGACCTGGAATTTAGTGCCTATATCAGACACTTTCATTCCAGAATGTTTCCTGGCTCTTAAACTAATAAACTACACAAAGCATAAGGTGCTTTTCGTGGTCCAGAAAACAGGAACTATTTTCTTTAGAAGCTTCGCTGATGTAGCAGCATCCATAAGAGAAAAATGTCATCTTCAAATGCAAAGAAACACGTACCTCTACTCCCAGGTTAAGGAGGTGTTTCACAACGTTAATCTGCCCATTGGATGCAGCTGCATGAAGCGGGGTGTAACCCTTCTTGTCTTTACAAGTCACCTCTGCACCATGATTAATCAGTAAGGCAACAACTTCCAGGTGACCTTCAAAAGATGAGAGAAAGCAGTCAACAGGTATACTAGTATCACTTGTCACAAATTACTACTAACACACTGGCCCTCTCACTAACGTTTCACAATGCTCCCAGAGTTTTACAAGGGGAAAAAAGAATGAAAGGAAAAGAATTTTCGTAAATGCTCTTAATCCTAGCTCTGGGCCTTGTCAAGAAATCCATGCAATACATATTCCCCTTCATCAGGTTGGTCAAATTTCTTTTTACCGAGTTAGTTTTCCAGTCATTAAAAGAACAAAAGCACATTACTCCCCATCAAAAATAACTGCCCGTGTTTTATTCTCCCTTTTAAAGAAACATCTGTGAACATAGGAGCAAGACAATAAGATTTCCAAAACAACATCCCGTTGACGTTATCTGTAGATCCAATTGCTAATGCTTTATTTATTTTTATTTTTATTTTTAATAATACTTAATGTCTATAACAAATTCCAAAATAAAGGTTCCCTCTTTTCCAGCAGCACTGAGGACACAAATACATTTTATTTTGAGTGCATAATTTGATGCAAAGTCTACCAGTACCACTGTAAGAATTACTACTGACTGTTGATCTTCAGATTATGTTTGTGACTTGCCAATACCAAGCTAGCAAAAAATCCTCAATATAAGTCTACAAATGTTTGAATCTAAACTTGTGGTCTATAAACGCATATTTAGTCTTCAAACTAAAATAACTGCAACAGCCTCAAAAGTGACACAGGCTTAAAGCTGACTGCCAGACCCACGGGACGTATGTTTTCAGGAGTTAAGTACCCTCCTCTGCATTAAGGTCTCCCTATAAAATACACGAGAAAAGTTGAGCATCTTAAAACGCAACTTATAACCCACCAGTGTCTTCAGTTTCCTCCTCCTCCAGAAGGTTTCGAAGTATGTATCCTGCCACCCCAAACAGTGCCCTAACCACCAAAATTAAATCAAGGAACTGAGGAACAGTCAACATTGCTTCTTGCTGAAGCAGAGCTACTTTTCTTAGTATTTTGTTGGGTCAAGCAGACTGAAAGAGAGCAAACATCATAGGAAGATGTGCGCCACCCGGGCTGCTCGGCACTTTCATGACAGAGACAGCTTTGGTCTTTACTTACAACATCTCAGTTGCCCAAATATATGTGGAATTGCACAGCACTGCAGAAAAGCCTTTCACCACTTCAGAGTGGAGTTCAAAGCTCGCTAGCTCAAAAGCCAAATCACGCCTGCTGGCAAGCAACCTTCCATCTGTCTGTGCATACCAAAACACCACAATATGCTTTTCTCACATTTTGAAATCTCCTATTACCTCATTTCCAAAGATGCCAGGGTTAAAATTAAGAATTTGATAGGTCAGGTGAAAAACCTGATAGAGGGCACACAATGTTTCATTTATTACAGTCTGAATACACTGCTTCTCTGACGCAAAAGACACTGAACAAGAGTGATGGCTACCGCTTCTCATTCTGGCGCTTTAAATTAAAAAATCATCCCAATAATCCCCTGCAATAACAAAATTTACTATAACTTGAAAAGAATAATACAATCTGATTTATTTAAGCAGCATTTAGTAACATTTAGGTTACACGAATCAGTTGTTCTTCTCTACTCTGAAATAAAAGATGACAATTTGCTTCTAACATAAGGAAAGAAAAGAACTTTCTAACAATACCATGACTTGCCTACTTATGAATGCAAATAAGCAGCAAAAATCATTATCATATTTATCTGTATTTTATAAAGGTTTTTTTTTTGCAAAAACAGATACAAATACAACCTGTATTTTTTCAAGTTTCAATATACATCATTTGGGAGTATATTTGGAATTAGGATCAGGATAGAAAGACCAAATTGAAAAAGCAACATTAAAAGCCCACAACAATTGCATTAAAATCACAGCAATGTTCTCACCAGTTGCAAAAGTGTAAAAGGACCCTATGTATTTAGATCAGACAATCCTTCCCCTGCACAGCAAAAATACCAGTCTCCGTTTCCACGGACAGGTCCATGTCTTATCTGCCATAAAACATGCTGTTAGTTTGTCAACAGGAAATTCAAACAAGAAGTTGAGCCTTACCCATGTATGCAGCCCAGTGAAGAGCTCTTCTGTCCTTTTTGTCAAAAGCATTGATGTTTGCACCCTTGGCTAAGAGCAAGTTCACCATCTAGAAGCAACAACAACAAGTAAACAAACCCTGTAGATCAGATACTCAATACTCCATAAAACGTCATTCTAGTAATAACGTTGTAATCATAAAATCAGGCTGTTCTGTATGTGATTGCAGTATGGCTAAGAGCTGAAAAGCTGTTTTCTCCATTACCAGTCATGCAATATTAGAAATAAGCAAAATCAGGCAAAACAAAAACAAAAAACACATTCAACAACTTTCCTCCCCAACAAAACATTCTAATACCACAAATTACATAGATGCATAATCGCCTTCCACTTGTCCACTGCTTTGCCACAGTATAGAGATCAGCTAATAACAACATACTTCCATTATCACTTCTGATACACTCTACCTGACAGCTCAGGAGCTCTGTATGTTAGATTAAGCCTCACTATTTTTTTCCAACAATGCAGTGGTTTAAAGGCCAAATACCATCATTGTTTTACAGGAATTACCTTCCCCTGTCCTTTCAATAACAGGATAATTGATCAACTTCCGTTGACAGAATTCTGCTGTTCTAGTTGAAGACTTTTTATTCCTTATCTAGATCTTCAAGTGTGGAACGAGCAACAAGAATCCTTTCAACCATGTCTAACGCTTAACAAAACTCTTTATGCAGAGGCTTTCTTTACCCAAATATGGTTTTTCATGTAGAACCAGTAATTAGAATAGAAGAGCTTACTTGTATTAGGTAAGCAGAAGCAACACACATCATCTCAAAACCAGAAGCACATTTTCTAGAAGACTAATTGGAAAAGCTGACTGGATCTCACACATCTGAACATTACTTGGGTATGAAATGAATCCACCAGTTTTCCCGTCTTTCCATTCCACCATTCTTACTTTCTCAGGCAGTTAAGAACAAAATAGCTCAGGACACACTTGAATTGCCAGAGCCAGGTGCACAGTCAGCTCCCCAAGACTGCATGCACTTGCATGCCAAATCTGCACAGGCAGTTTCTTGCCACTCTCACTTTTGTAAGCAGAAAACCTGGCATACACGTTGGAAAGCAGATGACTGATAGCAACCATGGGGGTCAGTGATATGGGGCTTAGTCTAGACCCACACACAGCAAGCCAACTGTTTGAAAGGAGGAAAAAAAAAAAAAGAAAGAAAGAATAAATAATCAAAGATGCTATTAAACAATTCACCTCAATGTGGCCATTCAGAGCTGCATGATGCAACGCTGTCCTCCCGCCTCGGTCAGAGACATTGACGCTGCTCAGCATGGGAATGATAACTTCTGCACACTTTACTGCCTTGTTTGCGGCTGCCACGTGCAACGGGGTCTGCCAGTTTTTGTCCCGAGCATTGACATCAGCTGAGTGCTTGATCAGTACTTGCACCGCTTCCTACAACAGCAACGGTTACAGCTATAAGCAAGCAGTTCCAATAAACATGCAGTTGACAGTTCGGTGGTGTTACCTATGCATTTTATTTATGCATCCCAGGCACGGCCAGGAGGACAGAAAGGGAACAACATTCATCCAAGCAACACCCGTGATTACTGACACGGTACTGTTGACTCAAATGCCAGAGCACACATCACCTCTGCTGCTGTATAAAGCAAAGTCCACAACCACAATTTTCCAATTTGATTTCAGGACATACAAAGTTGTCCACGCACACAGCCCAATCTGTTTGGCCGATTTGAGACCCCAGTCATCAGAAGTGTGCTCCACCTGAAGAGATGAATGGATGTATTTCAGCTCACTCTTACATCAATTACTTCAAACTGATATTTACGTATCGCTCTGGACCATGAAATCATAGAATCATAAAATCACTCAGGTTGGAAGGGACCTTAAGGATCATCAAGTCCAACCGCAGCCTAACCACAGTACCCTAACTCCAACAATCCTCTGCTAAATCGTATCTCCAAGCACCACATCCAAAAGGCTCTTAAACACATCCAGGGACGGTGACTCAACCACCTCCCTGGGGAGCCTATTCCAATGTTTAACCACCCTTTCTGTAAAGAAGTGTTTCCTAATGTCCAACCTAAACCTACCTTGGCGCAACTTGAGGCCATTCCCCCTCGTTCTGTCACCTGTCACCAGTGAGAAGAGACCAGCCCCGCTCTCGTGTAAGCACCTTAGCAAACCACTATTTTATTTATAAACAGGAAAAAGGAAAAACAAACAAACAAAAACAAAAACAAACAAACCAAAAAAACCCCTTAAAGATGTAAAAAGAAAATTTTAGCTTTGCAAAAAAAAACCCCATGAGAATCGCATGCAAGGCTTTGCACTGGTGTCCCCAGTTGCCATTAGCATTCCCTCCCTCCCCAAGGGGTTAAAAGTGAATATTTCCCAGTGACAAAATGTACTCTTCTCTCTCAAGAGACTGCCTCACTAGAGCAGATCAACTCTTTTCTGCTTCTCCTCATGCCTCTGCCATTAAGCAAGTCGGATTAAAAAATAAGTCTCTGTCTGTATTACATTGTTTCTTCTCCTACTTTTCCCCAGAAACAAAATACAAAAGAGTCACTGGGGGACAGTAGCATTGAAGTAGCCTCGCCTGCTAGTTACCACTCACAGCTGGGAAGCGGGAAAGACCTAGCACTACATGTTCTTTCAATTCTGTTTTCATAAACTGAAAAGTTTTCTGCTAAGTCCAGCCAAAGTTTTATTAATGAATAACAAATTCATCGTGTGTGAGTTTAAATAGCCCCTTTGTATCTAGAAAGGCCCAGGAGAGCGCCTGCAGTATGTATCAAGAATACATCTATTAGGAGGAGTTTTTGTTCTCTGGTCTCCACTAATTCCAGCCATTTCGTTTTCTATAGCCATCCCACAAAATGACATCTAACAGATTGGTTCAGTTAGTAGACAGCATCTCTCCAGGCACCAAGAATGATATATCGTTGATGTCTCAACAGAATTTTCTTTTCTTTTCTTTTTTAATTACAGGCCTGTTGTTTTAAAAGCCATTTAAAGGCAATACACTGGGGACCTACCCAGCTGGGATATGAAGTCAATAGGAAAATTCACGTCGTTAGACTCTCAAAGAAAGAAGGAGAGAGGGAGAATTTCAAAAAGTATATGGTAAAGACTGAAAAGTTGATGCTAATAATATTTAGATTGACTTCTTCATTTGCAATGTTTATATAAAAGCCTCTGTGTCCAGCATTTCCAGCTAGCCCACGTTATCAGTGAGATGCCTCCGCTCCCCCGCACCACACGCCTTCCCCTGCTGCATCCCTGGGTACTTCCTTTGGGTACCAGAACTTCAGGCACAAGGGAAGAGTTTCTCATTGTGAAACCAGCTTTCAGCAGCTGAAGAGTTAAAGAGCAGGCACAAACCCACAAGAAGACACGCATTTTCAGTTAGGACTGTGACTGAAAATAAAAATCCTGTACTCAGAAGCGTCCAAAAAAGAAACCAAACACACTGCAAGTTCCTGCACCAGAAAGAGTGTGGCTAATTTTTAAGGTTAAAGTCTGACCTTTGTTCCTCAACACAGCTTTTTGTATTTTGCCTCATTACAGCATTCATATCCTATCAGATATTCCTTTCAGCGGGTTCTGGCGGCTGCCAGCAGCTGGAAGCTCAGCCAGTAGCCAAACAATGCCCGAGTTCAGCAGCAGGCCCAGGATTCCTGCCTGCGGGCCTGGCAGGCGCTGGGACTGTTATGAAGGTGACTCAAGTTCCGCCAGTCCCTGGAAGGCAGCCACACTCTGTTTGTCCAATAGCCCCTCCCCTCGCACCCAGCAGCCAACTCAGCCTGAACTGGGCTCACTCTTAGCGGAGTATAAGGGAGATAGAAGAGCACAAGGAGTCCAAAACAGAAAGCCAAAATAATGGCACACTCATCCCTCGTACTTACTGCTGCTCCTTTTTCAGACAGCAGTGGAAAAAGCACAACGCGATGCCAGATGATTTCTAGCTGTCTAGTGGAAGAAACACGGGCGAACCTTCCTTTGTGCATGAATCAAAGTGGATTAACAGAAAAGCTGAAGGATGCCTTGAGACGCAGTTAACCAAAACAAACAGTGCAGTTTGGATCTTACACACATCCACTCCCTCCTGGCATACACTCAGCATGCACACGTCTGTACGGGTTGATTCCTCCTCATTTCACCACCTGACGATGATGGCCCTGCACACCCGTGACACCACCTCACTTCAGCCAGGGTTGCTCCCTCCAGCTGTCAGCAGCTCAGTGCGACCTACTCTGGCTACGCAAAGCATCCCACAGGGGAAAGTCAGCACACCAAGGCTCAAAAGCAGCTGTAATTAGCTGGTAAAAGCTGGCCTCTGGCTGCAATGCTACAGGCCCTGCACACAGCAAACGCTCACCCGTTTGTCGCAGTGCTGCCTGCTGCAGCTTTCAATGGTTTGCTTTTTCCCCCAGCGCAGAGTTTATGTCCAAAAGCAGAGTAATCAAATCTTACTCACTTCACTCCTTGAAGCAACTGCTCGATGGAGAGGAGTCAGCCACATATTGTCTTTGGCATTAACACGAGCGCCTGCAAGTAAACAAGCAGAGGTTACATCCATGCCTTGGGTGCGACACGAAGAGCATTGCCCAACTGGTTTCCTAGTAACAAGAGCGGATTTAGTCTCTCATCTCAGCTCTTCTGGCACTCCTTTACCCTTAAAAATGCATTTCCATCACCCAGACAGATAGGAGCAAACTCAGAAAGAAAGGAACTGGATATAGCCTTGTTTACTGGATGCAGAAGCAGGGTTTGTAGCAGGGGACTGTGTACATATGTATGTACATGTGCACTACTGTGTATGCATTTATAAGATTAACAGATAAAGGATATTTGATAAAATTCTGCTTCCCTGCTTAGCAGATCTTGCTATGAAGACATGTCGGGGAAGCACAATGGATGAGGAGGAAACAGAATGCCTCCCCACCTCTGCATCTGCAGGCACCCCTCAGCAGGCATCGGAAGGGAGATGGAGGGCACCATCCATTTGCCTCGTGCACACTTCAGTGCTAATGTGCACTCTGACAAAAGGCAGCTGTGCAAGAGGGTGGTTTCAGGGTCGCTTGCTAGAATAATGGATAAAAGAAGAATATTAAACAACTACCATAGAGTTGGTTGACTGCAGACAAAAAGGGACTCTATATTTGTGTGAAGAGATTTGTTCAAAAGAAATATTCAACTATCCATTGAAGTGACACCTCAGAATAAAACGTTCAGTGGAAAGAGATGGAGAAAATCGTGGGTTTTTTTTAAATGTCTGCAGACAGCAGCACTAGTTTGAGAAGACTGGCATACGTAGACAAAAATTACGAGAAGCAAGAGCATCATGCACTTTTCCTGGATCAGCCTCTGGACTTCATGAACAAAGAGATTCTTAAGCCCCATTGCGCACCACAACTTAAGTGCATGTAAAATCCTGCAATTAATAAATCACACTCTCTGAATCAGAAATGATTTCTGAAAGCTGCTTCTCAGGACTGTTAAGGTGCTTGCCTCTGAATCATAGCAGATACTGGGAATTGTGCTGGGTAATCAGAGAAAAAAGGAGTTATTTCAGATTATCACAAGTTAGGACACGATTTTTAGGCTGGAAGAAGAAACCTATTTTCATAACCAGTGTAGCAAAACCAGAGGCAATAATTCACCTTACAACTTCGTGTCTGGTGGCACAATCCGCACTCCAGAGAAACACCCCAGTAAAGGTGTGTGATGGTTTTGAAGCATTTTCAAATTAATCTGTATCTAAAGTAAGGAAGCTGCTATCTTCCCTCGTCTTCCTGAGGAGGCCATTAGGACTGATGCCTTTCAGTACCAACTCTAAGCCTGCACTGCCTGAAGTGCTCTAGAGACACATAAAGCAGCCACATCTTCCACCATCAGAACTCCAAGGTACCTCATGATACACCGCTATGATCCTATAGGGATTTGGGGGATACAAATTGCCAAGATTAATTCCTAATGACTGCCATCAAATGCCTCTTTTCAGGTTTAGAAATCTATTTTACATTTACCTTGCTTTTTTTTTTTTTTTTTTTTTAATCCTTATTTTCTTAACTAAGCTTTCTTTTGCCTTATTGCTGCCTATTCACCAACTCCCACAAGCAGATGGTAGGAAATCAGAAAGGCCCATGTAGAGAGTAGCAAAATGGGAGAGAAAGCACATCGTTTGTCAGTATTCAGCAACCCCATGGCATCAGAGAATACAAAGATGACCAAAAAAAAACCTAGGCAAGCGTCTCCTCCTGTAGTTATTCATGCCTTTCACTGACCCACTCACCCTTCAAGAGGCTGCAGTAGATGGCTGACAAGAAAAGAATGAAAGAAAATAATAAGAGCAAAACACTGCAACTATAAATAAAATAATCTACAGCATTTATCGACCTTTTCTTCTTCAGCAATTTTCCATATTCCCTTACCCCTTCTTTCTGGTTTTGTGCTCTTTATGTGACGAAGTGAAATTGCTCTTACACATCTAATTCAACGCGTCAGTTGAATAAATTTGTGATTTATGATTTTACAAAGCTGCATAATTCAGCTGTTGCCTGTTAGCAAAGCCAGTGTTTTCTGTGAACCGAGGCACGCGTTTCTCTGAAGAGATGTTTCAAAACGTTTCCCTCTGTACTGCCTATTTGCTTTACCAAAATTCATCTTTCAGTTTTTCATCAGGTTCCTTGCAGGCAACAGCTAATGATGATCAAAGAGCTCCACCAGCACTGAGGCACGCCTCTGGGGACAGACAATACCTCCATTTTCAAGTGACAATGTGGAGGCACCTGGGGAGCAATGCTCCCATTTTCAAAGGCGTCCTCTACACTTAATAAACTTGAATGCCCACCCTGCAGGACAGCTCTTTGAAAGCAACACAGAAATCCAACTCTGAAAACAAAGCGCTCTCCAGCACATAGCATTGTCTGTGTCCCAGAATGAGAAACTTAAATTTTCAAGTCACCCAGAAATTAAGCGTCTTGCTTTCTACCATGGAGCGTGTTCTTTAATCGCGCTTCAATGGACTTCCTACAATTATCTGCAAAGTTAAATAAATGTATTTCTGTTAATACATGCGAGAGGCCTACAGCCGCTAATGCTCCAGCTGCTCTATCTGGCGGCCTTCACACTACCACTCTACCTTGAAAAGATAAGCTCCTTTAAAATTGTCTCTTAACATCCTTCCACGTAGCCAAAGCAACCACCCACCCCACAAAAAGCCAACAAGAAGTATTCCTTCAGAGAAAAAGCCTTCCCCTTCCTCAGCCCCATCCCCAGGCCTCTGCACGCAGGGTCTCGCACCACAAGCCTGAAGGAAGGGCCTGGCTGATGGGTTTGCTGTGTGAAACTTAAGCAGACAGCCTAATGCATAACATTACAGGTATAACTAACAGAGAGGAAACTTTCCATGAAAACACTCTTCTTTCATTTGGCTGTGCTGTAACCTCTGAGATCTTTCATTCTCCACTTTTTTTCTGTCACGAGAGGACATAAATCTGAAATTGCCTCTGTTCATTTGAGATCAGAAATAAACAACCTGATGTTTGCTTTCAGGAATAAAGTTAACATCTCTTTATCCTAACCAAATGATTTTCCATCCACCACATCTGCCAAAATCCACATATTTCCAAGATCCTGCAACCTAAATCTCTGAAATCAGGGACGATCAACAGTGAAGGAGCCCTCTTTAACCTATTAATGGCATTAGTAACGTGCACCTTTCCAAGTCCTGCTGAAACACAGCAACAGTAACACAAAAATATGAGTAGTGACCCATCACCACACACAGAGATGCACAACATAAAGCAAAGATGAGCACAAAAAATGTAACAGAATGGCTCCAGCCAGTAGGTGGAACTAGGACTTTCAATGGGAGAGCAACAGATGCTAGATGTCAATAAATGTGCCTAAGAGCCTGAGAACAGTTACATGACAGAAACAGGAAGTTCGCTGGAATTTCATCAGAGCTTAGTCTGGGTCACTTGCTAATTAGGGAATTGGTCCAGAGATGCCACTGCAGTCAGAGGACAGGAGGAGTAAGCAGCAAGGTAAAAGCACACAGGCCTTGGGTCCATCATGAAAGAGTGAGGAGATAGTCCCAGGACATCCTCCTCTTTTAATCCCCAAGGACTGGAGTCTGAAAGCCATAGGAAAGACAGAGAGAAGCTGCCACTCCAACCCTCCCACTATTTAGCCTGCCATAAAACAGAAAAATCTGTATGTGAATTGCAAATTAGGCAGTGCCATTCCCTGCTGCTTACATGACAGGGATGGCCCTGGACCCGCCAAGCACACGACAGTCTTGTTGTCAAATGTGCATGCCAGGGCTTACCAAGAACCTTTCCAAACCATGCTGAGGTTTGTCCTTTTCGTCATCTATGCACAACTTAGAAAGAATGGATGTCAATACTGCACACACACCCCCCAGTGCATAATCTTCTTGCCAAGTAGCTCAAAGCCTTCTGAAATAGTAAGATATGGTAATACTGCCCAGATCACAGGCTCCTGTGGGAGGGGAGAACAAAGGATAAGGAACTGAGCTCACATGCTCTCAGCACCAGATTAAGCCCCGGAAGGGGAGAGGTACAGGCACATGTGACTGTGGAGCTTGGATTTACCCAGACAATTCTTCTGACACACCCATGAACATGCCATCGTACAGAACTTCATTTACATGAGATGGCTACCACGGTTCTTCTCCTTGACAGAAAGGAGGTGAAGAAGAAGTGCTCAAACCTCTATATAGCCAGCTTTCATATAGTTTGGAAAAACAAAACCACACAACACATTTCTCCAGTTTCAATCACATGACTATGGATGAGATCTTTCAGCTGGTGTAAATCCACCTAGCCCTGACATTTCATGGACTGAGATGATTTATAATAGTTGAGGGACCTGGCATTGCACCTCCTCTATCAATTCCAAACACATTCCGTTACAGTGGCTAAAAAGCCAATTTCTGATATGACTCCAAGCATCTGGGTAGAAGCTTTATTCATTACATACTACAATTATTTGTGCTTTCACCAGTTCATGGGCCACAAACCTTATAATATGCATATTTCATTTCAATTCTCTCCTGAGCTCTGTACAAAGTGCCATGGGTTGCCAGTCCTTCTAGCTTCTGCTGAGGCTGAGAATACTTCTCTTTGATTCCAACAGCAAGCATTTTTGTGTTTTCGCTCAGTAAAAACACCCTCTCATTTTAAGTCAGATAACAAAGCTTTTCTGCTGATATATGACTTCATTTTATGATTAATCTTTTATGAAACACTCCTACGTATTATGATTTTGCAATGAAGAAGCGAAGCAAAAGGAAGATGCTGCTGTTCTCTTCAGAGCCTAGTTCACAGATCCCAGTAACAAAAATGTGTTCATAACAACTCATAAACCCGCTCCTCCAAACCTGCTCTTGGATATACATACTGATATGTAATGTGAGTAAGGAGATTACAGCACAATGAATAGACAGAATACGCAGCGTAATATTTAATTTTGACTCATGCCAAGCTAGTAGGTAAGATTCATCACCTACTTTTTATGCTGTTAACCAGACAAACCCCACAGCCTGCAGATGGCATTCTGGCAGTGAGGCATTGGAACAAACTGTCCCAGAAGAACACAAAGAAGTTTCTTTCTTTCTCTCATTAGGAACGCAACGGAAAACAAGAAGCAGAATGTACTCTGCCTTCACCTGGACATGTTGTGATGCTATTGAGATTCACAGAAGGAATCAGCACAACTGCTTCACCTTTCTATTTATTCAGATGTTGCCCGTGATGTTACTTGCAAAACTTGAAAAGAAGACACACAGCAAAACAACAGCACGTTACAAACAATACGCTTTGCAAGAACACATACACAAATTAAGTTTAACTTCTGTTTCCTAGTGAAGAAAAGACCGCTTCCATCTGACATAACGAAAAAAACATCCAAGCACAACCTGCCAGCAGAGGAATGTTCATTTAAATCACTTTGCTGCCACGAGGGTTAGAGCAGAAATATCTAACTTACGATGGATGTCAAACTAGCTAGCTTCATTAAACAATTAGATTACTCAAAACATCCTCAAAAACATACAGAGAAAACACAGCTACAGCAAATGAATTCTTTTTTCCTTCACCAGTTGAAGTTTAGGCTGGCTCTGTTCAAAGAAACATTCAGAATATCTGCTCCTCCATCCCTCCGTTTATTCAACAAGGAGACAAGGTCTATGCAAAACGAAAAGCAACACAGGTAGAGAGAGGAGGTAAAGCAAGCAATAAAGCTAAAGACCATGAAGCAGCAGAGTCTGCAGCTGGAGAAAGACTGCAGGACACAGGACACTGACACTGACAGCTGCATTGCCTGTGGTGCTGCCAAGCAAAAAGGCTTGGCCCTTTTGGTCTTAGGGCCTTGGACACACAAATGGCTAGTGTGAATCTACTACATGTACCATAACTACCTTAGAGAAAAGTCTGAAGTATTACTGCAATCCACGGCTAGATATCAGGGCATCTAGAAAGTTCAAAGGCTTCGAGTAACTCAGCTGTGGGAGAAGCTTCATTTGGCACTTTTACCTTGCAAGACAACACAAAAGTTCACAGAAAGCTGGTTTTCTTCAATTTTATGGCTCACAGAACTATTAGTTCCGGGCTACAAAAGCTCTTTTACAAGCTGGATCAAGTAACCTTCAGAAATTCCTTCCAGACAGTATCACTTTCAAGTTCAAGGAAATCAGGTGGCGTCTAGCAATCACAGGACTGAATTTTCTTATGTAATTTCATTTAAAAAATATGCAAGTCATTTGAAGAGGCATTCTAATAATTTGTACCATCAAAAATTATAGTATCATATAGCAAGAATCATACAGTAAGATAGCCTGCAAGGGGTTGGAAATTCGTACCGTAAGGTTTCCTTTCCATCCCATACTCTTAAATCAAGCTTAGCTTTACCTTTTACAGTCCTCCAGTTTAGAAAATGGAACTGCCTTTGAAATTTGCAAGTATATCCAGGAGCTTACCATGAATTACCTGTATTTCTTGAGAGACATCTGCTTTATGCTTTCTTCTGACATATTCTGATCATGTTTTTTGTTGCTTAAAGAGTTTGGAAACATTTACCATTATTTTTCACAGTGCTTATGGAAAGGAAGGCTGGTGTTATATTCCCATTGAAAATTGGGAAGATCTAGAGCAAGTTAAATCAGCGGTGTCAGCATGACAGATTAAAACAGGGGAGTTCTAGAGTTACAGTTCAATGTTAAGACGGTACTTTAGTCTTTACCTCTCTCACACACACT
Source organism: Alectoris magna (assembly GCA_030625065.1). Taxonomy (NCBI): domain Eukaryota; kingdom Metazoa; phylum Chordata; class Aves; order Galliformes; family Phasianidae; genus Alectoris; species Alectoris magna. The sequence goes on from CM060567.1 coordinate 34,935,506, forward strand.
GGTTAAGTATATAAATAAATAAACAAGAGTGAGGTATTTTGAGCAACTATCACCAAATCGTTAATCAGGCCCCATGCATACAAACAGCTTATTCTGTTTATGATTGGGACTTTGGGGTCCTGATGGATGAAAAGCTGGACATGAGCTGACAGTGCGCTCCTGCAGCCTGGAAGGCCAACGGTATCCTGGGTTGTATCAACAGAAGGGTGCCCAGCAGGGAGAGGGAGGGGATTGTTCCCCACTACTCTGCCCTCGTGTGGCCCCATCTGGAGTCCTGTACCCAGTATAGGAAGGATGCAGAGTTCTTGGAATGGGTCGAGAGTAGGGCCACAAAGATGATCAAAGGGCTGGAGCACCTCTCCTACGAAGAAAGGTTGAGGGTGGAGAGGTGCTGGAGCAGGTTGCCCAGAGAGGTTGTCAATGTCCCATCTCTGGAGGTATTCAAGGCCAGGTTGGTTACGATCCTGGGCAGCCTGATGCAGTGGTTGGCAACCCTGCACATGGCAGGGAAGCTGGAACTAGATGATCTTTAAAGTCACCCCCAACCTAAGCCATTCTATGATTCTGTGACATCAGACGACAACATACAGGATGAGCCTTTTGGCAACCCATCAATAATGCATTTAAACCATTACACAAAGATATTTACGCGAAGGTGAGTATTTACAGAAAACGTTTAATATAGTTTAGTTTTGACTAGAGTATCTTAAGACAACATACAAATATAAAAAATATTGTGCACACAATATTTTGTGTTGTATACACACACGTATGCTTCTTCTACCCTAACAACATTTAATCGTCCACTCAATTTCTTTTTTTCACCAGTTTCTCTTTTTTTTTTTCCAGGGACTATGGACAAAAAGCATGTATTTCAAAAAATCAAGTATCAACTAGTACGGCAGTTTCAAAGAATAACTCTTGTTCTATCACAGGTGTGCAAGTTGTTGCTGAGATACATTCTACTGCAGTGTTTCTATTCCCCAAGTCAACTTCCTGGCTCCCTTTCTAATCTAAATACCGATTACAATTTATTCAAACTCATTCTTAACTTGCTACTACTATTCTATAATCATTTTTGCTTAACAGAAACTCTTGCCTTATGCTTCAGGACTAGGAGTCCGCATTCCAAGCATGTGTTTTCTTTAACGTGTGTAACAAATACTACCAGTTGGAAAGTTTTAGAAGTTTTTACAGACTACTTGCTTTGTCTCTTAATTTCATTCAGTCACAGGACGTTTTATAGTTGTACCACCCAAATTAAACATAATTTGTAAGTCTGCAAACAACTGCAACCAGATCTAAGAAATCTGTACTCCTAAAGTTCACTCTCATGTGTTCTATTATTTATTTCTTGTAGATTTAAAATTAATTTAACAGTTAGTGGCAGCGAGAGGCGCTAACTTACCTGACAAAATAAGAAGCTCAATGATGTCTGCATCCCCAAGAAATGACGCAACGTGAAGAGGAGTTCGCTTCTCAGCATCCTAAAAGCCACAGACCACAGTTACAAAACATGGCTGATGACTGCAAGCATTAGTATTAATGAGCAATGTGTTTTTACACCGTGTGTCTTTTTCTACAACTATTTCTGTTTGTGATTAAAATTGCAAGTTCAACCACTGATAGAATAAAATTCAAGGTCTGAAGAAAACACTTCCTTACAAAAATTCTCGATGTTTTGTCACTGGGTTCCACCAGACCTAGCAGAGAAATTCTCTTCACTCTGAAATCCTTTATACAGGTAAGTAAAATCTAATCTAATCGAAATTTAGATCAAACATCCATCACATTGCACACTGCATCACGTCCTGGAAAGCCAGAACATAGCTAGACATGAGAGACATGGGTCTCAGGTCTCTTTTGGAAAGATTTGCTACTAAAAACTGTAGCAACATAATTCAGACGTTTGTAGACATCAGACTGCAATGCAGTTTGCATCAACAGTGTTGCCTCACCATCGAGAGAGGCATCTTTGGAAGATGGTCTGGAGCCATACATAGATGAGATGCAATTCGCATAATCTTGGAAGGTAATAGTACACCATTTACTCTCATTGACTAATGCAGACAGAAATGGACTTGTTCACAGTGATGAAACCTTAAACACTAGTTAGAAAAATATTACCAAATTAGGTCTGCAGCTTTAAACTTCTAAAACTAATAATCTTGTATGCAACTTCAAAAGCACAGATGTTTTCTCTTGATTTCTGTCACTTTCAGGATTAAGAAGTTACATTTTCAAGATTTCTTATAATCTCATACGTAATAAACACGGTGTTTACAAAAAACCTTCCTTATTGCTTCATTCTGATGACTCCAGAACATAGGCCTTAAAAGGAAACTGCTAAATGCGATGATGTGGGCAATGAATCACAACAACAGCTAATACCACTTATTGTACTATTCTACCTCTGTTCTCAGTCCTAAAACGTATTTCATTTTGGCTTCTTAACCACTAATACCTCAAGTTCTAAGGAACTTATCAATTAAACTTACTAAGTTACAGCCTACCATCATTCAATACTGTTAACAAATTTACCGCCTCCTGCAAACAATACCAGCAGAGAAATCCTGCTGGTATTGGCACTCTCCTCCTGAAATATCTCTCTCTCAGTCTGTCAAGTAAAATAACTCTTCTAACATGTCCAAGAGGTCATCAACTGCAAGCTATTTTGGACTATCTTCAGAGTATGCTATAAATGTGAACAAATGAGCCCCTCAGAATCATTTGTCATGCGAATGCTGAAAATTGCTTTCCAGCTGTGCAAGAGAGCCAACGGTGTCCAGAATGAGCTATGTACAATGCTTATATTTGTTCTTTTTTTTTTTTCTTTTCAAACATACATCATGCACATCGTCCTTAAATTCTGTGGTCCCATGTCAGGGGACAAGATGCCCCAGAGAGCTTCACCTCCTCATACCGTATGCAAATTACAACAATATGAAGCTGTTCTCCATTTTCTCTTTCAGAATCAGGAGCACTGGATGATTCAGGGGCCACACTCCATAAGAGTTCCCCATTCAACAGCGTCTGCCCAGAAACCAAAATTACAATGAACTGGATTCTCTCGTATGTTCAAGTTACTGCAACAAGAGCTGAAGCTTCACCAAGAGTAATCTGACTGTGCACTGCTTGCTCACTGACCTCTGCCATGCTGCCATCCACCGTGGACTAGATTTTATGGGCTGCATGAGTTCATACATCAAGATAACTTCTATCAACTTGCATAAATACTGCTTCTCATTGCCTATCCAAATGCTATCCACTGCATTAAATTTACTAGGACGCATGCAAGAATTGTACAAGAAAAGAATGAGTTTCATTTATTTTTACCTTGTTAATTTTAATGCACAAACCTCTCCTAGCACAGCATGGTATTTCTAATAGTTGTCATACCTGTCAGTGATAAATTTTCCAACAGCTTCCTGCTACGCTACCAAGTCCGGCAACAGAGCTGAAACAGTTTGAAGCTGAATGCTACCAGTGTAAGAACAAGAAATCTTTTACATCAAGGAACCAAAGCTACTCACTGCTTAGTCGATAATAAACAATATTTTGTACTGAACTGTAAGCCTGACAGAAGTTTGATAATCCAGGGAGGAAAGGACAGGAAACAGAAAAGTAGAACCGTTATGCTCTGCTTTGCAGTAGCATTTCAAAACCAAAGGGATACTAATGGGTCTGAAACCTAGAAAAGAACAACAGAAGGAATGCTTCCACCACTGGCGTAGTATCTATCTGTACTCAATCTCAGCTTTTATTTTTATAAATCAATACTTTCATAGTAGATAAGAATCAAATCTTCAGAGAAAGAAAACTTTTCATCATGAAGCTGTACTTCAGATTGATTTCTCCAAGTTTTAGGCACAAAATCCAAAACTTTTTCCATTTACCTCAGCCAGGCGAAAGCAAAGTTCATCCTCACACAAACTACAAGAAGAGTAAAAAAAAAAAAAAAAATGGAAAAAAAAAAGGTGTATGGTGTGGGCAATGAGCACAAGAGCCCTCCAGGCAGCATTTTCTGGGCTTCGGTGGGAAGTGCCAACAAGATGTCTGCTGCTGAGCCTTGAGAAACTCAGCAGAGGAAAACTCTCAAGTTCCTGTTTACGTCGCACTCAAAGCCGAGAGAAATGCAGAGGAACTGGAGCACACGCCTGCCTGTCCCACCGTACTCCTCGTGTCCTCCCGAGAGCTGCCAGCAACTCCAGCAAGGTCTGCAAAGCTCTGGCACTGCACCTGGTCCAGGTGTTGGGCTACAGGTGTCATTCTGTCGCAAAGGCATTAAAAGGAGCACAGAAAATAAGTCACGTAAAGACCGAAGGCTACAAACAGAGATGGGAACTAAAAAAGGAAATCTGTCATTTCAGCAAGGGAGTTTGGCAGTGCCCCAAACCCAAACATACATTACCAGGCAAGGAAAGGGGAGGGGGGTAGGAGTGATAACAGAGTGACAAATGGCACCCAGACAAATAATCAGGCCTGCTTCAAGTGCAGCTCTTAAAGGAACGAAAGGTCAGTAAGAGACAGCAGATAAGCTGAACAATGGCTAAAAGAGAAGCTGAAACAAACATTGTCTCACCAAACCCCTATTAGGGGCTTACACCAGTTCTCAGAGATGATGCAGAGTTAACATTATCTGTACTTCTTTATTTTCCAACTACAAATAAGGGAAATTATGAATTTTACAAATAGGTGATCAAGAGCAGAAGGCCTCAACCAGAAAAGCTCTCAACGCATGCTTCAACCGTTGAAGGGATCCCAGCGGCACTGATAAGGTGCACCACAGATTAAGTCCTAAGTGCTTTACTGGATCAGAGCCCCGGCGTGCATGGTTAGCAGAACAGTGGCTCACATGAACCATACCATCCTATGCACAATATTTAGGCACATTAAGAAACAGGCCAGTGGTTTGTCCTCAGCATAGCCTGTACCTCAAAGTAGGCAAAAGATTTGAACCTTTGTATCAGCTGTTCAGATGAGATGATTTGGGGGACGTAATTATTTTCTATTACAATATAAGAGGGACTTCAACAGAAGGTAAGTGTCAGCGTTCACGTTTTGTCATCAAGCTGCCTGAGAAACCACCAGAAGTGGTTCAGCACAATGCCACAGGAACAGCTTTCATGAGGTGACGTAGCTGGGAGCCGAGAGAAGTGTTGGGACTCCTGCCACCTCCAAGCGACCAGCCACGGCCAAGAGGTCACATAAACTATTTGAATCAAGCACGGAGACTGAGAAAATACATTGGAAAAGTGCATCGCAGGAGGTAGCATTGGATGATTGTGTTCCAATACGCATACGGACACTCCTACTCCTGTGTCAGACTCCATTTGTGCAGATTGCTACCACTACATGTCTTCTCGTTTCTTCTTCACTTACAAGAACAGCGAGGTTAATGTACAATATTTGCATTTGTCAATGAGAAAAAATAGGAAGACTGCATTTCTAATCAAATAGGCAAATAAGATGCTTAACAACATTTCTTCTACTGCAACATCAACCACAATCGTTACTGCGAGTAATTATTTTACAGCAGTTATGGGAAATACAACTTCTTCAAAACTGAATTTGATAAACAAGGGTTTGACAAAGACACGCAGTTTGCAACTGTGTTAGAAGAACATGCTTCTAAAGGGTTTAGCCATGCCCCACCTCACTGCCTGCCACTGTTGTCCTTCAAGGGCCAAATCAAACAGATTTTGTGCTCACTCAGAGCGCGTTCACGTGTTGATTTCACCATGTTACTTCAAAGTTTTCAGCTTAAATCCTGAGACTTATTCTTCAACTATTTTTGCAATGATAAATTGATTTTTACCTTTAGTGTCTTTTGTTACTTAAATTACTTTTAGAGGTAAAGCCGTGGGCACCAGACCTCTTCAACTCTCTCATTACTATTACAGGTGTATTCGCAGCCTAAATAAACAGGGCAAGCGTTACTGTTCTATAAAAATGTAACCTGCTGACAATACAGCCATTAGCTCATAAGAAACTGCCCTACTGTGACAAAACAGAAGCCTTCCAAAGATCCCGAATCCGCTCCTTCAGAAGCTTTCTAACATGGCAGAAGCACTTCCAGAAGACAGTCGCTTACTTCCAGGATAGCTTTATCTCCTGTGAGACTCCACAGTGCCAAAAAAATAAATTCTTGGATGAGAGCAAAGACGGGCCTGATTCCCAAGATGACTGAAATACCACGTGGCTTTGTCTCTTTCTCCCAAGTCAAGTATGTCCCTCTAAACTAAATGACAAGCTGTTTTCCACATTAGCTATCCTAGGCATGCAAAGCCTTTTACATTCAGAATCTGAAATATGTGCACACTTGCACTGTCAAACATTTGCACCATCCCAAGAAGCACGCTTAGTAATACTGCAGAAGTATATATAACTTCCGTGCATGTGCGCAGGGCCTTGCAGTCTCTGCTGGTGCCGTATCCACACACCAGTTCTGCAGGCAGAAGTGGGCAAGCAATGCCCAGGGTCTTATACCTCACCACGGCCCCAGCCCTGCCCATCAGGAGTCACCGCAGCCCAACCAGATCTGCTGGCTCTGCACCTCTGCTTGAATGAAAACGAGCCAAATTCACGCAGTCACACAATTGTGAGGGTTGGAAGGGTCCTCTGGAGACCGTCTAAACCCAACCTTCTGCTAAGGCAGGCTCCCTAGAGTAGCTCACGCAAGAAAGCATGCAGGTGGGTTTTCACTACCTCCAGACAAGGAGATTCAACAACCTCTTTGGGCAGCCTGTTCCAGTCACACTCATGTCCCTGTGAAACTTCCTGTGTTCCAGTTTGTGCCCACTGCCCCTTGTTCTGTCACTGCGCACCATCGAGAAAAGCCTGGCCCCATCCACTTGACTCCAGCCCACTAGATGTTTATAAGCGTTGATAAAATCCCCCTTCAGTTTTCCTGCCTGAAACTCCGTGGTCTGCATGGTGCTCGCCCGTGCCCCACACAGCTAGGAGAGAAGGCTGCTGAATACTACCCACTGGCAGCCCAGGCTTACCAGGAAAGCAGCATGTTCAGTCCTCCACAACACAGCATTGATCGCCGCCAGCCACATCTAACGCTGCCCGTGCCTCCGTGGTGTGCAGCACCACACATCCCCAGGCACAGCATGGAAATGAGGAGGTCAAAGTGACTGCTGAGTGACCTGAAAACACGCTTCTGAGCCAAGCAGCTGCAACTCACTTGCAAAACAGAAGTCAGAATTATAGCAGCACCCAGAAAGCAGCTGTTTTCATAAACATGTGCTTCCTGGCTTGGGAAGATTTTACTTACTTGGCCAGAGGAAAGAGAAAAAAAAAAAAAAAAAAAAAGGAACCTTTTAAACTGATTTGCTCTGAATTCTTTCCTCTAAGGTAAATTTTCTCTTATGAAACGTGCACATATTTCACTCATTTTGCATAGCTTCTCCATGGGCTTTTTCTTCTGCCTTCCTTGAAAACTCCAAAATATAATCTATAATACTTTAGAAATCCCCAGAACTTGCCGCAAAAATAAGAGATTTATTTCCCTCTCCTACTTGCATTTGAATTATTTCAGTACTAACACTGCAAAAGAAAATGATCAACAAAGGACAAAGCACTGCCAAACAGTGTCAGTTTCCTCTCACGTGAGCGCCCAAGCACTAGAGAAACTAGAATGGAAGTAATTAAAAACACCCTTAAAATAGAAATGTAAGCACATGTCACAAATAGCCAGTTGGCAGCACAGGGGCAAAACATGCCATCTTTTGATCCTTCTTTAGTGACAGTTGAGGCATTTAACACTTCTCTGCAAAGACTGTTCAAAACACAATCTTCAGCCTTGCTGTTGACTGGTATTTTTCTAATTACTACAAAGGACAAAATAGCTGCTCAGTCAGAACACTCTTGTGTCGATGGTTACTAACTGAAACAGGATTCTAGGCAAAACCATTCGATTGACTCTTTCCATTAAGTACTATGGTGCTCACCTATAGAACACATAGTCGGCATTTAACACTGCACCTGACAGATGAGAGCACCTCCCTAGCAACCATCACTAGCACACTTGCAGCCAAAGGATATAGAAACATTTGAAAAGCCTATTATAACCTGGTACAAGAAACGCTTTTTGAAAAGCTAACACAAAATACAGAGGAAAATTTAGGACTATCATGTTCACCTAGTCTACTTCTTTATTATCATTTTTGTTTTATATAATTTTTAAGACGATCAGAGAAAAATGTGGAGGAAGCTCAAGGTAGAAGATGCTTTAAGCAAGCAGTTTTGAGAAGATATTTCAAGAAAACAAGCAGTCAGTGAATCACAAGGAAAGCCCCACGTCAAGGTCTTACTCCTCGGCTCAAATTCCTCATTAAAAACAGCAGCAAATCTCTCCATCCACTTGACAGAGAATTGAAGACGCTCACCTTTCCTGCTCCTTTCTACATCTCTGAACCAGATGTCAGGACTCTGCCTGCCTGTGTAAGCTGCGGTGCCATGGCTGCACCAGGCCAAACTGCTGGAATTAGCTCTGAATAAACTAGTGGCTCTATGTCAGAGAAAGACCTGAAGAAAAGGAAGGTTGATTCCAAACTCCAGGAAACACCTGGAAAACACCACTCCACTTCTGCTTGATATTGTCACCACTTTGAGAGGACACAAACTGTAGTCCAGACTGGCGGGATTCATTTCTAACAGTACAGATTTAAGCTCAAATCAAATTTTAAAAAGCCTAAGGAAGAAAAAGAAAATGTGCAAAAAGATGAAGTTCAAACGGAGAGTTTTTTTCTCTGTTAAAACACTTTACTACTACTTGTTTGCAGCTGCTTACCATTGCTCTATCTAGAATAAGCCAATTTGAAGAACAGCGGTTCCTTTGTGGGCAAACAGTGGCCAAGATGCTGCTTCCTTACTCTCACTGCTGAGACCTTTAGTGAAGCTTTGTTTCAAGTACAGCCAGATGCTGAATAAAAGCTCCTGATCTGTAAAGACTCCTTCAAAAAGGAAACTCTACAGAGAATGGAAACATGCAGCTTTCAGCTGTTTTCATTCATTTTCTCAACGAGCAGCAAAACAATGTCCTTCCGTGACCTGCACATTTGGAATCATTATCATACATTTAGAAGATTTATAATCACCTGCTGGAGATAATTGTACGTCAGACGAATAATGAGGGTCCTACTGAAGCCCAAAGTCTCTAGCTTTAAGATATTTTCCATTCTGTCACATGTTAATTGCTAAGGACACGATTAGCATTGCCACTGAGAAAGTTCACAGGTATGGTGCTTACAAATCCCAGCACAAACATATCCCAACTCACATACCAAGGCGTTGACATCCTCGGTTTTGTAGATCAACATCCGTATCTCCTCCGGATCACCGCTGAAAATAGCTTGGACCAGTGGAGGCTGGTAAAACAAAGGAGAAGGTATAGTGTTATGGGTTTGTATGTTTCTTTCCAGCATAAAAAGATAACGTATTATTTATCCGAACACTCACGAATGTGGCCCATATGCACTGTGAGGAAGACCTCAGTACCAAGCTAACAAGAGCATCTCAGCACAAACCGGGACCCTCATCCAAACAGCTCTTTAGTCAACAACACACCAATAGCTGAGACGGCATGTACAGAAAAAAAGTAATTGTTGTGTGCTTGCTGCTGACACACATTAATGGTCATGCAATAGACATTTAGAAACAGAACATTATGCAGATCATGAATTTCTGGACAATTACTAAACATTTTGTAGTTTTATACTGAATAAGTATGCAATGAGCACAGTTAATTTTAACCACTCAAGAACCGAAATAATTATCGCATCGTTTCTAGTCCATTATTATGCTATAATTAGACAAACACGTAAGTAAATAATCAGGCATACAGGAGAAGCAATATGCCACACTTATTCCCACTGACATTGCTACCATCAGGGCCAAGGAGTGCTGTGGTTGTGGAGTTGCTGCACCACACAGCCACGGGTGGGGACGAACTGCAAAGCTACCTGTCCCCTGATGATAAGCACGTGCTAGAAACAGGAGGTGCCCTGTTTGAGCTCCCCATCCCCAAAGGCAGTGACCCCCCACTCCCCTCAAGGCAGGTGCCCACCTCAGCAACCCACAGAGAGGTCCGTGGTGCCACGTGATCACCAGAATTAAAAATAACCCTGCAAAATGGAAGCGTGCCTCGCTACTTGAGCACATAAAACCACAGCAGCTCTCCAGGCTTTGAGGAATGTAACAATCTTGTAAACAAGTTATCCCAAATACCATTATTCCCATTCTTTTCCCCGCAATACTCTTCGTAATCACATGTGAAAAACCCACTTCTAAGTTGTTGGTGTCTATTTTAAGATACATTAATCCCTTATGTCCTTAAGAAAGATTCACACTGGGATTCCACTCTTGCCACACCTCTGACAGAAAAAGAACTAAAACAGCATCTTTTACCACAGCTGCCTGACGTGCCTCATCGCACTGTGGGCTTGTGTACTGCAGCAGCTTTTTGGAATAGGAAAAAAACCCACTGGGACATTTACCATGCTTCCTTCCCAGCTCATTCCAGATGAGCCACACAGCATTCCCCAGGGGATGCCAAGCCCAAAGCTCTGAGCCTGCACCGTCGTCCCTCCCTCACCCACCAACCTCAAACATACTGGAATTTAACTAATTGTAACAGCTGCCCATTTCTGCATTACTCGGTACCAAAAGAAGTCGTTTCAAGCGATGCTCTCATCTTTTGCCCTTTGGCACAGTGAATAAGAACAGTCACAACAAAATATTTTCCTTTTGTGTATGTTTATCCCAACGTAACAAAACAGACAGACAAGTACCGAACTCCCCAGCTTCAAGCTGGATAGCAACACAGCCCAGTGACCAAGACATCAACCAGCATCTCGGATCAGCATCCGAACAACTCCTTCGGAAGTGTTTGAATTCTATTGCAGGTAGCATTTTTCTTCTCATCGGGAGAAGGTAAAATATTGTGCATTGTCAGATAGTTTGACACTTCTTCCATCAGCCAGAGGCCTGCATCAGACACTTGGCTTTACGTGAAACGCTTGGCCTGTTTAATTAGCATCAGCTACTTGACATGGAAAACCGACTGCGAACAACACTGCATTCTTTAGACCTACAGCGTGCACATAAGACTTTCGGTCTCAATTCTCATCCAACATATTACATTAAGCTTGTTGTATGAGAACCTGGTGTTTATTCTGCCTCTGAAGCAGGCTGTAACTCTCATACTGCTGATACACGTGAGATAACTAGCTTACATCCTTCCAAAGGCCTTAATCCTTCAGCTCTTTTTTTCCCCATGAGACTCCCTTTTTACAAATTCCTTGAATTGGGATCAATCACTGCTAACTGAAACAGTGAGAGAAAGATGGCAGAGAGAGATCACAGCCTGTACATGAAAATAAAACAGATAAAACCAGCACAGGTTAATACGCATCGACTCACTGCTGTGCAACTGGCTCAAAGTGGCCATTTTCCTACTTTGCCATTTCATAATTTGCCTTTGTTTTTAAAGGCAGTGGTTTTAAAGTGAGAAGCATATTGCTGTTCAGGAATTTTTCACACCAGCTGCATTAAGACCTGTCAGCATGTGTATGATGCCTGGGCACACATAATGTCCGATTAGGAAAAATATGTCAGAAGCATGTTGGAGCACTGTTGCTGCAGGCAGGAGTCAGAGCTGACAATGTGCATCTGCTGGTCAGCATGGGGTAAAGGTGTTGTTCTGTTCACCAGCCAACAGTGACAACACAGAGCCTGAGCAGCCAGGTCTGCGTTCGTGACAGATGTCCAGTGACCTGGACAGACTAGGCTCCTGATCTCCAAGGATATCCATACCTGTGCATGGATGACTTCACCTTTCAGTAACTTATTTATTCCTGAAAGGTAGATGAAGTTTCCTAGTTATCAAAGCACAATAATTTTTATTTAAATCATGTCTAAAACCCGTGACAGCATCATCAGTGGGTTCTTCCATTAGCATGAATGCATTCCTTAAGCAATTTTCAAGTTCAGAAGCTGGTAAGAACTCAAGTTGGAGAGAAAATAGAAAGCAAGCACAGCACGGCTTATGTGCCTCTATTACAAGAACTAAACAAGGGTACACGGAGTGACAAACAGCTGTCTCATCAGCTCACTTCTCCGGAGCCTTCAAATTCTTAAAGAGAGTTTTAGCCAGAGGGTTCACGTTTGTTTTGCTGAAAATGTACACCAGCAGCTAACAAAAATATCTCTCCCCATTACTTCTCATTATCCTCCATACATCCAACGGCCAGCACACAAAACAGCAGACTATCAGCGTGCTGCATTCCCAGGTTCCGCAACCCCAGATGAGACGACCACAGCACTGTACGGGCTGTCTCATGCAGCATTTTAATTACCATCAGAGCAGCTGATGAAGCTCCCAGCTTCCTAAACCAGATAGTATTCTGTCAAGTAACCGTGACATCTGTTAACTGTTTTGTCTTGACTCTAGGTATCCTGACTCACTAACAAGGACTTTTCAGGACTCATTTAGACCACCAATTCTCATTTTGACAGGAGCAGGAGGCAGATGGGTCAAGGTCAGTCTCTATGTCTGTATGATACAACTATTCTTCACTCCTCTGAGTGAAAAGAAGTTACGTATTGACCCCTAGCTTGCTCTAATGGCATTAAAGCATCTTACTGAACTGAGCACTTGGATGTGTCTGGGAACTCACATTTCCTCAGCTGGCAAGGCAACGTAGCGAGACACACAACTGCGCACAGCCCAACTGCAGCACACGGCACCTCCAGCCAGACAAAGCTGATTCTATAATTAAACGTGACCTCGATCAATCATTTAGTGAATGATGTGCAAACCAGAGTAAACTTTGTTCCCCTTCCCATAAGCATGCCGCTTGTAAACCAGCACAACCAATATCCTTTGCACCCCCTGCCTCCCTGCAACATCTCATTGCCTCCCTCTCCCCCCTTCTCTGACCACCCTTCTCCAAACCATTTCAAACTCGGCCTCTCTTTGCCTCATTTTTGTGTCCCTAGATCTGGAGTTTTTAGGATGATCCACACGCTGCCCAGGAGTGAAAAGGAACACAAACCATAAAGAAATGGGGCAAAGTGCTACCATATATTGAGACAGCTGAAACTGTAACATATATTTAGCCAAGCTTTCACAACACTGGAAAAGGAAAAGATTGAGACTACTTCTTCACGTGCACTGCAAGATCGAGCCCAGTGTTTCTGCTCATACCACCTCTGACACATCAGCTCGGGCAATGCAAAGCAAGCCTCCTGGCAAGCCTATTTCAAGCTGCTGCCTTGGCTCCAGCTCCTGGCTCCTTCCCATTTTTCATTACGACGTCTATCAGCTGCCCCATGAATTGCTTATGTTTCCAGGTGAAAGAAAGGTTACATCCTGCCGTTCCTGGAATTCTGAAATTCTTCTGCACACAGATTATGCTGCAAACGGACAATGTGCTGTTAGACTTATCAGTTAAGGCACCAAAATAACTCTGGGCATGTTAAATTTAGATCACTTCTAAAAAGGAAGAAAGCTAAGTAAGTTTAAATGTGCTCGCTCAATGGCCTTTCCTTCATTCTCATTACTGAAGATTGTTCAATGGCATCAATGTGAGGATACTTTGGGTTGTTGTCTTTTTTGTTCTTGTTGTTGTTGTGTTTTTTTTAAGTAAGTCCTTGTAGACCATACTGGAAAATTAGTTAATAAATACCAATTTGAAGTCACATTAATCACACAGAGACAAAGACCCAGCATGCCACAGACTAGTTAAAATAAGAAAGCATTTTTTAAAGGAGACAAACATAAATATAGTGGCATAGTATTTGTTACATTCACCAGCATTCGTTTCCCAGTTTAGCATAGAAAAGTCTGCTGCAGACAGCCCAGTGAGACCGGCTTGACGATAACTGACCTAATGGCATCCTAACTTTTTCTTGCCCTTTTGATTTTATTTCAAAGTTTCTTGGGATTCTGTCTCGACACAAACTGCCTATCGCCTAATAGCTTACAAAGTACATGTCAATGATACCAACTAAAAACAATCCTGTGTGCGGGGGAGAATCCTCTGGGGAACAACCAGACTCTTGCTGGCTGCAGCCTTCCCCCCACAACTACAGATGTGCTCCACTCAGGGGCCCCGCGTCCTCTGGGGCCCACTGACATCCTGCCTTCACCCTACTGTATCAGCAGCAACAACAAGAAAAAAAAAATAAAGAGGAGTGAAACGGAAATGTTGCAAGCTTATCTCCTTCCAGCTCTGCAGCTATGAAACCACCAGTCACCCTCCTCCTTGGCGAGGTAAGCACAGCTTGCACACCCACAGGAGCAGCAATGCCTCCAGCACAGCAAAACCTGCCTTCAGCAGTGTGTGGGGACTGCATCCACGCCGCGAGCGCTGCATCTGATGCTCTTCAGCCCGCTTTGATACTCATCATGAACTCTAATGTAAGCCCTTTCATTTTTTGATTTAGAGCACTGTAAAGTGACATCTGATCCTGTAAGATCTTACTCAAAAAGCTTAGGACATCTGCAGGCTAGCCATGTCTGTTTTACATTAACAAACACACACACACCAAGAAGACAGATATGAAGCAGAGTGTGTCTTAAAAAATGTGCAGATACTTCTGAACTACAAGTGACTATGAGCACTCTGGAGGCAGGAGCACCACCCCATATTACCACCCCAATGCGTTAAGCAAACAGCTGGGCTGAAGGGAGGAGAGGACACTGTTCCCTATGGAAGAGGGCACTGAATGCCACTAAGCAAGAAATCTGAATCACAGAGAACATGAAGCTGCAGTTGGCCAAGGGAATGCAAGTGAACAATGTTATGAAAGAGGAAGAGACCTTACGTTAAGGATACAGCTTGCAAAGCCCAAAAGAGCCCTTCCGCACTTGGGCTGCAGCTGGAGGGTGGCACCTGGTGTGGGGAAGCACATATTCAAGGAACGTGAAGACCAAAATGGGGCTCTTAAGCATGAATTACAGGGAAAATCCAAACAAATCAGAGCTACTCAGCCTGTCCAGAAGAAAACTTAAAGGGAACGTGAGAACAAACCGCAACATTTAAAAGGTCGACACGAGAAGAAATTATATGCTTTCAACCTTCGAGTCACGCAGAACTCAAATGGCTCCACGCAAGTGGGACTCACCCTGCTCCACTGCAGGGTTACAATGCGAGAGCTGCAGAAGTACACTTCAGAAACAGATCTAATCCAGTGAAAAGACAAAGTCAGCTATCTTCTTTTGCAGGCTTCAGTAGTCAAGGGGTTGAGCATATGAAAGCGAGAGAACCGAAGGAACTTCACACCACACCACACTGACATAAATACAAAGCTGAGCCCAAAAACGATAAACTACAGCAGAGTGCAATTCCAAAAGAAAGCAAAGAACACAGGCGGCATAGCCTTCCAGCTGGGTGTTACATCGTGAAGGGGCAGCTCATTTAAACGGTGTGCCACGTGGTGCTAGGGATATTTCAGCTGAAATCAATAAAAATGTGTATATCGCAGAAGTTCAAGGGGAGGCAAGTGTCTGGAGAGAAACACACTGACACACGGCAGTCCCAACAGACCTTCAGACCCCATTTGGTTCGATCATCAGGAGGTAATTACAGCTGTGATTCTCCTTCCATGAGCTCAGACACTGAGGTTCTGCTCAGGAAGGATGCAATTTGCAACATGAACTCACACACTCCCGTATCTTGTCTTCAATCTCATCTTCTTGCGTTCGGGTGACTTCCTCCTCTGCTGCAGATGACCCGCAGTGCTCCCTGCAAGGTGGCTTGCCCCACTGCACCCACACGCCATCCCACTTGCCCAGCTTGTATGCACACCCAGCACCCCCCCCCAACTAACTTTATTCTACTTAGCGTGCATCAAACACAATTCTAATAAATTAAACACGAGTGTTTATGTCTCCTGATTTCTCTCGGAGGGTCGTGGAGCTCACTGTGCGCTTGAAGGAGATTGTCACCAACTATCACCATTTCTGTAAGCTGGTAGAATCCTCTGCAGGTTTTCATCTCCCCGCATTCACCTTCTGCCCAGATAGAATAAAACTCAAATTAAAAATGTTTGTCTCCTGAGGCCAATTACAGCGCTGTTTCTGCTAACAGCAGAGCAACAACACGTGAGCACATAGATCAGTCAGTAACAACATTTCGTCTCTTCCTCTACTCAGCAGCACAAGCACATGTTGTACCACTGTTTTGAATCTGGAACAGATTAGCTTGATTCAACATATCCTAACATCCTCATACTCATCATCAACCAAATTGCTAAAGCTGACAAGAAGAAAGAATTAAGAACGTAAAAATCAACCTTTGCTGATGAATGCAGCATGAGGTATCCAGGCCAAACAAATGAAATGGAAACTGAAATGCTTTCCAAATTGGCTGCAGTTCAGAAACCAGCTCAAGATCTGCCAAGCATGAAGGATCTGATGGTGACAGATCCAGCAGTTCCAAAACGACCCAAATTAAACTGAAAGTTGAGCTGGAAAGCTGCCCTCTGCTACCCTGTACCTGAGGCTACAGCCCAGAGCTCACACCCAGCCAGGCCAAAGCCAGCACGATGCTGGTCCTGCAGCCCCCTGCCTCTGCACGGATGTCCCCGGGAGGGCAGCTGGGATCTTCACAGGCCTCACGTACAAACTAATTCAGACTTCTAAGTTGGACGTTCTGTCAAACAGAGTAGCTCAAATGCATAAAGCAGTAAGAGCAGAGCAAAAGAGGAAATCTTTCATCTCCTTCCATGCCATAGCAGCACACAGATCATGGAGGGGATACATTTCTGATACATCTAATGCCTGTTTCCTGGTCCCCAAAGCTGTTTGAGTCCTAGAGGCACTTCAGCATTTCTCACTTTAACATTCCTTATGTCTCTACTAAAGAAGAAAAAAACCAAACCACAACACACTGGGCGACATCAGATATTTGAACAGAGCTCAGTAAACCAAGAGCAAGACATTTCTAATCGAGGGCATTTTAGAAAGATGCTGCAGTGTCACTGCGCTACATTTCAACTCTGCAGACAGAGCTGTCACCACCTAACCTGCTGCTCTGACACAGTTTTTGAGAAAAGCCTCAGGAAATCCTTCAGGCAGGTTTGTGTGCAGCAAGAAAAAATCAAATGCCATTTCTAAATGGCTGCGTCTGACTCCAGTAGCCCAGCCTGCCTGCGATGACAGAAGCACCACATGGCACAGCTTGCCCTGGTAGGAGGCAATGACCGAGCGCATGCCAGGCTCTGTGCAATTTTATGCCAGGGGCTGACTGCAGCTTCGTTCTGCTGGCTGCATGAAGAGAGCAGAAGCTGGTCACCCCGTGCTCCAAGCCCGCTGAGCGGTGCTTGACAGAGATAAGGGGGAAGCAATCACAGCCGGATGTCCCATCAGCCTCCAGCCAGGCTCCGCACAGCCTGGATGAGCACAGTTATGCACAGCCCAAAGTCAGATTTGTCCGTTCCAAGGAAGAGAAACACTACCTGCCCACGGCAACGAGTTAGCTGCCCAGTTAATTACCAGCGTTAATTTGCCCAGCAGCTCTCGTGCTGCTGTCAGGAAGCACAGCCCTGTTTCGGCACATTCACAAAGAACTGTCGCGTAGCTCAGCTTGAAAGGTTGTGTGACAGCAACAGGATGGCTTTATGGAAATTAGCGCCACCACTTCAGTTCTAACCACCGTATATGGCACTATCCAAAATTAATTAAAATAAAGAAATCTGTGCTTCTAGAATTTTAAGAATTAAGCCCTGAATTACAAATCTCAAGTAACGCTGACCCTCACTGCGTGGTGATGGTTTGGCACATCCTGAACCTGCTTTCAGGTTTTTGCTTTTGACATTTGCGAAGCACTTAAAATAATTCTCCAGTACTTTTTGTTGGGTGATGGCATTATTAAACTTCCTGAGTAAACTGGCACTTACAGAAGAATGGGTGAGAAGTCCTGTCCATGAACTCCCAGGCACCAGAGCAAACAAAATGACAAGACAGAAAAAAATCATTGCGCTTCCCTCTGTACCCTCAGTTCAACCCAAAAAAGGAATTTACGTCAGCAGAGCATCAGGCACTCCCAAGTCTATACAGCATCACCGCGTTGGGACTGACATCTACAGGCCCACCACTAAACCCAAAAGCCAAATTTCCAGCCTCTTGCTAGTGCTTACTCCCTGCGGCACTGCTCACCTCACCCCCTGCTGCTGCAGGAAAACACACATTTAGCTGGGAGTGAGCCCCGAGGAAAGCAGCTGGATGAGCGACAGCCCAATTTCTAGCGTGCTGCTGTCCCATGTCACACCAAAACCCCAACCAACACCCCCAGTCACACCGCAGGCACAGAGACCAACACCCCGCTAGGGAAAAACCACCTCCCCACCCCTTCCCCAAAGATGTAGCCCCTTCACCGAACGAAGTAGCCACTAACAAGCCCTCAAGAAGAAAGCAAGCTAATGAGTGGTAAAAATTAACACCGGGAACACAAAGACATTGGGCCCTTCACAGACTCTCAGGGACTCATTCATTCTTCAATAAGACGCAATAAAAGCCAAAGATCGATTCCAGGGTACTTCCTCCTTGCTTTGGTTTCACAGTATGCATATTTTCTCACCCAGTTTTGTCTAATTTGCACTCTCATTTCCTGCACCTCTTTTTCTTTGCTCTCGCTCCCAGTGAGGCCATTTTTTCTCCTGCAGAAATGATTCATTTTTAATGGGCACCATCAGTCTTTGTACTGCCCTCGCTTACTGTGAGCAGAATGAACTTCTAACTGCTCTTTTTTCCCAATCATGTAAGGACGTGCTGTTCATCAAACCCTATCTACAGAGGAAGTCTCCTTCTAAACCAGGCAGGAGGTAGCCGCCTCACTTCAGAAAGCACCAATTATTACTGCTTGTTCAGCATTTTAATTATGTTTTATTTACTGACAAATAATCTTTCAACATTAAAACGTGGCACCGCATAAATCTTCTGGAAATATATGACATTTACTGTTATTTTTTGGTTTGTTGTTGTTGTTGTTTTTAGATAAGTTTCCTTTTTAGGAAACCCTGAAATGTTTTTCTTATCCATCAACATCCTCCTCCTTGCCTGAAGAATGCATGGCTACAATTCAGACTGCCTGTCTGCCCCTCAGAACTTGCTGCATGGAGCGCACTGCCTGCCACCCTAACCTGGAGACTTGGAGCACACTGAGACTGTCACACACCACCGAGGCTGTTCTGGAAGTCACCTCGCTTCAGCTCCCCAGGACCTGAATTTTTTCAAGTTCTGCCTATTCATTGCCTCTGCTCTAGACCTCTGAACACCCGTGCGTTTCGCTCTTTTGTCTCCCTGTTCAGAAACAGCCTGGGCAGGGATGAGCTGTGTTAGGTTCCAGTGTCCCCAGGCTCCCAATCTGCACCTCTGTGCTTGCAGGGCCACCAGGATGAGGTACATGCCACATCTGCTCCTACTGGTCTTGGGACAAAACCCACCAGTAAAATGTTCAAGGAAAATGTGACAGCCCTGAAAACGTTCAGCAGAAAGGGAAGAACTCCTCATACTGCAGTCTGCCAGAGTTTGCTCACTGGAACTCCGATATGGAGCAAAATACATGTATATATCCTCTCTTGCAAGGGTTGAAGACGCTTCAATTTAGCGCGTGAGAAAAACTGCAGTGCAGAGTGCTTGCTGTGCCCTGCACTGGAGTGCTGCTAAAGCTCTGGACATCAACACAAAGATGAAGCGATTCCACTTTGCTCTCAGAGCTTAGCTTTGCAAAAGTGGAAACATATTCCTGCCAGGAACATGAGATATGTTCAAAGACTGGGGTCCAAGAGAAAGCAGGTTTAAGACCTCTGCTTTTATAACAAACGCTTTAATAACAACATTTTGCTCATTTGATTGCCTTGAAAAATAAATAACTGCCATAAAAGGATGCCAACGATATACAGATTTCTTGTAAACATTTCCTCAAGTACTCTGAGGAGAGAAAGCTTGAAGACGTCTGCTAATGTAGCACAGAGCTGTCTGTGCTTTGGGACAACAGCCCTCTTCCTGTCATTATCCTGGTTTCTTCAGTCTCAGCAACTCTCTCTCCTTTTCTTGAGATTTCCTAAAACATCCAAGGGAAATCGGCCGAGGGGCAGGAGGTGCAAAGAAAAGGAAAAGAAAGCAGCCTGAGAGACCAAATAGCAGCAGCAGGGGTGACACGATGCTGTGCTTCAGCTCTGCAAAGTAAAAACCCCAACCCACTCAACTTCAGCTTGAACAGGCTTTACAATTTAATCCCAAAGGTAAAATGTCTAGCATACGTACTGCATGGAAGTCATCAAAAGGAAGAGACAAGTCAGAGTCAGCCCTGAGCGTCAGCTGATGTTTCCTCCTCCACAGAGACAAAGATTCTGGACAAAATCTATCACATAAAGTGAATTTTCCTAAACACTGTAAATTAATTTTCACAAAGTAGTTGGGGAATGCCCAAAAGACACATAACAGGACACCAACCTTCTCCCTTTCAGAACACCAGCTTGCATCCAGTCTGTACTGATGACAGACAAACCTGCCACATCGGGCTTACCTGTTGACCTGGATCAGCATTTGTATCACTGAAAAGAACACTACTTCATAGAAAACTCCGCTCTAAACAGAGCTTAATTCCTTAGAAAAGCATGATGCGGACAAGGAAATACAGCGAAAATGCTGTTTCCACTTAATACGACCAATGCAAATCATGTCCCTCAGCTGGAAACAAGCACCTTACACTTAGGTGATGTTAAAGCCCAAGACCTGGCATGGTTCCCAGAAAATTTATCCCATTTTCAAGAAATCCCATTTATGCTATACACTGGTGCAATTCTCTTAGATGGCAGATTCATTTAATCAGATTGTTCTGAAAGGAAACAGCTAAGTAAACAAAGCAGCTGAGAGGAGAGCCACAGAACAAGACCTTTTTTTTTCCAACAGAACTGACAGTTCTTATTTACTCTGAGTAATACTTGGCTGAATATTAAAAGTTTGCAAGAAGCTCAGGACAACCTCTTGTGTTTGAACCAGCAAGCTAAGGGAGAGGGAAGATGACATTCCACTTTTAGCTCTGCTGATGTGACCGCCTAACAAAAGCTTCCTGGTGGAGACTAGCTGAGAAGGGTTTTCAAAGTTTGTGTTATTTGTGGGATTGTTGTGTTTGTTTTTTTTTTTACTTTCAGTCTGCATGGGTCACCGAACAACCTAAAATACAGCAGAACTAAATCTAGTATCATTTGGGACAACTGGTACAATTTTGTCTATACTAGGAAGCAAAACAAAAAAGAGGAACCAAACCCAAATGCCTCAGCCTTGCAATGTCACGTTAAGAAACGCTGCTGGTGTAAGTGGAATGCTACGTAAATATAATTCACGTGTGGATGCACGCCCTGTAGGTGTTTGCCCCAACCCATAGAAATGGTCTTGGTGCAGCTATGCTTTATCTGTTGGAAAAACTTCCACTTTTACCTTTCCAGGAGCATGGCATTTCTCCTCAAAAACTGACTTCTTCATAGCCCAGACCAGTGATTTACTATCGGGTCAAGGGCAGCTCTTGTACTCTTTCATGTTTTGGTTTGGCACTTTTCAGGGCTGCAGGTGAATCCCCTGGGATGGCTGAGGCAGAGGAGCCATACCCAGCAACAGCACAGATACTGAAAGACATGCAACAGAGAAATGACAGCAGCGCAGACATCTCTGTCAGACACATTCACTTACTGAGCACCTTCCTGATACCAATGGATGCTGGTACGCCAGGCCGACAACCCCTCAGGTCTCACCCTGGTAACCCGTCTGGGGGCAGCACAGATGGAACTTCTCCCAGACTTGTCCAGGACTGTGACAGATAGCGAAGTTTCCCTGCCGACTAGCTCTGCGAACACTCAAGCCAAGGCAGTGCTGGGATCCGAACCAGCCCCATCCCTGCAGGCTAGGTGGCAATCAGGCCATGGCCGCCCTTGCTGTGAGGAGCAGTAGTGACGACTCGCACCACCCTCCTCAGCCAGGGCAGTCTTGATGAAAACATCACAGGGCTGAGAAGCAGCAGCAATTCCCACTTATCTCGCAAAAGTAAAGGTAACACTCACAGCCATCTTCTTTGTTTGAAAGATCGGAGTCTGTCATGAGATAGCACAACGCTAATTGCCTCATTTCAAGAGCCCTTCGGACAGGAAGGAGAGAGGGAGAATCATTAAGGCTTTCTAATTATTATTTTTAAACAAGAGCATCGCTCCACGCCCCCCAGCGCAGCAGCCCCTGGCCCACCGGCGAGGCAGCCCAGGGAAGCTGGCCCACAGCCCGGTGCATGGAGGCTGCCAGCTATCACACAGCGCCGCTGGCACGGCTCCTGGAGCCAAGGAGCAAGGAGGAAAATTAACTCAGGTTTAATAAACACTGTAGGGTAAACACGATTTCACACAGACACCAGGCAGAAATGCTTAAGTTTTTTCTTAAAGGCACAATTTCTAGGAAACAGTATGCAGATCTTAAAACAGCAGTGTCCCACGCCCTTTCCTCACGTCTGTCTAAAAGAAAGGTCCCCAAGGGGTGGTTCTCCCCCCGTTTCAAGCACAGGATCTCAGTGTCTCAGATGACACCAGCGGGAGATGAGAACAGGTAACAGCATCGTACTGAAGGCAAGTATCTGTTACAGTCCAGCAGACAGGAGCACCCCTTGCATCAGATAACATTTCAGCCAAGACAAAAGCATCGCTAGGGCAAGCGTGTTTCCAGACTCTGGACCAAAACAGAACTACACAGAGTATGTAAAAAGACAGGCCGCGACCTCACAGGTCACAAGGAAAACGCATCTCCAAGATGCACCAATGCAGAACCCTGTCTGCTGCTCTTGCACGTTTGGTGCCTGGATATTTTAGCATTGCAAAATATCTGCAAATACACTCGGACAATAATTAAAAAGAAAAATTAATGCATGCAACCTGTAGAGAAAAGCATAAAGGCACACAGGACACTTAACTGTCAAGTAGTTTCATATACTCTCTGAAAACTATCTCTTCCAAATACAGAGAAAGGCCAATTAAAATGCAGCATCTGAAGAAACAGCAGGGTGAGCCTTGGCCTACAAGCACAGCATTCTTCTATGCTTTGTCAATCTGTTATAAGTTATTCCAGCTCTTGAACTACACCTGAAAATCATAAGCAATGTCTTTTTCAGTGCAAGACAGTCAGCACTGTGTTGTTCATGTGGTTGCCCCTCTCAGAAGACAGCAGCATGAATGCCTTGATTTTGACACTTCGTCAATAAAAAACTCCTGCTGTCAATTACAATTGCTGTCAGAAACAATTCAAGCTGTGCTAGCCTGAAGTTTCTCCCTAACATGTCGGTAAGTAAAATGCATCCATTGGCTCAGACCACTTCCTCCAGAGCAGCAAGAGGAGAAGCAAAGGTATCTTGGAGGAAGTTTTTGCTACCAGATATCACTGAAAGCAGTTGAAAACACAAGATGCATGAACACAACCATATCAGAAGGCAGGAAATAGTGCTAAGTAAGTGACAACTCAAACCACTTCGTTCCAAAGTTGTATTTTAGGTTAGCACAAGAGCTGGCAGTCTTTGCTTTGGAGGGGCAGCGCGAGAGGCTGCCATCCAAGTGAGTCCATTTAAAGCAAGACTAAACTCTGCAGGCAAGGAAGGAATAAATCTTGTAAGTAACTGCGGGTTACAGATAAATGCCAGCACATTTCACGGGATAAGACAGCCAAAATTTATACAAATATAAAAGAAGATGGATTTTTCACGAGGCAGAACAACAAGAGATAAAGGAGGCTCCAGGAAATGTTGGTTTTGCTTCCAAAACATCACGGACACAGACAGGCTGAGGCAGAAAGGAGCCAATACATCTTCATAGCTTCGGAAGTCTGCAGTAAAGCAAAGCCATGAGATAATGAAAAGGCATGGCAGATAGGAATCCTGTAAACAGCAGAGTCAGATTGTGTAGTCTGTGCTGACAAAAGTAAGACCTATGGGCCTAAAGTGAAGGAATGAATACGAGAAGGAAATGAGAGAAAAAAGGACCAGGCCGTGTGTCTCAGTGCAGCAGTGGAATTAATGCAGAAATACCAGAACTCCTCTGGGGAGTTTCCCCTCTGCACACGTTTCCCTATTACTTTGCAGCAGCTACATTTCAGCATCGAGTAGGGGAAAAAAGCAAGAGGGCTCTGTCCCAGCTCATAGTCCAATTAACACACGGCAATTAAATAGACTGCAAACTCATAAAAGGTGCTGATTTGTGAATCTATCCATCTGCATTCCTACAAATTTCCAGGAATATCCAGAGTGACAGACCGACAGGTCAGCATTCCCATAAACACTGCATCAAAACAAAAACAATTGCCCCATCAGCTCTGGCTGACAAGATCAATAGGGCTTCTCAATTTAGACTCCAAACCAAGTGCAGTGTGCTTCCTTTATCAAAGCAGGCAGATCAGTTTTTCATATTGACAGAGACACAACAACATGAACTGGCATAAACAAGTGACAACACTTATTTTGAAAAGAGAAGTGACAGAAGGCCAAAGATGGATCGGATCAATGACGGAAACTTATCAACCCATATGGCAACTCTGACACCTGTTACTGGCACAGCTTATCAGCAACACGGCAATAGCTTTTTGCCACTAGGAAGCGCAGCCAGTCTATTCATGAACAGAAAAGCTGGCACTGAGGAGATCTTACTGAGGCAGCCCATGAGCAGGACACGGCTAAGGGGAAGAGAGGTCCTCCAAGAGCACTGCTGCTGCTTTACATTCCCACCTGGCTGCAGACCACTGCTCTCCTGCCCTCAAGTCTGTACTGTCACACGTGCTTTACGAAAGTCACATTTATTTTTTGCTTGCCACATCTTCCTGAAAGAAGAACCCAACCCTGTAACGGTTGAGACAGGATTCTATTATTACCTACAGGAAAAGCATAAGATACTCATCTCAGACGCAGCGTAAACAAGGAATGGGGAGAGGAGAAGCAGGGACTGCACTGCTGCACTGCCATGTGGCAGAGCACTTCCAAACACCAAAGCTCCTGGCGTTTGCCTTCCTTCTACGGGCAGGCAAAGTGAGAGGCCAGGCCAGGGAACGCTGAGAGGACGCTGCGGGATGGAACTAAAGACTGAGCTCACTGTTGGGTGTGGGCCCTGCAGGCAGCAGGCTCCTTCACACAGAACTTCCGCAGGGTGGAGATCGGCACAGCGAAGAATTAGTTTTCTTTGCATAAAAAGAGGAAAAGGAAAAACGTCTGCCATTCCACAGGCAAGCGATGTCAGCCACACCGCGCTCACGAGACTGCAGCTATGTGGGACAGAAAGAAGCACTGTGCGCTCACACACAGCCCAGCCTGGAGGCAAGGTAACTGCCCACAGAAGAACAGGGCTGTCGCAGACACTGACGCCATCCTTTCCCTCGCTAAGGCAGCCACTGGGACCTGTCTGGGGTTAGGGAACTTCTAACAGCAGACAGCAGCGGGGGGCCATCACCTCAGCCAGCTCGCCTGCCTGCCCTCTCCAGCAGCACATCCTCCTCAGACCAAAGAGAGGAGTGTATCCTGCTCAGTAGCTGCTCAAACGCCCAAATATTCCCAAATTATGCTAAAGAAAAATAAACTCATTGAGACAGACCCTTGCTAAACGCTTCAAGTTTATTCCATTTAAATGCACTAAAATGTAAGAAAAGTTCCTGTAGCGATACCAGGTAACTTCTTGATGTTTTTGAGGGAGAACTTGGAGGCCTGCTGTGAAAAAGCCGGAAAGCATGGGGAGGAACGATATGTTAGTGTCAGGTAGGAATTCAAGCATCGGGTCTCCAAGGGAATATGGGTCTCCAGGAGTTCATGCAGCTGAAGCTTACTGAGCAACTAAGAGTTCAAGATAAACAAAACATGCCGATGTTCAGCGTCAGGTTTGGGAGCAGCTCCATCACTTCACTGCTCTTGAAAACAGCAGTAGGAAAGACGCACTCATTTATAAATGTTTCACCACCACTTTTTACATGACAGCATATAACCACCTCTCAAAGGAATCGATTTCGGACCTCGGACAAAATTAGATGTGTTACAGCAAGGGTTTTCTTCTGAACGTCTTCACATTGCTTCCTGCCAGCACAGCTTGGCTGGCAACAAGGAAGGATGTGCTGCAATACAGTGGCATTTACTGCAGTTATCCCTTTGCCTCAAAATACTGGTTTCTTCAAAACATCTTGGCTGGAGGAGGGAGGTGACAAAGCGTCACATCAAGGGGGTGGTAGGAGGAGGATGGGAATTTCCATTACCAACTACACGTTAGGTAATTCCATCCCTCCAAAAAAATCCAACACTGGAAAATGATGCTATATCAGTATGTACGAAAAGAAAGTTCATGATTTTGATATGTCAAATTATAAGAGCAACACTTGCATTGCTCCTGGGTAAATCCAATCCTCAGCCTGCATGGACACTATCAACTCCAAAGAAGTTCAGCTCCTTACGTCCTTACAAATGACCCTTGCATTTCAGCCCTGCTTGATCATCAGTTCTGATCAGAGATTCCTTCAACAAATCAAACAGCTATTCGCGAATATTTTCACACATTGTAAGCACTCACCTTCCGTCAAAGTTACGGAAACAGACCAGGAAAAGATACAGAAGAGCTCCCCAAATAAATTTCTGCACAGGTAGATGTCCTACTGAAAACTTCACAGCTCTAAGGAGACTTGGAATAAACAAACTATTTGGCTCCGGGCTTAGCCTACCGCAGAATACTAAAGGGTGACAGACACTGTCCTGTTCACCGAGACACTAGAATCAGAAAAGAGAGAGAGGCAATTTACTTCACAGTGGCCAACAGCTGCAGTGTGAATCTTTGTCCTGCTTCACTCAGGTGAATAACTACTGCTTGTTTTGCCAGCTAATTAAGTTAACGAACGCTATTCTGAGGATTACCTAGGAGGTAAAACAGTCTACTTCTGAACGCTTATTAAAGCATTTTCCAAGTGCACAGAGCCCTGCTACTACATCACTCTTCCATAAATCTTTGCTCTGTTTTTCTTTAGAAGCTGAAATAATAAGAGAATTTCAATCTCTGCCTCCCTTTTGGTTTATACACGTGAGGAACAAAGAGCTGCTGTAAAGAATCAAGCTTTTAATTGAGTAATGGCAGGGTGAATCCCAGCTTAGCAGACAGTAAGCACGGAATACAAAAGAAACGCTTGCAAAATTCCTTAGCAGAGCTGGCATAGCAAAGAAACGTCTCCAACAACCAAACAAAGTGAATTAAGCTCGACGTAACTTGATTACACAGGGCAAAAAAAGCAAGGGTGTTTCCTCCACCTAAAACATCAGGCGTGCTGATAAACAGCACACAGTGGCAAGAAGCCAAAAAATGCATCATAAATAGCAAGAGTGCCTTTTGCTATTGAAAAACAGCAGTGAAATGAGCTGGTCTGCAGGAACCCAACTGGGAGGAGATTTTCACAGAATCACATTCACGGATTTTTAAGTTCATAATTTCAAACACGTACACATGAAAAGGTTAACGTTCTGTTTTTCCTCCTCGGAGGTCATGAGGGAGGCAAAAATAAAGCGCTCTTTGATTCCATCACAGCCTACATGGAGATGCTATTCAGCCGTATGAAGCTGTCAGGAGAAAGACCAACTTTTTTTTAAGGAAATCCCAAAGCTATGAACTTGTCTTCTACGAACCCTTCACGTAACAGATCTCTATTTCACATTTTTCAAGATAAAATCTTAACAGTAAAAGAACTCATTACTCTGTAAAGCTTGTAAGTGCCTGAATTCCCGTGTCAGACAATAAGCATTAATCACTTTCCTAAGTCAAAGCTAGAACAGCATATTTTAAGAAAATGCATCTTTGTAGCCTTTGCTGATGAATGTGCTTGTGTCAGTGCTTTTCCCACACTCCAGCACACTTCAGAGCTTTGCAAAGCGTTCAGTAAAATGGAAAAGTTACAATCTAATTAACAAATAACATGACAAGGTGTAACTATGGTCAATAAAATTCTCCAGTTTAAGCTGGAGATAAGTTTAAGCTTTTTTTTTTTTTTTTTTTTTTTTTTTTTAATAATGAAATCTTTTGCCATGAAAAAGGTTTTTGCTCCAGTTCCTGCCCTAACACTGCACACATGCTGCCTAGCATACTTACTGCTCTCTGTGCTGGGCCGGGGGAACCGAGCGCCTGAAGGACAGCAGCATGTCACCAAGAGGACCATGACGAGCTGAACTGCAAGGCTGCTATCCACTATGCGGCCAGGCCAAAAACAATTCCATTTTTCACTGAGAACAATTCCCTCACGAGCAGCAATGCCAGGCAGCATGCAGAGACAGGCCAACCGCTCTGCTGAGGTCCCACGTCATGATCCCAAGGTGGTGGGGTCTGGGTTTCAGCTACCTCACAGCCCAAAACCACAGGAGAGCAAAGCCAAGACCAGAAGGGCTTTCCCCACCAGGAAGTGAGAAGGGCACTACGGACGACAGCAGTGGAGGGGCTCAGGGTTCCTTTTCTTGCTTACTGAAGTAGATGCCTCCCTGCAGCCCTCCTCCTTCACCTCACTGGCCCTTAGGCAGCTCCATTTTAACTGATCACTGAGAATGAGGCTTCATTCAGCACCTTAAAATCTACTTCCTCAGATTGCTCCCCGAGGCACTGGCAATGTTTTCAGCTAATAAGCGCTCACTGCTAAGCTAAGGATGGAATTATTTATAGAACGAGTTACACATCTGATACCTCGTCGGTTGAACTGGTTTTCTTTCACATATGGAAGAGAGACTTGGTAACAGCAGCTTTGCTGTAGCTAGCTCTGCCCTGCAGCCGCCTTCATAGCACAGAGGACTCACGGACCCCTGACACTGCACCCAGGGACAGCCAGCAGCACGTCACCAAGAGGACGGGGACAAAGAGGTCCTACCGTAACAGCCACTTGCATACCTGGTCTTACCCACCAACACCTTAAAAAGAAATAGGAACCATGGCTGACGCAGAGAGGAGAAGAGATGAAAGAAAGGGATCAAGAGAGGTGAGAGCTCAGGTTCTGCCAGCAGCAAAAATTTTGTTCCTGGTGGGAAAAAAAAAATAGAGGAGTGACTTGAACTGCTGTGTGCACTCATCTCAACAGAGCAGACAGGAGCCCTAACAATCTGCCAGGAGACACAAGTCAGTAGATTACATGTGTGCCTTCAATTGAGCACTGAGGTTACGTGCAGACAGAAAATATTGAGTCTCGAGTCAAAGGCCAAAATTTTCCAGAGGTGAAGGAAGTAAATATGCATATAAAAGCCAACTTTTGTTCTGAAATCAGGCCTTTTTCAAGTAAAAAGGCACAATATTATTAAAAATATGAATCAAAGCTCACGTAAGACCCAGACTAATAGGCTCACAGTAACAATGATGACATTAATTGAGTTGTTTGGCATTTAAACAGGAATTAGCAGGACTTGATTGTCATTTTCTTGTATTTAATGCCAAATACCTGTGAGCAATGAGTAGGAGAGCAGCATCTAAACTTAAAACCGTATCAAGGCAGCCTTGAGAATTAAAATCCCAGGCAACCATCACTAAGAAGATTTAACTGCAAAATTTGGAGCTGCTTTATTATGTTGGGGGACTTATTTCAGCTTTCGCTAACTACGCCAAACGCAACTGCACAAGGCTCCTGCATGTTGCTGAAGGCTCACTGTCACCTGTTACAGAAAAGAAACAAGGATGTACCACTCTCCCAGCAGAGACTCTGGCCTTTAAGTTATGTATGACCCTTTTAAGATAAAGGGGAAAAGACAACATTAAAAAAAGCTGGACATGCCTACTGAAGAGCAACAATAAAAACACTGAAGCATGTAGCATCCATAGAAATGCTGCCTCCTACCCACTCCCTTCAACATGTCCTGTGTCTGCTGAGCAGGTCCCAGCTCACCACAGACCGATCCTCTGCCCACATGGAGCCAATTACAAGTTTAGTCACCAATGAATTACGCCAAGCAGAATATAACTTTGTGCTGGGTTGGACAATTCATCTTCTCTTCCAGCTTGGGCAGAGGCAGACAGTTTTGAAAGTTGCCACTAATTACTGAGATCCTTCCACTGTGCTGCCTTAGGTCAAGAAATGTGCTGTACCTTAAGGTCAGAGCACGCTTCCCAGCAGCAGGGAGGAGCATCTCTGCTGGTGCTCAGGGCACAGGAGCTCCTGCTGTCTACAGGACAGTGGACACAGACTGGTCCTTTGGGATGCTCTCCTGTAAAAGCAGACCCTATTTCCGCACACGTTTTTAAAGCGTGACAGCTCTTGCTCTCTGCATCCAGCACCAGGCTCCCAAGGTTGATCTGGCGAAGTAACAGGATCGTAGAACTGTCTGAGCTGGAAGCCACCACACTTGCAAAATCCACTGCACCTCTGTAAGTCTCCCACAAAAGCTCTTATTCTGAGGACAGCAGCTGAGGCCCTGCAGAAGCCAGCCCCAAGGGCCTTTCTCTGGATTATTACTAAAACGAGCACAGGAGCACAGCAAACTCGTTTAGTTATATCCTGTGCCATTTAAACCTAGGGCAACTGGTAAAGGCCACATCAGGAAATTTACAGAAGAATGTTAACATCTATGCACCTGCTAAGCTTCAATATCAAGTCAAGTCTTGCTTGTGCATGTACCAAGAGCTAGGAGGTTGGGATGAGTATGCAAGAACACAGGCCTGTGCTACCTTTAATAACCACGTGAGCATTGCTCACTCTAAAGAGCAGCAGCAGACACGTCCAACACCTGGCTGGGCCAGTCACTGGCCTTGCAGGCGTCTGACCCCAGCACTTCCTGAGTCCGGCTCGGATGGATCCCCAGGGGCAGCCTGGATGAACACAGAACAAACAGGACTGACACACAGCAGGGGGGTTACCAATAATTTCCTCCACTGAGACACCGCCCGCTGCAATTAGGGCTGAGGAGCGCAGCATGGGCAGGGAGGGCCAGGCCATGTCCCGCAGCAGGGGCTCAGGGACACTAGCAGCATGCTCCAATAAAGACACCAGGTCAACCCCACTCCTCTGCCTTACCTGCAGCTCAGGGTGGCACTCTGCTAACGAGCAGAGAACATCATCAGTCTTGCATGAGCTGCACCAGGCAAGGCGTGGTGCAGCACACCAGCCGCCATGCAAAGTTAAATGCCCTTACAGCTACACTTAGCAGAAATCTATCTTTTAGAGAGCTACTGAAAAGGATTTCTATTTTTATTTTATCTCTGTTCCTCCTGGAAACAAACAAGCATGCTTCAGCATAAATACTGTTTGGGCAATGTTATTGTTATCTAATGAGCCCCAATGAATCCGGATAAGAGACTCACAGAGATGTTATCTCCCTCACTGATGCAGAGTTCACCAGGTAATTCATAGTCACAGTTGATAACTCTCATTATTTCCTGCACTAAAGAGAGAGCAGCATTTTGCCACATTTATTTGGGGGGAAGGAGACGGAAGCAGCTTTAATTATATAAATTAAGTTAAACCATAGCGTGGAACAGGCTGACCTCCCAGACCTTCAATTATGTAAGTAAACCTGCCAAGTTTAGAACTGGATCTCTTCCAGTTTTTCCTGCGGAACTTGTGATTTTCTCCCATGTTATTACAACCCCTTTTTAATACAGGGATATAATCAGAGCCCTATGCTTGTCCACAAGCGCAGTCTAATTTTGTTCAACCAAGTTCTTGGGATATAATTGAAGCTCAAAGGGCGGGTGGGTGCAGTTAATTTGTTTTGATAATGCTTCCTGTTTATAACAACGCTTCATTTCTCTGCATAAGGGAATGAGATCATCGCTAAGGCATGGAAGGAGGGAGTTGCTTGTTTAGAGCGTCCACTTTGCTCTACCTGAACTTAGGGATGCCATCCCTTTGCCACCCCTTCAAAAACATGACTGAGCTGAAGGTGCACGTGGAAAACACAGATTCACTTTGCAGGACACCTATGGCTGAGATGTCTCCACCTGGAGAACAGTTGTCACTTGCTTTCCAAACCTGTAAACATCCTCTGAACGAGGGAAAAAGAAAGCTGAGTAGCTTCATGACAGAAAACACACCATCTGAACACATCTGAAACTTCTGTTATGGACTTCAGTGGCTGACTTCCTTCTTCACCCAGAACACAGCTACTACAAGGAGAATTATTTTTTGCCAGTCCACACACAAACGCGCTGCTGGAGGCAGAAGGCTTCCAGTATCTTTCAAAACTACCTTGCTGACTCTTTCCAAATGCACATCTCATCATTTATATAATATGGAGGTAAGTCAACACACAGTGCCACTGTTCCTGCTGAACTCTCAGCTTTTCTTTGTCCAGTATAGGTTACCAGCATCAGATGGTAAAGGTCCCCCCCACATACACTCATGTTGACGCTACCAGAATATCACGAGATTAAAATACAGTTAATTGGCACGTTTAAGGCCTGATCACTGATTTTCTTTCCAAAAGCAGCCTGCTTTTATTGTGAAAGGCCATTGTACTCTTACTAAGTATGCACAAGAGGTGGGTCGCCAGCTTAAGGAAAGAAAATGAAATAACTGCACTTCTCTAAAGGCCCCAAGAGTTCTCAGCAGAACTGCGGCTCCAAGCTAGCAATGAGATGTACAGATGGGCCTAAAACACCACTGATTCAAATGCCAAAAGCTCTGGGACGTTCCAAAACCTTCCCCAAGCCCATTGCCACAGAGGGCTCAATGGTTGACTCGCCTGGTGCTCCTTGCATCAAGTGGCCCCCAGACTCCTTCTCACCAGCAGTTTTCAGGCATAGTACTTTCCAACCCAACCTTTAGCTCCCAGATATACACCCGTACAGTAGCTTCATGTCTGCTGCAGTCACAAAAGGGGAAGCGGGCACTTGCTGATGTGACTTGAAATGTTCTCTGCTGCCAGCTCGTTTTGCAAGAATTAGACTCTTCTTTTCTAGCATTTCTGCTCCACCATCTTCACCTAGCACTGCCTTTGGCACAATTTGCATATACAGGAACCCAGGAGTCCCAAGTCAGCCATCCAAACCACAAACACATTAATCTCTATTACAATATTGTAAAGCCTGTACAAAAAAGGAAGCCATCAGGTCATGAGATGTGTGATTCAGCTTGCTTCCTTGCAGGGCAATGCTGCTCTGCCTTCTCTAGAAGCCGATTAATCTGCACCTGCTCATCCAGAAACACAGGTGACAGTCACCCCAATGAGCAACTAGGCCAAAATGCCAAGCAGCGTGGCAAGTCTGCACAACTCAGATTGCTTCAAGCTGAACAAAGGCAACAAAAAACCTCCAGCATATTGCATTACTAAAGTTTGTCACAGAAAATTAGGTAATGCTGGTACACCAGGAATAGCCACATAGATCTGATTTCATGGACCAGTGGGTCTTGGACGCTAGAAAGGATGGTAGAAAAAACTATGCATATAAAATTGCCTGTCACAAGGCAGAATACCGCTATTACAGAATTGTGTTGCTCTCAACCACAGCAAATTGATATATAATTTACATGTAAGAGAAGACTGCAGAGACTCGTTTAAATTTGCAGTTAATATCACGAGCAACGAGACATCCAGAAATTACAATTTTACTAATTAAAAATTCAGTAAAAGACTCTTGAGTGTCTAAAATAATATGGTTAACAAATAACTACTTGGCAGCTACATCACATTCTCCCCTTTCGTACAGTGTTAAAACATAAATAAATTCATCCTCCAATAATTGGAGCTGGTTCCGAGCCCAGTAGGGAGGAAAAAGAGATCTCTCTTTTTAGTCACACTGCCAGTGGATTAAACTGAAGCTTATTATCATACACCAAAAGGAACAGCTCCTAGCTTCTAACCAGGGGCACAGAAAGGAAAGGACTGTAGGTGTTTGTTCTGCTCCTGTTTTCCTTAACACCAGGCATTTACTTGTGACCGCTGTCAAACACACCGGTACCAGAATTAAATCACTCACAGAGATTGCCAAGCAGCAGGTCCAGGTGATTACACACGCAGAGAGGTGTAAAAAAGACAATTGCGTAACAGTTGAAAACACCATGTAAGAGATTAGGACAGAAAGCAAGTAATACCATAACAAATAACTACAAAAACAATTACTCAGGCTAACAATGCTGCTGTCCCAGAAAACAACTAGAAGAGAAATAACACCACCATTAAACCTGTATTACACAGAACATTTACCAAAACAACACCTTTCCCTCCTTTCCTCCCAAATGCTCCATCACCTAATGGAGCAAATCCCCAGGAGGATGAAAAACACACCCAAATTGCTCACATTAATGCAGTATGTCAGAGTGAATGCCTAAGCCATCTGATACTCCTCCACCTTCCATTCCATTCCCCCCAGCAGCATCCTGAAAACCACTGAGGTTGCAGACTGCTGCTGCAGCCACAAGAAAGGCAGACTGAACCACAACCAGGAGATCACGCTCAGGCTTTATTTTCTCCTTCCAGCAGGGCAAAATGCAGGTGCACCGGCCCGGCAGTGGACATTTGGTATGGTGATAGAGGATACCTTGATTAGAGCCATGCTGGAAATAACCCATGCACAGGCAGAAACACCGCTGTACTTACTTTCTACCCAACTCATTTCCTCCAGTAGAACACGAAAGCTCCGACAGGTGCTCCATAACCCTCACAGCTCCCATCGACGTGCAATAAAGAAGAGAAATATGAACATCTCCTGAGCACGCGAGGGGGAAATGCTACACCCATCCAACAGGGAACAGCACTGCGCTCATCAATTTTGGTGGAGACAAGTTTCACTGGTTGTATATCTAAAAGGTAACTCCTGAACAGTAACAGCATTTATCATTATTGTCACTGACCACCAAGGTAAACCCAGAAAGGTTTCATATTGGCTATTTAATGAAAGGTTAATTGTAAGAAGTAAACCATGTTCAAACAAACTGGTTAACAATTGCAGGAGAGAGACTTCTATTTATGCTACAAGCAAACAAATGTATTTCATGTCAGGGCTACAGGGCTGCTATCTTTGCCAGCAGAAGATAAACGCATTTCTCATGCTAGCCTGAACCTGCACATACTGCACAAACATACCGCGGAATAACAGCACATATGCAAGGAGTTCATGGCAGACCTGGGAAACAGATGGCCCCATACAGCACGCACAGCCCTCCCACAGCCTTCACCCTCACACACCAAAGGAGAACAGCAATGAGTAAGATCACAGAATCATAGAGTCATTTAAGTTGAAAGGGACCTTAAAAGGTCACCTAGTCCAACTCCCTGATCAGTCCTCCCTTATACCCCATTCTTGGGGACAAGGAACTGGTGCGTGCACCTAAAGCACACCAGTC
Source organism: Alectoris magna (assembly GCA_030625065.1). NCBI lineage: Eukaryota > Metazoa > Chordata > Aves > Galliformes > Phasianidae > Alectoris > Alectoris magna. The sequence goes on from CM060567.1 coordinate 34,970,799, forward strand.
CTGCTTGTCTCGGGGTGCTGATGTTTTCCATACAAGAGCCTAAAGACAGTGAAAGTTGCTGCACCAGCCACAATAACGTCAGTTTTTTCAGAGTCTTCAGGAGGGAAAACAAACGATCAAATCTTAACAGCAGTGGACATAACACATTGTGATTTAAAGGAGAGAGAAGACACACACAAGAAATAAATCAGATAGGACTAAGAAAGGTAAAATTACATAGCTCTAAGGCATCTTGCTAAGCAGCCTAAGAATGGAGGACAAGAATCAGCTGCTCACTGGGTGTAATGCAACAATGCCACATCTGCACGCCACTGGGCCTTAAATAAGCAGTAGCTGAAGACTGTATTTACATTCACATAAAAGACAGAAAAAGGAAGACTTTGTAAGAACAGGTTAGAGCATGCTTTCCTTATTTTAGTACATGAAACTTGACTTCACTTCCCGGGCTATGCTGGAGCATCGCTCAGTTCTGGGCGCTCCTTTGGCGGCTGGCCGTTCAGAGGTGGCCAAGTCCTGCTCCTGAGGGTGAGGGAGCAGGGACCAGGCGGGCTTGGGGCAGCTGCCTGCCGAGAGCCTGCATCTCCTGTGTGCTGCTCTCAGAAAGCCCCACTGTGACACAAAGGAAACCACAGCACTATCGCTACTGCAGCTCTCCAAAAGGATTCTGATGTAGAGCCCGCACAGGAGAAATGTGCAGAATAAAGAACGAGTTTGTAAATCATTTCTTAGTCCTGTAAATACTGCACATTCGTCTTAAGTATATTATAAATTTTAAAATATATATTGCTGTCTTGTATTTTTATTACAGTATTCGGTATGCAGTATCTCCATCTACAAACTGGACACATTCCTAACATTCAATAACACTCCTTACCTCTTAGGAGTCAGGATGTGGTTTTACTGATTTTTTTAAGCATGAAGCTATGTGGAGTCACACACCAAAATAAAATCTTTTAAATAAAAATTCAACATCTTTTAGAACCTCAACTGCAGCTACAAAAATAGGTGCCGCCTAGCACCAGGACAGAGCTCTTCGCATGCATATTTTAGCACCAGATAATTCAAAACCAGACAGAATGCAAAACAGAAGGGACAGTCTTACGGTCCTGAGACAGAAGGCAACATTCAAAGAAGAATTCTTGACAAGTGGTTTCAACGAGGAAGAACAGGAAACTGACTCAAAGCTTCAGGATCCACAGATGCACGCTCTGGTGTAAAACTGCTATTCGCGTGTACATGCATCACACAGAGCATTCTTTAGTTAACAAGAAATACCTGGGTCGGCCACGCCAAGTATCAGGTCCCTGTTGAGCCATTCCAGCTCAGCTACCTGCACTGGGCTCCTCCTTTACACAAACCCTGAAAGGCAGCAGCACTGCTGAGAGTGCAAGTCAAGCAAAATCTCAGCTGGCAGAACAAGTTGCATGCAGTAATTTCAAAAGACAAGACGAAAGCGGGAAAAAATATCAAAAAGAAAGAACAGATGAAAGTAATTATAAGACGTGTTCAGAGACAGACTGTGGGTGGCTTAAAAAGAAGCGAGACAAAGTTCAGGAAGGGAAAATCAGAGTCAGCCAAAGGGTCTCAAGTACTCCGATAAGTGGGAGCGCGTGTCACAAGATGGACAAGCAGAATTCAATAAGGTAGCCGGGCTGAAGTGGGAACAGGGGCAGGGAGGTTTTATGGAAGATACAGACTCTGGTAACAGTAAGTGGTGCATACTACTTCTGTATGCTCTGGAAAAGTAGAGTGAAAGGAAAAACCGTCACGCTCACTTCTAACCGGAGCAAACTAGCTACATCGTCATTGAAGGCTTGCAGGGGGGGCTCTGAACAATAGGGAACTGAGGCTATGCGCAGACCTACGTCTTTGTAACACCAGATGGGACTCCTCTATTACACTCACGAGGAGGAGCAACCTTGACACTTTCATATCAGAGCATCACAGTCCTCCTTAAAAGAAAATACTCAACATTTGAGAAGGGAAATGCTCTAAGCATGATGTTCGAGTTGCTCCTCCCAAGGGAAGCACTGCAGCGCACTGTTTCTGCTCTTGCCGTTTCTCCTCTCTTCTTCAGTCCCCCAGACATCCCCATGTGGAACAGACAACTGCAGAGGCTCCATTCAGAATTGATTGGAATGAAAAAGAGATCAGTCGCCCAGACGTCGGCATGAACACATCAATACAGCTGTGAGACCCAGCCAACCTGCTACTGTAAAAGTAATGCTGACGGTGTGGTTTCAGAGCACGGAGTTCAAAGGATGAACCGGCATCAGCCACAGAGAACACCTGCCTTATCACAAAGGCTCTGCCTGTCATAAAGCAGCCTGTCCTAGGGACTGAAGGTATGTGCAAATCCCATTCCCTGCTGTTACTTTCACAGCCTCGTCTAACTTGTCCATTTCTTCTCAAGATTCAGCTTCATTCAATTCTCCCATAAGCACGTAGATAATATGCTCCATAATCACGAGAAACAGTTAAACGTATTCACAGAGCTACTGTGCGTAGATTTTATCTGCTCTTATCTTTTAGATCACTATTCCTTTCAGCTGGAAATTATTATGAAGGTAAAAAGACAACAAATACATCAAGCTCTTAAAATCCACACAAGCAGCAGAAACTCTGACATGTTCTGTTGCAACCAGCAGACTTAAGCATTCCAATTTCTGAATAAATAATAAGCATTAAAACATTGGAACTTACACTACTAGCAAGTCACTAGAAAAACAAAAAGCTGTCTACTTCAAGGAAGTGTTCTGACGCTGGCAGACCTGCGTCACCCAGCTGACATTAAAACTTCCACTCACTCATCCTTCTGTTACACCAGCAGCAACCAAAACATTCTGAACAAACAGCTTTTCTAACTGATAAAAAGAACAGTTGTGATCAGAAAACATCCCTTAGTTTCTCTCTCTCCTTTCCGCTCATTCGTCTGTCTCATAACATGCTGGAAATATTTGTGCTGGCATGCAAGAAAGCATCTATAGTGCACCATTTAAGGATTAAAAACGTTTCTGAATAGAAGACCCAGTATCTTAAAGCCACTGTTAGTGTTACAACAATAATGCAGGGTAGATTTAGACACTGTTACATTCTTGACATATTTACAAGGATATGTCTAGAGTGCACTTATTTCCCCTTAGTTTTACAGCTTTCATTAACCCAGACAATGGCATATTTTTCTCTCACTGCATGCTGAAACTGGAACTGCCTGCCTTGGCAACAGAACCCTCCAATTCCTACTCATGCCAAAAGCATCTTCATGTATCACTACACTTGCCACAGCCACGTCACAGCTCGATCAGAAAGCTATATCACAGGCCGAAAGCAGAGCATGCTTCTTGGGGTCTGCAAGGAAAGGTTATGGAAAGCAAGCGGGGAAGAGAAAGAGATTTTATATCAGCTTCATACCTTAAAAACATCAGAAAACCACCCAGGTGCCCATCCCACCATGCTTCTAGGAGGAGCAAGTCAAGCACGTACAGTCCCACATTATCCTCCTTTGGGCTACAGTAGTGACCAAAAGTCTGGGCTTTTACAGGGCTGCTGCTGGTGTCACGAACACAACATCAGGTTTCATTAAGGGTGCACAAAGTCCCATTCCACGTGCAGATAAGAAAACCAACAGCAGGGACATCTCTTCACAGAATTCCTCACATTGCCCATCGCAGACGCTCACAGAAATGAGAAATATTATGACTTCCCAACATCACGCTCTCACCTCCTCCTACTCTCACACTATCAAAAAAAGACTGGAAACCATTTAATACAAGGAAGTTCCAACATCGCTGACATATGGGGGACCCGGATCTGAAATAATGCCAGTCCTCCAGTTACTCTGAGCCTTTGCAAAAAAATAAAAAAAGATATAAGTCCTTCACTGGGATATTTGTTTCCCTGTTGTTTGTGGTTCTGTTTTTTAATTACCTTAACATCCTCTGGATTCTCATGAATCTGCAGCTCAACAATTTGCTTTGTGCACTTCACAATGTTGGCATTACAGCTGCTAATCCCCTGGCTTCTCACTTCCTCCTTTTTATATGGCATAACATTGTCTGTCTCAAGTCCTGGGCTCTCCTTATCTTCCACAGACTCACAAAGGGTTTTCACAAAGTTTCACACTACTGTGGCCATTTTAAATCTTCTTGAGCCTTTTCTGCCTGCATCCATCCATTTACACACCTTCCATAACACACAGCAGACCTTTCACATCATTTGTCATTGTCCTCAGCTTACATCTGGTACGCCTATTAAATCATTTCCATTTTGCTTAATAAAATAAACAAGAGACATCAGGAGTTTAAGGCCAAAAAGAATGAGGAAAAGTCCTATTCATAAACATAGGAAATTAAGAGCCACAAATGACATACTATACCCAAAACTATCTGGGAAACCATTGACTCTGCTGCCACCACCTCCGGCCTCCAGATGCTGTTAGGACAAAACCAGCCTGGCTCTCCTGCAGCCCAGAATGAAGGGGGTGGCAACACCCCATGTAAAAGTAAGAATCCTTCACCACTGAGCTCCAGAGCGCTGCAGATCCAGTGGCAACGTCAAGAAAGGAAAAGGCTCTGCTGAACACAGACCGGGTGGGAGGAAACGGAGGAGAAAGTCTGACCTTTAAATGTCCTCTGTGACACAAGATTGGGTGCGAGAAGTCTGAATTTGGGGAAGTGCCGGGTGCCCACACAAAGGGGGGCTGCTGAGCAGGCGGGAAGGGCCAGCGGGAGCATGAGTCCACAGCCATGAGATGCATGCTGGGGCTAATACTGGGAGGGATCAGTTCACTGCTCTGATTGGGAAGGAAAAAAATATACGGTTTTCCAACTTGTAATAATTACCGCCTCTCTCTATACCAATTGCAGAAGCTGCATGGCTGAGGCAAGAAGGCCTGCTTGCAGGGGAGCAAAGCTTGGCCGAATCACCACTTCCCTCTGCCCGGAGACCTGACAGGGAAACACGTTCCCCTCCCCTCCCCGCCCCGTCCTTCCTTCTCCGCTCCCAGAGCCCACAATTACCTCACCATCAGGAACTGTCAGGGGCATCCCATTACGCTTCATAAATGAGGATGGATACGGGGAAACCATTTGTCTCGGTAGACAGAGGAGGCAAGTAAAACACTTTGCTACTCAAAGCCAGCAATCATTATACACAAATGTAAAGAGCAGAAAAAAATCTTTGAAGTTTCCCAGCCATGAAAATGTTTTACCAGTAAAAGCAGCCTTTAATAGGCAGTGTATTTTCAGCCACAGTGAGGCAGAAAGCAGCATAAGGTAGTATTGAGATCGAGCCAACAATAAAGCAAACCACCAAAACGATGGCCAGTGTCACTCTGAAATGCAGAGCCAATTTCACACCTCTAAGCATCTTATTCTCAGGAAATGACAAGATTTATTCGGAGTGCAGAGGGGCAAGCAATGTGGAGATGGAATGCTTTTCTCTTTGAAGATGTGCTGAACATCTTTCATTTCCTACTTTGGGGGCTACCTCTCAAACGAAAGAGAAAAAAAAAAAAAGACAAGAAAAAAATCCTATATGAAGTGTAAATGATAGCAGATGGGTATAACTTGTAATTACTGCCTTGATTCCTAAATTCCCAGACAGCCATGTAGGATTAATCTGCCCAAATCCACAGTTGAAAAACCCCTTTACATCCCCAATACTCAGTACGCCGCCGAGGGCTGGCTAGCAGGCTCTCGATGGAAGGGATGGAAAGCCACAGCACCGCAGTGCCACACGGGGACCTAGCCATGTGCTCAGTACAGAGCCTGCTCCCACAGCACTGCATTTCCCTTCTGCAGCGGCTTTGAGGCAAATCCTGGGGAAATGCACCGGGTCTCAGACCAATCAAACATTTCAGCCTACGGCACTCCAGAGAGCCAGACAGCTCCGTGCAGCGCTTCCTGTGCAAGCAACACAGTTAATTAACTCTGTGTTGATTAATGGTGAGCTCTCACATCAAGAATTTATTCAGCCTGTTATTATATACAAGGTCATAATTGCCAAACAGCCGCAGCTAAATACCATTCCTTGCAGTCTACTCTTTAAGCATCATAATGTAAAATTAATTGGTACTCGTTTGCTAATGAACGTGAAATATTTTAAGTCCTGCACCATAAAACTTACCACTGGTATGCTCTTCTCTAAACACCCAGGAATGAACTGTTTCATTCCTTGGGAAGAGCCTCCTCTCTGAAACAGATGTGGGATGGGGGCTTTCTGAGCTCAGATATCTGCCAAAAGGGCTCTTCTGCAATAATTAGCCAGCAGTTATTCCACTTGCACAGTGCATTAAGATGGACTAGCAAGTGATGCTTTTATGCAAAGGTTACCCACACCAAAATATCTACCCAGAACAACTGTCTGGGGGAAGCTGTTTCCGTACACTTCCAAGCGCAACTGACATTAGCTCACAGCAAATGATGTAACTTTGCCTTGGGGAAGAGGGATGATCAAAAAGACACTTAAACTCCTTTGTTCTTTCTGGGATCCTTAACTCCGAGGTTAGCCTCAATGTACAGAGCTTGCAGCAAAGATCTGCTCACAGCATTAACAAAGTGAAACCCCACGGTGAAACACAAAAGTCACAACGCTGAGATAAGCTACTCCCAAGGGCTGGAGAAGCCAGAAGCAGCATCACCAGCCGGGCTCTGCCATGGAGTGACAGGGAAGCAGTGAGTGGCAGTGAGCAGCTCCTCTCTGCAGCCTCACCCACATCCTACCTGCAAGGGGCACCCCCAGAGCCATCCCTAGCCAAAGACAGCCCCTCCTGCTCCTATTTCTGCAGAAATTATACGTATGTTTCTTCTGAATATACTGCTAAGGATGTGTCGGTAATGCAAACCTTTTCTTCGGATGTATGCTTCAAGAAGCGGTTGAGCTGCACAAACTAGGCCTGACTGTTTTTTCAGTTAGTTCAAGGTGGACTTGGCAGAAATACGGCTTTTGTGTCAGTGCCACTCATCACACTGCAAACTGCTGCGACCAGCACAGCTCTGAGGGGAACACGACATGTGGGAATGTGCGCAGGAAGGCGTGCTCAACCAGGCTCTCCTCCAAGCAAACCACTGACCAAGTAGAGAGACTCGCTGCATTAGTGAGACATCCACCGTGGCTTAAAACTAGCACTGTGCACGTTCAAGGGTCAACTGATGTTATCAGAGCACTTTGTTAAAAACAGACAGAAATCTGGACTGCTTTCTCTCCAAGCCTACTGCCTGAAAAGCAAACAAATTACAACGGAGGGAGCACCAAGAATGAAACAGTCATTATTTCCCAAATGTAACATTATTGCAGAGATTGCAGTACCTACAGAGCTGCAGCACAGTTATTCACACTGCTCGGTTTTGATGCTATAATATCCCAGCCAGCAGCAGTGCCATTCCGTCCAGCAGACTGCACAGCTCGATGGGCTCATGGGGTCAAATAACACACGGAGCAGTTCTGTTACTCCTGCAGGTCGAAGCCTCCCCGGGGAGCACCCTGTGCTGGGCAATGGGCAGGCAGCTGTAAAAAGGCACGAGGTGAAAGCCTGCTCCGTGCCAGACGTTTTTGGAGGCAGAAAATACAGAAGCAAAGCTTAAGGCACTGAATTACGTCTGCCTGTCCACTTCCTTAATATTTTTGACCCGACAGAGTCAAGTGAAGAACTCTCCAGACTACTGTCTGCAGTCTACAGGTCTCTGAAAGCCTTCTTGAAAGTGCTGGAGACTATGTGTCTGCACAGCATCACCCAGAAGGAATCATACCAAGGTCTTCAGACAGCTGTCTGCACAAACCCTCTGCTGGCACTGCAGGAGCCAGAGGTGCCACGGATCATGTGCCTGCCCTGCTGCTTACTGTCATTCCCAGCTCCATTTCCAGGCAGTTCTGGTATGTCTCCGGTCTACACGGCCACGAGAGCGAGTTGTATCTTCTCTATGGAGGAGGACAAATCTACTCAGCTCTATTTGCCCCCACTGCACAGCAGAATTAATACTCCTCCGGGCAGCGGGGCACAAATTCACTGGTCTTCACAAGAACACTTCTGAAAGGAGTATCCTCTTCTACCTAGAAGCTAATTACACGTATACAAACACTGACATACAACAACCAGAACGTAGCAAGAAGACTACCCAGTTTCAGCCTGACATGAAACAGACCTTGTGCGAACATGCCCAGGAGCACCACCCCGTCCGCTGACAGCAGCTTTCCTGCTTGAGAAGTTACCTCCATTTCTCAGAACGCAGCCAGCCTTAATGTGCACAGCAGGCAAGCGTCATGCAGCACTGCGAGGCTGCTTGATCTAAACAAGTGGCACTGCCACACAAAAGGCTGATCTCATTTTTACCACTCACACTGCCAGCACACAACGCTAAGCCCATGACACAGGCTTAGCCGCCCACTGCCAGCAGCCAGAATAAACCTTTACTTCCCAGGTGACCTAGAAACCAGTTCCTTAGAGAGCATTTTCTCTTACACGGCACCAATGCCTATTTCACACACTTCAGAGCCAATGTCTAAACACGCTGTTTGCTAACACCACGCTATGAAACTGCATGCCACCGTTTGTTTCCCCTCTTGCGACACCGTAAGATTGGCATCAGCCCACGCAGCACAAGCAGCACTGGCAGAGTACACAGCGAGGCAGAGCAGCCAGCGATTCCCCGTGGAAAGCAGCACTTGGGGCTGGGTTCCCACTGCCACTGCTGTGTCCTCAGCCTGAACTCTGCCATGGAAAGCACTCAGCTCTCACCACCAGTGAGGAGGACAGCCGCCTGCCCCCAGCAGGCCACCGGGCCGCTCACCTACGTACACTACTCAGGTAGAAAGGATGCTCTGGCACTGTACCCACGTGGCTGCTGGGGCTTTTTGGACATCTTCCCGGAGTCAATGACTAAATAAGTCCCTCTCTTGATTTTAAATTGGAGCTAAATGCCGAGCGTCACACTGGCAAGCGCATTAAGGCAGCTGGAAGCACAAAGACAATACGGGGTATTTCAGACCTTTGTTCTCTCCTTTTTACCCACAGCATGCCAAGCAACCAAAGAACACACTGAGCAAATCAGTGTTTTGCTGGTACCATCACAGGCTTCAAGCCCCTAAATCCCATGTTTCCCTGCTGGCACACAGCTAGGAAGGGGAGAATGAAAACACAGTGAAGAGCACACGTTGCCCACCGGCCTGTTACAAGTAGGGGAAAAACGAACTTAATCCATAGACAGACAGAGCCACAGGTGCTGCCACCAGCATGCTGCCATAAGCTCCCCAGAGTCAGCCCAGAGCCAACACAGAGCTCAGTCTGAGGATGGGGAGCCAGGACACGGCCCACAGCTTAGGAGGGCAGCCATGCCTCAGGTCTACCTTTGAGCTATTAAAAGTCTTGAAGTTACACAGTCTCTGCTCTTGTACGCTCTCTCTTGAGCAAATACTTTCTTTACAGAGACACCAGCTACAGGCGTGCAACTCAGGAGGCACCACGTGATCTTTTTGCTCAAAGTCTTCGTGTAGACAAAAAAATACTGGATAAAGCAACACATCTTCGAAATTATAGCAGCTGCGACATGAGGGGAAAAAAGCAGGTCATTAGATGAGGTCACAGAATATGCCAGAAGAGAAGTGGCGATGCCTAAACATCAAGTTATCCGTCATACTGGTTATCTGCAGACTTTTGTGCTATTGAAGTTATCAAGACACAGCCCCTGCAGCAATCCTGTGTAGACATTATCCAACAGAACAAGTGATTTTCATGAGAAACCAACTTCTTTATGCAAAAAGCTGCCTCCCCAGCTCAGCACACAGCTCCAGTCAGGTGCACCTGTCAGAGCTGCGCACCCACCATGGCTGTACTTCCTTCCTCACAGGGATGCGGCAGCAGGCAGCTGCGGGGAGGGAGGGGGCATTATCCAAGTATACTTCCTTCAAAATCCAGAAGCGAGCCACAACAAATCATTCCAGCCCAGGAACACGTGTCTGCACATAAAGCCGGCTCGTAACACAAAGCACAAACATCAGCTGGAGAAGCTCACATTAGACTCGGAGTTTCAGCGCTGTGAGGCAAGGCCATGCAAACAGCCTCCATTTCTGGCTGTACAGCTGCAGACAGGAGTGACTTCTTCCCCTCAAAGCAAAACACCAGCAAACGCCCACCGTCAAAAAGCACGCGCTTTCTCAGAACGTCACAATTACCCAGCCGCAACCAAATGCTGTAATTTGTCGACCAGCTCCTTGCAAACTTTAGTAGTGACCTCAAACCCCTGGATTAAACTGCAAAATAATTTCCCCCTTTTGAAAGTAATTTTGTGATGCTTTGATTCCCACCCATCAGCGGCTGCAGGGCTCGGCAGCAGGCTGCTACACGTCCCAGTGCAGCAGCTAGAACCAGGCTGAGGCCACAGGCAGCAGCTGGGGGAACTGCTCAGCCCAAGCTTTCCAGCTAGCAAAACGGTCCTGCTGTTCCCAACAGCCCTGCAGGAAGGGATGGGGACTGGCAAGGGAAGCTCTGCAGAGAGAACACGGCCACAAGACGTGCGACATCCTGGCCACACCTGCCCTACACACAGCTCTGTGGGACAGGGTGCTGGCCCACACAAACACACAGCTCGGCATCTCCCAGCAAAGCTGAGAGTAGAAAAGGACCCCACTGACTGATCTATGGGCTGTGCACGGGGCACAGGTTCACCACCCTGACACTGCACAGCGCATCAGGGGCACTTTCTGAGATGCCTTCCTTGTCTGAGAGAAATGAGACAGACAGACAGCTGTACCGCTAGAGTGACTCTGAAATAAGTTAAAAGCACCATCATTCGGAAATGTAATCAGCAGTGTTAGGAGACTATTTGTTACTGTTTCCTCATCTTGCTTTTAAGTGCATTGAGATCAAGCCCACCCTTTTTCCAGACGATTTTAATGATTTCTGACATCTGTTTAAAATCATTTTAAACATCTGTTCAGTGCTGTTTCTCTGTGACCATAATAAAATGCATCCTGATGGTCAGCGAGAACTATCAGAAAGCACCTGGGAAAGGCAGAGAAACACCTTTGGCTCCACTGCTCTCAGCCACTGAAGACAACAGGCAAACACTGGGGAACAGAACAAGGCTCTGTAGCTAACAGTAGCCTCACTGCACGCCTCGACCACCTACCCAGACTTCACTGCCCCCACACACACTCGTAAAGGTAACCTACGATTATTGTGGTGTTTCCTACACGTGGGCCGGAGACACCGAGGTACGCATAGCTCTGCAGCAGCGAGGCTGGGGAGAGGCGCACATAGCCTCTGGCAGACTCCAGCCAGTGGCACTGTGTGATGTTTTACCCTCTCAGCAGAGTGCTGACAGGAGCACTTGTCAGTGTACTTGCTGTCCACAGCCATCAGTGGAAACCCTGTGGATTAAAGGCACGTTCAGCAGGATGTCCCGGCTCTCTCCTGAAAAGTCTGCAAATGGCAAATGCACAAACGGCTCTCGGGAAGCAGAGTGTCCACTGCAAGGGCAAGCAATGGAGGACAGGCCATGCCTGGGCAGGGAGCTCCAGGGGCAGGGTAGAACCCAGGCTGCTGGAGGAGCAGCCACAGCACTTGGGAGAACGACGGTGAAGGGAGAGGAGACTCACAAGGAGGAACATCAGAGCAGCAACTCTGAGAATGGAAAAAATATATACTTTGAGCGCTTTAAAGCCATTTGCATGCTTGCTGTGATCAACATCCACCGCAAAAGTGGTGGAAAAAAAAAAAAAAGATCAAAAAAAAACGTTTTAAGTTTTGGAATACTTTTTGCAGTACCTTCCTGTGACAATGGGAGCGTTTAGAACTTGTACAACCGCACGGACACATCATCACTGCAGCATTTTAACCTTCCTGCTGAATAGGTTCAGGTTGCTTTCGACTTAACGTTCAGCCATTCAAAAGGACTGCTGGGGGTTACTGAAGGCAGACAGACCAGAAGGAAATTCATGCAGAAATGAACAACGGCAGAGATGCGTTTCTGGTGGTTACGTGATTTAAGGGTTTCTCACGGCACAACGGATGAGCTAGTAGCTGTGCCCACCACAAGTTCAAGTAACCTACGTGCCCAAAATAAAATGTGCAACAGTCTGGAATTGAGCTCTCCCACCTGAACAGGCAGCAGCGACCATCTCTTTGGAGGTTTAAGCACAGCAATACCTCAGCACCTTCCAGCATCAATACAGAAGCAATAAGGGACATCTGCTTGTATGCCCTCAAGCCTAGGATTGGTTTCTCAGCTGCCTGAAGGCTCTGCATTCTACCAGGTGGCGTGGATAAGGGATGGCAAGGAAGGCAGGGAGGAAACAGGGTACCTGGAAAAGCGTGCTTAAGCTCCCTGTGTGGGAATTTGCATTCTCCTCGTGTACACACCTCTCCTCCCCATCCAGTGCCCTGGTCACAGAGCAGCACGGACTGCAGAACTACAGCCAGAGGCAGGGGGGAACGGCTGGTTTCAGTTAGCCTTCCCTGGGCATCGCAAACTCACCTAGTGCATCTGCACACAGCACAACCCAGGTCACAGCCACGGCAGCACCGTACGTATTGCAGTCCCAGCTGCAGGGGGCTGCCAACACAGGCAGCTGTGGCTGCCTACATCCGAGCCAAAAGAAGCCGCTTCCTGAATTGCTGCAAGCTATCGCTGCACAGCTCACTCTGCGTTCCAGAGCAGGAAAGAGAGCAGAAACAACCCCAGAGCTTCCAAGTGCAGGCAGAGATTGTTATATAGACATAGAGCCTCCCAGCACGCCTCTCCTCACTCCAGCTCCACCTGTAAGCACAAGGGCTGGCTGTTGCCACTTCACCTCCAACAGCTGCAGCTGCTCAAGCAGCTTCAGTATAGCACCTGAGCTCCGAGCGTGCAGTAAGGCTGGCTGAGCACCTAGCCCTGCCATGAGGGAGTGCACAGCAGACTGGAGCATCTCCTCCTGCTGCTCTGCTCCCAAGGAAGTGAAAGAGGATCTGGTAGAGAAACTGAGGAAAAACCACACAGGATCCAACAGGAAGCGCTCCAACAGAGCAGTTTGTCCCTCAGCGGGTGACCAGAGACGGGTACCCACGAAGAAAACCCATCTGCCCGTTGCACTGCCGCAGGCCACGGCCACGGCCAGGCCAGGAGCCCACAGGTAGACAGCAGAGCCGAGGTGGGCAGCGAGATGGGGGTGCCAGGGCCACGCCGGGAGCACACAGACACTTCCCACCACGGACAGAGCTAGGTCACTCGGCGCTGTTTTCCCTCCGGGAGCTGCTTCGCCCTTTTTCCCTCGCACAGCAGCCCGGGGCAGGGCTGTGCCGCTGAGAGCGGCCGCGGGGCTCAGCACGGCGCGGTTACCGGCGGGCACCGCGTTGAACACAGCACGGCGGGCACGGGGCGAGCAACAGACAGCCGAGAACGCGGATAAAGCGGCGCGCATCGACCGCGACACTCACCGCCAACACACGTTAAAGACTCTTCCCTTCGAGAGAAGAGAAATACCTCAGCACCGCTTACAACCGCCCGCCTACCGCCATTTACCCGACCCGAGCAGCAGCTCATTCGCAGCCCTGACAGTCAGCCGGCACGGCTCAGATCGGCAGACCGGGGCCGGGCAGGAAGAGCCGCGGGCCGCCCAGAGCCTCCGACCCCTCGGGCGGGCTACGGCCGAGGGCCGCCCCCCGCGACCGGGGACGCCCCGGAGAAGGCCGCCGCTCACCCGCCCGCTGCCGCCCCTTCCCGGCGGCCGGCACGACGAGCAGCCGGGCCGGGGCCCACCGCTTCCCTCCCACCCGTCTCCCACCTGGTCGGCGAGCTTGAGCACGGCCATCCTCCTCCGCCGCCGCCGCTCCTCCCGCGCACATGCAGCTCCGGCGACGGGCGGCGCGCGCGCCCCGCGACCAGCGCCGCTTCTGCTGCTGCTGCTGCGGCCGCAGCTCCGCTCCGCTCCGCTCCCCGCCGGCGGGGCGGGGCCGCGAAGGCCGCCTCGCCCAGCACGGCCCAGCCCAGGAAGCGGGAGCGGGCGAGCCGCCTCGCACGGGCCGCACCGCCGCCTGCCGCCGCCTTTGTTCGCGCCGCCACCCGCTGCCTCGGCGGCGCGGACCCGGGGCTGCCCCGCGCGGCGGCGTTCGGGGGCGGCGCCGCCAGAGCCCGCCCTGAGCCTCGGGGGCGGCCCCGGGGCCGAGGCCCGGACCCGCGGGCACCTGCAGAGCGCCCGGCCCGCCCCGCTCGGGCTATAATTCCCCCCCCCCACGCCTCCCGCCGCCCCAAGTAACTGCGCGGTGACTTTTTGACAGGATGGGGGACGGCGAGCAGCTAAAAAAAAAAAAAAAAAAAAAAAAAGCCTTCCGCGGAGGAAAACCAATCCAGCAAGAAAGCAGACGTTAGCTTCGGGCTTCTGTGGTAGCGCTATAAATGGGGCTTAAATTAACAGAAATTGCGTTTTGACCCCATCTATTTTAAAGAAGTCTTAACAGAGAGCCGACGTCACTGCACACCAGCTCCTTAAAGGAAAGCGAAAAGTAGGAGAGCAGCAAGATGGAAGCCGGGAAGCTGTTCGGTTCGTCTGAACTCGGGCCCTTTTCCTTTCAGTATCTGCAACCCCTACGGTACTCCTCACGGCAGCACCATGCTCATAGCAGCAGACCGCTCTGTGTCACAGCGTTCGGTAAGGAGCACAGCGCCGCTGCGTCCCACTGATCCAACCCAGAAATTCAGTCTGGCAGTCCTGCCCAGGCTCTGCGGAAACCCACACTCACCCCACAGAGGCCAGAAGCAAGCAGAAGTTACTTCCAGCTGAGAGCAGCAAAAAAGGGAAGAGAAAAAATGAAGGGGACTTCTTGCACTGAGCAAGGCCTATTTCCAAGGAGTTCACGTTCAACACAGCATCGTCCCTGCAGTTAAACTTGGTGGATATGACAAGAAAAGTGCTCACACCCTGTATTAGGGGAGCAGCACTCATTGTAGAGAAGTCCTTTACATGTACGCCATCCATTTAAAATGGCATTTGCATGAAGTGCTGAGATCAGTTGTCAGCTCACTGCCATAGTTGTTACCATCGCAGTAAAGGAGTCCAAAATTTCTCTCAAAGTACAACATCCTCCCCTCCTGTTCACAGCATATCACAGGCAGCTACATCAGAGGCCTCTAAGCTATCGTGAACCATGCTGTTCTGAGCAGCCTCAGTAGTTGGGCTGTTCTCAACTGCTTCTCAGCCCTGGCTCATGTAACAGTATGTTCATAGAATCATAGAATGGCCTGGGTTGAAAAGGACCGCAACGATCATCCAGTTTCAACCCCCTGCTATGTGCAGGGTCACCAACCAGCAGACCAGGCTGCCCAGAGCCACATCCAGCCTGGCCTTGAATGCCTCCAGGGATGGGGCATCCACAGCCTCCTTGGGCACCCTGTTCCAGTGCATCACCACCCTCTGCATGAAAAACTTCCTCCTAATATCTAACCTAAACCTCCCCTGTCTCAGTTTAAAACCATTCCCCCTTCATAAGGCATTTCCACACAGCACAGTCAGCAGTCCTTTCTGGGAAACAAAAGGCACAAAACCACCCGTACACAGAGCTAATTTTTCCAAGTAATGGCCACATCTGCAGCTCTCAAACTGATAGCATTATGTTGACTTTCCATACAAAGAAATTAGCAAGTATCATCAAAACAGGTGTGCAGCAGCTTTAGTGAGAACATGCTTCATCTTGCCAGATACTATAGTCTTGGATTAAAACTGTACTTGGAAAGGAGAAATCCACACCGGGTCTGATGGGGAAACTGAAATAAACCTTCTCTTTGTGCACTTCCTCTTGTGCTCAGTCCTAGGAGGGTTCTGTGAAACACAAATACACCCACAAAAATAGGAATGTGAAGCCTTTAAGTTTGTGTTTAGGCAATTTCTGGCCAACAGCAAGGAGAGCACAATTTCCCCAAATATTTCTCAGCTCTCTGCACTGAGATTTCTTAATTTGTTGGCCACAACAGTCAGACCTTGCAGCACACTGGTCTGTTACCATAGGCCTTGCCTCTACCAAACTTTATGGATATACATATATATATATGTATACACATGCACATATATATGTATATGAAACAGTAAGAAGAAAGTTCCTTCAGTTCCATCTGACACTGGATGAACACCATTTGCCACGAGCAGCCACTCAAGCACAGCACACCACTTCCTTGTCAGGCTTTGTGTCGGAAAGCACCCAGCTTTCCCATACCCGCTGCGCTCAGTAAAGCTCGTGTGAACACTTAGATTTCAGCATGCAACTTCAACAGAATTTAACCCTCATTATAACCAGTCTGCCCCTTATTATCTCTGTTATATCTTTGTTATGCAACACTTGCACATAGCGTAATAGTGCAAGTCTTGGTCTGGACAATGAGTTCAGTAGGAGACTGGATACCAGTTCTGTGTGGTGCCACACGCAGTGTTCCCGCACAGCACCAGAAGAAAGGAAAACACCCTTGTAGAAATAAATCTGTCTGCACTGCACTTAAATGCTATGGAGAATGGGGATGTGGGTGGGAAGCGGGTGAACAGACCGAGCAAGAGTGAGGGCAGGAACCTTTCCTGCACCAGGAATTCCTCCTGCAGGAGTATAAATCCATCTGCAAATTATCTGCCAGATTCCCGCATGCACGTCTACATCTCAGACAGACCTCTACATTGGTTTGATGTTTCCACAGCCTGACAGGATGTGGTCGCTCAAAGGCAGCCAAAGTCTGCACCACCTCCCCCCTGTTCCTGCCCTGCCACACAGCTGAGCAGCAGAAGCTCTGCTCCATTTTGCTCTCCCAAGTCAGACCTGCTGCTGCATTCAAGCGGCATCTGCCTTGTGAAGAAAGACAAGGAAATACACTTAACATCTCCCTTAGCAGTGCCCCCGTTGAGCACGGATGAAAGATAGGACCGATGCTATAAGAGTCATTTGTTATTGCCAACCATTTCTGAGGATTTCTAGCATATCTAACATGTCTCTGCTCACTCCCTGTCGCCTATCCGCTAGCAGCAGCACACACACATCCTTCTGAGCGTTCTTCCCTTCTCTTGTGGGAGTCAGATTAGAGAAATGTTTAAGTATCACGACAACAAATCTGGAAACAATAAATCTGAAGCTGAACTCATAACTATTACAGCCTTCTGCTGCATTAACCAAAAAAGGAATAAACACTCCCCCAAGTGTCATGGTGTTTGTACCATTTGTCTTTGCTAGTACCTCTCTTGTAGATGACTGCATAAAAAACAAGGGAAATATTAAGGCAGGTGTCAGCTAGACAGCTGAGCAATTCCTCTCTGTTTGCATTAGTCTCTGCATCTCCCCAAAAATGTACTTCACCAACTGTGGAAAGCATTAGGCTGTTGTAATACGTCAGTGGCTCGTGCAAATACATACCTAGCTTTACCATCCCTGAAAATAACCTGCAAGAAGATGTTCAGCAATCTGCCACGTAGCCCCACGCTTCATCCAGAAACCAGCTGAGTCAGCAGAAAGACACGCTGAGTTTCAAGGGCTTTGGACCAGGTTTTATACCAAGCAGAGAGGACAGGACAAGGGGGAGAAAAAGGCTGTGCTGCCTCGTACTACCTTGTATCTCATTGGCAAGAAAGATTTGGGTTATTATCCTGCTTGGCTAGAGGTTTAAACTTCATCTCCTGTCCTTGTGTCTTGTGAAATGTCAAGTTCCTTGGTTTTGCGTGAAGTTCTCCATCGGAAAAAGGGGGAAAAAAGAAAAAAGGAGGGCGGGGGAAAGGGTGAGCAAAACCAAGTTAGTGAGAGGGCAGTTCAGTACTGAAGTTTTCTCAGCGCTATTCCATCTATGGCTGTATGCGAGACCTTTAATCTCCTGTGTTGATCTTGTAGGGGAAACAGGAACTGAAGAATAATAATAATGAAAAGCCATATCAAATTTTTTTAGGAGTTCTTTGTGCACAAGATAACGATGCGCGAGTTTAAAATGTTCTATTTTTTTCCCCCTTCCAACTGAGGACAATAATGGTTGGACTTGAGAAGCGGTATCTTCTAGTGCTCATGGTCTAATGTGCTTCATCAGCTCTGAAGTACTCCTTTTTTAATCTAAATCCTTATTTCTCCCTGACTTACACTTTTAAGTACGCCTGACCTTTCAGGAACTCAGCACAAATGGTCTCCCTGGGGTAGGACTCCTGTCACCTTGATACATCCCGTGCAACCCTTTCAGTGCAACAGCAGGTAATTGTACAAACAGTGTTCACCTAGTGAGTCATACTCGTCGGGAAGAGATCACTGATAGCTAAATGGACACCGCTGGTCTCTCTTTATATACTCTTTTCACCTAAATAACCTGAAGCAATTAGTCATTTGTAACCTCCAGCTTTTAAGTCTTTTTTACTTCCATCACAATCAAATTCATTGAAGCACTGCATTAACACAGCACAGTCTTGCATAGATACGAAGGTCTAATCTCAGTTGCATGAGAACGTGATTGTTTCAATGAAGATGTCGTGCCTCTGATCCTTTTGCCTCTCAGTGAAACCTGGTAATTGTCACTGCTGTCCAGTACTAAGTACAGACACCAGAACAGCACCAATGCACATGTTCCAACAGTGATGAAATCTACCAGCTGAAACAATTTTGGAAAGAAACAACTCAGTCAGTGCCCAGGGCCACAGCAATGGAATCAGGGAGCATTGCAAGAGCTAGAATAGCTAGGAATCCACACCAAACCATCCTTGGTGTGCAGAGGGGAAGAGAGACTGTGCCTCAATCTCTGCCAGGGCCAACACCAGTTTTAGGAGCCAAGCAAAACTTGGGACTGTGCTGCTAGCAAAATCCTTCTCCAAAACTCAGCAAGATTCTTCACAGCACCCACAAGCCAGCACCAGGTTACATTTTCAGGTCATACGAAGCAAGAAATCCTATCCCTGGAGTTGAGTTTAATTAGGAGGGATGTGTGGGAGCACACAGTGACTAACATGGAGTTGCCATCAAGGAGGGAAGAGCACTGCGGTGGTTTACCCTTCGATGTCAGAGTTTAGCTCATAATTCAAAGGGATGCTTTTCCCTTCCATCAGAGGAATTACGTGGTCAAGAACCCTGGAGGGAGAATTATGTGACAGTGGGTGTCTCCAACATTATTTCTGGAGGAAGGAAGTCTGGATTAAATTCAGATCTGCAGGATGAAAGCTAATGGAAACATAAATCAGCCTACAGACTGTAGTCCACATTGCTTTATGGTTACATATAAAACATGTCATGCAGCACTGTCTATCCTCTTACAGAAAGGCAACACCGCACTAAGACCCCGCAGGATGAAGATATGTGAAGTAAACCAATTAAAATATCTGAACACACTGAAACACGGATAAGAATTTACAATCCATTTTCAGAACAAGGCTGGGGGGAGCAAGGGGTACATGTGTTATGGCACAAGCTTACCTCAAGCTAAGCTAGTTAGTCACAGGCCTTGCTAGAAATGATTGATCCTCAGGATTTTCCTGCCAGGTAAATCAGAAACATCTATTAGATGTCCTCTTGCTGTAGTAACGTTGGAAACAGCAAACAGCCAGTACACAATGCCACAGCCTAGAAACTTGTCTGCAGACTGGAAAGGACTGATCGGGCACAGCTCCATGCATCTACATGCAAAAGGCAAAAATCCACAAGCAGAGCCAGCAGAGCACTGAAAGCATGCAGGAAAACAAGCTCTTTGGGGCTCAGAATCAACAGGAGGGGCAAACATAGAAAGAGTTTGTTGTGCATTCAGAAACAAAACTATCTACGCTCTCCTGCAAGTTTAGAATGAGATGGCGTCAAGGCTGACTCAGGACTTTCTTGTTCTTCTACCAAAAAATAATCCTGCCAAACCCACATTCCATCCTGCCACTCATACAATAAGAGAAAACAGCACTTTGCTTCTAGTAGCCCGGTCCAGCTGCGTTCTGCGTCTGAATACTTGGCCAACTGCACCAGCCGCAACACATGCCGAAGAAGACAAAAGTTCCTCCTTGGAGAGCACAGACCTTTGGAACAGGAGAAACAACAGAAATCCAGCAGCACAGTCATCTCTTTACTACATTTTACTTTGCTTGATTCGTTACTACTATAGAAACTTGTGCTTACCGACAGCACTCCTTCTGGAAGCACGTGTGTGTAGATGGTTCTGCAAACTACACTGAGATGTTTTAAGCTCACCACATAAGCTTTATTCTTTCTACCTCCTTGCTAAAAAACAGGATTTGACTTTTTACTTATACTGTAAGCCTGAGGGAGGAAAAATCCATTTTTTTTTCTCTGTGCTTCAGTTAAAGAAGGAAATAAGTAACATGAGCCATGAAAAGACTTTGATCCAGAACGAGGGAATGTAAATGCTTTACAGATGCCAAATAAGGATGTTTCCAAAGGAAAAGAAAACAAAGCGTTTTCTACCCCAACCTCTTTTCATTTCCAAAGAAGGAAGGAGACTTTTATAAGATTTTGATGCATGTTCAGTTTCTCCAAGAGGTTGGTTCTGTTTTCAATAATTCATCAGAATAAACAACTGATTGCTTTGACAGGGGATTATTGCGTTCCTGGGAGGGGAAAACAAACAAAAAAAGGATTTCTTTAGCTCAGGAGTGTCTCTTAAAGCCACAGAGAGACTGGGAGAAATGGTGGAAAAGCAGCAATGATGCCACACCGCCTGCACAACGCATCCCGGGACGTCCATGCACATACTGAGACTGCCAAAGCCGAGGCAGAGAAATGTCACAGATCGGAAGGTCCTGTGGGTGACTGGCTTTATTTGTACTACATTTTTGGACAGCACACGACCCTGCTCTTACAAACACAGCATCAACATCGCTTCATCTGACACGCTCTTTACCAAAACCCAGCCCTTGTGGCTACGAATTGCTGAGAGGCTCCAATAAACAAATGACAGAGATCCAAGGGACTAAAATATGAAGTGTTTCTAACTCAACCCAACTTTCCTTTCTTAGAGATGAGGAGCCCGCCTTCTATTGGCGTGAGTTGGAACAAGGTATCTGGAAGGAAAGTCAGGACCCCGGGATTAAGTAAGTCTGGTGCAGTCCAGTCAATTCCCTTTTAAATGGATTTGTCTTTCACTGTTAGAATCCTTTTACAACTCACACAAAGGGAGTCTCTGCTACATGCTGGTGTTATTTCTTTTTGAAGTTAAGTACCCTTTACCTATGCAGAGCAAAACGTGCAGTTCTTTAGGAATTGTATGCTATTACACATTCACTTTGCACAATATTTTGATGCAAAAAAGGACGGAATAAAGCACAGCACGCTGTTTCCTTGTTTCAAGATAAAAATCTATGGTTGCAGTCCAATGCAGACAGGCCCTGCACTTGCGTGGTGCCTCAAGGACATATATAAGATTCTGCGTGTGTGCAGATGTCTCCCCAGTCTTCTTGCAAGATCAGAAGATCGGGTCGATGGCTGTGCTCCAGAAAATGTCACTATTAACATCTCCAGACATAATCACAGATACAGCACAAGAATAAAGCAGGTCAGGGATACTTGGGCTCCTAAGCTGATGGTGCAGCTGCCTTGCTCCCCTCTAATTCCCTAAATCCTAGGGCACAGAGAGAATGAAAAAACACTGCCGTACCAAAACAGCGCCATTAAGCAGCTGTGTGCAACTCAGCAATGATAAATCTTGATCTCTGGTAAAGGGCAAGGTGAGATCTTACTCAGTGATCTCCCAAAACTAATCTGTGAGCGTATGGCAATATAAATATTTATTGGTTCATTTACTTTGCATTGCAAACATTTTTTTCTTGCATGCTAGCACTGATGATATAATAATGCGTTTAAATCTCAACCCTGCTGTCCAACCACAGCTCAAGTAACTGACATTTACCATAAACAACGTATCACAAATCACACCCTACCACGCAGCACTTCCTGACAGGTTTTCCAGTTCTGCTCGTGCAGGAAACAACAAGTTTCAGCACCGTATTTCAGTGATGGTGTGACTTTCTGTGCTGCCTATAAAGAAAGCTGTAATTTTCCAAATGGTTTGTTATGGATTCAACCCGATGTGCAGGGAGATGGGAGGAGGGCATAGTCAGAGGCAGGAAAAGCCGTGCCAGTATTACTGGAATGCTCCCCGCAACGCAGCACCCTCTTGAGCCACCGTGCCAAGTAGGACAGCCTGGTTTTAATCACAACAGCCTGCAGTTCAGTGTGAGACTCCTTACCGAGTCCTCCATGTCACACTGCTGATTTGCTAACGGCTTAGGATAGCTGACAGCAGGCTGGGCTCTCCTGTATCAAGACAAATGGCCCACATTCACTCCAGCAACACAGCTTAGCTGATGTGAAGTAAGGAACTCCAAGAAGCCTTCTTATCCCAGCAGTGAGACACAGTCGAACCCCAGAAGGGAAGGGGACCTGCCTCCAAAGGATGGCTGAAGCACCACACAGCATCAGCTGGGCTCCCAGCCGCCTTCTCATGGGCAGCCTGCAGGGAGGAACCCCTGCTGCCAATGTGCCTTGCAGTCCCTGGATGCAAGTAAATACTCACATTTTCAGCAGTTACTAAACTGAAACACTTTTTAGGCCACATGAATAACAGGCAAAATGAAACACTGCTCAGCTTCACTATCATGGGAAGAAGGAAGAGGACGGGACTGCAAGCACCACGGGCACAGAACTCCTTGCTGTACACAGCCTGAGTGCTGGAGCTGGCACTTCTACAGCATTTCTCTGCTCATTGCTGCTCGCAAAGCTGCACCTGCCCATTTGCTCAGGAGTCAGATCCTTGTGCTCCTTTCTGCAGGCCCTAAAACCAGCACTCAGCCCACTGTTACCCCAGGCTAAGCGCTATCCTCCCACAGATGGGGCCTGATAGAACCTCGGGTGAGAAGTGTCAACTTCCAGAGGTACAAGATAGTTAAAAATGAATAGGGAACTTCACAAAGTAATTGCATACAGTGCAAATACAAATAAAGCACACACACACAAAAAAACCTCCACAGAAAAAAAACAAAAAACAAAAAAAACCCCAGCAGATAATATGAATAATGTGCATGCCAAATACTTTTTCTTCTCTCTTCTTTCTGAGACCAATGCTTTATCCAGAGCCTGTTCTGCTCTGACAGCAACTCCTGGATCTTAGTTTACATAACACTGCACCAAGAGCCCAGTTCTTAACTCCCCATCTTCAAGAAACACATTCTCAGGTAAGCATGACAGCACTGCATATAAGCATGTGGTACTGGCTACTACTAGCAAAGCCCAGGACTTCTGTCTTAATTAGGGTACCTGCAGTTTTGTTTGGATATAAGCGTAAGAAAACAACTGAGTTTGAAAGGAAAACCGTGCCAGTAAAACAATATAAAAAATGAACAGGTAAAAAAAGGACGAAATAGAAAGTTAGGAACAATTGTTTGTCAAACGTTGTTTGAACAAAGGACTGGAGAGGGGTCTAGGGACTTAACAGCGCTAAGAGAACACATTCCTGAAACAGAGGAGGATAAATAAAAGCATCTCATGTTTACAAGTAGATGGATTTGCAAGCAACAAACAACAGTAACAGCAATATTATTGCCAGATGCACGTTCATTCCCGTGGAGGAGAAACTACAGTCTATAGCAGCAAACCTCCAGACACAGATAACAAGAAATCCAAAGGAAGTGAGAAAAAGGCTAAACCTTTAACAGATGTGGCAGGAAGTTCTTCGATAACTGCACAGCATGGGCATTCCCAACCCACCTCCCAGCTGCCGATATCTGTACCACAGAGGTATCCCTCACTGCAGTGCACAGACCTCTGCTGGAGGCATCTCTGACACAAGAGGAGCCTTATAACCCTTGATTGGAAAGTGAGCATCAATAGTCCCAAATCGATGCCATCCATACAGCTAGCGACAAATGCCAGAAGGCAAGTGTGGTGGCAGTTTCTTTTTCCACTGGTTTGCTGGTCCATTTTTCCACAGCATATCCCACACAACTGTGACTCCACACGTCCGCAGGCTAAGAACAGGCTACATGGATTTGCTGTTGGGCAGAGAGAATCTCAGTGCCAGGAGAGAGACAAAAAACAAGATTTTTGAAGGGTGGACATCTGCGTTACACATCCCTGTATCGCTGCGAAGGATGCAGAGCATTCTTCTCTCACAGGCAGATTTGTATCTCAAACACTCAAAAACAACACATGAAAGTGCAGTATATCTGAAGATATATATATATATCTACATATACTACAATAACCAAGCTACATATACTACTATACTACTACTATATCTACATATACTATAATATGTAACCAAGCTACATATACTACAGAGCTGTCTCTGATGGCCAAAGCACAAAGTTGCCTGGGAAGAAACTGTAACCAGCACTAAGAAAATAAGAAGCTGCCCCCAGAAGCATATATGCTGCTGCTTTTTTTTTTTTTTTCCTTGCCCATGGGCAATCAAAGGCAGGCATATGAACATTGGAAAGTTAATTTTCCAACTTTCAGACAGTGCTTCAGAGAGACCTTCATATATAAACCATGTGATGGCTTATGCAATCACTAATTGCAGCTTCCTACAAATAGTGAGTGCTGTATATACATCAATGCATGTGACATTTGGTAATCACACCATTTCGTTCGTGTAATTGTTGCAGGAACATTCCACCACAATTTCATGCACAGAACAGAGTCTGAGTAGACGAAGGGTGGTCACAAGCCTCAGGAAAGCACTGTGGTCACAGATATTTTTCGTTCATTAAGCTTGGTGGGCCAATAAATAAAACAACATCACTGACACCTCCCGTAGAATACAAGATGAGAGTTGAAGAGCTCAGCACAAATCAGGCTGAGTTTCTTGTGTGAATCATGGTCGGTTGCTGCCCTGGGCCCATCACACCACATGTTTTGGAAGCAGAACATTCCCTACAACTTCCCAAAGCACAGCGCATGTGCAGACAAAAAAAACCTGCTCTTGGATATGCGCTCCCTAATTAAGATAAACTGGGCTCTCAATCAAGTGCTTATAGGAAAAAAAAGTATGCTTTGCCTTAATGCCAACAAGTTCTGAACATGCTTAACAACGCAGTAGTTTGCACAGGCAAAAAGCAGAGCAGAATAGCAAGCACCCCCAGCCTCGATATAAATGCTAAGGAGGAAGCACAGCTCCCAGGAGCTCCCCAGGGACCACCTGAAAGTGCTTCTTAAGCCCCTGCGCATGAGCTGCTGCCGCAGAACAGTGCAGTACCCCAGGGCCTGTGCCACAGCCAGCTTTACACCTTGGCCTGACACACTTCTCAAGCATCACCTGGGCAAAGGGCAACACCTATGACATAGCCTGTCCCTACAGGAGAGAGCGGCTGCAGCAGAGCTCTGCAGAGCCCTAATGGCAATTTCAACTGCTCTGCTGTGTTGGTAACATAGTGAGCTCACAGTTAATCACAAGCAAAATGCGACCTGTTAAACTGTGGGACAATACACCTAGCAAATCTGCGTAAGGGAAAAGAGCGCCTGAAAAAGCGGTCATTGAACTCAATTATCAATTGTTATCTTATGTTACAGTTGCCTTAAGCTAAGGTTAAGCTACCGTGGCTATGTCTTCTGAAATAGATACAACAGTCAACAGAAAATGACAAGAAACCATTACGTATGTCATGTTGCTTACATGTATGTGTTCTTCTCCGTGTACTGACACAAGATTTGTGGTATGTAATGGAAGTATTACTACCGCAGTATTTAATGGTAATACAAATATGCAGCTGAATGCCTAATATATACTTCAGCAAGCCCAAAGGTTCTGTCTTTTCTCACAGGATATCACTTACCTTCCGCTCTTGTCAGAATTAACTAAGAACCTGGTGCTATAGAAACTGCTGGCCATGTTTCAGCATGCTTTAAGACCTATCTGTTCATCACCATCCTTTTTCTGTGGAAAAAAACAAGATAAATATATAGAAACATCCGCAAACAAATGTGCAGAATAACTTCATGTATTTGTATATAATTAACTTCTCTTTACTGAATGAGGAAATAGCCTTTTTTGAAGGTCATTTCTTTGGTCTTAAAAAATTCAAACCCAAGCCACCTGGTTCTCATTTCCTGCCCTATTCCTCCTGCCCCAGCTGCATACCATGCTAAAAACAAAGACTCCATTCTTTAATTGTGAATATCGGGAGCCTTTAACCTTCATTTTGCTGCTAGGGCCTTGGAATGTGAAAAACCTAATATACAATATCCTCTTTTATTAGCTGAAATAATAAATGGCCAGTTCTATTCCTTTTATCAGCTGGGCTCAAGATATACAGATCCTTCGAGACTTCGACAGAGACAAAAAACGTCTGACTTTCAAAGCAGAATCACTGTATTTGCACACAGTTCTGGTCTACTGCTTTGGACGACAAGCACGGATTGACGGTTGGTGTGTTTAAAATTACCTAAGAAAAGGATGGAAATAAGTCACCTCGGACCCTTGTCACCGTATGGTGGTAACAGCCATCATATCTGGTCTCAGTCAAAACCCAGTAACAAACTGCAGCCAGCCTGCTCCAGGACTGCATACAGGCCAGGACCACATACAGCTCTAACACACAGACCGCTGCAGAGCAGTAGGAGCATGAAAGATGGCATTCCTCAGAAAGAAATGCGAGCAGTCACGGGAATTGCAGGGGGAGAGGAACTTGCAGAGTTCACCAAATTGAAGCTGATCAGCCAGCTCTGTGCACAAGGCAACTGGCTACTAAAGCAAAGGAACGTTTATCTACGGGTGGAAAGGAAACGCTTAAATATTATTGTTTCTGAACCACCTCCTACTTGTGAAAGGAACAGGAGGTTCAGAGTGAATGAACCAAGCTTATGTAGACTCTGTAAGAGTTAAAAAAAAAAATTAAAAAATCCCCCTATCAGTGATGCGAACCTTCAGAAAACCCAAAACTCTGATAATCCCTATCAAGAGAAGACACGTAGCTGACCAGGGAGATCCATCAGATACAGCCTTGGGATAAGTAGATTAAGCGCCATTCATTTACTCTGTTATGCACAATACATTTTTTGCTGTGTTGCCCACAGATGAAACCAACTTGTCCATAACTTGCAGAATACTCAGTCTGGGGCATGAGCTAGAAGTGACTGAGTGTAACTGGGGAATGAAGAGGCACTCTCCATCCAGGGCCGTGCTGGATCTCTTAACTGAGCTTCTGGGAGGTCTTAGCTTAGATCAGCTCACGCTGGTTCCCAGGGTTGCTACAGGAAGGCAAGTGTGAGCAAGGCTGAGCTTAAACCCCATGGGTCAGAGGGAAAGTCAGCAGCAGGAACCTCTTTCAGCAACTCGTGGCGAGATGGCTCTCCAGCACACGCCGTCATACTGATGCACAGATGTACGCTTCAGATCACAGAGACTGCCTCGCTAGCCTCTTCCCTTTTTAATCAAAAGGCAAAGTATGAGATTCTACAGTTGGTTCACAGATGCATATTAAATAGCCAGCAATCGCTTCGCTCACACGTCAACACTTCCCACATTTAGTGAAGAACCTTAAACTCAAAAGCTGTTCCCCATCCCACTCCAATCTATTAGTAGAGGGTATTCATCACAGCAGCTTCCATAGAGAGAAAACGTTTCTTGCCTTGAGAGAAATGGGTAAGAAAATAGTCAGTGCGTTGCAACATGGTCTCAAATTTGATTTCACAACAGTTATTGCACCAAAAGGTTTAAGAAAGCGGCCTATGAGAGACAAACTTGCGAGAAGTAGCCAAGGGGAAAAAAAAAAAAAGCCTTGTATTACATGGATTTAAAACTAACGAAAGAGAAGTTTGCTTTCGCTTGTCAGTAAAGCTAATAGCCCACAGGGATAACAACACACAAACTTGAATTTTCCTAGCTTTTATGAAGACCACTCTATCTATATTAACATATGCAGCTCTGACCTTCAACACGTAGAAGTTGCTTCATAACGATCCATTCTTCAGAGAGTCGCTTTCATTAATAAGAACAAAATGGTGGAAATCTAGTAAGATTTTGACATGTAATTTCACTTTAAAAAAAACAAACACAAAACAACATCACATTTTGCTGTTGAATTCTTTGA
The DNA here is from genome assembly GCA_030625065.1 of Alectoris magna. Lineage (NCBI taxonomy): Eukaryota > Metazoa > Chordata > Aves > Galliformes > Phasianidae > Alectoris > Alectoris magna. The sequence goes on from CM060567.1 coordinate 34,998,786, forward strand.
AATTCTGCACCTCCCCCCCAAGCAAAAAGCCACACCAGGCATCAAACTTCTGTGTTTGTGGAAAAATGCCTTTCCTGAAGCTACTCTCAGGACCTATGCGAAAAAGCACAATAGAATTTATATTTGCAGCAACAATTGTCAGAGCATTTCATGGTTACTTGCAAACCTCGGCCTACTGACCTGAAATCCTCAGCTTGACTTGAGCATGTACCCAGGTGTGAGGGAGCACACAAAGCACCTCCAGCATTTCCACAGCCTTCTGGCATCCTTCTTCCTCGTTCTTACAGGAACACCGGGGCACCTTGCTCTACTTGGAAAAGCTAGCTCTGTCTGACTCCCACAGTGACTCTAGCGTGGGATGAAAAAATTGTTATGCTCAAGACATGGAATGGGCTCCATCTCCACTCCATTTGGCCGAAGACCAGCTCACACAGCTCAGGCTGGGCAAGGAACATCAACTCCAACCTTGCCAGTACAGAAATACAGGCACATTACTTCCCAGTATTTTCCAAGACAGTTGAGAGTTTGGCAGCTACACCCTTCGAGATCTTCCTGTACTTGGCATGCTCTGTCCTGAACACAGGAGCAAAATGAGAATTGTCCAGCAGTGACCAATTATTCATACAGCCAGAACTGCTGCAGTTGCAAGTGCAAACAGAGGCTGAGAGAATCACTCCTCACTGCCACTGCAGCTGCTGCCCCACGAAATGCAGGGGGAAAGGAGGTCTGACACAGGACAGGTGCCAGGGAAAAGTGAGGTGTACACAAAGCAACTACCCGTGAATCAGAACAGCAGGTGGGGCGTGGGTGTACGTGTGTGAAATTCTACCAGGACAGAGGTATACAAGAGATCTGAGTCAACATAAAATTCAGGCAACTGTATCATTATCTTTTACTCCATTGAGAAAGTAGCTCAGACAAAACACACAAAAAAAACCTCAGCCAGTCTTCAAGGCCACCATGCCTGAAGGATAACCACCAGCCTTGGCTGATTTTGGTGTCATTAGCTCAGGCTGTAACAGGACACGTTTCAGTGCAGAAGTTTAAACGGTAAGGAAACATGCCTGTATACAAGTGTTGCATCCTTTTCACATTAAGAAGTACAAACAGTTACAACCAAGTTACAACCGAGAATGGCATACAGTTGTAAAATTTATCTTTCTAAGCCAGGAAGAGTCCAAGGCAGCGTTGCTCACGCTCTGCTCTTTCAATTCAGTCCCTCAGCAGATGTATCACTGTAATTGTACTTAAAGAAGAAACACGAAAATGACACATCCTTTTTTCCTGACAGATCCCTCCACCCATTCAGCACGCAGGGCGAACCTGTTCAGAAGAATTGGGGTTGTTAGCAGTGAGGATTTTGTCCATAGTTTCTTTTGTGATTCACTGACAAAGTTAGGAATAGTATGTAAAAGTAAAGATGTGTGTGGGGTGAGCTGGAAAGGAACACTTTGTTCCCTTTATAAAGGAATCTAAATAAGGCAGATGAGGCTCTCTGGACATCCAGGTTTCAAACCTATACATGCACTTACCAAGCATCACAGTAATTCTGCAGCAATGTAAACTTTTCAGTTGCCGGCAAGTCTCTCATTCCTGCACAACAGTAGGAGTTTATCTTTCGTTCACTTAGCCTAATATTTTTCTACATTAATCGCATAATTATTCATTAATGGATTTTCCATGGCAGCAACCTGATCTTTCCATTCATTTGAACACTCTGCCTGTTGTTGTGCAGAATCTGCAGGCGATCACCGGTCACAACCTCAAAGTAAGCCCCTCCCATTTGTTATTTTTGTTGATTTTCGTTTGCACTGGAAAAGAAGGACCTCTGTCCCCAGATGGATGGATGCCATGTAAATACACGGAACTAAATTTAAGTAAATCCAGCTAAAGGTATCCCAGTTTCAGTACCTTCAACTCACTGCTATACAAAAAGACTTACAGGTCAATATCCCCATGTCAGCATTGTGGTAAAAGTTCCTCACTTCACTAAATACTCTTGGGCTCTCAAGACTCAGATAATTAAACTATGTAAGAAACCCACAGAAGATTTTTAACAGTTTTCTCAACACCTGAAAAGGCAGCCTCAGAAAAGGAATGCTAACATACCCTCACAAGGACGCTCCTGGTTTAACTGTGCGTATCTCAACTGACTCACTTCTTCCAGAATATCCAAGTTCAGATCCTTACAACCTGTGGGCCACAATCGTATTCACATTGCATTTTAACAGCTTACTAGTAAGACATCATCCGCACTTGTTCATTCCTAGGTATTAGAGAACAGCACAAGTTAAAGTGAAAATGTATGAGGGCTGCTCCGAAAGTAATGCCTCCCATTTTATTACACGGGCCCACATCAGAGGTAGATGCTGGTTGTATGGCAGCAGAGGTTGAACCTTCCCACCAATATCCCATTACGTGTTGTGAAAGAATGCAGCAGAGGGGCAGTTGGACAAAATGGTGTCTGAAGCAAAGGTGTGTCCAAATTCCTCCACGTGGAAAAAATGGCACCCACTGACATTCAGCACTTGCTGAACACCTGCAGAGACCAAACAGTGGATGTAAGCACAGTGAGGCAGTGGGCAATGTGTTTCAGCAGTAGTGACCAGTGGGTCACCTCAGCTGGTGCAGATTTTACAAGCACAACATGCAGGCTCTCGTTCACTGCTGGTGAAAACGCAGAGCTAATGGTGGTGACTATGTTCAAAAACAGCGTTTTGTAGATGAGAATGTACTCTATCAAACAGTATTATTATGCTCTTTTTATCCATTGTAGTTTCCACAGAAATAAATACAAGCTATTACTTTCAGAGTGATCTATATGTTTACTGCAAGCTGAAATATAAATATATATATATGTATATATATATGTTTTTGAAGCATTAAAATGTAGCAGCATTGAAATAAGACCATCATTATGCATTCTGCCAGCCTTCTGCTTTACAAGCAAAAGGCTAAGTTCTTGTTTCTTATGATCATATCTCCAGTCACTTTACTTTTTTCCCCAAAACGTTTTGCCATTGGACAAAACAATAGGAGTCGGTTGTATTAGATACTGTCCCCTTAATCTGTCTGTGCCAAATAAAACATGCTACGGTTGCTAAAGAACACAAGTAAAATTCTGTAAAGCTACTCCTATAAAGTCTTATCAAAACTGTGTACGACCCAGAGATAGTCTTTCATTTAAGAGTTCTGATGCCAGAATTGCATTTCAGCATTGCTCTTTCAAACTAGATTTTGTACTAGATGCTAGGGATAGAAAAAAAAACACCAAACACGAACACAATTTTCTGTACAGCTGCTTCAGCAGATTTCCTTCCCTTTTTTTCTTTCTTGGGAAAGAAAAAGTTGGCACCTTCCGCAAAACCGTTTTTAAAATGACTTTTGTGTGATAGTGAAGAGCTTGAAAGACAAAAAGCTCGAGTTACTGTCCTTCACCCGACAAGAAAACTTTCGCTATTTGATTTCTACAAAAAGAAATACATTCCGAGATATAACTAAAAGTTCCAAGTCCTCATCCACTCCTGCCTGTATCAGAGCTCTATTTTGGCTTATCTTGTAAAAAGAAAAGAAAAAAAAAAAAAAAAAAAGGTGCTTTATTTCCACCCTTCATGCTCTCCATTGGCACTTACCCTGTCCTATCCTGCAGAACTACTGAAGAAGCAAAGGTGACAGGTCATCTACAAAACAAATGAAATTATTGAGTGAGAAGGCACCAGTAAAACTGGAGTGAACAATTCAGAGAAGAATTCAACAACGAAGCCTTCAAGAAGTTGCTATTGCTTTCACCTAATAAATTCAATCTTTATGTAGTATGTATACTACTGCTACAGAAAAGAAAAAAAAGCAGTTCCTAACAAATTAGTACCTTCATAAACAACCAAGCTGCTGCCACACCGCCCCCATCTCCAAACATAAACTTAGGTCTTGAGAGGTAGGGTGGAATTCCCTTACATGCTGAACAGTCTCACATTTGTGTAAAACAGCAGAGAGGTCAGCTGGCAACACTGCACTGACCTTGGCGAGATGGAAGTTAATTGCCCAACTTGGGAAACAGACAAGAAGAACACGCCTGGTATCCAATTAGCATCTGTTGTGTTTTCTCAGGGACACCAGATACTATCCAACACTACCAGAACGATGGAGCCTTGTCTTTTACGTGGCATACTGTCAAATAGCACTATGTCCTTTTTTTTTCAGTACGCGCCCAGGAAAGAAGGAAAAGAGCGAAAAAATGTTTTATGTCCTTCTTATCTCAAGCTGTTCAAGATTCATGTTCTCCACATCACATACACACGCTCCGAATTCGTCTCATCTCAGGTGCCCAGTAACTTTCTTAACTCTTCACAAGAATTTACAGCACAGCCTATAAACATCACTTGGCATTTTATGCAACCTATAGCTGGCTAGAAGACAAGCTAATCATGATTGCTGAAGTCATATCAGTGATTCCACACACAACCACTAAACAACTGCACACTCTCTGACAACAGTAACAAACAAATGAACCCCACAACCAGGGTAACGCAGAAGCAGCAGAACCAACAAGCAACTTACTATTTTTTCCAAGAAAACAAACTGCCACCACTACAACTGCCAGCCCGAGTACAGCTGAATTATTGCACGACAAAGACCCACACATTAACTACAGTTTGTATATTTTTCTTATTTATTCAAAAGCTAGGGGATGACAAAAGGGCTAAAATGCTTGACGCCACCTATTTATTACATGAACAAACACTTAAATCCATCAGAGACTCCTTTTACAAGTCTCTCAGTCCAAAAACCACACACAAATTGGATTTTATACACAAATGTTTATTTCTCAAATAAACAACCCCTTTAAACACAAGGAATGAAATCTAAATCTTCATAAAGATGAACCAAAAATGAAATCCCTCCTGCATACTGTAATCACTGTTTTCTTGGTCACTACTGGCTTTAACTGTTTAACATCAAAAAACAAGGACATATTTAAAAAATCATGCTACTGGATTCCTACCTCTGTCTCTGACCAGCTCTACACTCATCTCCAATATTTTAAAACTTTACATCATCAAATCTGAAGCATTTATGTGAAGAACAGCTGTGCATTAAACACAAACAACAGAACAAGAAGATTATAAGATGTAGTCAAGTTCATAACGGATATAGGTGTTCTTTTCATCGTTATAGATCCTTGGATAGTGTGCTATCAGAGCATCCTGTGAGCCAATGTAGATGGAATTATAAATCTTCCAATAAACGTCTCTGACTTTTCGGGCAGGGTGAAACAAACCCTAGGAAACAAAGCAAAACAACGCTTATTCAAAGCCTCTGTTTTAAAAGCCTGTTACTGCTTTTAACCGAGTTTTAAACAATAACTGTTTGAAAAGCACTGTGATAATACTTAAAATCAATTATTAGGAATGAACTACGATAAACACGTAATGATCAGTTTTGTGAGTATATAAACTAGCAAGTATTAAGAAAATATTACTTTGGAGATATTCCTTTTTTTTTTGTCTCGTAGGGAGAAATTCCACTGGATGTATTTCTAACTTTGCACTGTTCTTTCAAAAAATAGAAATCTACTGCAGCGTATTTGGCTGGAAACAAGTCTTTGGCCCTGTGGTTTAATTGTGGTTAACTGTGGTTTAATTGTGTAGAGAGCACTGGATAGAAATACACGACATAAATGATAGTTAAACCTAAAGAAATTGAGCAGAACGTGAAGAACAGAAAAATCAGTTCTAATAAAATAGGAAATCGAAATAAATATAGTGAAATATACACTGCACAGGAGACTTGAATGCAACTGTCATTTTCCTGCTGATGTCAGTATCCTTGTGCTAAGGCACACCAAAGGAACAAAAATAACAGTGAAATTCCCTATCTACAAATTAATAAAACGCAGGCACATGATTTCTACACTGATCTGCACCATGAACATCCTTGCTTCTTGTCTGCCACGTGCACTTAAATTCTGCAGCCGACACAGCAAGAACTGTTACACTCAAATACACAGAAAAGGAGCCTCCATATTCTACCTCCATGCATGCATTCACAGAAGCTGGACAGACTAGCATGGATGTAGTGGTATAAATACTGATCCAGACACCACTTTCTAACACTCTGCACTTAAAAAGATTTAAACATCTTACTGTTTTCCCTGGCTAGCAAAACATAATGTTGATTTAATATCAATCCTATCCTTTCTTTAATAATGCTGCTTGTTATTTGTTCTCATAACATTCCGCACTACTGATTTATTCCCCCAGTCATTATTAACTGTCCTCAAAGTTGCATGCTTCTACCTCACAAGTCAGAACCAATTTTTAGTCACTTAATATTCTACCTCATCTGCTATTTCTGTGCTGCTATTTCTATGCAAGTTTCTCAGGGTTATCAGTTATCTCACTAAAAAAAAAAAAAAAAGAAAGAAAAAGAAGTTTTCATTATCAAAACCCTTGATACAGAACGGCATGTTAAAAGAGATGAAAAGCCAGACTGTTTTCCTGTTTTCCTTTACTGGAAATCTCCTTCAGCTGACTTCTCGTCTCCTAAAGAGAATCATGTCATGTTTGGGTTGGAAGGGACCTTTAAGATCATCTAATTCCTACCCTCTGTTATAGGCCACCCCCCAGAGCAGGTCGCTCTACGCTCCTTCCCATGCCAGGGAAGAGGCATTCACACGCTCCCAACAGGCAACAGAAGCCTGTTTGGTAACTGCTGCCCACGCAGCATACATCAGGACATACCTGCAAACAATACTGCAACATTCGGCAAGGGCCAATAGCAACTCTGAGGCCCTCCAGGGCCCCCATGACTGCCTGAATGACGTGCGGAGAGGTTTCAAACACATTAGGCCATACGTAGTTTAACAAATGATTAAGAGAATCTTCACAGCCAAACCCATAAACGCCAAGAGACATGTGTTGCACCACAGCACTGGCTGTTTGTCTGTGTACAAGATCTCTGCAAAGAAAACCATGGTGTTTTAGTAAATCATACTTAGAAGCAACATACCTGGACAAGCAGCATGATTATTTTCAATTACATTATTTTGAAAGCACCAATCTATGCTTTTAACCCACGTGTACTGACACTAAGAGGCAGAGTAACCAAGCACAGGTTAATTCAAAGGACAGTTTTCTGGCAATTATTGTGCTATAAACTCTGCAGCAAAGGGACTAACAACAGAAATGATCAAAAGTGGCTTGAACACAGCAAATGCTAACCAACTAAAATGGCTGCACCACTTTCATCTTCAAAAGCGTTAGCAAAATAGAAGTATCTAACCTGAATTATTTGTAATAACAACGTTCATTACTGAGCAATTTTTAGCAAGCAAGGACAACATGCATATTTGCTGTTAAGACCCAGTTACATATTTAATGTGACCATGGCTAACTGGACCATACACAGAAAGAACTGCACTCACCTGTCCATTAAAGCATCTTCAAGCAACGGCGTAACGGCATAAATATAATCTTTTCCCATCTCTCCAATGTATTCAAACAGGAAAGAAAGAGATTTTAACACACCATTCTGGACATTCAGTTCTGGAACTCTGTATTCATTCATGAGCGCAGGCAGCACTGTGAAAGGTGAGCACGTTTCAGCTACAATAGCAATTGCTACTGTAGTACATACTCTGTTCTGCCTTTCCTGTACTTTTAAGTTATTCAGCAGTGTAGCCAAGACATCGTGAGGTCTGGAAGAGAAAACACGTACACCTACATCAATAGATTTAGTGAGAATGTAGGTAAATCAGTTGACATTGAAACAGAAAACAGTGCAAGAACACAGCTTAGCCCTTCAATAAGTCACTGAGGAGCACCATCAACTATGAAATTGTAACAGAGTTTAAGTAAGCACAAGACATTACTTTTTAAGTCACCTATTCGTTATTAAAAAACAAAAATACGTCAACCCTCTCTCTGGACTTAGCTTTTGTTCAGCCTATAGTTAGTTTGTAAACCAGCTCTGGGAGACAGGAGTAGCCTTCTCAGTATTACTCTGATCCCACAGGCAATTAAAACTCGAACAAAATTTAACACATTAATTCCAGGTAAGACTTTTGACAGAGGTATGCAACTAGGCACAGAGAAGCCCAGTGAGCGCACTGCTTGCTTGCTGGTTATTTCTGTTTCAAGTCAGTAACTGGCCACTCATTTAAGAGTGTGCAGAGAAACAGGAATTGTGCTTCAAGCAACGATTTGCTTACTTACCTCAACGTGGAAGTAAAAAAACCCCTATGCTAATCAAAAAAGCATCGATTCAAGGAAAAATAAGAGAAACAGTACTTAAAGGAGAGCTATGAAAGAATACAGAGAGAGTATGAATGCATATCACGCTATCAAAACTCAAGAAGACAAGCATATCTTACTACCAAATTATACTCTAAACTTGCTAGCCTACCAATTCAGTTCAAAAGTATAGCACCCTATGCTAATGAGAACGCGTCTATATTCTCTTACTAAATGAATAAAAATCAAGTGTACACATTTAACATGTGAACTGTAGAGGAGTTTGAGTAATTGTCTCCAGTAAAACTCACAATCATCACTACATCAGATACCTGTGTGTAGTACTAGATAAAGCATTAGACCAACTTACCCAATAGCTTTTGCAATATATCCAAAAGTATTTACTGTGGCTCTTCGAATAGCTTTCTTGTGAGCTTTTAATAACTCAAGCAGCTCAAAGCAGATCCTCATCCATTCTCTTGCCGAAACGTATTCCGCACCTCTGAAGGAGAACAAAGTGAGTTCTCTTCAGTTCTGCTCAAAGCTTTAAAGTATAATCTCATAAATTGCAGTATCTATTTATTCGCTATCAACAGAGGGACGTTATTTAAGCAATAAATACTACATATAGTAGAATAGCTAGTATCCTTTATAGACGGTCACTGATTAACAGTTTACAAGGAACACAGATATAATAAATTTACAATCTGAAAATGCGGAAAGTATACTTGTTACAAAACATTTGCAGATAACATCATTACAACAACAGATCATTTGCTATATACTTCACCTTAAGCATTAAGATAAACTTTCAAAATAAAACTTAAGAAAAAACAGGAGATGCAAAAAACCCAGATGTCAAACCTGATGCTCTAGTCTAGCTTTTGCCACAGCAACTGCTTCCAGAGAGAATCAGTTGTATCGTTACTCAGCGTACCTGTCTGCAATGCGCCCAACCAGATCGATACAATTCTCCTGTACTTTCTCATGTCTGTTCTTCAAAATAGGCGTAAGCCGTGGCAGCAGATCTTTGATAGGCGGTGTCATCTTGTGCATACCTATTGAATTAAAAGAGGCATAGTAAGTTTCGCATTCTTTTCATTTCGCTCTTGAACAGGCACACGACCGTTACGTAAACGTACCTATGACATTAACAATAGCCTTAAGTGCTCCAAGTATGCTGCCCAGTACTTCCGGATATTCTTCACCCAGGTACTCATACAACACAACACCCAGATGTCCCATCAGTTTTTCCTACAACCAAGTAAGAAGATTTCAAAGTTAAACTTTGCTCCTTCTCGTTACTATGACATACTGCAGCTAATTTGATGCAAGTCAATTCAATACCTCTTGACAAGTCTTCATGACCACTGCAGTACGAGAGATGAGGTCAGCAGCCTGCTGCCGCACCTTCGCCGACTTGTTGTTCAAACGCCACAGAACCGTACCGCAGATCTGCGGCAAGTAGGGCTTCACTCTTTTGCCAAGAGCATTAACCACCGTGCCAAAGCCATTCAGCATCACAGAATCCTGGGTGTTAAAACACAAGACAGTTAGACCAAAACCACCAATTTATCATAAAATCTGGCATCATCACCAATGCACGCAGCATGGGCAACAAGCAGGAGGAGCTGGAAGCGACTGTGTGTCATGCGAACTATGACCTGTTTGCTATTACTGAAACTTGGTGGAACAGCTCCCATGACTGGAGTGCTGCGACAGATGGCTACAAGCTCTTCAGAAAGGATAGACAAGGAAGGAAGGGTGGTGGTGTAGCCCTTTATGTTAAAGACTGTTTTGAAGCTGAAGAGCTTGAGGTTGGGTATGATGAAGTTGAGTGTGGGTAAGGATCAGGGGAAAGACCTGTAGGGGTGACATCTTGGTGGGGGTCTGTTATAGACCGCCAAATCAGGATGAAGAGATGGATGAGGCATTCTATGAGCAGCTTATGGAAGTTGCACGTTCGCCAGCACTCGTTCTTTTGGGAGACTCCAACTTCCCTGATATATGTTGGAAATATAAAACGGCGCAGAGGAAGCAGTCCAAGAGGTTTCTGGAGTGTGTAGAAGATAGCTTCCTTATGCAGCTGGTACGGGAGCCTACCAGGAGCGGTGCCCTGCTAGACCTGCTCTTCACTAACAGTGAAGGACTGGTGAGTGATGTGAAGGTTGGGGACTGTCTTGGGCAGAGCGACCACAAAATTCTAGAATTCTCTGTTCTTGGAGATGTCAGAAGGGTGACTAGTAAAACTGCTCTCTTGAATTTCCGGAGGGCAGACTTTGACCTGTTCAGAACGCTTGTTGCAGGGGTCTCTTGGGAGTCACTCCTAAAGGGTAAAGGCGTTCAGGAAGCCTGGATGCTCCTCAAGATGGAAATCTTAAAGGCACAAGAACAGGCTGTCCCTGAATGCCACAAGGCGAGCCATAGGGGAAGAAGACCGATGTGGATGAATCGGGATCTACTGTTGAGACTCCGGAAGAAAAAGAGAGTCTGTGTCCTCTGGAAGCAGGGACAGGCTACTTGGGGAGATTATAAGGAAGTTGCAAAGGTATGCAGGGAGGAAGTTAGGAAGGCAAATGCCCAACTCGAATTTAGGTTGGCCACGACAGTAAAAGAGAATAAAAAATCTTTTTACAAATATATCAATGGTAAGAGGAGAACCAAGGAAAACGTCCACGCCTTACTTGATGCAGCGGGGAATGTGACCACTGAGGATAAGGTGAAGGCTGAGGTCCTCAATGCCTTCTTTACATCTGCCCTTTAATGGGCAGAACAATTATCCTCAGGGCACCGTATGCCCTGACCTGAATGTCTGGGATAGAGTGCAGAATACACCCCCAGTGATTCAGGTGGAGACAGTTAAAGAGCTCCTCCTCCACCTGGACTGCCACAAGTCCATGGGACCGGACGGGCTTCACCCTCGGGTGCTGAGGGAGCTGGCAGAGGTAATTGCTGAGCCTCTCTCAGCCATCTACCAGCGCTCCTGGTTAACTGGAGAGGTGCCGGAGGATTGGAGGCTTGCCGATGTGATTCCCATCTACAAGAAGGGTCGTAAAGAGGATCCGGGGAACTACGGGCCTGTTAGCCTGACCTCGGTACTGGGGAAAGTTATGGAGCAAATCATCTTGGGTGAGATCACACGGCATGTGCGTGGTGTCCAGGGGATCAGGCCTAGCCAGCATGGATTCACAAAAGGCAGGTCATGCTTGACCAACCTCATCTCCTTCTATGATTGGGTGACCAGACTGGTAGATGAGGGAAAGGCGGTTGATGTAGTCTACCTTGACTTCAGCAAAGCCTTTGACACGGTCTCTCACAGTATTCTCCTGAGGAAACTAGCCGCTCGTGGCCTTGACGGGTATACCCTTCCTTGGGTAAAGAACTGGCTAGAGGGTCGTGCCCAGCGGGTAATGGTTAATGGAGTTAGGTCCGGCTGGCGACCTGTCGCAAGTGGTGTCCCCCAGGGGTCGGTTCTAGGGCCCATCTTGTTTAACATCTTCACTGATGGCCTGGATGAGGGGATTGAGTGTACCCTCAGTAAGTTTGCAGATGACACCAAGTTGGGAGGTGGTGTTGATCTGCCTGAGGGTAGGGAGGCCCTTCAGAGGGATCTAGATAGGCTGAATTACTGGGCTGAGGTGAATGGGATGAGGTTCAACAAGGCCAAGTGCCGGGTCCTGCACTTCGGCCACAATAACCCCATGCAGCGCTATAGGCTTGGGGACGAGTGGCTGGATGACTGTGAGGAGGAAAGGGACCTGGGGTGTTGGTTGATGCTCGGCTGAACATGAGCCGACAGTGTGCCCAGGTGGCCAAGAAGGCCAACGGCATCCTGGCCTGTATTAGAAACAGCGTGGCCAGTAGGAGCAGAGAGGTAATCATCCCTCTGTACTCAGCTCTGGTGAGGCCGCATCTCGAGTATTGTGTTCAGTTTTGGACTCCTCACTACAAGAAAGACATCGAAGCCCTGGAACGTATCCAGAGAAGGGCAACGAAACTGGTGAGGGGTCTGGAGCACAAGTCTTATGAGGAACGGCTCAGGGAACTGGGATTGTTTAGCCTGGAGAAGAGGAGGCTCAGGGGAGACCTCATAGCAATCTACAACTTCCTGAAGGGAGGATGTGATGAGGAGGGGCTTGGCCTCTTCTCCCAGGCAACAGACAGGACCCAAGGAAATGGCCTCAAGTTGTACCAGAGGAGGTTTAGATTAGACATAAGGAAAAACTTTTTCTCTCAGAGAGTGGTCAGGCACTGGAATGGCCTGCCCAGGGAGGTGGTGGAGTCGCCATCCCTGGCAGTGTTCAAGAGGCGTCTGGATAAGGAGCTAAGAGATATGGTTTAGTGGTTTTTCAGTAGCTATGGTAATGGGAGGACGGTTGGACTAGATGATCTTGTAGGTCCTTTCCAACCTTGTGATTCTATGATTCTGTGATTCCATGATCTAACATTGTTATTAAAATGCTAATGTTCTACATCTAGAATGTGGATGTCACTGATCTGAGCACTGAAATTTGTGCAAGGGTTAAAAACACCTGACTCACAGCTACACATTTCTCCCTAACTAACAGTGAGCTACCTTTCAGTTAAGTTGACTGTAACTCCAAGTAAGCTGGCCGTACCTCTGTGGTCTGTTCTTGAAAGGCATACAAGATCCCATCAATAAGTTGTTCTTCTAGCTTATGATCAATGTCTGCCGCACCCAGATTTCCCATTATCTTCTCAATTGTTTCCATGACCATTTTTCTGTACTGTTCAGCCTCATCTTTCAGATCATCCACTATTCTGGAAATAATTTCTGCTGCTCCAACTTTATTTGCCAGCTCCACTGTTGTATCCACCAGCTGGAAGAGACAAATAGTTAAGTGAGCAAACATTGTTAAAATCTTTTTGTAACTCTTGAAAATCTCCACAGCCTGAAAAGCAGTAGCAGCATCATGCTGGTTTCCAATTGCATTTCAGTGGAAATCTTTTTTCAAGGAAAAGTTACAAATGGTCATTTTAAAAGAGATTCTATCTAGGAAAAGAGTAACAATGCAACGGCACAGAGAAGGGAGGAACAAAATGAAAAAAGGATGCACCAGTATAGCTACTGTAGCCACTACTGCCAGTAAACAAAGAGGAGCTCTAAACTTGCCTTCAGAGCAATGAAGTATTCTTTAAGCTCACCAGGAACTACTGTTTTCACCTTTTGAAATCATCCAGTTTTCAAAGACACAAATGGGGTGAACTACTTCACCTTAGAACTGATGTAGATTCATATTCAGAGAGAAAATGCCAGGTGTGAAAGTCTTGACTGAACAGTTTCTAAACCACTATCCCAAGCACAATTCAGACACGGGACGTACAAGACACAAAACTAAGCATCTAGTTTGAACGAACGCCCCAACACAAATTTTGTTCTACTACTACAAAAAAAATTCAACTGGAAAAATACCTGTCTGTAATTTCTCCTGTCCAGTGCCATTCTGTGCTGCCAGAAGTGTTTGAAAAATGGTGGCAAGATCTCTGTTTTAATGTAGTTTGCTTCAACACCATCCGTACCACAACACTGCTTTACCACCTGGTAGGAAAAAAAAAGCCAACAATGTTAATTCTGCATACAGTTTCTTTGCTTGTGGTGTTTTGGTTTTGTTTGTCTTAAAGAAAAGGAAACGTACATTCAATGTTAATGCTAAACATCCAGGTTTTATCAGTTTAATTTATTACACTGCCAGTGTCTGAGCAAATAATTCTGACGTACCTTCAAAACAATTTTTTTCATCTCTTCATCAGGAGACTGGAACTCCCTGATAAGAATTAGCATGACTTCTCTGGTATAATAGTTCGCATACTCAGCATCCATGAGTGGTATCAGATAACCAATAGCCTTCAAAAAGGCAGCCAAGCCCTATTTAAATGAAGAAATAGGCTTCCAATGAGTTAGAGAAGATACACATTCATTTCAGTTTAAGCTAGAAGTATTTTAGACATACCTTTCCTCTGTGTTGACGTATACCCTTCCATAAGGGCTTCAGAACAGAATCAAATGACTCGATACCATAGGGAGTAGCTGCCTCAGCTAAAGCAGCAATAGCCAAAGCACTGATGGTACGAACCTTCTGCTGCTCATCCACGAGACCTGCAAAAGAACACTGCTTAGTACCACTTCTTGTATCTTACACTCAAAATAGCAAAACTATGCAGATAGGATAAAAAAGTGATCACTTGATTTTCAGGAAAACAATTGCTATTTCTCTTTCAAAGCCAGACAAGTTATTTCTCACTGTAAAAAAGGCCACACAGAACTTTGCCTTACTAACACTTCATCCCAACAATGTACAGGAGAACCATGGACAATACAAATCTTAACCTACCATGTTCAATAATTTCAACCAAGCTCCTGAGATGAGGCAAGATAGCACAACCCATAAGAATAGCAATTTGCTGCACAATCTTGATGCCCGTATGCCTCGCTTGCCAGGATTTTTTGCTTTTACAGACAGCTTTCAAGAACGGCAACAGAGAAGGAATGCCCAAAGCAGAGGCAACAACAGCAAAGGCTCGAGCTGTGGTATTTCGGACATATTCATCCATATTGTCAATATCGGGTCGCATCGTAGAAATCATTGTTGCCAAACCAGCAGCCTGAAAGAAGAACATGAAAAACACACAGATTTATGAACAGCACGCTACATTTTTCTGCTATGACTATAAGCAGCTCTGTGTGGCTGCATACAAGTTAACTCCTACCGCAGAATTATAATTTATTACCTTAGCCAAGTTTGAAATAATTTCTCTGCCTTCCACTCTGGCGTAATAATCTTCATCAATCAGCAGTGGTTCAATGACAACAAGAATCTGAAAAAGATGAAAAAATTCACATTTCCATTTGCAAACACTTTAGGTAGTGCTTCTGGCCCTAGTAAGAAAGTCACGATTCCCGAAGCTGAGATAATTCCATGGATTCAAGCTTTCAATTCTATGATGACCAAAAAAGTCTCAGATCTGTTATGCTTTTTTTTTTTCTTTCCCCCCCTCCAACTCTCTTTAAGAGCCTCCCCCACAGTTTCTAGCTACATCGGGTAAAATCCCTCTCCCTCTCCCAAGTGTGCAGGTATTCTTTTAACATTATGCCTTAATACTGTAATACTCGCAATTCAATCACACTACAATAGGTTGAAGTTTGACTGAAAAAGAAATACAAAAGCTAAAATGATCTAAAAGCAACATGATATTTGTCTTCTCTTCTGCTATGCAAATGAACTGTACACTTCTCCCACAACGACCAGAAAAAGCAAATCAAAGATGAGCCAACTGCAACAGACCTTATGTACGTATGGTCGGACCAGGTCATCCAGTTTGTACAGAATTCTGTCTATGACTTTGACAAGTAAGTGGCGCTCCTGATCCTCCAGTGTTGGTGACATCAGCAATGGTAGAATCTGATTAAACAATGGCCCAGCTCCGAATTCCCGAGCTTTATCAGTAATTTGTCTCAAGGCAGCCTAATAAAAAAAAAAAATAAAGCAACTGTCACTTGAACTAAGGAAACAATACTGAACAGTTATTGGACAAGTAGGTATTAACCAAGTTAAAACATAATCCGTTGTAACCACGGGCTTCACAATACTTGTCCCTACCACCACTTTCCACACAAATACATCAGACGAGAGGCCTCAGTTATTCCATCTTCAAGAAAAGCATGCTCAGTACTAAGAATGGCACCACCTAAAAAGGCATTTTACACAGCACTTGCATCAGGTGCTCAGATGAGTTTAGAGTGAAACTGCAAAAAATGGGTAATCTATTGAGAGCTACAGTGCTCATTTAAGAAGCCAAATCTACAGAATTACAAAGCCCTGTAACCAAAAAGCAAAACAGAATCTGTTTTCCCATAATTAAGAATTACTATATTACCATATTCTGTAAATCACAGGATACTTAGCAATCAGTATTAATGCACAAAGAGCAGCAACGACAAATTACATCGAATGAGAAACCAAAAGCAACACAGATGCAGAAGGAAGAGAAAGCACTAAACAGACAGCAAAGCTTAGGAGATAATTTTGAAGAGAATCCTATGGACAAGCAGGTTAAAAAAAAAAAGATTTGAGTCTGAAAAGAGTCTGAAAATGAACCTGAATACAAAGGCAGTGTGTTAGAAGATGAAGTGGTAAGAATGACAGCTAATCTTACCTTTCTCATGGGAGGTGTGCCATTCTTTATTTTCAAAAGTAATTTCATTATCTTCCTCTCCTTCTGCTCTTCAGGACTAAGAGTCGATTCATCAACATCAACCTAGAAATCCAGACAAATTAACAGGCATGGGTATACTTCCAAAGATCAGAAAACCTTAACCAGCACGAGCGGAATGTCACTTACCAGCAGCTTATCAAAGTACTGGATATCATCTGGCTTCAGGAACGGAAGATTGCCAGAAGGCTGGTCATTGACACTCTTCATAGTCCGGTCCTCTGTCTGCATGTGGAATCCAGTCATACCACCCAGAGGCGTGGGAGTTGCTGTAAGTTTACGCGCTGGAGTGCGAATAGGTACATAACCAGCTGGTGGGGGAAGAACCTACAAAAGGAAGAAGGAAATACGGTAAAAACTGTACCGCAGCACTCACCTAAAGAACAACCTCCACAGCCTTCAAGACTCATCTCACCACAACAAATGCGAATTGAGCAAGGTCTCAAATGCAAAACAGAAATAAAATAGAACATACGGGTTTAGCCTTCCGTAGATTTGTGTGTTACTGCATACATCAGATCTCACATTCAGTGATTTAATTCACAAATTCAGCAGGATAGTTCATACTCGTGCTTATTCACCACTGACAATATTTCAGAAGAAAGCTCACTTTCACTTCTGAGGGCTTGGATAAGGGACTTCACAAGTCTTTAGGAACTACTAAAAAACCCCACGCTTCAATATTTGTATCAACATTGCATAATTTTTGTGAAGTCAGAGTCCGTGACTCTCCTGTCTTTCCACGTTTGGGCTTTCTTTCTGAACTCAGCAGACATTCTTAACGTTCAAATCAAAATAAGAACTGGTTATTGAAATAAACATTACTTTCTCACTTTCTAAGGGATTTGTAATAAATGAGCAACTGAACCAAACCAATTTCTATGTGAATTATTCAACACCTTCTATGAAATACTCCACATGTTGAATGTTTGGGTTTTTTTTTTTTTTCTTTTTTAATCAACATCCCCTGAAAGAAGAAAACTATCAGTCTGCTGCAGTTTCATCCAAATTAATTACCTTATATCCTTCTGGGAACATAGCATCCAATTCTTCATCAGAAAGTGGTCTGTTTCTCTCATCAATTTCCCTCTCCCAGCGCCAAGCCTGCAGCTGTTCAGGAGTCATGCTCATGATATGACCTATATTCAAATTGAAAAGTTTTTTCAAAAACTTCCATAAACAGAAGATAGATTTACTTTAAGTGTCTTCTTGAGCAAAACTTTCCACACTTGAGATCTGTAGCCAATACAACACTAACATCTTTACCATCTAGACTGAACACAGACAGACATCAGCCTTAGCTCCTATGGGCATTAAAATCGGTAAACTGAACAAATGCTAATTGTTTTCATACCGTCAGAACAATACATAAGGTAAAAGTCTATTTCGGAATGCAATATAAATGTTGGACCTTCATTTTCATGTAAAAAAGTGAAGCCTTAGAGAATGGATCGGGCTTACCTGGCGTAGGAGTTGCCATGTTCATAGCTGGTGTACCAATGGGTGTTTTGCCAGGTGTCAGAACAGGAGTACTGCCACCCATCTGGCTAGCAGGTGTTTCATCCCATCGGGACTTTCTTTTACTTGCTCCTGGGGTTGGTGTCTCACCAATGGAATCACCACCTCTATCCGTACGAGGAGTCTCAGCCCATCCACTGCCATGTCCCGGAGTATCTAAAGAAAAAAAACCACAACTCTTGTAGAAAACTGAACAGTACTATAGTCCAACTATAGCAAAAACACCCAATTCCATTTCCATTATCTCATCCTCATTTCCACACGAACCATCAAGCATACAATAAATACAGCAGAAAAGCTAATATTACTGTCGTGAACACTGAAAACATCCAAAAGATAGTTCTCTTTTATGAAAGAAAAAACCTGATCTTCCTGTTCAATCTTAAAAGAAATAAAATTCTAAAAAATATGAAAAAATCCAAATACTCTAGATAACGGACAAGGTACTCCACACGCTCCCTTGGTAAACCATGAGACAGTGGTGCTTCACTGTTCTCTGCCACATGAGCTTAGTTCACATTAAGACAGGTGACCAAATGCTTCTAAAATTCGCTTCAATGTTGAAGCAAGTTTTCAAAAAAATCTGAAAACTCCAAAAATTAAACAGTTCAGAAACAGCACAGACACACGATCGTACAACAAAAAGCAATACAACATAAAATGAATTATTTTGTCCTAATTAATCAGTAAATCCCAGCAGCAATCACTGGATATAACACACAACTTTGATACAATATTTGAGCAGAGCTGGGTTCAGAGAAGTGGGTTAAGCTGACAGAATTCAGTGCCACGCAAGCTCAGATAAAAACATCATATCAACCACTAGATGTCAGAATGGAATCACTTCCTGCCTTTTGCTTGCTTCTACTGTTTATGTAAGGCAAAAAACTCTACAGTACTTGCCATCCAAAATTTCTTAGACGCTCTCCAATTCACCACACATACCTCGTTCTGTTTTCGGAGTTTCATCCCACCGATTTTTACGCGCGCTGGAAGTGGCACCTCCGTGGCCTGGTGTTGCATGACCAGGTGTGTCCCGTCCAGGCGTTGCAGCTCCTGCTGGCGTGTGACTGGGAGTGGGATCCCATATCTTTGAGCCAGGGGTGGCACCGGGAGTTTCGCTACCCTTTGCACGGCCTGGAGTTTCATCCCATCGCAGGGACGGCGTATGTCCAGGAGTCTACGCGAGACAAAAGCCTAAGTATTAATGTCTCTCCTCAGTAGGAGCAAAGACTGCTGGTTTTATTCCCTTACAGTGTGTAAGTGTATGTGCTGGAGTAAGAAACTTGAAATTCGAGTGGATTAGCATTAGTATCTGCTACATACAAACCGATGGACACAGGGATTATTACCTCTGCTTGATCCCAACTGGATAACTTTTTAGGTGTTGCACCAGGAGTCTGATCAGCTGTTTGATCCCAACGCCGCTTGCGCTTTGAAGGTGGCTGAGATGCGGCTCCATTGACGACTTTAAGCTCTCCAGCTTTAGCTTTTTCAGCTAGCTGCTGCCTAATCTCCCTCTATTCAAGAGCACAAAAAGATAAACTTATTGCATAAAAAGGCCTCCACAAATTAGACATTAAGAGATTTTTCAGTCGTATCAGATACCTTTTTACATCATTTTTTGATTTTTTTGGCTCAAATAAGATGCCATTAGCCATTCTATGTTCAAATTCTTCCATCGCAACAGGGCTGTGTTTGGAGGGACTACATCTAAACTCATTTGCTATCAAACTTCATAGTATAGCAGAAATACAACCGTACAGAATTTTTTAGTGCTGGTTTCTATGACCCGTACAAACACCTCAGAACTACCACTAGCCTGTTTCAAATGAATTCCACCTCAGTAAATTATTCAAGAGGGATGAGTTAGAAAATAAGTTTGTATGAGTTATACACTGAAACATAAAAAAAGCCATAAAACGCTCATTTAGAATTCCAAAATGACACTGTTGAAACACCACCATGACAGAGACTATTCGTTATTTACCACTGAGCCCATACAGTGAGGTTACCAAAATGGGGAACTGTTTCCTCAGTTACCGTCAACTAAATGAGTATAAACCAACAGAGGTCACTGGAGCTCTAAAATCTTGCTCCGATTAACAAGACAGCTCTGTATGTATCACAGAAGACATTTTATTATATTACCAATATCTTTTAAACTATTAAGATGAATTTTTAGTAACAATTAATAGGTGGTTTCACTACTATTTTTTCCTTTCAAGTTTTAAGCCAAATGTTAACCAGCTGTTGCTACTGCAACAAATGCCTTTCAAAAACTCCCTGGGTTCTCTTTAAATAAAGCTCGCAAAAACAAATCCCTCCAACACTGAACGCCTCTCTCTATCTCTCAGGTTTTTGTCTTCTTCTCTGAAAGAAAACAAGCAACGCAAGAGCTGCACAACAATCCAAACTAACATATACTGACACCATTTCTCCCTCCATTCTTTTGGTATTATGTGGAACAGATGTTTTCCAAAGCTTTCATCCGTAAGGTCTACCATCATGGTTCAGCATGTGAGGAATACGATTTTACAAAGAAAAAAACTGAAAAACTCAACAGAATTTCCATTCCCGCTGTTCCCATCGCGATTTCTAAGGCAGCAGAACGGAACGAAGCTCACGTGCAAGCCCCTCCCCCAACTCACCTCTTCTTTTGTTAAATGCTGTTCACGCATAACATCCATGTATGTTCTGGCATTCATTTTAGGGTCTGGTGTCTTCCCTCCTGTAGAAGAGAACAGCAACAGGAATGGAGCACAATGAGTACAGGGTAAGCAGAAACTACCGACTTTTTCTATAGTCCTGCTCTAATATTACATTATTCCATGATCATTTAATTTTACTTTTTGATTGAAAATTTTTAAAATTACGTGTATCTTACGTTTATTCAGTTTGCTGATCAATTTAACCTGTTTGAACACAAACGTAACTACTGCAGTTTCAAACAAATGTTTTAAAGCAGATATAAATGATAGAATGACAACACAGTTAAGAGTCTTCAGAAGTGATGGGTTCCTGGGTTGCTAATCCGGAATACGTACACTTTCGTGCCTTTGTCTCCATCAGCAGTTCTGACTTCAAGCAGCAGAATAGAAGCCTAGAAAATTATCTCTTTACCATTAGTAACACTTTGGAAAGATATTTATATTCAAAACATTACCTTGTGCAAGCTGCTAAATCCTAGCAGTTATCTGACTATAAATAACTATCGCATACCTAAGTAATGTTTAAAATGCTTTATCGTAAGGACCCATTTATAAGTTTGACAAATCTGGACACATCTCCCAGATCTTCCAGTGCCATATTGTAAAAGGGCTTCATTTAAAAAAGCAAGAAATCCCAGAAAACTGATAGCACCTTCCCCCTCTTTTCAAAGAACAACTGCGATTGGGATCTGAACGTAATACATTTACCACCACAACGATACTCACACGGAATGGGTTTTGTGTACCATTTGTTGTTTTATGCTCTGTATCTTGAGTTAAACTTTTACATACTTTACAAGAAGCCCGACTTTATACAAATTAAGACTTGTCAAGAAAAACACTATTAATTAAAAGGAATGTGCAGATTGCTATACAAGTGGTATAGCAATATAATTTAGGAAAAAAATACAATTCTTAAACATTTCTATGCTGAAGATCATTGCCCAATTGGCTGTGTCACTCTGACACTAGCTTTGATAGGACTTTCCTTTGGAATACTTTTTCACCATAATCTACACAGGATGTGTTGAACTGCACCCTTAAGAATGCAGACAGGACTGGCATATAGCAGTACTGCTGTAGGAAAGAAATTAAGGACAGTTAGTATGGGCCTGTGAATTCTGACAACACATGTTTATATCAATTACAATTAAGCAAGTAAAATAAGTAATATCCCTAATAATTCATGCAGGCTGCAATTCTAATTTGTAAAACCTGCAAAACCACTGCTGATTTTAAGCCAACAGGCACCTCACTTCCACAAGTGAAACTCACTCGCCTCAAGAAATTTTCCATCAGACCCACTATACCCCTTTTCCTGACTCGCACTCTAACATTATCTGAACAGACTTGAACTATTAATAGTATCCAAGTCTTACATATGCTTTTGTTTCTTTTAGCTATACCACCTAAGTTTACATAAGATGGCAAGAATTAGGTGCTCTATTTTGAGAACTAGCATTTCAAAAGCAATAGCCCTGTAAAACTATGACTTGGAACGAAAGCTTTCAAGGTATTGAAAGACTGAGCACTCAATACACAAGTTGTTCAAGTATAATGCACAACCCAAAACAAAAAGAAAAGAGAAACCTTTAACCCTTTGTGTTTCTATGGCAATGGCTCATTATTTTCTTGTCCTTCTACCTGGAAAGAAAACTTGTATTATAAAGATGAAGAATACGGCATCTAGGTTTTCAACCCAACCTCTACAAAAAGGGGATGTTTAAAACAAAACTAAGTTTTAAGCATGCCAACAGAAATCAAAGGGCTAAAGACAGTTTAAGACAACAGATTTCAAAAAGGGTATAGAAAAGTCAAAAATAAATTACCATCTGCAAAAGGATCAAGACGCTCAGGGGAAATTATCATCATCCGCCTGTGCTTTTTGTACTCATCTTCCCGATCCGCAATCTTTTGAGGACGGTGTTCTGCAAAAGGATCATACTAAAAACAGAAAAAAAGCTGGTCAGTCACATAGGAACAACACAAAAACCGTTGCTGACCATTACACTACCCTAATATAAATCTTACTTCTGAAACTAGAATGTTTATTTAAATGCAGAATTTTTGATCAAATAGCCTCTTAGAACAGTAACAGGAAGTTTTTTCATTTGCTTCTAAGGCATTTCATCCCAGCAGCCTTTCTTCTTTGGAAGAATCTTTCTTTAAATCCTCTTTCAGGAAGACTTATTACAAGTCCATACACCTTTAAGTTTCAAAGAAAACCATTTTAAGAGAATAAAACATACATGATTACACTTTGTTACAAAAAGTTTAAGAGACATTCGGTTGTTCCACATATTTGCATCTTTTTGAAGTATCCAACCGATGTTTTTAAGTAGCCCAGCATATACACACACGTTGCCTCAACATGCACAAGTGCCAATTTCTACCGCCTGCTGGAATTGTAACAGAAAGCCCTGACAAGCGTAGTGCTTCGCATACTGTAATGCTTTATAGACATCCTGTGCTTTCAGAAAACAAGACGTGGTCTTGAAATACTAATACTTCTCCTAAGACCCAAACAGTCTTTTGTTGTGCCCGGAGTTCAGACATACCTGTTCAGTTGACTGCGGAATGTCATTAAGCAGTGCCACTGGAGCATGGTACCCCGGCTTCTTCTGGCCAAGCAAACTTGTAGATGGGTAATCATCATCATCCTGCCAGAAGGAAGACGTGACAAAGTCACACTGATACTGGCTTTAGGTAACAATGTCACATTAGCACACTGCAGTCACGGATAAGATGAAAAAGGACTAGAATATTAACCCCAAATTTCAGCAACGCTTTTCACATCTATTGTTGTATCATTCCCAGCAATCAACTGCTGAACCAGAAATAGCTCAAAGAACGGCTAAATTGATAACTTATTCCTTAACAGACTCTGTGAATGCGCTGCATTTACTCCAAGATGCCATCTTCAATAGCTACACAAAAAGTATTTCATGTTAGCGCTACCGACACAACGCGCTAGTTGTCATGGAAAAAGCGGTGCGCACCATTCTTTTTTTCTTAAAATCCAGACAAATACAAAGAAAATGTCAGTAAGTAACCCTGAAAAATATTCCTGCAATAACAAGAGATGGAGAAATCAATTACAGCACTGTTTATTTGGTTGTACCTTCTTAACCACAGCTCCGAAAACAAGCATTCAGAACACATGAGATACTCTGTGTATTTTGTCCAGTTATCACTGAGATTCTGTGCACCAGTTTACAGCAACACAGAAGAAAAACTGCTCTTATAATTATGAACCGATTTCAGGGAAACACTGTAATGGAAATTTTTAATTAATGCATTCCTGGAAGTCTTTAAATACTGTGCCACTACAAAAAGATACCAGCTAATACTAAACTACACATAACATTCTTGCTTTCCCTTAAAAATATTCTTCACTCAGTTTAATACACAGTTACTCATTGTGTGTTTATGATCAGAACTGTCGTTTCTGATTGCTTCCCAAACCAAAAAATACGTTCAACATTAGAATTTAACAGAACTTAACATAACCTTAACCACCCTTACACATGAGACAGTGCAAAAAGCCAATCCACAAAAATTGCGCTGAAAATTCAAATGAAGTAGAAACGCAAATATTAAAATAGGCCCACTTAAAACGTTGGGCCTGAGTTTTATTAGAGTTTTTTCATCTTGCTTTTCACCTTGGCAGCGACAACAAAACCAATTCAGGCACTCTAAAGCTAACAGAGCACCAGCCCCCCAGTCTTGGTGCCTGCCCGGAGCTCCGTGCCTGTCAGAGCACACGTCATGAAGTCCGAGCAGACACAGATCTGACGAACGCTCAGAGTAAGGCATGTTTGTTCAGTAACTGCAGCTATAAATCACTTCAAACAAACGCCAGAATGCTGAGAAACTCCTTAAATAAATGAAATCACTTACGTCTTCCAATTCAGTTGCTGCAATGGAAGTTACGTATCCAGCAAACCTGCTGTCGCTGCCACCATAAATTTCTTGATCATAATATCCGGTGGAGTCGAGGCCCACTCCTTGTGCTTCATCAAGGGCAGGCTTTTTGCCTTGAATTTCTCGGATCTGCGCTTCGATATCTAGGGTAAACACACCCAAACACACAGGTCTTTGTCAACATACACAAAATGCAATGCTTCTATCATCACGTTCAGCAAACCACCCAGTTTCAAAGTCCATCTCTAACTAATTAACTAAATATAATTATCACATGAAACTATAAAACAACGATGTACATGAAACAGCTTTTCCTTAAGCTGTAACATTATCCAGGACAGACTAATGCAACTGTATTATGGCCTGAAGCAAACTATCCAAAACTATTAACGTTAACCCATCTGATCTTCCAAAGAGATGGTGGGGAAGGTAATTACAGCGCAACAGTATTTCTCAACACAACATGGTACAAGGCTTTCTCAATTAATGTAATTTTTTCATTAAAAGCGGCTTTCAAGATGTTATCACCGATTAATAAACTGATTTTGCTAATTTAAAGAAACCTGTTTAAAGGAGCTAGCGTGTGAGTAGCCACACCTGGGAACATTCAATAGTACAACACCTTACTCAATAGCAAAATATCCACTACACTGCAAAGCTGTGATACATTTGAACAAAGAAAACCATCTGACAAGACAGGCAGAACATCAGCCACAGCTCCCATCTCAGGCAGCTCAACATACCCGACTTCTGACCAACTCCTGCCTCTGCCACCACCTTGGAAGAGTCCACTGCTCTTCTGAACTTTTTGCCTACCCGTCAATGAGGGCCATTGGCACTCCTAACACATCAGGATCTGACACCAATCAGCCCTGGGGTCAGTCACTGACCTCAGAAATTTGGCACGATTTGAGAGAACAGTAACTCAGTAATCCCCAAAACCAAGGAACCAATTTAACCTCACTCCCTCCCATTCACTGGTAAAAGCAACAGGAAAATCAGTTGTGGTAATTCAGTTGTCTTCAACAAACAAGATCAAGACACAGGTACACTAAGATACACCTAATCCCATAAAAACAACTCATTTCCGTCTCTATCTGCACTTACGGGGTGAAGGAATACCAAGGCCCATGCTTGCAGAGGCTGGCTGGACTAGATCTCAAATGCCCTTTCCGACCTCAACAAATCTGTGCTTCACCCTCCCCATATGAAGCACTACTGCCCATGACATGAATTAGAGGGAAATTTACGAAAGCCACAGAGAAGTACTTCTAGCAAATCACCCACAAACTCTACCACACACTCCTGAGCTATTTACTACTGTTGCTCATCTTCTTTTTTCTTCAGGACTTATATATTTCACAAAACTTTTCCATAGAGGTAGCTTGCAAAAGGTACTAAGATGCCTACAAAAAAAAAATCATAATTAAGAAAGTTAAGAATTAAACAAAGACAAAATCATTGTTAATCCAGCTGATCCAGCTGCAGGCTGACCAGAGCTTAGCAGCACAGCCACATCCGCACTGCAGGAACCCCAGCTACCTGCCCAGAGACTCATGAGAGCTGAAGCCCAACGAAAGCCTTATATTGCTGGCCAGGAGCCCCAGCTGAACCCTGCCCCTACATTCAGCTCCCCATGAAAACCAGCACAGGTTCTCCAGGACTGGAGAGATTTTGCTCCTAAACGCATTAATACCAGAAAGAAACCACTAATGCCGAGTTAGGATTTTGGCCTTGCCCACAGAGGTCTCTCACCTTCAGAGACATCCCACACATACTCCATCAACCAACAACTCCTTCAGGCATTTAATTTCTGCACAGTTGTTCTATCACCTGACTATGAAACCGAAACAACTCAAAGAAGCACTTCTCTGCCAGGTTTGTTAGGCGTTTCTAGTTGGTTGTTTCCTTCAAAGGGCAGATCAAGTTCCTGATTTCGTTTGCAGTTTGCTGCAATGCAGCACTGGGGTGAAATGAAATACCCGAGGCTTCCACTGCTACCGAGGACACTGGAAGGACCAAGTGATTTTCAACCACAAAGGCATCGTTTCTGTCTTCTAAAATAAAGGTAGAGAATGCTTCTTTTGCAGCCACACACGGTATACCCTGGCCACCACTCGTTCTTGTGCTTGCTCCGTGCAGCAACGCTGCTGGCCTAGTTTTGTGAGGGTAAGAATACGTGACCATGGTTTTCCCAGCTGACAACACACCAAGGGACAACCACAAATATTTAATTTACAAAGCAAGCAATAATATTTTTATACATGATAATGCCTAAAAATAATCCGCTGGGTATTCTCCTCTCCTTCATCTGGCTGTTCGTGGCCAAACTATTTCTTACTTGCAGTTGTTTAAGACTGTTAAATATTCTCTGGCTTCTATGTAGAAATTCTGGAGACATTTTTTGTGAGAATTCAACCAAATCCTTGCAGTGAAAAAAAATGCTCACATGGTTACAGCATTTAAAAACAACATGGTGCAAGAGACGTGGAACCCAAACTTCCCTTCTTACATTAGTCTGGTAAAACATACTTTGCATATACCTAAATTGCAGTGAGGGCATTAAGGGAGCACTGGACTTTAAACTTTGGACTGTAGGACGTCACGCTTCTTCAGATCTCCACATACTTTGAAACTGATCTTACTTATAAGCTTACTTATAAGCTGGAGAGCTACGAGCGCTTCATCTGCTCACAGCCCTTTCTGCCTCAGGAACAAATCCAAGGGACCTTCCTAACACACCTTTAATACAGAAGACAATCTTTGAAACTGCCTGAAGATCAGATCTTCCAAGCATTTAAACACATGCTTTGTGTTAAACCGATCGGCAGTTTCTGTTCAGTACAGTGAAGCTACTTCTGTAGAGCGTTAACTCGTAAACTCAAACCCTTTGTGCATATATTACTGCTCCTCTTGTACCACTGTGCCATTATTTGCAAAGCGCCTGAATTCACGGCACGAGCACTTGTGTGCTGATGCGTAACTAACACAGCCTTACGCAGTTCACCCGCCACATACACAGGAGGAAAAACACGCCAGCAAATACGCAGAACAATGCTAAGAACTGTTTTTGTTTGCTTCAAGACGCTCACGAGCGGAACGAGCAACGCCGCCCGCAAAGCCCTGAGCGGAGCCGAAGGCGGCAGCGAGCGCAGCCACACGACGCCCCCGAGAACAACGCGGCGCGGCCGGGAGAGCCCCGGCCGCACGGCGCAGCTCCGTTATTGATCCGCCCAGCCGGCAGGCCGCCGCGGGGCCGGGGCAGCACCCGGAAGCCCCGCGACCTCGCGCCGCCTGCCCTCCTCACGAGCATTTTCCAAGCGGTGCCATGATGCCCCTAGGGCAGCCGTGCTCGGGCCGCGCAGCGTTCTGGGGGCAAATCCCGCTCCCGCCGCCGCCCGGACCAGCTCAGCGTGGCGGCACCCAGGGCTCTCTCTACATGGCGCTCCGCGCGGGCGCCTCCCGGCCAAGGGGGGGGGGCCACGCAGCCACCGAGGGGCGGCGGGTAGCGCCCGGCGGGCGACATCTTGGAGCTGCCGTCGGGGCGGCGCCGTTCCGGCAAATACAGCGCGGGGCTCCCCACGGCCCGGCTGCGCAACCCCCCAGCGCCAGGCGGCGGTCCGGCCATGGCGCTGACACGGGCGGCGACGCCATTACGAGCGGGCCCGGCCCGCCCGCCGTCCGCTACGCCCCCGGCTCCCCTGAGGGCTGCGGCCAGAGAAGAACGAAATTAGAAGACTCGAGAGGAGCGCGCAGCCTCAAAGGGCACCGCCACGAGCGAATTTCAACCTTTTACCTTCGTGGGTCTTGGCGATCTTCGCCATTTTGTCCAGCGCGAACAACACCGAGACGGAACTGCCGCGGCCCCACCACTTCCGTTCCGGAGGTGGGGGGGAGGGGAGGGGAGGGGAGGCGAGAAAGCAGTGCGCAGGCGCTGCTGCGGGCCGCGCCGCGGCTTGCCGAGCGCTGGGGCCTTGCGCAAGCGCAGTGGCGGCAGCGAAAAGCGCCACGGCCCCGCAGCCCGAGATCGAGGCCACGCCCTCCTTCTGACTGACGTCTCTGCCAGCCAATAGGAATGCGGCATGGAAGCCGAAGTGGCCAACAGTGGTGCGACGGGGCTGAGGGGTCGAGATGCGGTTTGAGCACGGCGGGCCGCGGGCTATCTGCTGCAAAATGGCGGCGGTCGGTGCCCGAGTCCAGCGCGTCCTGAGCGCGGCTGGGCCGCGCTGCTACTTGCCCAGTTGCTTGGCCTTTGTTCGCCAGTCCTGTGGGAGACGCGTTGCCGCAGAGCAGAATAAAACATGTACACGTACTCATATGTTGGAAGTTAAAACCGAGCATAGGAACTCCACCTAGCCAGAGCACTGAGAAGGTACCCAGGGGTTGATAGTAAACATGTATCAGTAGCAGCGTGCTGCCGCTGCAGAAGTAAATCCAATCCTAGGACTACTAATGGCAGTGTTGTGTGCAAAGTCTAGAAAGCAGTCGCTTTGCTGTGCTTGGCACAATGCTGCTCATGGAGTACTTGAGGGCAGAGTTAATTTTGGGACACAGCAGTGCAACGCAGACATGGACAAACTCAGCTGTGCCTGAAGAGAATAAACCGAATGTTCAGAGGTGTGTCAGACTTCACCCCAGCATGGGACCTGGGAATGTAAACAGCAGCTAATGGCTTGGCTGTTCTGAAGCAATTGCCCTAGGCAGCTTTGTGCTTCATTTTGGAAACATACTTTTTTATTATTTATTTCAGTTCTTTTGGTGCGATAGATCCATTTCGACATAATTGCCTGTGGTATGCATGATAACTGAATGGGGTTTATTCTGTTCCCACCCAAAACCCCAGAAGCTCTCCCTTAATCTGAAATGCTGTGAACAAGCTATCATTCTCAGTTTTCCGTAATAGTGAGCAAAAGCCCAAGTGAAACACCAACACTGACCACGCAACCTGAGTTCTGAGTCTGATTGCTTGAGCATACAATACCTTAATGATATTTCATCACATACAGTATAAAACATAACCTTATATAAATTATTCAGCATCATGCGGTTTTACTGTGCAACTGCCAAGTTTCTAATCTCCTCAAAAGCCTTTGCTGCAAGGAAAGCAGACCAATTTTTGTAGTGTCAACTTAAGGACGTCTTAAAAATTAAAATGTAAATTAAGATAGAATGTATTTGCAACAAGGAGACAAAGGCATGATGGCAACGCTCACTACTCATAAATCATTCCCACTAATAAAGTTAACTTTACAGCTTCTTGAGGATCTTCTTATATAAAGCCAACGTTTTGCATTTGTGACAATGATGTGAGTTTGATCAGTCTATCTATGTGTCTGTCTTTGCTTTTTTGTCGCTTAGTTTGCAGAAGTTTACTGAGTAATTCAGTGATTGTAATGTTTTACATAACTGCATGCATTGAAATATTCTTAAGAGAGATTCATGTGAAAGTACAGAGGATCTGTTCTTTAGTATCATTAAACTCACATCTTGGATTCATAGAAAGATGCGTTCATATGCTTTGGAACAGAGATATATACTGAGCTGTTGAGAGACATGTGAGGATAAGGTCAAGGCAGACAGTAATTCCCTACTACAGGAATTTAATGCCCGCAACTATTTTAAGTAACTGTCACATGCTTGGGTTCACCATGAAGATCAATTTGCAGTAACTTTCTCTTGTTTCTTCAGCCTGACTTCCAGCTTACTTTATGGGCAGCAATATTACATTCCCACTGTTATTAAACAGAACTGAGCTCAAGGGTTGCGATCCTAAGGTACACTTTTAAAATGTGATTTTGGCCATTTCCCTCACAAAAGGAATTCTGTGTTGTAAGACTGACGAGGAATTGTGCTGTGATAAAGCACTGTAAGATGAGATGAGAAACCTATTTTTTGCTTTGTTTTCCTTTCCTCTCACAAATTCTGTACGCTGACCAGAGTCTTGTAATTTGCCTCTAAAAGCCCTGAATCCCAATGTACCTACACCGTCGCTTCCTGAGCACTTTATCTATTACGTAGCTCACACAGGATACAGACAGGGTAACTTAGTGGTTTAGCCCTCCTATGTTACCTGTTTGAGTTCCATCCCCTGTCCTCACGTCTGTACACCTCATGGAAATTTCTATATGGATTGGAAAAATATTGGTTTTAAGAGCCCAGAAGCTTTCCACACAGTGTCATACCTAAGTCACAAGCTGGCATGGTCATGCTTTAATTAACAGATTCAGGTCCAGTGTCATGGCCAGCCTACGCTATCAGTAGCTGGTACTGTTGCCAAAAGCAGTGCCCAGTCACATCGCCTGTCCTTGATTTACCCATTCGATTGTGCCATTGCCACTGGTTCACTCAAGCAGCTATGCTCACGGCTACTCCCTCCTGCTAATCTTCCAGGAACAACTTATTCAAGTTTTTCTCCCATACCCAACACTATAAAGAATTGTACAGTGAACTAACATTATGCAAAAAGCCACAGATCTGGTCACAACTCCCTGCCTCGGTTTAGCCTGGATCTGTTCTATGCTTTGTTTGCTGTGACCTGTTTCCTGACATTTCTGTGTCTATTAAAGGCAAAAATTCTTGACTCAAAGAGAAGAAACGTAACAAAAGAGGGTACGTTTCAGCTCCATAGAAGTTGAATTCAAGTTTCTCACATAATGAGCAAGGAAAAAATACAAATCTCTTCCAGTTCCAGCTTTGCTTCTGACGTCAAGAAGTAAGGTGGAGAGGATCTATTTCCTTACTGAGAAGCCAACGAGAGGTAAAAAATAAACAATTTGGATGACAAATATGATAAAGTTAAGGGCATGGCCCAAATGTTGGCAGCACTGGCTGTGCCCTTACCTCAGGGCGGTGACGGTGATGCAGGGCCCTGCTGCTGCTGGGTAGGCACAGGCCTGGATGACATGTTGCCTTTTACCCACTTTCCCTATTTGCTCATTTCCCAAACAGCTCAGCTGTGAATGTCATTGCCCCGGACTGGCAACACGCTATTGCTGGTCTTGCCCCTTTGCACACATGGGAAAAACAAGGCAAAAAATAAACGTGAAACCCTAACAGTGGGGAGCCATTACCTATCCACAGCTTTGCAGGAGCCCTTTGGTAGATGTGTCTCAAGAGAAGCTGGGCTTCGGGCCCTCGGGAGGCCTGTGTCACCTCAGCGCTGTGGTGCCGCTCGGTGAGCGCTGCCTGGTGCTGCCTTGGGCAGAGATCCTCCCAGCCGGTGGTGGTCCAAGGGTGGCACCTGGGTGGTAGTGCCCTTCCTTAGCAGTCAAATACAGCCTCTGTTTCTTTGGAGATGGGACCGGGCATCAACAGAACAGCTGGATTTCACACTGTCTGTGAGTACAAGCAGGCAGATTTCAGCCTTTTTTGGATGTACGGGCCCACCAAAATCTCACAAAGATACAACTATTCTAACCCTTCAGGTTTAGTCTTACAGCCAAGTACTTTAATTCTTGCTGTACCAGAAACACCCAGCTCACCGGTACCATGTGAACACTTTCCTGATGTTATATTGTAGCTCCTGATTAATCCACTGAAGCATGAGATAGTAAATCTGCCCGTAGTTCCTGCCAGCATCCTTGGGAGATCGTTAACTAAACTAACAACTTAATCATCTCCCGAGCTTATCAGTCACCTTCTCCCGCCTGACTATGTGGTGAAGAGATTTCACAGTTTTGAGATGTTTCAATTGTAAGCATTGTTTGGTTCATTTATAAGTAGGAATACAGTGGTTGATTTTTGCTCTGCTCGGCACACCTTTGGCTGCCAAATGAGCATGTTAAGCCAGCTGCCCTACTGTCATCCGTAGGAAGAGCAGAAAGCGTTGTATAGAAAATAACCTGCTTTTAAACCAGGACACGACACATCATCCACAGTTTACTCTCTCTGTTCCCCTTTAAAAGACCCTGATTATTCTTAAATGGCTTAAAATTCTATAAATGTCATAACCAGAGGTTAAATTGAACCTTTTCTTATGATGTGGTATTACGAAAAAGAGTGTTTACAAAGAAAAATAAAGATACGTTGCTGCAGTCCCACATGATGATTCAGGTGTACCCACAGTGTTCAATACTAATTAGACCCACTCTTCCTATCAAAGTTAGTTAATGCAAACCTATTTGCAGACAGGAGATATCAGCCAGGGTGTAAGGGCTGCTTCTGAGCCATTCAAGTCGCTAAGTTTAAACAAACAGTCCCACGAAACCCCAGAGAGCCTCAGGTATTCCTCACCTTTGTAGCTCAGTTCCTGTCAGTGCCTCCACACTGACTGACAGGAGGTGGATCAGTCCACCCTCCTGGACTGATCAGGTGGACGGATCAGGAGGTGGCTCCTGATCTGCAGAGACTGCTGCAACCACCACTAATGTGGGATGCCCCGGCCAACAGCAGCCAGCAGGCAAGGATGGATGCTGCAGTATGTGCAGATGGAGCTGGCAGTGGGAGGCTGGGGTGGGGGCAAGGCCTGGGGCTGCCCACCCACCTGGCCCGGCTGCTTTCCTGCTGTGCTGTAGAATGCAGGACTTTGAATACTGCTGGTTTTCATCAACCCCTATATGGAAAACACACCACAGGACAGCCGGTCTGAAAAACACTGTGTCCTGATGGGATTGAGAGCCACTCCAGCTAGGTCCAGTTATTTAAACTGCTGTAGCTCTTGTTGAATAATGGATGTTTCAACCAGTGCCACAGATGCTGAAATGACAGGGAAGACTTCTGAAGAGGGCATGCGTGTGGAGTCATACATTGCCCACAGTTGCTTCTCATTTCCACACATTCAAGTCCTTCAACTAAAACAGCTTTATAACTTCTGTTCAAGTTATAGTTGTACTGATTTCGAGTAGTTGTTTGCCGGGCAGCAGAGGTGTCGGCACAGAGCAAAGAGACACTGCTAACGATGCTCCTGGGCTGTTGGCCAGAGTAGAAGTGAAGGGCGGACTCACACTGCAGAGCGCAGGAGCCCGGCCACAGCTTCACGGGAAGAGATGCGACAGGCTTAAACAACTTATGTAGTACATATTGCAACTGAGATGTGGGGTAGCCCGAGTGCTATTCAATCCGTAGTCCTTCAGTTGCGAGGTGGTTATAAAGCATCTTTGGTGAAGAAAGCTATTTAAAAGGCGACCTGTAGGAAGGCATAAATAACATCGCTTTTTCTTTGAGTAGACGCATAGCAAAGCAACGCTCTGGGATTACAACCAGGACCAAGCGGGGACACAAGAGTTTCAGCGACGCCTATGTCAAACCCGCGCCTCACGAGGAGCACCGGCCGGGGCAGCTGAGAGGCACCGCCCGCCCTCCCGTCACGCGGCCGCAGGCACCGCGGGGGCTCCCGGCGCGCAGCAGCCCAGATATAGCCGCTCCCTGCGTCGGGCCAATCCGGGGAAGGTGCCGCTCCGCCCGGCCCCGCCCTCCTCTCCGCCGCCGTCCCGTGACCCCGTCGCCGGCCCCCGCGCTCCGATAGGCGGCCGGGCGGGGCCGGGCCGCGGCGACCGTCGGGCAACGCCGGGCGGGCGGCAGCCGGCGAGGAGCGGAGCCCGGGATGGCGCGCAGCGGGCGGGCGCTCGGCAGGGCGCTGACAGCGAGGCTCGCCGTCGCGTCGCCGCCCCGAGAGGCTGCTGTCAGGTAGGCGGGCGGGGCCGGGCCTGCCGCGGGGAGCGGCGGGCGCGCGAGGGCGGCA
This sequence comes from Alectoris magna, assembly GCA_030625065.1. Taxonomy (NCBI): domain Eukaryota; kingdom Metazoa; phylum Chordata; class Aves; order Galliformes; family Phasianidae; genus Alectoris; species Alectoris magna. Next base: position 35,033,081 of record CM060567.1, read on the forward strand.
GCCTCGGCCGCCGGCGCTCCTGACGCGGCCGGGGGAGCGGAGCGGAGCAGCGCCCTGAGTTGAGAGCGCGGAGGCGGTGTCGCTGCCCGGGCCGGTCTGCCAGCAGAGCCGTACCGCTGCGCGGTGCCCGTCGCCTTAGCGCGGGGCGGCTGGGACGGCCGGGCGAGGAGCGGCTCGCGAGGCTGTGGCCCGAGAAGGGAAGGAGCCGGCCGGTGCGGCGGGGAGAGCCGCGTGGAAGCCGTCAGGAGCGGTGGAAGGCGCAATGTGCGCGTTGTGCTGGCGGCGCTGCGCGCTCCTGCCATAAACGTGAAGTCGTGGAGCCGTCCTCCCCAGCGCACGGACAGCATGCAGAGAAACAGCCGGCTTTCATGCTGCCCGCGCCTCGCCGCCCGCTGCTGTAGCTGCTCCTACGGTACAGTCTGTCAGCATCCTGTGACCGTATTTTGTACCGTGCACCCTTCACGTTCAGTTTACATCCTAACCATGTATTGGCCGCATTAAAATAGTTCGGTCCTGCTAAGTAAACGAGCCATTTTCAATCAGCTTTTTAGAAATGAGGCAGTTCTGAACGGAGAGCGAGAGCAATTACCGAGAGGTGCATTCAGCGCAGTTTAGTAGCCATTAAAAACGACCCCCGAGTACACGCTGCTGCTGCTGCTGCTGGGAAAGCGCTGAGGGACTGTCGAGGCAGCGCAGCAGTGGGAGCGGTGCCTGCGTCCTGGGAGGGACTTGGCTTTGCTTCGGGGGCCTCTGCCAGACTCACAGAAACACACGACTGCCTTGCAGCTCGCACTTGTGTGGTTTCCTGAAGAAGTAAGCTTCTCCAGACCGGGGCCAAGCCCAGCACGCTTTGGTAGCATTCATTCCTCACAGATAATCTAGAGAAACACATAGCCTCACCGGTTTAGTTAACATAACTTCTTGTAACCCCTCCTTCCTTGAAAGGCAGTGTAGCTAAAGGATGTTATCTTACAGCAGCTACAGAACTATTTGCGGAGTGTTTTTCAGCCTTGTGCTGAAACGTGTGCAGATAAAATTGAACGAGACGGTGCGCTGGCATAGCTCGACAGTAAAAAACCAACCACTGGTAGACACCTACCAGCTGGTTGGGACTGCGTGCTGTAGGCAGCTCCAGACAAAGAAAAGACCTTGAATTAGTGCTCCGGAATGAGGTCTGGTCCAAAGCTGTGAGCTCTTCCAGTGAGTCTGGTTGAGGCTGCAGGGTTACTGGCACCCATCCACTATTTTGGTCGAAGCTATGATTTTCCTTTACAGTTCTATCTAGTCTGAAGTGGAGAAAAACAGACTGTGTCCGTCCCTTGAGATAGAATTCCAAATGTACGCGCAGCTTGCTGTGGAAAGACTTTTAAAGTAGACTTGTTCTCTTCATTTCACCACTGTGCTGCTGTTCGACCTTACCGTCGTCTCTTTCCCGCTGCGGTGATTACAGGCTGCGGTGTCAATCACCTTGCTTCATCCCGCAGCTGCTCATTTATTTTCTACACAAGTCTGTGCAGATAATTTCTAATGAGCCGACGGGGGTATTTATTTCCCTCTAAACTCAAAACCAGTTTATTATTTTCCTTCCTTCGAGTGCAGTGACCATACAGACTAACGTGGTCGCTCCAGGGTTATTACTGCATTTCTTTCCAATTGAAAGTCGTGTTGATTTTTACAGAACGCGTTAATAATAATCCCAACTGTTTAAAATCGGTAACCGTAATTTGCTAAACTACTTTGGTGGTTAGGAAAAAACTGCATCCATCACTGCTCACTGTGTTAAAGAAACAACAAAGGAGTCTTCTACTAAGCATGGAAGGTTTGGACTGTGTGGATCCAGAAGCACAGCCCCGATTGTTTAATGAGACAGAAAAAGACCTTGGTTGTGCTTCAGCTTACGTACGTAGAACTGCTGACAGCAAACAGTGACATTTGGAACTCCCTGGTGCCAAAACCCCTAACTTCTGAGTTAACGTTTTACCTCTGAGCTGGCTCGATCCAGGCAAAAGTGGTACTTTAGTGTAAGAGACCTATTAACAGCAGTGAGCATTTGTTAGGCTGTAGTGTGGGTGTTCACAAGCAAAAAACTGAGATGGAATCTGAACTAATAGCGTTCCTTACTCTGCTCAGTGTAATTGCTGAAAACAATGCATCCATGGTTCTGCGTGTTATTTTCAAGACCAGAAAGTGTTCGGTGCTGGGAATGCAATGCAGTTTCTGAAAGCACTTCCAAAATACAATCTTCCTTTTAAGAGAAGGAAGGCAGCATAGGGATTATTGCTGTGACCGCAGGCACCACCTCTGCATGATCCAAAAGGGTAAAATACTGCAGGGCATGCCTTGATTTTGCTGGTAAGAAGTTATATTCTGCAAATGTGAGTGCATGAGTCTCGTACAAGAGCTCAGGCTGCCGCAACGCCAGTGTTTAATGGGGACCTTTGTTATTTTACTCTGCCAGCTTCTTGTCTCGTGACTGGGAGCTATTTTTAGTTTCTACTAAAGGGAAAAAAAAACACCTCGTGTTTAGAATAGACTGCAAACTGCTACGAGCCTTTGTTTCTCCATGTAAATTGGACATTTTCTGGAGCATTACAGAGCAGTCTGTGCCATCTCACCTGTTGTGATCTGAGTTGCTGAAAAGACACGCATCTAAAAGCATTTTCACTGTTGCAGGCACTTGGCTTCTTGTGGTATTCTGATGACCCGAATTTCTTCTTTGCAAGTGCCTGTGCTGAGCCATACCCTCTCAAGAAGTTTCTTCAACATTGCTGCACCGCTAGTAAATAAAAGAAAAGAATACTCTGAAAGGAGAATTATAGGGTACGTATAGAAATCTGAAAATGCGTGTTTGCTGTGATTCATTGGAAACACTGGAAATCCCAAGGCTGAGCATCCCTGAAGATACTTGGTCCTGAGACTGTGCCCAGCTGGAGACCAGAAATAAGTTCTGACATCCACAACTTGTAGATATCGGGCTGCTCAAGTCTGAAATTTGGTACCAAAATCTGAGGAGCCCAGAATACCGCCTCCTTTGACAGAAAAAGCAGAAATAACCTTCTTGTTCTGCAATGAAACAAAAACAGCCCCAAGAGGGAAGCTTCCATGGCTAATGTGGTGAAATGGGGGTATACCAAAAGGAGTGAAAACTGATTTTTTTCCCCTTCTCTTGCAAATACATGCAATGTTACGCTTAGATTTTGTGACACTTCTCTCTTGAGATTTTGTTCTCTTTTCAAAAGAAGGGAAATAACTAATTGTGGGATCAAGAAACACAGGCACACAGGAAAAGACTTTGGAATCCTGTTTGCTCGTGGAAAATTTCTCATCAACTTAATGAGATTGGGATCTGTTCCCAGTCTCCAAAAGTGTAATTCACTCATTAGGTTTATGTGTTTGACGATACTTCACATTCATTTATTTAGCAATTTTTGAGCTGCAACAGATTGTGGATAGTTGTTTAAAAGGAGCCTTTGTCCAATAACACTGTTTTTCCAGTGAGTGTACTTTTTAATCGGCTTGTTTTAGGAGCTAAGTAAGGAATGTAGCGTTGCTCTATGTAAACCTTCTAAAACACAGTCCCTTAGTTCTGCCTCACCTTTTTTGGTGGATGTGAAGAACACATCCTTTCACTGTGTGAAACGTCAGATCTACCTGAATGACGACACACCGTGCTGGAAAGAACTCTTCTTCTATTTCAAATCCAAGCACGCTTCCCCACTATTGCAGAAAGTAGTGGGAAACAGGCCTAGTGGTCACTAACCTCACAGCTGGATGCCCTGTGGTGTTTCGCTTCTTTGTGCAAAGGCTTTCACCCGTTTACAACTTTTTTTTCCTCTTGCTGACAGAGCTTCATGTTTGTTTTTCAGAAGTAACAGTAGCGTTTTCTGGTATCTGCACGTTCACCTTCAGAACTGCCTGTGCTGTAAATAAGAGGTTCAAAGATAATCAATACTGAACTCGCAGTAAAAAGACCATGTAACTGTAACATTCATCTCTTTTTATTCCAGTTATTCTATGCAGGAAATGTACGAAGTTGTTGCTGTTGTGGAGAACTACAAACTATTTGTGCCTTGGTGTAAAAAGTCGGACGTGTTATCGAAGCGCTCCGGGTACTGCAAAGCACAGCTAGAAATAGGCTTCCCTCCTGTGGTGGAACGGTACACATCGGTTGTTACCCTGGTGAGACCACACTTAGTTAAGGTAACTTATTCTTAGTTATCGCTTTCCATAACTCGTGTGTTAGACATTCCAGTATTGCTTCCTGTGGCACAAAACTGGTGCTTTTCCTTAAAAACTTCAAGTTGCCTGGGGATAATTCCAATCTGCTTTTAAAACACAGGCTGCCAAATAGGGGGACAATGCTTTTCAGTTTGTTTTTGCTGGAGAAAGACGCAGCCATTCAAGAAGACAGCCAATTCTTGCTTATTTTTGTTATACGCTAAGCGCGTCTAAATGCAATAAAGACTTCAAAGCTGCCGGACAACTGTCGCTTCTGGTATCATAGCAAAATCTACCATTAGTTTTCTTCTGACAGTTTTAACTACATAAGAAGTCTTACGCTGAGGATCTGCTGAAGAGCCTGTTATTCAGTATGAGAACAGGAGTTGTTTTCAAGTCAATTTCTTTTAATTAATTTGTTCAGCAATCATGTATTTTCTCCTTTCAGCTTTTCAAGGGTAGAAATTGAAGGAAAAATCTTACATGAGGTTAGGATCTTCCAACTGCTTGTCTACCTCACAGGTTCAGCTCTGTTAGGAACAGCCCAAACCAGATCCATATCAACTGCCTTTCTCTGTATGTGGCAATTTTGGTCATCTTTTGGAACAAGTAGCGGAATGACAACAGTTGGTTACTATTCAGGATACACATTTGGACATCTTATTTTACTGTTCTTTTCTAGGCTTCCTCTTATGGGGACACTGCTCAGAACAGAAATGGGTTTCTTAAGTGCAGGGGGGACATGAATTGGAAAGAGAACATGCAAAGTACTTTTGATCAAGGTACTTTCCGGTTTTGGAAAGACAAAAAAAAATCTTCCTTGTGTTTATAAGGAAGTTGAACAATAGAAAAATGTGCATTTTACATGCTGCTTTCCCTTTCTGCTCTTCCCTGACAAGAGTGGCTTTTTTTTCTTTCACAGATAGATATCAGGTTGGCTTCTAAACCCTTTTTCATTCTTACTCAGTCAAAAGAAAAGTTCCCATCTCAGAAAAGACCAAGAAGCAGTGACAACAGCTTCTTTAGATTTCCTCTTCTGAGAGGTATCAGCGTTATCTCCGCTGGGATTACTTTTCCTACAAGTTTACATTATGCTCATATAACTGCAGGAACATTACCGTAAAGTGACTGTGTGTTTGGACTACCGCACTGTCTTCAGAAATAACTCTGGGCAAAGGCAGCTTGCATGGTGTTTCTGTACAGCAGGCTGTTGGTGGATGACAAAACGAGTATGGATTTCTTGCTTCCAGCAGCAGTGCTTAAGCTCTAGAAAAACAAGCCGGTAGCAGCAGCTCTTGCTGCAGAGGGATGAGTCGGGGGAGTTTTACTGCTTGTAAGGTTGGGAGCAAGGGGCACGTGCCAGCACTTTTCCCGTGCTTCCTGTCCTTTTGTCAGCAACAGGCCTAAAGAGTTCCGCTCCTTTTTCCTGTCTGCCCTGCTCTCTATTCCTTCCCCTTCTGTTGTGGAGGCAGTGAGGCACTGTACTGCTATACCGGGCAGAAAAAATGAGGTACTTTTGTGGATCTGATAAGCATTTGAGGTGGCTTGGTTTATGGTTTTAAAGTAGGACTGTATAGAAGGACTCTCAGAACAGTGATTAAATGTGTCTTGCTGGAAACAAAGCCGAGACGTAAGCTAATTATGAACTCGAGCGTATGCAGCCTTACTGCCTTTGGGCAGTTCTTGTGAAGATAGTTATGACAAAGGTTTTTTTGAGTCTGACTTCATTCGGGCTTATTTTGGTGCTAAACATTCCTATAGCACAAGATTACCAATCCATACATATGTATATAAATCATTCTATACATGTAATTTAAATAAATACATATACAAAACCAGTAAATATCCACATCTTTTGCTGAAGAAAGCGTTACACCACATTTTTGGTAATAGAGCACTAATGTTATCGTGGTGTGGGATGCCTTAGGCAAGAGATCTGTTTTACGACTCAACACAAAAATCCTTCCCCTACCCTACAAGGGTTTCAGTTATTTTGTTCTAAGTGACACTGTGCAAATGGGATCTCTCACTGGCTGCACTATTACGAACCATTTTTAACTGTGCTGTGACTCTCACAGTCTGGCAGAATGAATGCACACTTCAGTAGCGCTGATTTGTCCCTCGTGTCGGAGCCTGACCGCAGCTTGGCTTTTCAAACTTTCTTTTAGGCTTCCTGCACTGATGGAAAGCTATTTAATCACTTGGAAACAGTATGGCGCTTCAGCCCAGGTATCCCTGCCTATCCAAGGACGTGTACGTTGGATTTTGCAGTAAGTATGGTAATTAAAACTTCCACACGCTAGAAAGAGGGCATCAAAATACTCTTTGGTTGCATTTAAGAAAAAAAGCAGTACGTGGCACTATTTTCCCTCTGCCCTGACACTCACCCACACTGAAACTGAGTTAATGGTCATGAATTTTACCATGTGGAAACTGCTGTGTGGCTTTTTAGAGACAGCAGGTGCCTGTGAGATGTCCACACACAGTGAAACAGCCTGGGGACCGGTATCTCTCACCTTAACATTCTCTATGTGTTAGTCTTAGATAAGCAAATACAGAGGGAGAAATAATAAACACATTCATGGACTTTGCTGTTTCCTTTGATTAGTTTACAACCGAAGTACTCTTGTTAACAGAAAGCAGATATTCTCCCATCTATCCTGTTTGGCCTACAAGTTTTGCCAACTTAATTTCCCAACTTTTAGTTTTACTATTTCATGTATTTTAAGTCCTACTCCACCTACAATACGGTTGCATAGTTCTTTAGAGAAATGCTGCCCTTCTGTTTTAGGATGTCACAGGAATAGCCCGATGCTGCTGGCTTACACTGAGACACTGCTTTAAAAAAATCTCTTCTGTAAATAAGAAAAAGAGCTTTTAGAGCATTTGTAAAGTGGCATATAACTGTCTTGGGTTAGTAACTTTCACGTTATTGCTGTACTGCACTTCAGCAGTTCAAAAATTAACCGATAGGCACTTGAAAATTTATTTCTAACCATGTTTGCGTGTTATTTGCTCACGGTGGTTGAATTTCTCCAAGCTAATAAGTGCCAGTTCCTGCTACTGACTAGTAATCAACTTGAGAAAACCCGAGTTAAGCGATTGTATAAACCCTGTTTTTTAAGTACTGGGTTTGTGTAGAAAGCTTTTTTCCCCATCAAAGCCACGTTTTGACACTTGGTTGAGAATTTCAGTTAGGGTCGAATCTGGACCTAAAACGGGCATTTTCATCTTCTTGAAGAAATGCTATTCATACTTCATGTTGCTTATGTCATTTGAGGTAACAGAAGCAAATACAGCCAGGTGAGCAAAGGTTTGCCTCACAGAAGTACTTCAGGATTGTAACCCTTGCCCAATTCCAACGCGCCGTGCCTCTGGGCCTAAGCAAATGGCGGTGATAAACATCTCACAACAAACTTCTCAAGACGTACTGTGTAACTGAGGGAGAAGACTGATTTCAAAAGCGCCAGCTGGCTTTAGAAAGCTTTGAGTTTTGCTTATGCTGGTTCCCCCAGCCTGTGGTGTTACTGCTCTGCCAGCCTGATGGTACGCTGTATGTATGCTGAATTGTAATGAGTCATTATTTTGAGATGTTTCAGCTCCTAAGTGATTTGATGCATGGATTTAAGCACAACAGGTTGCCATCTGCAAGCTTCATAAATATATACCATACCTCAAAAGTTCTTACATTGTTCCTGAACGTGCTGCAGCGCTCATGATTCCTGCTTTGCAGAAGCCTGCATGCTCCGAGGCCTCTCAGATTTTCAGAAGGCGCGTTAATTTTACTGATGCTTGAGATCAAACAAATGCAAATAAAGCTACACCTGGCTTACAGCCCCCATAGTTAAATTACTTCCATATCACTATTTCTGCAGTTCGTATGCATTACTCATAAGCAATTTAAGAGAATACATATTTGCTTCACTTGGAATTTTGTTTGCTAATTTCTCAGGTGGGACAAAAGTACTTAAATCACAATCCAGAAAACATGCAGGTTTGGGGTTTTTTTGAAGTGCAAAAGAGCGGTCTGTTTCTTTTCCTGAAAACTTGTAGTAATTTCTGGAAGCTGTACAACTAAATCCAATAGCGTTGCCTTAAGGGGAATGTTCTTGAACTGGACCGGAGGCCAGCGCAGCAAAAAGCATGTTTGAAGGCTGGCTGACGTAAAAGTGACCTTGCCGTTGCCGTTTTCTTTTGGGGAAGGAGACAGAAAGCAAACTCGTGCTCCTGCCATAAGCGCTAACTACTACTGTAGCTTCAGTGTAACGAGAGACTCAGTAACTAAAAGGGGAATGTTAGGCACAAGGATTCGGTACGAAGGACTCATCCAGTACATCTGTGCTCCAAAACTGACTGCCTGCATCAGGACAGCAGAGGCACAGAGTAGGTGTGCAGGAAGGAGACAGCAGACAAATGCACATTTTTAGTCAGCACGGAATCCTTGTTTGAACATACGGTTAGCTACATCTACATGGGTGGATAAACAGCATCGATACCTAAAAGATAACTACTTCAAGGTGCCTTTTAACCCCTCTTTGAGTTTGCTTCAGCTTACCTGTACATCTGCTGTCTTGCCTCACGGGGTCTTCTTCAAACTTTTGCCACTCGAATTCTGCATGCAAAGGAATGAAGTTATTACTGTTGGTTGGAAGTTTTCTGCTATCCCAAATCTACTTATGCTTTGTGATCCTTCATTTAGTTGAGATACAGTTGGCTTAGAAAAATGGAAACGATGCGTAAGAGAACCAACAAAATGATTATTATAATCAAAAATCCTAGGCAAACAGTCCTCTGACCAAAGAATTAAGCTTTTATTCAATTACATGCTTGTTGGTAAGTTTTAATTGTTCTTTCTTCCACGGCTTACTTGTAGCGTTAACTGAAGATCTTTAAGTTGTTTCTAATGGCATTTTACCACAAGGGGACAAAAAATATCTTCTTTATTTTAACAGATTTCTTTTGAATTTCGTTCACTTCTACACTCGCAACTTGCTACGCTGTTCTTCGATGAGGTGGTAAAGCAGATGGTTGCTGCCTTTGAAAGAAGAGCATCCAAGCTGCATGGCCCTGAAACAAGCATACCTCGGGAACTAATGTTTCATGAAGTTCATCAGACGTAATGGGGAAAACTTCACCACTCTCCACCATAAACGTTTTTTGTACACACCATTTGTACAAGCGGTATTATGCTCCTTTTGGGGCGCCTATTTCAGATGTGACCTGATGTAATTTTCTACTGTACAAAACACGCACATGTTCAGCTGAATGTACGTATTCTATTCAAGCTGCTATCAAGTGCAATTCAGAGTGTTATCAGGCAGTTGGCATGTATGTCATGCAAGGTAGCTGAGGCTACCATTTATTAATCTGTCAAACCGTTTCTGTGATCGTTTTTTCTGCCTCATCCAAGCTTACATCTTTTCAACATTGTAATACGTAACTCAAGTTTTAGCTGTTAGTAGTGTGAACGTTACTTACCAGCATGAACTCTGGCTGAGTTAAAGGGAAATTCTGACATTTTAGCTTTAGGGAGTACAGAACGCGTGTCCAGCATCAACTACTTGGTCCTTCTGCTCCCAGGGGCTGACAGGGGTTGTCAGGTGCCTCCAGCTGCTCTTGAATTTTGACCAGAAACTGCTATAGAAAAAACAAAAAAATAAAGCAGCTTTACCACTGAGGTTTTAGAGGCACACGTAACACAAAGTACAGCAGTTTCAGCTGTACCCACTATCTTTGCTCACTGGGCTTCAGGCACTGTTGTGTTTGATAATCTCAACTCGCCTACTTGCCACTGTTTGGCGCTGTATTTAGGTCATACTATATATACCTGGCCTAATGCAAACAGAGGTCTCAGTTCTAAAGAGTAAATGTTATTTCAGTGAGAGCTAGGGCATGGATACACTCCTTTCTGTGCTGCAGTTTTGTCCTCTGTTATGAGGGAATGGGCTGTCCTCCCCTCAGCAGTGTAAAGGCACCCGAAGCCAACTGTCATTTAACGACACACAACATAGAGCACAACTTTACTTATCTCGGTACTGTCGTGCCTTTTACTTATCAGTGCAGTGAAGTGGTACCGGCTGTCTTGATTAAACTCATTTTCACTAATTCTCTTCCTTACATCAGTACTCCTTTGAGTCTCTAAAGAAACGTATATAGGTTAGAACCATTTCATATCCTGTTTATGCACTTTCTCAAATTACAGAATTTCATGACTGAAACTAGATTAAGTTTCAGGTTAAGCTCGTATCCCTGCTGAGGTCAGTCAGCACATCCAAAGCCTCTGCAATCCACGTGATTACTACAGGATAGGTGGCATGATATCCCATAACGTAGGAACATACATTTCAGGACAAAGGACAGCCCTGGAACAGCCTTGGGTATCTTTTAACACTTCACCAGAAAGACTACAATTTCACACCTCTGTGAAAGGCAGATCCTGGTAGTAGTAGGCAGCTGGGGAAAGTGACAGCTGGATGAAGAGGTCAGTTTTAAAGCACCTGGGGAGTTACGAAGGAATTTTTGTTTTGAAACTACGGAAGAAAAAAATGAAAGGTTTGTGAACACCATCACTCCTCAAAGGATTTGGAAAATGGGAGGTGGAAAACAGAAAGGAAAGACTGTACGGCAGTGTTACTAGCTGCATTGGGTTAAAGAAAAAAGGAGTAGGTAGCATACAAAGGTGGCTTTAAGGGCAGACTTCACCCGCTGTGGGCAACGTAGCATCCAAAGAGCTGAAGACCCAACTTGCAAGCCAAGGGAGGCAACTACATACTACGCTAGACAACTGCATGTTACACTTGAGCAGGAATACTATTTACATAACTCAGTTCTTAGCAAAGGAAACTTACCTGTTTCATACCCTCAGGGCATTCTCCCTCCTCCCACAGCACTGTGAGAACTTGTCTGTTCCAGCATGTAAAACAAGCAGCAAGGAAAAGGCAAAATAAAGTCAATGCACGTGCCTTATTTTCATAGCATCGTTTAATATTTCAAAAGAACTGTTTGTCAGTTCAGCTTAGGTATTTCTTACCAGAGTTAACGTAACTTCTATTTCAAGAGAAACATTCTAGACAGGGGAATGCTTCCTGGAGCCCTGTAGGCTTAAGTGTCAGATTTCTAGTAAATCTTAGAAGTGGGCTATCAAGTTTACCCCAGAACTATGGCTTTGTGTACAGAGGAATAAGGTGATACATATCAATACTCTTGCGCAGTTTGTTTTATTACATGAAGGTCACATAAGAGTGTATTTGTCTACTTGGTACACAGTTGTCTTGTCTTACGCACAGTGGCTTCCAAGTTCTTCCTAGTTCTGGCAAGCACCAATAGATTCTGAAACGGAATACCAAGTGCTTTACTTAAGTTGAAGTCAGAACCTTGGTAGATGGATCTTGCACTCAGTTATCAGGAATGTACAAATGTCTTTATTCAAAAAATACAAAATAAATTATCTGTAGGCATGGACAATGACTGTAAACAATTACACGTGTGTTAAATGAAATCCAGTAACTGATGGTTACAGTGATTCTTTTAAACACCAGCCTCACTTCAGTCACTATCCATCCTCTCACACTGACATCTGAAGTTTTTAAGTCAGAACTGCCAGTCTTAAACAGCACAGTTCATGATGCATCGATACCCCAGGAATTAGAACATGCCACCTCCCATTCCTCCGCCCATCCCACCCATTCCTCCCATTGCTGGCTCTTTCTCCTCTTTAGGAACTTCAGTCACTACTGCTTCCGCCGTTGATAAGAGAGAAGCGACACCTGCAGCGTCCACCAGAGCCGTTCTCACAACCTGAAGACAGGAAAGAAAGAACTCAGTACCCGTTCAGCGTCACGTGAGGAGGGAGGAAGGAAAGCTAAGGCTGGTTTTGGTTACCTTAGTCGGGTCTATGATTCCTTTTTCTACCATATTTACAAAGTCCCCAAGCATTGCATCATAGCCAACTTCTGATGGACTCTGCAGTATTTTTTCAACTATTAACGATCCTTCAACACCTGCATTCTTTGCAATAGTCATCGCTGGAATCTTCAGTGTTCTCTTTATTATTTCAATGCCTGAAAAGAAAACCGATTTTCAGAATTACTTATTACTTACACTCGTATGACCAAGACATACACTTGAGTGCTGGAGACAAATACAAGAAAAAAAAAACAATCCAGCAGAGCAAGAAGTTCATCTCTTTTTCTCAGTTCAGCGGGCGTGTGGGGGGAACTTGATGAAATTTGTCAACAAATGAAATCGCTGCAAGAAATTGGCTCATTCTCGTTTTACTCGCCCAAAAAGTACTCAAGAATATTGTTATAGTAGCAGGTGTTTGTGGAACACAGTACAAAGCCATCCTCCATTTGAGGTGCTCAAATGTCTTAAGCTCTGCTGGAATTCATGCATGCTTGCAACAGTTAAATAATTCAATTCTTTCCTTAGTGGCTTTTCAATTTTCAGAAGATGCCGCTGCTTGATTGTTTTTCACACCCAAGTTAGGGAAGCAACAAAAGCTCTTTCCCGCTGTAAAAGAGAAATGTCAAGCCCAAGGGCATTGCCATACCAAAGGGATACCACGTTCAAGTAACTAAATACTCACTGAAATCCATCTATTCAATCCAGTGAAGCCTCAGGACAAAGATTAAGTCTATCCTCAGCACTTCCACACAAACATTTGAGTGAGGTACTTACCAATTTTCTGATCTTCGTTGGCTGGTTTTAAAGCATCTAATGCTGGAATGCAGCGAAGCAATGCACATCCACCACCTGGAACAATGCCCTCCTCTACAGCAGCACGGGTTGCGTTCAGGGCATCCGTAACTCTGTCCTTCTTCTCATTTACTTCAACATCACTTGTGCCGCCAACCTACAAGCAAGCCATACATCAAGGTCTGCAATGAGAAGCCCATGCAGGTAAGCCTGCCATGGGACTGCTGCCACAAAATTAAACAGCTCTTAATGCCGAGGTCTAGCACTGTACTAACCCACACTCCTTATCTGAGTCAGTCAGTTATGAGACAAGCCAACAGTAACTCACATCAGCAATAAATGGCTGGTACCACCACACTTCCCGAGTTCCTCTGCCATTCCAAGTACAAGCTGCCCACCCGGGTACTGGCTACAGCTGCCCCCCTAAGAACACTACAGAGCTGCTCCCACGCCCTGCACACCTCCCACCAGATCCAAAAGGGAACCTGATCACCTCACAAGTCACAGAGCAGCTGCAATGCTATGCTGCTGGTTCTCGAAGTAACTCCACGATCACCTATGTGCCATTTCCTGCCTTGGGAAATGACTAAAGAAGATATTAGTGAAAGATGGATGTGAAAAATTAGTTTATTCTAAGTTTTAGTCCTAAGAAGTTTAATTTCTCACCTTCAATACTGCTACTCCGTCAGACAGTTTGGCCAGTCGTTCATTCAATTTCTCTTTCTCGTATTCACTTGTGGTAACTTCTAGCTGTTCAATGATTTCTTGAATGCGTTTTTCAATTTGAGCCTTCTCACCCTTCCCCTTTAGGAGCATGGTGTCATCTTTGGTCACAATGACTTCTCCAACTTTTCCAAAGTCATGAGGCTGAATATCTTCTACATTTAGGCTCAAACCCTCCTCTCCAAACACCTGAACACATGACAAGTATAGTTGGAATTCACAGCTTTTCCATATATGAAATTATTATTTACAGATTGATGACCAGACGTACAGCAGCCTAACAGCACACAACCGCTACACTACTGCATCTAAGTGCAAAGAAGCTCCTCCCTTCTCCTTACAGACTAGGCATGCAGGTTTTGCACCATTCAGCTCTCACTGAACAGGGAAATACAAGCTTTTAGTTCATGACTGACTAATTGAACGCAATAATTTAACGTGGCTGGAAATTGCGTACAGGTTCATCCACATACTTCCAGAAGTTAGGAATACTGGCAATAAACTAACCGTAGGAGAGTTTGTTGGCTTTGGTACATCACGTTTCATTTGGTTTCAACATCATTTCAATAACCAACTTTGGATCTCAATATCACGCTATGATTCTTAAGTACGTATTAAAAAGCATTTATAAACTATCAGTAACAAGCACATCAACTACTCTAAAACTGAGGTAGTAAAACTAAATATTTGTGTAAAGTAAAAGTAACTAAATTATCCAGTCTATTCTTAACCTTCGGAACAATCACATTCATCCTAATTCAAGTCATAAAAAGGCAAGTATACTCGGCTATTTTTCTCAAGAAGTGTCCTGGACATTTCTCCTTGAAGAATCCAAATCCTGCAAGGAAACTCTGTGTGTAACTCCAGCCAGTTATAGCAACCTATTACTCAAAGCTGGCCAGAGCCGTATGACACAGCAGGTGCTACCATACTTGTTCTTGTACTTGTTCAAGCATTAGTTACCGTTACCCTTTTGGAAGAGTAACAGCTTGCAACACAGCAAACAGAAACCACGGACCTAAAACTAAATTATTCACCTCCCTAAACAGCACTGGTGTTTCTTAGAGTAAGAAGCCAATTAAAATATCATTACTTACAGCACCACCTGTAGCAATTGCCATATCCTTAAGCTGGTTTTTCCTGTTGTCACCAAAACCCGGTGCTTTTACAGCAACAACTTGAAGACCAACCTTAAGTCTGAAGAACATAATTGAGAGGGCAATATTTCCAATGCGTTCACAGAACAAATCTAATTGCTATAAACCATATTTCGGAACACATCTAACAGTCAAGCAAACAGGGACTTTACGCACTGAGTGGCGTTGCTCAAACAAGTAGCTAGGAAAACACCGAAATTCAGCCCAGGCAATATCAAGCACAGCTATGTGTAAGAGTTGTTGCTTCTTGGTACTGGACATGCTTTCCTACGTATTCCTTTAGAAGGATGAAAATGCAGGGGGG
Organism: Alectoris magna; assembly: GCA_030625065.1. Classification (NCBI taxonomy): domain Eukaryota; kingdom Metazoa; phylum Chordata; class Aves; order Galliformes; family Phasianidae; genus Alectoris; species Alectoris magna. Next base: position 35,048,180 of record CM060567.1, read on the forward strand.
GGGGAACCCATCAGTATTTATTGTTCCAAAGCCCTGAAAGTATGAATTCTAAACCTTACCTGTTCAAGACCAGAGTGCTGAGGGCTTCACCATCAACATCTTCAGCAATAATGACCAAAGGTTTGCGGTGACTGTTGGCAATTTCAAGAGCTGGAACTATGGACTGTACACTGGAGATCTTCTTTTCACTGATTAAAACATAAGCATCCTGGAATTCACATTTCTGCCCTGCAGAAACAATACGCATTGTCTGAGCAATCCCATTATGAAAGCACATTGAGCCTTCTCTAAAACTTACCGTGCAGCCTGAGAACTACTATTGTGTTTTTCAACTTCAACCTTACAACAAACAAAAAACCCCCAGCAAATAATGACAAGCACGCACCCAAGACCCCACAAAAGCCCCAGTGCTGTCTTCTAGGACTTCCAGTTCCTTTACCTGGAGTGCTGCCTGGCCAGCTGAATGGTAGCACAGACACTGTTCACACTCAGCAGAGAAGTATAAAAAGGGAAAAAAAAAAACTTTGGCCGTGTTTCTTACAGGGGAAGGACCCCAGTGTCCTATTGCCGTGGTAGATAGCCTAACAGCCTGTGTAAGACACACCATAATTTTAAAATGAGCAGAGCCATTAAGTAGCACTGTTAACTCACCTTTGGCTGTATTAATAAAATATGGAGAGATGTAGCCTCGGTCAAACTTCATACCTTCAATGATTTCTAATTCATCATTTAGAGTTTTTCCATCCTGTTTAGATGCAGAAAGCCTTATTAGAGATCTGCTTACAAGAATACCACACATAACAGAAAAACTGCACCACACCTGCTTCCCGTGCTTTCTCTCACAGGAAAATAATTCTAAGAATGACTGAGGCATCCCTGATCTAAGGGATGGGAGCAGAGGAGCTGTGGAGGGTACTGTATGTGAGCAGCTCCATCACATGCCACAAACGCCAGCCCTAACTTGGAAAGGCGGGCATTTTGCTCTCGGTCCATATGCTGACAGCTCTCACCTTGACAGTGATTACACCTTTCCGTCCAACCTTTTTCATGGCATCAGAAATTATATTGCCAATTTCCTGATCTCCATTCGCTGATATTGTGGCAACCTGAAAAAGCAAAATGCTTAAACTCATTCCACAGTACACGCAATTTGTTTCCTTACTATAAAGGAATAAAATGACAACATGGAACAACTGGCAGTAGCACATCCATGCCAGAACAATACAACGGCTAGTGGCCGTGGTACAGCTCGAGCAGTCGGCTATATCCCACACATAGGGTTCATGCAGCACACACATCTGAATCTGCAGCCACAAGAGGAAATGAGCCACAAAGCCCAACATGCCTGCAGCAGGACACCCACCAAGGCATTAGCCTCAACCTGAACCTCCCCACAGCTGATCTGTAACAAACGCTCCCGGAAGTCTGCCATCACCAAACTCACCAATACGTTTTTGCTTCCAAATAATCACATTAATGTTTTATGACTACTTTTTGAGAACAATCCTGATGAAAAAAACCCGCCTAATCCTGAACCAACATCTAACTGAAGACACAATACTGGGCATTTCAAATAAGTTACCACGGAGATCATTCAACGCGATACATTCCAAACCTCAACACGTAAAGACAAATACTCAGCTGTTGCGTACCCACAACCTACCACCAAACCTGACTACACAGAACTTTCTGAAGTAGAATTATGTGTTTGTTTTTTTTTGTTTGTTTGTTTTTACCTGTGCAATTTCTTCTGGAGTTGTAACTGGCTTAGACAGTTTCTTCAGTTCAGCTGTAATAGCATCAACTGCAAGCATCACCCCTAGAGATGAACGGAATACTTGTGAGTGAACAAAACAAGTTATATAGCACAGAAAAAATAAAAACAAACAGCAAAGAGGTTACACACCTAAGAAGCCCATGTTACAAAAACGCATCAAGTCTGCAGGTTCAGAAACAAGCGAGGGGCTGTTCTAGCTCTGCAATGTCATCTTTACACCCAGTAATCTTGCTTTCTCAGTTGGCATGACAGACCTTCAGTCATAACCAAAAGTAATTCACGTGACTCCGGTAAGTTTGTATACTAACCAGATACATATTGGATTTTACGAGTTTGCCTACATCAAATTAACCATTTTGCTGTTTTGTAGGCAGTAACACGTTCAGAGAAAAGAAAGATTCACTCAATACATCACAGCAGTAGCAAGAAAATTCTGAATGCGCCACTCCTCAAGTTAAGTTTTATCTGGTTCTTCAACAGAAAGCAACTTATTGAGGAACCCAGACAGATCTGGCACATGCAAAGCAAAAAGCTAGCAATTAAGTATTAAAAACATCGAAGAAAAAATTACCCCTCCTGATTTCCACTGGATTAGCTCCTTTGCTGATCTTCTCAAAGCCTTCTTTGGCAATAGCCCGTGCAAGTACCGTTGCAGTAGTAGTACCATCTCCTGCCTCTTCATTTGTATTATTGGCCACATCTTGAACTAACTTGGCTCCAATATTTTTGTATTTGTCTTTTAAGTCGATCGCCTTTGCCACTGTCACACCATCTTTTGTCACTTTGGGACTCCCCCAGCTTTGCTCAATAATAACTGTTCTTCCCTAGGGCGACAAACAAGAAACATTAAATGAAAGCCAGATAACCCACAGCACGTCGGGGTAACAGTTCCCTGCAGATGAAAATCCTTTGTGAACCTTAACTTACACTTCAAAACTTGGTAAAATTTCCTTCAAATCACAATAAAAACATATGATTGAAAAAATGGTAATAGGAAGCTTGATTCTTTGCACATTTTGAAAAGAGGAAAGCTACAAATCTCGTTAATGATGAGTACGTGGACCAGAAAACAGTGTAATTGTGTTCACATGCTGCACTAATTTCCCAAAAACTGTTGGCACTTGCTTTAACTAGAAAGCTGGACTATCCTAATTAAAGAACAACATTGATAGGGAAAATGATGGACCATGCAGGGAACACAGGGCAGATGTATCCTCTCACAGAGGTCCCCAGCTTGAATAGCTGCCCCAGTCAATCACGCTCCAGAATTCCAGCTGGAGACAGCAGAAATGCAAGCAACCACTTCCCTAGCACTGCTGCCCTCAATCTCTCCAGCTATGGTGACAGCTGGAGTACTTGGAGGTGGGGAAGGGAGACCAAACACCCACCTCACTGCTGTCACTGTCAGCCAGTCCTGCACAAATCCCCTCAGCTGGCCCATCAGGCCCAGCTCGGTGCTCACACTGCTGTGGCTGACTGCGTGCCAGCATGGCTTCAGCTCTGAGCAGAGCCTGGCTCGCAAGCCCAGCTATCCAAGGACTCGGATACAGCGTGCTGCCACTGCGGTGCACTGCGTTCCCTGCCTGTGCACTGCCCACTCACGTCTGCCTCAATGTTTAAACTATGCACTGCTGCCGTGCAAGAGGCTACGTGGCTCCTGAAGTACAACTAGCCCCAGAAACTGCAAAAAAGAAATGTAAAGCTTCAGTTACCAGCTCTGAGCACGTGAGAGAGCCTGTACATTGCTAATACTGTGCCGTAAAACAATTACATCAAGTTAATGTTTAACATAACTTCTTACTGCTACTTCATTCAACCTTCACCGTTACTAAATCCAAAGAGGCTCAAAGAAAATATTCTGCCTGCTGGTATACTGGTAAGTTCTTCCCCTCCTTGGTTTGCTCCATTTCGTTCTTGGTTTTGACCTAGCCTTATTCCAAATGGGTTTGGTAGTTAGGAAGAGAGTAACAAAGTAACATCTACTTATAGCCCATCACATTAAGCAGGGTACACTCAACATGATGATGTGATGACTGTGAATAAAGGAAACACACCTGCATTTTGAGTGGTCCTGCGTATCAAGGACTACAGTGACAAAGCAACGGCCCTGTTGGCAGCAATGTCAAAAGATTGTGCAAAACTGGAAATCATGCTTGTTTAAATATGGAAGAGTGCAGAAGGGAAGTTTCCTCATGAGTGTGGTATTTCTTAAACATGCTGGAGGCTGAATCAGGTATTACAGAACCATCTCTAAATCTCTACAAATACCTGGAGAACGGCTGATGCACTGAGAGCAACTGAACAAGAACTCCACGAGATTGCAGTAAGTTGCATCAGGATCTGCCCTTTAACCAGCACATTAAAGCCATGCTCGGACATTCACAATGTAGCCTAAACCCAAACCAAGCGTTAAATCAGCTGATTACACTGCAGCCTCATTCTTTTGGAGAACTGCTCTTATGGAAAGCAGCCAGAGATTGCTGACATCACTGCTCCTCAACCTTAACCGGGCCCAGTTAATGGCACTTCAAATAAGGGAAGCTCCAAAAACATGCATAGGGTAAATAATTTCATAGAGACCAAGCAGCCTTTAAAAGATCAACCGTGCATATGCTGTTACTGTACATTTTGAAAATCCTACATTTATTTTAGTCTACATTAGTTAAAATATCCTTCCCATGTCAAGGTTATACTTGGAGCTGACATATTAAATCTTTCCAAAATCCCAACAGTGAATTTACTCAAAGTTGCACCTGCCTTCTGAGATGTAAGGAGCTCGCTTGGGAGATGGGACACAACTGTGACTACGTTATTCCTACCACAAAACTGAAGTGATTCAGTCTTAACTACTCAGCGTCAGGAGCTGCACAACTGCAGCCTTCAGCTTACTTACTGCTGTCTGCTGTTGGTGGAGTGGTAAGTAACAAACATGTCTGAAATCCAAGAGAAATCACTAGGAGTAGCTGACTTGGAACAGACATAGCTACGAATGCGAAGAAAAACAGCATCTCTTCTTTAAGCAGGAGCTTCATTTCATGTTGTGTGACTGTGCAGAATACAGCACCTCATTTTCCGAACGGCCTAAACCTTGCAGAGGTTCACAAACTGTATTTCACCCTACAAGCAACAGATGCCACTGCCATGGATTTTTCAATAAGGTTGCAGCATTTAAGAGCTAGTTGAAAGCTCACCATTATGCCTTTAATGCTTTCACTTTGCTACTGCTAGGAGATGAAGGGATACAAAGCTGTAATTTGTACCTAAAATAAATAAGTTCTAATGTAACTATTCCCTTTGCAAGGAGAGTTAATTATCTACTACGCCGTTAGGAACTGCGACTCGAGTCATTCGTGCTCAACACACGGTCATCCCCTTGGCCTCCTTCCTGCCAGCTGCCGAAAGGAAGGCACGGCGCCCCTCACGGGGAGCGGGTCCGTCCTCCTCTGTGCCCACAGGAAGCTGACTGATGAGAACATGGCTGCCCGCAGCCCGCCCTTGTCCCTGCAGCTCTGTCACAGATACGCACGTGCAAGTAACGGGACGCTACACAGCGAAACGTTACCTACTACCGCGTTTTAAAAGAAAGCAAAGCACGAACACAAGACGAGCACGTCTTGCCGTTACCTTTGGCCCCATGGTGACGGCTACAGCATCTGCCAGCAGATCCACTCCCTGCAGCATGAGGGCTCGGGCGTCCGCCCCGAATTTCACATCCTTCGCGTACGCCCGCGTGAGGTGCGGGGCGAGCGCTCTGGACACCGGCCTGATCTGGCGGAGTACTGCAGGCAAACGAAGCATGTCTGAAACGTTAAATTCAATATTAAATTCCGATAGAACAGAAGGAGATAAGGGTCCGCCCGCAGGCCGGGCGCAGCGGCCACATGTCCACACGTCCCCTCCCGGCAGGACGCGCGCCGCAAGGTCAGAGCCGTTCGCCCCCTGCCGCCCGCCCGGTCGCGCTGCAGCCGCTCCGCGCCGGCATCCCGGGGCCGCGAGGGGTCGTGAGGGGCCGCAACGGGGCTCACCGCCCACGCTGGGCCGCACACGGAAGCCGAGCCCGCACGCAATGCGTACAACGACAGTTTGACCTCCCCGCGGTCGGCGCGCGGCGTTCCCCTCAGCGCCGTAACGATCGCTGTGAGAAGAGGGGGCCGCCCTCGGCGCGGGGCGCGGCTCACCTGCGGGGTTACAGGAGGCGCCTCCGCCGTCCGGTCCGGTCCGAGCGCGCGGCACGCAGGTCTGCACGCAGGGGCGGGAAGCGCGCGGCACTCACTCACGCGGCCCCGCCCCCCGCCGGGCAGGCACCCATGCGGGGAGCGGCGCAGCCGGGCCCCGGAACCTGTATGGCCTCTCCAACCGGCCTATAGAGGGAGAAAGGATGCGGGCGTACCGCGCGTTCTGCACATGCGCGGGACGCGCCAAGCATGAGTCACCCAGGTTCCGGGGCTGGCTAATTCCAGAACCTTCTGGAATGCCCATGCTCGTCCCGGGTCAGAGGTGAACTGACTTCACTTCCGGGTGGTTGCCTCACCCCGGCCCCGGACAGGCATCGAAACGCCGTTTCGGTGGCACTGACAGCGTTAATGCAGCCCGTGCACCCGCGACACGGTCGCGGCGGCCGAAAATAATCGGCGGGAACCGAGCGGGTCACGGCTGGGGGCGGAGCACCGCCCGGGGGCAGGGCGCGGCGCGCGGGTCGGCGGTTGCGCATGCGCACGCGGTGACCTTTCTCACGTGTGCGAGCAGCGGCGCGGTCACTCGGTGCGGGAGCGCAGCAGCCGCCATGGTGAGTGCCGCGCCCCGGCCCGTGCCGTCTCAGCCGGGCTCGCTCTCTGTCGCGGCCCCGTGTTAGCGTCTGTGCGTTCCTGCGCAAGGCTGGGCTTCCTGCTGCGGCCCGCCCGTCCGGAGGGGGAGTAGGCCCCGCTCTGGGGGTCGTCGGGCGCGTCGGGAGCGCGCCACCGCGCGCGGGTGCTGCTTGGCGCTGTCGGGGGGTGACAGCGGCCGGTGGGGCTGCGTCGGGCCGCGGGGAGGCGGAGGTAGGCAGGGACGGAACGGGCGGCCCTCCTCGTCGGCGTCGTGCCTTGGCGCCGTGCGGGCGCTCGGTTAGCCTGGCTTGGAGCTGGGAGCGGGGCTCGGGGCGGCTCGGAGCGCTGTAAGGTTATCGAGTCCTTGAGGGGGGGGGGCTGCATTGGGATCCGCAGGAGCTTCGGCCCCGTCCCGTGCTCTGCCTACAGCGGCCCGTAGCAGTCAGCTCCCGCAGGGGCTGTGTTGCGCTCCTGCAGAGCGCGGGAGGGAAAACGGAGCTCGTCGTGTTGTGCTCGGCTCTGTAAGCTGTTTCCATCCAGGTCTTCTCTGGAGGAGCACTGCGTAAGGACAGAACTCTCCTTGTACCTGCGCCGATATCTCACTGTTACGATCCTTGTGTAAAATGGCCGGGGTTGAAAGGACCGTAATTATCTTCTAGATTCAGCCCTCCCGCTGCGTGCAGTGCTGCCACCCACCAGAGCGGGCTGAAGGAGACAGCGCTCCCCGAAGCTTAGGCACGAAGTTCCTGCGTTCTGAAGTCTGCTTACTGATTTCAGTTAAACAGAACGTACCATTTCAGGGAAGGAAAAGAAAAAGAGATCAGCCCTGGTATTTTCTTAGAATGAACGTCATCACGGTTCGCAGTCGTTTCCACGTCTTTTTCATCATTCTAGTAGTGACAGTTTTCCCAGGGGATGCGCCTTTCACACACTCCTTCTGCGCTCACGCGTTGCCTACCATTTTGTTTCCCCCCAGTTTTAAAGCTCGTGTGCTGATCAGTGTCAGTGGAGGGTGCACAGATGCCAGGCTGCTTCTAGCTGTTTCTGTGAGCCCAGGGTACCTGCCTTGCACCACACTGTCTGCACGTGACTTGGCAATGCTCCATATCTTTCCTCCTAAACCGGAGCAAATTCCTTTTCCTGCCCCTGCTCGGCTGGGTTCTGTGCTTGCCTTTGTCTCCCATGTGGGAGCTGGAGCGCTGCTTCACAAACGCAGCCAGTAAGGGGTAAGGAGTTGCCTTTAAATGTAAAAAAAAAAGAGCCAAACCAACCCAGTGAGTAGAGACAGATACTGACTTAATTATCCGCGTGAAGGAAAAGCACTCAAGGTAGAAAGGTGCTTACTTCTGTGGGCTTAATCCTAAATGCTTGGGGCTAAAGGTACAGCATGTATGTAGAAATCATTCCAAGTAACAGCAGTCTTCATTTGGACTTCAGGCTTGAGAAACTGTTACATCATGTGAAATGCAATGTCTTGAAATTGCCTGAGAGAGACTGACATGAGCTACAGGCCTAGCCTGAGTTTGTTACTATAAAATACCGTGCTACCGTGAATGAAAACGCAGCTGTCCCCAATCTTGATTAAGTTGTGTCTGTGAATGTAAAAGTACACTTCTTTACGATCAGCAAGCTGTTCTCGGTGAGCAGTACTAAGTAACGGTTTAGGATTAAACGCCTGTGGAACTCGCAGGCACGTGGGGCTCCTGCTCCACCTGCTGGTGGCGGATTCCCTCAGCTGGAGCGAAGAGCTTTGCCTCAAGGGCGCAAAGTGCCCAGTACGAGCCCACGAAGGCCGCTTGGGAGCGAGCTGCTTCTGAGGAGCTCGAAGCAGTTGTAGCACAGCTTTGCTTTCGTCTCCACCGATTTGCGATGCAATCAGAGGTGGTGTATTTTGCTTCTATGGAAAAGAAGTGCTCGGCTGTTTCCTTAAAACTCTTGTTCTCTCAAAGCCACTCAGTTGCGGGTTTTCTTTTTTCAGTTGCGCTTTTGTTCAACTATTTTTCCTTCAACATTGTGCCCCTTCACAGGCAGGAAAAGCGTTTAGGAAATTCCTTCCCCTGTTTGATCGTGTTCTGGTTGAACGATGCGCAGCAGAGACTGTAACCAAAGGAGGCATCATGATTCCAGAAAAAGCTCAAGGGAAAGTGCTGCAAGCAACAGTGGTAGCAGTTGGATCGGGAGCCAGAGGGAAGGTAAGCGTCTGAAGCATCAGCTTTGGCAGCTGGAAGACGGTAGTAGGAAAGGGATGGCTGCAGCGTAAGCGTAGTGATATATCGCAAAAATTGAGAGGGAGCGATTGCAGTTGGAAGCGCAGGATGAAAGAAGAGGTAGAAGTCTTCAGTTCCCCTGCCTGGCTCTGGCCTTGAATCCCAGCCTTCCTTTGAACATCTGCAAAATGGAAGATAGATAGATAGATACTTTCTTTTTGAAACCCGCTATTTATAAGCATCCTTAAACAATAGTTACGCAGTTTTCTTGTTCTGAGCGTGGCATTCGCTCTTGTCCAAAAATCACTGTCCGTAAGGATCGGGCTTAACGTACAACAAAAAATCAGGAATTGGTAGAAATAAATGTTAATTGAGCTTGCTTAAGCTTTCACTGTTGAATACTCCTAGGATCCTGGAAAAGACTTTTTAACGTCTTTTCACCTTCTTAAAATGCCTGTGGTTACTGGCTTCACTATTGGAGGATCTTTTCCCCCATCTAAATAGTGGTCAGTTAGTCCCAATGGTAGAAAGCAGGTTAACGTTTAACTTGAGTGTGTTGACTCAGACTTTGCCTGTGACATAGATTATCCTGGTTTTTTTTGTCTCTGCGTCTCCTTTTCAAAGCATGATACTACAGAGCGGTACTATTATATGACTAATGCAGTTGTACTGAATGTATGGTAATAAAATTGCACTTGAACTTTATCAGCTGCTTCTAAACAGAGTATAGAATGATCAGTAACACCAGAAAACTATTCCAGGTGACAAAGATGGGAAAGCAATACTAACTGGTACTTAGAGAAATTAGTAACGGTTATAAGAACTCGAAATGGACTTACCTGATCATTTTAAAAAGGGGGTTTGTGGTCTATCAATTCCTGATTTTTTAATTTTGATTTTTTTTTTTGAGGAGACTTCACCGCCGCATTTAAGTTGAAACTAAACGGCAGTGCTTTTCATTCAGCAAATTACTGCTTAGCTGTTACAGGACTGTAACACTTGAAAACTGAGTGGTATGCTTTTCCTCCTAGTAGACCTGAATATTCCAGTTTCACTGTACGTCTGAAAGGTAGAGTTACTGTGACATCTCGAATGAGTTATGTGGATGCATCGTTGCAGTATGGAGCATTGGTGACATTACCTTTCCATTTAACTTGAGTAAAATGAAGGATTTTTTTTTTTCCTTTCAGGATGGTGAGATTCATCCAGTGAGCGTAAAAGTTGGTGAAAAGGTTTTGCTACCAGAATACGGTGGCACCAAGATTGTACTAGAAGATAAGGTACGTTCTCCCATTTTGTGAATGTAAATTGAACTGGTTCCCAGAATGTCACACAGTCAGTAAGTAAACGTGGTATGTAATACTTAGTGGGATAAGCAGCATTCAATAAATGCAGTTGTTGGTATTCAATTGGGAGCAGCCAAATCAAGGTACATTTTCGTCTCTGTTGTACTTGTTAATTCCACCCTTACTTAGAAGAAAGTAACCGAAGAAACATCTGGTTTGACCTTTGCTGGGTGGACAAAGTGCCAAGCAAGCACTAGAGGGAAGCCTAAGGAGCTTTGAAATTACTGGGACATCCTTACTTTTGATGGGGAAAGCCTACAGAATTGTTCAGTACTTGCACTTCCTGCTACTAAAATGAATCACTCTGTAGCATTCCCAAGCTGTGTTTTCTGGAAAACAAAAATCTTTGCAAGAAGTCCAATAGGTAGGAGCTGCAGTTAGCTCACTTCTGGTTTGGTACTTTATGATGTGTGGCAGCCTTCAGAACCAGACGGTGTCTGCAAAACAGCTGATAAAAGGAGTTGTGACGTTACTATTTGTTTTGCTTGCAGGACTACTACTTGTTTAGAGACGGTGACATTCTTGGAAAATACCTGGACTGAAGTTGGCGCAGTATCCGTCATCCATTCCACTGAAATTCTGAAATACTTTCTTTCATCATGTAAATAATGTCCTTTATTTTATAATAAGCAGGCATTGAGTCTCTGAAGTAACTTGTGATCTCACTGTAATGATGGAACAGAAATAAAAGTATGTACAGTCAGAAATTGGTTGCTCTTGCTTGAGTTCCACTCACAGTGAAATGCACGTGACCACCATCCAGCCTTACTTCTTCCAAAGAACATCATTTTTATATCCTTATCTGTGTACTGATATTGTAAAGGCCTTTACAATAAATTTCTAAAACTGTGCTGCTTCTGTCTCAGTTTCTGCTACTGCTCTGTGAAACTGAGTATCAGCTGGGTGATGTCTTTAAGTAATACCTGGAAAAAATATCGTAGCTGTAGCAGTACTTGAAGGAATGTTAATTTTTCTAGTGTTGGGTGACAGATTGAAAGCGGTTATTACACAGAGACAGCGATACAGGAGACAGTAGCTTGGTTCCACCTCAAACTTTAGCTGAAGTAACAGATTATTTTTGACTTCATTTCCAGCAATAGCTAGTGGCAGATGACAGGATGTTTGGTACAGGGCTGATGCTGATCTTAATGCAATAACTGATTAATAAATTTGCTTCATCTTGCCCGCTCTCTTCCTCTCCCATAACTTAGCAGAGAGTTGGCACTGTGTTTCACAAATTATATTTCAATTATCTTTAATGTAGCATTCTTAAACAGTAAGATATTTACTCAACTCATGCTGAAGCAATCACATTCCCATCTTTCTAACTGCCCCCTTTTGCCTTGGGAGTGGATTCAAGGTTATTTGCACTTGACTGCACAGATCTGCACTTTACACCGTTCCTAGATACGCCTTCACAGTTAGTTGGTTATGTGTTGACCTGGTAATGCAGCCTGAGAGCACAGAAAATATTAAAGGCTTATGTGAAATAAATCCATGGAGCACTTAGTGCTACCAAAATCAATAGCAGAGAAGTAGTAGTTCTTATTGAATTAAAGCTGTTATTAAATCACCATTGCTAGATAAACTGTAAGCCTCCAGAAAACCGCAATGGACTGTAATAAAAACTATTTATCAGCTTTAATAGCTACAGTGAGGAACTTCATGTTCCACATGCTCTAAAACAATGTATTTTGTGCTGGGGGTGACCTGTTGCCACTTCTTACACAATGTTAATCGTCACCCTGCGGTTTCATTAGAAGTTGGCTGTGGTGTTTTCCATTCCCCCTAGCTGGTGACCACCTACTTTGGAGCTGTAGGCAAACCATACAGAAGCTGCTCTGTCGAGGTGGTGGTAATGAATTCCCACTAAGCAGGAGTGCGCACTAACAAGATAACAGAAATCCTTTGGCACAACAAGTTGACATGAAACCTGCCCTGGGGCCGTTGTGGTACAGTAGTTACAGCAGCACATGTTAGGGCAGAAACAAGATTATCGCACTGCAGTTATCGTAAAGGACAATTACTGCACAACGAAACACAAGCTCTGTGAGAAGCGTTATCTTGCCCTGCAGCAAGCATGCTTTTATCTTGTGAGATAAGGCAGGTATTCTGGTGTAATCACATACTGAGAGGGGGAAGATACTTAACATATTCACAGCTTAATTAACTTACGGAACCTGGATGACATCTTGAGAAAAAAAGGTGCAGTAGGAAACAATACCCAACAGGTAAATATTTAAGCCTAGCATTTTGAGATCATTTCTATAGGATCTACACTCATGAGGTTCTCACTTTTGTTCTTGAAGAGCTGCTCTAATCCATGGTGGTGCAACCAGAGACCAGGCAAACCTGAGACCAGGCAAACGTGAGGAACAGAAGTAGCACATACACCTTTACTACCTGTGCCACTTTGCTTAGTCCTTGGCCAAGGCTGCCCTGCCAGCCTAGCCTGCACCTGGCAGGACTGCACTGAACCAGCACTGCCGTGTTGCCAAGTACACAAGACGTAGATCTCTGCTTCAGGCCCAAACTGCAAATTGTGCTTTCAGCCCCAGGAGATTTTCAGCACCTTGCTATCACGCTTATTAAACAAAATACTTTCCAGGCCTATCCAGTCTTTATACAACACATTCAAAACAAATGCCATGTTTTCTTCAGAAGTCTCATGGGAATAAGAAATATGTGGATAAGAAAAAAAAAACAACCATTCCTTAGCCTAATGAAATGGAGGACACGCTTACATGTTGGATGGTCAGTAGACAGAACATTTTATTCCTGCACCATGAGGCTGTCCTTGTCAGCAAGGACAGCATAACCTACTACACCGCCAAGGTGATCCATCTGCCATTACTGTATTTTCAAGTCCATGGCTGCATAACAAATTTCATATCCCCTGGGTTATTAAAGGTCAGTCAGTATCAGTGACAAATGCTCATTCTTGTGCTGTAAGAATTTATACTTGTTTGTTCCACTGACTTCTAGAACGTCAAAGCTTCAATGCGTGCAAAAAAAGAAGTCACGTACAGCCCTACCTGTTCTTTGGGGGGGGGGGGGGGGGGGGGGGGGGGATCCAGTTCTTTCCAGCTATCTGAAGTATAAAGAATGAAGGCAAACTCCACGTTTGGTACTTCCTTTTCTTCCCATTCTGGAAAGGGTTCCGATGGCAAGCAGCAGTCCTGCTTTCAGAAGGCCTTCGTCATCGTGCCTGTTACCTGCCACACCAAGAACAGTGTGAAGCTTTCGCACCCCACTAAGCAGAAGGTCTAGAGAGGAATGTCCAGGCTCTAACAGCACAGGGGTAGGATGATCTTGGCCGAATATTCCCCTTTTTGCTCATGAAACAAACGGAGACCAGGTAAAAAACATGATGTGGAATTACTGTTGATCAGATTTTAATAACCACTGGAAACTCAATAAAATAAAAAGCACCTTCCAGTAATACGGGGTAATTATCAAGGAGCAACAAAAAAAACCAGACTTATAGATTTAAATATCCTGGTTAAGAAACACTTCAGAAACTTTATTTTTTTCCCCACAAAACTGAACCAGTTTCCAACTGAAGGGGGTGTACACATTTCTCACATAGAGGTGTCCTCAGCCAGATCTATCTGCGTTTCAGAAGCAAGATGTCCATGAAACAGAAGTCAGGGACAACTGGAAACGTCACATCTCCCCCCGTTCTGTGCTTTAGATACCAGCTGAACCTTGAAATTGATTAATAGCAAAAACAAACAAACAACAAAAACAAACAAACAACCCAAAACAAACAAACAAAAACCCAACAACAACAAGGCTGCGATATGAGGGACTGAAACAGCACTACTGTTACTTTGGGGCTGGCTAATTATAAATCAAATCTCACAAAAAATTAATGCGGGATCCCAGCCGATCTAACGTGGACAGCACGACACACATACCCTTCAGAAACGCAGCAGTTACTCCTACAGTTATTAACTTCCTCACCCCGGAGAAAACGCTGAAAGGAGCAGTTTCACGCTGTGGGGCACAGGCTCCTTCTCGGGGCAATAAGCCTGACCTGCGGCTCGCCAGTAAAACAGTAACCACAGCAAGAGGCACCGGGCCCCTCGAGATGTGCCCGCGTTACAGTGTGCCGTGCGTGGAACTCCCGCTCCCCCCACACGAAGTCGGGGGCGGGCTGGTGCCCACACCCAGGCCGGGAACGGCACCGTTCCGCGCTTCTCGTCACTTGCGCGTTGCACCGCTCGCTGCCGTCCCACCACAACCCGCTGCTGCGGCAGCACCTCGGCCTTCAGCACACCGCACAGCGAGCGCCCAGGGGACAGCGACCTCCACCAGTCACCTCCCGCCCCCGCCACCCCCGCACCCACACGGCCATCGCACCGCCCCACGCTGCTTCCTCAGCGCCTCTCGCGAGACCTCTCGCCCCGCCCAACGGCCGCTCGCGCCGGCCCCTCGCCCTCCGCCCCGCCCGGCGCCGCCACATCCGGGTCCCGGCGCCGCTGTCACTATGGTCATGGCGGAGGGGACGGCAGTGCTGAGGCGGAACAGGCCGGGCACCAAGGCCCAGGTGAGGCGCTGTAGCCGCGCGGCCGGAACCGAGGAGCGGGCGGTGCCGCCGCCGAGGCGCGGGGCCGGGCCGGCCGTCCGGGCGCCTTTACCAGCCCGGCCGCGCTCCGCGGGACCGCTTTGTTCCGCGCGCCCGGGCCGGGGCCCGTCCTGCCGGGGGCTGAGTCGGCCGCGGGGAGCGGGGTATCTCCGTGGTACCCGAGGTACCTCCGTGCGGCTTCCAGCGCCCGGCCGCGGCCTGCTGCGCTCCGTCGCCGAATAACCCGGCGTCACCGGGGCGAAACGCGGCTTCCTCCGCCTCGCGCCTCCCCCGCGCGGGGGCCGCTTTCCCGTCTGCGCCGGGCACCCCGCGCTGCGGCAACGGCACCACCAGGCCGCAGCCGCGGCCCTGCGAAGGCCCAGCCCGCCCGGGCGGCCCTTACGTAACGCGGCTGTCAGCCGCTTCCTGCTCACCAACCGCGCCGCGCCGGCGCTTCCAAGGCCGCCTCGAAGGGGCGCATCTCGGGCGTCCGCGGTCCTCTTCACATTACTCCCGAGGCGAGCCCTTCATAAGGCCTATGGCGGTGGGGTCGTCGTCTTCATTTTTCCGTTGCTGGTAGTACCTCAGCAGCAGAGAGGTGAATGGCACAGTGCTGTGGGAGGACGCGTCTCTTTCCCCGTTAGCCTTTGGCAGGACACCCAGAGGTGCATCACAGCGCAGTGCTGCCTTCCATGCACACTTAACCTATGGAGGACATGGAGCATCTGCCTTCTGCTTCTTATTTTCCGGTTATCCTGAAAAATACAGAACTGCATTTAGTGAAATTACGAAACACAGTAAAACTCACATGGGCTGAAGAATTTTTGAGATACTTCTTTAGTGTGTGACCGTATTTAATTGGAGATGATGCTGTGGTACAGCTCTGTGTGTACATTGTGCAAATACAACAACCCAACATCCAAGCACTGGCTGCGCACTCCTTTCTCTCCAGCTGTCGCAGAGCAGCTTGCCAAGCTGCACAGGGAGGATGCCTTCCCTGAGTCAGTGTAGCACGAGGTCAGCAGCAAGAGGCTGACATGTAATGCTGTCAGCTCTCAGGAGAAGCAGCACTGAATGTGAGATTAAGAAAATGCAGAGTTAGAAATTCTGGGTCTCTGGGGTTACCACATTCACACTGGGTGAGAACTGCTGCCGAACACTGACGTGCAGCTGGACCTGACATGGGACTTCAGAAGGTTGTTGCTGTTGGCAGCACCAAATGCTGTGTGCTCATACAGCTGTTACCCCCAGGTGTGCAGCAGCACACTGGCTGGGCTGGAGGAACACAACACAGAGTTGGGTCTGTGGCACAGCGTCATTTTGCACAAGGTGCTTTCAGTGGTGTGTTATTACTGGAATACACAGATTTTTAGCTTAGTGCCAATTCAATAGCGCTGCTCTCTACAGACCTCTTATTTTCCCATTCTTATGTTATGTTACAAATTAGCTTGTGACATAGACACTGTATGCAAGTGTTTGATTTAAAAATCAAAAGCTGCAGCAAGATGCGTGGAAGAGGTGATATTTACCACACACCACGTCAGACAGAGATGTTCTAACGCTGGCACATTAGGAGCCCAAGCACTGCTTCACCCTGTTCACACCAAGGGTGCGTGATGCTTCTAGTAAGATGTAGTTTCCTGGAACTGTATGAACTAAACCTACATCTTCATTCCCTTACATTGAAGCATACTGCGCCTTTCTTCCTCTCCCCTATTTTTCATTTAATTGGTTTAATTTCTTTATTTAAACAGGATTTCTACAACTGGCCTGATGAGTCCTTTGAGGAGATGGATAGTACATTAGCTGTTCAGCAGGTACTCTTACTTACTTGAAACGTTTGTAAACTCAGTTTCTCAACTTCCCTATTTTTTGTTTAAAAACAAGCAAACAAACAAAAGCAAAACAAAGGCACGGTGGCATGTTGTTTACCTACTTACCATGTTTCTGCAAAAGAGTGAATTTCATAAATGGAAAAAAAAAAAAATCAAGTAATTAGCAATTGGATGTGGAGGAATGGCTGGAATTTTCAAGTACGGTTTAAACAAATCAGATACAAGAAAATGGCGGGGTTGTATAATGCCAAAATGTGATGGAAAGTATAACAGAAACAGCAGGGTGGCACAACCCTAGACTGTAGTAGATGAGAACAAGCCCAAATGCAGCAGCTACGGACTTAAAAACAAAAAAAACAAAACCTTATTACCTTTGTAAGACCTCAGGTGTGCAGGGATCCCCAGCAAGATACCCTCATCTCCACTGCCAACCCTTAAATGAGGTCTGGGAAGGGGTGGATCCTGGCTCCTCCCCTTCCAGTCACACAGGTGCATTGCATTGCACTGCATGCACCTGAACACCCCTGCGTTGGCTCTGCCTTCCACCAGGTGCTCCATCACTGCTTCAGGCTGTGAACTTCACGTTTTCACTACAGGTTGAAAAAAAAATCTACTTTTTAACTTTTTAGCCTGTCCATCACTTCCTAAATAAATGGAAAATGACTTTCTCTCTGGGAAAGTAAGTCTCTTGCAAGCATAACAGTGTTCTAAATATATCGTTTTAGTGTAATTGCAACAAGATCTAGTTTTTGTTTCTCCCCCTCCACCTTAGTACATCCAGCAAAACATAAGGGCAGACTGTTCCAACATTGATAAGATCCTTGAACCTCCTGAAGGCCAGGATGAAGGCGTATGGAAGTATGAACATCTAAGGTAAGAATTCATCTTCATCAACATGGTGTCCCGAGTCTGAGTTTTGTTATTGATGGTGGAAGTGGGTTTTATTGCTTTTAACTTGTCGTATTCAACTTAATTGAGATTTGCTATTTCTACTATTAAATACTTTGATCATTTTGTATTATGTAATTGTTGGAATTTCTTGTTCTTGATAATGCTCTCTGATGTAACGTTTTTTAAGCATTGTCCTTCGCTTCAAAAGTTTTTCTGACATACTTTTCCTACAGAAATAGCCTTGAATTTCCATAGAGTTTTGCATAGCGTTATTAGTGCCCAATCTTTGCTTATTGGGAATACAAGTTCCATTCTTCCAGATATGTCCAGCATTTTTTTTTTCTGGAACTTGCAGGAAAATATGTTTTAAAAGCAAGAAAGGAAGAGTAGCTGTGTCTTACGGTTCTTATAGTATGACAGTTTTATAGTAAGGAAATTCAAAACGTAGTGCCATTCTCTGTTTAATTGAAAAGATGATGTTCAACGTACGTGCTTCATTGCACATATTTTCACAAGAATAGTTACTGTAGATTCATGCCTCCTGACCTCTTGGCTCTCGTTTTCTTTGTCCTTTTGCATACAGTGAGAATCATACTGGATTCTTGGAAGTGACTTCTCGCTATAGACGCATCACTTCTGGAAAATATTAGTCAGATTTTTTTGTAGTCTGGGGGGATGTGAATTAAAGAAGTTAAGGAATGCACTTCCAGGCACATCCTAATAGAAGCTGCATTTCTGGAAGTCTCCCACTGTTGATCATCTGTGGTGGTACTTTAGGTAGTTAACTGGATTGGAGGATGTGTAGCTCAGCAGGATGGAATGGTGCACGTATGCAAATTATGCTCCTAACTTTCTCAAAGTGTTCTTTAAATATTTTTTTTAAATCTATATGTGTGACATAGTATTTGTTCCCTAATGAAGTCAATCTCTTAAACACCTCCACTAAACTGTGAAATTTAGCCTGTGCCGTCAGGTAAAAATTCAGATAGAATTGTTGTAAAAGAAGAGATAAAGATAAAAAAAAAGATACACTGGTAAGCATTGTGTTTCTCTCAACTTGTAGTCTTTTTATAGCGTGTTCATTCGTAGCCTGTTGCACATATGATTTTTTCAAGTGTCACATCAGCAGACATTACGTGATGGTATTCTTCGAGTCTGATGTTTGTGTTCTATTTTTTCCACTTTAAGACAGTCACTTCCAAAAAAATGGTAACATCTGTTAAGAAGATCAGAACGTATCATTTTGCTTGTATTTAGTATTTTCAGTCTGAAAGCAAATGGCTTGGTTTTGATGCTGCTGTGTTCCAATTCCTTTTCAGACAATTCTGCCTTGAGCTCAATGGACTCGCTGTCAAGCTTCAGGTAATTCTTAGTATTTTTATACTGTATTGGGGAAGAGACTTGATGCAGAGTCTGTAGAGCTTTCTTGTGAATTTATATGGGTATGCTTAAGCAGTGGTTTCAGGTAAGAGGTTTTTTTAGGGTTTTAAAGACTTCTAGCAAATAACTCTTTCTGGTGGTGGGCGGGACAAGGAAGTGATTTGGAAAGACCATCTGATTTTTTTGCTGTTGGGTAACTGAAACTGGTTTTTGTAACTGAACAATTGTTTTATCAGAGTGAATGTCACCCAGACACGTGTACTCAGATGACAGCAACTGAACAATGGATTTTTCTTTGCGCGGCTCATAAAACTCCCAAAGAGGTATGGACGCGTTGTGTAAAACTGACCTTACTGATGTCAGGTTTTCCTCTACACCTCACAGCTCACGAGGACACTGCTGCAGTTGGCTTCTTAGTCAAGCTGAGAGCTTTTGTGGGTTAAGAACGATCACTTGAGGTTTCCTTCTTTCCTGTTGGGTAGTGGGTTTAGAGAAAGCAGGATAAGGTAGGAGGGAGCTGCTCCCTACAGCAGTATCAGAGATCGATTGACTGCATTCTATCTAGGTGTTGTTTGCAGTCAGAGAGAAGAGGAGGTAATGCTGGTTATCTCTGAACATCATTCATCTGCTGTTTTCCATATTGAAAGCTATTGTCTCCTGGTCAGGGAGTGAGCGAGGCAACCCCGAGAGACTGCTGACCAACAGTTAGAACTGAGAAGTCATTCCTCTGCAAGCAGGGGATGACAAAACGGACAGGCATTGCTCACCTCTCTCCGCCTGTCCCAGTTCACGTTGGCCTTTGTCCTTTTCTTCTGCACATACCTGATTGCAGAGACAGGTCTTGGCTTACTGTACATTTATCTAGAACTACGCTTTTGTTTTTCTTTGACAAGGTTAAAAACAGCGATTATGCTTAGGTGCAGTTCCGTGGTTTTTGGGTTTTTTTTATTTCTAACTCTTGTTGGACAAGATGTAAATGCAGTAGTTTGGAAGCTTGACGATGTGAGAAACAAGTCAGCTGTGACATACTGAATGTTTTTCCTTTCAGTGTACTTCCAGCATGTGTTTGCATTATAAGGTGTTACTTAAGGAGATGCATAAAATTCACTACTCATGCACTACTCGTGCACATGACCACATTTCCATAGTAACTTTTCTCTTGAAATAATTGATGTGGGTTGTGAAACAAAGAAAAGTGACATCCTGCTTGAGAAGGAAACGTAGCCAGACCTTCAGAGAGGCTGTAAGAAACTTCTGGGAATAAAAATGGCTGATTATATTAAAAGCATCAGAAAACTTAATTGTTTTTCTTTAAATAAGTTATGTGCTCACTGTATTTTGTAGTGTCCTGCTATAGACTACACCAGACACACACTTGATGGAGCTGCGTGTCTTCTGAATAGCAACAAGTATTTCCCCAGCAGGTAAAAATGTTTTCTTTTGGGAGCAGAGAGGTGGCGGGGGTGTAGATGGCAATTTAACATTTAAAGACCACGTAGAAATGTGTAATTCCATTTTCGTGGAATACTACTGAGAGCATCGGAAGTCCTACAGAATGGGCCAGTGTTGTTGGTACTGTAACTGTCACTTTTAAGCCAAGAAAGAATTCCTGCCTGTTGAAACAGTCAGCCTTTAGCTGGAACCGACAGGGGTGCTTTTTAAGTGGAAACTGTTTGTTTTGCTAATACTTGTTGGTATTGCTATGAAGCTTCCACTGGAATGCCAGTTTAAGTAACAGGACGTAAAGCAGACAGAGGAGTTATACAGTACTCCACTGAAAATCTCCAGAAATCAGCAGCAATCCAGTGTGGGACAGCAGAAGACAGACTGAGTGCATTCAGTGGGCAGCCTGCCGTACTGGATCATGGAAACCTAACCAGAGAAGTCAAAATGGTGCCTTCTCTGGGAGTCCTCTGTTGGTAAGGAGGTACAGCTGGAAGTCTTCTTCCCTTTGCTTTTCATTGCTAGAAACCAGAAATCCAACCCCCACCAGATATTTCTATACTACAGGCAAATGGTACAGTTTTTAAATGCTCAGGGTGCATCAGCATTTTTATTATTCATGCAGAAATAAGCAACTGCAGGCCTATCTGTAAAGCTTCGCTCTAAATTGAGTATCTGACTTTGCAGTATACTTTAGCAGACAGAATTCATGTTGACATGTATTTTCCCAGTCATGGCAGCAGATTTGTTTTGTAACCTTTCTCCTGGTGCTTACAGGGTTAGCATAAAGGAATCCTCTGTAGCCAAACTAGGATCTGTGTGCCGAAGGATTTACAGAATATTTTCACATGCTTATTTTCATCATCGGCAGATATTTGATGAATATGAAGTAAGTAGTTTAACAGTTCGGTTCCTTGCTGAAGCTACAGCCGTAATAAATGTATTACCTTCTTTTAACACTAACAGAAGACCTGCACTGATGTGAAGTATTCAGTAGAGTAGATAATACTTCTATAGGAACTGAAATTCCATGCCGTGACTTAAGTCTCAGGACCAAATTACACACAGAAAGGTGTGTGTGTGGTTTTTATTAAGTTACAAAAGAAAAGTTATTCGTTTCGTTCACATATCCAGTTGGTTACGCTTTCCTTTGCTTGGTTTTACTCAAGCAACACAAAAACATCGTCTTATTTTAAAGATTCCCGAATGTATTCAAAACACTTATAGTCAGTACTGATCATTTACATCTGTTTCCTGACGGTATGTGCTGTGCAGCCAGTTAAAAGGTTATAATCATAAAACTGCATCAAAGCAGATAAACTAGTGGCACTTCTGAGGGTTTGGGTTTTTCTAACCACTAAGTAGAAATTAATAGATAGGAGATAGCTGCATGTAGAAGGACCCGTTTGCCAACCATTTCAAGTTGCTGGAAAAGCTCTGGAATGGTCGCGTTCCATTTTGGTGCGGATAGCGTACATAGAAGGAGTTTAATACCTTAAAATCCTTTTCTGGAGAGTAGATCGGGACTATGGTGATATTTTATTAAGTTCTTACTTAAGTACTGTTAAATTGAGCTATGACTTGTTAAATTGAGCAGTGTACCAAAACCCCAACTGAAGTACACGCTTATAATTGAGTAGTAAAGGGGACACGTTAACAGAAGTAATATAGATTTATCACGTATGCATTGCTGCTTGTTTCTCGGACTCCTAAATCCGTTACATAATTACATAAAAGCAGCTTCATTACGTCTTCCTCAACTGTTGAAAATATTCCTTTCTCTGTATCTATTTTTTCACCTTTTTTTCATCTCCAGAATGAAACTTTCTTGTGTCACCGGTTCACTAAATTTGTGATGAAGTATAATCTGATGTCCAAGGATAACCTGATTGTACCCATTTTAGAAGAAGAAGTGCAAAACTCAGTGGCGGGGGAGAGCGAGGCATGATGGGGATGACGGTATTGAAGCCCATACCGGATACAAACAAAGAAATGAATTATGTACTGTATATATCATTTTAGACACTTCAATCACGTATCCTCATAGCTTTGTTTAGTATACTTTTTGTATGCTGTGTGCATTGCCTTTTAATATGGGAAATACTTTAAGTTATTCATGAGCTGTATATTCATCAACGTGGCACTCATGGTTTTTAAATAAAAGTAGTAGCATCTGTTTATAATGCCTGTTAATAAAAGAATTTACAGTTCTCTAAAATTGCTGCTAAACAATCATTGAATCACAATCCCGAAGATGGCAGACTGGGTGGGGAAAAAAGCGAGATGAAGATTACACAGCAAGCCGCTTGGTAATACAGTAGCTAGGTCAGTCGAAAGATTTTCACCTGAAGTATAGAATTCTGCAGGAAGCTCTTTGCAGTGCAGCTCATTCCTAACTTAGCTTTTATTTTTTTAAGATGGCTTTGAAGATTTACTTCTGGTTGTGCATATTCCCGTCTGTGTCTATCCAAACACTAATAGCACCTATAGTATTAGTAATACCAAAAGGATAATTTTACTACGATATTTAACAGATGTATTATTGATATATAGCTAACTTACTTTCTCAGCCTGTTCTTTCCTTTCGTTAGCGGTGGAGGCTTGTATGCAGCAGGGGCTGGTTTCTGTCCTGCCAAAGCATGCTTCTGCTGATCTCCACTCCACGATTTCTTTCAGAGTAACTGTGACACAAACGACACCAACTCAATGACTTATACCTGTTTATATTGATGGCGATGGCTTACAGATTATACCTCACACAAATACTCTCAACTACGCTACATAACCCACGAGCATAGCCTTTACTTGTATTGTTAGAAAAAAAAAACAAAAAACAAACCACCTAAGTACTTGAAACACTGAGCCTGACTCTTTGTAGGAGTTCTTCATATTTTCAGTATCTGTTATTTTTCTCTGTACGCCTGGATTATATTGACAGAAAGATTTGGACTAATGCTTCTGTTCCCTTTTAGACGTTTGTTTCGATTCGCAACAACTGACCATTTCCATGAGTGCTGCTTAATTGTGTTTTGTCTAGAATGGTAGAATTAAATGTTTTAGAGATGAATATAGCAGACAGATACACTGCTACGTGGACATGAATGCAGGGTATAAAAGCACTAGTGGTGTTCTTATGTTAAATGAATTTTGCTTATTTGTTCCAAGAAGTAGCCAGTCATCTCTCTGGGAAGTTGCTGGGGGGGGGGGGCTCTGTTATTTCTATATGCAGGTCAGAATGGGCTAACTAAGCTAGTTTCTGTAAACTGTACTTGGTTTTCTAAGTTATACTTACCTGGAAAGAAGAGAGTTCACCTGTTTTTTTGTTTTTTTTTTCCCATAATACACTAAACATGCCTTAAATGCTATTTTACTTTACACAAATCAAGCACACCTCAAGCAACTGTACCACCTGGATGTAAAGGGAATTTTAACTATGAGATAATAAAGAGACTAAGCTTATGAAGTACTTCAACTGTTTTCTTCAGCAGCTGTTTTGTCTCACATTTCTAATTGCGTTTCACTGTCGGCAGGGTTATTGCATGAGATGTTGTATGAGTGAACGTAGCTTTAGTTACTGTCTACACAGTTAATTCTAACTTGCTTTGTATAGACCAAATCAGTATCTTAAGTTTGTATTGCAGGCAGGAAGACAACCGTATTTTGGAGATGGTAAAATGATTTTAGTTTTGGTACAGTTTGCTGTAGGACCATTCACGGTGTGGTTCTTTTGTACAGTCACTCCACATGCTTCTATTGGTCATGGTGACTGACAGGCAACAACATGTAACTTGTGTTACTGATTACATTTCCTCTACACCACTGAAGAAAATGTGGTGCTCAGGACTGCATTAAAGTTTTAAACCTCTTTTCATCCTCTCACGTTTTAAGAGTTTCAATTCAGAGCAGAACTCTGTTTTAATCTTGTTGTTTCTCACTCAGATTTGCACTGTAAATCGACTCGCTCTCTTTAGCTGATTTTATATAAGGCTAAAGTGAAACACTGCTTGTATTTTCCCTTGCTGTTGTTTACACGAGTACTGTGTACAACCATGTGCCTGAATGGTACCATAAAGCTTCACTTCGCCTAAGAAAATCTTTGGTTTGCCTGGTTAAATACATTAACAGATTTAATTTACGCTCTGCATAATAGGGAAATGGAAGACTGTCTTTGAACTGTGCTGTAAACAAAGCAACGGTTAAAATTAAACTGTTACTTTATCCATACCACTACATTTCAGTAAGTGCTTCTCATTCTTCACGTTGTCCAAGAATGCAGGCAACCGAGTGCTTCCAAGGCAAAGTTTGGTGCTTTCCCATCTCTGCTACGAGGTGTGCTGAAGTTGCCTTTCTTTTTCCAGAAGTAGATAAATGCAACACTCATAAGCATCTAGAAGCTGGACTTCAAACGTACTCATCTCTTAATTCAGAAAATGCTGGTTCTACAGTTTAAAAGTCAGTGAGATCTAGAAGAGACCTTTCAAATACCCAAATAAGCAGAACCTTCCACGCAGCGCATCACCGACGGAACGGCCTACCGTGAGCACAGGCTCACTCACAAGAGGCTTTCTCTTCATCACTCAGGTTTTCCCCAGTGCTCGTCTCAGTGGGTGCTGCATCAGCTCAGCCCCAGTGACTGCGCTGCTCAAGTTTTAGATGTTGTCCGAGTATCTGCTTAAACAGATGAAAACACAGCAGCAGTCCCGCTTCTGTAAGCAGTGCTGCCTGGAGTTCTGCTTTCCTGAGGAATTTCTGTCACTCATTCATTCCTTTCATTTCAGTTCTCACACAGAAAATGGGCTTTGAAAAATCTGAATCTTAGAACTAACACTTTTAATCCGTCATTTAACCCATAGGGAATTGTTGTAACAGCAACCTGAACTTGTCATTTTTTAAGCTTTCAGATTAATATCCCAAGTAGAACGAAAGCTAACTAATAAGCTTCTAATAGATGATTAAAATTCTAGCAAGCTTTGTATGTACAAATAAGAACCAGCAACAATAACTGAAGGAAGGTATACACTTACCTAATGGATTTAATGCCAGTGTGAGACAAATATAATTAAGACACCGACGGCTGATTTACTAAGTGCTTTTAATGGTGAGAAGTTCCCCTCAGAAATATAAAAAGGATTTTAACATTACACAAAAAACACTGTATTTTATAGACCAGAAACAGAAGTTCAGCAACGGTTTATTGCAGGTGATGAGGTATGTAAAAAAGGTTGGGACAATTACGAGCAGGGCACGGCATTTTTGTTTTTAACTGACTATTTGTCCTGGTTTGCAAACACTTCTAAAGTATTTCCTGTCCAAACAAGACCTGAACTATAAACAGTCTCTTGCAGAGGTTTAGGAACAGCATTAATGGCTTTCCATCTCTATACCTGTAAGGGGACTCTACTGAACACACAGCTGAAGCCGCACTGTAGAAGGAATTTGGAGAATGCATTCATGCTTTTAAGATTCACAATTCATTCAATAAAAAGGCATAAGATAATGAAATACATAAAATACATTCTTGTAAAATGAAGACTGAGCAGTGTGCACGTGTATAGGCAAAGAATTTTGATAACAGGAGCATTTAAAGAAAACTTACCAACTGTCTTACTCTCCCTCACAGCTCTTCTGCTTTACCAACTCTGAATTAAATAGAAAGGCACTAGTGATTTACAACATTAGTAACGGCACACCTTCATGCTCTTATTTATGTAAGAGCATAACAAAACACGTAGCTTCAATTCAAATCCTGTCTACAGAAAATGTATCCTCTCCTTTCCACTTCTTCAAATGAGATGGAAAAATCTCTTTGTCATCAAGAGTTCTGATTTGTCTTAGAAGCATTTGCAGATAGTTCAGCATCCATGCCCTAGGAAGACAGGTAGGTTATTCCGTGTTCTTCAGCTAGCGCATGACGTCGGATCATTCACACGCACTCTTCACACGGACAGAGCAAACCCTTTCCTCTGTTTTTGAAAGGAGGTCTTGCAGCAGGAAACCACTCTCTGCTACCCTCCTACAACGGTCCTACTCAGTCCAGCTATCCCAGGGATGAAGAATAACAAGTGTAAGAACTAGTCAGACCATACGGTTGTGGTTCAGCGACTTCCTAAGAGAACTGAGTGTGTTTTTCCTTTCAGGAATCTTCCAGTCACCTTTTAGATCCATGTAGCTTTACGTACAACATCCTGCAGCAGGAGTTGCATAGCCAGCTGAATAAATAATTGATTCGTTTCAAACCTTACTGCTTACCATTTCCATTGTTTTTTTTTTTTTAAGGGAATAAACACCAAGTGCTGAGGAACTGAATCTTTTGCTGCTCTGTCCATGCCACTCCCCTTACCACATCTCTCTCATCAATCTGGCACAAAACTTTCCTCTTCCAGGTGAAGAATTGTTTTTTGTTTGTTTCCAGTACAGAACCTAAATGTAGCCCTGTGCGGTGAAAGACGACAGAAAACATCTGTGCAGCAGGGGCAACTTCATGCCCTGCAAGACAAATGGCATCGTAAACCAAATGAGAACAAACCATTCTGCCCTTAACCAAATAGCCATTGCTAAATGAGTTCAGAGAAAGAAATTTAGCATATTTACAGATCAATAAATTTACAGAAGAGACTCAAGAGCGAGGACTGAAGTACACTCACAGCTCTGAAATACAGCCACGTTCCTTTTTAGTAGCCTACAGTTTAAGGAAAGCTTCTCTTGCTCCAAGCGGGAATAATCTACAATAGACTGGTGGACATTCAGACTGCTCTCAGTTGCAAAAAGTGGAATCTCCTGTGTTTATATTCCGTCAATCATATGGGAAAATCTTTTAGAAGAAGCATCTGGATTCTAGTTGGAGTTTTCTGCATTCTCACTGCCTGGTGGGAAGAAAATACCTCGATTAACAGTTAAATGATTCTTTTTGTCCAATAAATGCATTCCAGAAATAGTAACTGCATTTAAGTTAGCGTTTTAGATATTATTACATATAAATAGCTGCAATTTAGTTTTAAGATTCACTATTATTAACTACTTGTGATACTCCTTTATCAGAGGTAATTTTTCCGGCACACGTTGAAAGCTTTTAAAGGTGGGTTACTGAGAGTTGCCAGTTTTTTGGACCAAATTCTGCTGCTTTTTACAAGTTCGACTCGTATGGAGAAGCACCAGCAATTAAAATTAATGGCACACACGGGAGAGTATTGCGCACTTTTTTGGAGAACTCTTGAAGAATACTTTCAGGAGTATGGCATCGTATTCCAAGTTGTAGAAAACCAACTGTTGCCCCATTTTTAATATGCTGGAATTATTTAGCATTCTGCCAGAGACAGATTTTCCACATGTGTAGCACCAAAGGGGAGCTGCCTGCAGTTCCAGGACCACAACTGAACAGGCTGCATGAAGAGACAGTTCTGGGTGGGACGTACAACCCCCCGCTCTCCCCTTTAGCAGGGAGATCCCCTGTATGTTGTCCCCGGACGGGATCAACGCGAGGTTTGTGCCCCACATCTGTGACCACAAGGTGCCGGTGGGAAAGCAGGGAGAGACCTGGACAAGGCTGCATTTCTTACTGTGCCCGCTACCACAGGCTCTCCTGCAGCCCTCCTGCAACCCACACTGTGCACAGTGCTCTTGCTACTCCAGCGGAATGGATTTGGCTCTTATAACAGCCACATTCAGAACCACCTTGCCAGACTGACACCAGTTTTGCTAAGAAACACAAACGAGAGAAAGAAGCTGCACTTGTCAGCAACGTGCAATAGGAAAATAAAAGAAATTCATGGGCTGCCTCCAGTTCCAAGATCTGTGGACAGGGAGAAAACGTCTCTCACGAACGGTTGGTAGGAGTTGCTCTTTTCTACAGCAAAACTGGGAAATAACTCCAAACCAACACCACTTCAAGCTCCCATTACAAATCTCAGACAAATGAGAAAGCCAGCACCGTCACCCCAGAACAAAAATTTGCAATAGCACTCAACACTTCCCTTCAGCTTTGCTTTTACAGTTTTTCAGAATAAGTTTTCAGATTTCCATTCGTAACAACTTCTTACAGACAGTACAGGAAGGAGCTAAGTACAGCATATTATGTAAAACTGCCAACGCTGATCTGAGGAAAGAAAACAAATTAGAATTTCTTGTCTTGTGGCTTTTGACTTTGTCCCAGCTGCAGTGGCAGACCGGCTTTGAAGGAAGCTGAACTACCAAATGCAATTTCAAGACAGCAGCATCAAAACAACTCCTGCACATGCCTCTCCCTACAAGAGGCTGTCTGAACTCATCCCCACAGTAAGGATGGAACCCCAGGAACTTCCATCTTTCCCCTGAGCAGCACCTGCGGTATGTGATGCAGCTGGATGTAGTTTATCCACCGTGATATACTTTTAGCAAGGAACTTTTAAAAAAAAACAACATACATAGTCAGCGTTTTTGTATGAAGTCTCATCTAATATTGTCTTCTTCTTCCCCTGTGTACATCATCAGCATGCATGTGCACCTAGCTGTCAGTGTTTCATATACAGCCCCTCGAACTACTTCACAGAATGCAAGTTACCCGACTGAGGCAGCAAGGTTCTGCATTTCCACTCACACTAAGTTAAGAATATATCGTGCCGTTTTTATATACAAAGCTATATACTGAGACAGCTTGGAACATGGAGCCCTGGCAAATCCTCCGTAGGTGAGAATGTATTACAGGAACCGATGTCTGCATACAGCCTTCAGAAGTCTTCTGTACATACCAAGCGGAACGCAGCTTAAATTAGCCCTCTAGCATAGGACCTGCATTTCTCCAGGCTTTTGTGTTTAGGCAGAGCAAGTAAAAATTAGTGAAAAGTAAATCATAACAATATGCTGGTAATTCATTTTTCTTTTTTTTTTTTTTCCCCCTCCATCAATATTTACAACAGCCTTAAAAAACAGTAATTAAAAAAAGGCAATAACCAGTCCTCCAGCTTGTGGAAAATGCTCAACATCCACATTCCTTTCTCTCTTACAAACCACAAACTCTGGGATGTTGTTTTTTTTGGGTTTTTTTTGCAGCTTTTGCTTCCCTGCTTATAAAAATATTAACAACAAGCAGCAGAGCACCCAGTCAGGTAGTTATCCTACCAAAGACTGATAGGAAACAGAATTATTCTGCAGTAGTATTATTACTACAGTAGGAATAGCATAACAAAGAAACAGGCAATACTACAAACCGTAACACTCATTTTGTAGTATTGCCTGTTTCTTTGGTAGGATAACTACCTGACTGGGTGTCCCCCCGTGACAATGAGTCTGGGAAACGCTTACACCAATGCATTTAAAGTAGTACATTGTTACATTTGTGTGAATTATGTCCATGTCCACCTGATGCAGTTACTTACTTGATCACATACACGTGACCTGAGTGACTCCATCTTCCTGTTCAAACTGTCCATCATCCAGCTCCCTTAATACTCCATCGCTGCTACCGAACCCCGAGAAACCCCCATACTGGGAGGAGGCCTCTTTGATACAACATTGTTTAGAAGGAGACAGATGGAACTCATCAGGTTGTTGTCCAATTTCTACAGGGTGAGAAGTAGCAGTGTCTAATCCAACACTTCTGCTAGCAGCTTTGCCTTTTTCCTCCCCAGTAACTTGCCTCAAGGATTTCTTCTGAAATACAGGAGAATGTTTAAACATTAGCTTACGTAGAAAAAAAATAAAGCCAAACATTTTGCAGTGAGTCACCTACCTGCCTGGAATTAATGCAAACTGCATTTTAAATACAGCAGCATTTAACATTGGCTTAAATCATGAACTTCTCTGGAGAAAAATCACAACGGATACTTTTCTTTCCAATATAAATCAATTTCAAGAGCTACGCGAGAGATAAAGCACAGTCAAGATTCAAGGAAGCATAAACAAATGCTAAAAAGAAAAAAAAAAACCAATTACTTTAGCAATACTCAGTTCCTATGCTGTTCTTGGTAGATCCAGAATGATTTACAAATCTTACCCTGTGATAAAACCAGCTGTCTGCAGAAAGCCTAACATACATGCCTGACTCTGACCAAAGCCAAACAAAAGCAGTACAGCTGTTTGTGCCACGCTCTGGCAAGTTCTTTGTTCCTCCTATACGTCTATAATGTTTTTCCCAAACCCTTTTGGAGCAGTAAAAACAATGGCCCTTGCGGCTAAAGGAAACGTATTTAAGGGAAGCTGTTACAGGAGACATCGAGAAATGAGACCAGCGGGAAATACTGTTGCCCCAGGAGAAAGAGAAGGAAATAAACTTTGCCTGGATGCCACAGTAAGAGGATGGAAAAACTGCCTGAAGGAAATAAAGAAAAAAAAAGAAAACCCTCAAGCGTGAGTGTGCTTTAGCATCGGGTCTCCTATTCTGAGCTAGTTTCTTAGAAAAGCAAATGGTATGTGATGAGGAACCCATCAGGACAATGCGGCCCTTCTAAATCCAAGAGGCGTCTGAACCACAACATAAATCATAAGCCAGAGCATAATGCACGGACGCATGAATATACAAGAAGGCAGAGATATCAGAGATACGAGGCATAAGCACGTAAGATACAGTCTCCTCAGAAGGAGAACCCAGTGGGAATAAAAGACCAGATAACAGAGGATTTCCCTCAATTCTTACTGAAATGAAGTTCCTTAGCCTCTAGCCAGTAATTACAAGAGCAGCAACAAAGCCAACCCTGATTACACAAAGCCACCCGCACCACGTACTGCCAGCCCCCAGAAGGTGAGTCACAGTGGTCCAAGAGCTGGTACTGCCTGTGGGACAAAGCCCTGGCCCCAGCCCACTGTGCTACTTTGCTAAGCATTTCAGCTCTAGCCTCAACTACCTCTTTATCCCATGCTAAAATGACCTCATCAGACTGAGATTTCCTGGCAGGGAAGTGAAATATTCACTGGTCTTTAAGAGGCACATTTAGATCTTATGTCTCCTCAGACTTTAAACACAATAATTCTTGTGTAAATGGCTACAAAACCACCTATTTCTTGTTTATTTCCAAAATTTTCATGCTTACATCAAAGGTTTTCCATTACAGTAAAACCGTGATCAAAAATACGCTTACCATTATATCCGTATAAATAAAGAACACGAAGGTCCAACAACTTCTGAACACCTCACAATCAGGCAACAGCATTTACACAGCAAGCATAATGCTTCCTCTATTTTTAATTTCAAACACGTCTCAAAGACTCACCAGTTCCTCAGACTGAATGTTTTTACAGAACTGGTTTGTGTTACAGCGTCTCCTGGCAGAATCCAGTCTTAACCCTTCTAACCTGAGTCACGTCGCTATGCCGCCTTTTACGAGTTGCTTGCAGTTAGAAACAGCAAGTCTTACAGCTACCAAGGAAAGAATATTTGCACCGGGAGACCACGCACTTAGTAAGAAAAAGCTGGGAAATACCAGGAAATATGCTTTATTTGATCATAAACCAACATGGTTTTATGCATTTACAACACCGACACCAAGAAAATTACGTTCCAGAAAAAGCGGACTACAAAAGCGAGAAAGCAGGAGTCATAAGCTATGACAATGTGTGACACATAGGGAGAAACTGAAGGAAAATTACAAGAGGAACTGGGAATTTAGAAGAGGGCACCGGCAAGGGAGACGGCACAGAACACAGGGATGAAAAAAACCTAGCTCAAATTTTGTAGATTAGGAAGACAAATTACAGACAGCATGCAAGAATCAGTTAGGAATTAAGGTGGCGATGGAGAAGAAAAGTAAAGCAGCATTTTAATTGTGCAAGCTGAAATCCATTCTTCCGGGTCTGGAAGAATAAACTACCATGGGACACAGGGAAAAGGAAGTCAGGCTGGAGATAAGCAGACATCTGGAGGAGAACAAAAAAGGAAGAATGTATCAGAAACACTAATCAGAGGACAACACAGACGGATGGTAGCAGTCTGGATAGAAGGTGAAAAGATCAAATAAGAATTCCAGATATTTAGAAACTTACGCAACTATTTATACAGACGGGGAAAGAAGAGGGTAGGTATCACACCGTCGTAAAAGTCTAAAATCATGAAAGACAAAATTTGCAGTTCTTATTCCAGTGATGGTCTAACTTGGAACACACAAAGCTTTCATAGCTTCTTACAAGACTGTTACAGGATAAGAAGGTTGATTAGCTAAAGACAGAACAGCCATAGAGAAACAAACTGAAAGGAAAAATCCACCATGGGATGCATAAAGACTTGGCAAAGAAGAACCCACCAGTTTATCCTTCTCTGGCCCTTTCTACAGCACAGGTGCCACAGCTATTGTGATCCTGGCTCTGAGTGAGATGCGATGTTCATCAGTTGTTCAATCCTCAAAATACAGCCACTATTACAGCAGCCTCATTCAAAAGGGACAAGGGGCTGCAGTGGTGCAGCCACAGAGGCATTTGAAGTCCTGTATTTCTGCCACACATTCTCATGCAGCAACGGCTAACACCCCTTCACTCCCTTCACTGTTAACCTCCAGAATGCAGAAATCCTTGCACAGCTTGGAACTCGTATTCTTCTGCTGGTGTGAAACTACACGCTTTGGAGGTCAAAATAAAGCGCCATCTTTTTCACAGGCAACAGAGGCAGGATTTGCAGCAGCTCACTTAGGAATTCCCTAAGACTTCTACAGAAATGCTTGCAGCACAGCCAGCTTCACCTCCCCCATAAAGCAGTCACATCTTACTGTATGTAACCACTGTGTCAGTTACTCATTTTTCTTTACTTATTATTTTAATATTGATGCCATCAACACATTACTCACCTCTGGTGTCTGGACAGCAGAATTCCATACAACAGGTCTCTGAAGAAAAACAACTTGCTTTGTGGCCAGATTTCCCTCACTAAAATGTAAAGAAAATTGTTTGAACATTTGAAGACAATAACATTCTCTATAATGCATTCACACTTCTCAGAGTCAACTGCAAATTGCTGTATGAGTCTGAAAAGCACAGGCTGCCAAGCAGTTACTGGTGTATTAATGCTTAAATAGGTCTGTAATTGTACAGAAAAAAACAGAAGCACATAGCTGGGTTCACACAGTGCACATGAAAACAAAGTACAACATAAGGGGTAATTTGTTCTGGCCTAACTTGAAAGCTTAAGTCCACACATTTACAGCATCACAAATTAAACCTCAAAGTCTTTTCATCTGTCTTCGCTGGCGGATATGCAACATGCAATTACCTGTCAGCACCGCAAGTACCCTTAATCTCGACAGATCCACAGCTCCAAATATCTCAAGACTTTTGTGATATGAAATCTGTGAAGTAAGACTATTACTAACTCAAAGGTGCTTTCTGGTTCTAAGGTGACATCTAACTAGGACAGTGAGATAAGCTTGCCGTTTCATCGCCTATCATTAAATGTCTCAGCTCAGTTTAACCTATACATCCCCAATAAGATCCATGATGCAAACTTTTGTACATGGGATAGACAATGGCATAGGATACATAAGAGAATAAAAAAGACAAATAAAGGAAAAACGGGGAATTCAGTTGTTAGTCCTCTAACTTTTACAAATATTGAAGCTGCTGCAGAAGTGATTTAAAGTGACACTGTTTATTTTATTCAAAAAGGCATAATTTAAAAGAGATAAACAGGAAAAGGTGAAAGAGTTCCTCCAAACCAACACATGCTGATATCTCAAAAACAATACATTCTTTTACTGCTGCTAATAGTACAATCCTCGTTTACATCCTCTTGAAAATATAAGGCGTATGTTTTCACCAGCTTTCCATCAGAAACATAGGCCAGCAAATTAACCACGTGTCTTGCAAAGCAAGACTGGGGAAATTAAATACGTACAAGAATAGCAAGACCAGAGCTCTGGGATGGAAAGGTTTTTGGAAGCGCTCTTCCAAATATGACACTGTGTTCTGATGAATTCTTCTCAATTGTATTTCTGAGCAGTAGTCAATGAGCTCTTAATGCGCGTAAAGGAAACGACTGCAGATATACAAGCAAGGTAAAGAAACGCAGCAGAACAGAACCACAAAACGTTAACTACTTAAAACAGATTTGCAGCGATTCCTACATATGGAGCCCATTTCAGTAAGCTGTGATTCTGCCCACTCTCCTTTCAATAATAAAACTGTATTATTATGCTGAACACTATGGAAAGAATTCCTAAATACTCATACTAAGTTCAATCATGTAAGTCATAATCTTAACAACCACGTACAGAAGGCTGAAGTAACTGATCTGTGTTTTATGCCAGGGCTGGAATGATAGCATGAATCTGTATTTCATGCTAAGGACCCGCTCCAAGAACAATCAGGGATTAAAATAGTTGCAATGAGATCAGGAAGAATTTATTAAGAGCCTACCCTAGCAGAGGTCCTCAAAGTAAGCTCTGAGGAAACACACAAAACAGCAGTATTCCCAGCTGTGCTGAGTTGATCAATAGTGAATTATGATGACTTTGCAATGGTGCTTGGCCCCTCACAATCTTCTCGGTGCAGCTGAGCTCAGGCCATAGTAGGTCTCTGCATATCTTCCTTGGATGAAGAGAACTATCATGATCTACAGCCTATGGTGTACACAGGAAAACAGGGCAATGAGCTCATTTGTTTCTTCAGCTTAACATCTTTTCTCTTCTGAGAACCCCTACTTCGGTATTTCCATTCATTGAAAGAAAATCCATGTGTTACAGTTTCACACTATAACAAGAAAATCAGCAATCCTGCAAACTCGCTCCACTTCACCAGTTACCTTCCCCTGCCTCCTCTGGGAAACCTCTGGAGAGAGAAGGTTGTGTAGACTCCCCACTATGGTGAAATGCCTATGCCTTACTTTGCAACTGTGTCTGCATTCCTTTAGAGAAAACAAAAAGAAACATGAAGCTTCAGCTTGTACAAGTTCTGCTAGAACAGAGAAAGGACACGATGGTGAGCAGACAATGAGTAAATTAACAAATTTCTAAGTCTGACCTGATTAAAATGCTGCACACGACAAAGTAGCCATGAGCTTAATTCACAAAGAACTCAATGACAGTGGGGTTTCCACAGAATTTAAATGAGGAAAAAATGCTTAGAGCAAGCTACTCCACAGCTTCCCTCACACTTTCTCCTTCCCACTTTGCCTCCTAAATTAGGGCATTTTGAAAACTTAGATTAAGTTGTTTGTGATGACGAACTAATAACCACAAAGTTAGTGTTTCTGCACTGCATTTGCCCGCTTGCTTTTCTACGCTAGCAGACAGTTTGTGTTGTCCGTTTTCAGGGACTACAGTAATCAGTGAGGGGAAATAAAGGTCACTGCAAAGTAAGGCTGCTGAAGCCTTTTTCCTGTCCCTTCTTTTACAAGGGATGAAGAGCAACAGAGAGTCTTTTGTTAGAACATCACCATTTTGCTTATGCTGTTTGGGCAGCAACTCCGTCCTTTTCATCTTTACTTATATCTCAAATAATCCCTAAGAACAATCATCCGACTTGAACCTAGACAGGACCACAGACAGCCACGTTTTTACATCTGCTTTTACTTTTGTGCAGAAACCTTTCACATTAAGATCAATTAAGGTTAGACATCATAACTTGAAAAATGAAGAGAAGGGGCAAGGTAAATTCTTTCTAACTAAAATACCAACAACATATCTTCTAACACATTTTTTTCCCCCCAGTTGCTAGACTTAACTTCTAAAAGGACTATTCATTTTAGTCATGCCACACAGCTTCTGAACTTGGAATGATTGTTGTCAAACTCTTGTCTTGAAAACATTTAACTACAAGTAACAGCTGTATATAAATGCAGGAGGCTCCCTAAGTCTCTTCCATTTTTTCTTGATATGCTTTGCTGGTAAAAACAAAATGAAACAAAAAAAAAAAGTATCAAAGATATCGACAGATACTAACACTGCATCACTGGCACCCCTGTTTTTGTTCTCTGGGTTATTATATGCCTGGAAAAACAGAACCCCTGATAGAAGGCAAGCAACTTCTATGGGTTTTACAGCCTGCTAAGTCAAACAAAAAAAACCCTACGCTCCAAAACTGTCCTTATTTTTCAGTGTGGCACAAAAGACAACTCTGCATGCTACCTATTATTCATCTATTTGTAACAACAAAGATCACGCTTCTTAAGGAATTATTTCCTGTATCCAGCATGATTCAGCCCAAGGAGGGAACCGAAGGACAAAAAAAGCCTACAAGCTGCTGCCCATGCCTGAAACAGGAACGTGGTCCATGATGTTCAGCTAGCACATGGCACGACACCTCACACATCAGGACATTATTTTATGGAGAGGAACATCTTTCAAGATGACAGACAACAGAACCACACAAGAAGAGGCTTCATAGCCTGGCAGTTTCCAACTCTTTCCTAACCGTAAGAAAAAACAAAACAAAACAAAAAACCCAAACAAGAGAAACACACTTTTACAATAAACAAACAGCCTGTGGTCATTCTGTCTGCCTACGGGCAAGCAGCAGGTTTAATGGCAAGGAGCAGATCACAGAAATCTGCAATTATGAAAGTTTTGCAATACTTCAGGAGCAGAGTATGACACAATACACTAAAACATGTAGGTAAATACAAGTGGGGAGTAGGCTGCTCTGCTTACCTACATCTTTTAAACAGAATTTTCCTTACACGTTTTGCACAATTTTTAGTTTTTAAATAAATGTGAAAACATTAATTTGTTAAATCATCTCAACGCGTTGTTCATTCTGTTTGTTCAGTGTCTCTGGACCCTGTTCATATTCAGCCTGGGATGTGAGGTCAGAGTTCTCAGTCTGGGAAAAGAACAGCTGTTTGGCAGCAGTGAGTACACTTCTTTATTCAGCATTCAACGGACGTTCCTAGATAATCTACCAACATAGTAATGGCATCTTTCATATCAGACACATAGTAATCATCTAGGAATTTCCTTCTCTTCTTTAAATTCCAATGTGAAGGCCTAAAAATAGCATTTACCAATCAATACTCAGACTGTCAGGCCAACACATTCTTCTCTGGAGTCTTTTTAGAATTCTCCATTCCCTACCAGGAATTCTTTTTCATGAGCTTAAGTTTTTTTTGGTTTGTTTCTTTTTATATATAAAGAAACTGGGATAGTCGTGTATTGGATATATTACAGGCACACTCCAGATGCGATTCACTGTACTTCTGAAGGTATATAAAAGACCACCATTAAGACAACACATATTAGCCAATTCATGCACATACACAATCTGGCATTTAGGCCAGATTGCTCCGCAACCTACCAGACGCAAAACAGCATCATTATGCTCTGTATCATGGCTGCTCAGGACAGACTCCCCCCTGCCCTCTGAGCCCTTAGGGGATATTGTACAGTTACACTGCTTGCGCCACAGAAGAAAACTTAAACCTCTCACTCACATCTTGTGACTTATAACCTTTCTATCCCGCTGTCCACTCAAGACTTCTCAAAAAGTTCATCTGGATCCTGGAGGTTTGCTTCTCAAGCTTTAAGACTGACTGAAAGTCTCAGCTGTTTACGAAAGCCAGGCTCAGCAGTTTGCACCCCTTAAGGCCTATGTTCCAAGCTAACACACTTAGATTAATTTTTAAAAATGAGTCAGAAGATAGCAATTTTGTTTCATGTTCTGAAAACGACTTCTCTCTGGAATGGGAGCTTTGCAAAGTAAGTTAAGAATTTCCTATGTTTATGAAGAGAAGAAAAACATACAGCAGCCTTTAATAGCAAAATGCACCATATGTATTATCTCAGTTTCTTCTGTCTTTGCTTGCATCCAGTTCGTTAAAATTATTAAAAAACCCCCAGCAAAACAAATACACAAAATAAAACAAAAAAACCACACAGAAACAAGAGGGGCCTTCTGGTCACAAAAACTTCCTTTTCACATGGGTGAGCTGATTTAATTAAGTCAAATCACTTGAGCAAAATCCCACATTCTTGGAGCAGCTCACTTAGAATCTTCCATTCACATCTTTTTTTATGCTGTCTTGATTTAATACAGTAAGGTCTGGCTCCAAAGATTACTAAAGTTGCTCAGTCCCTCCACTGTTTTTAATGACTCCCAAGCTATGTCTCAGTACGTTTATTTTTTACCCCTGAACTCCGGCAATCTTAATCTCTAAACAACCGTGTAAGCTTAGTTCAGTGATGCACCTGCCATTTTTTAGCTTGGTATTACAAATAAAAGAACAGTACATTTTCCTTTAGAAAGAAAAAAGTCAGGAACAATATGCAGGACTTCTGTCTGCTATTTAGCTCTTCCTACACATAAAAATGTTTGTTTCCCCAAAGAAATCTGAAGTAACATTATAGCAACAGTGTGAGAGAATTGAAACCCAGTACTTTGGTACTCTGCGTAAACTGAAACAATGTCTGCGTTCAAGATGAGAAATAGCTCAATAACTTGCTGGACTAGCACATTCTCCTCCCCAGTTTGCCATACAGTGCATGACTGTCCTGTGACAAAATCTTTTCTTACATAGCCTAAAATAACCACTGACCAAGGCCCCAAGTTGGTGAGACGTTTCAACACTTGCTTAAACATGAAGCATAAGAGTAACCCCATCACCGAGGGCTTGTGTGAGAACAAGTTCACTAAATAAAATACTTTATGCTTACATATAAACAATGCACTTTACATTCTGGATTCTTGGTCTAAGTCTGAAACTTACTGAAGTCTGTAGTCCTAAAACAGGGTGGTAAAAGAAAATCCACCATAACGCTAAACAATTATCAAGTTTTACATGAGGTTAACATTGCTAGCTTATTTCTTGCTTTTATATTTTAGTATGCAAAGCAATTGCTTGATGATTCTCTAAGCTGTTTAACTTGAAATATACACCAAGATGCTGCATACCTGTCATGTCGTACAATAGGTGTAGGCAGGACACAGGTCAGGAGCCATCCAAACTCAGCCAATGTGCTCAGTAAAGGTCCGTAATCTGTTTTCACTTCACACCCCTACATTGATAAGTACAGAAAGTAGTAAAGACAGACGGCACAGTTTTATTCGCATTTCTATACGTAACAAATCACAAACACTCTTATTTCTTAGTTCTAGCATCATAATGGGTTGGGTTTGGTATGAAAAGATTTTTCACAGTTCAAACAAAGCAATTCGAAAAGTTTAAGACAACAGAAGATAAGAAAAACAGAGGAGAATATGAACTACAGATATAAATCCCGATTCACTGTTACATTTGTCATGTTGCTGAATTAACCCCTAAAGCAAAACTTTTTAAATAGCAGAAAGCTTTTTTTTTTTTTTTTTAACAAGTGATACATTTTGCTTTTTATTTCAGATCAAATTACCCAGCATCTCCCTAGCAATAAATCTACTTGCATTTATGTAGGTGTTACTCTTGTACCATCTCTTTCAGATAAGAAAATGCACTGATTGCTTATCTCAGAAACAAGCCCTTAGCATCCTCCAATCATTACTTTAAATGCTACTAATGCATACCAACCGTCTTATTTTAATATTTTAATTTTTGTTTTCTTGCTTTGCCACTCTACAGCAGCACATGCAACTTTACTAGGAAAAAATTAAGTCTTTCCATACTTAAAAGTAAAATTTTCACTAAGAAAAGCCCTACATCTGAAAGACCTACTTAATTCATTTACTATCTTTTGGTTTTTTTTTAATCTTACTTCCAGGTTTTGCTATCTTCTTCCTCTTCAAGAATACTTCGGCATGTCGTCTGTGAAGCTACGCTTGCTGAAATTAAATACACGTACTTCATACCAAAAGAGATATAAAGTAATTAGGTTTTATTTAGTTGTTGTATTTGCTGGTATGAACTTTTAGGAGTATCAAACCAGAAAACCAGAACACCTTCACGCTGACCAATAACGGGCACAAGTCTGATTTCATTTTTATGACTCAAAGCTTGTTTTCTTTAAGCCACCTGGGTAAGTTAAAACTATCTGAAATATTCAAACACTGGTACAGCAATTCTAAGGATACGAAGAAATATAAGCAGGAAATTGTACTGCCAAATAATCACCAATTTACCTCAATGACTGTCCATTGCTCAACAACAATTGCATCATTTCCTCTCCTGTTAGAACCTGGAACCCCAGAACCTTCTTCTTCATAGATAAATAGTCCTTCTAAGGACCTCGGCAAATGGTCGCCTGTGAACATAAAGACAAACTTAAGCTGAAATACAGATTTTTATGTCAGAACCTCCCTGCAATGTACACACAGGCTTATACTTTTTCACTGAACAATCCTTTAAATTCAAATGAACTAGGAACTCAAATTATATAAGCTATATAACATAACTGACATTTCTTTCTGTGTCTAGTTACAACTTTATGAAGCATGTCAGCCGACTAATTATCCAGAACTCCCTTTCCTATACAAATTGAGCTATGAACTGTTTCATTTTCTCAAAAGCAAGCCTAAATTCAAGTCTCCCATATTCAACATATATCCCCTGCAGCAGACAGGCACAAAACCTCTTTGTTCAACTTCAATACTCTATGTCTGACAATAAATGTGTCTTTCGGTGTGGTGAGAGAGGCTGTGAAGACAAATGAAGGATGAAGTGTTTTAAAGCCTAGCTTCAGTTACTTCAATACGTGAATGGACACAGCAAAAGCCTGAAACAGAAGTGATTGTGGAAGATTCCTGATGGGAAGGAAGTTTGAGAGCCCACCTCCTTGACTTACTTGTGAAAGTCTAACAGTACTATCACCCCCACCTAAAGCTGCGCATCAAATATTAGTTCACATTCTGGCTCTTCCCTAACAACGATGGATGTTTTTGGGCACAACCATATGAACACCTGCACAGCTCCTTGTAAATGATAACTACTCCATCTCCTCAGTTCAGGAACTTCAGTCTCTTTTTCAGTATTCAGGCAGATACTTAAAACGGTCAACCAGTAACATGTTAGAATTTTACTTTTAACATTGTTCAAATGTAACTCAGAATTTTACACAAGGTACCACCACTCAGCGGCTTCTAAGACAAACCACTAATCCAAAGCGTATCATGTCCTAATAGCCTTAAGGTTATACATAATGATGTCATTAAAAAAAATAAAAACGTGCTGCATGTCTTACACACTTCTACGGTTACGAGAATCTGCAAGGAAGAACAGAAGTAGCAAACCAAATGGCTGATATAAGAGAACGTACTCAGATTACTTCTGTGACTGGGTTCTCTTTTGATGACAGAAGACAGTTAAGGATTATCAGCGATTTGATTCTTTCAAACATCCACCTGTCTTAAATTAGGAATTGAGTTTTGAGAAGAGCGTTTCTGTGGCAGCTCTACCTGCATCTCTTGTCTTCATTTCTATTCAAACAATAGCTAAAATCTTGCTCAATTCACTAAAGCAACGTGGAAGGAAAACTGCTGCTTAAGGTACCTCACAATCTAAAAGCAAACTAAAAAATGAAGGTGAAGACATCTAGATGTACGTGCAAACTCAGCAGCTTTACCGCGGTCACAAATACTTGATGAGCTGCAGAATGTGATCCATATGGTGGGCTGTGCCTTCTAATCCATTTAGTTTAATTCAGTAGCGTCACACCCATGTGGTCCAACTAAAATCTATACTAGTCCAGCAGGCCTGGAGCAGGAGCACCAACTGCTGCAAGAGGCAGCACGAATCCCTAGGCAAGTCATAACCTGGGTATTTAAGTTAGGAGAGTTACGCGCATAGAAAAGGGCAGACAGCAAAAGGGGAATGGGAAGACCGCAAAAACTGTTTTTGGAGAACAGCTGCAAAGATTAACTTCAACAGCTGCTGAAAATATCCAATGGTGAATTGTAACTTATCTCCAGAGAGTTATTTTCCAGCTCTAAAAAAACCTGTATTGAAAACTACCAGTATGATTTCCCAGCTATCCACCCTCAATGGAATCTTGGCTTTTCTACTGACTTCAATGGATGGGAATTATTATGTAACAGAACAAAGAGATGGCCAATACAAACTGTGCCCCTCAAGCTCTTTACATGCACAAAATATCTGAAACTTCAGGATAAACAGTCAAACTAACACAATTCCGGGTTTTGTTAAGAATTCTAAGCCTAGCAGAACGCTGAAGAAAGGAGCAAGTATGGGAAGCCTTGCTTTGACTTAAGGCTTAATGGCACAATAAGCACGAGCAATGAATTTCTCATGTATCTCATTAGAAATATTTCAAGTGAGCAGCAGCAGAACATGCACAGGAGTGAAACGTATCTTATGATTTTTTCCCCATTGTCTTTCCCTTTAAAAGAAAACAACACAAAAAACAACTAGTGAAAATGGTTTATTTCATTATTACACTTGGTTAATTTCCACTGCAGTTATTCAGAGCTATAACTTCACGAAACCATTTCCTTTTCTTTTCAGGCATCAGACTCTACCAACTTACTGTGACTATCTGAACATGTTTACATGTTTACATACTGCCTTTCACCAACGTGTGACGCAAGATCTACTTTTTGCACAGTAATTAGATCCACATGAATAAGTAAAAGCTTCAAGGTACTGTGGGATAGTACTCACCTTTAGAAATTTCCCAGTGTACAAAAGAATCAATTAAAGATAATCCTTGTTTGTAATAAAATGTGGTTAGTTCTAGCCAGTCTGCTTCCAGCGTACTGATAACCGGTCCCTTTCTTGTTACTTTCATAGACAAGGTGCCTTCGTGATAGGTCCAGCAGGCAGAATCGTCATCAAAAACATTGAAGA
Organism: Alectoris magna; assembly: GCA_030625065.1. NCBI lineage: Eukaryota > Metazoa > Chordata > Aves > Galliformes > Phasianidae > Alectoris > Alectoris magna. Next base: position 35,091,046 of record CM060567.1, read on the forward strand.
CTGCATACAGCTTGTCTGAGAACAAGAAAAAGAAAAATGAACTTCTAGAAGACAGAACTTTCAAATAGAGACATTTTTTATTCCAACCTGCTTCTCTAATTCTAAATAACGGTTTTACCAATTGTTTCCTGATGTGACTGTACTCACCTAGAGCCCTAAACACCAGGAAAAAAAAAAGATGAGGCACTAGGAACTAAGTTATGGGGTACTGTACAAATTGAATATACTGAAATTGCGTTGTCACCGGACCTTTTATGTAGGCACATCTTGCAAAAAGGAAAACACAGTAGATTCAAGTGAAAACCCACCGAAAAGACACTTCTCTTTTGCCAGTTGCGGAACTTAAGGCTATAAATATTTGAAATGACTGCAAAGAAAGATTAAAAAACATGTCCTAAGTTTTTCAGTATTACAAATACCTTGTATTCGTTTTTACCACGTTTTTCTGAAGATGACTTAAATACCAGTAATAATCGGTTGCCTGCTGGGGTTTTCCGCACAGAAACTGATGAGAGTTTGAATGTACGCAAAACAAACAAAACCTGCATATTCTCAAATGTGCTGCATACCTACACATTAAGATAGTGCTGTTACAAAAAGGTCAAATTATTCATCCAACATAAACGTTAAAAAAGTCATAGTATTTAATTAATCACCGGTGATGAGTTACAAAACCTTCCCTAAATAAACGTATTCTAGAGGGAAAGGACAAGATAGACTCATGTCACTGTCATGGAGAAATGAAACAACTGTTAAGAAAAATACTCCAAACCCCTGATGTTATGTCTGCTACTGCAACTTGGGAGCAGCCTAAATCTACACAACCCTCTAGAAAGCAGAAACGCTCACAACGCCAAAACAGAGGAACTCAGATGACCCCAGTCAAAATGCCAGTCTCCCTAAGCTCAAGAAACAGAGGGACATTCTATTCTGTTACAGACACCAAACTCACCATCTCAAGCTGTAAGGAAAGAGTTAAGCTTTAATGGATCATTCTACAAAGGCTCAGCATGCTGTACAAGAACTGCTTTAACTGATGTGTTAAAAATAAGAGTGACATTGATTTTCTCAACACTTAGTCATTATCCTCACAGTCCCCCAGCTAGAGAGAGTGCTCAAGTCTTTTGCAGGAAAGTGAACAGATTGCTCGAGAGCAATTCAAACATCTGGCACATCGCAGGTGACCCTATTATATATCAAAATGCAGTCTTATGTGGAAGTTTCATGTTTCATGCTTTCAATACAGTACTATAATACATTAGTTCTCATGAGTTAGAGAGTTCTTTCTTTCCACATTTTCCTCCTAGTGAACGAGAGGGGCTTAGTGCTTCAGCATCAGAAGTCAGTTTTGGGCAGCATCTTCTACACTATGTATCTTATAGATTCTTGTACAGCTAAATCTTCTACCACAGCAACAAAATTTTTCAATGATACTTTTCCTACGCAACTTTTCAATGCTTCATTTTCTCTAGTGTAAATTCATTTTGTAACAATTATCCTCTTTGATTTCACGGTCAGTGCATTAGTTCAAGTAATCTCTTTCAGGATACTTCTTGAAGGCATGTTAAGCAGAAAGAATCCATTATGAATGGATTTGCTTGCTGTTCTCTATGCGAGCTGGCTAGAAGCACGTAAAATTACAGCTCTGAATGGACGGGGATCCCCTTATTGTTATTTTAAAACAGACAGGAGGAATGAGACCATTACAGCTTATTGTTAGATGCTCACTACAAGTTCAGGGTCAATATTAAGACAAGGTGAAAGCCAACATACTGGGAAAAGGCTTTAAAGACATCTGCATCATGTTTTTCCTGCCACATGCCTTCTACACATATAACCAAGCAAAAAAGTCACCTGTTGGCACTACACCTAGAATCAGGGACTTTTTTTTTTTTAAATCTAAAGATTATCATAGTTCAGATACATAAAGCAGGAAGTAAATACTTCCTAAAGAAGAAAGGATGCATTTAAGAAAGATGCACCTTCCAAAAACGGTATTCGATGACAGAATATGCTGTTTTATTCCACTCCTTTTTAAAACAACCTATCCTACTCCTGCCACAAACAAACGGCACTCATTACCATTTCCTTTTTGTGGTTTAAGAGGGCTGACTTCTTTTCCAAACTGGAAATCTGCATCGTGTAACAGTCCACTATCTGCTTGCATTTCCTCTTCATTCCCACTCTCAGATAGGTTATCACACAGTGACCTTTCATTCCAGTTTTTATAGTCATCATCAGAACTTTTTCTTCTGTGTTCCCTATTTCTTCCACCCAGTGTCGATTCCGGCTCTGCACTCCCATCTGTGCTTGCTCCATTACAGGCTTTAATTTGAGGAAAATGTTGCGTTACAAATCCCACAAACTTCTTTCCTCTTTTAGCTGCTTCATTAACCTGTATTTAAAACAGAAATTTATCTGTAAAGCTGTTTTAAGACACTGTGCCACACATTAAAAAAAAACAAACAAACATCTGTAATACACATTTAACTTCGTAAATGGCTGATTTTCAAGGAGACATGGGGACACAATATTGCATTACGGGAGCGTAGCTTGTCTATGTATGTTGTCTGTGTTTTTAAAGTAAATAGAAGCCTTCCAGCATGTCTTTGGGTTCAGGCCAAGAAGGATGGCCAGCACTGCTACTGACTTCGGTGTACACAAAATCCTTCAATAAGAACAATCCCAGTGACAGACAGAATGCTGGTGCAATAAACAGTATGCTTCTTCTGAACTCGTGTGAAGCCAGTCTCTCTAAGATTACTAACTCTTCATCCTGCTTTTAGCTTGGGGTGCTTCTCCCTCACCTGGAGGTTCCAAAAGACAACTGCACAGTATGTGCAATCAGCGGGATGTATCTGTTCTTAGAAGCAGGGTTTTTCTTTTCTTTTGCTGGGATTAAGAGCATTTCCTCTTATGACTGCAATAAAGGTTTGGCAAAAACACAGGGAAAGCCCAGCCCCAAAAGAAGAAATCATTTGTGAAGCACTCAGTGAGGGCAGAGAGGGAAAGATCTCTACCTAGGTAAACTATGGAAACTATTGTATTCAGAGTGATTAATTCTTTAACAATTGGAGGTACTACAAGATCATTTTGGTATCACAATAGTCTGATGTATCACAGTTTATCACCATTCTGTATGCACAGCAACAATCTTGACATGCACCTGCAACCATTATGAAAAAACTTATTTTTTCTCGATTTTGGAGATCCTGAAAAAAGCGTATGCAAGTTTACAATGGATTCCTCCCTCAACCTTTTAAAAACACTAGGAACATCTAAAAATAATTTTTATGTAGCTCTTCTGCTCTACCATTTCCTTGCAAGACCGAACCACTACTTAATTTTAAGTTTTTTTTTTTGCACTACTAAGGTGGCAATATGCATACTGTATAAATGCATAACGAAACACTTCACAATTTTTAACTCCTGCAAATTAAAAAAAAAAAAAAGCCATTTAGAAACTTTAAAGAACTCTGCTAATTTCTATGATCATTAGAAGTATTTCCAATACACTTTTTCCTCTGCTTCCTCCTTTGACGGCCAATGAAAAGCTAACTCTTACAATAACGATAATTTCCTGTTTAAGCAAGTCTTCAATTTTGCAGAGGAAGTGAAACAAAAAGAAGTGGAACTAGAGCTTCATTTCAGTGGAAGTTCAGTTTTCTGCAATTTACAGTACTTTCAGAAATTAAGGTATTCCTAATGAACTTTACACAGAACACGATCAAACTTCAGTTTAAAAAAAAAATACTAACTCGAGGAAAAACTACCAAGCAAGCAATTTACCACAACTGACTGAAACTTTGGGCCTGATTCTGCAGTTCTGCTTCCAGTGCTCTCAGCAGCTGTTCTCCCAAAGCTTTCCAGGTCTAAATAATGAATTCTAAGTTAGAAAAACAGTGAAGAAAACGATCTCTCTGCATAAAGAAAACACTGGGTAGCTTCTAAAAGGTCAAACTCGAAACTAAAACTTAAAGCTAAAATAAACCCAAACAAATCTGTCATTTGCTAATCCTCAACTACATACATGCACCCCAGAAAAAAAATCCAAAGACAAGTCTGAAAAAAAAAAACCAACAAAAAAACACCACCAAAAAGCACAACTCCTCACCACAAAATATAACAAGCAAGAACCCACAAAATTCCATTACCTTTTCTAACAGTTCTTTCACTACCTCGTTTGTCAGTGTTTCATACGTTACACGACATTCCTCAATCACTAGCCTGGGGTTCCTTTGTCCTCTGGGTGCTGCATGCTTCTGGCTAGAACACAGAAAGAAAGCAGGCTTTGTCAGTAGTTTGTTGCTAACTTGGGCAAATACAGAATTCTTTTGTCAGAATGCTTTTCTTCTGGTATAAAAGTTAAAAAATAAATCCTGGAAATGCTTTTTCATTCTTAAAACTCAGTATTTTTTGGTCTTTTGTTCTACTTCTTATACACAGTAAGTTACTATTTCGTTCTACAACATCGGGACAAAAATATTTTATAGAGATTTCATTTGAAGATCATTTACAAACATCTTCCATTATGCACTGTTAATATGCTGTTTAATTTTAGCAATTAAAGCAGAGTTGCAGCCACAGTATGAAGTAACAGCCCCGGTACATGTTATAAATACAGTGTAGTTACAATCACTTCGGGTTACACGACGTTAATTTCACTTCTAGGTTTCAGAACCCTAAAAGCTTTCATTACAGACTAGTATTAATCATTTTTTATCTTAAGTCAGTTACGTTGTTAATCGTACAACATTTGGTGTATATCATCTATATAACACGATTATGTTTGCTGATAATTCTGTTACATAAGCCCCTGCCTTACAACGAAGCATCAGCGAGACTTTCCAAGTATCAAAGATTTCCTTCCAGTTAGTGGCTGGACAAGATGCATCTGCCTTCAAGAAATCCAACTGAGGTACATATGGTATCAGCACAGGAGGCTGGGAACTTACACCAAACAGGTTCAGAGGAGACTGCAGGTTCTTGTCCCTCACCTGTTCCAAGGGCCTGCCAGTTCAAACGACAGCTTCATAAGGATCCCACAATGAACAGGGCTAAGATGTGCTGAGGGAGCTAAGCAAACCTCAGCTCCACAAAGCAAATTTTTTTTCTTCAAGCATTTGTCCACACAGATAATGTTCACCTTGTTTGCAGGTGAATTTACGAAATTAAGTTGTATGAGCTATGGGTGATGCCTGCTTACATAAAGCATTTGACTGAAGGTCCCTCAAATGAAGCATGAACATAACTCCAAGGTCATATTTCCACAGACTTTGTGAAGGAGCTGGAAGAACCTTTGTGCATCCTACCACAATAAAAAGGGAAGCATGACACCTCTTAATGCCAAAACAAATTGACCCTTCCATCTACTCAAATTAATAACAGAAGGTTGTCTTCTTTGCAATTAAAGGAACACTTCTTTATCCATTTTCTTAACAATCGTGTGGCGATTATAATGCAGTGAAAACATGAGTAATATACAAGATTACATAGCTGGAATGAAAACAAAGGCTTGAATCTCTCTTGCTGCAGCAAGCAAGTTTTGTATGGCCTCCCCACTCACAGAATCATACAATCATAGAATGGCTTGGGTCGACAGGAACCCCAAGGATCAGCGGTTCCAAGCCCCTGCTACAGGCAGGGCCACCAACCTACAGATCTGGTACTTGGCCACGTTGCCCAGGATGGGGCCCTGGGCAACCTGGTCATGGAGCTCCTCCATCTTAATAAGAAGAATCACCTACTTCTCTTTGAGGAAGTGTATTTTATCTACAAATAAGTAATGACCCTACAGAAAGTGAAAAGACAAACTTAAAAAACAAAGAAAAAAAGACAGACATGATGGAATTGAAGCAGGTTATTCATCTCCTGGCATTCTGTTTAATCTTTTACTTGTTGCAGACTCTAAGACATGATTCCTCATTATCAAAATGCGCTAAAAATAAAAGGGGTAAATTTCAACAATCTCTTTCCACAAATTCATTTTAAAATTCTAGTATAATTATGATAAGCATATTTGGATTTGTTTCAAAGTTTACCGAAGAAAACATTTGCCTGCTATACACTAAAGGTTAATTAAAAAACCATTATTAACTTAGTCATCTTTCCAGATAGGGAACAGTTACTTGGTTTTCCGAAGTACTTTGAAGCCATGTGCGTCGAGCAACCCTCTTACAAGCATTGGAGCAAAATAATGAAATTATTTCATTGTTACCTTAATTTTAATCGTGAAAGTACCACCCGATACATGTGACTTGCAGGGAAATTTCTTCTATGTCCAACTGGCAGCAGAATAGGATGAACAGCTCCTACAACATATCCTTTATTGTAATATTCTTCCACCTTAGATGCTATATCCAACACAGAACTGATCTTGATAACTTCTGGATTAGAGGAAGCTAAAAATCATTGAAGGGATAGAAGAGAAGCAAATTATACTGTGGACATATATACTCCTAAGTGAGTTCCTATTATTTAAAACCCAAAACCTATTGCAAGGTACTTACTAAAAAGATATGTTGTACAAGAAAAAGCAGATTCACGGCTGATTACTAAGTACACAACTAGGTGAAATGTACGTATTTGCAAATTAATATGATCTATTTAGCAATACTTCGCTGGATTTAGCTCTGTCAAACTTAAAAACTGCATCAACATCAAAATACGTAATAGGCCTGAATATAAAAGCAACTATTCAGTCCAGCCAAAGCCTTAAGCATACTGCAGCAGAACCTTCTGAATCCTTGTTGAGAGGTAAATTTCCACAGAGTTAATTTAAGCCTAGAACCATTGGTTTCTCCTCTTCAAACACTTTCTTTTTTTTGATCCCTTACAAGTAATCTGTGAATCGCAGGTTGACATTTTAACACAGTCCCAATTATAGTTTTCAAGTCGACTTATACCTATGTCACAATAAGCTGTGTGCTGTCACTAATTTCCAAGCAGGATCCCTCTGAGGGTATGCAAGCGTTTCTGATTAGTACGTTAACAGCAGATAGGAGTTGGAAAATACTTTCAAACATTCTGGTCCACAGCTTTTGCACAGAGAAAAGAACCATTCGGCACTGTCAGTAGTTCATGTATTTTGCCACAGTATTGAAGTACTGAAGAACTAACAATCCTACAGCAACGCAAATGCAGAAAAAAAAGTAGGTATGAGTGCAACATTATCATTTCAGAGATTTTTCAACTCCTTTAACCATTAAAGAACATTTACTTCCCAATATATAACCAAAATATTTGTATGAATAACAGAACTACAGCTAACTTGCCAACTGCATAATAAGCTGAAGATGCACTGCACTGAAGATGATGACAGAACAGCTACTCCATACATATTCATACTGTTGTTCAGAGTGACAACAACTTCACAGCATGTCATTGTCACGGACCGACAGGAAATACCCTTGCATCAATATTCCTTCTTCTCCCTAGCAGGAGGGTTCTGGAAAAGCCATAAGCATTCTGCTTGAATAGGAATATTTAGCTTAGCCCTACATTATGCATAAACTGACCTCCAGCTGTTTCTGTATCTGAGATATGCCTCATGATTGAAACTACGGAATTTGCAGTCCTTGATAAGCATTTTCAATTACACTTTGGAGTTCACTACTCCCCAGCAAAACGAAAAACTGGCTGTAATGCTTCTTGCTGGGGATTCCCCTGATGCAGGAGTACCTCCACGGAACTCAGAGCTGATCCATGCAGTAGGGATAGGAGAATATTGGAGGGAACAAGAAGAGACAAGAGTCAAGGTAAAATACACTGCTCATAACAAATTAAGATGCTCAGGAATGCCACCCAGAAAACTTAGACTGCAGTATGGTAGACCTAATCTACATCAGGGCTTGCAAGAAGATCAAGGACTCCCACCAGCCTCTCGAGCAGGCCTACTCCAACTTCATCTATCTCAAATCTGATGAAGCAGAGAATAAAGAATATTAAGCTGAAGTACAATGAATTTATGCTTGGAGTACTTTCGTATTAATGCAGGCTTATTGTTTACTCTAGATCTTAAAAAGGACGTTCAGTTAAGGTGTTTTTTTCCCTGGTTCCAGATCCAACATTAACATATCACACGAGGGGAAGACCTTGCTCTGGAAATCACCAGAGAGTCACGAAGATGGAACACACAACTTGACAGCATACTGAAAGCTAAATTTGGTCTGCAGTGATAAAAAGCTCTCTCTTTTAAGTAGCATTTAGCCCAAGGATACTGGAATAGCAACAAGCACGCAAATGAGCTGAATGGGTTAAAAGAAAAGAGTAGTTCAACGTTTTCTACACTGCTTCGGACAATCCTCATGTTTTATAAGCAAACAACATTCAGAAATGCCTCCAAGAAAGGTACTATACACCATTTTTGGTTGTTTTCATGATTTTAGCTTTTGAGAGACCTCAAACAAAGCCCCTCAACGTTACGTATGTGCACACAGCTAAAACCATTCAACAGAACGATATGCATGTTCACAAACCTAACTGCTTGCAGTTAGCACCTACAACCAGGCAACCACCTAATCTTAATACCACAGTACGTTGCTGAAGCAAAGCGCTTCCGAATATCAGACTAAAAAGGGGAAAGTGAATCTTTGCTACTGTAAAGGTTACTAAATTACTTGGAGAAACCTTTATTTGCACTTCTCAATGCAATTCCTCCTTAAAACCATGATCTTCTTTAAAACAGATCCTTCACACAATACTTCCAAAAGCTTCTTACTTTAAAACACAGCTAAGCTATCCAGGACACAGACTATTGAAGAATATTAAATGCATGTAAGCCTAAAAAAACCCTGAACTCTATTGTCCTTTCTACCATCAGTAGATCAGTAGGCAATCAATGTATGCATTCAAGTCCATCTTCATTTCCAATAAGATACCTACTACTACTACCGATCTACCCAAAGCTTTGTTTATCCCAAAAGAACAAACCAATAAGAACCTCATCTGCCTATGAGTACATAAACAGAGCAATAAATACAGTCAAGTACTATAACTTAGTAGAACATCGCTTCAGTTAGTTCTTGTAGTTCTTCAGTGAACAGTCTAATAAATTTTAATAAAAACATCACTACGATCCTTTAATTTGGGAAGAAAACTAAGCAGAGACTAAGCAAAGTTTTGTTTGTGAAAAAGTTCCTGAACACGTAACAAGACGTGCTCACGCTTTCTCCCTTTATCAAATCCCTCTATCTAGAGCATTTACTTCAACTACTCATTATTAAGAATTTCCAGTAGATCGGGAGGCTGTAAAATGCAAACTAACAAAAAAGTGGCTGCAAAACTGAGCTGCCTGCTCTCAGAGGGCAGCCATCTGGGCTTGTTTATGTTTTCAACTTTCTGGAAACAGGGAGTTGCTCTGTTAGAGACAGGACACCCTCGGGAAGGAAGTATCCCACAGAGCACTGTCTGCCTCCAGCTATGCATACAAATTTTGTTTCATTTTGGTCACAATTTCAAAAGCCTATTCAGCAACTAGGAATGAAGCATTTGCAGAAAAAAAGCCCAAGCAAAACTTTCTTTTTTACTTTTCACTCTTACTAAAAGAACTACCAAAAGCCTGCGATGTACGTCAAAGGAAACTATTCCCTGTTAACAACTAAGGAATAGACTTACTCCTGCACAAAGTAACAGGACAATAACAGCCTGTTTCCCAAATTTGAATGCGTTTTAAGACAATGTTTCCTCAGTTAAGGCATCCTGTTCCCCTTGCTGAGGCATGGTGCATTTTCTGAACCGTCGCGCTAAATTCAGACAACCATTACTCAAAATGAGTAAGGATGGCAGCATCTGACTCACAGGAAACCAGGAAAATCTCTAGCAGTTTTTAGCCAGCTTCCTAACAAGGACAGTTGTGTAACTCCAACGGCTTGGTTGTTAAAAATACTTTGGTAGTTTCCATTGTAATTTTATCTAAGTGAAGACTTTCGTCACAATTTGTGTTTCAAAATAAAAGTCTTACATTTTGGCTGGCTTTGATTAAAATAAGAGACCTACTACTCAGGCATAACAGAACAAAGTTAAAATCTACTTCCAACTTTCTCAGAATAGCAAAGCTGTAACGTAAAAATTACCTTCTAAAGTGAAATCCAGCAATACATATTCATAAGCAGAATCGGTCTTTGTTTCAACTTGTGGTCTCTTCAATGTAGAAAAAATTTTTCCAGGGCTGCTATCATCTGGGTCTTCCAGCTTTCTGAGTCCGCACCCCATGGTAAGATCTGCAAGTGATTAAATGTCAGGAGAAGGAGGGGGGGGGGAGCAACAAGATCTGCTGCTCTCACTAAAAAACCAAAAACACCAAAAACTAGTAACTAAGTGATCCCCTTTGATTTTGTTTTCTATTAGCCGTAAATCCAAATACAGAAAAAGTCCGTCTCCCAGAAGAAAAAGTGAAGGTACTTCCCATTCATTTTTTATATATAAACAGCAAATCCGTAATGATTTCAAGCCATAGACTTGGTTTGACTAGGCTTGATTTTGCAGCAACGTTAGAGCTGTTACAAGCTAGCAGAGATTTTCCATGCCACGTCAATTTACAGCCAGCCCCCTATCAGTGCTCTCTCGCAGAGGACACCAATAGTGCTTTGTTTGTCCTTCTAGACCGACTGAGTAAGAAGGAGGGGCGGCGGGTGGGGGGGGGGGGGGGGGGGGGGGCTGAGGGGTGGGAAGTGAAGAACTGAAAAAGAAAGTTAGAGAAACTTGTGTGCATGTAACTACTTACCTCCCGAAGTAGTACCCAAATGCAGTAGCAAGTCAGAGGCAAAAAAGCAAGTTAGTCAGAACGAAAGAATGAGAAAAGAGCCTCAACATGGTTGGAGACGAAAATCATTTCCAGAAAGGAAGTCAGCTTCAAGAGGAAATTGCTTCTGGCATCTCAAAGGGCAGAAAAGTAAATGAAAAGCAGTTTAGTCTTTATTTTAGATTTCCAAGTTTGGTTCCTATTTCCTTTTCACAGAAACTTTCTTCCAGAGGGAGAAAAACATGAACATAATATAATAAAAGGTAATCATGTAAAAACATTGTAAAGAAGCTTTATGTCAAGAAAATAAGGAAAATATGATCACAATAAAGCATATACATCACTACGACCAACTTACTTAATCGGTTTTGAGAAACACCACAAAGTAAAACTAACGCTCACTTCCGATCAGAAAGTCCTTTTCAAGCTAATGTGAGCATAATTACAAGACCGCCTGCCTCATTTTTCATGGGTGCTGAACAACTGAAGTCCTCCTCTCCTCTACCAGGCTGACCTTAGAGGCACAACTGCGTGTGTTCAGCACTGCTCCCTAAGCGTCTTTTTTCTTCAAGTCCTGAAAATTTAGTATAATTCCAAAGACTCAGATTAAGTTTAATTAAAAATGAAATAAGAAAAAAAGAGGGAAAAAATACCAACCATCACCTAATGTAAGACCTCATTACTCTTACATTAACTACTGCAATCGCTCATAGTTGTATTACAGCCGATGCAGACAACAATAACACATGGAGAAAAAAGGAAAGGGGAGTGATTTTTCAGGGCTCTGGTTGGATGCAGGGATGACCCACTGCAGGGATGAGCAGGATAAGAATTTTCATGCTTTATTTTCAGACTGCATGTAGAAAAATTCAGAGCAAGCCAGAGATTCGTGATGCCGTTTTGGATTAAAGGAACTGTGAATTTCAATTTCAAAAGCTTAAATAATTCTCTATGGAGGAAAGTGATCTTATCAAAATGGCCCACCTTTTCTGTACTCAATGTGATTTAGACAAACCACTTTTTGTCGTCTTCCTACTCCACTGTAAGCCAAGTGATGAAACTTTATTATTAATGTTATTATTTAAGTAGCTTACCAGGAGTGACATGATGGCAGTCTACACTGGCTTTGAAATCTATGCTGCAGTTCAAATTAACTTAACTCTGGAATAACTTCATAGCCACTAAGTGTGGAATCTATGCAGTACCACCAGTTCCGTCTTACGGCCTTTAAAGCAAATCCCCAAGTGCTGAAACCAAGAAGAGATCCTTGCCTTACCTTCTGATTAAAACTTAGAAAAACATACTAACTAAGCAATGGACCTCTTCAGCTTCCCCCGTGTCTGTTTACAAAACAATTGCTTCCAAACAGCTTTTCTTTTCCCCTCAGAAAAGGTAATCCATGACCTGTTGCTATCCCAAACAAACACGTAATGGTCCATTCAACCTGGAGAATCCTGCCGTCCGATTCCACAAGTATCTTGTAACCTCTCGTACAAAGACCTGACAACAACTAAAATAGCAACAACTGAAAAGCTTTCTGCAGCAAGAATCCAGCTGACACCTGGTTTTTATTTTAACTAAAGCTATCTTTGCATTTAATGAGGCCAGCACCCAGCCATTTGAGCTCCCTGCAGCAAGGCTCAAACCCTATCTCAACTCTCTCTCCAAGGGTTCTTATAGTTATCAACAAACTCTTTGGATACCATCGCAGAAACACCGTGACAGATTAAAATAGTGTTCTTCACTTCAGGTAACACCAGCTTAGTCAAGCAGTTACCAGCTTCCGAATGGGAAGCCAGCCAAAAGCTACCATTGCAGACTTGACTCCGTTGGACTGAACCAATGAAATGAAAAAATGTCAGAGTAGAGGAAAAAGATAGGAAAAACACCCAACAGCATTCCTCACAGAAGTTCAAAACTGCATCAAGACATTTAGATGTGATGGGAGAGAAACATGTTCCTGTGATTCCTGACTATGAGAGGTGCTTCAGGAACTGTTTTCTGTTAATGCTCGCTTTGCAACAAGGTACTGCAACAAACCTGCCCATTTCCAGTGACCTAAAATGCGAAGTCTCTGGGAAGTGGCACTAGCGAAGAAGAGAAGCCTCATCAAGCTCAGATACACAGCAAGTCCCATAAAAAAAGAGCGCAAGACTCAGTCATCCGATCTCAGCATTGTTTTTAGACTTTTCAAAGGGCAAAGACAGGCAGCACAAGCAAATGATGGACCCATTAATTCAAAGCAACTATACTTCTGTGGAAGGTCCACAGGGTCCTGTAATTGCTTTCATTCTGATGAAATGGCAAAATGCTACGAAGATAGACAAAGGCTCATATAATTTGCAAGTGCTATTGCAATCATGGGAAATAATCCCTCCCCAGCCACATGATTTAGAACTGCCTGACACGGAGAGAACAACTTTTTAGCCTGTCTGGTCACCACTATGACAAAACCTTCATCCATCTCACTGCACCTTGTGAGAACATCGTTCAATCAAACATTTGAGCTGATGAGCTTACCTGGAATACATTTAGCTGCACGGTCTTCAGAGATCCACTCGTACTCTGGAGGTTAGAGCTGCAATCTTCATAAATAAGAACACCTTAAAACTGTACCAACTCCCTTCAGAATAAATCACTGCCACTTATAAAGATTTCACTAGGACAACTAGCAAGACAAGAAACAGTTAATTCTTAATTTGACAAAGTGAAGATGTAAAATAACATCTGCACCAAATAAACTTCGAATTGCAGCTATAGTTCCCCGTGTCTGCAGCTTACAAAGGTGAGCTACACGTATATAACAGCAACACTAAGACATATAAGCATTATCATCTGCGACACAGGAGCCATCTCTGACACAGCTTTTAATAGATGACAGAAGCATCAGCAAGATTCAAGAGGATGAATTGCAAACTAAATCATTCAAATTTTTCCAACACCTGAGGTTAACTGAACACTTATAGAAATGAAACAAATAACGCACTTCACAGTTCCTCTGTGTATTTCTCTTCAGGCTTACTCCCCTTGCCTTATGACTCCAGAAAAAAAGTAAAGGTTTTGCTTGGCAAAGGGCGGAAGGACAACAGAGGAAAAAAAAAAGGAAAAAAAAGTTGTTTTTTTTGATTTTTTTGTTTTTTTAAAAATCACATTCCCAACTTCAAGAACTGTACCTAGCACAAAGCACTGACATTTGGTAGTCCTTTTTCTGCACAAGGATTTGAAGTGTTTTGTCTATAATCTACATAGAAATCTTACAAAGTAATCATTCCAAAGTCTCCTTGGCCACCCTCCACCCCCCTTTTAACGCAACTTCTTTCTTCTTCCTCTGCAGGAATAATTCTGAAAATAAAACAGGAACAACAGCCTTGTCACCCATGTCAGAGCAGAACAGCCAACTCTTCCAGATTAATATTTACCTTCATACTCTAAGAAGTTTAATCAGATAGATGACAACAACGGTTTATTTTCATGACTGCAGAAGCACAGTTTAATGACAACAGCTCATCACTTCCATTCTTAACATTTTTCTAAACTGTTTAAATCTCTCATCTGTGCTACAATAAACAAAAGTTACAATTAAAACAGTAGATACGGACCAACGTCTATACATTAAACTCCCAGTTACCAAAACAGAACTTTGTGAAAAGTTAAAAACCACTATTTATTATATTTTTAACTGCTATATCACACACGGAAAGAGCTTTGGATTTGTAAAGCTGCAAACAATTCTCTGAGACCTACACATGCACTACACGTTTTTATCTATGCATATTTCACTTAACAGCGCTGCATTAAATAGATCTTCTGTACCTGCAATACAGTATCGAATGTAACAACTGTGATTATATAAAACCACACATTTTAGAATGTGCTTTTAATTATCTGACTAAAAAACAACTATATATATATTTTCTAATATACACACTTATGTAGACTACAGCTCCATTGGTGAACAGAGACATAAAATGACCATGTGAGGCCCTCAAAATTAGTTTCAGTACTTTCTAATTATTTGTGGCTCAAGAAGTCTAAGGTGGTCTGGTAAGACATACACTTTCCCATTACATCTCAGCAGCAGGATTAAACATTGCTCAAATAAGAGTCACAAATTACTCTTCTGCTTTTCTTTCCATTCTGATTTTCCACACTAGAACTCAGTATGTGATCGTACAAGTGTATCAAGACACCGGCATTGTGTTTTTATTAAAGATCAAAACAATGCACAATGTGCATCTTTTAAAAAGGAAACAGAAGTGAAGGAAATCGCGTACCAGGTGTATTTAAACTATTGTAGCTGTTTTATGTTACAAAGCCATAAACCTATTTTACTGTAATTTTTACATTCAACTTTCAACTATTTCACAACCACACAACTTCTTACATTTAAAAACTGCTAAAAACAGGAAAATACTTTTAGAAAGCCATGTGTTCTGTCAGGTTTTGTTCAGTTACTACTGGAATGCACTTTCTCATTAACTATTTTGAGAAATGAATATCAGAATAGAAATAATCAAACATAAGCATGAAAAAAAAACTAAACAGCTTGCAGGGATGACGAATAGACTTCCAGTACACAGGACCAGAAACAGCAGGAACCCAATATATTAAGGAACTAGAAAATTCTACCTAATGCATAATCCCTGATTAAATACATAAAAATACAGGAGAGTGACAACTTTCATAGCTCTTCTGTACATCTAGGGATTGTCAGACAGCGTCACTTAGCACCGTGTCAGAACTAGCATCTTGCCACGGATGTGTAACATTAAACAAACAACAATCGCTAGAAACACTGTGAAAGATAAATCAGTAGAAAACAATCGTAGCAGGGTCACTAAACTCTCAGGGAGTAAGAATCGGGGAGTTAATTCTGTTTGCTAAGATGTGACAAGTAGTGCACAAAGATTTGCCATTAGCTAGCAAGCATCCAGGGAACACAGTCCTAATCTGCTCCAATCCCTATTAACATGTGTAAGGCCTTACAGCTACTGACAGGAAACTGCAGAAGCCCTTAGGAAGTGTTGCTGTTCTCCAAACCCAAATCAGGACCCCAGTATCTGCACTTAACTGGATGACTTCAGTAAAGAATCTCCATACTATTAAACTATAAATGGCACGAAAACAGTAGTGTAAAGTTTGAGATAAAAAAAAAAGCTGAAAGCTGTGATGTCAAAATAATGCAATTTTAGGCACTTGTGAGAAAAAATTAGCCAGTTCATTCTTCGAGCATCACACCAATGTATTCCTGTACAAACTACAAAAGCTGGTTAATGCGCCTCCATTGCATCTAAGGGAGGATTCAACTACAGCTTAGACGCTTAGAAGTTCACTTCCTACTAATTGGTATTATGCAGTCATTGCTGGCAGACATTTTAAAGATAAGTTACAGTATCATTGGAAAGCCCTCAAGATTTCAACAGTTACCAGCAGTTCCTGGAGGAAGGCCAAAAATTAGTCATTCCTCTTTTTTTTTTTTCCCCCTCTAGAGGTCTCAGACCAAACCCAAACATCAAGAAATGGTGATACACAACCCTAACAAATAATACCTCCAGACTGCAGTTAGAGAGCCTGTAAAAGAACACCTGGGAATACTTCTGTGTCCAATGCTGAATATGCTTCCAAATGATCAAGTTCACGCACAAGTTAAAATGAAGTAAATGCTCTTGGAAACAAAGGCCAGAGGATGAACTCATTTATCAATAATCCATCATCTACCCCAAGAAATGGAGATAAATGATATTTTGTGAGTATTTGCATCAGATACCACTTCATCTGATAGATGGACAAATGACTGCATTACAGTCGTACATTCTCAAGCAATTAGTTCAGAAAACTTCTCCAATGCAGTACTTGCTGTGAACTTGACGTCTTCCATCTCTAAGCCATTTCAGAAACAGGTAAGTCCTATCTGTAAAGGGAAACTGCAAATGTCAAAAATAAGGATTTAGGACTAAATTTCCTGAGCCTTGTGTCAAATGAGTTCTTGTTTAGTGACAGAACAAATAAGGCTCTAATTAAACACAGAACCTTCCCCTGACACCTTCAGAGACACACCAGCATTTACAAAAAAAAAAAAAACAACAACCACAAACCAGCTATACCAAAATCCTTCCACAGGAATGAACTGTTAGGATGCACCAACATTTCCGTAGTTTTTATACTGATGAATTCCAAAACCTAATCTAATGCTAAAATCTATATCAAATAGAAGTCAGCTGAATGGACATTTCTGGGGACACAGATTGGCTCAGAGAAACAACAAGTTATAGCAACTGCTTTCCCCCTCAAAAACACACAAAAAGGTTGCAAGTATCTGATACTCGGCGTGCTCAACCATCTCCCAGCTTCTACAGTAACACTTCTTTAAAAACAAAGGAATAAAAAGTTGAAATCATATTGCACAGATGTCTTTCCACCTAGCAAAACACGGGAAACACCTTAAGCAAACATACAACCAAGACAGTAAATAAAATGACAATATGTGGCATCTCCTTGCATATCATTCCAAAACAGTGTAAGAACAGCACGTGACTTCATCTTGTTCCCTGCACAACCCGAAGAGATGCTACTGACTGTTCGAATCACCCTTAAGGTATTTACATATGACACACAGTTTAGTGGCTGACAATAATGCCCACTGTGTAGGATCCCTGAGTGCTTAAGAAACAAAAGAAACAAACAAAAAACCACCATAACAATGAAAAAGCAAATTTTCACTGAAGAGAAGATAAACTGAAAGCTCCAGGATATTATACACATATTAAATGAAGTCGTTACAGGTTCTTTTTCCTATTAAGTACAGCAAGGCTGTAGCTTTGAAGAATACAAGTTTTACAAAATATAAAAGGTGTGCACGGGGGCGAAGGGAGAAGCAAGGATAAAAAGTCACTGTCTGCAGCTGAGGAGAGAGCATTCCATCTCCACTCATGACACTGCCAAGGAGCTCCTAAGCCTTGCTCAGACAACAGAAAAATTAAAAGCATTAAGGGGAAGTTTTTAAATGGTCTCGTCACAGAAGTAAGTCGATTCCTGTCTTTATCTATTGCTTAAAACATAGCAGAAACCCAAATATATTACTTCCTGAATGGAAGAAAAATGTCACCCACCCATGAAAATAAGCAATTATTAAACTAGTGGTCCAAATTTTCAAAAGTTATTACCCCCCAGCACTAAAATGACACACGTGTAAAGGTATCTTATAAAAGCAGAGAAACCTAATTGAAAAAAAAAAAAAATCAGAATTAAAAAAAACTATTGCAATACAGATTGAAATAACCAGATTTTAATCCATAGCCAGGTAGAAGATGTTAGTAAGTAGGTAAGATGGCCTTTCCACCTTTACTAACAGATCTTTTAAATCTACGTACTCCAGAAATGAAAGGTAACTTTACCTTTGAAAAATGGCATATTTTATTAAATCTAAGTAAGTAATCCATATCTAAGTAGTAGGCTGTATACTAGAACTTACAATTTTATCCAGTGAAAGTATTTTCTTTAAGAAAGGCTGCCCAGGATAAAAACACAGTTTTGGGTGTTTCCCTGTCCAAACTGCAAAACCAATTTTTCTTCCTTTACAAAAACCAATGGCATTTTCATTTAGGCACATCCAGGCAAACGTTACAAGTCAGGAACGACACTTCGTCCACGTGATAGGAACACTAGCAAATGGGATGGCTAAAAATCTATTTTACAGTATCTATAGGTGAAGGTGGTTTAAGAATTTTCTCTTCCAGTCTGTACTCTTTTCTAGGATGAAAATGGGGACTTCATGTATCCCAAGGTTTCAGACTCACAGAGATGATGGATGTGAAAAATTTCTTCTCACAGAACGCAACCTTGATTCCTAAAGAGAGAGGAAAAATGCTGTGTTGTTTCCTCTAGCTTGAGCTGTGTCTGAATTATTACACCAATAACACTCCAACAACAACAACAAAAAAATTAACATTCATTTTGATACCACATCAGCAAAACAGATGTGGTTCAAAAAGGAAAGAGACTTCTATTAAGCGCGCGGGTGAATCTGACAGCGGCAAAAAGAACCTTCACTTGTATATTAGAAAAATAACTTTGAATGAGTTCAGATTTGGTTTATTTAACAAGTTTTGTTCACTGACCATTTTGCCTCACTGAAGTATTTTTTCAGTGTTATCACGCAAAACCATTTAACAGATTCTATATACGTATTCTCTATAAAAGCTCAAAACTCAGTTTAGCATTAGGTATTCCTAAGAACTGTTCTAGTTTATTTTAGATGTTTTTTAAACATATAATCTGATACCTGAGCACTTCAACTTAGCTCTCCACAGCCTATATTTCTTTTGTTATTAAACTATTGACATTTCCCTTCCCTTTCTAGCTCTGCCAGTTTCCTAACACTATCAGCTAATACTGTAGTTCTTATACTCCTATTAGGATATTCAACCCACCTTAACCTCAAGATTTTGGTTTATTACCATCTACTCAATCCAAACCATCTTGTAGATTTCCTTCCCAAATTTCTAGGCTCTCAGGCTGTCTAGTACCAGCCTTCATCTAGAACCCACTTCAATCTTCCTTTAGTCAGCAGAACTTCAGTTCCAAAATATTTTCCTTAACTCTCTCTTTAGTTTTGACTCCAATAAAAATAAGGATAGCACAAAATGTCTTCTCCTCTCTACTGCCTGGTCCCAGTGCGATGGTGAAGAATTAATTTCACACTGACGGGACTTTTTAAAAGCCATATCCGGGGACAAGCTTTACAGATACACAAGCAGACAAAAAGTCACATCCTAACCACATACCAAGCCCCTGCCGTGTACTGTGGGCTGCTATAAAGCTATCACTTAGCAAACTGAAATAAATTACTTTAACACGCGTAAAATGTATATTTTACCCTAACTTCATCTTATTAAAATACTCTATTATTGAAGAGAAGTAAACAACTCAAAGTAGCACCTTTTTCACAATAAGAAACGTAGTTGAGCACTTGCCACAGAGTATAACTCCATGAATACAAATCACCGTACATCACAAAATAAAAAGAGGGAGGGAAGAAATTACGCTGCTAATAATGGAAACTTAAACAGTTTCACGAACAAAACTCATACACTGAAGAGCTGAGAACTGCCCTTGCTGTTGAAGAAAAGTAATCCACACATGCACTGAACTTGGAAAGTTGAACAAGAAAGGAAATAAGTATGGAATGAATATGCACAGAACTATCCCAGGAATTAATTACATGAATTACATTACGTCTGTTTTACATGAATATCAGAAAATTTACAAATACGCAAAAAGCAGTTAAGTAGTGTAGCAGATTGTGCTAAATTCTCCCTTAGTATGTTTTATTGTTTAGCCATTTGTAAATATCAAGTATTACAAGGAAACAACTGACCCTAAGCTTCACAACAGGCAGCTGCTAGCTGGTATGTTGATGATCTCAGCCACAGTGGAAGGACTGGACAAGAAAATCAGAGCAGGTACACTGAAACTGCCCAAAGTGCTTAATAGTGAATGCTCCACACAGTCTGTAAAGGGAGAAAGAGAGAACATACAGATCAGAAAAAGCAAAGTAAGCCACTAGACTAGAATAAGAACAACCAATTAGAAAAACACAAGCTTGTTAAAAGAACACAGCAGGAAATAATGCGAGACCAAGCATGCCATCTGCAACTTGCTATGTTAACACAAACTTCATGGATATGGTTTCAGTGGAGTTGAACCTATCCCTATAAGGAGCAATAGATCATGCTACAGTTGGTGACCGTAACCTTTCATTAATTGTGTGTGAGGACAACTTCTGTATTACTCATGCTTCTGAGACTTACGTAAGTTAAAACTAAAGCTTTACTCTACCTTAATTACACTACATGTACTAATTAAAAAAAAAACACAACTTACTGGACTGAAAATATGCTTTACAGTTATTTTTTGGTTTTGTTCCAGCTGGAATGCCCTAAGTCTACGTAATATAAAATTACTATACTTTTCCTAAAATGATTACACTAAGACACCCATTTCAAAAGGAATTTACGTATAAATATGCATATGCATATACATCTATACGCTTATATAAACAGATATTTATGTGCATTCTATCACACTTAAAACTCATTCCAGCTTATTACTGCAAGGACAAATGAAGTGCTCTAAGTTCAATTAAATTTACAGAACCGTCAGTATCAAAAGGCTGAAGTGTGAAAAGGCATCCCGCACCAAGATAACCAGAAGGCGCGTGTACACAAATCCTGGTTCTTCCACGTTCCAAATGAATGCCCTAAATTCTGTTTTCACATAGGAAGATCTTAGCCTGCTTTCTGAGTCAGAAGCAACGTGATTATCTGCAGTATCTAAATGAACAATCTTAGATGTTTCTAAAAACACTGTCTTACAGCAAATATAAAATCTCATTGTAAAGCTACTGAAAAGATTGTGGAGAGTAAAGAACAAAGTGGTAACAAAAACCAAACACGCAAATTTGAAAACCAAATTACGGTTCTGCTATTGATAGGTTCTTGTTTCTGAAACCAGCAAATAGCATGTTCAGGAAAAACAAAAAACGGAAACAAAAACCCCCTACGTTCCTACTTTTGTACCCTTCTATGAATTTCTACAAGGTTTTCTGAAGGGTAAGCTTAAAATTAATACCAAAGCTCCGCGCTCCGTTCCAGTGCCCAGTGCCCAGTACTTTCAGTTTCTAACAATAGGATTAGGGAAGACCAGATGGCTGTCAGCTAAAACTGTGAAGATGGGTGCAGAGGTGAAGCAGGTCGATTAATGTCCCCTTACTGTACATTTCCAAGTTCAATAAAAGAGAAAGCCTCCTAAGGCCCTAAAACATCTCCCATAGGAAGACACCATACCATTATGTACTTTCAACGTTGGCCAAAATATTCCACTGGATAAAGATCGTAGGGACAGCAAACATACATTCCCTACAAAGTTCACAACAGTTGGAAGAAATAAACCAAAACATGAAATAAATTAACAAAACGCATTCACCTATCCACCTCCACATGGCACAACTTTTTCACATCTTCAACTTGGCTTTTGTAGACCATAACAATCAGCCCCCTTAGCCTCATGAGTTTCCCTTCATGTAATTTTTCCTGGTCCGGAACCAGACAACATGAATTTCAGTCTTCCCTTACTGGTGCTACTGTTACCGCAGTAGCACCACAGATCTCACCCACAAAGCCAATTCCGTATCAGTCCTCTAGATGCAATCAAGCACTGATCCCCTTATTATAAGAGGTAATACAAGATCCACAGCGGGGAAAGACGATCAGAGGGGGAACTACTAATATATTATACTCAAACTGAGTATTGGTATTACACACCAAATTTAGATCCTATTACCATTTACTTTCAGAAGCTGGGCAAAATTTTCTTCTAATTTTAAGAGCATTGAAAATTTTGTACCAAAACAAGTGACATAGGGAAAATACTACATAAATACTATTTGCCACAATAGAGAAAACGAAGAACGAAGTGGAGCACTGCCAGAGCTGAAGAGACGCTTTACAAGATGAACGAACGGAGTTCTTCTTATACATTCACAACAGCAATGGAAACATTGGCTCAGAAGTGCATGATTTTCTTCCTTGGCAAATATATCATACGTTTTGCTTGTTCACCTTTGTGATTTCATTAATACATGACTGCAGTGCATGCTCTCTCTCAAGCTATATTAGTAAGTACCAAGTTTACAAGTGGCAAAAGTATCCAGATAGCAGCTGTTAGCCACTCTAACCACATGACCCAAAGCTCCTAGCCAGAATAATATTCAAGGATATTTTAGGATTAAACAGAATTCTTAACGCGCTGAAGACAACAAATCACTTTCAATACATTGTCCTTACTTTAGAATGGGCTATCTCTCACAAGGCCACTAGTTGTTATTTTTCATGCAGTAAAGATACATTTGTTGGTATATTTTAGCAAGAATGCAGTCAGCAGGCAATATTTTTCTGCAGCTGTGAAGCAGCTGGTAACGATACAACCACTTGTTTAATGCACACCAGACTGCCCTCAACATTTGCTCTTTTATTTCCAACCTCTGTTGGGTGTCCAGCCATAGCGATAGACAGCACCAGCTGATGCATACACAGAACATATTCAAAACTATACAAAACACTAAGGTGAATGGAGAATTGTGTTCCAGAACTACCAGCTATTAAATGTAGCTAAAAGCCAAACAAAAAATTAAAAACTGCCAGAAATGATTTGACATTATCCTGTAACAAATAAAATCACCAGAATTCCGCCAGTCATTATAAGGTTCCAAATATATTTGCGACGCTGTTTGAAACCTGAATAGAACTTAGTTTCAGTTATAGCCCCTAATGAAAAAATTCTGAGAAAACAGGTAAGAATGAGCAACAAATACAATGAAGGAATGGACAGGATTAGCAGCTCCAAGCTGAATCAAGCTTCAGTCTACACTGCTGACAGAAGTCCTACTTGCTCCACCCTACCCCAAACTTCCAGAGTAAGTACAAGAGCTGGTGCTCTCCACCACCTGCGTCAGAAAATTGTCTTCGACACACTGCAAGAATCGTCTGGACTGTGCATTCCTAGCCATGTTGGTTATCCAGCAAATATCCGTATAACTGAAGTCCCCCATAAGTGCCTGGGAGCGTGACGCTACTTCCAGTTGCTTATAGAAGGCTTCATCTACCTTCTCCTCCTGATCAGGATGCCTGTAGTACACACCCACAACAGTGTCACCCTTACCAGCCTGCCAGCATTCTGTGTAGTGGGAATGAAGAATCATCTTTAATAACACCACTTCCCTGACCTAGTTTAACACACTACCATGCAAAAACTTGTACCAGCACAGGAAACGGGTGATATGGAAACAAGATTGAGTTCCTGGGTTATACCAACTTCAGCTGTGTGTGAAATTACTGCTAAAGCTGTGAAGACATAAAACACTGCCTCACAAGATAAATGAGTATGAGCTCATTCCCTGCGCCACAATAACTGCTCCAACGTGGCTTTACCACGCACAGACATACCCTATGGTCAATTAAGATGCTATCACTTATTGCTAAGTAAACTACTTTGCTCTAAGGAAAAGCCCTGGTACTGTGCTAGTTACTGTACAAGAGATAGAGCTATCTTGTCTCACATGCATCCTGCAATTTACTTCACACTACCTTGTTCCTTACTGCTAGGAGAAACAATAAGTCAAGTTTCAAGGAAAAAGCTTCCTTCTGTGTTTGATACAGTAAGGATGCATTGTTTTCTATTCTGAGAGTACTGTTAACAATTTTTTCATTGTTTTAGTGTCTTCATATGCTGAGAAAATGGAATGTAAACTGGATATTATGGTCACTGTGTTATGCCAGCTTTCCTTAAGTAAGTACACGAATCACTCAGGATTACTATTCCTGAGTTCACATTCAGCTTGTATTTTCTTTCTTCAGCTGGAGTAATTACATTTCCATACAACGCTTAATGTTACAGCCCCCTCTACTGGTTATTTTAGTAGATGCTGTTACACAATAGTCTGGAAATAGCCTGAGCAAGTGTATTTACTGAAGAAATGCTGTCATATCAGGTAAATCTACTAAGACATTCAACCTTTTCTTATGATGCGAGATCTAGGCTAGGTTCAATTTCACAACTTTTGATAACATCCTTAGTACAAGGACTGCTCCAAAAGCAGCGCCTCCTATTTTATTACGCTGGCTCACAACATCAAAGGTAGATGCTGGTGGTCTGGCAGTAAGGGCTGGACCTTCCCACCAGTATTTCATTACATTTTGTTGCTGTGTGACAGATGAGTGCAGAGGGGCAGTCTGACAAAATGGCACCCAATAAAGAAGAGTATATGAAGCAAAGGTGAGAATACCTCCACTTGGAAAAAAAAAACGGCACCAACTTTCATCAATGCTTTTTGAACATTTAGAGAGACCAAACAGTGGATGTGAGCACAGCTAGGGGTAAGCAGTGCATTTCAGCAGTGGCAACAGCTAGTCAACTCTGCTGGTACAGATTTAGATGCGTGACACACAGGCTCTTGTCCATCGCTAGAAAAAAAGGATACCTAATGGTCATAGAACTATAAAATGGGTTGGAAGGGATCATAAAGATTACCTAGTTCCAGCCAGTTTCCTGCCACAGGCAGGGCTGTCAACTGCTAAATCAGGTGCTAGACCACATTGGCCAGGATCTTATCCAATCTGGTCTCAAACGTCTCCAGGGAAGAGGCATCTACAGGTTCTCTCAGCAATCTGTTCCAGCACCTCATTCCTCTCAGTGGAAAATTTCACTCTGATATCTAATACAAATCCCCCTTCTTTTAGTTTAAAGCCATTCTCTTATGTTCTACCTACTCGTAGAAAAAAAATGATTTCCTTTCTGCTCCCTTCAAGTTCTGAAAAGTTGCAATGAGGTCTCCCCTAAGCCTTCTCTTACTGAGACTCAGCAAACCCAGGTCCCCCAGCCTGTCCTCACAGGAGAGATGCTCCAGCCCTCCGATCATCCTTGTGGCCCCACCACAAAAGCTCCGTATCTTTCTTGTGCTCAAGGCACCAGACCTGGATACAGTACTCCAAATGGAGCCTCATAAGTGCAGAGTACAGAGGGACCATCATCTCCCTCGCCCTGGTGGCTTCCTCTCTTTTGATGCAGGCTAGGATGCAGTTGGTCTTCTGGGTTACAAGCACACACTGCTGGCTCATCTTAAGTGTTGAATCTACAAGGACCCCTAAGTCCTTTTGGACGACGCTACCCTTAAGGAGTTCTCCCAGTCTGTACTCATACCTAGGATTGCCCTGATCTCAAGTGCAACGCAATACACCTGGCCTTGCTTAACCTCATTAGGTTTACACGGACCCAGTTTTCAGGCTTGTTCAGGTCCCCCTGGACGGCATCTTTTCCTTCTGTTGAACTAAACCACTCACTCACCTTGGTGCTTTCTGCAATCTTGCTGAGGGTGCACTTGATTCCACCATCTACATCAAGATGGAACCCTGTGGGACACCACTCAACACTGGCCTCTGCCTGGACATAAAGCCACTGACCACAGCACTCTTGCTGTGACCTTCCAAACATTTCTTATCCACCAAATAGTCCACTGTAACACATTTCTCTTCCATTTAGAGATAAAGATGTTGTGTGGGACCACGTCAAAGGCCTTGTAGAAATCCAGGTAGACAACATCAGTTGCTATTTCTTTGTCCACCAGTGCTGTCACTCCATCATAGAAGGCTTTGGTGAGCCACTATCTGTCCTTGGTCAAACTGTACCGGCTGTCTCAGATCACCTCCATGTCTTAACATGTCTTCCAGGAGAATCTGTTCAATGATCTTTTCAGGCACAAAGCTGAGGCTCACCTCTGTAACTCTCCATCTTCCTTTCTCCCTTTCTTAAAAATGGGAGTAGTGTTCCCCTTTATCCAGTCACCAGGGTGTTGACCTGACAGTCACGATTTTTCAAAAATGACAAAGAACAGCTTGGCAATCACACCAGCCAGTTCCTTTAGGACTCTGGAATGCACATCATTTGGCCCCGTAGACTAATACGCATTCAGTCTCATGAGGCGGTCTCAGACTTGCTCTTCTCTTGATAGTTGGAGAGATTTTACTACCCCAGCCTCTACTTGCAGGTTCAAGGATGCAAGGTTCAGGAACGTGAGACAAATGAGAAGAGTGGCTGCCAGTTAAGACTGAGACAAAGAACTCAGCCTTTTCTAGGTGTGTTAGATCAAGATACTAAGTTGAAAAACAGTGCTTAGTAGCTAAAAATTTGCTCTACCAAGTAGTAACACTGTGGTCCTTGTATCTGTTGCAGTTTCCATGGGAATAACTAGGAGGCATTACTTTCAGAGCAACCTACGTAGTTTAGGTGAAAGGCTTTCAAACATATATGCAAAACATATATGCAAAACCTTGCATCGGGTGATACAGAATAAAAATCACACTTTTTAGAATGCCCATTCAGCATCAGAACTGCACAGAGAAGACACACGCGGGTGATCAACCTAGACAGTTTTTCACCCTGTTCTAGGAATAAGTCCTTGCCATAAGAGGTGCTTGCCTAAGGCTGTAAGCAACAACTTCAGCTCCTCAAGATAACGAGACAAAGACAAGAATTTGTCACCATCATTTTCTTTCAAAACATACCTTCATTCGCAGTTCTCAAATTCAAGTATCACATTAACTAGTCTTTTTTTTTAAAAAAAATTTCCACAAGCAGTTTCAAAAACAATGAGTAATCCCTACGCCCTCTCTGTAAGAAAGCCCCAAGTGAAAAGAAATATCAATTTCTCTGAAGCATTACCATTTTCCTTAATCATTAACCCATTAATAAAAGACCTTCATCCTTTCCCCACTTCCTGACCCCCTTCAGTAAGACTACCATGCTTACTTTAACTTGCTTAGTTTGACTCACAGGTGCAGGCATGGCTATAGCATTCTGGGCAAAAGGCTGGTGAGGGGGTGCTTGAACTCCATGATCAGAAAACGGCTGGTATAAAAAAGGAAAAAAAACAGAAGTGAGCAATAAAGTGTATTATTTTTTATTTTTATTTTTGCAAAACTTCCACACTAATTTAGATCCCTTAAGACTTCAAACTGCGGTCTAACATAAACATGCAAGCCATAAACAACTGTCTAGAAACTGATAACTCACTATTTAAACTTAAGTTTTCCTCACTGTATCAAGGTTTAGTAAATATAATTTATTTAGATCATTGTCAGGTTTTCATTTCTAAGCTGTATTATTTAGATAAGTGCCAGAAGGCATTTCTGCAGCACAAATCCATTTCCCTCCGCTCTATCTGGAACTGAGTTTAAGTGTGTAGATTAGCAAATTGTAAGCGTAATAATGTTGGGAACTATGTTTCAGACTATTTACATTTATGTAACACAAAGGCCTCCCCTTGAATTTTACACTGCCTTCCGCATTTCCACATAACGCTTCTTTAGAAATCAGCAACTGATACACCTATGAAGTAAGAGCACAATACATGCAAATATTCCTTAACTCAGTTCATGTTTTTCTGCTTATTGTTCATACACTCTACATTTCTCTCTATACAAATTAATAACTGATTTATGAAATCCAAGAGTTTTGTAAAACGACGACAGTGGGATTCATGATTATACACTTAACACTGACATTTATGCATGTTATAAAGGGAAAAAAAGCCCCAACAACCAAAGCCTTGTTTGATTCACAAAGAATTTTGAAGGGAAATCACGTGCATCAGGATTTCTCACCAAGGATGCACGGAGTATCAGTTTTGGGACTTTTCTCTTGTAGCAATAAATTTCTCTTCAACTTTTTAAAGAAATACTCGATTACTGCCCTAATTTACCATTTATTCTGATTATTCTGTTAAGGAGAACTGAATTAACACAGCAGAAGAATAACGATTATTTGGAACACATTTTCAAGTTTTTAAAAAGACTCTCTGTAGCCAATTACCGTCATTTTTCATACCCAATCATAAATAGCCTTACTGTACGTAAACAACCTCTTGAAATTAGAACAGCAATTGATATAGAAGAAAAGCAAAGCAAGGAAGAGCAGAAAAAAAAAAAATGGAGGTCACTCAACGACTCTCAATTCACCCCAGTCTCCAGAATATTCAGGAACTAGCCTGTACTTACTCGGAAAAAGTACGGAACAAAATTGGTAGTTTGAGTAGATTAATTCAGCATTGTGACGGACTCCTGTTTTATTTCCAAATAAAATGGTTTGACTATCCTTTATATTGCTCTCTGCCAGAGAGACCCTCTAAAGTACTCCAGAATTAAATCATCCTCCTAGAAAATGGAAGAGATACTCT
Organism: Alectoris magna; assembly: GCA_030625065.1. NCBI lineage: Eukaryota > Metazoa > Chordata > Aves > Galliformes > Phasianidae > Alectoris > Alectoris magna. The sequence continues at coordinate 35,119,572 of CM060567.1, forward strand.
AACCATAAGACATCTCAACTAATTAGCACAGCAGCAGTGCAGGTTTGGGGGAAAACTACAGGAACAGTTGACCCAAGTGCTCTGAACTACCTGTGCTAAAACTAAGCCTGTTTTTCAACTGCAGATAAACGCCATGACCGAGAATAAAACTGTTCATAGAAATACCTCAGGAACTGCAGCTTCCACTAGAAGGAAAGGAGAAGGTACGCAACCACCTTCCTGGGCAATCCCTACCGGTTGATAAATAACTTCAGACGGGTGCAGATAAAACAACGAAGGTGAAGAGGTTGGAGACTGAAATAAAACACATTATTTCCATGAATTGTTTAATTCTTGTACTGCATCTAGCAAATCTTGTTTTACTGTCATTTTTGCTACATAAAAACTAAGTTAAACCTTTTAATGAAAGAGTCAAATTTAGCCTTGCTAATCTAAGGAAACTAGCTGATGGGGAGTACTTAATGAAGTTGGATAGCAGGAAAAAAGAAAGATGTCCTTTAACCTCTTCAAAAGAGGTTTTTCGTATTTCATTTACACTTTAAAGAACATTGTTTAGGATTTTTCTAACTTTACAGAACAGACACTGTCAAAATCACTTAGTACAGTTCACAGATCCATAGAATGGCTTAGGTTGGAAGGGTCCTAAGGAGCATTGAGCTCCAACAGCCTTGTCGCAGGCAGGACCACCAACCTCCATAAGTAAAACTAGACCAGTTGTAATTCTCTTGCCAAGTGTTAAACAAAAAAAATATATTTTCTCTTAGAATAAGAACCACAATAATTTGAATATCTACATTTACCCACGTCTATGCACTGAAAACATTCAACTACCAGCATGCCTTCGGTACATTATGCTATCAGGCATAACGTAATAGTCTATACACACTTCTGAAAATCTCTTTGATCAATTAATAAAAACACCTTACTATAGGAAGAAGGGAAGATGCCTTCCTTAAAAGAAGTTTACACTTTACGTCTCAGTAAGTGCTATTTTATGCCTTCTATTCTACCAGTGCTGCTGATACACTGATAAAATATAGCTATATATTTCAACAGTGCTGCCATTAGTAATTCTTGCTTTTGATTTGCAGACAAACTCAAAAGCATTTGATAAGCACACCTGACCTTTAAACTAGCTGGAAAGGGTAAAATGCTAGAACTATGAACAGTTTTTACCTGTGAAACAGACCACTGCCACTGACCTGGAAGACACTGCGTTGGTGCCTAAATTCAAGGAGACAAGAAAGATATTACTTGCATAATTAAAAACATACGCATAGACATGCACCCTCCTCACATATTAGTGCCAAACACATCTGCATTCAAATGTTATTAAAAGGAACGAACACGATTTTCGTAAGCCCTCAAATCAAGAAGAATTTTATCTACGACCACTCATCTGAGCATTTCACGATAACAAATAACAAAGCATCTAAGAAATGTGACTACTTAAAAGACACCCAACACAGTTCACTTTCCAGATGACAAATTACCTAAGCTCAGCAGTGGGCTGCCGTGATGGTTAAACGACTGGAGAATAGACATATCGGGATACCAATTTAAATGGCTTCGCTAAGCCTTACAAAGGATAAAGGTGTCATAACGTAATTACTACTGGCTACAACTACATACTGGGAGGGTATAAATATGAGTAAGTCTGACTCAAAGGTGTTCAGAGCACAAAAACTGATGAACATATATTAGAACTTTGAAAATTCTCAGCAGACACAAGAATAAAAAAATCCAAACAAAAGCCCACAAGCCTTTCACTAGCAGACAGATCAACTACTGGATGAGGCTGTCCAGACAGGATGTCGAATCCCCCTTGTTGGAAACTTGCAAAATTGAACTGGACAAATTTTGGAGACCCTCTACCTAACCAGTACTGCTCTGAGCAGGAGTTTGGCTTAGAAAACTTCTAAAAATCCTTAAGAATGGCACTGAGCCAGCTTTCTAGCATCCAAGAAAACACCACTTTACTCCATTTCCATGCAATTAAATAGGAAGGTAGAAACTGTATTCTAAGGGGGGTGAGAAAAAAAAAAGTCTTCAATGAAATTGAAATCGGTTTTTACAAAATTTTTTCTTATTTTTTAAAGAATAAACAGAACTGAGATCGTGCCGCAAACAAATCTGCACAGCTGACTGGAAAGAATACTGCTGCTCTGAAACTCATTTGCAAGCAGATACCTGATAATGGTAAGTAGGAGGCTGATAAACTGGTTGCGTTACCATCATAGGTGAACTGGAAACAGAGCGCGACTTAAAAAGACAAGAAAGTTACAAGTCAATGCAGCAATTTCATAATTTGTCACTCCTGTTAAGACCCAATATTAAATACTATATGCTGAATTGTGTCCCCCACCCTTTTAAAAATGGATTGACCATATTTTAACTTCCATTTAAATTTTTCAACATCACTACTTGCAAGGGGCCTGCGTTACAGATGAAGCAAAAACACATCTTACTACCGTATTAAAAAGTGCTTTCTGGAATTGGATAAGCTTCACCCATTGTTATCCTGACTACACGTACATTCCTGTAACAATTTTAGTCAATATAAATTATCAATGAGGTATTCCTATACCCTCATAGTCCCACCTCTATTTTCCATTTTCCAAGTCTTTCCTTAACCAGCCGCAGCATTCATCTGACTGGGCAGTAATCCAGTTTAAGGAACTGAACTAGCTGGAAACTTATTTTTCTTTTTTTTAGGGTCAGAAAAACGCCAATGAAAGGAAGGGGTCAATTTCCCCATACCCATGTAATTCATCTACTGCATTCTTCCTCCTAAAACAAGCAGCACTCCCGGATAGACAGAAGGAAAGAAAAAAAAAAAAAAAGTATGGATGAGACTTAAACTTAAGCGTGTAAACTTAAGTTTTACCATTAACTTCTCCTTTTATATTCAACATACTGGCCACTGCAGCCAGGAACACCTCACCCATGGAGCAATAATAATTGAAGCCAATCAAGGATCATAAGCACCAACAAATCCTCAGTAACAAAACTTCTGGGGCAATGACCACACTGATTCTGAATGAATTCTGTCCCACTCAGTCACACCGAAGCAAATCCCCCCACAGAAAAACAATAAACTTAAGTAATGTATTTTAAATCTGAATACAAGAAGGAAACCCGTTAAATATCAAAGATAAGGTGTAGCTGGAGAAACCGGAAGTAGAAGGGACTTAGAAACCCTGCATTCACCTTGGACTTCAGTAAAAAATACATACAAAAAAATCAATTACTTACTGGCCATGGCTGCTGAACAGAAGCAACTTCAGGAGTATGAAAATAAGCCACTCCATTATGGTAAATATAAGGATATCCACTTGAAGTTGTTAAGTACATCGTACCACCTTCTTGCATTACATTAGAACCTGAAATCATTTTTGAAGATGAGTTACTTCACAGTATTTACTGACCAATGCCTAAGTCGTAAAGAGGAAGGAAAGATCATTTCTGATCTTCAGAAACCCAAAACATTCAAAGGAAAGAACATGGGAAAGAGCGTGCCTTGTGCCACCTCAACTCCATCTCAAACAAAGAATCACAGGCTGATGCTGGGGTAGATGGGAAGGGGTACAGAAGATAACATGCATATCAATTACTAAACACAGACAACTCCAATTACCAGAAAATAATTTTTTTAAAATCTTCAAATGTCCAAAGGCAACTTCACATTGTGGGAGATTTTCATTGGTAACCTCCACATACTCATATTTAGCTGAAACAGGATCCAAGCACTAAAAACAACAGAAGGATTTCATTATAAAATGCAACCTGATTTCTCCAAGCACAAAAACTGCGCAACGGCACATTTCCTGACACGAGTAAGAACAGATACCCAGATGTCAGCAACAGGAACGCTACCGCACAGGCTATAATGCTCTAACCCCAAATCACAGTTCCAACTGTACATCCACCAGGTATTGGCAGTAAACTTTGTTCAAATAAGGAGACTTCCATTCCTACATAGATGTTGCTTATCTTCCTCAATCACTGCTTTAGGGATCACCTGGAGTCTGTTCCTGTCTGCATTTTGTGGGTAGGTATAAAGAACACGATGTAAAAGAAAAGTTTCAGTTCCAAATGCACACGATGCAAAGGAAAAAAAAGTAAACAAAAGATAATTCTGTAACCAAAATAGAAATTCTGAAATCACATTTAGCATGCAAAATGAATAAATGAAGAAAAACACAAGAGGGAGAGCATCACCCTTTGCATCTTCCTTGCAAAGGTAACTGCATCAAGAAACGCCATTTTATGGGCAAGTACAATGCCACGTGGATTGCCAGAAAGGTAAGTGGAGACCCAAACGGACCCCACCGTGATTCAAACTGCCTTCATGGATGCTAGGAGTTTGACTGACTCCTTGAAAAGCCTGAGGATGCTTCTTTACAACAAAGCTGAAATATTGTCATATGCTAAAAAGGTCATATGCTAAGTTGACTCTTAGGAGAGTTAGATGTGAGAAGCATTAGAGACAACCTGAATTCCGGTAAGCAACCTAGAAAAGCATTCTTGTTATCTCAAATGAAGAAACCAAGTGAATTCCCTGATCAACTATCCTATCCGCTTTGCCAAGTACAGAACAGTTAGTGAAAAAATAAATAAATAAAAACCATACAAACTGGAAGAAAAGGTACTATATGAAACCCAAACTCACTGCAATGGAAAAATGGAAGAACTTGAAGGAGACAGACCTAAGCTTAGGTCTTAGGAGATCCAATATCAACTGTACTGCAAGTACTTGAACTTCTTGAGATACATAAGCATTTACATCTATAATCTGTGACTATTTTAACTCAGACACCTCTATTTGATATCATCCTGGAGGATACACAAAAACAAAATTCATCTACTTACAAGTGATGGATGCACTTTGCACTCCATCTAGGTAACTGCTATTGACTGAACCAAGACAAACTCACTGCCTTGACTGGAACACGATATATTCTTACGCCAGATTTGCAGGGCTTTAACTGTAAGAAAACTGATCATCCAAATATGGTCAAAGCTCTTCACAGAAAAGGTCCTGCGATAACAGCACAGATGAAAACTGCTCTGCTCAACAGTAGAGAAAGACAGCAACTCAGTTAGTTGGGCTGGAAAAGACCATAAACGAGAATATCAAAGGAATGGTCTTTTAAATTCTGCTAACTAAAGTAGAGCTGCAGTGACACTGTGAGTCTAGATTTCATGGCCTCCAAATGATCAAACTACCTTCATGACTAAGGTTAGTGGGTTGAGCATGACAGCAGACGAACTGAAATTAGATCCCGGTATGCGTATCTAGATGCCAACTGGATCTTCTAACACAGTCTGATCACAGGCACGCTGGGCACAAGCATCAGGAGAATGAAGCAATGCAAGTCCAGCAATGCACTTGAGAGTGTTCAAGTCAAAGACAAAAAGGGAAAGAAAGCACTGCAAACTTACAGACCGAGTAACAAGAAAAAAACACCAGAAACAAACCAACCAACCAACCCACAATCAAACATGTAACACTTTGATGATGGCTGAGCGAAGATCGCACAATTATTTCCTAAGCAAAGAAACAATATAGCAGGAATAAAGAATTTCCACTCTCCTGGGCAAATCCTACTCTACACACTTAAGAGGGAGAGGGGTGTACCTATGCATACAGGGGGAAGAAATCTCCTTTTGAGTGAAAGTATGTCTGCAGCAGCAGTAGTGTACATATGAACTATCTCTTAATAAAGTGACAACAAAAACTAAGAAAACGAGAGAGTTAAAACTAAAATTCCACAGAACTGTCCTCAAACAGAAAAGGTTCAGAAGAGTGCGTTCCCCCACTCCCCTCCTAAAGGTACCGCAAGACAAACACTGAAGTACAAAGATATGCTTCATTTGCTTCAGCACTACCCAAGCAATATATTTTACTTCTGATTTTTATAGACATTACTGAGGAATAACAAAATAGCATGTCTGGCTACGTAAAAAAGCTGGCAGTTCTCATCTTGAAAGTTAGTGGCTTACACCTTTTGCAACGCATTATGGAACCAAAACAGTGCCTAGCAGAAGCTAATGGTACATTCTCTAGGAGGAAGCCTATAAAATGGAAATATTGCCCCCCACAGAACTTCTTAACAGCATACTTGCCCAAAGTAACAAAGTCACCTGACAAAGGCAGCTGACCGATAGTTCTCTCATGTATGTTTTCAGCTTCAATAGCTCTTCGCCAGAAAAGGAACCCTTAGCAACCCTGCCTTTGTTTTAAAGCAAAGAAACAAAAGAATTCAGTGGAGACTGCAAACACCCACTCGTTACGGTTTCTACTGAACAAAGCGAGATGCAACGGTTCTGATGGATTTTGCTACTAACTAGTAATAGCCCAGAGAACCAGGAAAACCTGCTGAACAATTTGCGAGGGCAGTGTTTAGATCTGAGGTTCTGTCTTGTAACTAAGAGAAGATTGCATTCCCCATGCTCCTAGATAAATCATCATTCCAAGAGAGTAAACAATACATTAAGGGGGAGAAAAAAGTTCCAAAGATCAAGCCTGGAGATGCCAAATCTGGACTTTTCCACTGGTATACCTTTACTCTGTGTTCTGTTTATAGCATTAATACAACGCATGATCAGGCACACCTTGATTAAAAATGAGATGTGCAATGACATGTGTAACAGACAAGTGTGAGTGAATATACATACGGGGAATCCGTGTTTGCTGTTTTCTTATTGCTGGACCAATGTTCAACTTCTTATCCTTGTAATTAAGTTTTTTAGCCTGGAATTTAAAAAAGTATTCAGTATTTGTATTTTTTACATAGATCAAGGCATTTAAAAACAAAGAACAACAAAAAACAGAGCCACTGCTTCTTATTTAGAATGCGTCTCGACAAAACAAGAACCACATTAGCTCCTTCTTTAACCTTATCTTAGACTTGACATACATAAAAGCCATCATTACTTATCTCAAGTACTCCTTACTCATCATAGAGCCTCTCGGCTAACAGCGACTTAGAATTCTCCAACTTTTGTTTGTTCTACCCTTCTCCTCATACAGTCATGTTTCTACTACTAGAATAAAAAGTAAACATTTAGAAATGGACAATTTCAAGTATAGAGATTAAACTTATTTTTTTCATAATTACAGCATCATTTTAACAAAGATGAGAACAAAAAGTCAATAAAAAGGATGAGGGTATAAGGACTGAATGTGGTAGTAAGTTTCTATTTTATGGGAGACCTGGGACTGTCTTAAACCCTCCCTTCCTTACATCCAGGCTAACAAAATATAAAACAAATTGAAAAACAAAAGACACCCTAATAAGATTAAATATAGCAGAATAGCTAAAAAAAAAGAGCGCAAAGTACCAACAAGTTATATAGTCTCCTGATTCCTACTCAGCTCTAAACGCTACCCTACCACACCGCAAAGTTTTCAGTCTCAGGTGTAATTTCTCCAGTAAGGAAATAAAAAATTATTTCTTAAAGAAGAACACAGAAAAAAATAGTTTGAAATCACATCAAGAAGATGGGCAAGTTACAGACAACAACAAAAGTACTCTCGTTACTTGAGCCCTTCTTAGTGAGATAAGTGAACACCAGTACATAACGCAAAGTCCGACCTATATAACTGAAATTAAGTAGAAGATGAAGTACTTTTTTAGATTTGGTTCTTCACAAACAAATACGAACTACTGCAAATATACTAACTAAACCTACTGAAAACTGAGCAACTCCCCCCCCAGAAAACTACTGTCAGTTTCAGTCCAACTACATTCCTCCTTTTGACAACAGCACATGACTCTTCCCAACATGCTTTATTCCTGTGATCCATCAGAACTCAGGTTGCCTTTTTAAAATAAGACTTACTCAGTTAAAAACAAACAAACAAAAAAACCCTAATCTGCGTGGATTTCTTCAAAGCATTCAATATGGCACTGCATGAAAAATTGCATGTGATGCTACAAAAAAAAGAAAATAATAGGAGATGTGACTATAAAATAAAATTAGAAAAAAACGGGAAGAGGTAGCATTATGTGTAGTAGTGCGTGACTATAAAGAGGCCTCTAGAGAAATACCACACAATCTGTTCTTGAGATGCAATTTAACACCTTCGAGGAATGAAAAATGCTAAGAAAAAAATTCAGCAGATATTATCGATGACCACAAAGTAGGATGTTTATAAATGGGAAGAAATTCAATAGCATAAAATAAATAATATAATCTATGCTATTAAAACTGGGAAACTATCCACTGAAATAGCCTGAACCGACCTAAAGACAAATGAGGCCGTACGATGCAGAAGAAAAATACAACATAATAGCAGGATGTCTGAAACAAAACATGTCCTGCAGACAAAAAGGTATTGGTCTCATACCATGGGATACCACTAAGACGTGGCGTGGAACAGCCTTCCAGTTACAACGCAGGCAAACATTCTGGACCACATTCACAATGGTAGCCTTGGTATCTTTTTATTTCACAGAAATAAAACAATAAAATCCAGGAGGAGAAGGGGAAAAACAACACACAAAGAAACAGCGTTCCTGTCCGCGTACTCCTCTGGTTCCACATGTTTGTTTTGAAAATACCCAAGATTTCTTTTTAAATGTCTCAGTTATAATTTTAAATTTTAATGCGTAAATATTCAACAAAGACTCAGTATTTCTATATTTTATCTTGTTTTATATTTGGCTCAAGACATTTTGCAAGCCTTGGATACTGTTTTCTGTTCTCCCCCCCTCCCCGTGTCTGCTAATATCTCTGCATATGAATTGATCCCCACCAGTCTATTTACCCAATATATGCCAGCCAGATTACAGAGCACGTATTTTAAAATAAGAGCTGAAAAGCTAATAACCACCTAACAGTTAATCCTGTCTCAAGGGAGGCTCTAGAGGGAACATCAAGATGGTAACTTAGCTAAGTGGAAAAGCAACTATTATGTAACATTAAATGAACTAGACTGTTTAAGACCTCTAATAAACTTCTTCCTCAGAAGAGTTACAAGAGCTCCAACGACCAAACGTGTCAGAATAAAATAAAGCAGTTGTCTCCTTCAACTTAACTAAACAATGGATTTTCTAGTAAAGCAAAGGAAAGCGACAGTCAAGGATAAGGAGTAATCAGCATGCATCAGAACAACAGACTGTATGGAGCACATGTAGAGGAAGAAAGTAAATACTACATGCCAAAGTAAAGCATTCTAATATCAGATGGCAGCTCACTTCCCTAGATTAAGAACATTTCTATATAAATCTTGTCTTCGTAGAATAGCCTAGGTTGGAGAGGACCTCAAAGATCGTATTGTTCCAATCCCCTGCTATGGCCAGGGCTGCCAGCCACTAGATCAGGCTGCCCAGGGCCCCATCCAACCTGGCCTTGAATGCCTCTGGAGATGGGGCATCCACAGCTCCGTTGGGCAACCCTGCTCCAGCACCTCACCACCCTCTCAGTAAAAAAAACTTCTTCCTAATATCTAAGCTAAGTTTACCCTCTTTCAGTTTAAAGCCACTCCCTCTTATCCTATCACTTTTAGGCCATGTATAAAGTCAGTATTTAAGCTCCCTTAAAGCACTAGAAGGCCACGCTGAGGTCTCCTCAGAGTCATCTCTTCCCCAACCCACATAAGCCCAGCTCCCTCAGCTTTTCCTCATAATGAGGTATCTCAGATCTCTATCTCTCTAAGTATTTTCTCAGCTACATTGTAGGAAGACAGAATGACCGATCTTAACAGACCTACCAATCCACGTAGGCCGACAGAAGAGGGCTGGAAAACCAGAGATACTTTATGTCCCCCGTGAAATATTATTTATAAGGGAATCATAATGGGGAATATTACTCACCTCTTGTAGTATCTTCTGTGCATCTTCTTGAGTTTCAAAAGTGATGAAACCATACCTAAATAAAAAGAGAGCTAAGTCTCTGAAGATCATAATTTCATATATTACACATTAATACTTTCCATACAGTAATGATATCAGAAGGGAAATTACAGGAAAAAAATCAGTTGTAAAAATAGACTGTAGTAACAACTGTAAGTGTGTTAATAAACCTTGTTGTTTAGCCTAGTTTCTAAGATGTTTAGATACATGGTCATACATTATTGCTTCTATGCAGTGAATGAGTAGTGCACCTAAACTAGCAACTTCCTACAAGCAACTACTTGTTCGCCTAAACTAAACTTCCTCCAGGTTTACTCTTTGGCATTTCTCTCATTACTGACATCTTGTCCCAGCCTCCCTTTTCTGCAGTCATGATTCGCTCTCAGATTTGCCTGCGTTCCTATTCCCAAAACCTTCATGAAGTAATCTCAGTTCTCGCCCTGCACTCTAAGCAAAACCTGCTGGGCTACTGGTGTTACATGGTGAACATATGTAGATGCTTCTTATCGATAAGACAAAGGAATTTGGATCTGGATCTCTCAAGTGTTTGGAATGCCTATGACGAGACGCACTCCTAACAATTTTTAAATTATTATGATACAGCCTTCTCAGCATAGCTCCCATTATGCCAGTGAAATCTGTGAACGCTTCCCATCTCCCTAAGCACTACCCAGTATGGTAAATTGAGTTCTCAAACAAAGCAGCAATACACAGATGCGGTTTACCTGGGAATTATTCTTGTCACTCTTGATGTGACTAACAATAAACAACAGCTTTGCGGCAGCCTCGAGGATCAAGTACTCTCACATTTCATGACATAATGCATCCCTCACTGCATCTCCTTCAACTGTTGCAACAAATCAAGCAGGCTTTCTATGACTCCTACACCACAACACATCAATACTTCCCACAGAAACATCACTGAACGAAGTACTGTCTGTGTGAACTAAGTGCCTGATCACACAACTAAAGTACATTACACAATATGTACATATACAAAAATTGTTGCGTCTTACAAAAAGAAGTGAATCTTTCTGAACTGCAGGAGTTCTGTTGGTTTTTTTTAAATCTTGTAATAGTTTTGGGTGCGTAACTTCTTCGGTTCACAGCTCATTCTCAAGGCCAGACTTCTGAAAAATACTACGAAAGCCCGAAAGCTTCCATCATTCCAGGCAGCCTATCAGAATTTGCAGCACAAAATATGTTTTGTGAGCATCTCTATGTTCATGCGAGCACAGAGATACTGCTAAATCTATGGGCTCTTCCTAGATTACCTTCTCTAATCAAATTTGGAAACATTTCCAAAACCACAGGTGCAAGAACAAGAAAGTAGTTCCTTCATTTCGGATCTTACCTATACACAGACTTTACATTCTACACGCTATTTGGACAATAATCTAATTAGACACAGTCAATCACAAAGAATCTTAAAATGAGTCTCTTACACCACTTGTCAGCCACAAGCAATAAAGCTTGTGCTTGGATTTCAGTAGAAATCCCAAATATTGCTGAAACATTATTTTCCAACACGTTTACTTTCCATATGGAGGTGTGGCAATCTAAGTGTCAAACACATCTCGAAACCGAGTAGAAAGATATGGTATATACACCATATATGTGGTACACCCCATGCTGCAAACTTTGGCTCGGTCTGCCATTTGTGCATCTACATAAGATAAGGACTGAACTAAGATTAGGAGGTTGGGACACCACATCTCATCTCTACTGAGCTTCCCGCTAAGAAGAAAACTTCTCAACAAAGACCTTTACAGGCAGATTTGCCCCAACCTTTCCACCTTTGTGCTGCACGACAGTTCCCCACTTTCCTGACTTTACTGTCCTTCATCACCCCTTCCGTTTAAACAATAACTTTACAGATCAGTTTTAATCTTCCTCCAGATTTACTCTTTGGAACTTCTCTCCTCTCATTACTGACATCTTGTCCCAGCCTCCCTTTTCTGCAGTCACGATTCGCTCTCAGATTTGCCTGTGTTCCCAAAATCTTCATGAAGTAATCTCAGTTCTTGCCCTGCACTCTAGCACAATCAGGCTTCTCTCACTTACTCCTCAGGCTTCTTCCCACGCTGACTCACAACATTAAAAAATTATGTATCTTTAACATACAATCCCAAAGAGAGCATTTAATTTATGTTTTAATTCACATGACAACAGAGTTCAACAATTAAACAAATTGCAAAGACATTTATGTAGGTAAATGTTAGAGAACACAAGGAGATTCTTGCATACGTGAAATATTCAGGACCAATAACACAGTACTAATAATGTTCTGAGCAAAGAAACAATGAAATTCACTACATCAGGCAATTTTCTGTTACGTTTTCAACTTCCACAACATGCTTAATCTACTATACCAACCCCTTTGATATTCCAGCTCTGTCATTTACTATCTTCACCTCTCTCACACAGCCATACTGAGCAAAAAACTTCCTCAGGTCATTTTCATTAGTCTAGTAAATTAAACCAAGAGGGGAAAAAAAAAGAAGAAAAGCTGATTTGTATAGTTATTGTCAACGAGTCCATACCATAACACTTCTAATGGATCAAGTTTAACACAAACAGACTATAACCCCAGACTGAAAAAACAAATGAATGAGCATGGATGTGTGCCCCAAAGCAAGAATATCAGTGTTTAACTGCTGCCTTTCTGTATTCAGTGCTAACAGTGGAAAGCCAGTAAAACATTGAAATGTTTCTACATAATAACAGTCCCTTTACAGGTACATTCACTGAAGCCAGATAACGATATGATTATTTTTTTTTAAATATGAGAGCACAGTTGACAAATCACTGCAATGTTCTCAGACTTCAGAGCAGAATACATAGGCCTTCACAATGTGTACACATACACGTCTGCATGTGTGTACATGTACACATACAAAGGCATGCATACCATACACACATAGGCACATCATGGAAAAACCCCGCCATAAATTAAATAATGTGCTTTTAATGGAGAATGCTCTAAATCCACACGGAGGAAACTGTTTCTTTCTAACCAGAGTGCACATGTAGGAAGACAAGTCCCTAACAAACACACACTTCAGCAATACGAGCACTTGTCTTCCTACTCTGAATTAGCTGCACTTAACAGTGTAAACACAAATAAAATATGGTGTCCTCAACACCGTATCTCAGAATTTCTTGTCCTACCTTGATCTCTACATCCAGGCTATTTCTGTACTTCACCACATTTTTCATTATTTAAGGTACACAAGAAGTACTGTTCCACCTTGACGTGAAAAGCTTCTGCTGCTTTTGAAAGTATATACAATTTAGCAAAAAATCCCTTTTGCACATTAAGAGCTTACCTGAGTTTGAGAAGCAGAAAGATTTTAAAAGAAAAACTAAAACTCTAACTCAAGTAACTTACCTAAATGGAAAGAATACAAAGTAAACACTTTATGATTAACTCTGCCCCCAATACATATTTTATTAAACGAACACAAATTACTTGTTGCAATCTTCAAGTCCAGAGAGCATTCATGGTACCAGACTTGGCTCCTCGCTGCCCCAAGTGTTCTAGTATTACAACACTATAAAATACAGTCACACTGTAGTAGTGCGGGGAGCAATGAGAGACAGGAGTACTCTGAACATGCAGGAAATAGACTTCACTGGGTAACAACTGGACAGAACGATATGATGGGAATGGCGTTACAACAAATACGTGATGACAGAAGGACCGACACGATAGAAAAATGCCATAAAGGAAAAAGATTGCTCACCCGCATGAAAAGATTCCAGGTTCTCAGGGAAAAGCTTCACCAAGGAGGGATCTCCAGAAAGAGATCCTTCCCAATGGCAGTCAGCCCTTCAATGGGGTCTATGAGAGGTGCAGCCAGGCTCCACCCATCCCGGTCACAAAACTCAATTGCCTTCAACTGTGCACCCAGGGCTGACCAGGTCCTTTCCCCAGGTGCTCAATCAGTGGTTCAGGCCATGACTCGGCAGTTCCCACGCAACTGGGTAATCACATCTTCCCCTTGGAAATCAACTGCACCAGATCCTGAGCAACCACACACCACTGAAAGGTTGAAGTATTACTAAATGTCACCCCACACCACTCTCCTGAACTGATAACCATGCTTTACACCTGAAGAGAAATGCGAATTTCTGTTTATGTAGGAAAACAAATCCCGGAAAACAAATCCAGCCAAACAAATGATAGCATATGCTCATGGAACTGTTTTATATAAGCTGAAGCATTCTCACATTTTTACATAATGAACGGCAAATAAAGGGTAAAAAAACATTGATGGTTAAGATTTGTCTCTTCCTTAAAACTTAGAATTTCTGGAAGAGCATTCCCTTTCCAGGAGAATGTTTCTTGTAAGCTCTGCACGTTATGAGTGGCTATGTCACTTCACAACACTGAGAAAAATAATGTGATACACGACAGAATAGCTGAAGGCAAAAATACGTTAAGCAACACTTGAAGAGTTCTTAAGACTGCAATCAGTGCTGAAAGTTATACTGAACACTTAACAGATAGTAAGGATGTATACATACATGATAGTAGGCTCCAAAAGCCAAAGATTTATCCATGAAATAGAGCATTAAAAGATGGTAAGATAAAAAGCCTAAGGTTCACAGTGCAGTTCGCAAATATCTGGACAAACATGATATCTGTAATTTTACCAGAATCACCCATAGGACTAAAATTTTCCTGCTGCTGACAGGACAAGGCACTCGTGAGACTCTCAAAAAAGCCTAATGAAAGACCTCTTCAGACCAAATTAAAAAGGTACCCAACTATAACTTAATTCTCTTACTGAATTCCTTCTCTAAATTTAGGAGATACTCCCAAGAATCGCTAGTATGGTGACAGACCAAGTGGAAGTGCAAAAGCTAAGAGCTACAATCAGTACTGCAAATTGCCCAGAAAAGCTTTCATATTCCTTTTTGCTTTTAGGAAAATTACCACGATAGGTGAAGAATACATGCACTGTAGCTCCATCTTTGTGGGAATGGAAAGAAAAGCACTAAAGAAGCTGAAGCTACCGATGGCTGCCGTGTTTGTGACATATATCACTGAGCTTACAATTAATTACGCTAAAGGTTGCATTTAATTAAGAATCCACACATTCTTACTAACAAATCTGCTTATTACAAAAGCCACCTCCTTTGAAAAACGAAAAAATGCAAAAGAGCAGCAAGTCAGAAGTCCCTGGCTTCTAGCTAGGCGAAGAAGTTTATGCAACTTTGTAGCACAGTGATGTAAATCAAGGCTTAAACTTTATTTTCTGCTGTTCATTTGAAGGCTGCAGTGAAAGGCACCACCTGAGCAAACACATCGTAAGTCTCACACTTGTACTGAGTTTTATAGGCTATAAAACACCAGCTAGTAGTAAAATGAGGAAAGAAAATACCTTAAAATCAATCCCTCCTACAAAGATGCGATTTGGAGTAACTGTTCCAAACCTTGGTGCACCAGTTGGGTTATTTAATGGCACTGGCGATACAGCGTTGGGAGATGAAGGTAAAGATTCTGTTTGTGCCTCACTTGCAGCCTGTTGATTAGAAAAAAAACAAAACAAAAACAAAACCGAAACTTTTCAAAGACTTTCTGTATCCCAGACAGTACAGGCTGTAAAGTGAAGTAACTCTAAACAGAAAACATATACAGAAATTTTGGTGGGTAAATGCCAAACATTAAGCACATCTATTTTCATTAAAAACAAGCTTAATTTTAAGCAATCCTCTAATACCTTGAACAAGCTACAGCCTGACGTTTCGCTTATGTTCCAACGTATTTTGAATTAAGCATTCTAGGCCTAGTTTCCAAATGTTTTTTCCCCTTTTGGTTTGCACAGCACTCTCCGTATCCATGTCTGCGGTGTGTGACTACAGCTCTTTTAGCAAAATCAGCAAATTTTCATGTATATGTTGAATAAACCTACGGTCAGTCACATCAGGCCAGTGATGAACCCCACCTTCCAACAGACATCTCCTCTCTTTAACACCTCTATCCTGCAACATCAAGAAGCAGCCACCTGCCCCTCCCGCCTATTTGTGGCTGTACGCATCTCTAAAACACAGTCATACTCGGCTGTGTTTGAAGACCCACAGGACCTGTGTTTTAGTGCAACACTCAGCACTGTACCACACGGGAAACGGGCGGGGTGGTACAGAACCCCAACCCTTCCACTAAGGAGAAAAGCCGAAGGGCTGAACCCGCTGGGAGTGGCTGTCCCCAGTCCGCTGCGTCCTGCGGCGTAACGGACGGCGGGCAGGCCGGCTTTCCCAGCACCAACAGCCTCGGTCCCCCGCCGCTGCGCCGCACACAAAATGGCGGCACGCCATAACCGCCAACGGGGGCCGCTGCGGCGGGGAGGCGCCCCTCAGCTTAGGGCTGCCCCGTCCCGTCCTGCGCCCGAGGGAAGGGACTCTCAGCTCCCAGCCCCGCCGTCCACCCTCTTCGCAGAACGACCGCCCCGACCCAGCGGCCCTCGGAGCTCTCAGGCCTCGTCTTACCGCGCCGTCGGGCTCCATCGGTCCCTCGCCGCTCAGCCCGGCACGTTCCCGGCACGTGTCGTGTCCTCGGCTCCGCCTCGGCCCGGCAGACAACCTCCAGGGGGAGAGGAGAGGAAAGCCTCGGCGCGGTGCTGAGAGAAGCGCGCGGCCCGGAAGCTTCGGCGCGGAGGAACGCCGGCGAGGCACGAGGGTCGAACGGCTGCGGCCCCGCCCCAGCGCCCGGCCCAGCCCCGCCCACCGGCCGAGGAGGCGCTCCCGCCGCTGCCGTGCCCCTCCACCCTCCTTTCCGCACGGAAAGTGCCACCTTGTAACGCCCGTCCCTCCGAGGCCTTCTCTCCCGCGGCGATCCCCGCAGCTCCTCCCGGCCCCGCCGCGGCCCGCACCTGTGCCTGTCACTCAGCGCCTCTCCTCGGGCTGCGGCCTCCCCCCGCGGGTCGGGTTTCAGGGCACACGCACACCTGGCTCCGAGGGAGAGGCTGGCGGCGAGCGAGGTGCGCGCAGCTTGGGGCCGGCCTTCCCTCGTCGCTCTCCTTGCCTCAGCGGGCGGGAAGCGGCCGTGCGCCTCACCTGTTTGTCGGCCCAACGGAAGAAAGCAAGCAAGCGCCGCAAAACCAACAGCCCAAACAGCGAAGCTCTGCGCGGGTCACTCGGCCTTACGTGATGGCGGCAGAAACAGATCAGCCCTTTTCACTGTTGGTGTGGAGAAGCGCAAGTCCTGAGCACAACTCGGACACTCCTGAAGTTCTGAACGGGACTCAGGCAGGCACGCTGCCCCGAGTTGCGCCACGCAGCACCGGCCCCGACGGCCCCACCGAGGCGATTTGGGACCCCCTAGCAGGGGCCTGACAAATACAATGCCACGCATCCTCACGGCCACTTCTCAAACTATTGCAGCTCTTTTCGGCCCTTGGAGGAGCTGGAGACACATCAACAGCAGTATTTCTGTTAAGTATACCCCGTGGTCCTCCTACGAGCAGCACCCCGACCTGTGTGCACTTACATCTTTTCATGTTTGCAAATACAGACTGCCATATGTCTGTCTGCTGCTAAACAGGTCCGGGAAGTGATTCAAGTATCTGGTTCATAACCCCCCGCCGTGAAAACGCCGCTTTTTAAAGCGATTAAAAGAAAGAAAAAAGGTGAAACATTCACTGGCTACATCATAGCCGCTCAGCCCCCAGGGTACAGCACCAGGATTTACTGTAGGGTCAATTCATCATTGGTTATTCTGTTTTACTTCTTTTGAGCGCTTAAATTAAAATCTTCAAGGAAAGAGTATTGTGACGATCTTACCCACAACAAAATGTTGTAGTTGCATTCAAATATTCCTGTCTTGTTTGATCTGCTTTATGCTACATGGACCCAACCCCAAACGAGCAGCACTTTCCATATACACTACATCTTTAAACTCTCACTGAGCAGTGACCCATAGTGGAACCCTGCACTGGTGCAGGGTGCACTCTTCTGGTGTTCCTGCAGCATTACTGTTACTACAGGAAATGAAAAATAATACAAAAGACTTGCCATTAATTGTGTTTACTATATAACAATATAATGCTGAGCTGTTAGCAGTGAGGTTTTCTTCATTCTCTGAGAACGCTATAAAAGGCAATTTTAGAAGAGCTGATGAGATTTAAAAAAAACAACAAAGCAACAGTTGATATTTCATGGCAAAACTACTGAATTGCATCCGTTCCCTTTCTCGAATATTTACCACAGAGCAACAAAGCTTACCCTAGCAACAGCTGTGCTGTCTGTGTATACTTAATACCATTCAACCAGCAAAACGATTTCAAGTTCATTCTTCCCGCAGTACAGACAACCAAGTCGTACCAGTTGCGTCACAGTTGTTCCCCAAACTCTCTTGTATAACCTACATTTTTTTTTTTCCTTCTACAAGAAGATTTGCTGACCCGAAGGAAGGATTACTAACTAAAAGACATTAGATTCAGGCTACCAGGCAGATATTCTTACTAATCTTGGCTAATCTTATGCCTGCTTCAACTCTGTTTTCAAAAACTTCTCCTCAATCAGTTATGAAACAGCCTACACTCAAAAGAAGGACTGACGTCATTAACAACCTCTAACCTTCATCATACCTCTCTCATCTGCCTTGAAGAAAAGCTTAATCCTTGGACTTTGTGGTTCATGGAGGACAGGGAACTCTGGCCTGCATGGGCAATGTGAGGGCCACAGTGTGCTCCCACAGTTTTTTTCTTTCCCCTGCTCCACCACAGAGCCTTGTTAGCCGATCCCCCATGCTTTCTGTCTCCACGTTTCCCACGTACCTAGTGAGAACACAGTGTTGCCCAATGGGTACAGAGAGCAGAAATACTGCCTCATGCTACCATGTTTGAATAACACATCCAAGCCCTGAGTGTCCAAAAGTTGCATGGGAGTCCTTCCAGGAAAACAGGACAACCTCCCCACTCCTTGAGAACACACCTCAAAAAAAAAAAAAAAAAAAAGTGATTTTACAGCCTATTTTCCTGTAAAATGGCACAAACTCACCACTCAAGGTGGACCTCACACATTTGAGTTGCCTTCTCAAAGATGAAAACATAAAGCTGAGCCCTCCGTTGTTAAAATATGCCAAAAGAGCAGAGGCTGCACACCATCACCTCTGCTGCCCTGCATCCTTGCAGCCCACCCATGCCCACATGCTGTCCCATAGTACCAAGCAGACACGTGTCCCACTCCATCCCGTCATGAGAGCTGACCCTCTGCCACACTGGGATGCAGAGGAAAGGCTCTTCCCAGCAAAACAGCGTGGGCAGCGGCACCAAATCCCTGTCCAATGCCTCAGCCATTCTGCATGCTGCTGGAGGCAATTTTCTGTCCAGCCACCGGTGTAATGGGATGTGCAGTTAAACAGATTCATCCTTTCAGCTCCACTCTGCCGAGCCTTCACTCTCCAACCACTGCTGCTCCCCATCCTGGGGAATTACAGTCACCCTCTGCTTCTCTCTTGCAGGCAGGCATGTTCATCAGAGAAGTAGCTCTTGCCAAAAAAAAGAAGTGTATAATGTGGAAAGCCACCTGCTCAGCTTTCATTCTTTGAACTCCGTACAATCAATTTGACTTCCCCTGGAGAAGTTGCAATTGTTTTCAATGAAGGAGAAAATGGAGGATTCATGATATGTGGTAAAAGCACTGCCAGACCCAAGAAAATGCTTCATCAGGCACAGTGAGGGGCTGAAACCTGCTGTGCAGGACCAGCAGAGACTCCCCAGGACCCAAACAGTAGAGGGGCGATATACTGCCATTCTTCCTCTTCTGGGACCACCTCTGGGTCTTTTCCCCATAAGAGGAACATCATCTTTCTTGGACCTTTCTTTGTCAAAAGATTACTAAAGAATATATCATTTGGCTTCGTACAGGATGAGCTGTCGCAGCTAGCTACCTTTTCTACGTATAATGGCTTGGTTTCTCTTTATGGATTTCTACTACAGATACGTCTTGTAAATGGCAGATAACAAGCACTGCTAGGTTAAAACGAATCCTCTCCCACAGTCTGCAGCTAAAACAGGCGGGATGAACCGCTGCCTAAAAAGTCTCAGTACCAGCTGTAGCAATGGTTTGGCTACACAGTGAAAACCGTATTGCTGGCAGCCCCACATGCAGAGGAGCTGCTCAGGCAGTGACCAGCACTGCTGCTTGCAGGAACCCACCCTGGTCTCCCTGCTGCGCTGAGCTGCTGTGACCTGTGCTGCTGCTCCAAGCGGGAGCTGATGCACCCCCCTGCGGGGAACTCCAGTCTCTCGACCTCTAGGCAGCACTGATCCTCTACGAGTTCAAGTGCAGAGTACCGACCGTCTCCAACCCCTCGCTATCTAGGAAAAGGCAGGCCTTAGGGCTACCTGCAGCTCAGGTACGAGGGACAAACAAACTGCTGGGTTTTTGCTGGATAGCAGGATCCAGAGACCTCAGCGTGTAAAGCTGCTCCATAAAAACCCGTCACACCAGGCCTAAGGCTCCTTCCCAAGCACATCATTATTAAATACTATTTAGATAATTTTCACATCTAATTGATCTAAGTAATGGGAAGAATCAAAACTGGTGCCATTCTGTCTTCAATTAATGCTGTTGTCTGACTCCATGTCAGAGACTTTCGTGTGCCCTTGATTTGCTGCCTGGTAGAAACATTTCTCCTGTGGACATTTGCGTTCATTCGATGTTAATTATGACCTTTAAGCATTAAAATAAATCCCCTGGTAACAGCCTCCATACACAAAAAAAAAAAGACATGACAGACCCTGGTGTCAGTTTTCAAATAACACTTCACCTCAAGACCTAGGAGAGACAATTCCAACCGAACTACAGCTGTGGGTTTATTGCAGTTAACTTGCTGGAAGTGCTAGAATCAGTAACAAACAGAAAAATCTCTTCTCCTGTGGAACTGACACACCCCAGCACAAGCAGAAGCACTGAAGTCAGTGGCACCGTGGCATTACTTCTCTGGCTCTTCTTGTTCAACAGATGGGGGAACACCTGAAATAAAATTGACGATGTTTCCAGAGTGCCCTGTGTGAGAGACCAAGGAAGCCACAATAAGAAAAGCAAGTATCAAATGCAAAGATGAAAGCCTGTGGGGGGGTTATTCATATTCCAGTAAGCAGATGAACTCTGCTAACAGCTAAAGATAGAGCTTCCGTCCCAGCACACGGCTGCCAGGTGGAGATGTAAAGATGAGACTCAGAGCTGCTCCTGGAGCACTTTCCCTGGTCAGCTCTGCTGTGCTGCCTCTCAGTCCAGGGAAAAGCCTTCCTTTGCTAACAGTCCTATATGGCATGGGTCTGATACAGCACGGCAGGGAGCAGAACAGCCTGGTGTGCAGCATAGTTGGAAGTTTGCACAGCTCCTGTCACACGGGTACCTGGGGCTGTCTGTCAATCCCTCTGAGCCTGCTGTGTGCGTCTTGCTACTTCTCAGACCCTAAATACTGCAGCAGTTTCCAGGATCACAGGATCAATTTGTCCTTGCCATAAGGAATACGTGCCAAACCCGAGCCGAACAATATTGACCCACGCTAGAGAAAAAATGCACACCCCAAGGTTGTTTGCTGCCTCTTTGTTGTGCCAGCAGTGCAGGGGCCCCTCTCACCTCTATGCAGCCTTTCCACTGCAGCTCATTGCCTCTTGGTCTCTGCAAAACAAGGTGAGGTTATTTGTAAAGGATCATGCTCCTTTGCACGAGTGTAGCTGTTCTGCACTGGCTTTGAAAGTACAGCAACACCAGAAAGAAATGGATTTGCCAGTACCAATACATCCTTCATATTTTGCTCCTGCATCACCAGCACTCTCTAACTCGTTCACTTGGGCAGAGCCCAGCTACAGAACACAGCAGTGACTAACGCTTCGGCTCGCTTGCTTTGCGTGGCTGGGGGTAGCAGCACATCCTCTCCCTTGTGCATGGCACACTAATGCTGCAACTGCAAGGCCACAAAACTCCTGCTGCTCTCTGCTGCCAGCATCCTTCTCCATCCATTAGCATCATAAATAATCACAGCAGCTCCTGCTGTCTGAACGGTAATTTGTACCTCTTTTCTAATTGTATTACGTGTAGCTGGCCCACCAGACCCTATCTGAGGAAGCATACAAATAATTGATCTATATTCCTCCACTCTCCTCATCCTGACAAGCCAGATTGATACTGGTCTTTGTCTACTTCTAATCTCATCTCCATCTTGTACGTCTAGTATCTTATTTCAGCTGCCATCTGCAATTAATGCTTCACATGGCATATTCCATCTCTTCCCATATTCTAAATTACATTCAATTCAGAAACCAAGGATGAACTATAGACATTCAGTCAGGTTGACTTCGAGGACTGATACTTTTGGGTCAAAAATTATCATAGCTTTCTTTCCCTTACAAAAAAGTAACACCTCATACCTTACTGCAAGCAAAAATATCTAAGATATGCTCTTAATGGCGTATTACATAATTGAGGCATAGCAATTTTGTGAGTCAAATGAGGTGATTTAATGAGGTATCACTTGACAGTGATTGACACTTGCAGCCAAGAACTGCACTGAGCAGCACGCCTGCCTGGCAGGCTGGAGCAACAAACCACTCGCCTCCAGTGGCAGCAGTACCACCACCCCGGCCACCAGGAGCCTTCCCAGCCCCAGGGGGCTGCCGCTGCTGGAGGCCTCGGTCCTGTCCCGACTTCGTCCCACACATCCCCATTGGTCTGGGACACACACCTGGGTAACCTTCTGCTGGCAGAAGGCATCCCCACCAGCTGCCTCTTGCTCACTGCCCAAACAACCCCCCCGTGCTGCAGTGATGGATGGCTCCCCCTGAGGGCTTCAGCCAGTGCTCCCCACACCTGACACATGCCAACTCACCTCCTCCTCTCCCTGCTTGCATACTTTCGGCCTCAAGTATGATGTTTGCTTCCCAAGCCCGATGTATTCATGTCTTAATAAATTACTGGGTTGGGTTCCCACTGCACAATTTAACAGAGAAAACACTTCTAACATTACTGATAATTCATACTTGCCTTTGCAATCATTCATTTTTCTTTCAGTTTCCAGTGGATGGCAGTGTGCACCGGGTACAGCAAACAACTGTCAAATATAGCACTACTTTGTGCTCATGCGCTGTCTGCTGAGATTTCTGCACATTCTCTTGAAATTACTCCACGAGGATTAGATGCAAAAGCAATTTATTTTTCATCAGCTACTTCAAACAATCTAAGAAAGCAGAAAAAAGGCATTCAAAGCATGACCCGTTTGGTCAGGGCACGTTCACAGTGTTTTCTGTTGCACAGGAACAGCTGGTGGGATAGCTCTTGCATCACTTCTCCGGCCCAGCTGCTCACATATCAGTTACTGAACTCCCATACTCCTCAACATTAATTTAAAAAGGAAACTTTTTTTTTTTTTTCCCCAAGAGATCTGTTGTGGAAAGCAAACAGAAGACTACTCAGCCTTAACCTGTGAACGGGAACCCAAAGGATGGTGCTAGGCTATTCTGATACATTGGGATACCCTGGGGTTTTCATACCTGCCCTGGGAGGTGAGTGGGAACATCTCAGTGCCTGCAGTTTCCTCTTCTCAGATAGCTCCTCCCAGTTCCATCCCCACCACCTTCCTCTTCTTCCATGACATGCCTTTAACACAGACAAGCACTACAGGTGCAGCCACATGCAGGATTTTCTCCTGCATTTACAAAGTGGAGAACGATTTTATCAGTGACCCCCAAAACAACAATAACATAGCCCATAAAACAACAATAACAGAGCTGCAGATAAACATGAGGCAAAATCAGAATCATCCCTTAAATAACTGGTACTACCCATCACATCCACATGTACCCCAGGAGATTCAAAGTATTTCTGAAGTGAATCCTGTGGCCTGAAACCATTAAATCACCCACTGTTCCCAAGTGCCCATTCACTGCGCCCAGGTGTTTTCATATCTTACAGTCAACTTGCCCCTGTTATGCTCTGTACTTTACAAGAGGTAAGCCTCAGATTTATTGAATGCATACATCACCTGCTGCAGCTGCAGCATGAGCTGGGACCACTACTTCCAGTCCTGTAACAAGCAGGGGAGGCAGGAAGAGATTGCTCCTGCAACCTCGTCACTTTTTTGTTTCATGGAGTTCCCCAAGTTAGTCCCCTACGTAAGGCTGTTGTCTCCCACTGCTGGACTGAGATGAAGGCCAAGGAGGCTATGACCTAACGTTTTAGTCTGAACAGACAGGCAGGAGAGATAGATTGTTATAAAGGAAAGCTCTCTCCATGCATGCAATTACCTGGTAACAATCTATTTTGGGAGGTTAATCTCAAGAGGAGGAACGTGCAAAGCTCTCACCTTGTTCACACTGGGAAGCTGTATTAGCCCTTAAAAAGCAGAGAATAAAATCCATGAAAATGATACAGAAAGAAGGAAAGCAGCATGGTGCTTTAACTCATACTGAGCACAGGGGAAGGAGAGGAAAGGGTCTGTCCTGCTGGTCAAGCAACCATGTGAACTTTGGTGAAGAATTATCCCTGATGATACCCAGGTCCACCAACAGCTGGACTAATTCAGCCTCCTCTACAGTGTCTCGTGGCTGGACTCTTTCACGTATACAAAAAGCAAAATTCAAGTGAAACCCTCCGCATCTACTCTTTCCCTCACGGGCCCTGGTGCCAAACAGAGGCAGAGGTCACACTGCAGCCTTGTTGCAGGAAAGGGGCTGTCAGGGCCTCCCTGAACCACTCACCCTGTCTTTTCTTGGGAAGTCTGCTGGAACACCTGTGAGGTGGCTCTCTCTGCCACACTTGACCAAAGGCGCGGTTTAGTAGGTGCTTGACACGCCGGTGTGCGGGCAGCATACTCCTGACTGCTGCAGAAAGCGACACCCTTGGGAAAGGAGAGCATGTTGGAGCTGAGTCCTCGTGGCACATGCTGGCTCCCCGTCCTCACCAGTAGCAGAAGACTTGGAAGACACTGGTGGTACAGGACAGCCCAAGCTCAGTGTTGGATCTCCTCCTGAGAGCACCAGCACAGTCAAAGGAGTTTTAGAAATCTATAACCTAACCCATACTTCGGAAAGGAAAAATAATTAGTCCTAACTTACACATGAGAGAACGGCACACAAAAAAATAAATACTGTCAAGAGCACAAACTTGGTGGCAGAGTGAGAACAAGAACCAAGGTAAATTCACACCCGTACTCTCTCCAGCAGACACCTCGCACGTCAGTCCACTGGGAGCTCCCTGATATCTCCTTGCCATCACACTGTAAACAATTGCGCATACCTGCATCCTTCCCTACCATAACTTACACGGAAGTAATTGCTATGATAATATGGATATAATCTTTCTACACGTTCTCCTTCAAGGCTGAACTTTTATATAAGGCTGGCTTTACTTCTGCATCCTCTTCCAGTGACTCTGAAAGGTGAGCAGATGAAGGCAACGTGAAACTGTGCCACTGGCCCTTCTCTCCTTGTTGGAGGGAGCACGGCAGCAGCTGCCAATGCCAGGATCAACCTGGCCTCAGCAGCACAGGACTGCCCAGAGTTTTATCATTGCGTTTAAGAGCAGAATGTCACACAGAATGAGATTGGTGCAGGACCTGATATGAATATTAAACGTGGCATGACAGGTACGTGTCCTGCATGCTGGGGGATTTCTGTGTAGCCAGCATCTTCTGCTTCAGCAAATATGCATAGAATGGGTGATACCACTTTGCAACTTCAGCACAGAAAGTATGCTCATTTCTCCTATTCTGTAGCAACCCTGGCCTTCTGAGAGAAATTACAAAGACTGCTTCCTTCACAACCGGTGACATTAGGTTAATTATTTCCATCCTCCCCAACTAATGCTGAAGGTCAAGTACTGTTTTTCATATAAACACAGCCCACGATGAAATAAAGGTGATCCAGGAGGGTAAAATGTGACCATGCACCATGATCTGGGATTTAGGTCTCACATGAAACACAAGATGCTCCTCTCCAAATCTCACTGAAAGCTGAATACACTCATAGTCAAATAAAAAGATAAACAGAGGATTTAGGACTGCATCTGAGTAAGTACACCAAGTTTTACTGAAATTGTATTTATAGCATCTGGGTTACAACCTTTGCAATAACGTGGCTCCTGCTGGAGCAGGATCTCCTCTCACAAGCAACTCACCCACTTCAAGTCTCACCGGTCACCTTCTGTCTTAAATCACTTTAAAAAAACATGGCTCAAAGTTGTTTCATAGCTTTACTCTCTCAGAAGTGTGCAACATGAACATAATAGTGTTATTAAGAAGTCAAAAATAACTTAACACAATAGCTATATCAGATTCTCCAATGGTCAAACTTTAAGCAATTACTTTTTGTTAAGTTCAGAAAATTAGCGTATTTGTTAATCAAATTAATTTAAAAAGTAGCTTTTCAAAATAAAAGCAATGCTTTAAATAAATATAGTCTTTTTTATAACCATAAAACACTTAATCCTGTTTAGGTAACACAAATACTACACTCAAGCACAGTACTTAAACAATTGAAATGAACGCCGTGAGCATACATGAATATATGACACTGGGAAGGACAAGAATGCACTGCTTTGTGACGTATTTCTGTTTTCTACAGACGTATTTCTACAGCAACACAAAAAGATGTCCAATTCTCAGCACTACCCTAAACACTTGACACACGCTAGGACATTTGTAACTGCTGCATATAAATGCTGTACTCCTTTTTTTTTGCCAAGCTATTTATCTATGCTACATCCATAATAGTTCTGCAGCCTTGTTTCAAATGTCTAGCATGGCATGACTCTTAACCAGCGCAACGTAAGGCCAGATCCTGCCCATTTTATCCGACTGACTTCAATAAGATCCCTAAACAGAAGACAAGCAGCGTCTGACCTCTCACGCTTCTTCAATAAAGCTCACAGTACGTGGAATTTTTAAAACCTTCCTTCCAATACTGGCACCACGGTGTGTTTCAGAAGGACCTGAAGCTCACCTTCAGACTATCACCAAAGAATATTCACAGCTCTCCTTACAACTACAGGGCTGACTAGTTCATCACTATACAGGTTAAATACCTAAGCCTACCAGAAAAGACTGCGGATGTCCTGCAGATCTACAATGTAGCAATCATGTACTAGAATGAAATAAATCAGCTAGTTCTTATGTTAGTATGTGTTATCTGGATGTATCCCAAAGAGCAGCCTGCTAAAATTCAATGAAATGTACACCTGAAATCTAATCATAATCTACTTAGCAATTCTGACCATTCAATATCTTCTCTATTTAAATTGTTCATTAAAAATCATGTTCAGGATCTGCAGCAAACCATTGTTTTTGCCCTCACAAAAACAGTAGTTAATGACATTTGTTGACGTATTTTGTCTATTTAAACGGTATAACAACAATATAACCTATAAGTTAAATGACAGAAGCTGGAGAGTAAAATAAAGCACAAAAGCTGATACAAGTACTCTCTATTTGTTTTGATCTCCAGAAGGAACAGGCCCATTCAAAGATGACAAAGGAATAAATTAGTAAATGACTAACATAATGCGTGAAAGGGCGTCTACATGATCTGCATATGCGCACGCGCACCTGCATACAGATAGCTTGGTTTCATTAGAAATCTCACTACTGGAGTTCAATGTAGATAAATTAACTGCATTAAAATACTGACATCGTGAGGATTTTAATACTACTAACGCCCCGTACAGGGCATTCCTGTGTGAATTTTTAAAAGCTTTAAAAAAATAGTTTAGAGCTATTGAAATCTGTGACAAACGTAACGGCTCTGCCTCCTATCACAGCCTCCCATTTTCATCTCCTGTATCCTTCTCCTGTATCGCTTCTAGGCACCGTTTTGACTTTGCATCTGCATGCCCACTTCCAGTTTTGCTCAGTCCGCAGGATAGGCACGCCAGCTGGATCTGTTTCATGTTTTCCAGGGCTTCATTCTTGGCATTCTTCAGGAGGTCTCCTTGGCCCTGAGGATGCACAGACAGAGAGAATCAGGGATCACACGCATTGCTCAGAACCAAAAGCAGGAGCAACACTCTGTCACTGGTTCAGTACTGTGGAATGTGAACCAGGTGCTGTCTCAAACCCCTTCCGCCCCCCCCCGAATGCCAGTCCCAGTGGAAGGGACTGAAGTCCCTTCTGCAGCTCAGCTCACCGAGGAAGGCAGCAGCTGGCACAGTGAGCACGAATGCAATGGGAGCCAAACTTTCCCCCTTCTAAGACACTCCTTGGGAAGTAACTTGGATTGACTGACTTACGGAGTTCATTGCTCCAAAGAGCTCATCTCTACAGAGAAATGGACTTTCTTCTTCCGCAGTCAATAGCAAGGATCTGCCAGGGATGCGGTAGCAATGCCACGCAGCACCCTCTCCTCATGCCACTGCTCCACCTTGCAGGAACACTCATTGCATCAGATTGCAAATGGCAACAACTACGTGACCACAGCCAGGGTGCCTTACAAGCTGTGAGACCCCAGCTACCCATCCCTCCTTGAACCTGGATTAGCTCTCTTAGCAGAGGCAGGCCAAACTGCGCTTACAAGAAGTGTGACATTCTGTAACACCACAGTGAATCCTTTCAAACCACTCTGAGACCTCTGATCAGGCAGTTGGGAGCAAAGGACCACGTGAGTAAAAGCCTGTGTTTGTGTCTTCTCAAAGCATGCAAAGGTGAGGTGACTATAGGCTGTCAACACAATTTGTAACTATCAAGAAAAACATGTTACATGAAATTTGTATTAAAGAATTTGTGTTCAGAAATGCCAAAATGAATATTTATGTAATACTGATATCTCAAGTGCTGCGGTGTAACAAGATTATGGTGCTGGAGAATACAAATAAATAAAAGCTAGAAGATGCATCTGGTAATTAAAATTCAGTATCACTAAGAACCTGAGCTGCTCTTCTCCTGACATCACCCTAAGTACAGCTTAAAGTACACCAGCTCTGCGCAGCTGTTTGTGAGCATATTCAGAAGGAACGCCCACACTGATTGAAATGTCACCTTCACCTCTCTGCCATCTAACTCAACCTCCTGCAACCAGAGCTGCTCAGTGAGTTCTCACAGGAGGCAACAGATGCAAGAGCTGGGAAAAACTAGAAGGGCCGCTAACCACTGCATCTCCTTCAGTTTTCAAAACAAACCAGATGTGTTGGAGGAAGCACAGCACGATAACTTGAAGCAATGGGAGCATTTAAGCTCTCCCTCAATAATGAGAGGAAGAGCTTATCCCACACTGATGACCACATTTCCCTTATTTACCAGTGCCTGGCACTGGGCTTGCACCACCTGAGCCTCTGTTAACAGTGTTCACAAGGACGACACAATGGTTGCTTGCAAGTCTCCCAGCACTGATAAACACCACATGGGAAACAACGTCAGCCAGAGATGGCATCCTGCATCCGAGGAGGCAATTGCCTCATCTCCTGGTGACATGAATTTGTCCCTGCTGAACAATGCGGATCCTTCCCCAGATTCTAGGAATCCAACTTAATGCTAGAATAACAAAAAGCACTGGGACGGAGAAAGCAGCTCTGTGCTATTTGGTATGGAGCACTTCTGAAGAGATTTCTAACTCGACAGCATGACAGTTATGGGTAAACAGACAAACAGCTCAGAACCCAGTGAGCAGATATGGCTTCAAAAAAACAAAACAAAATTTACGCAG
The DNA here is from genome assembly GCA_030625065.1 of Alectoris magna. NCBI lineage: Eukaryota > Metazoa > Chordata > Aves > Galliformes > Phasianidae > Alectoris > Alectoris magna. The sequence goes on from CM060567.1 coordinate 35,149,081, forward strand.
CACACTTCACATAAATGCATTCTTGCTCTCAGGATAAAGGTTGAGCTTCAGGGATTCAACAGCCCCATATATCTGCCTCCAGTGCTCAGCATGCCTCGCTCTCCCTGTCTGCAAATGGAAGGGGAAGCAAACCAGTCCTATGCTGCACATCGCAGCACAGCCAGAGAGCTCCAACAGCAGTATCACTAATGACACAATAACGTTATGAAAGATGGTAGTAGACTCCCCACTACACACATGCATTTCTGAATAGCTTGGTTTTAGCACAAAACAAACCCACTTGCAGTGGGGCTCGTTACTGGTTCTTTTGTTTCGTCATGCATACAGGACTGCGGACACTGAAGGTTGTGCCAATGAGATGACAAATCAGTGTGATGATGCTTTGCAGCCTTAACTTCTCTAAGGAAAAAACCTGGCACCATGTATTCACAGAATAATCTCTTCAGCACAAAAAGCAATTCAAAACAGACATCCCTACGGTACAGAGCACAATGACACCCCAAAATGGGAAGAAACAGTGCAACAGAGAGGTAAAATAACACAGATGATGATGACAGTGGAGGTCCATCACCTAGAAGCATCTGGCATCCCCTTTGCTGGGATGCCTGGGAAAAGATTTCTAGGAAAACTACTTGGGATTTGGTACACGGCCTCAGTCCACCCTGGAAAGACTCATATCTGAAGTACCCAGAAGCCAGGGGACTTCACAGCCAGCGTGACAGAACTGAGCCATCAGCTCTCCCTTTTGCATATTCAGATTTCACATTTAAGTTAGCAGGCAGTTCAGATTACAGGTTTCATTCGAGGTAACACGTGACATGTCTCCTGGTTCCAAGAAGAGAAAAACTCCTGAGCATAATGTCAAGGTTTTGAAGACATATTTCACAGTAATCTAAAAACAGAAACGGACTTATCAAAACAGTGTGATTCCATTCATGTGCAGACCAACTGATTTACGTCTTGGTTTCCTTGTGCTTTTTATTTTTAAACTGCTGTTCCACTTGAGCAAGCTGAAGGAAAAGAAATGATTTTGAATGATCTGTCACAAACCAACCCCCTCTGACAGAGCTGTGGTAATTCTAGCGATACTGAAAAAAATAAATAAATCTGCGGGCATTCTCTGTTTGAAAAGCCATCTGTTTGCTTTGTAAAACTGGCTGTGAACATAATCCACTTAAGGAAAACGTCAGCAAAATCGTGTCAACACCTTAACAAACTAAATACTGGATAGAAGCTAGAGTAAACTTCAAAAGTGTGACTGCTTTGAAGCTATCTTCATAAGCCAGTCATTGTGATAACCTCTGTGCACAAAACAATCCTCTTTGCTCTCACAAACAAAGCATCTCTCTTCCAGACGGAGATCACAACAGCGCATTTTGGCATCCATACATCTATATTCCTTCAGCTGTTGATATCATCAGCTTTCCTGAACACGAATACTTGTGAGAAAGGTTAAATTCAACATTTGGCAGGACACAAAGTGAAGCCAAAAGAGATTAATCAAGGGTTGCGCTTGAAGAAACAATCAAGAGGCCCGTTTTATTTTAGACTTAGGGAACGTTCAGTGTAAGGTTTCATACACCTAACTACAACAAGCCATGGAGTCTCAGCATAAATTAACATTACTGTAAAAATAATGCAGCTTGTCAAGCAAGTATGAGATTATGAGCTTTTACCTTGACAGGCTAATAGTACTGAGGAAATGGATCATCCAGCACAGTTCTAAGTACTGCTCAGTTGCAGTGACAACCCGTGAGAAGCTGTAAGATGTGTATGAGTAGCTCTAGGTAGGCATTGGCACAATGGCCACAGCTGAATTGTGTAGATATTATTAGTATATAAAATTCTTACCAAATCAAACTCCTACATTTTTATGAGTTAAGACCACAGCTTATTATACCCAATGAACAGCCAGAATCTGAGGTAGGAGAAAGAAAGCAGTTTAGAAAAGGAGCACCATTTTGTATTTGATTTCACACTTTTTTTTTTTTTTTTTTAAATATATGATGCATGTTATTTCCTTACGAATATAAACATACACGTATAGGCCCATGCATTAATAATTATCATTATTTCCATTCCCATGCTTTCCAGGAAATTCTGGCCTTTACATCATGACGCGCTGCTAGCTTTGGGCTCCCGCCATTACTGGGGCTCAGATGGTCAGAAAGGCGGGACACCGGGACACGAACCTCCCCAAGCTGCAGCTGCTCATACCAGCACTGGGGCTGCAGGAAGACCCTGGGGGTCACAGTCCAGCCCAGTCAGACACAAGCACCTTGCTTTGCCACCAGCCAAGTAGAAAAGACTTGGTTGTGTTTTCAGGGGGGTGAAATACTGTCTGTGAAGGCCATTTTGTAATCTGCTTCTTGTAAAAGCAGACAATGCTTATCTCCAGGCAGACACGCTCCCTGACAGCATATTATGGGAGCATTCCTTTTCATTCCACAGGGGCTGAGTACACAAACTATAAATAACGGAGGGCTCTATTCGTCCCCTGCTGTCCATGCCACATCACGCTTGTGATATTACTGTTATTTCTTAGCTTTTTTTCTCAAGGAAACAAGGTCTTTATTATTTAATCACAAAGCAACATCCCCACCCTGGAGTACTTGGCTGAAGAAGCCAGACACAGCAAAACAGAACAACTGCAAAATAATGGCACTGATAATCAACTGAAGGACTTGGAAAGCACAAATGCTGGAGTGCAGTTGGGATATTCATGTACTCTGTGTGAAGGCTGCATTTACTGCGAGGGGTGCATTCTTAAAGTGTCATAGTGGGAACTTCGTGGCGTTTAATATTAATAAGGAGGCACGCAATCAAATGATCACACACGGCTTTGGAAATGTAATCCTGAGGAGGAAACCATTAATGAAATGATTAGTCTGCTACGTCAAACTTAAGAAGAGCAGATATTTTTCCAAGCCTTCTTCAGAGTCAAATGCGGTAACAGCAGATATGAATTCGATTATAATACAACCAGGTTTCTGATTCAGAAAGACAGAAGGAGGAATAAGAGCTGACAGAACAGTCTCCCGCACTGAGGGTCATTCAGATTCTTTTGCTTACGGACACAGACAACAGCCATCCCAACCGGCGACCACACAATCACACTGCCTCCTGGGAGACCAGCAGGAGGAAACCGCCTGAGGCAGAAGGCAGATACAGACATTGGGGTGAGACAGAGAAAAGCCACAGCAGTGACACATCTCTTCCTTCTTCTTCACACTTGATATTCGCATGAGTCTTGGAAGGGAAACCACACCAGCAGCCTCAAAAGCGCTCACTGCGTTGCCAAGATACGCAGCTCTAAGGCTGATACATCCCAGCCACTAACCTATCCGGCAGCTCCAAGTCTAGGACAACTCCTGTGAGAAGAGTTCACAGGAGACTGAAAATACCGTTTCACAAAGCAGCCTCTTCTTTTGCAATTGTACGAGTGAAAGAACAAATCTAGCATTGCTCCAGGTGGTTGGTAAAATTCACACGAGCAACAGCAACTTGTCCAAAACAAGCAGTTCCCAGCAGCTTAAGGGAAAGCGGGCAAGAATCAGGACTACGCCCTCCACAGAGTCCTTACATCCCTGGCCTGACATGAGCACTCAGCATGCTCATCTATCAGCCCAGTTCTCATCAAGTCACGTATCTAAGCAAACACAGAACGCTGACCGTGGTCGAGGGTTGGGCAATCCTCTTAAAACGTCCAATGGCTATGCAACTGCAAACTGCCGCTCTGACCCAGGCGTGGAGCCTAGTGCTAAAATCATGCATGTGGTGAAAGCGTACAACAGATTCAAGTTACCCGAAATACAGTTCTGTCTAATTTAACTACTTACATTTGAGCTCCCAAACTAGACTGATCTACCAGCAGATGATTTTTGGGCTGTCCTGTACAAGCCCCAAAACGTTTTAACTGATTCTATTTGCCAGTTTGGTCTCACTCCAAAGGTCTGGGTTAGAAGTAACGATTAAACAAATGATCTAAACAAAATAGTCTGTAAATGTGTTAGGCATCAGCCTGGCTAGTTTTCTAGCAGGCTGGTGACAGACCATTGCAGCCAATGCAGCACAAGGCAGTGACGTGAGCAGCTGGGCAGAGGGAATGCCAGCTATAGTACTGCCTCAAAAATCACCTGGGGCATTCTTCTCCTCCAGCTGTTGGAAAGGAGCAAGTAAAATCTAAATGACAGCGCTTGATACCAAGAGGCAGCTCCTTTGGCACTTGTAATTCACTACAAAACCACCTATCCACAACCTGTATATTTCCAAATTGTGCAACACAGACAAATGCAGGGCAGCCTGGAAGACGAAAATAGGCAAAACTCCATTGTGACATAAGAAAAACCAAGGGAAAAAAAACAAACAATGCAATCTGCAAAAAAGCAAATACTTAGAAAAACTACTTTTGGCTGCTGGCCTCCCCAGAATGAGAATACCACTACCTTGTGCAGCCACAGCAACTTGGGAAAGACTGTCTGTGTTTCTAATTCTCATACATGATTTGCTTAATGCAATAAAGGAGAAGGTCCTACGTGGCTGGCTTGCCACATAGTCAAGTGCCCTCCCAAAGACTGCTGGCCCTAGACCAAAGCCTGAGAAGGAACTAACATCAAGCATTTTCTTGAACAACTAAGTGGGAAAAGCATTCAAAGCTGTAATGTTCCCTACTGCTCTTTAAACAGAGCTCTCCACTGAAATCTATGGCCTCTTGCAAATCAATGGTACTGTACAGCTATTAGCCTATTCCTTCATGCAAACATTTTATGTATAAAAATGGTGGGCATTTATCTTTGTTTAAAAAAAAAAAAAAAAGCCTCTTGGTTCTCTCTCATCTGGGCAATTTCAATTAAATTAGCTTATATGAGGCTGTCAAAACCAATGAACGTGAACCCTGACTGTATGTACCAGCACCGCAGCAGGAATTTGCTTTCAGAAATGATGGCATTAATTTGAACTTAGCAATATGCTGAGCAGTTCAACTGCTTGAGTGTCTCCCAGGCACTGCCTCTTGCAGACAGCTTCCATGCATAGGCACAAATGTATGGACCCCGTCTGTCAACCCCTCCCTGTTCGGAGCCTGCCTTTTTTCTGGTGATAACTTTAAAACCTAAGGGCTGGCTGGAAGGCCCAGAGTGCCCAATCAATACCAGGAAAACCTCATATCATTAAAGAAATTGGGGCATTATTTTAGATACATGGTCTTGAGATGGAAGTCTAAGCATACGTCTAGACTTGTGTTGGTCCTCCTTCTGTCAAAAAAGCAAGCTCCCCACATGTACTAGCACCAGCTAGTAACTCCAGTAAAGTCTGGAGAGAGTCAGCAAAAACAAAAGGGGAAAAAATGAGGCCACAAGGGCAGATTTTTCTTGCATTTCATTTTTCTAAGTAAAAGGATCAGATGCAGGAAAATATACATTTTACAGCTCACAGAACACCTGTGCAAGACAAGCCCTGAACAAAACACTTGGCTGGAACTCGCTCGCACTCCCCCACCTCCCTGCTCCCCCATGCTCTCTGCATTGTCACATCGGCTGCAAACCACAGTTAATGCTGAAATCGTGTCTTCCATCACAAATGTTGACACCAAACATCCATCAAGTTCATCAGCAACTGGAAAGGCTTTACTGGCCTTCTCACAAGTGGACTGCACAATGGGTACCTGTGCTGTTTTGGCATTTGTGTTGTTTTGTGTTTGCTTTTTCGGGTTTTGGAAAGGAGGTTTTAAGAGGAGATGCAGCAGAAATAGTGCCTTCTCACCTTAGATCACTGCCAAAACCACTGCTTAGGGCAAACAGCTAGAAAAATACCTGCAGCTGTGCTTCCAGCTAACTGAAACAATCTCGTTAAGCTGAAATTCAGAGTGCAGTCCCTGGACAGGTAATGGAGCATACTTACATGGTGCCTACTCCTACAAACAGCTCCTTACATTCTCATGGTCCCTGACTGCCACAAGCATTGTTTTCTTAGGAACCGTATGGTTTGCGGTCCCACTGCTGTCTGGTAAACATCACCCACTGACTGGGGTGTGGGAATAACAGAAACTGCCAGAGCTCCCTGTTTCTACACAGGGGACATGAAACCCTCCCTCTGCTTCACCTGAGGTGCTCCGGGCAGCCTGTCTGTAACCTGCCCACAAGCAGCACAGACGACAAAGGATTTCACACTGAAGCAGAAAGCCTTAAGCTGAAACAACAAATGCCAGATCATATGAAAGGTAGGAGGGGGTGGAGGAGAACCTAATGGCTAGGAGGAAACAGGTTTTGTAAAGACACCAGGGGAAATGCACTGATCCACCTGATCCCTGCCAGCTCAGATGTTAGTCCTCTGAAGTCAAAGGCCAGTTTGCCGGTGACCTCAGTAAAGGCAGAACTGAGCCATTTTCTCTGCTCACGTTCCACCAGGCAGAGTTCAGAAGGCTGCTATCTGCCAGCATCTTTGGGATCTGTGTGCAACATGGCTTGTTTGCCTTGGGAGAATCCCAGCTTGTCCCTTCCAGCGCAGATGTGAAACCAAGTACAAACAAGAGTGCATAAGGTTATTTTTGTAAAAAGCACACTGACTCGGGAGGCAAAGAGCTACTGAAATGAAGTGACTGTGAAGGAAGAAGAAAATCAGGAGAGGTCAGACACAAGATGTGAGAATTTTTCAGGAAAACTGGAAATGGAGGCAAAAAGCAGGTCAAGTGAGCCAAGCACAAAAAACACCGGTACAAGATGAGAACTATAGTATTAATTTACATACTCATTCCCCCCAAATGACAGTGAGGAAATCAATTTCCAACCCACTACAACGCCATGCCACTTTCAGCAAAATTAAACTCAACTTTTCAGCCCATTACAGAGAACATGAACAACCCCAAATTTACTTGGGCGAGAGCTGGATAAGTTGCATATGGGAAATTTATGTTCTCCTATCTCAGACCACCAAGTCACCCTGAAATAAGTTGTCCGCACACGGATGCTGGCAGGTGCCTCCAGACTCAGTTCATTTATCTCTCACTGCTAAATTGGGCCCCTTTAGCTAAGCTGTGCAACTCCCACCACCTTCATCACTGCCAGAAAATGTAAACCAGGGCTGAAGGACACAAATTCATGATCACAAGTACACAATGTTTAGACAGCTCATCTGAGTTTCATTCAGCAAAGCAGAGCGTATGATTAGATTATGGACCTCAGTTGAGTCCTACACTTTATTTATCACTGGTTGCCAGATAAGACTGGAAGATCTCTGTCTAAGAAATGAAGGCAGCAGGGACATCCTGGGTGTGCTGAGGGCAACCACCTTTGTGAACGATCACCTCATGTTACTCACAGAGATGGCCTGAAGAAGTTAGAGTCAAAATGAAGTCCAGGTGTCTGGTGCGGAGATCCATCCCAAAGGAGACTGTACAAATGTGTCTGTTTCAAGTGCTTTTTCATCACCTTCATTTGGCTCTCCGCTTCTCTGCTGCTTGGTATGCCAGCATGACCAGACCACAGGCACTAAGGCACAGGAGTCCAGGTGATACCAGGTGAGAACATGCAGAGCACTTAACTGTCATTGTTGTCACTGCTAGTTCTGTCAATTCAGGGTGCATCACAGTACATCTGTAATGCTTCTCTTGCCAACATGGAACCTGTTTCTGACCTGTAACATGGAGGACCCTGGGCACTGAGCTTTTTAATTTACTCCTTTTATGTTGACGGATGCGTCTCTTTTGTCTGCTCTCAGGCATACACAGCTAGACATAAGTAATGCCATCTTTTTGTGATCTAAAAATAAACAGAAGCTGCCACAGCAACAGAGTCCCTGCTTTTGTCTCAGCTTTTCTCACCAAATGCATCCCATAGGATCTTCTGAAGTGGGAAATGACCTGGAAAGTTATCCACAGGAGATGTAATCACCTTTGGATCCAGTAGGGCTCATTACCTTGCACTTTATTTCAAACGGCCGTATTAGGTTAGATGTTAGGCAGATTTTTTTAAATTACTTTTATTGTTTATTTTTTTTTTTATTATTTTTTTTTGGTTGAACCTAGAGGGTGGTGCAGCAGTGGCACAGATTACCCAGAGAAGCTGTGGACTTGACATTGCTGGAGGCATTCAAGGCCAGGTTGGATGAAGCCCTGGACAGCCATATCTGGTGGGTGGCAACCTGCCCATAGCAGGGGGCTGGACCTAAACTATCTGTAAGGTCCCCTCCAACCTAAGCCATTCTATGATCTAAAAAAAAAAAAAAAAAAAAAAAAAAAAAAAAAAAAAAAGGAAAAGAAGAAAACTGCAGTTGTGAAGGATATGAGAACTACGAGGATAAAAGATCATAGTTTTCCAATCTACTGTTCCTAGAGTAAAGCTTACTTCCACCTGCAAGCACTTTAGTCTCTGACTTGTACAGCAACTGCTGTACAGCACCTGCACAGATTCTTGTGATCACCTGCCATGGTTAGGACTTACAGGATCTACCAAGGTCACTGTGGCAAACAACCACAAAGCCTGATCTTGCAGAATACCCACGACTTCTGTTTCACACAGACTGTGGCTTTTAACTAATTGCTCAAGCGCACCCTGCAGATCCATACTGCCAATAAATGTGCATGTCAACATGGAAGTCTTTCCTCAACAACGAGTGGTTAGACTTAAAATGAATGAATATCACCACTGAGTTACACGTCACCACTTCACTAACCACAGATTTTGGAATATATTAGCAACGTGGATGAATGTTTTCTGATTTCAGTGTAAGGAGGCAGAAAATTGAAGATGGACTGTTACAATGAAATGGAGAAGGTCACACAAGCAAGTCACTGCCCACTGGATTCAGAATTCAGCTCTCTTGGCTCGTGTACTCATGTACATGCAGAACAAAGCCACAAAGGTCCTTGTTAGCAGTGGGATCATACATGTTCCAACAAGCACAGAGAGGATTTCTGTGTATGCCCAGGAGGGAGGAAGGGAGGACTTGTTATTCATAAAGAGGCACGCTATCCCCCATCTTCAGTAAAACAGTTACAAAGTACGTTACCAGACGTGACCGAGGCCACTGACAGCCAGAGAAAACCAACCACCTCTTACAGAAGAAGAGGAAGTTTCAGTGGAGCAAATGGCAGCTTTCATCACCTCCTGAGACCCCCCCTAGAATCAGCTTCATTTAGACACTTATTCCCCCTGAAGGGAGCACGGTTTTGTAGACAGCATCACGCAATTCACTTAACAAAAGGGGCAGTCAACTTTGCATCACTTATACAACGGTATGAGATTTGCAGGAAGGAACTCAAGATACACACAACAAAGGCAGTTTTAAAAATACGTTAACCTCCTGGCACACACCAAAGATCACGATAAACCCACAGCTGATCCAGACTAGCACAGGTTTAACGCTCCCAGAGAACCATATTACTGAGACTTAACAGTAAGCAAACACTGGGGAAAGAGCAACACATAACTCTAGCGTGGCCCTTCCCCATGTACAAATCAGCGCTCCACCTCCCTCTGATACTCAGCAGCCTTGCACAAAATCAGGAAAATTAACTGTGGCTGAAGGCTTCCAGCAGCAGCTCCCACCTGCCCTGTCCCCGGATAGACAACCATGAGACGGAGACTTCTGCTCAGACACTGGCTGCCTAAAGAAGCTCCCCCATGTCTAAATGAAGCAGTGAATTTATCAGCTTAGGAACACAACCACTTGGGGTAAAAATCCTCCCAGAGCCCTTCAGGTTATTCTAGCTCAGGCAAGGAACTCTTCTGATGCAAGTTAGCTCCATGTTTACAGGAAAACAAAGGGAGCTTTTCTACCTGCCTTTCTTAGCTCTGAAGCAACCCCAGCTCTGCTAGACCTTTATCAGGACGCGTGATGCTGATTTGTAACGGCATTCAACAATTTAAAACACAAGGAAGGCAAAACATCCCGCCAGGCACCGTCAGTCTCATCTCTGAACAGATGATAAACAGCAACGTGTGTCAGCTGGGAGGGACAAGATCAGCACTGCAACAGCAAATCCTCAGGTGTAACGTGAATTTCCTAAATTCACACTGAAACAGAATTAAAAGATTAAAATAGAAACCAAGTCGTTCAAAAATGTAACACGTGCTTTCAATAACAACCATGCAACCGAATCTCTCTTCTCATATATTATTTAAGAGACATCAGGAATCCTCTAAGTTGTATAAAGAGAGAACTGAGGATTCCTAAGCAGTACTCGGTGCTCACGCTGTTACAGCTGAATCTTACCAATTACATCCAAGAAGAAAAGCTCCATTTGATGTGTCTCAGCACAGGAAAAATATCCACTGCTTAACTGACCACCCCGAAACAAAATCAACAGTATGTAGGAAAGCAAAGGAAGAGGCCACCAACTTCCTCACCATTGTGAATCATCATCCAGGCAAGGTACCATAGGACACCGCAGCCTTCAACACATCAGAGGCAGCCACTCATTTCTTCTCATTATTTGTCAATTCAACAAGTGACAGATCAAAGGATGAAGTGTGCAAATTTCTGCTGAAGCTTTTACTTTCACTACAGCCCTTTTAATTCTGAATGAGGTCATGTTGTCAGATCAGCACACACTCCACGTCAGATGCTTCCACGTCCTCCAGGCTGTGTTAATTAACTCCACCTCCGGCTGCAGCAGCCTTTGATATCCCGTATATGTGATATTTGATGTCTCAGATGGAAATGGCACCAGTGCAGGAGAGGTGATGGAGGAAGAAGTTGCTGAAGTTCCTGCTCCATTCGAGTTCCTGCCTTCGCTACCTACTTCAAAGGACAGCAGATGATACTGACCTAGACTGACACAATCTTCCTTCAGTGAGGAACCCTCTACAAACGCTGTTCCAATCAGTCACTACTTGTTTTTCGCTGTTTGCTTTTTCCTTATTACAACCTGTTTTCATGCTCAGTTCTGTTTAGGCACACGTACGTGCAGCAGCAGCTCTTTTTCCTCAAAAGATTAATTTCCTCAAGGAATTTGTAATTGCGTCTGTTGATTTTCCAAATAACCTCCTTCTAAGTGACAACCTTGTTGACAACCAGTGGCAACCAGTACCCTCAACACAAGTTCTCTTTCTATTTCACACACTGCTACCCGGCCATTATTGATTACTAATGCCAAATACACAGTCGTTGTACAAGATGACCCACAAACAAGACAGAAGCTGGTCTTCATACCTGGGTACTAAGAACAGTGACAGGTTTGCAGAGAACATGTGTTTATAAACATAAACATATAAATTGAGTTCTCAGCATGCCAACCCCCTGCTTGGGGGGTTCCTGCCTGTACCACCAAGGTGCCCGTGGCACGACAGGCACCAGGCACAGTGACCCTGCAGGTCCCAGCCCTGCTTCCTGCCACCATCATCATGGAAACGCAATGCACCGTGTCCCGCTTCACATCCACAGCTTCTGGCAATTTGTCACGTCACTGTAAATAAAAGGTACCTTGTAAGACCGCTTGCCACTTCACTCTGGCTTATCTTAGTCAAACACAAGAAAACCAGGCAAAGACATCACTGGAGGCATTTTGTACCATCTTTCACTTCCCCGACCTGTTCTCGCCTCAGTATTACTGCTGTTCCGCACATATGTTTGACAGCTTCTTCCTCTGCCTGATCTGAATGTCTGGGTCATTGCTTCTTGCCAGCCAACAACCATTGCTGCCATGTCAGTAGTGGATAAGACCCCAGGAAATAACTGACTAATATGGCATGAAGTCTCTCTCTTTTTTTTATTTTTATTTTTTGACAAACCATGCCTATTTGAAAGCCATGTTGGGCTTGGTATCCTGACACATCTCTTTAGAAATTCAAGGTATTATGAAGAAGCCAGAGCTCTGAACCCTGGCAGTAGTTCGTTCTCCCTTCCCCTGCCACCATTTGGTACCTGCAGATTTAAGATCACCTGGGTGGCCTTCATATGTATTTTAAACATGTGAATATTTAATTGGCTCTAAGTCAGATTTGTGTCTTGAAATTTAACTTGACCAAGAAAATAGACCTGGTCAGAAACACCATTAGAGCTTCCAAAGCTCACACAGAGCAGTTGGGTACCCAGAGAGACCATGCATTACTTGTCTGAGAATGCTAACTACATTCCCCCCAGATCAGTGCTCCTGCAGCGTGGCTGACAGCCAAGAACAACAGGATATTCAAGCTGATTAACCAGTACTGCTTAGAGACTGGGATTACAATCCTTTTATCCTGATGCATGCTGTTAAAGTAACCTGAGAAGTTTGCACCACCAGATACAACTGATGAAGTCCACCAAGATCCTACTGTCTTGGTGCTTGGCAGGTGCATTCCTACTTTCAAGGTTTGGACAAGAAATGCAAAACGTGGTTGCTGTGAGAAGAACAACGGAGAGCTCAAGGCAGTATTTACCAACCTAATCAGCAGAGAACAGCATCCTGCTGAATACAAGAAGGATCCACCTACCTAGTAATTATGTGGTTTGGGACTGTTGGTCTACAAAATACGCTGATTAAAACAGCTTTGTGTGGAATTCACAGTTACCTCTCTACCTTGTAACTCAGTATCACTGAAAGGACACTAAATCACCATCCCAGAAACACCTCCTGGTAGGCACAGGTGTGCCCCAAGGGGCAAGGGAGAGGCTCTGCCTCCCGAAACCTGGAGACACTACCATACTTAGCTACCATCTTCAGGCCACACAAAGGGCCCAGGAATGAAACGCTCTCCCATTCTGTTCTTCTAAGCTCCTCACATGCTCAGCAAGCAGCGACCTGACCTTTCCCTTCACTGTTAAACAAAATGAATCAAGTTAAGCAGGCTAGTATTAACAAGAATAAGGGGATGTACACTTTGCTGGACCTCTTCACCTTCTCTTTAGCACCTGCTCGGTCAATCTTTTCATGTTATTTTTTTCCATTTTTTGTCCTTAATGTGTAAGAGTCAAACCTGATCTAGCGACTACACGAATAATTAGACAGGCTTGGCATTTCCTCTTATTTGTCATTCCACAGCAGGCCGATCCTTTGGAAGAACTGCAGCCAAGTCAGACTTGGTAATGCAGCAGCACTTGAGGAACAGCCGGGTCATGCCGCCCAGGGAGGTTTAAAAGTTGAAACAACACTCCGAACTGCAGCAGTGATGGAAATGCCAACCATACGAGGATGAGACAAAAGCATTTAACCTCTCTGGAAAATGAGTCTTCAGGGTAACCACTTTCAACATGTACTTATCTAGGGAGATCTGGAGATGAGTAAACATGGAATAATACACCCAGCCGTGCATTTGAAGGGAGGTGTGAATGCTCCATACCACACAGACCACTCCTGCCACACTGCTCCTGCAGGACTACCACTGTCACAAGGTGACAGCAAATCACAAGAATTTGTTGCTGAGCCACTACAGTGTGTATTGCGTCTATTTGGGCAGTTTTGCAGACTGAGTACCAAGGTGCTCATGTTCTCATAGAAGTGCTGGGAGGAGTAAGGACAGCAGATGTTGGGATACTTTGGGAAGAGGCAAAGGCCTGACTGACTTACAGGGAAAAAAAATACAAGGTGCATGGAATGCAGTGGCTTTGCAGGTACTTGTGAGTTCACCACGTTCCAGCTTAAGACCAACAGAGTGTAAACTCTCACACAAATCTTTTGGCAACAGTTGTATGACATGAGGTAGAATACGTTGCTACAGTCATGCTTAATTACACATCTCCTTTTGAAAATGCCATGCTGCTCTGGGGCCTTCCGTAGCATGCCAAACAGCAAAGCCACAGTTCCTACCTAACTACAGGAAAAAAGACCTGTGTGAAAACAAGCACATCTTACTAGACTGCTGTAGAGTACTGTACAGCTCACACTAAAAGCAGTGCCATACTGTGATGTAATAACTACGTGAAAGGACTTTGTTCTTCCCAAGGATCAGCAGCATCTCTTCACATGGTACCACTGTAAGGATCCTCGACTAGTAACCACTATCAGACACGTTGCTTGTCTTCCTGTAGAAAACTGGTACCTCGTTACAGATGTGAAATTCAGCTCAGTTGAGGTGAAGCCTGGTGAAAATTCATCTGTGTGCATGGACGTATTTCAGAAATCCGTCTTTCACCTCTCCAAAAAGCCTCAAGGTGCCCACCTGGGGTTTCTGCCACCCAAATGAAAGGTCTGGATGCTGCAGGTCTCCAGTTACCAAAGGCTGATTACTCCACTGCAACAAATAACTGTGATACAGAAGCATTACTGGAATGGTGGTCTGGAACCATAATTTGTGCAGTTTCACTGCATAACACCACTACAGCTGAGCCAACATAGATGATGACTACATCATAAATTTGAGGACTTCTCCCTCAGAGTGACTTGCATTAGCAATTCAATAATTGCGTGCCTTCTGCATACAGCAACCTTTCTCTTTATACATCTAATCAGCAGTAATTTAAATGCAAGATAATTAGCAGATGAACTGATGGACAGGTGATGAAACGATCCCTGAAAACTTAACCACTTGATGTCGTGTAGTCAGGTGCTATGAAAAGCAGCACACAAAAACAGTTGGGAGTCCTAATAAGACACACTATTAAGAACACAATTACAGCACCGGAAGCAAAACCTTATCACAGGCAGCAAAATATTTAAAAAACACAAATGCATTTCAGAGCAGAGACCAAACTCAAACATTTGTTTTTTTTCCTTCTGAAGCAGACCAAAACAGTAAATGCCACTTTGTCTTCTCGTTGCTTGTCTATAAGTAAGACTGCATGCAGATAAATTGACTAACTAGATAGTTATCATCAACACAAAGGCGGGTATTTGGTGGCACTACTGCTAGACTGTGTATGTCGTGATCATGAACGCCCAGGAAAGTACATTTGCATACATAACACATCCATGTGAGAGCACTAAATCTGAACCACACAACACACGCAAATCTTGTGGGCTTACTTGCCATGTTTTGGGCACTCTGGTGGATCCCAGTTTCCACGCCTGAGCAAATACCTCCTGGCAGCCCACGGCACATTCACCCCAGCAAGGAGAGCAGTTTTGAAGGCTACAGCATTTTTCCCCCCCCCCCAAAAATTGTTAAAAACTCACAAAGCAGTCATTAAAGTAACGCTTTGCATATGAAACAGATGCTGAGTGCCTCAGTCACAGAACATTTGGGAGCAAATCCCACAGCAGAGGCAGCAGACAGGAGGGCCCCAGGAGAGGCAGCGTCCAGCATCGCCAGCTCTACATGAATGCTGCCTGCACATACCTACACGTGTTGACCCAAAAGCCAGCAACTGGGGAGAAATATCCACAGGAAACCCTTCACTCAGTGATATGTGTGGGTAGCTATTTTAACACCGACCAAATGCCTCATGAAAATGAACTGTGAATTTGTGGCAAACCCAAGCTGAGCAGTTTGGCAGGGCCCTTAGGTAATACCATGGCTCACATGAGGTGATGAACAGAACGTTTCTTGCTGCCTTTGCACTCTAGTGGTACTTAAGTACAAAAGAAAGGTACAGAAATGGAGGTGCATGGAAATAAAAATGAAAGCGACACTACATTTGAGATCATAAGGACTAATTACGCTGTGAGAAAATGATTATTCCACCTACTGTAATTACACCGTGCTTCTCAATATTACCAACCGTGTGTGTAATGCTACTTTACACAACATAAGACATAACATTTAAATAATAAAGATCAGGAACTGACTTGTTAACATCGCCACATTGTAATGGACTGTCATGTCCCTGTTCTTACCAAAATCTTGATGTTCTGGTAAATAGCTTGTCCTTCTGATGATGGCTATCACTAATCCGTAAGCGTGTTTATATCAACTAAGGAAGAAAATAACACTGTTTTGATTCGCTCTCATTACACACCTCCTAAAAAATACCCCCGGGTATTTTGGAACACGAGGAATGCTCGCAGTTGTGATTTTTATAGAACATACTATGATTTTACACTCCGTTACTATTTCAAGATTTGGCCTGGAGCATTTTTTTTTTTAACTGCATCCCCTCTTTGAACTCAAAGCTCACCTACTGCAATGAATGTTTATAAATAAGACATTAATTAAATGTGCCTTTCCTTCACGAGCCTAGGAAGACTATTAATCAACTGGCGAGCATGCAAGCACAACAGCTACTATTGCTCATGGGCACAAACTCGCAGGAAAAGCTGACTACTGCTGCACAACGCAACTGCCTCCAACAACCCCGAGCACGTGAAGAAGCTTCCTCCCAGAGATGTTTTGCCTTTCTCTCACCTCACCCAGTGATGACTCATCTGATGCATTCACTGGATACTGCAGGCTGTTTTTCTTTTCTTACCTCTATGCCAACAGCTAGTGAAATGCATTTGTAGTGACCACCCTGAGAACGGGCACGCAGAGGACGCCCTGTTTTATTGGGGAAGGGTTGTTGCTTTCTCCTGACCAACACCTCCCCAGAGAGCTCTCACCAGCACACCATGGAGAGTAAGCGTCAAACGCAAGATGCGGCTGTAACCAGCAATAGGTTTGCTAGGGGCAGGGTTACTGAAATATGGTATTTTTTTTAAGAGAACAAAGGAAGTTTAAGAAAAGGAGCAATCACCAACTGCTTTATATCAAACACCTGAGCTACAAACATGTTCATCTTTGCCTCGTGGCACGGCTGAATCGATCTTCAGTCAGAATGAAAAGGTATTCGGTGTGCTCTTCTATCAATAGTAGCTGCAACCAACACTGTTGGTACTTACGAGGATGCAGCTTAGAAACTATGCACAATTTATTCTTTGACCTTGATTAAATGTTCACAATGTTCTTTGATACATGACAGTATGTGTTAGGCAGCAAATATTTTTCATGGGAAATGTTTCCCTGATACCCCACTCGTATCTTCATTAATCACAGATCATCTCAGAGGTCTGAACATCTAAATTGACAAGCATCTAAAAATGCAGAAGTTTAGAGTAGCCCTGGCTGTGTGTACAGTAACTGAATATGAGGCATTTATTTTACCTAACACAGCTAAAGGCATTCAGAATGACGTACACAATTGCCTAGTGCATTTTTTTGTTCTCTGTAGCTACTCACCTTAATTATACTGTGTGGAAAAGGTCAGTCCCTTCCATCACATTTGAATTGGCTGCCTTTTCTCTTCATCAGAGGTTCTGTTGGAGTCCTATGCCAACTACATTGCCATTTTTCCTCCCTCTCTCACAGTGAATCAAGGTACACATTAACCGCAAGCGTCCCTCAAATCTGCTAACACTTCCTTCACACCACCACCCTCTCCCACCCATTTTTGCCCTTCAACATCTCTGTTCCCAATTTCTTTTTGTTAGCTCTCTTTACATCTCAAAGAAGCTGAGGCCTGCCACCTCCTGCTGCTCTTGCTACTGCTGTTGCTGTCATGTTTCAATGTCTATTTGATCAGTAACCTCATAAAAATTCCCTCTGCCCCGTGAAGGGAAAGGCACTAGGGGGCTAGAGACAGGGCAACCCGCCTAATGGGAGCTGGAGAGGAGCAAGGGGACACGAGTGAGCAAAGTGTGATCTATCAGAGCAAGGTGGGAAATGAGGCTGTGAAACAAGGTGTGAGCTGAATGCCAGCAACCTGAACGCTTGGCTGGGGTCCTCTCCTTGCCATTTGATGGAGCTACACCAGATCCTCTCCTCTTTCCATCTTAGGCTGTCCTGGGGCAACTTCACCCAGGCCCAGATGTCTAGCTGCCATGGCAATTTATGGCTGCCAGTGCTGAACCTGTCGCTAAAGCCTGGAGAGCAAAGTGCTCAGTGCACAGCATGTCACTGTGCAGCCAGGATGGAGGTTCCTTTAGCCACTCAGACGGTGCTCCACTTTTGAAATACATCCCTGCCATCTGCAGGATCTACACTATTTGTTGCATGTTTTTTTTCCATAACAGCCTACCCCATTCCCCACCTCTCCCAAGAGACACTCTTGTCCTCATATTACAAGTGAAGGGTGTAAAACCCAGTGTCAGGTCACATTCGGAGTGTGTGAAGGCAGAACAGGGAAATGAAACCGGGTCTGTGAGCACACAAACTAATAAGCTGTCTTCCCTCCTTTGTGCAGGCTTACGTAAATCTCCCTCCACAACTTCCAAACCACAGTTCTGATGAAATATATACAGTAACGCTCAGTAACTGGGAGTAATTTACACATCCCTTTAAAACGAAATGCATCTCCAACGTTTGTAAGGCAGTACCAACAGACAAGCTAAAAAGACCAAAGATTTGTTAACAGGAGGCACAAGGCAGTGTTCTCCGCGCTCACCTTCAGCACTGTGATATTCCACGCAAAGCTTTCAATGGCTTTGCTTAATTTTCTTCCTTTCAAACCTTCCTTTGTCCCGAGGTTATGAAGCTCTTCATGGAATTCCATCCCTAAAAAAAAAAACGAAACCAGATCATCGCATCACTCTCTGTAGGACTGCATTTTTCTCCTCACAGCTGGCACTTCCTACATCCTGTTTCCAGGCTTCCCCCCTTCTTTCCCATCAGAACACCATTCCTGAAGAGCACCTTCCAGAACATGAGTGTTACATGCAATCTTGCACATGCCTGGTCCCCACATAAACACTCCTCCAGTGCTTCTGCTTGCAGTCTGCATTGCTGAAATGCTGTGACAAAAGGCGATCGTTTGTCACTCTCCTTCAGTGGATGACTGTGCCCTGGGAGGCAACGTGGAAGATGCCTGTGCAGCACAGCAAAGACAGGCTCAGGTGCACAGCTTCTTATTAATCTTAATCATAGTCATAAACAAAAGCCACTGTACTCCGCAATGACAATTTCATGAATTCACGCCACTAATGGCAGGATTGCTGTTCCTGCAGCCTGTTGAATGGAGACTTCCAACCATAGCCCTGGCAATTGTGACATTTCATTCCTGAATACTAGAACTGGAGAAATCCAGGAGCAGATTCAAAACCTTGATGAGTCCAATTAGCTCACCAATTCTATGAGATTTGCACAGTGTTTGCAAATATTTATCTGAGGTTGCTAAGAATGAAGAGAAAGTGGACAAAGAGCTCCTTGTGTTCCATTAATTTTTACTTTACAAAGGCTTAATTGGCATTAAATCACTCCAAAACATCTGAAGCCCATTCTGTCTGAAGAAAGTGAGTTCGATCTCCAGTTCAATCTCCAGTTTCACAGCTCTCCCTCCCCTAGTGTTTTAAGGCAAACATCACTCAGGTTCGAGCTTTGTTGAAATTACATCAAAGAAACCCCCACTGACACCTGACAGAGAACACCTGAACAGAGCAGCCATTTAAGCAAGCTTGCTGAAGGAGACAGCCCCTGATGCCCTGAGGCAGGCTTGTAATCAGCATCAACCTGCCCAAAGCTCTTCTGGAAAACTGGCAATAGCCTTCCTGTTGCCCTGAACCGAATCTGGAGGTGTCTGAGCCACAGCTTGAGAAATACTGAAGGAGTTCAACTTCACACAATGCAAGGTTTATCTACTGTTTATTCTCCAGAACGTCACTCACTCAGAAGTTTTCCAGTAAGGTAAGAAAGCTCCCGCAACACTTCCTTTGGAAAACAGTCTAGCTAATTGTACCTCAAGCAAGATTTCCATGTAAGCTGCCTCGTGCCAGCAGAGTTACAAAGCACATCGCTTGATTAAGAGAAAGGAAAATAGTCAGGTGACTTGCTTGGTCCCCTGAAGAACTAGGAAGGTCTACAGTGCTCAGTTCCACTTGGACAGCCCAGCCTTTATGCAGCATACTTTATTTTTCACCTGAAGCTTACTTTCATACCCGTCGACTGGAGACGGTGCTGCCCCACACAGAGGCAGCTGCTAATATCTGTTGGGCTGTGGGAAGGAGCATCAATGAAGAAGCATTAAAAACTGCACATGAAAAATAAATAAATAGAACCACAAATCAGCAGCCTGAGAAGTCATTTGGGGTCCTGCGGCACAGGGAGCCTGGGCCAAACCAGGCTGGGAATGCACTTGCAAAGGGAGTAGGATTGAGCTGAGGTTGGTGAAGGACAATGTCAAAGGCAATTTTACCTCTAGCATGTCTTAACTGCGGGAGCCAAGGCACAGCCAAGATGAAGCCCTTCAAATTCAGGAAGATGTACCACCTCTCCTCCATTGCTACTACAGCTCTGGCCACTGCTCCAGAGCTCTGAACTTCAAAGAACAAAGACTGGGTTCCACCCTGCTCTTTTAACGCTTAAAAATCAGATAAATGATATTACCGAAACAGTTTTCAAGTTTCCTTCAATTAAAAAGACGGGTTAAAAACCATGAATTAAAGCATTTACTACAAAGCACCAGATTCATTCGTTATTTACATTCAATAGAAGCAAATCGGTGTAGATTGTTTCACTTGCCAAATCCAAAAATGACTATTGGAAAAAACAGTACTTAGAATTGCTGTGGCCCCAGAAGACTACGGCTGAGACCATGAATCAAATACAGTAGCTAGTGTTTTTTGCATTAGTGAGCTTAGGGGCTCGTTGCAGGTTACGAAAGGAACAGCTATACAACTAAATTGACTGAAAGCAGGTTTTATTTCCTCACTGTAAACCCATAAAATTCACTGCACGAATTTATTCAGCATGGTTTCTGATACATGAAAGCTGATGGATTTAGTAGTAGAGGATTAAGATCTTAACACTGCCAAATGTGGACTCTTATCTCTGTAGCAGAGCTTATATTTGTGTTATCATCATAAAGTACAGGAAACATGTCCCAGTTAGGAGTCTGGGTTACAGTCCTGAATAAGAGATGAAGGGGTTTGCATGAATAAGCTGAGCTGTGAATCACAGACATGTTGGTAATTCCTACCATCCTGGAAAAGGAGCACGATTCTGTGGCAGAGCAAGCACCATACATGGGTGGCCACTTTGGAACCCACCTTCTCCTCTTATACCGATACATGTAAACCAGAGTCCCAGCTCAGGTAGAGACATCCAGTATAATGTAACAGCAACACAAGATCTGCTTTAAGCTCACTTACACTGGTTTGTGCCCACATAATGCATGATGTAAATTATGCATGGCCACATGGATTTTTATGCATGGCCACATGGATTTGTTAAACACAACGGAATTATATTGGTGCAAGTTTCCAAGATCTAAAACAAACCTAAATAACAAAATTAAGTAAAGGTAGGCAAGAGAACTTGGTCCCGTGGGTTTCTAAACCTCTTGCCTACAGTATGTTTAAGGGAACAACTGTGACAGAGAACAGAGCTCAGTAAACAAAGGTGCCACATCTTCTCGCTCTCTTTTTAATTGAATTTCTTTCTGGTTCATTTGACTAATTTAAATGCTGTCAGACATTTCAGGTCTGCAGACCAAATGGAGAAACAGCTTTTGAGATGAAAGATGAGCATTCTCCCCTGATCCTACACCTCCACTGCTGCTGGAGGATGAGCCTTCAGGAGGACAGAGCCTGCTAAGGAAGACCAGGATGCTCACTTAACTATCAGGTGAAAGACGATGCACAGTCACAAACTTCAAGAAAATTCTGTCACGTTGCTTCCCACCTCCCATCCAGAACTGCACATTAGAGAAGGATTACCTGCTTTCTGACACTGAACGATCTTGTCGTGAGTGCTGTCTGCCGTCTCGATAAGAACCCTGCTCTCTTGAATCATCTGTCAGAAAATAAATGAAAAACAACAGCATTACTGGGG
Organism: Alectoris magna; assembly: GCA_030625065.1. Classification (NCBI taxonomy): domain Eukaryota; kingdom Metazoa; phylum Chordata; class Aves; order Galliformes; family Phasianidae; genus Alectoris; species Alectoris magna. Next base: position 35,170,671 of record CM060567.1, read on the forward strand.
TCTCCTGCAACATCTCATCCACAAAAAGCCACAAAGGTAAAACACAGGAAGAGCTCTGTTCTGCAAACAAAACCATAAAGATGGGATCACTGCTTCATATCAGGTCCCCTAGATCTATATTAAGCTAAGTGACAGTTGCTCAGGAGATGTTTTGTTCCAGAAATGAAAGAACAGCTGTTTTACATCAGTGAGACATACTGTAAATAATATGAAGTGATTCCAGGAGAAAGCAGAGTTAGCAGACAAGCAAAACTCATTCTTTGTGAAACCAGGCCCTTTCTAATTAGCAACTTCCCTGAAATGGATGAAGAAGTAAATACAGTCCTCGGTATAAGCTGTTATCAAACACATTACCAAGTCACCAAGAATAGCGCTGATTTCAAGAGGTACTTAAGCCTGTGTGTAACTTTATGCATTACAGCAGTTCAGTTCTTGAGGTTCTCTTTGAAGAAATTCAGGTTGAAATCGTACAGCTTTCAGCACCTCGATGTTGCAGTCCAGGTTTGCAAGGGACGGCAAGAAGTCAGCCAGATAGTTTCAACAGGACTACTCGCAAATTTCAAGAGACATCCTCATCTGTGCAGCTTCCTAGAGCAGGCCATTAGGAGAAGCACAGATGAAATGTTCACTATGTGATACGTTTCCTGAGCCTCGCCTCTTGAAATTACTCTTCTCCTGTGATGTTAACAATCCTCCCAAAGCTCTTCAGAAGCTCAGGCAAGCAAACAAATTGTTTCAATGCTTATTCCGTGAAATTGCAGAAGGTAGCACACACGTCTGTTACAGAAGGAAAGAACATGCAGTATAGCAAATTATGCCTCAGAATAATCTCACTCTCCTGGGACTTCCATCACGAAACCCAGGCAGAACGAAAGCAGGGCCAATTAGGAATGAAGCAGAGTACTGCTTAATTTCTGAAGATACAGAAACCATCATCTGAAAGCTCTGCCAAAGTGCTACAACTGTAAAAAGCATCCCTACTGTCAAATGCACTAAGTATGAAAACACAACCAGTCAGTTGCAATGATTTTGGTGGAAGACAGTACGAAAGTACTAAGCCAACCCCCACAAATGAGCACGTCTTACTGTTTTAATTAGATACAAGGGAGGAGACATCTCCACACATCACACACAAACTTCCAGATCCTGGAGAAATTCCGATCCAAATTTTGCTGCTTATGCCATCTCCATTGCTAAATAAAGCTATTAAGAAAGGCTTACTTTAATCAAAATGTCTACACCTTTACTTCAACATAAACAAGAACACGAGAAAAACAAAATCCGTTACCAGGTTCACAAGCAGAAGGAAAAAGGACCAACACATCCATAAGAGTGCAAAATTATTTTTCAACAGAAGATACCCAGTGGATATGCCTGAGCGTTAATTTGCTTTAGACAGTATCCTTTGCCTTTCACCGTGTATTACTTTGTTGTTCATGCATCGTGTTTGTTTCTTTCTCTTTGGAATTTTCACTTGTCATCTGGAAAGAAATGACAATTTCTACCCGCCCTCTGGCATCTCTGTGCCGCAGCACGTAGCTGGTTTGTGCAGAAGCAGACATTCAGTTGCCAACTACAGACGCTGCAGTCGGTCTGAACAGTCAAGAGCCGGCCAGAGGCCCAGCGTGCGTCTCATGGCCATGCAGACCTGCTGCCTGCAGCCAGGCACTGCTGGCTGCTCCCCATTGTCCCAGGGCTTACCCACAGCCCCACTGTGGGTCTTCTGCACCCGCACGTCCCCTGCAGCAGCATCAGGGTGCTGCCCAGCGAGGTCAGCGCACCTCAGCCATTGCGACTGACTCGCACGCACAGATCTCTGAAGTGTAAAACCTGGTTTAAGAGAGTCACAGCTGCAATATACAGAAAGAAGAAGCAAAAGAATCACGAGTTTTTACAAGCCATTTGGTAACGTGAGTTTGACCGTATCTTCCTCCAACTACTGGACCCATTCCCGGGAGCTTGTGGTGCAGCTGTCTTTGGATTACCAAGTGTGAAGGCATTAGGTTTGTTTTTAAAAGAGAAGTGGCAAGAGGATGTCGATTTTCCTTTACTGCAGAGCAGGTAGAGCAGCACTCCTCTCCTTTGATGCTGACATCAAAGTCTCACTGCTCTCATCTCAGAAAGAACAATCAGAAACAGATCATGCAGCAGAAATTAACCTGTTCCTGTCCTCTTGCACAGTGGCACTTGTGACAAAATATGCTGCTTTTGTCCCGTACCATATGCTGAGAACTACCTCAGGGCCCTTGGCTCAGTGACCAGGCTTAGATGATGCCTTTAGTTCACCACCTGGCATTTGCCCTCAGATGTCTCTCTAGGAAATAGCAGTAGGAAGAAGTAATACAACCCAGCCCAATTACAATATATGATTTCGGAGGGTCTACAGTGTCTTTCCAGGTGTGATCAGTACTTCTGCACTGCAGGCCAGAAACTGCTCCCAGCAGAACTGTATGCAGTTCCAGCAGTTCAGGCCAAAAATACGCTTCCCAGCTCTGCAGTAAAAGATCACAGAGACAGGTTAGTGTGAAGACGAAGCGAGAACATTTGCTTCAAAGAATCAGAGATGGATTCATATAGATAAGAGTATGACAGGCAAGTGACTGCTATCCAGGAATAAAATGACAGCAATGGGCTTTGGTTTTGTGGGTGTTTTTTTTCCCTTTTTTCTTTCATGTCTGTTACAATAGATGCTCTTCAAAGGTTTAGGAGCCAATGCTGGGAACAAAACTTAAACAATCCTCAAAAAATAATCAAACGGTAATGTGAAAATCCATTTCTCTTTTTTTCCTCTTGTACATTTTCATTTACAGGCAGGGAAGCTCCTTGGGTAATATTTACAGTTACTGCTCTAAGGATCACCAGAAATGCTGTCCCTGGTAACTGTTCACTGGAATTACTGCTAATAACACCTCAGTACGCAGTCTACCGTATAAGCAGGTGAAAGCTACAACCAGGGAGCCAGGGCTCCATGCACAGCTCCGTGCTGCACCTAGGAGGGCAGGCAGCAGGTTTCCTGGCCACAGCAGAGGGTGCTGGCCAGGGACCCAGCATGTTGGCTACAAGCGCCTCTGCATGGGCCTGACAGTCAGCCCCATGGCTCTACTCCTGTCAGCTGCTCCTGAGCACGGTCCTGTGTTGTGGCATCTAGAAACACTCTTTTTCCCCCCCTCTTTTTTTTGGCTTTGGTTCTTAAATGACTCCAGAAACTCCTAGTCTGAATGCTCCCCTGCTTTTCCAGCTGGCACCAAACCCAAAGCCCTGCTCGTGGATGTCAGCTACCCCTACTACCAGTGCCAAGACAAGAACCAGAAGCATGAAACGCAACATGGAGCTGTGGGATTTTCTGCTGGGAAGGTAACCCCACAAATCACACAACAGTCTAAGATTTCCAACGCTCAGTTTTGCCAGCAGCGTTATGACATCCAGCAATATGTCTCAGATGTGAAAAGTGAGCACTTTTTGCAGTCTGAATTTCCACACACCTCTGCACTGCTAAGATCCCTGCTGAGCCGTGCTCTTGAGGCACTTTTTAAGATCCAGCCACCTGCCCGGAGTCCACCAGGCTGCTTTTTAAGGGCAGCTCCCAGGTGGGAACTCAGTTTGGCCGCTGCCTTCCAAAACCATGAGATGTTCTCGTCCCTTTGGAAACTTGTGGTTCACCGCTCTGACACTGAGCTTTAAGGGACTGACCACAAATAAATATGTACTAATAAGCAACCTTCAAAGGATGAAGGATATCTGGGTCCACTCAGAGCCAGGACAGCTCTTGTTTCCCATGTTAGAAAAATTAATCTTGAGAGTGATGTGTTTCAAGTAACTAAAGGGAAAAAACACAGACAAAAATGGCAGTGAGGCCACACAAAAACTTGATTCTGCTACAGGTGCTTTGAGAGGTGCTTTGCTGACCAGCAGTGTACATCTACTGAAGTAAGCAAGAGGAACCGGCTGAATAAGAAAAACTTCCTTTAACTTTCTAAACAGATGCAGAAGGGAAGAAGGAAGAGTATAGAGCAGCATTTTACTGAAGTTATTCCATAAAGGCATCAGGACAGAACTCACTCTGCACATCACGCTGAAACCCAGGGAGCAAGCTATATGCCATGACTCGCTGCTTGTTCCACCTGCTGGCTTGCCGTGCCACTTGGATCCTGCTCACTTAAGAACCAGGCTCTGCATCCCAACAGACAGGAGCCTGTGAGGAGGGCACAAGGGTGGAACAAAGGCAGTCCTGATCCTCCAACCAGGGACCCTGCCTCTTTTCTGGGGGAAAAGGGACACCAACACTGGGCACGTCCTGGAGGTGCTGACCCTGCTGTAGAGGCTGCAGTGCAAGAAATGCTCTCATAATGAGAAGGGAAGAAGTTGTTGTTCAGAGTGACAGAAGATGCACGTGGCATAAGCCCCAGAAGTACGTGTCACATTTAATAAACTAATGGGGATGAGGAATACAAAATCTCACCTGCACGTGTTAATTTTTTTTTTCTGCCAAGTTGCTCATTTAATTTAAATACTCATACAGAATGCTTAAACTTGATTCACCTCAACCTACCTGAAAGCACCCTGCTGAAACCAGGCAGGTTTCTCACAGATGCACAGGAGGTGGGAGCTGGCACGAACCCAGGAGCTCTCTAATACACAGTCCATGAGAATCAGGAGGTGGAACAGACCGTGGGCTGAAAATATAACTGGCCTGGCTCACTGAAGTGTCTACACACTGCTTGCAATATTAACTCCTAAATCATATTTGCAGAAAGATGTCTGGCTTTGTCATTTCTGTTAAGTGTTATTACAAAGGTAAATGAACTATAAGTGAAATATAATGTATGTTTACACTACATTCTTTTTTTTTTTAACTCACAAGAATGTCACGTTTGTGCTAATGTTTAATCACACGATCAGCAAAAAATGAACCAAAAAATGTTATTTCTTTATTTTAACAAACTCCTGTGCTACAAACCAATTTAATCCTTTTATTACACACTACCCTAGAAATTGAAAAGGGAAGAGGAAATTAACAGAGCAGAGCCTCACCAAAAAAAAAACAAAAACAGACAGGAGAAACTCCCGGTGGCAAATTAAAGCACCGCTTCTGCTGGGAAGATAAATGATAGAGAAGGGACAGTTCAAAGAACCTACTCATAAATATTCTGAAGTTTGAACAGAAACCGACAGAACATCAAATTAAAAAAGAGAGCTTCCCCCCTCTCTCTCCCATTCTCTCGCGCCTGCCTCAGACAAGGAGGAATTCTGCCTGGGTAAGGAGTGCCATATCATGCCTCTACCGCTGCACAAAACACTGCAGAAACGCAGCCAGCTGGAAAAACATCTGAAGCACAAACTGAGCTCATGAAAATTTCAAGAGGATTCCCCTCTAGCATCAAACATTTCTTGGAGACATTTGAGACTTAAAACTGCCAGACAATTAATCATGCGCCAGCAAGCGTCGTAAAGAGGATGTCCACATGGTACCAAAATGTGGGAAGAAATGCTGGCCACCTGCTGTGCCTTGCCTGTGTCCCAGCGCGCTCCAAGCCAGGTTTCTGTATTTGATCCCGTATGGGCTCAGGCCAGTAGTACTTGTCAGGGATGGTCACATTACCTGGAAGTCTCTGAAACACCTTAGCCACGCGGACTGCAGAAGGAAATGAAGAACATTCACCTTAAGTTCCAATTTCATGGCTTTGCTTCCAAGTACTTCTGGACAAACATGGTGTCAGAGCACTGCAGGATGTGACCTTATCATGGTTCATAGTTTTTCCATCAGTATTCCGCATCACAACATCATTCAGTGCACAGGGAGTTAAAGAGTGAATGCTGCAGTTCTGTGGACTGTTGCTAAACTTACTGAGTTCGTTCTTCTATTCTGAGACCAGGAGACTGGAACTACAACTCCCAGCAGACTTCATTTTTCTGTTTTCCATTTGGAGGGAAAGACAAAATGAACTGGGAGTCACGAGACTGCCCTCTGTGCTCCCTGGCCATCTCACCTACAGCATGCGAGTAAGGACTTGGTTTCAGGAAATCTGTCTCTTTTGCATTTTATTTATTAGCTTCAATTTCAATCATATTGTATTATATTGTATTATCTCACATAAGCTTATTTTCCTATAGCTCACTGCTGCTGTTCTTTCCCATCTAGGCCCATCTCTCTACTCTCTCCCTTGTTCTCCTACCCGCCCCACCTGCTTCCCAGGGCACAGATCCATAGGTCTCCTTGCCCCCTTGTCATGGAAATCAAGCCAAACCATGACAGGCCTGATGCATGAAGACAAGTTCTCTATAAAACAATAGAAACAACCAAGAAACAGGGGAAGGAGTCAGCTTCCAACATGCTTGTGCTGAATGACCAACTAAAGCAACAACCGGAATTTCGGTCTGTAAGAAAAGTTCTGATGGGACCACTTTGGGGTCCTAATTAAGAAAAATGGATGTGGTTATCAGAGAGACAAAACAAGAGGCTAGTGGGAAAAGAGAGAGAATTACAAGAAAAGGAGAAAGGAAAAAAATAATTGTTTTCCCAGTCTATGTCCAATTTTGGATAGAAAGTTCTTTAAGACTGCTATGAATTCAGTGTCCATGTACTGGACTGTGTTTGACGTCAGTGCCTTATGACACTTTCTTGGCAGTGAATATTATGCTCTGCAATATCCTTGCTTTCAGCTGTTCAGAGAATTGTGAAAAATGTCCCTTTGGGGATGACACTGTCCCAGCTGAAATACAGATTTCAGTGGAAAAGCTCATCAAAATCCATTTGGTCATTTCGCATTTACATAAACTGGAAAAAATGGATTTTCTCCCTGGGAATAAATAGCTGTCATGCCCACAACAAGACAAGGAAACCCGAAAGACTGAAACTGAAATTAGAATGTACAGAGATACACAACTCTGCAGATTTCTGCCAGCATGCATGGACCAGTACTTGTGTCAGAAAACCCACTGCCATTAAATACATGGCCTTATTTCCCAGCAGTGCATTTCTTCTCAAAAATCCCCAATTCATCCCCACGGTAGCCGAGAAGTTAACCCCAACTTGCCTTCTTTCAACCATACCAACAGACACACCATCCTTCCTTACAGGATCTATCCGTTACAAAGCAATCAGAATCAGTTCCAGGAAAGAATTGCGAGTACAGAGCAAAACATTCATGTGAACATGAGTGTATATATAACAAAAACATTATCTATCCATCCTTTGTGCGACCGTCATTCAAAAACAGAGTAAGAAAAATACTTGGGGAGCTTCTTTTGTTTTTCCCTAAAAAAACAAGACTTGCACAAGAGCCAGACGATTGGGTAAAGACAAGAAAATGCATTACCACGTGTGTGTTATTTCTGATTTCCAAACGATTTAATCATTTCATCTCAGAGGAAAAATAAAGCTGAACCAATAACTGTAAAGCAAACTGCACAAGCAATCCTTTAGTTCATACATGCTTGCATCAGCAAATGAATATACTGTGCAGAGAAACCACAATCTGTTTACAAAAAAAAAAAAATCACAGAAAAAAATCTAACTTCACAGGATAACTGTTTGCAATGAATAATTCAGCCATCTGTCATGTCCAGCTGGGTCCCATTCCTACTCCTCGCATAGAGTATCTCCTCCTCTTTCTTTGCTTTTCTCCCTCCCTCCCCCCCTTAAAAGTGACCACTGAACACCAGCACCAGTTCGGCTGGCTGTAAGGTGCAGCACACACGCTGCCTCCCCTGAGTGAGCTCCTTGCAGTGCCCAACTACCCATGATATGGAGCCCACACGTAGAAGGACAGGCAAGGTCTGAGGAACGGCTCTGCAAATGGCATGCCCTGCTATCCTCTGTTCACACAATCTCTTGAGTTGGAAGGAACCCACGAGGACCACCGAGTCCAACCCCCGGCAACACACAGCACCATCCAAATTACAAAACCTCCTTCCGAGAGCACTGTCCAAACACTCCTTGATCTCCAGCAGCTCATGGTCATGCCCACTGCCCTGGGCAGCCTGTTCCATGCTCACCGCCCTCTGGGGAAGAACCTTTCCCTGACATCATACACTACACTATGTATAGTAGTGACAAAAACTGCATGTAAGCTGAAATAAACTGTTCTGAACTACGTTTATGGTAGCGTATTTCAAGAATGCCTTTCTCTGCATTGCCCGTGTTCTACCTTATTTTCAAGCAGTCCCATTCTCTGTAGTCTGCAGAAACTCCCCTACGACCGAAGCTATCCCCACTGAAGAACCCTCCAGACACAACAGTAATAGAGTTCCATAAAATTGCTCCAATGCATCTGCAGGAAAAATAGAGTCGCAAAAAAAAACCATCATTCGGGATCCTTAGACAAAGCACATTCAATTTTATTCTAATAGAGCTTCCCTCAAAAGAAAACATTTAATGCTGAACACAGTGGTAGAACTCATTACCTAGGAAAACACAAACAAACTGATCTTTGTCTATCTGCCTGCTCTGACAAAGGCTGAACACAAAGGAATAAACAGTTATTTGTTCTCAGGAGGGCTGTGGCAGGTCTCAAAGTATTTACACCTTCATTTGCCTGGGCTGTCAGCACTGCCCATTGCCCATTAGACACAATGGCAGAGTTAATATTTTCTTTGGCAAAAAAAAACAAGAAGATGTGGTCATTGGCAATTTCTGGTATAGGGAATAAATACAACGCAAAAGGATAGTTTTTAAATCAGAGATCATTTTCAAAGCAGGTTTTTTAAAAAACGTGTAATACATGATGCTTTCTGAGGAATGGCTGCCCAGCACCCAGGCTACCTGCGCTCTGGACCTCGCTGCGCAAGGCAGGCCCGCAATTGACAGCTTCCCACCGCAAAGCTTAGGGTCAAACTTTTTTCCCCATCTACCATACCAGGAACTAAGAGAAGTACATCCATTCATACAAGAGATGCCAACATCAGTAGTTTTATGGGATGCGCTTGAAGTTGTTCTCAGGCCTACTCGCTCAAAACCCACTTTGAGACGAACAGACATTTCTGGGGAATTTAAGACATGCAGCAAGTAATATTTCCAGTCGATCCAATTCCATGGAGCTATGCTCATCAACAACTTGAAACTGTAGTGTATCTTTTTGGTTTGTGAGTTTTCTTAATCATATCCGAAATGTTTTACTTTGCTTTCCACCAACATCTCCTTGTGCACATTCACACTGCTACGAAGTACTTCTTTCCGGAGAACAAAAGCACAGAAAAATCACCCCTTTCTGTTAACTTCCTCCTTTCTCTTTCTGTATCTTCTCTAACACCCCCTGACACGCTCTAGCTTATGCTTGCTGAGCCTGCTGAATCACAAGCTGGCTACCTGGTTCAACCTGTCACACAAACTGACCAGGAAAAGCTTAATAATTACAAGTCCCTTGCTAAAGAGAAGTACACTCTCGGTTATAACAAGTCACTACAAATACCATAGCAAGAATCCTTCCTCAGTGCTAAAACTACAAAACCCTCCACCACATACTCGTTGCATTTTCAAATATCAGAGACTTCATGTTCTAAATACAGAAAAGGCAAAATAGATTTCCATCTTCGGCTGCCAACTGACAATTGACAGTGCTTCAAGAACAAAATAACCAAAACAAAGCAAACATACTCATAAAATCTAGCTTTTGCTTTTTCAGAAGCAAATTATTTTAGCAACATAAGATGTCCAACCAGCCAGACAACGTGAATGAAAGTATTTTAAACCATGTTCTCATTAACCAGAACTGCAGCTCAAATCAGCTAACATGGAAGATTCCTCTCTCTTCACTCTGATTTTAAAGCCCTCGTGCTGTATCTCCACAGTAGAAGTATTTTTTTTCTCCATCAGCGACGAATGTGAAAGTAAACATGATTTAAAAACAGTTATTAAAGATATTTATCTGCATCTGAAAGAGGGCTTTCACCTACTTAAAACAGAAAAAAAAGCTATTTCTAAAGCACGTGGAGGCCTTGATATGTCTCATGTGTACTCTTCAGTACATAATTGTAAAGCTAAGAGGTGACACATTCATCTTGGTAAACTCCATAAGCAGGCCTCCAAACACAGAACAAATCCTTACTTTGTAGTATTTGCTCTTTCAGCCAAGCATCACGCTACATAATGACTCCATCCTCAATATGGCAGGTGACTGGACATCCAAATCCTCATTCTACTATTAATACAGCTAGTATTTTATTACCACGAATGCAACACCTTCAAATAATACAAACCACTTTGGAAGGAACCCAAAGGAACTCTTTTTCCAGAGTATTTGTAGCGTATCTTTTAATCACATTAGTCTCTCCCCTTTCCCAGCAACCTGACTTTCTCCCGAAAAGTGTGTTAAAACAGCAAAATTTGAGACAGAAAGGAGGAGGGCATTTGGCACAGTAAACAACTGGTTAAAGATGCAATCAATTTCATAACACTTCAGGGTCTCCGGAAGCAATCTGATGCCTCCCAAGTTACTTGCTGTTTTATTCCTTCCGTACATAAGCTGTGGAAATAATTGCTGTGCACTGTAAATGCATTGTGATGTAGTCTAATTTCCACAGCATGATATCTAAATCACACTTCACAAAACTATGCAGCTTTCTACCAGTTGATACGGATCAGCTACCAAGGATGGGAAGACACAAGGCAGTCTAATAATGTGAGAGGTATGATGTAAGAGCAACTACTCCTGCGCCAAGTCGCACACAGCTATTCCCTTGACCACAAACAGTTGTGACACACGTGCTCAGCACATGAGGCTGAACAGCAGCATTTACATCAAATTATTTTAGCTTGTCTCTTCACGTTTTGCAAGTACTTCTGTACCACACCACTTTCTCCTTCCCCATGTGAAAGAGTAGGCATTTAAAAACATTTCTTCTGTGTCCTCTCAAACAAAAACACTTACTTGGTTTTAGCAGGGACGCAGGCACTACGTACAGTGCTGCAGAAATGCATTGGGAGAGGACAGCTCAGCTTTGCCTCCCTGTCTGACGACCTTGATCTCTGCTGAGGGGAGAGAAGCAAAGGGAAACACAAATCTTGCCCCTTCTCAAGGACAATGACAAACAGCCACTGGTACATGCTGAACTGCTGCTGTTTCTATAAACAAAGTCACTCCTTAAGTGCCAACATGTGCTAGTCACCGCCATGTTTAAAAGAAAAAAAGACACAACAACAAAAAGCCCAGTGTTGTGATTTGGATGATAGAAGGACAATTTTGCATAGTTTAAACTGCCTGAAGAGCTCCATTCATTTAACAGCAACTTCCAGGCAGAAGAAAGCCAGCTAGAAGCCTGCCATTTTTGCAACCATTGGAAAAGACACAGGTAGCAGTGGGAAGCACCTACCAGGTCATATGCAGCCAGAACCTTTTTCTGCACGTCAGGCATGGTCCCCAGAGGCTCTAGGTAAGGAAATGCATCCTTCATGCAGAGGGTAACAGAGGGTGCATTCTCACTGCTTACGAGCCGTGAGGACAGGGTCAGGATGCACTGCTTCAGGCTCGCAATGGGTGGCAGCCCACACAGCTCCTTAACGGACACCATGGCGTTCTGGGGGAAGAAAAAGAAATAGTTTTGCACAAATCCTCACCTGCCATTAGTTCCCCACCTGCCAGCATATAGTCATTGCCTTGGGGCTTCCCTCTCCACCACATGTCCACATACAGGCACAAGCACACCTTCAAGCTCGGAAGGGTCACGTTAGCATTTGGAGGATTTTAAGAGTTTTGCTTTCACACTCAAGATGTTGACAAGACAACGTGGCCAGGGCTATCCCAGTGGGTAGTTTCGCAACTACTCTGCATTGCAAATCCAGCCCCTGTGGGGACAAGCTTTGGTCCCAAGTATATCAAGCCACCAGCCTAAAATACTTATTCTCTTCTCGTGTGTTTGGAGTCCGATTGCTTTTGATGCTGTAACTGCCTCACTCTCCTGTCATTATCATCCTCCAGCAAGAACAAGTTCGACAGACCTCAATATTTCCCATGGGAAAGGCAGGCAGGAAAAACATATTTTGTTTTCAGCCCTGTGTTAGCACATCATAAAGAAACACAAACACTATTCCTCCTTCATAGATCACATGTAAGAAAATCAATACTGGATATGCTGGTCAAACCCAACTAACATACGACAATTTATTTATTTATCAAGTCAGTGGATGTATGGCTGACTCACCCCTCAATAATTTAGCTTCTCAAGTCATACAATCCGTGACCACGACCCCAAAAAATCTAAGTGACAGAATAATATAACTCATAACCACAATGCCTTCCTGAAAAAAGTCAAATGCCCAACTAATTAATAGAGAAGTCTCTCATTAATCAAATACATTAGTATGCAGTTAAATCTAATGACTACGACTTTACAGAGCGCTCCCAAGAACAAGATCTTGCACTGAAATTTTGTTTGGCAAGCAGATTCATGTTATTTCCGAGTTAAAGTCAAAGAACGTTTTCTTTCATTATAGTCCATGTATACAATCCTGACCTAGACAGAAGGTGGAGTCAGCAGCTCAAACTAGTTGCTTTCAAGGCTTGCAGGAAAGGGAAGGCTGGGAAGTTTCCCATTCTTAAAAATATGCTTAGACTATTCCTCTGGGAGCGATTTAAAACTTATGTCATTTTGTAAACTTTTCTAGCTGCCAACATTTAATTTGCTTTAGACTCCATCCAGAAGAGCGGGGTCAATAAAGCGATACGCATTTTTCTCCTGTTTTCAAGATAGAAAAACCAATTGTTTACGTGCCTTTACCAAGGAGATAGACAGTTGGGGCTGATTTCAGCTTGTCATTAAAGAAAACTCTGTTTAATTACTCCTCAGTTTTGTTTCTAGGCAGTGCATGGATCTCTGAGCTGAGCTCACGCTCACCAAACCTGCACAGCTGCCCAGCACAGCAGAAGACAGCACCAAGTCGGCTAGGCCTTGCTGTGGCATCACCTCTTGCTGCCCACAACAGTATAACCCAGGCACGCACAGTGAGCTCTGGCTGCTCCTAATGCAGCGCAGGCAAGCGGACAAGGCGCCAGGAGAACATCTGAGCCACAGTGCATCACCATTGTCTGGGCAGGCACTCAGCCAGGCAAGGCAACACAGCTATTTAGCAAGGCAGAAATTACAACCCAAGCAGCCTACAGCTGTGTACATTAACATTCGCAGCCCTCGGCTGAACAGTGGCGACAGGCACTCAGGGCAATGTGCTGTTCTTAGCATGATGGGTTTCTGTGGTGTAGGCAATACTCTAACGATGCATCCACTGACTGTTTCTCACACTCGGACAAAAATAAATAAATAGCATAACCCTCGCTGAGTTCGCAAAACAAAAGGTTGCTGACATTTTCCAGCAAGAAATGCAAAGAAATGACGTTTTTAAGATGTGAGGCCTGAGGATGTAAAAGTACCTGCCTGTTTGCTTTCCCAGATAAACATACCCAGTAAAGCATGTATTCAGAGAGGAGATATTGATTTTTAAGCATTTTTGCCTAGCCCCATATCTGCTTATTAGATAACACCTGCAACTGTCAGCCTTTTGAAGCCCAGTTAAAAGCTGAGATGGCTGTGGGCCTGACACTTCTCCAGTTTCACCAAGCTTTCCCAACTGGCAGGGCTCATCAGGACCCGTGCTTCCACGTTCAGCATACACCAGTGCAGATAACAGCCATACCTGCATGTTCTCTCTCATGTCGGTGGCCTCTCGTAGTGGATGCACAGCCAACTTAAAGATGTCATCGATAGTCTTGAGCCCAGTGTTCCTCAGCATGGTGTACTCCCTTGCTTTCTTTCCTATCCTCACCGAGAGGCTGCGCTTCTGGGCCTTTCCGCCTCCACTTCGATTGGTTATCGCAATATGAACAAACAGGGTAACGTGCTCCATGATATCGCCAACAAAAGACCGCAGCGGTATGTGCCTGTATCCAGGCTGCAGGCACTCCAGTGGGATGGTGTACTGGCCTATGAACTCATCCCCGATGTAGTCATCATCCAAAACAACAAAACGGATCATGGCCAACTCTGGTAGATTGATCTGGAACTCAAAGCTCTCATCAAAAATCGGATTATCACTGTTTTGCTGAACAGTTTTAGTTCTTTGTTCGGTGCAATCTGCAGGAATCCCATGTATTTCTATACAAACATAGGGATCTATGACATCCCCCTTTGCACACGCACCTTTGGGCTTTGGAAAGTTCTGACCGCTGATTATTTTGACATGTAGGACTTGGGGAGAGACCCCTGGAACAATGCCCTTCGTATTTGCACTGAAATAAGACACTTCTTCACGCATTACCGAAGGCCTGAGAACATACCCGCATCCACCGTTTTGTAGAAACCAGCCAGTATGCAGGTCCATCATGGGCCCTGGAGTCTGATAGTTCATTGCCACTATCTGACAACCACAATTCCAAAAATCTTGAGGATTTAAGTTACTGGAGTCTATCCTCATAGCACTCGGGTACACCCTGGAAAGAAACTTTTTGTTGTAGTTGACAAAATCTTCAGGGTATTCATTTGCAATTCGACTGGCTTCTGCTTCACTAAAGGAGCAGATTTCCCAATAATTTTGAGCTTTCATGGATGTCTCAAAGTCTTTGTATTGGACAGATTTGCATAGGGACACCAAGTCAGACAACTCCTTGCAGAGCCAGATCAGCTTTGGTTCCCTTGAGAAGTCTTCTGACAGTCTGCGGGATATTTCAGCCTCTTCATCTTCATCTGTGACTTCCCCCTCCAGTATATCCTGGTCGCAGGGTAGCTTCTTCCCCTTTACAATGATCTTCATTTTCAGTTTCTCAGGTGACGGGAGGTAGGCTTCTGAAGATAAAGGTGTCTCCGTGTAAAGTTTGTTTCCAAAGATCCTCTTCATGTGTTGTACCACAACCTTCTGCTGTTGCACGGAGCAGTGGTTCCCTAAGCAGAGAATAAGGGGGTATTCTGATGCAAAGAAAGCCAATTTGTTTATCACCTCAATAACATTTTGAAACGAAAGTGGCGATGTCATGTTATTACGGTTACAAATAATGGGCTCATTATCTGGGCCATCACAGACATCTAGTTCAATACTCCGGCAACTCATTTTTAAAGCTCTGACGTAACCATTGATATCAGCTGGCCCTCTGAGTTGGTCTTCAATTAGATATGTATTGTGGGATGCATTGATGTAGTAATGTGACAAGGGCTGTGTCATGTCTTGGACAATCTTTTTGTGCTCGGGATCAAAAATATCACATTCTGGGGACAGCAAATATTGAGTAAACCCATCAATTGCAAGAAAACCTTTCAAACGTCCTTCTTGAGAAAGTTCATATCTGCGTATAATATCTAGACACATTTCTTCTGTTATGTGGGTCACTCCTTGCTCAGCCTCTAAAAACAGCATGAGGTCATTGGCATCTAGATACTCTTTGTTTTTAGATATCTGCACAAGTAAGAAATAAACTTCAGGTCTTGTGCAAAGTTCACAGAATGCTTCACAGAACTCCTCTTCTGTTACTCGTGTTGTCAGTTTCTCTTTGCTCTTCTGGATTTCCTTGAATTTTAATCTAATTTTTGATTCCTTTAAGGTGGGGTTAAGTTTCTTGATCAGTTCCACAGATGTGTCTTCCAACATTATGCCATTACCGTCGACATCTGCTGCTTCAAAGACGGTTTTCAGCCAGGCAAACCGTGGGGTATTATGGCTGCTTTCCACCAAATCCAGGGGTTGTTTGCTACGAGAAACCAAGTACCTTAATCCCGATACCCAAATATTGGCCACGTCAGCTGAATTGGCAACCAGGTCAAGGGACTCGTAGTTCTCGCCATGAATTACCGACAGCGCGCAGTCCTCAGAAATCTGGTCTGCAAGTCCGTTATTCCTGAACGTTTCCGTGTTCTTCCCTAGTCTGATTTCTTTTATAGCAGAAATATCGAGCTTGGCTTTCTCAAGGTCCTTTTTGGAAGGCTCCCAACGAAGAGCCTGCAGGTCAGGATCCAAAGTAAAAAAACGGTTATAAATCCGGGAATTTGGACGAACTTTCTTCAGTTCACACCCAGCCTGCATAAAGCTGATACAGTCACTAGCGCTGCTTATTTTCTTCTCTGATGGCATGCTGCTGAAGGACACTGTTTTCTTTCTTCCACATTTCTGGTTTGAAGGGTCCTGTGAATAATTGTGTTTAAAGAAAAAAAGAAAAAAAGAACGATTAAGTTTTCTTTGGCCGTTCCACAAGTATATAAATAATAGAGAAGATATGCTTATGTAAACATAATTCATGTTCTCCTGAACCTCGAAACACAACATATTATCCCTTCCCACCATTCAGTTCCCTGCTGAGCTATAAAACAATCATAGAGCAGTTTGATGGATGGCAGCATTTCAGACACTAACTTTCCATGAGTGACATTTGCAGCTATTAAACTCTTCTCCAGACCTCAGCAACTTGCTGGAGGTATGAGGAGACAGCATTCAGTCGTGTCATGTCTTCAAAACAGATATAGGAAGAGGGCTTTGTGCAAAGCTGCAGCACCTGATTAAGATTTGCTTAAAAGTTGGGTGGAACTGCATTTACAAACAGGATTTAAAAGATGTAGAAGGGAAACTTTGGGATAAAAAGGCATTAGAAAAGAGTCTCAGAGTGCATGGAAGGAGAAGGGGAAGAAGTCAACAAAGCAAAGCTGGGAGGAGAGTCTGGGACAGACCACCACGCCTGTGGGGCACACTTGAACGCATGGTGCTCAGCAGATGAGTTCCTGACGTGCCTCTGCCTCTTTTCTGTTATCTTAGATACCTCACGTAAAAAGAAAACAAAACCAAACAGACGTGAGTCAGCCCCTTGAGATACGCACTCAAGAGAATACGGGCTTTCTTTTTTGTATGTTTTAGTATCATTTGCCAAGGGATGCTCTCACCAGGCAGAGAAGATCATCTCCGCACAACCAGCAGTGTGGCTCTCACAGATGATTGTGTGACGGCCCCATTTACCCCCCCTGCTCAGCCCCAACCTTCCTCACACTTGCTCGTCTCTCTGATTGTTTTAGAAAGCAATTATTCAGGAACTTTCTGAATACCAAGACCACAAAATGCCATAGGAAAATGAAGGACAACCAAGCAAGAAATCCAAAACCTTTTCTTTAGGACATATTTTCTAGCTCCTTTTGAGAAGGCACTTAGGCACATGTGACTGTCATTTCAGTATCAACTACCTACTTACTGCTGGATGCATACCCAGCTGCTTGCAAAGCTTTTTGTAATTTTAGCTCAGCAACTAAATTGAAGTCTTTCCCTGCATATTACCAATTCAAAACATTTCACAATTATAAACTGCAAGTCATTCTTTTTCTTTGCATGATTTCCAACTAATCCGTTAGTATTCAAACAATCCACCAGCTACAAAAAATCATTTTTAAAACTCTGTTCAAGGCCGTAATTCATATAGGGATAAACTTCTCACAACTGCTTTCCCTCCAGTTTCCCAGAAGCACTACTCCAGCTCTCTGCCTTTTGCCATTGAAGGGACTTTTGCTGCCTGCCTGGATCTCAGGTGCAAGGGCAGTCCCCAGGTGAGGAAATCTTGCTGGGTGCTGGCACACAGCCTTCCACCCCATTGCACTCAGGCTTAGTCCTGAGAGGCACACCACAGACCAGCTTCCCAACAGCCCTGGGGACCCAGTCTGGGACACCAGAATCAGTAAGTTCCCCAAACCTTTGCACCTTTGACTGCACCATGAGCTGGTTTCCTGCAGCTCCCATGTATCTGTTGTATCATTCACCTTCCTCAAGTCACGCTGCCCTGCAAATCCTAAATTAAACCCTAGTAGTAGTCATGCTGTCCATCCTCTCCCATTGCTATCTTCTTGCTGCTCCTTGCTGTCTGCACTCAAGCCGGATCTCACATAGCTTTGCCAGCCAGACCAAAAGTCTCGGTGAAGAATGACTTCATTTGTAATTGGCATTTCTATATAGACGGTTCCAGCAAATTAGTCAGCAGAAACAGTATTAGAAAATTGCTGTTGTCATCCACTCACTTCATTCAAAAACATCTGATATATTCCCAAAACACCAGACACACACAAATGGGCTTAAAGGAATGAGATCTACTGGGAACAAACTCAAAACCACTAAACTTCTTAGGTTAAAGATTGCTCACTGAACTGCTTAAAGGGACTTCTGTTGACAGGAAGAATCAATTTACCCATTTATTGGAGAACTTATTATAAGAATAGATCTTGTGAGAGAAAATAAAAAGCCAATGAAGTGAGTGCCTTGGGTCAGCTACTTTTTAAATTGGTTTTCTGCTAAAACATTGTGGTTGCATTAACACAACATGTTTTAATACACATCTATGGCCATGAAAATATTCAAGCAGTACATGCTGATGAACATAAACAAATGCAGTCAATTACCCCTCACATCCTAGAAGAGGTTTTTCTTCTTTATCCAGGTTTAGGTAACCCAAAGTTAGACTATTACCCAATTGAGAATTTTAGGAAAGACAAAAGCATGCATCTCTTCCTCTGAGGCACCCAGTATTGGTTAGCAACAGAGTATTTGATGGTACACGGAATGGCTTGGGTTGGAAAGGACCTCAAGGATCACCAAGTTCTAACCCTCTGCAACAGGCAGTGTTGCCAACCACTAGATCAAATATTAGGCCACGTTGCCCACGGCCCCATCCAATCTGGCCTCGAACATCTCTAGTGATGGGGCACCCACAGCCTCTCTGGGCAGCCCGTGCCAGCACCTCACCACCCTTTCTGTAAAGAACTTCCCCCAACGTCTAATCTAAACCTTTCCTCCTTTAGTTTAAAACCATTCCTCCTTGTCCTACCACTAAGAGAAAGGCCAGCTCTTAGGAAGCCATGCGCAAACAGGGTATCCCGAATAAAACTTGGAGAAACGTTGGATCACGTTGGAATGCATTATTTCCTTTCCAATTTGATGCTTATTACTTCTTGTTTGTCTCCATAGCACCTCCAAGCTTGACTTCAATCCACAGAGCGCCTTCTCCAGAAATATGCTGAGAATCATTGCCAAGAACCCCAGAAGCTATTAAATCCAATAATATTTATTGGTTTGCACTGCATCCAGAAAAACAGGTCCAGGCATTAGGTTCACAGTCCCACGCATCTTCTTTCTTCCCCGGTGCATTTTGAACAAGAAATACACTTCAAAGATTTCTCCCATTTAACACATACAAGCTTAGTAAAATGGCAAGCACAAGCTACATATTGCTTAAGAATAGCTGCTGGCGCTGGCACCCTGTGGTTTAAAACAAATAAATAAAACCTTCATAAACACATTCAGTTGAACAAACCTGCTTTCAGCTTCACCCTTCCCCACCTTTGTTACCCCCTTCGCACGCTAATAGTTTTACTTTCTCTGCGGCACCCTCCCCCCGCCCGGTGGCAGCACTGGGCCTGGTGCCCCCCCCACAGAGTTCTGTTGGCCCTTTAGGCTCCAGGCGCACTGCTGGCTCAGATTCACCTGCCATCAGCCAGCACCCCCACATCCTTTCCCGTGGAGCAGCTCTCCAGCCTCTTGTCCCCAGTCTGACGTATCCAAGTGCCGGCCTGCTTCACATCCTAAAATTGCAAATGACTGTTTTCTAAAGATTGCTGAAGGAGAGATGCAGAGCCCCAGTCCCAAAATAGTAGAAGCTCTTCTGCTGCACGCATCATCCTCGTCAGAGGGACTGGATACGTAAACAGTGGGATCAGTCAGCCATCAGCAGTTGTGGGAAAACTCCACCCTGCCCACCCTAACCTTTGACCACTCCATCTTCTGCCGTTTAAATCAAAGAACTAACAGAAATAAATATATGAGATTAAAATATATATATATATATATATAAATTGTTGATATAAATTGTTGAGTCTGAAGTTAGGAAACAAGGCAGTAATAACGGCTGTAAAAACCGCAACCCCGCACACGGACTTAAAGCGTAATTTATCTGCAATCAAATTACCTGAACGGCCTCTTACACATCAACAGCATTCCAAGATTCTAAGAGGGACAAGAAAGGAGAAAAGCTTCTCTAACTGAAGACACCAAAAGCCCTTAAAGAGCTGCAGGGCTTCTGTGTGAAAGGCTGTTAAATTCAGTACTGACGTTGAGAGCTGAGCTTGTTAAGCACAGTTAAGAGCCATTTCCCCAAAAAAACAATTGACATTGTCACCAGTGAGCATCACCGCACCTAAAAGTAAAGCTTAATTCTGATCTCTGCCGTTTACCGTGAGCTTAGCACTAAGCAATCAATAACAGACAGCTTAGTCTGTCCTCACAAATAGATTATGATCAATGGCGCATCCTAAGAACTACCTGTTCTGGAAACACCGGATAATCCACTTAATTGACCAGCTGATTTATTTTTTCCCAGGAGTAATCAATCAGCTCTACATCGGGGGGATTTTTTATTTTTTTTAAATCAAAAGGATCCCACAGAGTAAGGGTCCTCATTTCGATCTTTTAAGATGCTTCTGGGTGTTGGTCATACACACAGAGGGAATCCCAATCCTCCCGATTTTTAAAGGCGTACAAAAACTGCAGGAGGAAAACTGTATCTTTATGTTGAAGAAATCAGCGTGTCTCTAACGCCGCTCAAAACATCTCGGGGCTGGCTGGCACGATAGTGTAATTTCTCTTCAACCAAGCATAACAGAACAAAGAGAACATGAAGTCAGCATTGGTGTTAGGGCTGCAACCAAACCTCACTCAAAGCATGAACCCACAGCACCGGCAGGCTATTATTACAGCTAGCAATGCTCTCTACAGAAACACATTTCTTATTCGGACTCAAGGATTTTTTTTCTTTCTGTGAATCTCAGCCATGTTCTGTCCATCAGTACAGAGTACCCAGGAAAAGGCCATTTCACAGATTTTATCTGTTCTCATTACAGCTCTCTGCTATCAGAACCAATCAATGAGCTGAACTCCCCGTAATCTCCCCTGGCAAGGCCTGTAGGATGCAAGTATCAGACAGCCACTGCAACATTCATAGAACAGCAAAAAAAAAAAAAGCTTAAAAAAAATACTTAAATATTTCATCCATGCTGGCAACTGATAGCGAAAAATAGCCAACATTGCACAGGCACCCAACAACCAACTTGAGGCAGCCGCAGGGATTCTGCCTTGCACTTGGGAATCACAGAATGGTTTGGATTGGAAGGGACCTTTAAGATCATCTGGTTCCAACCCCCTGCTACAGGCAGGGACACCTCCCTCTAGACCAGGTTGCTCACAGCTCCATCCAGCCTGGCCTGGAATGCTTCTAGGGAGGGGGCAGCCTCGCTGGGCAGCCTGTTCCAGTGTCTCGCTACCCTCACAATACAGAATTTCTTCCTAATATCTAGTCTAAATCTACCCTCTTCCAGTTTAAAACCACTTCCCCTCATCCTGTTGCTGCCTGCCCTTATAAAAAGTCCCTCCCCAGCTTTCCCATGGGCTCCTTTCAGGTACTGGAATTCCGCTGTAACGTCCCCCCGAAGCCTCCTCTTCTTCAGGCTGAAGATTCCCCAGCTGAAGATTCTCAGCCTGTCCTCAAAGGGGAGCTGCTCCAGCCCTCTGATCACTTTTGTGGCCCTCCTCCGGACTCCAACAGCTCAAAACGCACAGCTCAACAGATTAGTAGAGCAGATGATAATGCTGCAGTAGTCTTTTCACTGCAAAATTCTTGCTAATTCAGGGATTGGAGCGTATGTGGAATAAGGACTGTATCCAAAGCTTAACACACCCACTCTTAAAAACTGAGATACACACTTAATGGAATAAACAAAAAACTTAAGGCAGACCAAAAATACAACGCAGACAGATCACATGAGAAATAGCTTCAGATGGCAGGACCCAACAATTTTCCAGGTACTGAAACAGTCACAGCAGCGCATCTGAAAATCCAATTGGTTGTCACTAGTTACAAGTTTAACTTGACCTCCAGTTCCACGCCAAATACTAAGCACAGCTTTCATTCATGGGATAGCAATGACTGAGGGGTGTCAGACAGTGAGAAGATAAGTATCACACAGAACTACAACATCAGCATTTTTAGCGGGCTCCTTTGAGCTCCATAGGATCACCCAGCTCCCGGGAACGCTTAAGGAAGGACTGTCACCAAGACTGGTAACAATAACTTGACCGTAAGCTTCTCATCAAAAATGGAAGAAATGTCACCCTGCAGAATGGGCGCTCTGAGGGCAGGAAATGCAGTAAAGAAAAGAGCTCAACTATGCTGAGATGCTGGATGGTCCCCTCTGGAGATATTCAACAGAGGGCAGGATTGTAACAGCTTGTCTGCTTTCCTCTTTCTCTCCAGTACTAAAAAGGCTTTTCAAATACTGGAGTGCGTGCTGGAGAGAAATGACCTGGTGTGAGAATGAAAGGAATGGCTGGAAGAGATCGGAAAAAAAACATTGGAACTGACATGATTTGCTATTCAAAGAATGTTTTGTTGTGTGGATTTGTTTGTGTTGTTTAAATCACTAGCTTTGCCATATTCATTCAATTAATCCTTAGAGAAAATATACCTTTGCAGCATAAATGGCAAAGGAAAAAAACGGCAGAATGTGAAGACAACATCTGGAAGCACTTTCCAGAAACAAAGTCCATATAACACAAGAAAGGTTTATTTTCTGGCACGGTATGACACTGTAATTACTATTCCAACTTTTTTTTTAATGATTAGGGCCACGCAGCATAAAGAAAGCATTCAATGCCTGTAATGATCCTACCACTTCCCAGCTCCTTCTGCCATGGATGTTCCTCATGTTCTCTCTCTACACCTCATCATCCGGCTAGTTTCCACAAAGGCATCCCTTCCTGAAGTACGTAAGTCCTTTCTATCCAGAAATAAATTCCTGCGTGACAGTTCAATACATACACACAACACCTCTGAATAATGCTGTGGAAGACCCTACCTGATGTAAATTTTTCGTAGATCTTCATTTTCCCTCTGGAACATAAACCTTTATTACTCCCCCAGTGCCAAATCTATTCCTAGCTGTATTTAACTACATAGCATTAGTTTGGAAGGGACTCACATAGCCCACTGGACTTCATGTCTCCAAACACTCCCTCTCCCAACTGTCCCGTTAATTCCATACATTTTGCTTGCTCGCAAGCTGTAATGCTTGTGAGTCTCCAAGAGCATGTAGGACATGGACTGAATTTATCTTCATGCTCTACGAAAACATAAACCTGAGAAAGACAGTCTCTCTGTCTTCAAGCAGAAGCAGTAATGGCGAGCCCTGGGAAAATGAGTTCTCAGCTGCAGCATTCCCAAGAGATCTCTGTAGTACAAACCCTCAGTCTTCTACAGATTCTATTTGCAATGCAGTTGGTGGCAAAAATTAAAAGGGGTGTTTGCTTAAAGCAGCTAACCCTACAGCCGTCTCAGACCTGCCTTACAGAGCTTCTCCCTCCCTGCAAAGCAAAGCACAGCTCCTGTTAGCCTCTCACCTGCAGACAAGTAGAACGTACTGAGAAGCATGAGATCTGTGCTACTTCAGACCGTGGAGAAGTGAGTTAAAAACCAGAGGTCTTCAGTAAGTACTAGGTGGCACAGCACGAGTCTCACTCAGGCTGGAAGGTCCCAAGTTACTCAGATCTAATTGATCAGATTTGTGCCTTAAATCCAGTCTGGAGACAAGCCAGTGCTAAGAATAACTGGTGGAGTTCAGACAATATGAACTTTTGCCATTTATGCTTATATAAAACTTTTGAATTGGTTTAAAGGTTTACAGAGGTGACTGCTTCATATCGATCAAAGCACGGATCACAGCAGAAAGGGCTACTGCTAAAGAGCCTTCACAGAAGGTTGGGATGGGAAGCCCTGCTCCTGGCTGCTGCAACGCTGTTCAACAACACACACTGAAGAGGGAGCCCCGCTCTGAAGTGTATTTGTACAACTGAGCAAGGGGCAACACTTAAAAGATGAGTGAGCTTCATTCTGGTGACAGATTCATGGGGTCACGTTGCAAGAAACATAAATCCCATTCATTAATGCACCTGTACAACCTAAGCAAGCAGCCGTGTTATTCTTTTGGCATAATAAACAAGAAGAAAAAAAAAAACACCACGAAGATCTGGCCTATAAAGCTGGGAAACACCAATGTCTTAGCGTGTTCCTGACAGCACTGTGCACACTGACCAGGAAGACGTGAACATTCCACTGGCAAACAACACAGGCATTACTGTGTTACACACAAGGGCTGCCACGGCTCTGCGACGTAGGACAATGAACACTGCAATATCTACACATCTCAGCACAGCGTTAACATTCATCTCATTCGCTAGTCAGAGATCAGTTGGCTCCACAGCAAGCACCAAGGATGTCACCACACTGTCCTTCCAAAACATGGAGACTAGAGCACCTTCCGACTGTAAAAAGTATTCAGCAGCAGCTGCTCCGTATGTCTGTGCTATGTGCTAACATTTTCTGCACCCATTGATACAACACAAACCTAAACTAAAATTAAAGAGGATTTCACTGAGAATTTGACCTAGTTGAACTCTGAAGACTTTAAAAAAAAAGAAGGGAAAAGAAAAGAAAAGAAGATAAAAAGAGAGAGACCTCCCTTATATCTATGGGAAGTCCTTAAAATCTGACACAAGATTGTGACCTATAGGATGTAGCTAAATCATCTAGACCCTCTCAGATCTTCAGTCAATCCATGGAAAACCCTACTGACACCAGACAAGCCAGAAAGAAGGTGATGCTACTGAAAAACATTGTCTTTTGAGCAGGAAAGAAAATCAGCTACAAGAAAGCAATATGTTACAAACTGAAAATAGGAGGTGTTGTCGTGGGTCATGAAGTGAGAAAAAGTAGGACACATTTGGTGCCCGTATTTGGGCACTTTCATTCAGGATTTAACAGTTTCAATCAGTAGTTGAATTAAATAGTGAATCAACCTACTTTAAGAAGACCTTCCAATTAAGTTTCCTTATTGACATTGTAGAAATTCATAATGTAGACTGACATTATTACAGATCACAGATGACGACATAAAGATCAGTACTGTCATATGATACATTAAACAGCTGGAAGCTGACATATGCAAAGTAAAAAAGACAACTTCAAAAAAAAAAAAAAGAAGAGGAGGGAAAAAAAAGTGGAGAGCTGGCCACAGTCATAACCTCCCAGCAACCACAGCAAAGTCTCCACCAGCAGAAACACATTCCTCCATCACTCCTTCCAAAAGCATGTCTCATGAGATCAAATGTGATTTCATTTAAGCACTACACAATGGAGAGTAGACCAGACTTCCACAGTGTATTTTGGCCCGATTAGCTAGGTATTAGCTCAAAAATTCTGCCCTGTATTTTTCCAGAGAAAACTGTTGAACGTTACTATGCCCTCTGGTCTGGTATCATGGTGTCGTAGATTACTTGGCACCAGGGACCCAAAATAGGACAGCCAATTTAATTTCATTCTGAATCTTATAACAATCCTCCAGGAATAACATGCGTAATCCAATAAGCAACCCAAATCTCCATAGTTTAATCATATTATTTTAAGCCCCTTATAAACAACTTACATTATTTCTTCATTAATCACATTTATGGTGATTCAGATCAGCCCCAACCCCTACATTCAACAACAAAGATCCAAAAAAATCATAATTAAAAAAAAATAAATCAATAGAATAAGGTAGATAAATTCTTTTAATGGGGCTGTTTTTCTAATTGTCACTCATAATTGAATTATTCAATAGGTTGAGACAGACGACAAAGACGAATATGAACTATGCGGATAAGCATTGCTTAATCAATCTGTAATGTAGTTGGGGTGAAATTTTGCCTCAAGGGTGTAGCCTAAAGGTCCTGGCTTTCTGTAAGAGACAAAAGGAACTTGAGCACACCTGAGAAAGGCATCAGTTCCTCAAAGGAAATAGTGAAGAATTTAGGAAAGTGTCCTTGAGGTGCAGGAGTTGGTACAGTAGGGTACAAATGGCAGCACGCTAAGTACTTTACTTTCACCTGTAGGGTTGTTTCTTTCCTTAGCAACTATGTACATCGTGCTATAGGCACTGTACTCACCTTCAGCATCCCCAGACTGAAAAACTAAACAGTAGGTTTAAGTTATGCCTGCGGATGTAATCCCAGTGTAAAGAGCAGCCTGTGCCAAGCTATGAGCCCTGCTGCTGCACTCTGGTAGGGAAACAGGGAGTTGGCCTGGCTAAAACCAATATATAAAACAGGGATTACAGTGATTTACTTAGCGTCAGCATAACAAGTTCAATGTCTGCCTTAAAAGCAAAGATTTCCCCAATACTAGAAAGGAAACAAGTACTCAAGGGACAGCTGCGGTAGCCTCATTAAATCACAGTACATGAATCTAATAAGCAGGCATACAGCAAATTCCTAGCCACGTAGACTCTTAATGTTTGCATTACTCATCAAAATCAGGAGTAAAAGATACAGGTTAGGAGTGCTTTGTTAAGCAACCTGCAGCATCATAAACATCCAGTTTATTTAAGGAATTATTGATCTCCTCTAGTGAGATGTTAACTTTTTTTCTTATCCCATTCTTCAAAACTATGTACCTCCAAGGGCAGAACACCCCTACTTCCAGGAGCTCACATTTTTGTTTGCTTTGCTTAAATAAATACAGGACTGCAGTAATGCAGTAATGTAATTTCCCTCTGGTCATGTACTTTGCCAATTATCATTCCTTTTTCTCACAAGCGAATTAGCTGCACGCCTGAATATTACAGTCCCTCGGGTTTCACACAGCACATGCATTATATGGTTGAAGTTTATCACCTACCTGGCATAATTGCTTCCATACAGCTAACATTTAAATATTATAAGTTAATGGCCATAAGGGTATTAAAAAAAAACCAATCTAACCATGGTACAATTATAATCTAACTGCTGTGTAGCACTGTGCTTAGTACTTCACGAGGAGAAAGTAACGCTTAAATGAAATCCCCCCAGTAGTTATGTACACGTGGCATACTTAGAAAATGTTCAGTAAGAAAAAAATATTGTAATCTCTACCAGAAAATTGGTACCACTACCTTCAAGTTGTGCCCAGCGACCCCTGGGAGACTGCTTGGGAAACACCGTGCTGGATTTGGACTTGTCACGCTCACAGGATTCAAAAATGTTTCTGAAGCACAGAGGTGGGTATTTCCAATCTAATACTGTCCCTGCCAGGTCTCCGTCCCTCCCAGCACCATGCTGCGATGCACTGCGAGGGAACACATGCCTGTCCCCCTGTCCCGATCCACCAGTTAGCTCACCACTGCCACCAGAAAGCACAGGTCTCTTGTTCCTGGTTTCACGTATAAATGCTTCAGTGCTTTCAGCCAAGCAGCACGGTTACAGAACAGCTGCACTACTGTGCTTAACACACTCAAAACTCAATACTGCTGAAGCGAGAAATTTCATTTAACTGGAGGATAGGCGCTGCAGAGTGATGGGGAACCACAAATGCAGAGGTGTTGGGAGCTTCAAAGAAGATACCGGGATAGGAAACAAATCCCACCTGTCTTCAGAAATTTGCTCCATTAATCTAAATACGAGAGTAATTTTTTCTTCACTTCAGAGTCTAACTTCATATGCACCTGATGAGGGTGAGGATGGGCCCCTCCCACAACAGTCACCATTCTCCCTGAGCACAGAGTCCCTTCTCTCCCAGCCCTGCCACCGCAGCAAACATCCTCCAAGCAAAGCCACAAACATCCCTTGTCCTCCGGCTCAGCTGCCATCAGCACCAACAAGCACACTGCCCAAACCCATCTGAAAAGGACCAAAGTAACATCCGTTACATACTAGTAGCGTTTAACTCCACAAATAGTAGCAGAAGTATGGCATGAGTGCACTATGCCTTGAAAGCTGGGACAAAATGAGTGACTTAGATTACACTGCAGAGAATTTAGCAAAAGTCCTGCATGCCAAGCAGACACTGCATTTTCTACATTAGTACATAGTTATGACCAGGATGGAAGCTACTTACAGGGGCCACAAATAAAACATGCACAGGAAATTGCTGTTAACCACCATAGACCATTTTTCCCTGGACACAAGTGAGCACGGAAGGCACTGCTGGCTCAGTGGGTCCTTTAAAACTGCTTCTGATTTGCAGAAACTGTGTCATTTAGCAGTTGCTCATTGTCAAGCTTTAATCATACACACACATTAGTTAGCCAGTTCACGTGTTAACATTATCTTCTGTGTGAAAGAGGCGTGCCTGTGCTTTTGTTCAACCAGTACCTCCTCAAATCCTTTTTCAACAGCAGCGTCCTGGCTTTTCGAGACTTTCAGAGCCAACACCCCCAAGTAGGGGAAACATTTGGACTATATCCACTGAGAACATGGCTATTTCTTATTATATAAGCAAATACAGGAAAAAGATTTTGAGAAAAAGTCTTTCTTCTTGTTGTTCTAAAATATCAACTCCCTATTTTCTCCTTCTTGCTATTCTTTATTCCTTCATGTGGGTGCATGAGGAACGAACACTCTGACACACTGCTCCGCAACAGACAAAGTGTACCAAACACAAAGCATTTTGAGAAGCCAACTGGAAAGCTCAGTTTTCACAGATGATACTGTATGTCTTCCAGCTGGTAGTCAAAGGAAAATGATATTATGGTAAATATGTTAATGTGTCTGTCTCTTAGTGGAAGATTAAAAAAGGACAATAATTGAAAAATGAAAATTATAGAAATCACTTGCTTTGCCTGCCAGCTCTTCATGAAGTTTCCAGTCTTAATCCTAAAGCAAAGCTTTACGCAATGAAGGGCAGACATCTTTTATATCTGTTTAATTATAATAGCAAAGACTTCAGTAATACATTTAAAAGAACTACAGTATAATCACGGCTGTATCCAGAGAACTGCTCTGCTGTACTCAGGAGAATTATCTGTCTTAATTAAGTCTCATCTCTCAGACGCAGAACATAGCAGCTCTTACGTGAACTACCTTATCTAGTCGCGCAACAGCTCTACTTATTGCATATGGCATACACTGCTTTTTGGTGCAGTTTCTAGCACCTTCCATCACACTTCTTACCGCAAAAATAGAATTTGCGTGGTGTGTCTATGTTGAATGGTACGTGTACACTTCATTCTTGTGTTTTACCAGGGAGATCAGCACGAAACACGAATGCCCTAACAGTCTGTTGTGTGAACCAGAATACGTCTCACTTCACACAGCCTTACCTGCGCATTAATGAAAGCAAGTCTAGACCACAGAACTGCACATGAGGTTCATGAAGATCCTGCTCTGATTTACAACTTATTTTCTGGACCCGTTCTTTCAAGATTTGTTTGCGCTCAGAAAAGAACAAAATACTGTAGTAATACAAAGTAATTCACAACTAGATTAAAAAACCTCATTAGAATTATCAGACAGAAATAACTCATTAACTGCAGTGGCTTTTGTCCCTGATGATTTCAGCACTTAAGCTTTTTGAATGTTTTCGTCTTTTAAATTCTATACAAATAAGATGACTTGAAAGTCTGTTACTCTTTTCTTTTCCTGGTAATATTTTCAACTGGGATCGCGACCATCATTCATCAAGAGGAGAAACACCATCAACTTTCTGCATGCAATTAAGAGGAAAACAGTTTTTTAACTATGTACTTGGTAAAAATAATGCACATTTTAGCTCATTTCCCAAAGCCAACCGGATTACGTGTCATGGAGCTTTTCAGCTACTGGGGATATTGAGGTACGTCGGCTACTCTGCGTATGCTAAATACTTACTATTGATCCAAGCACATGTTGCATCTCAGCAAATTGAAATGGCATTATCACGCTCATGAAAAATGAATGCTTCATCAGCAGCCATTTGACATTACACTGTGTCAGCATCCTAACACACAAACAATAGTGAAGTGCCCTCAGTCACGCATGGTCAGCCAGCACACTGATTTCAGTCATGTTGCCTCTGTGTTAAAGGGCTGGCACAGCACAACCTCAGTCATTGGTTCCTTCCTGTGCCCTGACAAAAACTCATTTTTATCCATCAGTCATCTCATCATCCAGAAGAAACTCAAACACAACATAGAAAGGGGAATGAACTACAAATCGCACTAACCAGAAATTAATCACTGTATTAAATTTTAAAAGATACACTTGAGAGTGGCCTGAGGACACTTTGTGATGTTGAGGTCAATATGCATCTCTCAGGTGGCAGAAGGGAAGAAGCTAGGCCTGCGAAGAACTGAAGGGCAGAGCGCTTCTTGAGGGCTGACTGTCACACCCCCGGGTTCATAGCTGTCTTTTGGTTGCACGCTGAGAACTTCAATGCTGAACTTGGAGAGTTTTCTTGCCCTCTGCCTGCCTGGAAACACAGGGTTGAAATCAAAGTCTGAACTCCAAACAGGTAAACACACAAGCCTGGGTATGAAGCACATTCTCCTTTCATCTCATTTCTAAAAAATACAAGTACAGATGTCACATGGCAGTAACTGTGGGCAAAACAGCAGCGTATGCTATTGATGCCGTTACAATGAGCCACAAAACCACCCCTGTTCACAGAGTATCTGTATGGGAATTGCTAAGTCACAGCCTGAACCAATGACGGAGCACTTGGTGAAGGGACACAGCCAGCCCTGGGAGCACAGGTGAAAGCAATGTTGGACCAGGTTCCATCCCTCCCTAAGCCTCATTTAAGGGTTGGCTGCCACAAGGGGGAGGATCTCTGGGTGGAAATCCCTCCTTTTGGATTATTTGATGAGCCCTGATCCTTGGGACAGGTAAGCACATCTTTCTTTTCTCTGACTGGATTGTTACCATCACCCTTTTTTTGGTAATTTAGAACGGGTCATCTGCCACTACCACGTTCCATGAACTGCATCTTCCTGGTAGAGCTACATCAGCAAGCAGGAAAAATAAGTCAAATGGTTGCCTTAGTAAAATCAGGCTTTTCTCTGCAAATCCAGAAGAGAAGCTGCACACCATTCCTGAACTTGACTGCTTGAGATATCTTCAGAAGACAGCACCTATCTGAAGAAAATCTTGCTCATTTCTGACCACCAAGAGGAGTTGGGAAGGTAGGAGAAATGGGCTTAATGTCTTAACCTAAACCACATACTTGATCATGAATTTCCTAACAAGCAAGCAAAATAATGGAAAAAAGAAAATGGTTCCGTTTAAGTAATACCAAATGCTGGTTTCATACTTAACATTTTCAATGTAATTGCTTTTTCTGCTTTTTTTTTTTTTTTTAATGTCCTTGTTTATGTAATCACAGAAACGAAGCACAGGAGTGCCAAGTTATCCCTGCCATTTCCTTTCCATGTATTTCAACGATGACACAGATTTATTCCCTGGTTCTGTGCAGAGCATGTGCAATACTGAAGTAAAACTCACTCTCCCACATGTAGTCCATAAACACAGCTTCACGAAATGACACGCTACCATAATCCAACTAGAATTTTCAGAGACAGAAAATCCCTCAGTCTGTGAGATGCCTGTGTTTATGAGAATAGAACCAAAAAGCCTGGATAATCTTTTCAGTTTTTTCCCCTGTGTAAGCCTGTGTGCTGTTTCTTAACCAAAGAGACAGACAATGTTTGGCTAAATAAACGTATTTTAAGTACACATCCTGGACATGTTTATACTCCATTTATGAATAACACAGAGAATAGGGAACAAAGCCACTTTCAGTCCTATGACCTGAGAAGGGACCACATAAGGTACTAGAAGACAGGCAGGAGCACACACATGCAGCTGTACCAATACGGGCCGTGCACCAGCACACACCTAAGATGCAGAGACTTCATTACCTCCTTCCCTGCACCCTGTAGCATTACTGAAAACAAACAACCTGGGGTACATCCTGGGCCATTCCAAAAGCAAACGTTCTCTGTACACATGACCATCTCTGTGAAACTCAGAGAGCAGTCACGACTTGCACAGATGATGAGGAAGCATCCAGAAGGACAGAGAGAAAAAGAGAGACAAAACAAGAGAAGAACTCCAGCATAGAGAAGCTGGGAAAAGCAGCACAAAACTCTTGTAATGACATCTATAGAATAACAGCAGAATTAGACAAAAGGAGCAACTACAAGTCCCTTCCAGCATGTGCTGCTATTGATAGAGCTGTTCTTGAAACTAATACATAAATTGACATTAGTTCAGACTGCACATATCATTTCAGTTCACTCATTTTTCACAGCAAATGATGTCAGATTTTAATTAAAATCTTTTAACTGTAAATTAAAATGTCAGTGGTGATGCACAGATGCTGCTGAACGGATTTATTTTGTCACAAACATAAATAAAAGAGCACAAGTTTCAAGCAGTCCACTGGTCAGCCAGAATCAGGGACTGATCACCACTGAACCATGTCCTAGGGTTCTATTTTTTTCCTAAACATTTTGTTTGCTACCACCTACGTGCTTGCGGGACCAAGGACTACCCAGCTAAACTCCATTATTCAAAACAGGAGAGAGATGTAAAAGAAAATCGTTCCTAGATGCAGAATATTACCACTGTGTGTGTCTGATGCATGCCTTAAGGATGCTCCAAACAGCTTTTTCACACTTAAGGCAACAGACTGTCACATAGCAAAACTGAAGCCTTGAACTCCTTTGTTCTGACGTGCTCAGCTGGCTCTCCTGATGTCTCTGACTGCAGCGTTGCTCTCATCACATCTTGCAAGGATCCTGAAATAGCAGCAACATGGGGGTCCCTCAGGATCCTGAACTCAGAGCTCATGTGCCAGCAGCTGCATGCCTTCCTCTCCTTGTCATTGCCTCCATGCTCTTTTCCTCCCATCACCGCTGCACTAGGCTCCCAAGTGAAGTCCACGACAGCCTGCTACTAACCCAGAAAATCCAGAAGTAATGGCTGCTATTAAGCATGTGTGACACTTCCCTTTGTGAGTTACTGAGAACATTTTCTGGGACCATCCCTACAGGGGGTCATTTGCCCTGAGCAAGCCACCAGCTTTGGTCTGAATTTCTAAGTTCACACGTGGTTTGGCCAGGCCTGCCATCATAAGCAACAACCAAGCCTTACATATGGCCATCTGTGGAGACATCTCTTCCTATGGCTAATTCCATCATTCCAAATGATGCCCATTCCATGGCTTAACTTTATTTTCTGGCTACAAACTAAATGAGAGTGACAATAAAACAATGCATATTGCTACGTACCCCTACTGTGAATGGGGAGCCCTTAAACAGAACAGGCAAATAAAAATCAGGCCATGAGCTGTACAAAATAAGTCAAACAAAAAATTAAAAAGATGGACACATGAAAGAGGTAAGGAAATGATAAACACAAAGGATATGTCATTAGATCCACACGGAAGTGGACAAGCTAAACAGCTTTTGATATCTTGCTCACCCTAAATCCCTCCTCATTAAACAGCACCTGAAAAGGAAACCTTTGTTCCTCAGCAAGCACATTTACTTCTTGACAAATGTTACCACAAGCTACACTGTTCAAAGTCAATAAAAAGACAGCAGTTGACTCACTGGAGCAAGTTTTGGGTTTTTGATGAGCAGCTGCTGCTCAAGCTGCTAACGGTTTGAGACTACTTTTCTGATACTTTTTTCTGTGTTTTCAGTGACTGCATTTGGCACCCTTTCCTCATTCCTGAGGTATCTGACATCACCATACCTGTCAGGTGCTGGGACAGAAAGGTTGAAAAATGAAAATGAGTATTACTAAGGAGCAGCTCCAGTGCTGCTGTTCATACAGGATACAGCAGTTCCACAGAATTGAGCTACATTACATATTTGCACATGGCAATTTGCTCTTTACAGGAAACGCTCCTCTCGCTTCACCGAGTCTTGCTGTTAAAACACATCAGCCAAGGGAAAACAGGAAGGAGCTGAAACATCACAGAGTCCCACAACGTACCATGAGCTCACCGGGGACAGTCCTGCACTGAAACGGTGGTGAGACCACGTGCTTTGGGACAGCAGGAGCAGCCTTGCCACGCGCCAAGGGCTGCCACAGCCAGGTCACCTCGTGCCTGGACTGTACGCTCTGCTTCATAGCGTCCACTTCAGCTGCCAGAACTAGTTAATAAATTGCAAGTAGACTTCAGACTTGAAATTTTGCAGGGATGTTTAGACTGAGAGCTTGCACAGTAACATACTTCTGGCTCTGAACGAGACTGTGAAAACCTATCTTGGGTCGTTTACACATCCTCTCTTTCAGCGCGAGACCTGCCATCTGCCTACTGCCACTTGCCAGTTCCACTGCCATCTCCCCAGCCACAATGCCGCCGCCACGCTGCAGGCAAAACCCCCTCGAAGCTTCTACACGTTGTATTTGGACTGCTGCCTGAGGAGCAGCGAGTGGTGGAGGCAGGGGGAGGACGACTTGCCCATTTATCTCCCAAACAACACCATACAGGTACGTCCTTCACACCCCCTCATTGCTTCTGAGACACTAGCCAGGGCCCCCAAGGGCATCAACAGTGAAGGGGGATGTTCAGAAGTGCCTGCGTTTTTCATAGGTGCTGAGCACTTCACAATGGTTTCATTCTCATCTGGGGGCTCTCAGCAGACCTTCAAACTAAGTAAGCCCCCACAGTTTATCCATACAAACCATGCCTTGATGGACCCAACACGGCTAATGCCTCCTGCTCCTCCCTCATCTGCCTGGACCCAAAGGTGTGCTGCAGTCTGTTTAAAAATACAGATATTTTGAATTAAATAATAACTTCCAGGAACAGTCCCACAAACAACATCAAGGACTCAAGATTCATTGTATTCAAAAGCCTGTGAGTAAGCACACAGCTGTCGTGACACCACTGCTCCAGCATCGCCTTAGTAATTCCATTCCCACTGCAGGGTGCTATTTATCTCATTCCCCGTGCAACATAAAAGCCATTTTCTTCAGTCAAACTCCACATTACAGATGGTTATTTCCTCCTTTATCATGAGCCTGCTAATAGACTATCTCATATCAAGGCAAAGCACGCAGCTGAGTTATGAAAGTGGTGGTGGCAAACCAACCCAGCACAAGCAATGAAGGGACCTCTCACAGGATTCGGTTCCGTTTGTGAGGGCCTGGCTCCAAGAGCAGGCTGTACATCACACTGACGGCACTGCCTGGGTTGTTCTGATTTACTGGGGAGACCGAGAGGCAGGAAATTGGTGCAGCAATGATATAGTAATGTACGCTCTCCCCCAGAAGCTTCTAAATACGAAAAATGTTTAAAACCATGTTTTTGATAAGCATGACAAATCACGTAAAGTCATTACAACGTTATTAGAGGAAACATTTTCAAATGCATTGATTAGATTAGAAATAATGACTTGGACCTAAAGATGTAAACCTCTAATCTCATCATCACTAATGACCTCCTGAAATAGCAGGGAGGAAGTCAGCATCTTCCTTCAGGGAGGACACAAAGCGCATGGTGTGCGCCAGCAGCTCTCTCTTGGTTTCACTACCATGGGTAAAACCCACTGCAGAGACAAGGAGCACAGAGAGCCACATCACAATCACACATCACATTGCTTCAGCTACCTGGGATTTCAGCCACTGTTTGTAATGACTGAGCTTCTGCGCTCCAGTAAATATTGAAACACTTATTTTAATTAAAAAGCAGCTTATATAAATCATTAACTGTTACTGTGCATGCTCACAATGAAGCGTACTGAAAATTAAATATATTCAGCCTGCTATCAGCTTCTCCCACACGTGGTGCAAACCTTCTGATTGAGAAGCAGCATGCGAGTGCCTCGCATACCCAACGGCTAATACCCAGACAACAGCACACAGCATGGAGCCAGCTCTTAGCAGTACGAGCTCTCCTCTCTTCCCTCACTTAGAAGTCCAGACTTCTGCCAGAGGAAGAGCTCAAGGGCTGGGTTGCTTACCCCTTACCTCCCTGAACAACATCACAAAAACATCAGCCACCAAGCGGGCCAATCTATAACCTGCACTTGGGGGTGTTATTGCCAAGATTACAGAGACGAACCTCAGTGAAAGGCAAAAATACAAACTAAGATGGCTGTGCGTCTTCTCGAATGCTCTCGTGCGTCCTGGAGATGGATGGTGTTTGTTCTGCTCCCTGTCATGCCTGAGATGATCTCAGGGACAACCGCAACCTCCACCCACCCACAAATATCCATGCACACGCAGCACATGGGAGGAAAGCAAAGCACAGTCCTCATATCTTGCTTCCCCAGGCGCCAGGTACCTGAGTTTATAATAATTTAACTGAAATTAAGCACTAAAAAGGATGTCCTACCACACTGCCCCCTATCCCTCCCCCACCCCAAATTTTTACCTTTTCCCCTCTCTTGCTCTGTGAAAATCCCCAACGAGGAAGAATGAAATGAAGATACACCGTTTGTCAAAATACAGAAAGTCAACTGGAAGAACAGCGGATTGTTCTTTATTGCCATCTTGATGCTCTCTGAAACACCCGCAAGAATAAAAAAAATTGCTGATGGAACAATTTCCTCACTAAAGGTTGCATCTTTACATTAAATATTACTAGGAAAAACCACAACAGCAAGCAGTGCATCAGTATGGAGAAACAGAACTGAGAAACAGAATTATCTGAGCGCTTTCCCCTACCGTCTTCCTTTTATGCAGTTTGAAGATTTATGTACTTTCTTTTCACACAAGGACTACATCCCAAGATAACGCATGATTCATTCATTTGTTCATTAAACTTCACCACCGTAGCTTCATCTGTCAGGTAAATGGAAACACATTCAGGCAATATACTGCTGTGCATTAACCCTATTCCTGCCTGCCTCACCATGACAGCTCGAATGTAAGAAAGAAGTCTCACCCCAAACACGGAGGATGCAGCTTAATCTCCCTTTGAGACCTCAGAATCATACAGCCTAGTGGAGCCCTGCATTACAGCATTCTACATGATGGAAAAAGAATAGTTTCTGAAGCTCCAGGATGCAGGAGATGCCAGCGGCTTGCTGGCTAAGTACACCTTAGCAAGGTCAATGGTCTTGTGCACATGCCCGTAAACTCCACAGACACAAAGCAAATATCATGGATGTACTTAGGAACATGAGAGAATGATTCACATGGCACACCTTACACAAATTTGGTCTAGAAGTCCATAGAACTAATTACTCAATAGCTACTATCATTTATTTTTTTCTTTAATTTCTAGCTTCAAAGTGTGAGCTCAGTTGCTTTTTTCTTCTCCTCCGTTGCTCTAAGAATAAGTACTCTATTATTAGCCTGTATGTGTCATTACATTTGTGGTGTGTGCAAACATTGAGGGTTGTTGGTTTTGTTTTCCTATATGAACCTCTTCTCTGGTCTAACAACTAGGAATCACATCTTATAAACATGCTGCATTACACACAAAATATTTAGAGCAAACAAAAGGAAAACACTGGCTACCCACATATATTAAACATACGAGAGTAAGAAAATAATACATGTTGATGCAGCTGCAGAACATTATGATAATTGAGTCTGACCTTCACTTCTCAAGCCAATGAGTTTCAGCCTTTTTCCGTATTGTTTTGTTCTTTATCTTTTTTTCATTGTAAATAGACCTCATTTCCAAGCTCTCCCTATCTTTATTTTTTCCCCCAAACTCACTTCTGAGAGACTTAATGAGGACAGAAAATTGATCAGCAGTAGAATTTATACCTCATTTGAAAGCGTATAATGTTTCTCACACGTCTTCCTTGTAGGCAAGGCCTTTCTTCTACAAAAACATTCGAAACAATGAAGAGACAGACACAGCAGCGCAGGATGGTGCCATTCAGCTTCCACACGAAGGTTTACTCAAGCTGCATGCCAGTACAGGATAAACCACCATAAATGTAACCACAGCTGCAACGGCTAGAAACCACAACTGACCTGTGATCCCTCCATGAGCCACAGCTGGACTGCTGCTGTCCAACAGGCATGTGTCATCCCTGTGAGTGGGGGGGGGGGGGGGAAAGTAACCTTCCTGATGCATGTCATTTTGGTTGTTTATATGTGGCAATAGGTAAAACACATCTACCCAAAAAAAAACAAACCCCACAACTCTGCAGTGACTGCATGTGAACATTTTCTTCCTGTTTGAAAGTCACACTGATGCAGAGCAGTCAAATGTCAATTCCTTCTTTATGCGTCTCAACAAACTGTAGGGGGTGACCTACAGGGAAGGAGCTTTCAATGAGCCTTTGGCTCCTACAAAAATTACAGCGACGGAAGTTAACTGCTAAACCTTACATTGATTTCAACATACCAGCTCGTATGGCCACTGTGTGGGGAAAAGGGGAAGCAGGGCAGGAATTTCATGTCTGGGGCAAATCCCTACCCAAGCATGCTAACCTGATTGTCATGGTCATGGTGCCAAAGCCAACAAAACCATCAAGGTCCTTACCATGAGCACGCAATTCTGTGCATCATCAGGAAGCTTCGCTGCCAAATTTAGTGATTAATATGACCAAACACAACAAAATGGTTATCACACACAAGTAATCAAGCTACCAAGCTTACATCTCTATAACTGTGTGATGCCAAAGGCAGCCAGATGCATTTTAGCACAAATCTGAGAGATCTTGCTCCACTCGGGTCATGAGCTTCCAGTGCTCCATGCAACTGCACTTAGAAGTGACTCCCTGGAAGGAACACGATGCTCAATTCTCATTTGTTTTCATTTAATCAAAATTAAGTGTGAAAGCAACAAAAGCATAGAACAATTAGCGTTTAAAATGACATCTTCAACCCCCTGTGGGCCCCCAGTTCGCATGTGGGTTTTCTTTCCTGTCCTCCAGAGCTGCCAGTTCAAAATGAATTCATAGCCCTGTCCCAGAAAGGTGATATTAACCACAGAGTAACAAGAGCAGCACACCAGAAATAAGGCACATCCGGCAGAACACATTGGGATGTAAGCTAGGGAACTTGCAGCTGTAGGAGCTGAAGAGGAAAAAGAAGGAAAAAACACAATTTAAAACTTTTCTTTTTGTTGTTATTGCCATTATTACCATAGATAATGGCTAGTAAACCCTTGCCTGATGGCAGCATCCAGGTTTTACAACTGGAGTTGCACAGCACCACGTTGGTACAGCATCAACGAAGAGAGGCAAGAGCTGGCCTATTAATACCGCATTATTCCCATCCCTGATAAAACTTAAGGCACTCGGAATATACACTGGCTCATCAGTTAGGTTACTCATTCAGAATAACTCTTCAGCTAAACACAAATTACAGAGAACAGTAACGGTAAATTACACAGTTTGAAACAAAGCCTAATAATAGCAGTGATTTTCTTGTCCATATCACTGTATGCATTGTTTGGCGGATGGGGAAGTGCTTAAGCCATCTCCCACACCAGGCAAAAATCACTTTTAAGTCAAGGAGGGAAAGAGCTTGCGAAAAAATATATTTAATTGTATACAGACTTAAGATGGGCATTAAAATCAATTAATCTTACTGGGCTTCATCCATCTGTAATTCTCACCGGGACCCTTAAAGGAAAGCGGGAGGGAAGCAGCTTCAAGTGCCTTTAAGCTTCCCACTGATGTACTCTAAACAAAACGTTCAAGATTTCTGTGGAAAGAACAACAAGCCCAGGAGGACCTCACAAAGGGCGCTGTCTCCTCAGCGTTCCCACGAGCCCCTCCCCGCTCCCAGTGCTGCAGCTGTGGGAGCGAAGCACTTGGCCTCACCCACAGCTGTCGCATCGCAGCAGGGGCAGCCCGGCTTGAGGAGCGTGGTTAACGTCACCCGTCAGAGCAGCCTTCCTGACACAGCGCGCGGCCTCTGTGCTACAGTTAGCATCTGTACTAGATCTTCTTTCAAACCTTTTGCTACGTGCACTTTTTTTATATTAGCTTATAAGAAATAAAAATAGAGATTTGGTGTTGAATCGCGGTATGACGACTAATCTATAAACAGTTTTCCATGCTGCCACTTGGACTGCAGCATGCAACACGCAGTTTACAGACTATGACCTGGCCCCTTCAGCAAGCCCTGTGTGCCCACCGCCAGCATCTCAGGAGAGCAAGCAACTCTCACCCAGCACCAGCGCTCCTGCAAGACCAAGGCAACTTGGCCTCCCTGCTCCAAGGGAGCAAGGAAGATGAGGATGTCTGGTTTCCCTTCACACAGGATTAAATGCAACCCACACGCAAGCCAGAGCTTCACCAGGCGCTGATGCCAGCCCACAGGATTGCGCCTTTGGGAGATGTGGGCATGGCTCCCACTCATCTGCTGTGGAGTACGCAGGGCTTTTTAGGACTAGCAGGCAAAGAAGCCCAGCCCTGCCACTGTGCAGCAGTTGGTTAACAGCTGCTCCGTGCTTCCTGGGCTGCATCCAGCTGCATGCACCGAGACGCCTTGCTCCGGGTCTGCTCACAGGGAGATTTGCCAAGGGCAAGGCAGCTGGCAAAAGCCAGTAAACCCTTCAGCTTGAACTAGCAGAGATCCTGCTGGGCCCCCCACTGGCTCTGATGGTGGGTCAGATAAAGAGCCCTGCACTCCAGGTATCTCATAAGAGGAGATTAAAGCAATGCAGTCAATGAGACAGCTTCCTTCTATTTGTCTGCTCAGGTGGAACAATTTTACCTCCATATTAATTTCTGCCTCTCTTCACTTATTGGAGGAAGCTGAAAATTGCTCCCAGTCAGGAGGCACTGGGGTGTCTGGGCATGGAAAAGGGGAGAGCCACAGTCAGAACAGAGAGCAGCACAGCTGGGCAACCCCACACAGCCCCTTCTTGTGCTCAACCCCTGGAGGAGTACAGTTGACAGGATGGGAGAACTCCCTCTATATCCACAACCAGCATTACCAGGCACTGAGCCATAGGCTGCAACGCGAATGATTAAACAAAAAAAAAAGAGGCAGGTAGTTGAATAATCATTTTTGTTGTGTCCACCCAGTCCATTCAGATTGATTGTGGAGGTCCATCTGACTGGGGGACTTTCTCTGTTCCTTGTAAATGTGGCTTTGCTTGGTGAGAGAGCACGAGACAAGCATTAGCAGTATGCTTCATTAAACTTGGACAGTAATGCAACTCAGAAGCCATCAGAGTCAGCTGAGATGCTAGAACAGCAGGCAGAGGTACTGCCAAGATGACACTGCTGTGCAATCTTTCCTCCAAGCGCGTCCTTTCCTTCAAGGGCACCCATGACTATCTGTAGAGCTGGGGTAGGTCATCTTGTTATGTCAGCATGGAAAAAACAGCACCCATTGACACTCATGGATGCTTGCTGAATGTTTACGCAGACCTAATGGTGGATGTGAGGACAGTGAGGTGGTGAGTGGTGCATTTCAGTACAGTGCCACCAGCTAAGAAACAATGGATCATCCCCACTGGTGCAGATTTTTATGACTGCAACATGCAACTTCTTGTTCATCACTAGGAAAAAAATGCACAGCTAATGGTGCTGTGTTGAAAAAGTGTGCTGTAGCTGGGAATTCGCTCTATCCAATAGTATCTGTTGCAGTTACCATGCAGATAAATAAGAAGGACTACTTTTGGAGCAACCTATATAAATCATTTT
The DNA here is from genome assembly GCA_030625065.1 of Alectoris magna. NCBI lineage: Eukaryota > Metazoa > Chordata > Aves > Galliformes > Phasianidae > Alectoris > Alectoris magna. The sequence goes on from CM060567.1 coordinate 35,212,008, forward strand.
CTTCAAAAACATTGTTTTTCCAAGCAGAATAACCGATAACGTGGCATCTCTAACGCACTGAAAACATTTGCTACAGAGTCCCCCCAAGCACCCGCTCCCTACAGCACAGTCTGAGATTTCTGTTCCTGCATGAACAATCACAAGAGCAAGATAAAGAATCTTATATCTCCTACCTACAGCATCTCTGCCGCCTACTGTACGCCTGCGCAGCACCTCAATGTATTTACATCTTTTTTTTTTCCCTTACATTTACTTTAAATTCTTTACAGATCATAATTCTCAACTGTTTCCTGTAGTGAAACTTTTGTCTTTCAACGGTACGATGGCTAAGTACAACAACTGAGCCCTGAGGTCAGATTATAAAACCTATTTCAAGATCATGCATAACAGAGAGCATCAGCTCACAGCGGGAGCCCATGTGAACGATTAAAAAAAAAAACAAGAGTTGAGCCTTTCTCAGCTGTCAGGCGGCAATTCACATTAATTAAGTCTATTAAGCACATTGCTTCTGGTTTGCAGCTCAAAATGAACACAAACACAGTTTGCCAGTGATGCTTTTTTCTTTTTTTAAAACCAAAAAGTAACTTCCCGTGAACCGTACAGGTGTGACAGTTGATTTGGGCTCACCCAATATCAACAGGCTGTTCCACGCTAACCCTTGCCTAACACAGTCATCTTCTGCTATGCACGTCATCTTCAGCTACCCCTTCAGCAAAAAGCTATGGTACTATTATTATTATACCTGTTATCTTCAATATACTTCAAATCTACCAAAACCAGCCACAACAACTCCTGAATCATGCATCTTCTAGCGCTTAATTCCTATGAGAGCCAGAAGCAGAGATTTTCCCCCAAGCTGTTCCTACCCTATGTTTATCTAGAGCTGCTGCACTGCTCCCACAGGCCAGAGAGCACCCAGGGTACGGGAAGCTTTCTTTAATTAGTGTGCGACACTGAGATCACCTTGGAAATGGAGACGACTTCTCTGTTTCACAGCCTGTCCCCAAGTCTCTAATTATATATATTCACACCTCCGCACAGAATGTAATGGGAATGGAAGCAGACTGTTCATCTGCAGGCAACAGGCAATTTTTCTCTAAAATGCAAAGTAAAACGTCACCAGGAAAAAGAATTCCAGGTGGCTTTACATCATTTGAGTTGTCCCAAGTCTTTGCATACTCTTCGAAATAAGAAGCTCCTTTTCATTAATATAGATGTACTCTTAAGGCTTTGCAATTAAAAACCTATTGAGAAAATGCTGTCTCAAAACTGGTGCAGATCTTCATCACTCTGCTCGTTCCATTAGATCAGCATATAATAGAAATACTTTTAAGCGGGGAAAGAAATCCATTAAAAATATTTCTTCAAGTCTTTTAATTGAAAGTTTAGGGGAGAGCAATTCTTCACGTACCCGACTATCGAGGAAATTCCTTACTTCTGAGTTTTAATAGAAGAACAAGACAATTCAGCAACATCATAAAGCCATTACAGTCAAAACGCTGAAGAACTACTTGCTTTGCAAGCAAAATAAAAGCCACACTTTTCTTCTAACGACCAATTCCTGACAGGTGATTTACTAATTTTTTTCTTTTTAAACTTCATAAGAACTTATTTTTTCATCTAGAAACATTTAAAGGAAGAGGCACTGAATAAATATCTCGGCCAGCTACTCGTCCATTTCCTGATCATCTGTGACAGGGCAAACTCCTACCAAATCTGAAGCCTGCTTTTGCTGCAGAAGCCAGGGCCAGCATCATGAAGAAAATGAACGAGCACAGTGACGGCACTCGCACTGCATAGCAGCCAGGTATGCCACACACACGCTGACTGTCCGCCTCGCTGTCTTTCAGTGGAAAGGGTCACCGCAGCCTGGTGAGAAGACTGGACCTCCTGACACAAGACTGAGAACCGCAGGTTCAGATTACCTGCACAAGGGTAGAGGAGGATGCAAAACTCACAACTGTCCACTCAGGTTTGAGTCATAAACTTTACAAGTTTGATGGGTCGGTTGGTGTGTTTTTAGGTGATAAGTTATGTAGATCCAATTTCCTCCAGAAATCCTTCTCAAAAGAGCCTGTCTGCTGCTAACTGAAGGACTCCCACTTCTACTGCTGGGTTACTCAAGTGACTCCAAGTTAGAGACGCCCACCTGGAAGATCGCAAGCCAAAATACACTGCCAATGCTATTAGTTTACACAAAAAGGTCAATTGCAGTTCTGTAAGCATAGCTTACCTACAGGTCCAAAGTCATCAAGTGAGCTGGAACATGCATCTCCTAACTGCAAATCCCATCGTCATGTCACAAACAGGAAATCAAACTAGCACCCCCAAGTCAGTTACATTTCAGCCACTAGTCAAAACACTGGACATTTCTTCCCAGAGCATCTGGCCTTGATTCAGTATCTCATGGAAAGTAAGGATTCAAGGGATTTCTGCTTCAGATCGCATTTTCCTCTCCTATGCAAATCAGCACCCCCCATGCCAAACCTTCTGAGGAACCATAAGAGTACAGAACACAGTGCCCTGGAGTGCTCAGCTGGCTCTCCCTGTTCCTCCCGCTGCAGGATGGGGCTGGTCCTCCTCTGTTTTGCCCAGGAAGCATCCTGGCCTCCGGCACTCCCACCTGGGCAGGCAGCTGCTGCTGCTCTCCCTCACTGGGATTTCTTTCCAAGAATTTTATCACTTGCAAAGAGATCATTTTCAAGGAAACGTGCTCTGTGTAAAAGCTTGCACAGAGGTGTTGATTAGCTAAATGTCACTCATTTTGCAGAGCCTTTTTTTTTTTTTTCTAGCCTGGATCTATAGGAACATCCTGGGAGGCTGATGGATGCATGAGAGGAGTTGTTATAAAACAAGCCAAATGTTTACTGCAAAACATAGGGAACTGGTTGTAAGGACAAGCTGCCCAGAGGGCAGGCAAGCGCAGGACTGGGAGTGCAAAGAACACCACAAGGGCAGTGCAGCTCAGGGTACGTGTAACAGGCAGCTCCCAGGGCACAGGCAGCAACCAGCCTGCTGGCAGGTACTGGGGCATGACCAATGGGCAGCTACAACCCGCAGCAATGGGGCTGGGGGGGGGGGGAAGGGGGGGGAAATGAAGTGGCCTTCTGGCAAAACAAGGAAAAAAAGGGTTCTGATCTGCCGTGCTCATTCACATGAACTTCTGACACAAGATTAATCTCTTAACTCCATCCATTTAGAAATAGGAAGGAACAAAAAAATGTTTCAGTTAGCACGAAACACCGCAGTACAGACCACAAGTATATCACTTCACTGCTTGAGAAGGAACAATTGACATGCTAAGTACTCCATGACACAGAATATTGAAACTGAACTTCTCCCCAGAGTTATATATATATACACACACACACCATATATATATACGTATAATATATATACACACATATATGGTGCTACTTTTTTTGTTTTGTTTTATGCAAACCAGCAAAAACAGTTGACATAAGATTTTTACATTCAGAAAGAAGAGCCACACATCTCTTAGTCCGCATACGTCCTTACTGAAACTAAAACCCACAGCCGGAGCTGAAAATACTCAGAGCCTCAGGAAGTCAGGTAACTTATTCACAGAGCCCAGTTCTCATGTTTGAAACCTCCTTTCTAAGTGATTTACTGAAGTTCCTTTAAAAAAAAAAACAAAAAAAACCCCTTGCTTTAAAATAAATAAATAAATAAACAAAAGCATCATTTAAGATTGCAATGCGACTTCAGATCCCAGTCATGTACGTAAGACTGCGGGACAACTCAAAATTTGTCCATCATGTGACCGACACATCCAGGAGTGTGAAATGATTACACTCGGCCATAAACCCTACCTTCTGCATTATGGGCCTTCTCTGACGAAGTTCATAGTGATTAATGATGAACTAAAGAACTACTTCCCAACTTCATTTTTCATCTCAATTTCAACATATTCAAAAGAAAAAAAAAAGTGTTCTTTGTCTAACATGAAACCAATGTTTCTGAAATGCCAAAGGACCAGCTTCTAACTTTTAACCAAGAAAAGGTTGCCAATATTTCTTTGCTTCTTTCAGCATTCCTAAATTTTCCCTGTCGTCATTGTGAAAAAACTGGGAGTCAACCCTCACAGCACAGCAGCCCCCAAGCCTCTCTGATACCAAAATGATTGCTATACGGCAGAAGCCAAGGGAACTGTCTCCATCTGTCAGGTTGAAAGCAGAATACGAATATGCTGAAATGCAGCAAAATCCAGAGAGGTTTCGTAGTATTGAAGTATTTTGAAGCACCAGAAAAAATATCCCAACCAAACCTTCGAGAGCAGACAAAAAAAATACATTAAGCATCTGAGCGACTCTAAAAATTGACTTTTTTTCAGAATCTCCTGAAAATGAAAGGGTGATTTGCTTTATGTCCAAAGCCAGCAGCAGTCGTGCTCCCCCAAAAGACACAGTGCCACAGATTTGGATGTGTAGGGATACATCAGCCTGATCTCTCTTGATGCACTTGCTTTTCTCCTAACTTATCTCCTGGTGTACGCTCACCGTTGAACAAACATTTCTGGTTTTCTGCGCAAAACCTTCCCTATTAGTATCTTACAGTGGAGTGTAAGAGTTTTGGTGCGTTTGGTTTCAATATGGTTGGCTAAAAGAACCTTACATAAGGCAAGCATGTGGTTTGCTGCTGCCAGTTCCCTTGCCCCACCGCACACCCCCAAGAAGATCTTACAGCCTAAGCAACTCTCTGCACTCAGAAGGATGCTCTCAAGCTGCCCCACTCTTCCCCACAGTGAAGGTCTTTTAAACCACTTTTAAGCACTCACTAAAGCTGTGCATCTTCCTACAAACCAATACAGCACATAGAACCTCCCCCACTGACACGAACGAGTATAATTCTCCCGGATGCATCCTGCAAATATAGTCCTGGCTTAAGTAGCAGGTAGATCTGCAACCCTAGCAGAAGCTGGATGCCTACAGCTGAAAGAAACCAAAAGCCCACGTCAACAGATCTAAAATGCATTCACTTTTTTACAGGGATGTACTCTATAGCATCAATTGGCAAAGAAAAATGTGCCATTAAATAGCTACCGCTGAGCGATTCTGCATTGACAGGTATGTCATTCTTCCTTCTGGCCTCAACAAAAGACTTCTTTACCCTGTCAACAAGGTGAATAAGCTGGAACACAGCAATTACGTGAGCATACAGAACTTGTTCTGCTCCAGTCACCCTCTGCAACCACAGCAAAAGCAGAGAGAGTGACAGAACGCTAAGATCAGATCTTCGGTGTTTAAAGATGATTCACAGACCACATGCCTGATAATCGCAGAAACTTCCATCAGTACTGAGGTGAAACTCCGACCTTGAAATCACAGGAAATTGCACTGAGGATTTCAGCAATTCCAGGACACATCTCTTCAACGTCACTGAGCGGCAGAAGTAGTGGCACTGATGTTCAGGGCAGCCCATCAGAGATAACAAGTGAAATCTCATCATCTGCTTCCATTCCAAAAAAGTTGTTTTTGTTTACCAAGTGCCCCTGAGCCTTTACCTCCCACAGCCATAATGAGACTCCCTTCACTGCAAATCCCGCCACCACAAGAACAGCATGAAAATGTAGATTAAATAACGACAGTGTTACCCTTGAAGGCCTATAATGCTGTCAGAAGTTGGAGAAACCTTGATTAAGCCATCTCTAACCACGGTGAGAGTGACCAACCACAAAAGGGATGGCCACTCATTCCCACACTGCGCTATCTTCGATGTTTCACAACTATAGTGGCAGAACTGTTAAGATGTATTCGGGTTAAGCCAGCACGAAACAGATATACATGATTAATTCTGCCTACCCTGTTCTTAGAAACTGCTACAGGAAAGTGCTTAGTCAAATGAAAGCACTGAGTTCATCTCAGATGCGTAACCTCTACTTCTAGCAGCTGCTGTCTGCAATGCTCCTGTTAGTCTTCATTCGAATTAAGGCCACACACCTTCCCATCCCTTCATTAACCTCAGTGGAGGAAAAGAAAGGGAGCAAAACTACAATAACATCTGCTCTCCTTCATGCTGGTCTACCTCCCTTCACTGTCCGCAACCTTAATTTTCACCCAAATGCATGTGATACACATGGAAATCACAGGTACCAAAAAACACATTAAAGGACCAAATCTCATCCAAAGTAATCTGCAGCTCCTCATTCTCTGTAGCTCTATGCTCATACACAGAGGCATGGTGCTGTTCTGTCAGCCAGGTTTCAGACCTCGCTGCAGCCACACTGAAGGGCCCCTTGCAGCCCATGCAGGTCGCACCTGAGGATAGAGCAGGTAGAAGGAATCAAATAGGGGGGGAGCAGCTGCCCCTTTTTGTTCTCACTGCTGTCCCTGATGCAGCAGCAAATGTGGAATGTGATGGTTAAAGCATTCCTGTACAGACAGCACAGCTTGCAACAGAGTTCTGCAATACACACGTCCTCTTCCTGATGTCAGAGGAGGCACGGGCCAGGTCTGGCACCAGCAGATGACAGCACCGCAGAGACAGCAGCAGGGAGGAGGCAGGTGACAGAGGAAGCACTACAGAAGAAGCTCACACACGCTGCACATGGACAGGCAATTTGAATGCTGCACTGAAAGGCAAGAGAAGCCTCACAGGGGCACAGGATTCAATGTAATCTATCTAACCAGTTTACCCAACTGGAAACAATAAGGGGAATCTGTTCATCTCCTGTGGAGATGAAGTGAAATTACAGCCTGTGAGTTGGATTAAAAGTAGCTGAACGAAGCTTGCTGATTAAGGGTGAGTTGCATCAGGCACTGAGGTGTTTAAAAGGAGCTCAAAAGGCCATACTTGTCAGTGGGGAGAAGCAAAATAATTAAACATCCCTTATCTCCCTGTGTGGCCCAACACAGTATTGGAACATCAGGACTCATGTGGGGACTGTAGTGGACTAACCTATGTAACACATGATGAAGTTACTTTCTGGGTAACACAACATAGCTTATTTTTATCTGGAACAACGGGTTAACAGAGCCTGCATAGAGATATGAAATCACTGTGAAGGAGAACAACAACAGTGGCAGAGGACAAAGCTGACAGTAGGGGCTCAAGTCAAAGGAGGATGAACCAAGGGAGAAGATCACTAATGGAGTTAAAATCAACCAGTCTCCCTGTTAGCAAAGAATAAATCACAGGTGAGAAGGCACTGCTGCCAAGATCCATCCCATAGCTCCTCCAGGGCTGTCATTTGGGGAAGCCTGTCACTTCCCTCTGGCTCAGAGGCGTGGAAAGCACTGGGGTGGGGAAATTATCCTACACAATTATCTCAGATCTCATAGGATCCTCATTAGTCTTCCACACACAAAAAAAGTCTCCTTTGGTTGCAACTCCAATGTGGGAGAAAGACTGAGCATGGAACAAAAGACCCCAAAATAAATAGATAATGTAAATGCTTCATTTAATTTAACTTCCTGAGGGGGGAAAAAAACACATGTTAAAGATAATAGAAGGGGGGTCTTTACAATGAACCAAAACCCATGCCCAGAAGATCCCTCCCACATGCATGGAGAATTGATGGCTTCATTACAGAACAGCAGCTGCCAAATCTGTTCCAATATTATCATCACTCTGTTAATCACAAATCCCTGACATCTGAGCCGTGTAACTTCTTTTTAAAGAAGCTTTAGAAATAAAGGCTTTTGCCCTTTTGTCTACATGGTATTTTAGTTCAACTGATGAGTCTGCTGTAATTCCCATACTCATTAACGCAGCCTACATCCCAAACCAAACCCTGCTCTAGAAGCTTTGGTTCCTGTACAGTCAGGAGCTGTGTTTACCAGGAGAATGCTGAAAATAAGAATAAATTATACCCTTTCTGAGCCCATTAAAACACCTAATGAGAAAACTGCTGCTTAGAGCAGTAACTGGTACCGTATCATTGCTGATGAAGACAGACAGAGCTCATTTGTAAGTACAATAAATGCTATACCAGCTACTCTGGCCCTGATTCAAAGAACCAGCGTGTTGTTCACACACCAGGGAAAGTGACAGGATTTGTACAGCCTGAAAGTGCTTAAATGTTGCATTTATCCTGCTGAAACACAGAGCTGTACGGAACACTAGCCTCTTCTTGCTGAGGTCAGGACAGCTGTTGAGTCAAATGGAAGCAAATGAAATTTGGCTGCCTCTACAGTGGTAGTACAGTCAAGGGGACCCGCTGTACCCAGAACTTTAGGAGTGAAAGCAAAGCAATCTGGGTTGAAAACCCATATATACTTTGCGTAACAGCTGCAGGTCTCCTCAGACAGGAGAGATGTGCAATCACACTGCACTGCAACCACCAGGACCAACGGCCACACCTGCTGTCAGCAAGCCATTCCCTGCTGGGTTCTGTCCTGCACACATCCTGAAGCATCTGTGCCACGACTGCCATTCAGACCTCTGTGGGCAGTAACCGGAACCAGGAGCCCTAACCAGGGCTTTGATCTGCTATTCCTTTTGTGCAGAAGCACTTCTGTAGCAAAACCCACTGCACCTACTGTGGTGCAAACTGGCAGATGGCAACAGGGAGAGCTCTGAGGAACATGAATCTGAACTGAAACAGAGACAAAGGCACACATTTCATCACCCCGAGTTTAATACATCGTTTTCACCTATTAGATTAAGCAAGGGCAAGGTACTTCCCCATACTCATAGAAACGGTATTAAATTATGCATTCAGAACTAATTACCTGATACGCGGTTTAAACTCTGTCATTATACATGTCGAATAAGGAGAATGCAAAATGTAGCTCTAGGGCCAACAAGACCGACGCAGCACAAGCATGAAAGTCGAACTTCCACAGGACCACAGTGCTGGGCACCTACCCATAGCACGAGGCGGGACAGGCCTACAGCCAGGGCTGCTGTGTGCTTGCAGGCATGGTGCTCATCACTGCTCTCAGCGAGCCCTGTACCGCCTGGTGTCTCCTCTTCCACTCCCAGCTGGCAGAGTACTTGCTGGAGAGCATGGGCAAGGAGAAGCATCAGCTCCTAGCACAAACACAGCTGTTTCTGCACATCCACACATGCAAAACAATTGCTGCTTTTGTTACTCATGGCAGTGCCAAGTCCGCCTGGTCCTCCACATCCTGCCACTGCTCTTTGTTTTTTGTTTTTTTTTTTTAAAAGTCAAGATCAGAAACCTTGAGAGAAGAGCAATTCTTTTGTAACCAGGAGAACTTTGTCAAGAGAAACAGTGGTGAAATCAAGCTTCCTCTGTATTTAACAGCCACAACTGGCAAGGACTAAATGAAAACAAAGCCGCACCAGGAAGCTTCTGCAGCTGGGTGGATGCAGACGCATGCCCCCCCCCTTCCTAATTACTAGGGAGTTCCCATTCTGAATTGCTGCTGGAGGAAGTCACCACTGCCAGCAGCTCCAATCAGGCTGTCAGAGGCTCCATCCCAATCCTTGCCAGCCACCAGCACCACCCCTCTCCACACACGCAGCCACCACAAGTCCCTGGTGGCTCACCTGTCCCAGCAAGAGATGAATGCTTCCCTGGGGGTGCATCCAACAGGAACAAAGCAACTGTAGTTTCCCTCATTTACACAAACGTGCAGGATGGATGCTGTGCTAAAAATGCTGGCAAGCTTCAAAATCAAAATAAATTGTATCTTTCAGGAGGATGAAGGTAAGCTCCAGAACTCATTTCATCCGAAATAGTCTAAGTAATTGTCCAAAAGGATGCTGTACCTCCAAAAAGATGCCTTTTAAAGTCATAAACAGGCTTGGAAATGCCTGCTCGTCACAACGAATATGCATTTTATTAATCATCTGACCACAGAGTGGGACACCAGAATTGTTTGTTCTGTCACGGTTTATGTTGCGGGTCCAAATGGCTACAGACAATAGGACTACAGAGAGACTACATCGTAACAGGCACTGCAGAGAGGTATAACTGCCAAGCAGCAAAACTAGCCAAGTTCCATTAATCACTGACAAAGCATCCTGATGCTAAATGCTCTGCATTCATCTTTCCCTGAGCTTTTCACTTTGCTGTTTATTATAAACAGAGCTTGGCTCCAGGACCTCAGTAAACTTCCATGCACAGTTACATTTTTCAAACTGTCACCTCACAAATGTTCCTCTGTATTTATATTATGCGCATTTCGAACATTTTTAATCCTTCTTCCATCACAACAAATGAGCTCACAGGAATTCAGACAGGCAGCAGGCACTAGCGCACTAAGAAGCAGTAGCTTTTTGTTTTCAGCACGCAAATCTCTCCAGATAAGAAGCTACCAGAACATCTTGCTGCTCCCTGCCCCTTGCAGGAATCCTACCTGGGAAACACTAAGGGACAGCTCTCTGCCGATGGTCTCCATCTGCTTGTAAAAGAAGTACTTTGCCCTTCTTACAGCTGGAATGCGTGCAAGACCATACAACCATCCATTTCAGCATACGGGAAAGCAGTATTTTTAAAGGATGTCTAAGTGTTAAACATCCTATAGATCAGCTGCAATTATCTTATGACTCACTTTCCAGTGGTGATGTGAATTTTACACAATTACATTTCTGAACTAGGTAAGAAGATAAGAAATCTCTGGTTTTCTACTGAGCACTCACCTCAACAAAGGCTTGGGATATTTCCTATTATCTTCCCTCATCTCCTCACTGCATTGTTTGTACCACCCTTTTCCTTAGATCAGGAAATACCAGCAAGCACTTAATTCTTTTTGTTCCTCTATCTACCCCACTCAGCACTCCTCTGCCTTTCTCATGTCTCCTGGCCCGCAGTTACAAGGCTTGACTCATCCAGGTTTCCACAAAGTGACTGCAAATTTATATACATGTCGTCCTGCAAGCTTTTTTTTTTTTTTTATCCCAGCTCAGGAATGCTCAAGCCCATTCTCCTCATTTGTTTCAGCTTTTCACATCCGCAAAACATCCAGCAATTGCTTACTTATGAAAGCATTACATAGGAAAAATAGCCCTGAGTTTTGAGGTTGCCAGCACAGCGAGAAGGCAGCTGGAAAGACCCCACAGGTCTGAACACAGGACGCACTCAGCACCTGTTCCCTAACAAGGATGAGGACAACCCACTGCTTTGTGGGGCAATACACTGATCAGCTGGCCTTTCACTGCTGATCAGCCTTCAAGAAGGCACTTGGATTCCCCTCATCCACACCATCCTTCATCAGATACGCATGCCAATCTCTCTGTACTACTGTTATCAAATTGCCTAGTGAAGCCCAGCAAGAGCCAAAAGACAGTTGAGCTGCAAGATAAAGGTTAAACTTAAAGTCATAGTTCTGTGCCAGTGTTCAGAGGATGATAATGTTCAACTCTCTCACAGTTTTCTTGCCATTCACATGGAAACCTCAGCGATGCAAATTAAGACTCAGAAAGCTGCATCTGTAGATAAGAAGCAAGGTACCACCATTCCCAAGTCAGTCCTTATCAAGGCCTAACCTAGTGACGTACTTGTGCTCTCAGTATCACTTAATTCACTGTGCTGCTTACCGTCCCGAAACAGCCCTCCCCAGAAAGAGACTCCAGAGTGAGGTGGGAGCACACCTCTTTGCTCAGCTCCCCACAGAGACCTAGCTTCCTAGTATTCCAGAGAAAGATTTTTCAATTAAGACGCTACAACAGGCAAACAGCAACTTCTGAAGTCATAACCCTGGAAAACCAGCTCACCGCAGGGCATGGCCAAGCAAACTGACCCTCACTAAGGCTGTTCTGGTTCACTGTGGTTAATATACTCAGCAAGGCAAAGAAACCTCTTGGAACAATTACATCTTTATGAGTCTTCTCCCAAACTAAAATTCAACCTAAGGCCTTTTAATTGCTCCCAGAACTAACACCTCAGGGCACAGTGCAACTCTTCTGTGTGGAAACTTCAACTGCAGATGCAACCGGGTGCATTGTATCGGTGACAACTAAACCACTTAGCTGGGTTCCGAGGAGATCTTTCATACACTAAGTGCCTGCAAAGATGAGTCTGTGCGTTCATGATACTAAGGATTTATCTAGGCTGGAGCTTTGATGCGTGTAGTAACAAGCTGTGAAAGTATGTCAGCAGAATTTGAGCTGGAGCTGCCAAGTGTCAAAATAGGATAGCATTTAAACATTTGCAAATTTTGCTTAAGATACAGAAGCACAAAGCAAATATAACACCATTAGCATTGCAAAAATAGTTTCTGAATGAAAGCGAGCTTTAAAAATAGCTTTGTTTTCTCCTGGCATCCTTATGCTAATAGATTCTGCTTTTAATTAAAGTCTCTTGCATGCACGGCACAAGGCATCACCATCTCCTTACGTAATTTAAGCCCTTCCTGCAAAGCAAATCAGACCACGGCCTCTCACCTCAATCTTGATAAACCCAGGAGATTTCGTGCACAGGTCAGCATCCCATGCCAGTCCAGGTGGCCACATTCAGCTCTCAGGTGACAGTAATTTCAAGGCATTCCCTCCAAGAGCAAACTACATCACATTCCTGAGAAACATGATTAATCACTCCTACAGATAAATCAGCTGAGCCAATGAGAATTTATCCAAAGTCATCAGAAATTTGACAAGTGCCATCACATAACTGCTTCTACCATCATTAAAACCAGAGCAGACACCGAAGGAATGGGAATCAACAAAACTCTAAGGAAAAGCAAGATTCCTACTGGAAAACAGTACAATTATGTGATAAATGTCAATTCCATAAAGCCTAACTGCAAAGATGGAGAGTTCTAGCTACACCCTCATCTGTAGGATGCTTTGTGGTGCATGCCAACACTTCTACAGATGCTTTTATTCCTGTGGTACACAAACACACCAGGCTTTCTCATCTATCTTTCAGTACGTTTGTTTTTTCCTTTCCCTCACATTATCTTCTCAGGTATCCAACCCAGATCTGCAGTTTGTAAACACTGCAACTAATTCAAGCATTATCTGCCAGGAAATCTCATTAGCTAAGATAGAGAAAGCACTGCTGAAATAGATAAAGATGATTCAGTTTATTTTTATTAGACAGAAGGACACAACAAACAGCTGTGAAGATCTAGGACTACAAACTCAACCAGAAGCTACAGTAACTCTGAGCACAGCACTGTAACGACCCCTTCAGACAAACAACTCTCCAAGCAGGGTACTTAGGAAAGCAAGTTACTAACCTGACTTCTCACCTGCTTGCCCTGCTACAGCTTCAGTACTGATTGCTTTTTTTCAGTCAGGACTCCTATGAACTTTTATCACTTCTTTTCCCAACTTGCTACAGTTTAACAAATCCCATCCTACTATAGGCCCCCTCACTTCCCAGCTGGAAGCGCTCAAATGTTCCTGCCCAAGCTCACACCCCAAGCCTTGTGCTGCAACCACCCCATGCTTTCACATGCTCCAGGCAGCTCCATGAGCAAGTTCACGCCCAAGGAGCTAGACCTCACTCCCAAATCCATAGGGCTGTGGCCGCAGATAGGACAAGGAGGTATTTTCCCTCTTCCATGCGAGGAAGGTAAATGGAAAAAGGAGACCTTAGAGCGCAACCAGATTTAGGCTGTGCTCCAACGCCAAGACACCTCCATGCTACCCTTTCACCAATTAGCACTACAAAATATTGTGCCTGGTTTTAGCTTTAAGGCATCTCATAACAATGTGTTTATGCACAGGCTTATGCTTTTTTTGAAAGACAAACCGAATAAACTGATTAAGTTGCCCAATGGGCAACTTGGGGCGTTTTGTTTGAAGCAGCATCCCTGGTGCTCCCCGTCCCACAGCGCTCTCTCTCCCTGCAGGGTCTGTAGGCAGCCAGCCGCAGCCACGGGGCATCACAAGAGCAGACAGTGCAGCTGAGATAAGGAGTGCTTGTATTTTGTCTGCACGAGGACAACAGCTCTGGGTAGGGGCACCAATAAAGGTGTGCTGGCTGGAGGCACCGAGTCCATCTACAAGCCACATTGCACACTTGTTCATATCGGTTCAGATAAATAGAGTTATGCTGGAAATAAGACAACTTGTTTGTTTTTGCCTGTGTCAGCAAGGGCAACCGTGAAAAATAACTATAGCGATGCAGGTGAAAGCTCATCTTTCTAAGTTTAGTGCTCATCTTTTTCAGTCTTAAAACTTACAGTATTCTTAATAATGAAGGCTTGCACAAAAGAATCAGAAACATCACCGAAGTCCATGGAGGAGTAATCAGGGCACACTGTTGTCTGCAGAAACAGAACTGCTGTAGGAATTTCCTCGGTTATTCATCTACAGTTAATTTATATTCATATTTATTTTCACAAAACATCACAAATATTTCCCAACAGATTTTGTGGTAGTCTATCCCCAAAGCCAAACTATTATTGTTATCTTTCAGAAATCAGTATTAAGTAATGCAAAAGTAATTCTGCAGAGGACTCTGAGCTCTGGCCCTCAGTTCAGCACGGGCAGCATGCAGAGTGCAGGAGGAAGGAACTATAGAGTCTTACACAGAGTGGATGTGCAGCATTACACAGTACTTGTGCACACATAGTTTAGGTAATCATAAAGTGTTACCTAGAAGTATTACATTACTGTTCTCACCCACACCTTATCACAGAAGCCAGTAGAAGAGACAGTGGGTACACAAATAATCCCTTTGGAAAACACTAGCCATGAAGAGGAGAGTCTGCTCTAAACTCAACACAAGAGCAATCTCTTTCCTCTTTCCCCTTACCAGGGGCTGGCCCTGCTCATCAGCTCTGCCCAGAAGTTGAGGTGCTCGACCCTGCCAGCCTGGGGGCACTCATGAAGGCCTGCTGTCGTCAGTGGCAGTGCCCATCCACCATGCCATGGGCATGGACCAGAGCACACAGCCTGCCCCATCCAGGGCACACACCTTTGCCTCTCCCCTGGATAGGTACCCAGCAAAGCCCAGCCCTACAGCCCCCACTGAGCTGCTAAGGAGCAGGGGAGCCCTTCCCTCCAGCTGTGTAGGCCTCAGGAGCTTCTGGCACCACTGCCCAGCCCTCCTGACACAGCAGTGGATGTGCATAGCTGAGAGAGATGCTCCTACACAAATGAACTTCAGCTTGAGGATTACTGCCCGGCTTTCACATCCAGCCTGAAAAGGCCCCCAGACAACAGCCACGCCAGCACTGAATGAAGCCTCATAAATGTAACCATTGAATGCTTTCTACACAGCCATCATTCCCAGGGTCTCTAAAAACAATACATTCTGTCAAAATAGCACCCAAGTGAAAACAGCTCTTCAACCACCCCAACAAAGCCCTGTCAGATGCACCACATTCCATGAAGCACAGCTCAGTCTGGTTTTATCTGTTCGTCATCAGTCCACTTACACCTTTTGTTAAAAAACTAACACAGCTCTGCAACAGGGTAAAAATACTGCCTTGTAATAAAAGTATACAGCCAAAAAAATAAAAAAGTTGGTATTAAAAACAAATCATCACACCAAGTTCCCTGGTGTCATGCTTTCTGCTTCATTTCTTCAATGATCCCCCTAGAACCGGGGTCTTTTTTTTTTTAGGTCACCTGTAGGGACAAAAACATTTGGACTAATCCAGCTATTAAAGCATTAAGGCAAAATACAGACCATGTTTTGTTCTGATGCATCCACTTCAGCCTCCAGTATCTGGGCATCACCTGGTTTGCTTTTAAGTCATTAGTCAGAAGATCACCTTGCTCAAGTGAGTGGAATGCCTCTCAAGAAATGGATGCTTCCTTTCTCCTGAGGGCAACACACTTAAGACTAGGGATAACTTTCATTTTTCACGTCTGTGTAGGCTCACACAAACAAAGTACAAACCTCTCTAAACCAGAGAGAAAAATCAATACCAAAGGAAAATAGAAGATGTACCAAGTTCCTCGGGTGCGCAGAACTCTGCGCAATCAGGATGGCCAAGGACCAGAAGACTGGTAAAGCTAAGCTGTATCTTGGTTTATTACCAGCAAAAATAAGCAGGTGTTTGCAAACAGTTTTGTTTACGATGCTATACGTCTTTCTACAGACTCTCTTCATCCCAGAAGAGCCTTCATCCAGCAAGTTAGTGCTTGTTTAAGAAATCAGCCCTTTCACTGGGGCTGTTACCATTACACCAGACTGGGCCCTCCTGTCCAACACCCCTGAGGTACAATGGCCTGCAACGACCACAGACTTACTCACTGCTTAGGAACATCTCCAAAGACAGAGGGTTTTCTCCTACCTGGAGAAAGAAAGAATCCACCACAAACCAATCTTACAAGTACTAAACACTAGGAAAAACAATTACCTTTCTTGCAAATCAAGCTATTCTTCCTCCACCCTCTAGACAGGGGGATTTACATTTGTTTAAAGATACATCAAATGAGGCAGTTGATCTCCACCTTTTGTCTCAGAGCCCCTCCACATCACATGCAACTTCCTGAGTTAACAGCAAAAAAAGTCTTCATATCTTAGCAGGAAGAAGCAAGAAGCTTTGTGTACTTCTGCTATTTGTTTCTCTTAGATGTTAGCAGATCAGTTTTCAATAGGCCTTGTATAACAAGACTGGCAATTAGCCTTGAAATAACGAGTCAAGCATCCTATCACTTGCTAATACGATATCTGCTTTATTCTATTAGCGATTTCTTGACAACCAGTAGTTCCTGGGTTCTATCTCCCACCTGCTCAAAGAAGGCTGCCAGCACCATGGATCAGCTCCCAGCCTGAAAGGCCAGCCAGAGCTGCCACCACCTCACACCCCTCTGAGCAGGAGCTGCCGCCTCCCACAGCACTCCCACCAGCATGCGCAGCCTCCTTTCTGCAAACTGCTTCTATGCCACTGAAACCCCACTGCTGCCAAAGGGTTGCACAGCCATAAAAGCAAGCAGCAGAAAGGGAAAGCAGCCCACCTCTTCCCACTTCTCTCCACTGCCTTGCTAACTGGCACACGCAGCTGTTCTGGAGCAGATGCTGACATGCGCTCTTCAGAGTTTTTCCCAGACATCAAGGCCCACGGATTTACAGAAATAACAAGAAAATTGTGACCATTTTGCTCCGTGACCAGCAAGCTGATATCACCTCACAAAATGAGAGAGGAAACAGAAGAATGGCTGCACAATCCAACTGCTGCTGCTTTGAGGAGGTGTAAAATTCAATCACCTGTGCATTAGCAAGGGAGCCTTACATGCAGAACAGCTTGCACAGCTCTCTGAATGTGCTTGCACATGGTTACACATGATTCTTTTCATCTCAGCGTCTCCCTCCTTCCACTTAAGTTTGTACTCCTGGCTTCACCTGCTGAACTGCTTGGAGCATGCATCTTATAATTTCCATGGAGTCACAGAATGGCTTGGGTTTGAAGGGACCTTTAAGCTCACCAAGTTCCAACCCCTACCCCAGGCAGGGACACCTCCCACCAGACCGGGCTGCCCAGGGCTGCATCCCACCTGGCCTTGAACACTGCCAGGGATGGGTAGCCACAGTGTCTCTGGGCAGCCTGTGCCAGTGCCTCACCGCCCTCTAAGTAAAGAATCTCTTCCTGACGTTTAATGTAAGCCGACCCTCTTTTTAGTTTAAAATTCAAATGATAATTTCTTGCAATCCACTCTCTGCTCAGCCTGTATTTGTGCTTGGAGTTGCTTGGAATTTTTGAAGTAGTTCAAGCTAGAGATAAAAGCTACTTGGTGAATGTTAATGTATTATGATTACAATATTTCTTACCTTATTTATGTAAACAAAGCTCTTAGCTGCTTTTTACATCACCTTAATTTTTCTGCCTGCACTAAGACAAAGGTGATTTGCATTGTTCTGTAACCCGACATTCTCATTACTCACTTGCACTTCCGTATGCAAACTCTACCAACAAAACCTCACACTGGGCTGATGATAGATAGGGGAAGGCAGAAATGGGTCTCATTGCTCATAAGTACATGTCAACATGTCAACAAATTCACTTCAAAATCTCAGGTTTTAAATCCATTAAGGAGGTCAACGCAAAGTTTTTTGCATTTGCTTTTAATCAAAAGGACATATATTACCAGCTCCAACCACGCACAGGAATTCAAGTTTACCATGTAACTGCTGTTGCCTTTTATTTTTTTTAAATCATGAAGGCATGTAACCATATGAGCACAACAAAACAAGTTGACAAACGTACCAGTGGTTAAATCATACAACAAATTGTATTACTAGCTTTTAATACCTTGGAGTGTCAAATTAATAAAGGGTCATCCCAAGAACAAACCGTCTTCCAGCCTGCCACTGACAGCAAATCTAACTGACCTCTTAACACCAAGGTTATGCTTGCAGACCCTATTTAAGCACTAGAACAACCTGAGGCCCACAGGCCTCTGGAATCCGTCCAGTTTTCCAGGATCTGTTAAAAATTAGCATTATCATTTCATAGAGCACTGCAGCTAACTTCCTAAGATCTCTGGACAGAAGCTTCTCACCACAAGAGGATTTCAAACCCCTGAGCAGACACTGCCTCGCACCCTCCTACCCTGCAAGGCCAGCTGCCCTGCCACACGCCCCAGCCCAGGCATCAGCCACCCAGCTCCAGCGCTTAGAAGAAATAACCCCGGACATCCTAGCCTCTTCCAAGTCATCGTCTGCAATCACAGCAAGCAACTGACAAACATACCACATACATGATTCCATTTCATCTTGATGTTTTTAAACCAAATTTCCATTAACCCTTGTACCAGCTGGCGTTTAAGTTATTTCTTCAACTGCTCTTAACTCCAGTCTTCCTGGAAGAAACTGTCAGTGACTGCAACCCAGCCTGCCCAGTCAGACACTTCTAACCTCTACACATTAACCAGCTCTGCTGAGCAGCAGTGACCCTGTTCTCTACTGAGCCTAGGAGGCCTGTAACGCAACCCAGCTCCACCATGCGTTTACGTAAATACAGGACATGCAAAATAGATTTCAATATGTAACTCGTATAATACCTCACAGATACAGCCGCTTGTATACTGACACCATCTTCTTGTGTAGTCACCTAACTCTGTGCTAACAGATATTCCTGTGCAAATACACACAGGCAGTTGCAGCTTCCTACATATGGGTACAGAAGAGAGATCAGCCCAGCACTCGTTAAACCAGGAACTGCTTTGAAGTACTCCATAAACTCACTTAGCATAATGCAGTTTGCATCCTGACCGGGGCTTCCAGAAACTACCAGAACATAAACAAATTATAAAGATAATGTTTCTAGAAATAATTGCAAGACTGGTGCACTCTGCTTCACACAGCACCAGTATTTTAACTCAATGACCTAGCATCTCATTTTTCCAAAACATGGCATTTAATTAACATCATTTCCACGCATCACTTGCCCTTGCTGTCACATCAGAAAGCACAAGGTACCTTTCATCTCTAGGCGTGCATGTATGTGTCTGCATATGCATCCTACAGAGTAGTTTGCACACGTTATCAGGTAACCTGAGAAAGGACTGTGAGCCACTGCTCTCACTGCAATTACCGCACTTTGGCAAGGTGTGTTTGGGACAGAGACTGGGACCCAGCAGAGCTGAGCCACCCATGCCCACTAGGCACCCACCACAAGGAATGAGCCTCCTTCCCACACTCCCTTAGCCTGAAATAAGGAAACATAAGGAAGGATCTGCCAAAATCTGCTCTGAGAGGAGCACCTCACCAAGCTGTTTGGTGAGGCTCAGCCTTGATGGCTGCCCCTTAAGGTAGGTTCTCCTCCAGGCACTGTTTGGAGCTGATGGCACAGCCCCATGGTGCGGCTGCACTACCTGCTGCTACGTAAGCTCACAGATGGTGTTGCCTAATACTTTAATGGTCATTTGTAGTCTAAAAAAATTTTAAAGGCAGCTAGAAGGAACAACAGACGCCTTTCTGCTAGTTTTACAGAGACTCAGAAATAAATATAGTAAATAACATCATATTTCAGACCCATCCTTTGCATTAAGTAAGCAGCAAGACTCCTTTCTTGACCTAGAAAACTTCCAGCCTTTCCCGCACTCCAAAATAGCAAGGGGTGCACAATTAATTTGTGCCTGTTGTTTCTACGGTGGCAAGCAGCCCACAGCTACTGCTATCATTACTTAAATCTGTGCCTTCTGATACTTCTCACTTTTCACCCTCATCTATTATTTCCCTTCCTCTTTCTTGGAGGAGCACACAATTTCGATGGCATGCTAGAGTAACGATAAAAAGCAGTCTGTATTTAATGAGCCAAACTGTGTGTATTTTATTTACTTAGGCAGTCTCCCTGAATTCACTGATTGTATTTGTGCTCCTCATCCGGCTTAGCTAGATGCTTGACAAGAGAGCCTTCATAAATAATAGATATTTCATGAGAAAACATACACTTTGGGAGCTATTCCGTTCCTCGAGATCTGTTCCCTTCATCTTTATTACTAAGAACATTTGTAGACAATCGGATCGTTTCTTTAGTGAATGTCTGCTACTAAAAACTACCTCCCCAGTGACCCAAAAGGCATTTCCCTTGGTCGAGTTCTGTTGACTTTGATCCAACTATTTGTGCAAAGCAGACAGGACTTGACCCCTGCCTATGATTCGAAGCATCACGTCCCCACAGGCTGCTTGCGATACTTGAGTGATCTCACACACTAACATTTAAAAGTCACAGTCGTTTTAACAGCAATACGCTAAAGAAAGCAAGTTCCCGTTCTCATGCATGATGCTCAAAAAGAGTCAGGAGAGAATAGCAGAGAAGAGATAAGACCTCTTCCTTGCAAAAATGTTCCTACCACATTTCAGTCTGTTTTGTATCAGTACGTTTCTCCCAGTACTGTTCTCTTCCCACTGCATTAAGTAGTTATAGCTCTACTTCGCTGGAAGAACACTAGAAGCTACTTTCCTGTTTGTTTGTAAAGAAAGCTGGGGAGAAACTTCTTATAAGGGCATACAGTAGATGTTGTAGTAGGCGACAGCGAGGATTTGGGATGTGATGTGGTAGGACTCCCCCCTTGCTCGGTGTCGAAGGGTTAATGTATGCATAAGGGGCGTAGACGAAGTAGGACAGGTATATAGGTAAATCACACGACGCAATAAACGCCATTTTTCAGCTCACCATATTGGTATTCACGTGCAGTTCTTTGGCCCGGGTAGATTTTACCCGATAGTCCAGCACAGGCACAGAGCTAAAAGAACATGGGTTGCCAGGTACACGGCAACAAGTAGATTAGGAGAAATAGCCTTAAACGGGAAGAGGGTAGATTTAGACTAAACATGAGGAAGAGATTCTGTACTGTGAGGGTGGTGAGACACTGGAATGGGTTGAGGATGATAAGTCCCTGGAGACATTCAAGGCCAGGCTGCATGGAGCTGTAAGCAACCTGGTCTAGAGAGGGGTGTCCCTGCCTATAGCAGGGGGTTGGAACAAGGTGATCTTCAAGACACCCCTTCCAACTCAAGCCATTCTATGATTATTTCCAATTGCAGGGCTGGTTAGCAGCCACCGTCATGCTGCAGAGCTGGTCCTTTGAGGCACGTGCAGTGAGGTAAAGCTGCCAGTGAGACCAACTGCACCAGCTGGCAAGCCTACAGTCTCTCAAAGGGCACTGCAAAAGCCAGGTTTTTCACTGAACCCTCCTGTCATTGGGTCTTGCACAGACACATGGCTTTACAAGTGAATCCCAACAGGTTTTTTTGATACCTTTTTTGAAAAGACTATGTATATGCAACAGCTGCTACCTGCTGCTAGCTCGCACTGCAGCAGCAGCCATACTCGGATGATATAGCTATGCTTCCTTTCTATTTGTACAGCTGGTGAGTGCTAACTCTAATGTTTACAAAACGATTAACCATGGAGGAACCGGTGCTGACCTCTTCTATTCAACCATAAATCACAACAGTTCTACAGTCACAACTATGTTGTAACACCACCTCTTGTCAATGCTGGACTCCCTGCCTGTATGCATTTCAGGAAGGCTTACTTTATTATTTAAGCAAATACTGGAAAAGAGCCCACTACTGCACTAAGTTACGCATACAACATGGAGTATGCTCCTTAACACGATGCCCTTGCATGGGTGATTCATTCAGAAATAACCTAAAGACTCAAATGGGCTCATCACAATAAATGGCCAATTCCTCAAGAAGCGACAGCAAATCCACTAAGCAGTACAAGCTTCCTGCTCAGCCGTCTTGCAAAGCAGCGAATTGGCTAATCCCTTTAAGATTGCCTACCATGTGTTGAGCAGCATATCAGTGCCACTGCAATTAAAAATGCTATCAGCTGCAAAATACTGGCTGCTTTACTTATGTTGACAGTTGTTTTCATTGCGCATGATGCACAGAATAGGCTATGACCTAGCTAGGCTTTAAAACTTGAAAACGTTTTATTTCAACTGTGGCATTTGACATTTACTCTAGAGGCTTTTCTTCCTACTAGTTAAAACACTTGCAATTTAATTTGCTAATTTATGAACCACTTCAAAAACAACTATTTGGGACACGTTTTACCTTTGGACCTTAATTTGGGCACATTTCTTCTGAGGACTACTGCACTGACAAAACCCTAGCTGAAAATGTGCCAGCCATTCTACCTTCTCTCAGGTTTCCTGCAATCCGCTTTGCTAACTACCCCTGGCACACAGAAGGCTCCCTCATTCCTAGGAAGAGATACCTCCTGCATAGGAATCCCCACAGTGATGGGGCTGGGCCTTGGTCAGGCTGCCAGGTGCCAGCTCCCTCCCTGAGGAGTCCTGAGCTCAGCTGGGGCCCTAAAGTCCCTAGATAAAGGGGTAGCAGGACATGCTGCTTCCTGCAGGCAGGCACAGAGACACTGGCAGAGGCCCCTAATGAGGGGAGGATAACAAGGAAGGGCTGAGAGACAAAGGCAATGGTGCACTTCCAGGAGTCTCAATTATCTTGCAGAGCAAGCTGGCTACATCTATTCCAGCTCCTTTTAAGGCATTCTACAGGCTAACAGTTCCCACAAGCAGAAAATAAACCGGAAATAAGCAGAACACAAGATATGATGCAATTAGTGGGAAAGTACCAACTCCCTGACTTGAATTCCCTTTACGTCTTATAAGGACTACTGATAGCACTTTTGAAGTCTCAAAGAACAGACAGATATTTGACTCAGAAAGCACGTACTTCCTTGGAGGGAAAGAAGTGTATTTATCACTTTCTCATTATCCATCCTCCTCTTTTTTTTCCCCTATGTTACTAAGACAGGGAGGAAAAACAGCTGTCTGACAATTCATTTGCTCCAGTTTATTGATTTCTCATATGAAGCCACGCTCCCTGGACTGTGATGTCATTTATTTCCATAGCAACTGTGTAACATCAGAAGACTGTATCTAACAGGTGGAGGAATACCTTAAGGAGCAAGAAAGCCTTGAACTCCTGCAAATCTCTCTACACGAGAAAAGAGCTTTTGGAGGATTCTGAAAGCTTGCTCTCAGTAGGTCTACAAAAGACTGAGTAGTGCAGGTATCCTTAACCATAGCTCACTGGCAGTGGTCAAACCTCATTCAGATGCATGAAGTCTTCTCCCTCTGCTCCGCAGAGCACTACTGCATACCTGCCACTTGCAGAGCAGCATCAGAAAGATGCTTTTCACCAGCCCATTCCAGCCCCCAGACCAAGTGCCCCACTCTAAAAACGCAGTGCATACCAAGTTCCTAATGAACCCAAGAAGGTTAGCAGCATTTTGGAAGCAACATTTACCCTTCCTGTATCTAAGAAACAAGTCATCCCACTGGTGATGTCTATCTCTGTTCCCCACAGGTTGCACTTCTGTGATAGCCACATCCAACAGCACAGCAGGCTTTTAAGTTTCCAGTCCTACAGAAGAGGCGCCATGGAAGTCCAAGGACAGAATAATTACTTGAGAAATGAATTACTAATTACATTCATTATCTCCCTCAGAATATATCTGAGAGGTACAGTTCTGGCTCCTTTTAAGCAGGAACAAGGTTGTGAGCTGAATCCAATCTCTCCACCTAGCTGACCCTCTTCTTCTCTCCAGAGGGCGCAGCACCTCGAGCCAAAACTGCAGGTAAATGACCCAGCCAGAGCCCCTCTTCAGCCACAGATGGCAGAATGCTGGCACTGGGGCAAGGGACATCCCCTGAGGTCAGACCAACAGGCTAGTCTGACTCTGCCTCTTACGTCCATAAGAATAAGCAGAACGTAAAAGGCAAATGGACACAAACGTGTTCAGAGATACTCAGCAGCTGTGTAATGCAAAGCCTGCTTAGCATCACCAGGCCGTATATAAAACTGCTTTCCCCAAGTTTCCCAACTGAAGCACACAGGATTTTTTACACCCATACCAATGAGCAAATGAGATAAGCTCTTCCTAGCATCAGTAACTATCAACAGAGAAACTCTATTTCCATCACGCTAAAACACTTTTATAATCTATGCTGGTTAAGTATTCAAGACTGATTTCTGCTTTCTATAACAAGAGCAAAGGTGAAGTAAGCCTCTTTACATGGTAAATAAAATCAAGAACAAATATAAATGATTTGCTTCTTCCGTGAAACAATCTAAAGGATAAATATCTCAGAAGGGATTCACCTAATGAACCTCTCGTAAAACAGAAGCACAAGATGGTAAATGGCTGCCTACTCAGCAGGTTGCTAAATCTGCTGCCTGATCAAGTTTGTTTTAGTAAAGCATAAACCAGGACTTTTGCTTAGAAAGAAGAAAATTTCAACAAGCTGGTCACCTCCTTTACTGTTAGCCAAGAATATAAACCAAGTAGACATGTTTTGGGTAAATTAAATACTTCAATTATTCATTGCTTGACTGCTTAGTCTGTAGTTCAGCGTAAGTATTATTTTTCTTCAGTAGCCTCAGAACTCATAGAGATCAACAGCAACAACTGCCAGGGCAATTTTCCCTTTTATTTTTCCTCCTCTATTCCTACCGCACCAAGCTGCGCATAAAGCTTTCTTTTCATGCGTGATTGTGCTCCCTTTGAGGAAACACAGCGTGAATTCTGATTATTGCTGCCAATAACCAATATTTTCCATTTTTATCATCTCTACATCCCTCAGAGACCTACCTCTACTTTACAGTTCCATTGCCTATCCATTCTCTGGTTTCTCCCTCATTTGCAACCTGTTGCCAACCAGGATTTGATTTACTTTGCTAGCAATGCCCCTTCTTGCACCCTTCAATCTCTGCTTAAATGTAAACTATATTGACAGTTAGAGAGACTTGACCAGCACCTCCCCACATCTCCCTTGCTGTTAGTGCTGGGTACAGCCTCATGAAGGCACGCACAGGGAGCTGACCCTGCTGACCATGCCCCAGTGGCAGGCAGCCTTACTGCAGTGCTCTGCATATTACAACATGCTCAGTTGCTCCCCAAAGCAACATGAGTATTCCTTGGCCAATGGCTCCCATGTGACGCACTGGAGAACAGGCAACGAATTTCATAGAATCAGAGAATCACTCAGGTTGGAAGGGACCTCAAAGATCATCAAGTCCAACCGCAGCCTAACCATAGTACCCTAACTCTAACGACCCTCTGCTAAGTCGTATCTCCAAGCACCACATCCAAACGACTCTTAAACACATCCAGGGACGGTGACTCAACCACCTCCCTGGGGAGCCTATTCCAATGTTTAACCACCCTTTCTGTAAAGAAGTGTTTCCTAACGTCCAACCTAAACCTACCTTGGTGCAACTTGAGGCCATTTCCCCTCGTCCTGTCACCTGTCACCACTGAGAAGAGACCAGCCCCACTCTCTCTGTAAGCACCTTTCAGGTACTGGAAGAGAGCAATAAGGTCTCCCCTCAGCCGCCTCTTCCCCAGACTAAACAGCTGTAGCTCCCTCAGCCTCTCCTCATAGGGCTGATTTTCCAAGCCCTTCACTAGCCTCGTTGCCCTTCTCTGGACCTGCTCCAGTACCTCCACATCCTTTCTGTACTGAGGTGCCCAAAACTGAACACAGTACTCGAGGTGAGGCCTCACCAATGCTGAGTACAGGGGCAGAATTACAGTCCTGCTCACCACCCCATTCCTGATACAAGCCAGGATGCCATTGGCCTTCTTGGCTGCCAGGGCACACTGCTGGCTCATATTCAGCCGACTGTCCATCAGTACACCAAGGTCCCTTTCCATCAAGCAGCTTTCCAGCCACACCTCCCCAAGCTTGTAGGGTTGCCTGGGGCTGTTGTGGCCAAAATGCAAGACCCGACAGTTGGCCCTATTGAAACTCATGCCATTAACCTTGGCCCAACGATCCAGTCTATCCAGGTCCTTCTGCAGTGCTCTTCTCCCCTCTAGCAGATCAACACTCCCTGCCAGCTTGGTGTCATCTGCGAACTTACTGAGGGTGCCCTCAATCCCCTCGTCAAGATCATCAATGAAGATGTTAAACAGAGGCGGCCTCAGTACTGAGCCTTGGGGGACACTGCTTGTGACCGGCCACCAACTGGATTCAACTCCATTGACCACAACTCTTTGGGCCCGGCCATCCAGCCAGTGCTTCACCCAACAGAGCATACACCCCTCCAGACCACGGGCAGACAGCTTCTTCACGAGAACGTTATGGGGGACAGTGTCAAAGGCCTTACTGAAGTCCAGGTAGACCACATCGACAGCCTGACCCTCATCCACCAAGCGGGTCACCTTGTCATAGAATGAAATCAGGTTTGTCAGACAGGATCTACTATTTGTAAACCCATGCCGACTGGGCCTGATCCCCCGGTTGACCTTTAATTGGTCCACGATAGTTCCCGAGATTACATGTTCCATGACCTTCCCAGGCATCGAGGTGAGACTGATAGGTCTGTAGCTACCAGGACCATCTTTCTGGCCCTTTTTGAAGATGGGCGTCACATTTGCCAGTTTCCAATCCACCGGGACATCCCCTGTTAGCCAGGACTGCCGAAAAATGATGGACAGTGGCTTGGCAACCACATCCGCCAACTCCCTCAGCACTCCAGGGTGCTGAGTACAACCAAAAGTACGTACTATAAAACCCCACTCTTCCTGCAGAAGGATGTATACTCCAATAAATAAACCCCTGGATCCTTTCAACGAGTTCAGGAATTTTTCTATGTGAGCTCATTTTGTATACAGCCAGGTTGCACACGGAGCTGCATGGCCTGTGCCATGTGTCACGCCTCACCACAATTACACAGCTATTGCCAGAAGGCCCCTCCTTTGGTGAAAGAGGAGCGAGGGACACAATCTCAGCAGCCTCCTAGGCACTGGGGCTCTGCATGCAAGCTGTGCAACTTGCTGAGATATGTATGAAGAGAAGGTACCCCAACAAGCGGCTGTTATGTGAGAGCAGAGCCAGAAAAAGTGCATTTTTCTCTTCTGGCCCAGGAAGAGCTGTTTTGGAAAGACACCGAGGGCTGTTCCTCCCAAACCTGCACCTGCAGAAAAGATATTGCGCAGATCACTGCCAGATAAGCAGGGCAGACGCAGCGAGGGGAAAACTGTCCCAGTTTCCAGAAGAGGCCAAGAGCCCAGACACCATGCCTGGGGACAGACACCGGTGCTCAGCCCCATTACTGCCTGGGGCTAGCCAGGCCAGGACACCTCTGCAGTGATGAAAGCTCCCTTCCACAAGGAATGTCTCCAGTGCTGGTAGTGAGATGCAGAAAAGATCATGACTTTCCAAAACAGAAACCTATGCTCCTGTTGTCTAGATGTAGACAAAGTTGTCTGGTTTGTTTGTTTTAAATTTGGTTCATTTGCTATTAGCCCTATTTGACTTAAAGCAAAATCCTGCTAAGTCCTCACTGCTCAGGCTGTCACTCAGCGTGGACATTACGTATGTGCTCAGACACCTCGGGAACCCCTCAGTCACAGCACAACTACTTGTATGTTCCTCCAAATGCATGTTGGGGTTGCCAGCCCAGCCTTTATTATGGAAGCTTGTTCCGCATTAACAAATCATTACCTAACCAACTACTCCACATGCAATACCAGAAATAAACTTCAACTAATTCTGGCTTGTAATTCAATTTAAATGTAATAGAAATGTAAGAACGTGCTACCTTTTCCAGCTAATCGTCCTCTTACATTGCACAAGTATTAAAAAACTGCAGATCTTCACTAAAACCCAGTCTCGCATTGATAAATATCACTGTAATACCATCCAAGCAGATATACCAAGAACCTAATTAATTTTTCAGCCTGTAAGGCCATGCAGATATTACCTAGAAGAGGAAAGTTGAAAGTTTCAAAAGCATTTCCAGTTCCCCACTTGGACTTAGCATGTGGAAAATCATTTTCACTTGTGCAATTAGCTACAACCCTAAGAATATTTCCCTATTGTTTTTGCCGGGCAACATAAAGGGCTCAGAGTCCATATAATAATCAGAAACAAAGCAAGTTGAAACAAAACCATTTATGTCTAGTTCTGCTCCTTTTCTTTTGTGATCAGAAGGGCCATACATGACTGACAGCTACCAGCCTCCTGAAAACAAATCAGCTCCTTTCAAAGAACATTTGTATTTTGTACACCCGTTAAACCGCATGAATAGTAGAAGCATAAATAGGCTTTTGTTTTATTCAAATTAAGATACTTTAGATTTGTTAAGATGCAAGTAGATATGACAAAAAAAGTAAGACAATTACAATGGAAAATTATGGAGCAGGGGGAAATTTAATTACATGCCTGCTTGATTTCAAGTTCTGGCCCTTTTTATATTGCTTCCAATTTAAAGATTCACAGATCCCTTCCCTCTTACCCAAGTATGGACAGGAAAATAAGTTGGTGGAAATGGTCCTCACACAGCTTTCCACTTCAGTTGAACACTCTTTGGATCCTTTTATTTCTAAGGAAATTCACGAGTGATTCCAAGTAACCAGTCGTGACCCAACAGACTTACTTTTAATAAAGGCTGGATCAAAACCTGTGCTCTCCCACAACAGAAAAGCCCTGAAGAATTTAACAGTGCCTGATAGCCCCTCTAGGAAATGTTTGAAGAAATTCTAAGCCACCCAGCAGAGCTCTACAACTCTGTTCTCAGTGACTGAAAGAGCATAACTCCATGGAAGTTTCTGGGAGATTTTAAAACAGTTTTCTTGAACCACATTTCCCATAAGCCAAATCCTTCCGCTACTTTTAAATCAGAACCTCCTACTGACACAAGCAACAGGCTCTGCTCATAGCCACACTGCAGCATGACCGCAGGGAGCTGAGCATCTTCATCTCAACCACCTCCTTAGGGCAATGCCCCAGCCTCCTCCAGCACCACTAACTTCACTTCTCTTGAGTTCACTGGTATTTTTGATGGAACAAAAAGGTAAAAGAAAAAGAAGAAAAAAACAATACCAAGAGGCAAACTTACAAAAACATTTGCATGACACAAGCATTCTTCCCTTCAAAAATCATATTCAGGAGGAGGAAAACAGTTTGGAACTCTAGAGTACAAGACTCCAGCAAAGACTTCAGTCTTCTATCTCTAATCATATTCCCATGCAACAGATGTTTCTTGTTTTCACTGAGTGCTGCACAATGGGCATGACACTGGAAAAAAGGCACCGATGTGGGTCCTCATCAACTTCTAGGTGAGAACTCACCACAATGACACACACATGACTATAGCTGAGCCCCACAGGGCAAACAAGAATAAACTTCAGGAGCATGACTCAGAATAACTTCGCATGACAAAACACCCAAAACTGCCCCTTTCTTTCAGCAAGTAAAACCAGACCTTAGATTACAGGATTATCCATTTTTATTCTGCAATCCTTTTTAACGCAATCCATTGGGTCTTCGTGGTCCCAGCTGCCCAGTAACCTAAAGGGATCCTCATAAATGGCAGCTCTACCCTGGCAGGTAAGCTGCCAGAAGATCTATTTATTTACATTTTACGCAGCACTAAATAAAGGTCACATCCAGTCCCGAAGGCTGCCCTATCTCCTGACAGTTACGGGACACAGGCTAAACAAGTCAAAAGTGCAAAGCGACAAGCACCGCCTACGAAGTAATTCCCAGCGTCATCAAATCCTAAAAGGGGACACAGCAACACTGCATGCTGTTACCTGAAGAATACTCACAGAGCTTTTGACACCACTTTTTGCTCCCCAAGCGGGAGAATGAAACTGACTGCATGGACAATGACTGACAGCAAAACAAGAAAATGTGCCAGTCGCTGCGTTCTGCATAATTTTTGCAAGACTGTCTTAAAGCAGCGTTCAGCTTACTCACCAGATCGTCTGCATGCGCTCCTACTTGCAGCATAGGGCCAAAGAGCCAGGGCAGGCCAAGTGTCTCTTCTCCAAGCACATCACCCTCTGCAACACAAATGTTCACCAGAGCCAAGGGCTGCCTTCTGATGTACTGTGGGCACAGGCCAGCAAGGGTCAGACAAATTCCTGCTGCTACTGAAATGGCCAAGTCAGCTGGAAATGTTTTTTTTTGGGGGGGGAGGGGGGGGGATACAAAACTGGTCTGATTGAGACTTCAGCAGAGATCGCAGGTGACCTGTTTGCGCAGTGCGTGAGTCCAGCTGGCAGGGAAGAAACAGCCCTGGTGTGCCATTGTCTCATTCCTACAGGGACAGCTTCCAGAGAGGAGCTACACTTGAAATAAATTAAGCCAAAGGAAAAGTGAGAACACTGCAAAGCTATGTAGCTGGTTGGCCTGCACAATGCAGTAGCTTTGTAATAGGTCTTACAGGGTAATAAATGTGCTTCAACTAATACCAACAAGCCTTGGAGTATATTAAGGCACATTCAGAGGGAACCAAAGCCAGCGTAAAAGTCTCAGATTTAAACAGCCACCTTTAAAGCTGAAACAACAGCTGAGGATTCGGTCCAGTAAACATAAATGAAATTCAACAGAATCCATCACATTGGGCTTCACAACAGATGTTTGTGCAGTGGAACAACTGTAGTTTGTTTTTCCTTTTCAACGTCAATCGGGCAAAATCAATCTATTGACTATAATGGGATAAATTCAAGGCTGCAATGAGGTGTTACGCTAGAAAAGCTGCAGCTGGCTGACAGAGTGTTCAGAATCTACTCAGCAAGCAGCTCTCCATTACACTGTTGACAGCAGCTGACTACTGACTTCATGATCAGAACGAGAAGTTGTACATTTACGCAGGGGATACCGTGAGTCCTTGAATGAGCTCCTTGGATTCCCTCAGTCCCTCTGAGGGAACTTGCACCGTTCCAGCCTTCCCCAGGCAAGAGCCTCATGGCAATGTGCAAGGTGGGAGGCTACCAGAGGCATTCTTCAGGCAGTATCCACCCTCAGCCTGGTCGTGTTGCACCAGGCCCAAGTGTTGTCCAGTATCATAAAAAAAAAAAACTGAACCAGACCCTCTGTAGGCATGTTTTGTTAACTGCTGCTTTTAAAGGAAAACACCTCAGAAGATAGGTTATTGGTTAGCATGTAAGGCTATTGCTCATCTTCCACAGCGTTCCCATTCAAGTCAAATATTCAGAGTGGCACAAAAACCATTCTTTTACACTTCAGCTACTTGATGGCACACTAACACTGCAAAGTCATGTATTCTTTGAGTAATATACATGCCAAATTTAGGGGATTACTTAGTTTCCTACTAGT
Organism: Alectoris magna; assembly: GCA_030625065.1. NCBI lineage: Eukaryota > Metazoa > Chordata > Aves > Galliformes > Phasianidae > Alectoris > Alectoris magna. Next base: position 35,243,400 of record CM060567.1, read on the forward strand.
ACAAATGAAGGTAAACAAAAAACCTAAGAATTGCTTTTGCATGATTTATAATTCTGGCTCACAACAGAAGGCTATGCTAACAGTTCGCCTTCCTTTATTCAGCCTCAGTACTGGAAGTATGAGCCACAACTTGTCCATCAGCCCACAATTAGGGGCACGCTCAGTATGCAAAGGAGTAGCTGTACAAATTCAGCATCCCTTTACAGGCATCGTGGACTACCAAAGTAAGTGTGCTGTAGAAAGCTTACCCCGGGCACACCTGTCTCTCCACTGGAGAGCAGCTACAGATCCGCAAACTGAGAAGGACTGGAACTCGTTGCATGTTTTACCATATCTGTAGTCATCCAGTCCTGTCACTTCTATCTGGGAAAAGGTAGGTCCTACAGGCTAAGAGGGAAATTCCAACAGATAACCCTCCACTACAGTTCCATTTATTGGTAATACTGACTTTCTGCACAGAGAGAAGGTACGAGTTTGTATCTTCCATGCACCGCACTCTGCATTTACAAGCACTGCTTCCTCCTTTCTACTTCTCTCCGCACAACTTCCCAACAGCTGTTCCAACAGCCTTAGGGTGAAATCGTGCCTCTCCTAACGTCAGCAGGAAATCTGCCATTGATTCCGATGTGATCACTATCTTATTCTGTTTTAGGAGAGAGCTGTGCCTGAGTGAGTGCTGCAGGATTAGATCCAAGAAGGGCATGCGATCTTCAGCAGTAGAGCTTTTCCCTTTGCCTAATTTCCATAACAAGACTGGGACAGCAAGACTGTTTTTCTAGTAATTCTAACCATGATGGATGCTCTGTGAAAGTTATTACCTCAACAAAACAGACTCTGGAGTAATGGCTGAATTTAATGGCCATACATTTCCCAAACAGGCTGTGTAGGCAGGCAGTGCTGCCTGCCTGGAACTTGACAGCATTTCTTTCAAGTCACCATTACCGCACTTCTGAGGATATAAAATTCAGTTCTCTTCACTCTTCCCAGTTAAAACTTTCTCTTTGGATAAGAGAGCAGAAGTCAAATAGGGCAACTTTGGTCAGCCTTTTATTAATAATGACAGCTCTAATAACAGTCACTTCCATAAGGTTTCTATCTCAGTGACTTCACATGCATTCAGTCAATAAACATTCTACACCTGGGCAGTCAAAGTATCGATCATCTCCTCTACTTCATTTTGCTTTTGATAAGCTACAAAATTTCATTGAAACTCAGTGACTCGCCTGCAACACAGCAGCGTCCAAAACTCCACCACTGCAAAACTTTGGATACCCACCTTTTTATCTTCCAAATCTGTTTCCAATTCTCTCTTCTTTTTCATAAATAGCTGCTTTTCTCTTTAAAGCCATCTCTTGATTTAGTTAAGAAAAAAAGCGACTACAGTTTACATTTAATCTACTTCACGAATACCTAACCATAACAATTTACATAAGCATCAACACCAATTGTAGGACATTTAAAACACAATTGCAGACTACAACTTGCAGTGCTGTAAAGGAACTTCATTCCTTCAAATGGTTTGTGTGCTCAGTTTGCCTGCTACATTTATTAGGAGAATGCTAATTGCTGTTCCCCATCAAACTCAAACAGATAGTTGATGTCAGATCTACACCAACTTCAGCGCACAACGTAAACTTGCCATTTGCACAAGGAGGTAAACAAATTACTACAGCGAAGACCTTCCCTTTCCAAGCTGAACACAACCTAAGTCATACTGATACACCAGCTGCCTTATAGCCATTCCCATTTTTAAATAGCTTAAAAAAAAAAAAAAGACCTTCCAAGTTTTCCTTTTCAAAACCACTACTCCCCAATTACTATTTAGGAGTTAAATTACGATCAAGAAATTATTTAGAGCTTCACTGGAATTAATGGGTAGGCTTTGCAGAAAGCGTTGAAGCCCTGAGTACTGTGTGCACACAAACCCACACAACACTTTCCAAAGAAAGCCAAAGTCTCTTTGAGAAATCTCCCACTCATTACAACCTTCCCCTCCTCAGCTCAGGCTGACCCACAAGAGCTGCTGCATGAAGAGTAGCTGTAGCATTGCCACCAGCGTTTCAGTACGTGCCAGAGAACCAGGAGGGGTCTCAGCACTCCCTCTGCCTGGCAGATTATCAAACAGCAAAATCCAGAATCCTGTTACAAAAAAAATATTTTCTGCTTTGTATTCGAACCCAAAGAACACCAGCTTTGGTCCTTCACCTCTCACAAAACAAAGCTGAAGTGATACCAAACAAAATACCAGGAAGGATGATTTGCGTTCAAGAGAACAAATTTAACTTAGTGCAAGAGGCAAAGTTACGTAACTTATCCCACTTGAGCTATGATCCAGTTTGTGCTACTAACACATATGCACCCCTTGCCTCCTTTGTTGCCACTCTATAGACCAAACTAGGAATACAAAACACCCCTGGCCAGCAGCCTTCAGCACCAACCCACAGACACACAAGCTTTCTACTCTGAAGCTCCAATCAACTCGAAAGCCTAAGGCTTCAAGGTGCTTTGTGAAGACAACAATCCGAGATGTTTTTCCTGCATTTTCAGCCAGAGGAAAAAATGCCATCATTTTTAACAGCGTTTAGATTCAGCCCATAGACACTGCTGCATTATAAATTGAGGTCCAAGTTGCCTACAGAGACAAAGCTTCTTCTTTCCTGTGCTGTGCTATCCATCATGGTGTGAGACAGGAATGCTGAAAGACCTCACTGAATGTTTTCATAATAAAGTAAACCAGGGTCTTCAATCTTATAAAATTATGTTGTGCGAGAAAAAATGAAGTTGTACTTCTCACAACCTTAAGATGAGATGTATGTCGTCCCGCCCAACAGAAAAGAGGCATGAGAACACACAGGCACATATCTGGGCAGATCTCACTACAGCTTTGCCCAGTTACAGTTCCTCTCCACCTGCAGGTTTAGCAACAGCTGATTGAGCTACCTGAGCAAGAGTGCATATTCCAGCAGATCTCAAACCCTGGAGCATAGGCTTTTCTGAAATGAAGGCAGGCTGGAGCTCCCAGCTCAGCACATTGATAAGGAGTTTTTCAAACACTTGAAAACTTGACATGTTTCTAGTACTTCACGATTAGGTACATGCAAATATCATGACTACATAAACAAAGAACCAGTAACTGTGCGGTAATGCTGTGAAAATCTGCCGTACTGAGCCCCAAGATGTACTTCGAGTATTGGCCTAAAAGCAGTCCATAGTATTTCACTTGTACAAATTCAGGAGAGCTCCAAAGGGCTTGTTTATGCTTTCAAAAAACCAAAATTAAAGCAGGTATTGCAAAAACAATGGTATTATTTGATCTTTACAAATGTAACTAAAAAGCCTTATGAAGTACAAGAGCGGGCAGCAGCGAGGCCAGGAACTAGAAAAAGCATTAGGCTTCTTATTATACTCAATTAAATTGTTAATCACATCATTTAGTTGGTATTTAATCTCTTTAAACCAACACTGTAGTTTGATAAGTAATAAGTTTGTTCTTATGAGAAAGCTTCCAATGAATCCTCAGTTGCCAGGAATTAAAACTGTGTTCATGGTTAAAGTAATCTACAGCAACAGTTTATATGAAGCACAGAGCTTCAGGGATACCAAGCCGTATGTAAAACAACCCAGAGCAAACAGGTAAAGGTAAACACGCAGAAGTTTTGAAAACACTTCTGCAACATTATATTGACAGCTTTTGTCTCTGCATCAGCAGCATTCACATTGCCAGTTTGATCCTCGAAACATTCTAAAGTATATTCAACTGTGTATCTCCAGCAGCCTCCATCATCCCAATCGTAACTCCTAATTTTGTCTGGAGCAAGAAAATGCAAGCCATTCATGCTTAAATGTGACATTCTCAGCTGCCAGCCACCTCCTCGCCCGCCCCAGCACATAACATTAGACTCAGACATCAGCTAAACCGTTTGAAACTTGTACCCAGAATTGTACAAAGAAAATTATAGCATTAAACCCAAACAAGCAATTATTACCTGTGACAAAACAATCCTCATTCACATGCGAAAGCCAGCTCACCCCACAGTTCTACAACCTAGTTGCTTTTATGATTGTTCATCCTCTTTTAACTAATACTGACAGTAATATTAATGTAATAAATGCCCAGATTGCTAATCACTGCTAACTTCACTAATCCAGTTTAACACAGCTCTTGTTCCTGAACCAAACTGTATCCCAAACCTGAGGGCCACAAAAAACCACTTCCAAAACTGAGCTGTAGCCTTACAGCCCTGGGATCAGCAGCAACTGCACACAGCTTCACCTCCAGCTCTCACCCTACAACAGTGCTTCCTCACCAATACAGAAGGGAAGGGGCCTCTGCCCTTTCCTTGCTGGCACCACCTCAGTGGTCTTGTGGTCCCTCCTGCCAAAGCCAGCTGTCATTTCACCCTCAGTGCCCCCAAATCCTTCTGAAACTGTCTTCTTCCCAAGGGAGGGGAAAGGTGGCAGCTGTGAAACCAGCCTAGAAGAAAGAAAGGGGCATTAAAAAAATACAGGAACTCTGATGAATTTGTCATTACTTCAGACCTGAAGCAGAAGCAACTGCCAAGACCTGCCGTGTTGACTGTTTTGAAGCTATGGTATTCTCTATGCATTTCCACATGCTCCCAGGCCCTAGGCAGTATGATTAATAGCCCTCTCTTACAGCTCTATGCGAATGGGAAGATAACGACAGTGACAGATTACTGTGGTAGAGATTCTCTTCATAGCTTCTGGGCTTCTGTAAGTTATAAATCCTGTGACTTCTTCAACCCCCAGGTGAGGTGTGTCAGCGGCTCTGCCTCTAAGAAGAGCCCACCTTTGCAACTCCATGCAAGTAACAGAGCTGAGCAAAGAGTCATTAACAGCCTAACCAAGCACTGACCAGGGGGAGAGCATAACGACAACAACATAAAAACAGTAATCACCAACTAAGTCACAAATGTTTCAGGCTTTCAAATGACTTTTTAAAACCCAGAGCATGTAGGACAGATCCACCCATTCAAAAAAGACTTGAAGCCCATAACCTCCTCCCTCGGCATATCCATTCCCGGTCCTAAAAAGCACAGCAATCTACTAAATCTAAATTCCTGGAGGCCTTCTGATAACTAATAAGGACAAGTCCTTCCTGCTGTACTGTAGAAAAATCAGCATTTGCTTTCAGAAGGCTTTCCTGCTCTGAAATCCTCGGAAATTCAATTTCTGCACCTAACAAGCATTTCTGTCCTCATGCTGCACTGTTTACAAGAAACAGTCCTTATTTGCACAGCTACACATTTATGTTTCCTTTGCTTCTGGGTATGTATTATAGTAAGCTGATTCTTCAGTCTCTTTCACATGCTGGATTGGGTTTAAGATGCATCGATGCTCTGAAGAATCAGCTTCCCTTTCATATCCATTTTGCTTGATGATTTTTAAGTGCTGTGTCATAAAAGTATTTTCCACAAAAATGTCTGACATACCTGAAAATCCACTATAGCTTCACCTGTGCAAGAATTAACTGCCTTGTGATCTTAGAAATAGGAGCAACATTAAAAGATTATGAAGACTTGAAAGATTGCATGAGTGGATAGAGAAGGGCAGCTGAAATCCTTTGTCAAGACAGTATTTTTAGTGAGCATTTGTACCTGCTTTGTTTATCCTTTCTATTTTGGTGTAGATCTAGAGCTTGTCTACCTGCAGCGTTCTGGTCAGCCTCCTGTGCTTTCACTCACATACACATCATTCAGGTCCGCAATAGAAACGCAACGCTGCAGAAGACACACTGACAATACTGGAAGAGCTGAATGTATCATGTAAGTAATGTAACAATGTACTGTGAGACAACAGAAAGGTTAATGTATTCTCATGAGCGTATATTAGTTGACTACTTGGATCATCAAAAGTTGCTTAGGAAACGAGTTTTAGGACAATTCACAACTTAGAGCTCAGATCTGAATACAATTCACAGCTGGCTTCATCAATGACAGTCTTGGACAACCTGGTCAAGTACCAGATCTGGAGGGTGGTAGCCCTGCCCGCAGCAGGGGGTTGGAACTTGACCCTTGGGGCCCCCTTCCAACTCAAGTCATTCTATGATTTGCAGGGCTGATGATTAAACAACACTAGAAAAGCTTCAAAATCATCTTCAAAATCAAGCTACAAAATCATCTGAACAAGACTGGCAAAGTAAGAAGTAACTTGTCCCATTTATTATTTGAACTTACCATTTAATGAGGTGATTTACCTTTTCTTCCTTTGATTATTTGCATCTTTCTCAGCTGATGCATTCACGTGGGCACATCTGAATGCCAAGGAACCCCCGGGCTTATCTGGGCAGCTGAGAAACATGCTTGTGAGGAGGCTGCAAAGAACTCCTGGATGTTTTCCTCAAAGCACCGCTTGTAATTCATCATGCAAGGCTGCTTAGGTGGGCAGAGGGCTGACTGTACTTCCCAGGCCTCAAACCCTTCTATTTTGTGACAAAACCATCTTCGGGCATTTTCAAACTGACAGCCAACAGAATGTCATGTCTCATTCGGGTCTCTGTCCTACAGCTACTCTCCTTCACATTTGGACCCCAACTTGAAAGCCCAGTGTAGCCAGACTTACTTGTCGTAGTTAATACATACACAGTCACCTGCAGCTGCCTGTGTCGATAGTTTATTTCTACATAAACTAATTTTTAAGTTTTCTTGTTCGATTACTTGTTTTGATGGACTCTTGGCTGTTCTGATACAATTCTGCCACTGCTGTGAAATGCTATCATTTAAGACCAGTCACAGTGAGTTGTCATCTCTCAAAGTACAGATCCTGGGTGATAAAGCCTTGGAAAAAATCTTGGTAAATTGTATTAAAAACAATCATCCTCCCAACCACCAGTAAGAAAAAAAAACACAACACACTATAATATTATTTGTCCAGGGAAGCACAGGGAGCACATTGCTATAGCTATAGTGAGCTTCAGATTTCTCATTAACTAAGCTAAACCAACAAAGTCATGGAGCTAGTTCAATGAACAGCGTATGACAACCTAAAGCATATGCTGAACACCAGGTAAACACCAACACAGCAGCATTCCATGGAGGATGGAGGGTTTCAGTCACTTCCCTTGCACGGGAAGGACACAAGCTCTAATGAGGCTGTTCTGACCACACGATACAGCGCAAGTGCAAAGGAATGAATCAGACCCAAATCACGCTAAAGCCCAGGCACTGGATGGCCAGTAGCATCCCATCTAGAATGACCCTGTCTCTAGCATAAGCTCTCCAGTTTGATCGTTTCTGTTGCTGTTTTGGTGTTGTTGGGTTGTTTGGATGGGTGCATCTTGTGGCTTATTTATTTATTTATTTAAACCAAGGGGTTTCAAGCTCCCATGGAAATAGGAAAAGATGTGTGTTTGCAAAGACGTGAACAATTTTGCATATGGCACTATTATTTATGCTGTCATTCCTCTAGCAGTCAACAAAACACGTTCCTAACAAGTAGCAGCACTTTATAAACAAAAAAAAGGCATGATCCCTACCCCAAGCAGTTTACAGTAGAACGAGAAAACATTATAAGAGGTGGAGAATTGGAACAAGACAACTGATACAGAGCTAAGTCAGAAAGGCACCTGCTTTCATGGTCGAAACACCCTGCTGTTTCCACCTTTTAAATACACTGGCACAAGTCCCCGGGGCCATGCCTGCCCTATTATCATTAACATGCCCGCATGCCAAGCACAACTGTGACACCAATGATTTCCTTCTTCAAATTCCTCTGCTCCTTTGCTTGTAATGTTATTGTTTCATTAAGATCTCATTACATATTAATAGCCATGCACCCATTCATTTGGATTCCAGATGGGAAATAGCAGCTACACAGGGGCTAACACAATGAGATTTTATTCACAGGTTTTAACATTTCACTCATGTTTCCAATTTCACCATGCTTTTCAAAGCAAAAAGAAACAGCCTGGCACTCAGCCATGCTAACAATCTACTTGACTTTTTCCAGGACTAGAATCTAATTTTGTGCCTGCTTCAATTAACTAAGAGCTTGACTCTTCAGTTGTTGCCTCATCACTCTCTGCCAGCCATATTTTTTAGCCAGCTATCCTTTCATTTCTTTTCCTTTCCTCCTATTTCAAGCAGGAGAGCTATTCACAGCTGATGCTGTGGGCTTAATCACAACGCAGCCTTCTGTGATTAACAGTCATGAAGCTCCAGTAAGCATAGAGATGATAAGCATATTTTACTACCATGTGAGAATTCTAATCATTTCACAGTTTTCTGCACTGGAGCTCTGCTTGACATCTCTCAATAAAACAGGAAGGCCACATATACTGCAACTTGACAGCCATGTTCACTTCCACTGTCCACGGAAAAGACAAATACATGTGACTGTAGTTGATACAGCATCTTGTTCCTTCCACCTCTTCTCCTGACACAACCATGCATCAGGACCCTGGCAGTCACTCAGTGAAAAATGAACACGGACTCTTCCACTCCAACCTTCTACTACCTGACTGTACAGCCCCCAAATCAGAGACGTCTGATAAACAAGGCCATTCCAGTAACCTGCTAGGCACAAAAAACAAGCTAGTAAGTCATTGATACAGCTGGTAACAATGCAAAAATGCGTGACAGTCCAGTCAAAAGCCAGTACCTATAGCACAGCAGTCACCCAAGGAACACCAGTACCACCTGCACAGACATCCCTACACCAAATGATAGCAATTCGCATTTGGCCAAGTTGCACGTATCCATTTCAGAAATATTTGTCTCCTGCTATAATCCTATAATAAAGCAGCAGCTCTCCTGCTTTTCAGACTTGTTTTTCTTTTTTTAATCTTCTGCTCACTCCCGCAGCCCCCAATCCTGAAAGCCAGCCCGGCACCCAGGTTTCATGAGCTCCATTCTGCCCGATTTCTGTTCTTTCCACTTTCTCTCTCTGGACATGGATCAATAATATCTTACCAACAACATTAAAAGAAAGTCAGTTGAGAAACAAGTATATTTCATATCACAAGACATTTATTTCAATTTAGCATTTCAGTCCCCCAGGCAAGTTTCCTATTTGGTAATGCAAAAAGCTACTTGCTAACCAAGGTTTGAGCATGCTTACACCCTTAGCTAAACAATATGACCATCCTGAATCAGAGGCTGTATTAGAATAACCAACCTTTTTACACTTGAAAAGAAGTTCTTACTGGTCCAGAAGGATTTATGTAGATTTTTTTTTTTTGGAAATCATACACTGCTGAGATTGTGAGCAGACCACGCAGTGTAAATACACACATTAAATGAGGCTCACTGACAAATATTTTTCCACATATAATGGCTTTGATTAGCATTTTTTAAAGCTCGAATATACATTTTTCACATTTATTTGCAAGGAAAGGCTGGTGCTTTGGATACAGCTCTCCTCTTTTCATCAGTGGCCTGCAGGACTTTCCACTCCTTCTCTGTTAAGGAGTCCACAAAAGCTACCATCGCAGCCAATGAACACTCAATTCTTTTCCAGAGATGGGCCACTCACTCACACCTTGCGCCTTCCACCTTCAGTCCCACCAAGCATACTGGTCACTCCCCATTTCTTGTCCAAGAAGAAATTGTTCATTCATACTTGATCCCCAAAGATTCTGACCCACTTGTAAACCAGTGGGATCAATTCAGTTCTGTCTGGGAGTCACCAAACATTCAAAGCTTCCCCTTCTGGGTACAAAGCCCTTCCCTAGCTTCCTGCCCACAGCACACTACCTGCTTCATTCATTTTCCAGAAAGGTTTTTCATTCTTCCCCTTCACTCCACCCCAAATCAGACTGCTTTTCTGCACATCTCTACCACTGTTTCCAGCTTCCTCTGTGTATACGTGTAACTTTAAGTAAAAAGATGAGAGAATACTGTAGACACTGTACAGAAATCTACTTGTCTACATGCTCGTACACAACAACTTGACAATAACCGAATACCTCAGGAGAATATTGGTATTTCAACTTCTAAAACAATTTTCTATATTTAGACACGTATAAATCAGGCTGTTTTCATGCTTCAGCTCACAAAGATGATCAGAAAGACAAGCATGCAAAGTTTTCTTCAAATGACCAACACACTTTCAACTACCTGAGCTTTCTCTATTAAGCATCAGTTTGCAATTAAACTGTAATTACATCTTACACTGAAAAGAAGCACAAGCTGGACTACAATGAAAGGACACATTCAAGAAAAAGTTCCCCTTGAATGGACATATTCCTTAAGCTTGAAAAACAAACAAACAAACAAAAACACTTAGTTAGTTTCCTGTGCTCAGAAAGCTTCAATTGCTAAGCCTGCTTTTTCCCCCTTCACCCTTTCCCTCCCCAAGCAGAAACAAAGTCTCTCTGCAATAATAACGATAATAGAGTTAGTAATCCTAGTGTATAAAAGACAAGCAATTTCCAAATGTTAATGAATGCTGGGATCCTTCCAGAGACTGCTGGTGTTTCTGGTACCTCCAGTACTGTGTGTTACCTCATCAATAGAGCAAAACTGACATGTCTGCAATTCAGATCCTGAGATAATTCATTGACAACAAAAACGCCAAGAACATTGACCAGCCCTTTATACTTATATGAGTTAGGAACCTGAGAACATGCTGCTTTCAGCTAAGCCTTATGTCAAGACACCTTTGCATTAGCAAGTGCCTAACAACGACAGCATTTTAAATGTAGCTTTAAATGGAGATGAAGCAGCCTCACTCTGTCCACGCAACAGGTGAGCAGTTGCTTTCAATGGAGACCAAGAAATGAAAAAAAAATCAATGTGTGATAACCTCCATTGATAGTGTGAGGTGAGCTCCTTAACCTTTTTCTGACCAGTCCATTCTTCTTGATGTTTAGCAGACAGCCAAAGCCTATAATGGAAAATTGGCAGAGAACAGCTTTCTAGCAGGTATTGACCGCCAAGGTTCTGGTTCACTGCCTTTCATAGCTTACTCACAAGACAGGCAGGTTTAACAGCCAATAGCACTTAATATCTCCTGTTCAACCACTGCTGTATTTAAAAACTATAGTTCAGGGCAATCATTGTCTCCTATTCTCAACAACAGCTTCAACAGTTCTTCTTAATATTATACTCTACTCAGACAGCATTTGTTATCCTCCCCAGTACATTACGCCTCCCAGAAAATCCAAGTTCAGCTATTCACATGCTTGTGTTAAAAAAAAACAAACTCCACTTTAAGACTAAAATCCACTTTACTAAAAAAAAAAAAAAATAGTCCAGTTTCAGCAATGCGTACTCAACCTTCCGTGCACACACAACCACTTAAAAAAAACCCTGAAGCTATTTAATACTTGGATCCACTGGGACTTGTATACAAATAAATCCATCAGAAAGCATCATCCTTATTCTCCTTCTGCCTTATGCTAGACCATCTGTGCAACCCATTGCATAGCTAGAGAGAAAAAACAGAAAGGAGATACACTAACATCAAAGGAAAACAGTTATCTGAGAGAAGAGCAGTTGCCTTTTGCTGGAAGCAGCGCCTTCAACAGACAGCGCTTCCAGAAGAGAAAGCAATGCTTCATTTCAAGGGAAGTTTGTCTCTGCCCCTGTCCCAATGGAAATCTCCAGCACACAATTTTATCTCCTGTATGTTCCCACTATGTTTGGTTCCCAGCCGAGCTGATTCTTAAATGATAGCTTTGTATAGAGATGTTACACTGTGCCCTGGCACGTTCATATGGGTGGAAGGAGGTAAATTCTTCGAATCCGTCTCATCTTTGTTATTCCTGCTCCTAACCGCATTACCAGGGGAAAAAATGGGCTGTTTTTAAGCCCTTGACTTTGTTTCCTAGTCTTAGTAGTAAAACAAAACCATTTGCTGCTCAGCTTGGAACGGTTCAGAAAAATCTTACACATTCCAAATGCCAGTTTCGGAAATGTAGCCCTGTAAAGAGTACCTTTTTTTTTTATTTTTATTTTTTAATATTACTGCCAGGTCTGCAGCAACAGCAGGTATCCCAGCAGTCCTCATGTGCTCAAGGGCAGCAACACTGACACATGAGCACCAGCAACTAGAGGAAAATCCAGCAGAGTCAGTAAGACTTTGAAGATTCACTGGGATGAGTTTGAGACTACAACAGGAAGATTTTAGTCGTCAGTGCAAACCTAACGACATTTTTTGTGCCACCCATCTGAAACTAACAAATACATTTGGACTGCTCATTTGTTATCCTTTCTTCTCCTGTGAGCTTCCCATTTTTCTTATTTGAAAGATGCATCAACCTACCAAAAAGCCAACATGCTTAAGACAGGTTTTCCTCTGTGAGAAGACTTACAGATCTGAGAGAATTGTAAACCAAGGAAGCTTAATTGGACATTTACAAAATTTAAACCATATTTCTCCCACAACAGCTTTTTTTTTCCCCCCGTGTCCCACCCCCCAAACTAAAACAATGTTTAGTACAGTTCAAGGGTTTTTGTCTTTTGCACAAAACCATCTTATTCACTTGAAGCAACATTTCATGCTTCATATAGTTAAACATTGTCTTGAAGACAGCATCGCAGCAGGGACAAGCACAGCAAGCCATCTTCACCGACAGGAGCTCCCTCAACTGAACACATCATACAATGCCTTCTCCACATATCGAGGGTTATTTTTCACAGAGCACACGTGGTTTCTCAGCACAGCTCACCAGTATGTCAGCCCTGTTTCTCCTTAGCTAAACACACAAAATCACAGACCATCTTTTCCCTCTCCTTTAATACTGCGTCAAGAGGATAGCACAGGCATGAGGCTTTTAAATGGTTAGTGAGTCATTTCTATGCACAGTTTGGGTCCGTCTTCCTCAAGTAAATTCTTTCTGGGTAATTCTATTTTGGATGGACAAAAGCAATCTCTAAAATCTCAGCAAACGTAACATGGCAGATAGCCAGGCTGCACCATCTTACGACCAGCGCCAGGCAGAGCTTTGCTCCTAGATGCACACTCCTGTCAAGTTCAATCTGACACCCACACTGGTGGTAACGCTGGCCAGCTCCCCAATCTGGACGCAGGAGAAGGCACAGCAGGGCCCAAACACCCCCAGACCTTCCTGCTTTCAGGGAGGAAACAGGCTGAGGAAGAGCAAGACTCATTCTCCTCAGTACCCCCTGCCTTGGCTGATAGAAGCACTCCCCTCCTTGACCCCAAGGGCCAGGAGATAACAGCAGCACTTGTTCATTCCTCCTCAGAGGAGGTGCAAACCCATGAAGGAAGCCTCAAAACGTTTAGAAGTACATTATGGAGGGGATGCTGCCTAGACTCCTTGGAAGTCACAGTGTCGTGAAACACTGTCTCAGCTAGGCTAGTGCTTCAGCATCACGCTGATTCATTCGAGAAACATACCATTAATCGTTAAGATTAAGACAATCAGAATGTAATCCCGTGGATAGTATGCTATCACCACAAAACGCAACTCCCAATACAAGTCCTAATTCAGAAAGATTTTTACAACGCACACCAATTTTCTGGTGCACGGAGATGTTTTTGAAGCTAGACACACACTTGAGACATTTTGCTGAAACCAAGGACGAATCATCCCAGGACATCAAGTAACACCTGTCCTGCCAGGTATCAACTCCCTCTGGCAGACCCAAGCTCTAGGGAAACAGCACTGCAATTTAACGTAAAATGAAAATAACAGCAAAAAGTATGAAGAACAACAAGAGTTATCATGACAAAAACTGACCACTTGGCTGCACAGCTCCCTGACAAAGAAGGAGCCACCCATGTCCAGCAACGCCCTGACCTCCAGGAAGGGCCACGGAAACCTCTGGCCCACAGGGACCGCCCTTCATCAGGAACTACACCCACAGTACTTCATTTAAGTAAGCACAAAAAACTAACACTGGGAAGGACAGAGCGGAAGGGATAAAGCTGTGCATCGAATCCACAAAGCAGTGCCACGGAGCACTGTGCTGCACACACCATTGAGGCTTTGTAGCATCCCAAATCATCCAGTCATCAGCACATCCAAGCTAAAGACTACGCTCTGCTCATGTAACTGATACAAATACACCCAAGCTCTTGGCTTTCCTCGTGGAAAGCGGAAGGAAAAGGTCTTGTGACTTTGTATGGAGGGGCACTGGTTTTACTTTCACCTTTAGATAACAAACCTGTTACCAACTGATAAACACAAGCTTAACAGGACAATTCATTAGACTTCAAGTTCTTAATAAAGCGCTTGTTAAATCTGTAGTGCATCTAGATCATTGCATGTGGTACTACAACTAAGTTAAATGGAAGAGTAATACAAAGAAGATGGTCTGGCAGCTAAGCCTCTGCTTCCTCTTGCAAGGTTAACTGTGAATGTTCATCCAGAGGGCTGTGTCACGGGAATATAAATTGCTATTGCAGCAACAGTGAATATTTTTTCCATATCAAACATATCAACCTTATTATACACATAAAATATTTGAGGTTTCCACACTGTGCCACATTTGTGAAAGGTTCCAACAAACAGATCTTGATAACAGGCAAGTCACAAAAAGAAATGAATTTATCTAACATCACTTAGAAAAACAATAATCAGAAAAAGCTTGGTTTTTTTTTTGGTCTGAAATTAAAGTGCTTTCCACAACTATCATCATATTAAGCTGTAGGTTTTATTGGGGTTAGCCTGCACCTTATTGGCCCTATTTCAGCTACTTTGGGCACAATAAATACAGATTTAATTTCCCCACAGCCTGCTCTCACTGAACATAGGTCTTGCCCTACAATTACAAGGAAACGGATGGACAAGCTAAAGAATGTAGGAGAGGAGACATAAGACAACACGAAGTCCGCTTACCAATCTTTATAACAGTTTCATTATTACCATTTCTATTTCTGTAGCCCTTCCTTTTCCTCAGGAAACTACTACAGCAGGACACGTGCTGTACTATAATCTAAAAGCTGTCTTTAGTTCTCCACACTGTGCTGTGGTACCAGCCCTAAAACAAGTCAAATGGACACGGAGCCAACAAGAACGCCACCCATCCATAGCCTGTGCTTGCTGGCTCCTCAACCTTCCTTTGGTACAATGCTTTGCTTTCTCCCTCACGGCTTGTCACCTCAGAAAGGCAACTCAAGTTTCACACAGCATGCAGATGACGAGCAATTATCATGGCACCTGTAATACAGAAGCATTTGATATGGCTCACAGTACCTACATTAAGATGAATGTCTAAACGATTGCACAAGGTGACTTGCATGCTGTCCTCCCACTAATGTGATAAATGAAGCCTATAAATGAAGAAGGTCAGAGTATGAAAACTTTCTGCCTATAGGAAGCTCTGGAGCACGTTGCAAGAGAAATGTGCTAGATGGTTCCACATCTCAGCCCTACATCCTTCTGGAAGGCTGATGGTTTCAGTCCAGACTGCTGGCTACATCCAGAACGGAGGGCTGTCTCCCAGCATATCTCCTGGGCAGAAACACTCCTTGTGTTCATATGTACTAGCCCATGCTCAGGACTAGATATCTGCTCTACGTACTAGTGAGTAATGCATTTCCAAAAATCTGAAAAAGAAGTTTCCTTGCCAAAGAATGTTTTGCTCAGCAAAATTGCTCAGATCTTCATGAATCAAGTTTTCCAGCTCTTGATGACCAAATGCTGAATATTCTTGTTTCTGTCTTACTGAAAATATAAAGCCTTTAAATTTTCATCTCCTTTAAACAAACCTGGGGCCAGGCGAGGAGGGGAGGATTTTGTCACAGATTGGAAATTTTTCCTCAAGAAGATACACCTAGGCAAAAAGCTATTTTTCTTCTAAAATCCTTCACCCAAGGACCACCAACCATCTTCATCCTCAGGTCCCAAAGAACTTCGCAGCTCAGTTGTAAGAGGGCAGTCATTTACTGTTTCAAAACTAGATGTTCACTGACTTTAAAGTGCTTATTAAAGTGATTTGTTGGTGTTTTGGTTTTTTTTAATTCATAATGAAATGGTAAAATACATATGTCTGCTTAATTAACCTTCTTATTTACTGTGCGCTATTACCCTAAACTCTGTCAGTAAATATCCATTTGCCAAAGCCACCAATACTTCATATGGGAAAACATGAATGTTCGCTGACTGCTCCATAATTATTCTCTTTAGTTGAACAGATTTCTCAAAGCAAGTTCACCAGCCGTGATCAGCCTCTCCAGGAACAGCCTGCTTCCAATGGCTCAGCCACTCAGCACCAGTCACAAAACACAAAGTTACAGCGTATGAACAACATGTAACTTTCTGCATATTCAATTCTAAACAAGCATTTACTTAAGGCACTCTGCAAACGAGTCATTTCCTCTGTAGATTAAGAAGGAAAAAAGGAGCGGCAGAGACTCCTGCTTTGGCCTATATTGTTTTCCAACTGCTCTTCAAAATAAGCCAACCATATGGATGTGATTTATAAAAATGAGTCATACTGTCATGTGCTATTCATCATAACTTACCATTACAAATGTAAACTGCTTTCAAACTAATGTGAACTAACTCACACTTTTAGGAACAAAAGAGCTAAGAAATTCACTCTTAAAATGACATTACCCAAACATCCTCCAGAATATATATATTCTCACATCTCATCACCACCTAGTAACACAATCCCATTGGGAAGTCACTTTAATCCAGTCCTAAATGCTGCAGAACATAATATAGCTGAATAAAATAGACAGAATACATCAATTGTACAAGACCTTCAGCAGTTGCGGACTAAACACCCAGTTTCAGCAGGATTAACAAACATCTGACACGTTTATGAACATACCCAGGTTCCACAGCCCTGCTGCAGGATTTCCCTGTGCATCCTTTAGTACACTAATACTGCATTAGTCTGCCCAAACACTTACTTTTACTCAATTCTATTAGTGTCGAAGAAGTTCACGCCAAAAAAACGATCAAGATGAGTTTCCAACACCAAAAAAGATCTAATTTTCTGATCAAAGTAAACAAGCGCCTGTACTCCCCCGTCAGCCGTATAACTGACTGCAGTATCTCAGTTCCAAGGCATCTAGAAGGTAAAAATACAGGGTGAAAACAATAGCTCAGCTCTATCAGCTTCTATTGTGAACTGTCTGAGGCACTGCAGCATTTTCATGTGCTAGAAGCAAAATTACGATATGCCAGACTATGCAGTGTACTCTGTTGAGATGGACTGTTTGAAAAGGCCACGTTTACCAAGGATATTCAGTCCATTTTACTGCTAGTGCTGAATTGCTCTTGACAGGTTTTTTTTCCAGTACTTCATCCAATTTACTTTCAGATGCCCCGAGATGGAATGTGATTATTTTGCCTGGGACTTAATCCCCAAACTGAAGGCTTTTCAGTGGCCAAGAAGAAATTAAGCCCCATTAACCCTAAAAGACTTTCAACCTGGCTTTCTGCTTTTTTTTTTTTTTTTTTTAATTTCACCTAATCTGTCTTAGAGCCTCTTGTTAAGTATAAACTGATCGTAACCAATGCTTTCAGCAATAAAGCTTGTAATCCATTAGGAAGTCATCTGTGACCACAGAACTCAATTTACTTACGACCTTTTAAACCATCTGATCACAATTATTCTGAGCCCTTTCGGTTAATGTCAGGCCTGATCGGCAGACTAAGAAAGTTCATTAAGTGACATAGTGAACTGTACATGTTGATGCTTCTCTCTGAAGAGGAAGCATGTTCTCAAAGGTTCCTCTCCCATTCCCACATGAATCATACACTGTCATGCGTTTTACCTGCATCTGTCATCTGCTTTCAAACCACAGCATCAAAACACAGATACCACCACAGATGCGTTAAAATGTGTTAAAATGTTAAAATAAGCCAATCTGTGGCAAGATCCAACTCGTTCTTGACAGCCAGCACTTGGAGGCTTACTGTGACAAGTAAGAGAATAACGTGAGGACAAAGTACCGCAAACCGAGCGTGGCATCAGAAAGAAAGAATTCACTGGACCAGTTTATTACCTTCACTATAAAGCGATATGCAATTTTACTGAAGATATTTACTGAACTCCACATAAAATACATTACACAGGCCAATTATTTAACAGAACATTTAAATCAGCCTCTTCAAAAGATCTGATTTTATTAAAGCTATAGCTCACAGCGTATCTATTTGTACTACCCTTTTCTCCCCCCTCAGATAAGAGTAGAAAGCAAGCTGTTTGCATTCAGCCCACAATGTCATTAGCAAGTTAGGTGTTTATAGAGGCCATTGCATTCATAACACAAAACAATCTGCTCTCAGAGTTGGTCACCCTATAGCGCAGAAAGAGTTATTGTTATTCTGCTTCATTTGCTAAGAAGGACTCTTTGGCTCGGCTAAACCCTGAACGGACTTCATTTAACTGTCCTGGCATTTCTTATCTCATCCAGCCATGTCCAAGGGACTGCATAATCCCCCATAGCAAGAAAAGGGCAGCCAATTAACTATTGTGAGGGATACTGCAATATCATCCCATTAAAGTAAGGATTAAAACTTTCCCGCAGGCAAGGTCTGCATCTGAAGAAACTCCTCTACGGAGCTGGAAGCACAGAAGGGTGAGAAGACTCCCTGGATCCTGACTGGCCTCCACAAGCACAGTGCCTGTATGAAAATAAAGAACATACAAGCCTGTGCTAGGAAGTCCTGAACACACTGTGAGGAGACAGGAACCTGTGGAGCTAACTCAGATGGACAGGCAGAGAACTATTACTGTACAGAGCTTTTAATTTCTGTTTATCACTGCTCTTGTAACAGCATTATCGCCCCCCCCCCCCTTTAAACTTCTTAAAATCAGTGTCTGTATTTCCTGCTAGCTAACCCAAAACAGTTGCTCTCCGCTTAACACTACAGCCTTCCTGGCATTGCAGCCACTAAGAGCTGGGCTGAAATAGACTCTTCGCACCCAGAATTCCCCTGCTCTTCTCTGAAGCACTGCACACCCACCCAGCCAAGCTGCAGTCACCAGAACAGGACAAACCAGCCTCCGGTCTGTATCAACACTGAGAAGGTCTCAGGTGAGCTCCTCGGTAACAACACAGAAGACAGGAGAGTACTTATGCCCCAAGAAACCAAGCGCTTTGTACAGGGAAACAGTGATGGGAGACTGGTCTCACAGATCTCTCTCAACCTCTTACACGGGAGCACGAGAGGAAAAGCCTACATTAACGTCACACAGCAATGCTCTTTGGGACACCTTGCCATACCTCAAATGAAACGCTGCAATCACACGTGGCTGCTGATAAAATCCACTTGACAGCTGGGAACATCGCAAACGAACAACAAAACAAAAAGCCAGCTGGCTGGAATGCAATTTGCACAAACACTCCTAAAAGGAGTTTGCACCACATACGCAGTTTTCCAAGAACTGTGAGCATTAATACACAAAGGAGCACTTACACGTAACTCGCCATTAAACAAAGTATCATAAATGCAAACTATTCACAGCTTCCAGATATACAAATACAATAAGGTTGAAGGCTGCTCGGCAGGTTAGGTATCAATTCAGATAAAAGCAGATGATGCCCTTAAGTCAGACAAAGCATTGCCCTCAAAAGCAAGATGCCACCATGTTATTCCCCTTCCCGGGCTCATGGGTCTCAGCCCTTTCATCTCCAGAGATGACATGGCCACGGCTAAGGAAGGAGGCCAGGCCCATTGCTCCCTCTGAGCCTGGTACAACGGATGGTACACAGCAGCTCATCCTTTGTTGCTTCTCAAACAACAGCTTTCCCTCCCCGCCATCCCAGGCCGCTGAGGCCACGTTTCCATTTCTGGGGAACAAAAGCCAGAAAAAAAATTCCATTTCCAAGTGAGTACCACTGCACTGGGGTGCAAATTAGCAGTACTCAACTAACACCTAATAGAGGAAGATAAGAAGGAGGGATATGTAGAAGTCAGAAAGAGACAAAAGGATACAGATGAGCAAAAGACATACATTTGCTCAACTAGTGAAACAGAAGAAGAAAAAACACACCAAACAATAGGAAGCTTAATATCAGCCTTTTGAAACAGAAACAATCCCTCTTCAACCTGCCCAGGAAGTACCTCTCCTCTCACTTCAGCATTTAAAGTACTTGCTTCTTTTATCTAATTACCACCAGCAGGCATCTGCTGCTGTTTGCATCCTCTCTCTAATAAGCAAAGCAGCAGCCAGATCTGGCCAGAGCTGCGGACGGGGGAACATAACCAGCAACTGTACATCCTGAAGTCAGTCCTTCATAAGCCCCTGCTCCTCAAGGAGATCCAGAGCCATCTCAAAACTGGGAAAGGAGAAAGGAGTGAAAGAGATTAAAGCAAGCAGTGTTTTCAAAGATGACAGTGAATATGCGTGGGTACATCCAGGGCTAAACGTTAGCTTCCACCGCTCAGCCAGGAGAGAGCTATCTGGGTAGGGAGCTGTAGAAAAGCAAAAACAACTGCTGCCTTTCTGACTGCCAAATGTAGGCAGGGTAAATTCATGCACACAACCTGAAGCTGTCTTCCCTAGCATACCAAAAGGGAGCCAAACCCTATTTCCAGAGGTAAGTATGGGACACAGTGCTCCAGTTAGAGGTGTCTCTAGCCTGTAATAGAACTCCTAAGTGACATTTCTGGTTTACCAGCTTGAAAACAGCCTCACAAAGTGCAAGGTGCTCTGTGAATTAACCATCTCAGCAAAGAGAATCACTCACTCAAAAAATTAGTTTTTAAGCTTCTCTGCAAAGACAGAAGTAACAAAGAAATGTAAACCAGCCTTTAAACAAAGTGTAGCAACTACTTAATTTTATTCAAAATGCACATTAGCAAGCGTATCAATGTCACACACCTGGCAGGGAAAACAGCCCTCTAAGAAATAAATGGTTAGAAAAAGCTATTACTGACCCTGACAAAAAGGCACAGATGGTGAATTCAGTTCCAGTGAGTTTGATAAAATGCTGCACAGAGTCAATAGATGGAAGTACTCTTTTCCTATTTCACATTATTTAGACCATCAGCCCCAGACAACAGCTGTAAAACATCAGCCTCGAAAGACAATCTCTTGTAATACATGCTAGTAGGGAAACACCAACTGAGGTTTTAGGATAAATGAGATGTATAGGATGTCCTACTTATTTTATTAGATGCATAAAACCTGAATAACTTTAAGAACTTCCTGTACATTTTGAGAAGCTCCTGTGTGCCTTACACAAGCAGGAGTTTAATTTCTATCATTCATTTACCTTGGGTAGGATTATTCCCGTGCTTACAGAAACTGTCAGGCTTCTTGTCATTATAAGCATTTTTTGTAAAGTACTGATCTGGTCTGTCATCAAGTTCTTTACTCGAGTCCTGCAGAACTAAACATGACCAGAAATACCAACCTGAAAAGCTTCGCCTGTATTTTCACCCTTCTTCTAATCGTCTAAACCCACTGGCACTTGGGCCCTCTGCCTGTGCCAAGGTGAAGGCCCTGTTAACAGCCAGCCACATGCCAGAGATCTAAGCTCTGCATCTATAAAATGCTCTGTACCAAGATTTTCAGAAACCCCTATCTATAAGGGTTTCTACAAGCAAAATCCAGTTGGTAATACTCTGCAGGAGCGCACGCACTGAGGTTGTGGTCCCATTTCACAACTGCATGTCTGCAATTTCACTGCCACGAGGGAAGTTGTAAGGTATTTCCAACATCAGGGCGCTGACCAGCAAAACATCTCTCCATCAATAGTTTTAAACAGTTTTCTTCCCAGCAACAGAGAGTAAAAGCACTTGAACCCCCCCCCCCCCCCCCTTGGATCACAGCAACCTCCTCCCAGCAGTACTGAAGAGCTGCTGGTTTGATGTTTTCAATTTACATGAGGTCATACTGACTTCTCCCGTCCCATCTCCTTAAGTCAGATTTACTGAAAAGAAGAAATACTTCTGTTAATTGTCATTCCTAAGAATCTGGCTTGGAGGTATTTTATATCTTGAATGTTTGCATAATGTTCCTCTAAAAATGCCGTCCAATTACATGCACACTCATAAAGTCTGTTGGAACACCATGAAACAGTTCTAAGTGACCCTCTGAAAAAGCACACACATTACCCAGCTTAGGTCAAACCGCTTTGTTTGTGCAAGTAGACCAAGGGCAGAAGGCAGATTATTTTGTGTGAGGAAACAACAAGAAAGAAACAAAAAACACACTCTATTTACCTTACTCTACTGCCAAACGAGCATGCTCAGCAACAGACATCTCCATACCACTACATCCAGTGTATGTATCCCTATTCGCCTGCATAAGATCCCCACCTCCCAAGGCATGTTTCTGTGCGTAAATATTTGGCTTTGGGTTGCTAAGCAGAAGCCTTCATGACTACTAACTTCAAACAGTCGCATGTACTCTGGGAAAGAAATGCATTATATTGTGAATTCCCCCCCAGCGACCATCAAAATTATGAATGAAGTACAGTTATTTGTTGTTTTACGACGACGCTACCTGCTAAACAGACTTGACTAGGGTTGGGGGTACCACTGTAGCGGAGCACTTATCTGGTCAGTGCTGGCTTCTGACTACTGGTTCAAGTGGCCCACTGCTTTAAAAAGAACCCACCTGTGGGCTGCTTATCACTGGGAGTAAAATTAATTGTGTGGACAGGTGCTCATTAGAGACTAGGATTACTAAAATATTCCTTTCCTGAGCAGGGAATGTATTTCTCCACTTCTCAATAGCAACAGTTGTGACTGCCGAATATAAGAAACATTCGCAATTACAGCTGGATTGCAGCCATACCCTCTGGATACATTCTTCTCTACGAAGGAGAAGTCTGCTAATTAGGATTGCTACAGCTCTAAAATAACAATACTCTTCCAAGCAGAATCTTCTGACGTTTTTAACTGCTTCATGCTTTTATTCTAACCTTAAAACAGTATAAAACAAAGGAACGGATTTCCTTTCCAAACTGGTCAGGTCTCATTTGATATCTCTCAGATTTTTCATAGAATCCTTCGAGTTGGAAGGGACTTTTAAACGCCATCTGGTCCAACTTCCCTGCAACGCACAGGGACATGCACAGCTCCATCAGGCTGACCAACCTGATTTCAAAATCACAGTTTATTGCTGACTTTTGGAAAATAAAGTAGACTGTAGCAAAATCATTCAGAGTCCCGTATGTAATCTGCCATACATGTTGGCTTGCCTTACCTGTCACACACCAAATTGCAGCTAATTTCCTTCCTATTACCAACTCCAGGTCCTTCCCAGCATTACTGCTTTCTGACCGTCTTTCCCTGTCATGGAACATCTGTGTTTTGAATTATTTCCCAGCCAATGTGCCAGCCAGTATTTTTCCGTTTCGAACCTCGTTTTATTTCTTAAGTTTTTGGTTAAGCTCTCTAGAAACTTTCTCTAATTTACATTACTCCTTTGGCTCACCAAGCAGCATGAGCAAATAAGCTCCACAGCTGCATTTAACCACCTCTGCAATTAACCGCCTCTTTCATAGAGCAACAATGTTAACCAGCACCTGGCATTGAACAAAACTGCCCTCGGGCCACCTAGCACAGGACACAGGCTCTTCAGTTGGACCTGAGCCTGCCTGGTCATTGCTGGGTGCTTTTCCCAATCCTGCACATCCTTATTCCCCACTACCAACCCTGAGCTGCCACCCAGCCCCATTCCTACCCAAATATAAGCCAATCCCAAGAAGACTGCCAGTTACCCCTTCATTACAACGCAGTTTCATCTGAGAGCACACGCTTCATTCCCTACTTGCGTAACTTGACCTAAAGTTTTGATCAGATCTGCCTGGCAGAATCCATCCTTTATAAACCAGGACTGTTTATTGCTGTCTGATCTTCTCCAGACTTCCTCTCCCCTGCTCTGAGCCAAGGACCTGCCTCACGGCTGCAGAGGTGTGAGCGTTTCACGGCTCTCTGACACTCACAGGGTTCATTCCAAGCACCTCCCCTTTCTTTTCGTTCAGTTCTCATCAGTTATTATTTATGGCTTAACTTGCATTTCTGAGAATCGGCTGCAGAACACAATTCTCACGTTTTTGAAAGCTGCCTGTGCCAAGCTGTGCCCCACAGCCCCACACGCATGTAGGTGGGAATACATGAATGAAGCCCACGCTCCAAGCCTCCCAGCAGCGTGCAGGATGCAGCCACCCTGTGGGCACCCTGGGGGAAGGCAATGCCCTGCCACGGCTTCTGCAGGTACTTCACTAGAGGGAGGCCGCATTGCAGCGGAGTGACTGCTTTAACAGCCCACAGCCTTCTTCCCAAAGCATCTGAATTGTTTGAAAACCAGCGCATACTGTGTTGGCAAAAGTTGGGCTTTTCTTCCACAACGGACTTCTGTGGTATGGATAGCGTTTCTTCTAAACTTACTTTCTGATGTCATGGTAATAGCTACATTTTGAGGCAGTTATGTTAACTTTCACTACTTTTCATTGCACTTGGGATTTTTTTTTTTTCCCCCAGACACAAAGTCAGTTCTCAGTGTGCTCACAAACCCTCCTGATGAGGACCCGTTTTATCATTCACGCATTTAAAAGCAAAATTACTTTGCTCAGGGGTTCAAGTGCTCAAGGAGAGGAAGACAACAAAGTAAACAACCAGTAGAGATACTGTGACCACTGCAAAGAGCAGTTGCAGGAGTAACGTCACACAATACTCACAGGACTTCAGTACCAATTACGTCACATTCTGAGTATCAGTACGGTATTTACATCACATTCTCATACCTCCTGATTAATGAGATCATGAAATACTGCTCAGTGCCAGCAATGGTTTGTGCAGGTCACAGGAGCACCGCTCCACTCTCTTCTAGCTGGCCTGGCTCTGCTGAAAACAAGAGCCATTTGCATGTGTCTGCGATGAGCCCAGAACGCTTCCTCTTGCCAAGACTCATTTATCAGTTCAAGTAAGCAGTAACAATTTCAAACAACATAGATTTTCAACCCAGTAGCTGGAGTATTTCACCTAATAGCTGCACTATTTTCTGTGATCATCTGGTAGCACCTTTTGAGACCAAGATTAGCACAGAACATGTATTTACTTCACAAAACAGTCATAATTAGGCAGTTCTATTTTATTTCTAAGATCGCTGGCCAAGTATTTGAGCGCAGCCAATTTGCACATCTCCATTAAAAAAATAAAAATAAAAAAATCAATGGGGCCATGCAACATTGCTCCAGCTATAATTCCCCACACATGTAATTTACAGTCATGCTATATGTTTCATTGGTTACTGAGTACTTCTTTGCACTAATCACACCAAAACAGGATGAAGAAATCCAACAACACTGTCGAGATGAATCGCACCCTACACAGCTCAACCCTGTTGCTCTCACACAGCTCACAATCATATAGCTTTCCCAGAGCTAACTTGCAACATCTGCTACAGTCATTTTCTTTTAAAAAGGTATGATAACTGCATTTATTGCCTTATGTTATAGGATCAAGTGGACCACATAAAAAGTAGCAATTTCCATACTAATACAGCTCTTCCATCTTTTCCCAGAATATTAACTCCTTCCAATCCACACTGATCTGAATCACAAGATTCAGTCCAGAAATGTATGCCTGCTCACAGCAGTTACTCGGAAGCGCGTTATTTCAGCAAAGCCAGCATAACTACTAACGATGTAATGACTAGTTAGACTCTTCTGATGCTCAGTAAGCCATCCATAAATTCCACCTACTATCTGTTTATCTCATCAGGCAGACTCCTGGCAGGGAGCAAGAACGGCTTGAAAAGGAAGGAACCAAGCAAACCCATACACCTTTGCCCCTGAGAGATAAATGCAACTTTTGAAGCAATCTCAGAGAATACTTTGAATCCAGCAGTCGCTGTAAATGCTCGTACCAACATTAAATGTCACTCCAAGTAAGTGGGCGGCCACACGCACCAAACACACACAAAGGTAGCATAAGTCAGTGAGAAGTGGGTTTTAAGTGGGTTTTTTTTATATTTTTGGTTTTGCACACACACAACTTCCCCCACTCTACTGCCTCCCAGCCACCCCATGCCCTGTGCTTTTTCCTTTTCCTCATCGCTGAGGAACGGGCAGCAGCTTTGTTCCTCCAGCACAGGGAACCAGAAGCTGCTTGCAATTACAGCTGCAAATGCAGACACTGTCCAGCACCGACCAGAGCAGATGAAGCCCACTGACAATGATCTGCTTGTCCTTGGTCCATTTAAATACTGAGACTTTAGGCTTTCCCACACCTTGTTAAAGGATACACCTTGCTAAAGGACACATCCTGCTCCAACAAACGAGGCCTGAGGCACTATTTGTGTCTGTTCGCCAAGTCAGCCAAAGCACGCAGCACTGTGAAGCCCACTCTTCTCCAGACATCGCTTACTTAGAAGTTCTGCCCATTTCTTTGCTCCAGAAGCACCGGATGCTACACAAACACAAGCTGACATACAGCTACATCTTCCTGAAGTACCCAGATCCTCGTAAAAAGCAAAGCCCTTGAACAAGTTCAGAGCTTTGTTTGAGGCTGAGTCGAAAATGAGGAAGATACAACCTCCTCTGCATGTAAAACCAACCCCACAGCAAGCTCATCTGTTTCTAAGAAATAATATGTTTAAGCCTCAGCTTGTATAACTCTCTCTTGATGGAGCTACAAACACCACTTTTTCAATTCCTTGTGCTCCCAAAGGGTCTGTGTTTCACAGCTACCTAAGCCCCTTAATCTTTCAGTTGCTCAGATTCTGGATGACTTTGTGTTTATTCTTTAACAAGTCAAAGGCAAGTTCTACAGTGCTGGGATTTTCTGTTTGTGGGTTTTTTGCATGGTTGTTTTTGTTTTCTTGGGGTTTTTTTTTTTTCATTTTTTTATGTTTGGTTTTTTCCTTTTCCTTAAAATTGACCAGTGCACTTGCTCCAAGAGTTAGTCACAATACACTGCTCATTATTGGCACGTCTTCCAAGTACTTTACAGCACATTCTCAATAGCATTATGCAATCATTTCAATAGCCTGAACTGTTTCACTTGGCAGCAAAACACATTACAAAATGATGTCATCTCTTGGAAAAATATGAAAGCCAGAGGAGGTGACAATTTCAGGGGTACACTGAAATCGAGTACACTGAAATTGAGAGTCCTAAGAACTCAACCACTTGGAATTTTCAGAAATCTCCATATGGATACCTGTTACCTCTGTGTTCCTCCTCATCACTCCGCAGCTATTAAATGTATATCGCTGCTCCTTGCCACCATTCCTCCCCCCACAGAAATTTTGGGCCCATTTTTAGACAAGCTTCTGGACTACCCAAGGTGAACTTGCATTCAGTTCAGCACACAAGACAAAGCAGCGATGTACAGCATGTGTTTCCATGCTCTCTGCTACTGCAGGATGCTGTGACATGCATTGCACAAGTCACCACAAAGCAACAAAGCATAACTTGGCATCACCTTGCCACCTGGTAACTCTACTCAATGAGTTTTACTCTCAACACCTTTACAATCACAATCACCTTTACAAGGTGGATTGCTTCCAGGTGCCTGAATAGTAGCCTTGTGCAAAAGGCACACACAGTGCTCTTGCTATAAGTCATTCAACAGCTCCCTGAAATCCAAGTGTTTCCACAGTCAACAGAATCTATTACAGAATTTTGCTGACAGGAAAAGAGCTGTTTCTTGAGCAAGGGCTCTCCTCAATCTCACACCACACTGCATACCAGATGGGATTCTCTCTTCAGGGACTTGGGAAAAGCAGCAAACTGTTTTAACTATGACATTTGCAGTTCTGATTTCCCAGGCTGCCTCCATCATCTCGGCAAGCCTCCTTTGTGAGAGGTCACAGAGCCAAACAGCCAGAACACTGAACTGCAGCTTGTTAGCTTCACTTCTGCCTCTATTTCCAGCATGGCCTCAAACAGGTCAGTTCTCTTTATTCTGCTCAGCTTCCCCTCTTTGCAAAACAGAGCACATGTCCACAGCGGTAAAACATATCAAAGAAAGGAAGATTTTATTTCTTAATAAAAGTAGTAGGATTAAGACATAGCAGGATAATAACCAGCCAGTCAATATATAGACAATGGGAAAATCAAGCCAAATTCTACCAGTAAGCGATAATGACACAAAATGGTTATGTGTAACCCTCCCCTCACATCTTTCTCAATTCGGATGGCCACTTACGTGTTTATCCTGCAGTATCTTACTAAATAAAGTATCTTATCAAACAAATTAGAAGTCCAACCCTTATCATTCTCAGAAAACATCAGAAAGCGCAAACAACCTCAATGAAAATGCCCCTTCAATTTTAGCTAATTTTTGAGTCCTTTTTCAGTTGATTTATTAACCTCTTATCACAACTGTCACCAACAGATGAGCATTACATGTTGGCCTGCCATCATCTTACTTTGGATGTTGTTGCTCCAGGCGCAAGCTCCATAGGTACATGAGAGGAACCAGAGCCTGTCCAGCTGTAGAGAGCTGTATGTTTCAATATACAACCGGTGGTTCTAGGGTGCTCAGAAACAGAAACCAAAATATGCAGAATTCAACTTGATTCATTTACAGTTACCTTAAGATAACCTACCACATTTAAGCAATGGCTGAAAAGCAAGAGAGAATGAGAATTGGAGTTGACCTTCTTACCTCTAACCATCTAAAACAAAACTGACAAACAGAAAAACTTCCACCACATACAGACTTAGAAACAACCAGATGCTACTGCTGCCATTGCAAAACAGGCTGCCTATAGCAGTCAGATCTCTTCCCAGCTCCAAAGCAGCTTGTGTTGCAGTCTGGGAAACACATTGCCTGTCAGCTTCAGAGCTTGTCATTAGCTGTTAGCACATGAGCAGGGACAGGACAATCCTCACTGGAGGAAAGGGAAAAAAGAAAAGGCTGCATGGACAGGGAGAACCTTGCACAGACCTTTCAACACAGCCTGCCAAAATACGGCTAAGTAAGGATAAGGAAAAATCCTATTGCCAGCAGAACCGTCTCAAACCAACACATCCCACAAATGTTCTGTGCTTTATGATAGACCAGAGCATGTGTTTTTATTAACAGTGAGAAAATAGAACAAAAAAAAGCTGACAAAAGCTATTTCACCTATATGTGCCAATGTTTTCAGACAAATATATTTAAATCTACCTGTCGGAATGAAATATGCTATAAACAAGAATTCACATTCTTAAAGAATGCCACTGACATGAAATATTACACATTGACTTGGTAAGTAATTATTCAGGGAGTCCACAAGTAAAACCACCAGGGTTAAAGCAAAGCGACTAAAAATAAATGGCTAGAAGAAACTATTGCTCTTTCTTCAGTGCATGCATTCTATTTGTAACATATTTCTTGAAGACGTCTTACAAGTCTTTAAAAGTAACTTTAAGTAATATTTGTTCTTCTCCTATATCCTAAACTATACAGGAACTAGATCAAGTACTTAATTGAAGCTTCCTCTGTAAATCAAACTTAATAGGAGAATACAGAGTAGAGTCAAACAGGCAAGGACCATGAATCAGAAAGTAACCAAATGTGCATAGGCTCCATTTCAAATGCATCTTGAAACATCGCCAATGTGAATACAGGATTTTAACACAGAATATGAAAACCCAAGAAGGGTTATTTATGGCACAATGACAGCGTTTACCTGGATTTTCCTCTCCAGAATCTTTCCCCACCACTCCCCCATAACCGTATTTCAATTCACGTTTCAGAAAACCGCAATTCAGGTAAGCATCTTTTCCCTTTGTTTCTCATAATAAACGCTTACAGGGTAAAGAAAGCTCTTGAGCAGGAATAGCCAAGTACTTACTTTTACATGCTTGGAGAACCTCAGCAAGAATCAAAACTTTATGCTGATGAGACTAATGTCAGTAATCCTTGCTGCATTAACCCGTGCTTTGTTAGTTTGTTTAGAGGCCCTTACAAAACAAGGCTACAAGGGACAGCGCTGCGACAGCAGGAGATGCAAGCCAGGAAAGTCCATATAGTGCAGCACTGAATACATGCTGCCACTTAGCATTGGTTATCGTGGCATTCAGGGCTCTGTTCTGTGCCTCTCAGAAAGGCCACGAACAGCTGATGAGATGCAGCCAGAGCCCTTTCCTTGGAGAACAATAAGGCAACTGTCAGACGGGGGTGAGGGAAGATTATGTGGTTTAGGACAGAAATAGGTAAAGATCACCCTGGAATATTTCTCCACAGACCTTGCTCTCCAGAGCTTTCTGCTGCAGGATTTATACAGACAGTGCCAGTAGACACTCCTCTGCACCCACAACTTAGATAACCTCTCAGTCTAGTCGTTGCAATTAAGCAGGGGAACAAAGAGTGAGCCTTGCCTTTATTACAGCACTATGCAGTATGCCATAAATAACTACTTGGGAAGCATAACTAGCTAAACGCTTCAAGCTGTATTTGTCAAATAAATTCAGTAGAGTACATTCTGTTATCTCATCAGCCTTGCAATTGTACGTATCAATTTGCTTTTTAATTCAGCCATTAATGAAACCTAATTACCCTTTTTAGTCCTCACTTCCCCCCACCCTGCCAGTGAGGGCCCACTGAAAAGAATGGGGCATTAAGGAGAAGGCGGCTTGCTAACTCCACTAAACCCAGGGAAGGCAGCTCAGCCAGCCAGACACGCAGTGATTCATACCTGGGCTTGTCACTGGTCCAGGCCGAGCAACAGTGCTGTGCAGGACATCCCACAGCCTTCCTGGGCTGTAGGCATGGTGACCGCACGAGGTCTTACCCCATAGTCGATTCACCTTGCAACAACAGCAACACCTTAGCCTTCGTGATATTCCACAATAACTTCTTGACGTAGTTGTTTAGGTGTTTAAAGTCACATGAAAATGTGTAGAAAAACGCTTTTCAGTGATCGGATTGTGAAACTGGGTATTTGCAAGGAGAAATGTTAATAATATGACAGTTATAAGCATCTAATGCTTCCTGAATAAGCTGTTTGCGCTACAGGCAGCGGCAAAGTACCTCTGTATTCTGTAATGAAATTCATTCAGTGCACAATGGTTCTGATTATTCTTTAACCTTCTGAAAAACATAGCGTAGGTCCTTTTGGAACAAGTTTGGGAGAGCTAAAAGAAACCACTCCCATGTTCTAGCAAAAGCCTTCAAGAACTGACCATCCCACCTTTGCTGGGTTGCCCTGTTTGGGATTAAATAGCTTTTTTCTTTCTGAATTCTGATGCAGGAACCTCCATTTTGAAGAGCAGAAATACCCTTGGAAATGTGAAGAATAGTCATTATTAAGATAATATTCCACCTTTTGCCCAGACATCCTAAAAACTTTCTCTTTCCCAAAGCAAAGAAGTAAGCCAATTCACCTATTACCTTTCATTTCTGAGGTCTCATGCCTGATGGATTTAAGCACGTCTTCTTTTGGCAGATCTTGGTCTTCTACTCATTTATATCCAAGAATGAAAATAGCATCACAGGTTGTTGCTCACCTGTGAGATTATTTGTCATTAATATCTCCTATTACAGGTCACCTGGAAAGCAACAGACTTGGCTGCTCGTCTTCTGGTAAACAATACTACCTTGGCTATCTTAGATCCCTAAATACAACGGGGTTCAGAAGCCATCAGGCAGATCCATGGAGAAATGCCTACCGATGGCTACCAAACATAAAAGGAAGACAATCTTTAGCGTACAGAATCACTGAACTGTAAGAAAATAGAAACTTGTCCTTTCTTTTGCTTTTTGACCTACAGCAGGCACAGAGCCATCAGCAGAGATGGGAATGTGGATACTGCTTCAGCCCCACACAGCTTCTGTAGCGGGACTCCAGCTGGGACCTGTCGCTCTTCTCCACTCCCACCATCTTCTGGACAGCATGTTTTCTGTTTTCACAGCTGCCATGTAAGAACACCGTGCCACCAGCAAAACACATCTTTAAGTACCACTTGTAAGGTCTGTGACAAACGCACTGCATTTATCTAGGACTTCCTACAATAGCGCCAAGGGCACTATGAAGTAAAAGGACCAGTTTTTATTCTGAAGTAAACAAATTGTAGCGAATGATTTAAATGTGAAAGTTGTAACCTGATTTAAAAACCTGCGTTGTTAATTACTTGTATCGGCATACTCTAACACTTTGAAATGTGCCAGAGCAAATTGCAATGGAAGCTGTCAAATGCTTTTAGAAAGTTATATGGTTAGAGAAAAACTGTTTCCTTACACCCACTGAATGCTAGTTTTTTGAGAATGAAAAACTGGCTAGCATGTTATCATTAAGACCGAATGCAATTCAGACCCAGCTTTACCTCAGCTGGATTCACCCTTCCAGATACGACACTGCAAAATACCCACTCTCACACTGAGATTTGTAACATTTTGAGATTCTGTGGATCTTTAAATCACGTTTCTTAAGGCATTTTTCACAATAATACCACGTTCTTCATTCTGTCTCCTCCACAAGTCTAAATTTCAACCCTCAAGCAACAGCTTCAGCACTTTGCCTTCAGCTTTCTCAAGTTCTAACTGCTTTACCATAGTTTTTGCTATGAGCCCTGCTGGTAAAGATCCACAGACACCTCCTTAATACGGTAAAGAACATTCCCGTAGAAAATAACATTTTCAAAGGCCCTCCCTGTTTATTTTCCAGCCTTCCATCTCTCACATGCACAGGGCTTATTTTTTCCCTCACACAAAGCAGTGCTTCCAAAATCTGCTGTTTCTGGACGCCTGATTTAAGACATGGTCATACCTTCTTTCTGTGAATAGCTTCACACAGCTCACCATTCCTGTTTCGTTCTTTCGTTTCTTGGTGGTTTTCCCCACATTTTGTCTTTTCTCAGCCTGTACGTTCATTGCAATAGGAAGAGCACAATGTCCTGTGCTCCTGAACAATCATATTTCATTTTGGAACAATAATTTTTATATTTCATAGGCATCTTACCATCCCAGAGACTTACGTTTCAGTCAAATCTTTTTTAAAAGGCTCGTCACTGCTAATGAACATCTTTATTATATTTTGCAGCAACAAGCAACAAAAACAATGGCTTGCAGTTAACTAATTGCGTTCACCTAGAACGTAAAAGTTCTCATAACGCATCACTATTCATTTCCCAGTAGAATGATAATGTTTTGAACGTTCAACTAAAAAAAAACCAAACAACCACCATGCATCTGTAATAGAAGATCTGCCTATATAAAGCACTCCGGTAACCTCTCTTCTAAAGCAACTCGAAGGAAGCCACCCACACATACCCCTGTCAGTTCCTACAAGAACTAGAAAAAAATAATTGATTCAGAAAGAGGGGGAGAAAAATAAATCATGAAGTTCAGCTGCCATCACTTCTGCTTGACAATCCCAAAACAGCAACAAATAAATGAGGTAACTCTCCCTGCCTTCAGGCCCATGAGCTCTGTCTTGATACCTCTAATTAGAACAAATCTACACCGTAAGAAACATCGCAGCAACAATGAGCTGCAGTGCAATTATTCAAATTCAAAACGTGAACAAATAACCTTCAATAAAGTATAATGGTAAGTGCTAATCAAGTATCTTTCCCAACCTATCACTGCAGGCAAGAGATTTGCTTTGATTTTTAAAGCTAACAGCCTTAACTAAGGGAGAGCTAACATCAAGCAAGCCTTGGAGCTGTTCTGCTTCCCTCCTGCAGCTCCAGAGCATTTAGTGGCATTCAGTCACAGTGAACAGCACACCACGTAATTGAATCTAGCAAATTCCATGTGATCTCGCTCCTACTAGAGACCCTTTTCTCTCCAGACTTTCGGGGATTTCATAGCCTCACATGAATAGATTTCGATTGTGGTTCCCCTCCATACAAATACAGGGCAGTGTGATTGGGCCTGAACTCCACAGCCTCATTCAAAACTGCAGGTGTTCGCTGAAGTCCCCATCACAACAGATTCTTCCAGTACACAATTTTAAAACACTCCAGTTTTAAAAACTATGCTCATGCTTACTTTATTGAACCAGCACATGAACATCTGCGCCTCTATACAGATGCAGTGCTTTCAGTTGGACTTGCTTTAGGCAAAATACCTAAACTTTTACACTCAAGTATTTTCCTGCACTATCCAGAACCAGTAAAAGCAACTGTAAAACAGCGCACATCAGCCATGTCTTCCTCCTTCCCCTCAGTCACCCTGCACATCCAAAAAAAGGACTGGACACAATCTGTTCCAAAAGGCAAAAGCTTTTTTTCACTGCCAATATTTGTTTAGGCAGCCAATCCATATTCGGTATAGTGCGATACCATCCTGTTCACTTCTGGACTCTGCCAGTGTTATCCTCCTTAGCTATTTTGCTTCCAAAGGAGAAAGTATTTAAATCAAAAGCACACTGATCATATTAGTCTCTGAAACACGCAAAACTGATTTAAATACCTACCTTTTCTGGAACATATACTCTCTAAATACACATTTCACACACTCCAGTTCTTTGGCAATATGCAGCAAACTAAACTGAACAAAGCTGATCCTAACATGGGAAGTTATAGTAAACAAAAGCATTCAAGATCTTGAGCTTATTTTCAGCAGTTCCATCAGCTTGAACTTTTTACACCCACTAAACAAGTCGGATCTTGCCAAATAGCAACACGCATTTGGAAGGCTCTGCAGAGTCTTTCAGAGTGAAAGAACATCCCGAGGTCATGTAACTGCTCCATTTTTGAGGAATGTGAAGAAAACATATGAACAAACAAGCAGGAGTATCTCCTGTATAGCATGGATATGCTACCTCTCTTTAAAGTTAAAAAAAAAAGAAAGAAAGAAAAAAAGAAAATCTACTTGTAACTAGCAGCATATACCATTCCACCCAGACCATTAATGATGTTATCATTTATCAACATAAATGAAACGCTGATCCGCAAGTCACTGAATCTCTACGTACGCAATTCAAATTAAAGTGAACAGCGTTAGCTTTGGAGGTCAGAAAACCCAACTGGGTACTCCTCTATTCAATAAAGAGCAAGTAACACTCCAGTAAACTCTGTGGAGTGGTCAATCCATATTCTGTTCCAGTCTAGGGTTACGCTGGTTGAAGAGCCATGAACACCTGACCCAACCTAACCTAAAAGCTGTCTCTATTAAGGATCTCTAGGCGGTGACAATAAAAACCATGCTAGTTCTTGAGGTGCTCTGTCCCAAGTTGCCCTTGTCCTCACTTTCATCCTGTCACTCTCCTATACTCATCACAAACACATGGAAGAAATCAATGGGTTACTAGATGGTAATTTCCTACCAAACGCACTCAGGATCTTCAACAACTGTAAGTGTCCCCACGTTAACCGTCTTCTAAACAACACAGACCCTTTCATGATCTAACAAGGTGGCATTTCAGGTTCAGACATCCACTGAGAGGACTTTGCAAGAAGGTGCATATAGAGGGAGCATCAGTTTTAAACATGCTTTTCACACTGAGCCCAGATTAATCCTCACAAAGCTGTTAGCCTAGGACATACGTTCATTGGTAATATTACCTCAGTTTGTGCAGTGCAAGTTCTCACAACAACCAGCATCGCTTTCACAGCCCCAGCAAAGGGGAAGAGGATTGATCAAGGTCAGTAACTCACCTCTATCTTTTCTCACAATCAAGTGCTCCGGGAAGATCAGGTAGTAGTGGATTGCATTACTTATAGTTCAACTGGTAAACACGCAATACTAAGTCTTAATTCTACATGTATCTGACAGCAGATCTGTACTGAACCTCAGGCTCTGTAGCTAAGTGCTCCATGTGGGTGTTTAGATACACACAGTGCTTCTGTTTTTCCAAAACGCTCCTTTATTTTCCTTCTGTTTCACTATGTTCTTATAGCAACAGAGCAGGGCCCGCAGCAGACAGGTGCAGTTTGCTCTAGAAATGGACAGGCTTTGACCTGATCTTTTCTCATACGGTGCCTCAGTCTACGATCAGTGTCTTGGGTGGGACAAAAAAAAACAGTTCCTATCAAGTAGCCTAGGAGTGCATGTTTTTCATCTCACAAGCTACTCACTAGTTAAGTCATGGTTGTAGGTGCCAAGCGAGTTCTGAGGTTAGCACATCCTTCTAGGGAGCTGCAGAGGGATCACAGAAGTCTCCAGGTGAGATAGCATTACACCCCCCTGCAGTATTAGACGACCAAACATTATCCCACTGATTTTGTTTCTCTTTGTGATCAAATAATAAGTAAGAACAGGGTAGTATCAACTGATCAACCTGTGCTGTTCTACTGCATGCTATCTGATGAACACAGAAGTCTTGCTTTCTCTTTCCTACACTGAAGCATCGAAGCTACAGATGCCTTTGTTGTGGGAGCACAGCGGGTCTGGAAACGGATCAGCCCTGCTATCACATTGCTGCGGCCCAGGCAAGTGTCTACAGGGACTCAAGGGATGCAGGTAGAACCTGCTGGATTCCCTAGACACTGAACAGAGCTGCCAGCTTCACCCCACATAGGGATTAACACAACCTACACATGGCTCTGGAGTTGGTGGAAAAGCTTGTTAGCTCCAGAGCTGGAACCTTTCCTTTAGTTAGGAAATGAGTAAAAACCCCACCAGTGACTAACTATGTAAAACAGAAAGCCACGTGGACTGCCTCAAGACTTGCTGCAGCAACAGCAACACAGACTTGCAGCATCATGATTACTTCTACTGTTCATCTCAATCAAGATTCAATGCAGAATACGCATTTTAAAAAGCAGATTTAAATGATCACTGTGTTATTTGACACACTCTGCTTCTCTTCTTAATCCCTCTTCTATGAAAAGCCCATGACACTACGTGAGCACAGCTTGCTTCCGTAATGAAATCACAATGCTGTACACTCCATCCAGCTCTGCCCGCTTTCTAGACTGTTTAACAAAAAAAAAGCAATGTTTCCTATACTGTGATGGTCCATAACTACCTCATTCACGACCAAGATTCTTCTCAATATCTGGTATTTCATCACACTTCCTCTAGCAGCTTTTTTTCAGCACTGGACTTATTTCCCTCTCACTCTCCAGCAGCTGGCTTTCCCTTGAGCTTTGTAACTTGTTAGCCCTCAGTTTTGAGGAAGCCCTGCTCCTGCAGCCTGCTGTTTAAGCCTGCCCCTGCAGACGCAGGCCCACACAGCTCCATCAGACCCACACACCAGAAGAATCTGCTCACATAGACCCAATTGCAACGCTGTCCTCCCTTCTGTGCTATTACTCTCAATGGACTAAGATTTATGCCTTTCCCTAGCCCACACTCTGCCAAACTCAATCAGTACTCGCCTCTTTCTTCAGCGCTCCCCTCCAGCATTTTAATTATTTATGGCTCTCTTATCTCAACTCCTTCCAGCTTGTTTACGTCAT
Organism: Alectoris magna; assembly: GCA_030625065.1. NCBI lineage: Eukaryota > Metazoa > Chordata > Aves > Galliformes > Phasianidae > Alectoris > Alectoris magna. The sequence goes on from CM060567.1 coordinate 35,280,534, forward strand.
TCTGACATTGAAAAAGCATGGAAATAAAACAGTATTTTAAATGCAGGCACCACAGCTTTACAAAGCAGGTCTACAACCTACAGACAGCTTCTCATTTAACTTTCACCTATGTCTCCTTTGCCATTGTTTATTGCCAAGCTTATTGCCTCAATCGACCATCTGCTTTGGTTTACTTCTACCCAGTAAGTCGCTTACATGTGATCATATTCCACTAATTCTTATTCATGTTTTTTGTTTCAAGCTGCCGCATTTTGCTATTTCTCCATTTTTAAATGTATTTGCAGTTCCTGTCAGCGTGCTGCATTCTGAAAGCTGTCCCGTTTCTGATGCACCAGCCAGCACAACAGGTTCCTGTCTTTGCCTGAGACTTCCTGGAAACTCAGCATTAGCCAGACTGAGGGCCTGGATAAAGTACACATCAGCTCCCTCACATTGCAGGTCCTTTCCCACAGGGATCGAGCACCAGGTGAGGAGGCTGGAAAGCATTCTCAACTTAAAACACTGCTCTTGCTGTCCCCACTAGCAAGTCATCTCCACTCCAGACTGAACAACTTGCAGAAATCCTGTACAGTGATAACATATCAATGATGTCTGTGTGATATAACTCAATGAACAGCAGTAGTTAAACAATTTGTACGTCTTTGCTCTCTCCACAAGGGCATTTGTAATATTACAGGAAGCTCTGTCCAAGCACAGGCGGATGAATCCTCCGCAACCTTATTACTCATTGCTATGCTTTTCCAGATCTCCTCAGTGTGAATCTCAGCCCCCATCAGCAGTGCCCAGCACTCTGTATAGCTCCACTACCATAGGGGGCATCATGGGAGAACACGATGCCTGGGTCGCAGCGCTGCTCAGCCCGCAGCTGTGCTCATTCAGCCCATAAAGAAAAAGGCACAAGTCCACTCCCTGCCTTTGGAGCGTGCAGAGATCCACGCAGCCTGTCTGCAGCACCTCTAAGATGGTCATCTCGTTCACTGTTCTTCACGCCTTTTATCAAAAGCGGAAAGAAATACCAGCTAAACCATTGCATGCTTTCAATAAGCCCAATTCTAGAGAAATGAGCATCTGAGAATCTGCTCCCTCAAAACACAGTTTGGTAAGGAAAAGTAGCAGCCCTTTTCAGCCCAGCACCACACACCAGGTTTCAGTTGAAGCAGGGTGCTGTCAGCAGCCAGCTGCCTCCATTATGCCCCTACATGCTCACAAATACATGCGCCACATGATGCAGCCTACATGCTTGCATAGCAGCAGTACTCACCACAGTAGTTGCGTATCTTCTTGTAAAAATCCATCTGTGAAGCACTTGTGGAAGCCTCTACCACTTTTTTTGGGGGTGGGGTGGGGGGCTGGATGCAAAGCATGTATGTTTTAATAACAGCAGTTTCTCGGATCTTAGCTACATTCTGTATATTCATTTCTCGCTCACCTCCACAACATATTAATAAACTTAATGACAATGCTGTGATTTTAATTTCAGTTTGAATTTATTCAAGCCACTTAATTTACTCTGGAGACCTACAGATTTATGAACATCTTTTAATAAGTTTTTGCTGTTGGTTTTATTAAAGCACCTCTTGGCGCGGTGCTATTGCAGTAGAACAAATGAGGTGGATTTTCCAAGAAAAGATATCCAGAGCGATGTGGAAGATACGCAGAAGAAAAAGCTTCACCTACATCACTACTGCACACAGTTAGGTGAAATGCCTGCTCGCTACATACCACGTGTAAGCTGTAGACTAAAACAGCTCTTAAAACAAAATGTGGTTTTTTGATTGCTTTCATAAACAAATCTGGACTAACCTGTGTCAGAGATGCATAACTCAGAAGATGTATGGGAGAACTGTAACAAAGGAATATCCCAAGCCCTTAAGACATTAAAAAAAAATAAACGAAATACCAGATAAACGCAGTCTGTAAAAATCAAGTCAAGAATGTCAGGAAAGGAGACAGTTCCAAACCCCATGAATTCATACAGTAACAGAAATGGTTGGTACTGAATTTGTGTAATGTATTCAACAAGTGCTGGCCACACTATTTACAGCTTCCTTGGCAGCTGCTCAGAAAAACTATTAAGTAGAGCTCTGGCAAAATTAAATCCTTCCCATCTTACCATCTTCTTCAAACCATAGTGAGAAAGTAAAAGAGGAAAGAGAATCAATCTAGAATAAAGAAAAAGAAAATCCGCATCACAGATTGATTACGCTTATTTTGTACTTCAAGGCTGTTGTTTTTGCCTTTCTTAATGTCATAATTATTCCGCAGACAGTTGCATATTATGGTGCAATGGTGGTTTTAGAACAGAAGGCAAACTGTTATTATAAACAAGAAAAATTGAATAGGATCCTTCTTGTCTATTTTCAAACTGTTTATTTTTGAGACAACCAAAGATGCAAGAAAACGAAGCTGGACAAAGTAAAGGCAAGCTGTCCAACACACTAACCACACAAATTAACCTGAATCCTTCTCTCTCAAAAGGATGTGCTTTAAAAAAACTGCCTTTGACTCTTTTGTTACAATACAGAGTAGGTACTGAACATCACCACGGGATTCAATAACATTTAGGAACAAGAAAGGACACTGCAAAAAATGTAAGGTAGGTCCCAGACAAGCAAGCAGTTACTCTGGAACATCACGCACAGAAGTACTCCCAGGGTACTTCCTCCAACCAGCTCAAAGAGCCAGGAACTACTTCTGATGTGAGGAGCTGCTCCACCAGGATCTGAGTGGAGAGGATCAGGGCAGAGCCATAAAAGCAGCCACACTGTAACGTCAATTATCTGGTATGAGTAACTGTAGTTTGTAAAAGAAATGACGACTTCTGTCAAAACTGTAATCTCAGAAGGCTTAGCACGTGAGAGTGAGGGAAATCATCAGGAACTGAAGTTCAGACCTTTTTTCTACATTTACATGTACATTCTACATTTGAATGAGGTATTCTACAAGGAAGTGAAGAGCGCCAGCAGCCACAACCACAATCTAGCCTGCCTGTCTAACAAGTTAGTGTTCAACATAGGTGTACAAAAACATGTTAAACTCTAAATTAAGTAGCACAGTAAGAAAATTTAAGTATGAGCCACCACGTTGCTCAGAGCATAAACCAGATGCCCTGAAGGAGGCAGAGAGAGCAAACACATCGTTAGAAACAAGAACGCTGAGTCAGGCTGATCTTTTGTTCCAGTGAAACGAAACGTGATTGCATCTTCGCACGCGCCACCCTCAGCCCATCAGCAAGAGGACAAGATTTAGACAACAAGTAGCAGGAGCACGCAGAAATGGCTTATCCACTCCTCTTCCCAGACGCATGCCTAATTAAAGCATAAATGGGAACTGGATGCTGATAAAGTACCAGGTAAAATAACTCGGTATAAATAGGGGGGTTTTCAAACTTTTCTCAACTTCTACTCCCCCTACACATTCTCCGATAGCAGTGTGAATTGCTCTGAAACACATTTGAAGCCTTTCGACAGAAAACTTGTTTTTACCATTCACAGATCCCTTAGGAGTAACCCACGTCTGGCAGCCCTGTCAACAGGCTACCCTGGTTGAAATCTGGTCTAAGCAGAGTTCCCCATTCAGCAAAGAGACAAAAAGCAGGCAACGGGAACAGGCCCATCTCTCACTCTGACTCACTGTCTTCCTGGGAAGGCCGACCACGTCTCCTCATCTGCTGCTCCCTGCTCTGGCTCAGCTCTTCACACTGCCAGCCCTTCAGCCCCTGCTGCCCTCTCAACTGGCAGCCCAGGCCACTCCAGAGATATAGGATGATATCCATCCTAAATAAGGGGCTCAAAGTGGCAGGTGGCAGGCAGTAGGAGGGCCCAGATGCTAGACCCAGGATGCAAGCTCAGATGTACCACAACAGCTTCTTCTCTGCCCTCCCACAAGGACCCCAAACTCCATGGGGTCAGTAGCAAACAGCCCCTGGTGTGCTACCTCACCCTGTGAGAAAGGAAGGAGGATCATCACCCTCCTTCCAAGCATGGCAGAGCTGTGCGCTGCTAAGAGTATTTCTTTATTCAAGTTTACAGTGCTCTAGAGAGTCCCAAGCCCAACAAGAGCTCACTAGCTTCAGCAGTTCCTGCCCATTTGCTCCTGATTTCCACCAGCCCCTGCTTCAGCCCTTGCCACAGCAGGCAACACAGACAGTGCATAAGGGAAAACAAAATACCACAGCTCAATGATTAAGAAGTGAAGTCTGAAAGCCCTGTTTCCATCTCCACTTAATTGATACGTATTCTACTCACCCTGGGACAACGTTTAGCAACTTGCTGAATACAGTTCTCATGAGCAGCACAGCCCTGGGAATCCTGCACCACAGCCTTGACCCGTATGGACTCCTCCAAATTCATACCCTCTCGCCTTGCATGACAAATGCTGACAGAAATAACCCATTTTCTTACTTAAGGGAATAACTTCAGTGGATACAGGGCATTGAACAAAACACCATTTCAACTTTATTATGGCTTTCATAGGAAGCCTTGGTATAGTTGTTGCCTTTAATCAATCTTTAATTTTCATTTAATAGAAGATTGACTGCTTTGCGGTTACTGGTAGAGGTAGGAGGAGGAGAAACAAAAAAAAGGGAGTCACTCAAAAACAAACTGGAAAATGGATGAACAATCAAATTCTTTTCTTTCCCAGTAGCACTGCAATAATAATTGAATGGCAGCAGAGCTTTCCTTGTGGAGATGGCAAACCATTTGTTACGCTTACAAGAAAATAAGATATATATATATATATATATATTTAAACACATCTAACAGAAGAAGTTCTGCAGCAAAACATTAAATGTCTCTAATTCTTCAGCTCAGTGCTGGTACATGAAGCCCAAGAGACAACGATGCATCAACTGCACAGCCAGACAGAAACAGTCTTTTCAGCAAACTCACTTCAGCACACACTTCAAAACAAACTTCCAGTTTTGCCTTTTTTCCCTGCTCTCAGGTAGGCCACGTTTTAACAGCAACAACATACAAAACCGAGGGGACTGAAGTCCTTCTTTTTACTAAGAATTACTGTGTTCCGGGCTGAGTTGAACTCCAACATGCATTTCTAAAAATGAGATGATTCATTTCTAGCCAAGAAAAATAATACAATCTGGATATACAGGACAAGCCAATGATAAAAAGCCAGAGAGATACCTGGATTTCTCCTTCCTCTCCCAGGGTAGATGGATAGTGGTTACATACTAGATTACAATTACACATTAATAAATAAACTAACAAAGATCTTGATGACTTAAGACACACAGGATTTCGTAGCCTGAGCCTAACGTACTAAAAGAGTAAGCCATCCTAATCCCTTGATTTGTGACCAAGACAAATCACAACCAGCTCCAAGCAGCAACTATTCCAAATTGTTCTTTATTTATTTAAATGAGGTAGAAAAGCTATGTTTACTTCAAAGTGCTTCACTGTGCGCCTGTTGGCTTTCATAACAGCCTAACTTTGAGCCAACTGTCATTTCTAAAACACTGATACAGAGGCAATGCTCCAGCGGGATACTCCTAAAAACAGACACCATTTTCTCCGTTGCTCCTAAGATAGGAGTCCTAAAAGGCCCTTGTACACAGTGGGAAGCCTGGTTTGACAAGCAGGGATAAATATAAAAATCATGCAGTGCCTGAGGTTATAAACACAGTGTACAACTGCTGCTCGCGCAGCTACAAATACACAAGACACTGACCATTATCACTGCGCTTTATTTTCCCCATACACCATCTGTGGAGCAAGATAAAACGGTACGAGGCAAAAAGAGGTGTGATGACTTCAAGGACGGGTTAAATCAAACCGTGCCATGAAAACACCGTTTTCACAAATGTATTTTTAGCATAATCCCAAGGATGTAATTTTATCTTGCTCCCACACAGTGCTTTCTTATCAAGTCCTGCAGTCTGTGCTATAATTCAGGGCGAACAGCCCCCACTGCTGCATTCTGCTGTGTCAAAGGGAAACCGTGGCTATTTACTGGCTTTTAAGCACCGCACACAAAATGAACTGCGTTCTTTGTAAGAAAGGTGTTACTGAAAATACTCTTGGTCTATTTCACTCCTAGCCCAAATAGGAGAGAAATCATGTCGCAACTAACTAAGAACTGAATGTAGGAGGACCAAATCTAAGCACAGCTCAAAGACGCGACGACTTCAAAAATACATATATTTATATATCTGTATTCCCTCATTTCTACTTATAAAAACGTAGCCCTCAAGCTGAAAAATTCGAAAATGTGGCCTAAGCGTAATCCTGACAGCAATATTTACCTGGATCCACAGCTAGACCAAAGCAGTTCCAAGCATAGTGAAGGGCACTGAGTATTTGCACAAAGTATGAAGCCTTCTGATGCTTTTACTAGGGTGGATGTCAGCTCCCTTTCCTCCTTTGAGACAGCTGACTTCCACAGTACACACTTTGTTTGGATTGAAACAATAGTTAAGTTTCATTTTGGCAGTCTGGTTCCTAGAATTATTTACAAAAGTGAGTCTTCATGGTAAACTGTCTGTCTAAATTGTTTCACATTACAAACCTTTAAAAATTCTGCTACAAGCGTGGCTTGATCTGTGAAGCAAATGGAATGGGGCAGCAGTATCAACTCCCCCATCTTTCAACCGCACATAGGAATCTGGATCTTTCCGTAACTCTCCTCTCTCACCATAGGGGATAATTTGCCCAACAAGAAAATAAACATAAACTGTAATATGTCACAATTAGGCACTGTCATTAAGGCTGAAGCCCTGGAGAAGGAGCAGAATGTAAACAGTGAACTCACTACTGCAAGTGGCAGCTACAGGGCCACAGTTCTCCAGGAGTACAAGCACACTTCCATTACCTTATCCCTTGAATAAGTTCCCTAATTCCAGAGCAAACCAATGGTATCACCACACTTTTATTATTAGTTACATGTAAAACAGTGCTCCTCCTTAAAACATTAAAAACAAGCGCAATTAATAACCGCAGACACAGGAATAAAAATACCTGTCGCATCTGGACATCAAAGAAGAAAGCAATAGCAGTGCACCTCAAAAGTGTTTTCTATCTGCTTAAGGTTTTTCGAAGACAACCCCTTTACCTTCTAATCCTTAAGTCATTATGTGCCAAATAGCCTGGCGGAAGCTCCACTACCAAATGGAGACAAATCATTTGGCACAGGACTGCATACACAAGTGACTGGCATACACATGCTTCTGAGAAAATTCTTTGCTTTATCTTCCCCCCCAGCCATCACAGCCAGTCCCACACAAGGCTAATTCGCAGATAAAGCACAGCAACAGGACTACCCGTGACATTCTGGCTCTGAAGCCCTCTTCCAGACATGGTTTATGCTAGGTTCAAGGTGCAGAGCCAGCATCAGTACAACATAAAAGTAGCTGCCATCGCTGCCGCAGCATGCCATGTCATCTGCAAAGAAGGCTCGCCTGTCTGTCTCCAACTGCTTCTCTTCAAAAAGGGCATTCTAGAAAAAAAAAAAAAGCAACTTTCCCACTAACAAGTTTTTCTAATTAAGACATTTAAGGGATGATGCTCTCTTCCTAAATTAAATACAAGTATTGGTAATCTACTGGTATTGAAAAACAGAGAATTGTTTTTTGTTTTTTTTCCTCCTTTTTTTCCCCCCATTGCAGAGCTGGGTTCTACCTTCAGCGCTCACATCTCAACTAAGGTCTGAACACTTCATCCCTTGGCTTTCTCTAGCACATGTGTACAGTTGCTAAAGCCTGCCATTCTGAGCTTGCTCTCTGTTCATACATATGACGAAGGACAGATGCCAACCCCTTTGCCAAATCTGGCATTTCAGTGACAAGCTGGGTGCTGTCTCAGAGCTAAATGCCCTTCCTGGAGCAGCCTTGGTTTTACAGCCCTGGCTCATCGCTGTTTCTGACCAACCAGCTTCACATCAGATGTGATGGGGGCTGCTGCCTGAGCCTGGCACTGCTTAGCTCTGGGACTGCTCTGACAGGCTGCGTGCTTTGAGAAGGAGGCCCTGCAGCTTATCAGTCAGGCTATAAATTAAAAAGCAAGTGAACACTTATTCGATGTCTCTGAAAAGTCAATAAGCCTTTCACTGCTACATCAGCAGTGGGTAAACTTTTATCTCAACACCACCATTTTTCAGCTCTACAATAGCAGGCCTTTTGATGTGTATAAATCCCTGCCTTCTTGATTCTCAGTTACATGAACACAAGTTTAAATCAGACAAATTGCAGGCATGATTCACGCCACTTATCCACTAATCTGTTTTCCAAAATACATAAGATGTCAACACTAATGTTTTCATTTCATGTTCCAACTACGGATCATCTTATACGTATTCGCAGCTGCCATCCTCTTCTCCCATAAGCAGCAGTACTACCCAGAAAGTCTTTTACAAGTAGGGTTTTATTGGTCACGGTGGTGGGCTTCTGTGCTTCTTTGTTGGGTTGGATTTTGGTTGTTTTTGGAGGTACAGTTTTGTTTCACAGCTGAGTGAATCAATGTTCAAGCCCATTTTCTTGCCTATATCCTATCAAAGCAGCAGCAGAAAGAAAACTTCTGTTATTACCTGGCACTTCAATTTTTTAAGCTTCGTCCATACACAACTTTATTTTAATTATATTATTGCAGTTTTTTGGTTCTTAACTTTTAAGGTAGCTGCACTTCTACCACTGTGCACTGTTTTAAAATGGGTATGTTAGAATTCGCAATGATGCAAACCTACTGATACATATAGCACATCATATTCATAACGTGAAATAGAAACAACTGTTTTCTTGACTGCAAAATCTGAAGAATTCAATTAATCCACCCACTACAATTTAAACTGCTTCCTGACTGAGCACGAGGTTTTATTTGAATAGTACACCAGCATTATTTTAATTGGATTTTATTTCGAAGGAGCTACATTTGCAACCAAAAGAAAAAAAGAACTAATGCTGGAATCACAGATGTACTGCCAAATGTGAATGCTCTTCTCCATGAACACCTAGAGATGAAAACCTAACAGTTGGTGAATCAGTCCTAAGGACAAGACCCTTACTTGATGAGTCAGTGGTTAAGGTCAGAACGCTGTAGTCTCCCCTACTACTTAAACTGCCTTAAGTTTTATCTAGACATAATTGGGAGAAAAATAAGTGCTTATTTTAATTGGTTCTCCTTGTTATTTTGTTAACCAGAAGCTAAAACAGTTACATCCATACTTTCATCTCTACTAGTTTTATATTTATCTTCATGGGAAGAAGAATATAATGAAAAGTGGCAGAACATAACTACCACACACACAAAAAAAATCCACATCTGGGAAAAAACTAAAAGCTTTATCCACTGACACAGTACTTCAGTAACTTAACTGAAGACGGATACCCTTATAAGGAAGTTTAATATTCAGACTTCACTTTATATTAATCTGGAGGTCAGCAAGTAGAGATGTCCTCGCTGTCGCCTACTGCAACAGATGTCCAACTTAGAAGGCAAAAAACCACTTTTGGTTATACAGAAAATACCACTCTGCTACTTCATCAAAACAAAGATGGGGTAAACATGGTTACAGTTGAAGCCTGCTGCTCGGCACTGACTGTGTGGGTACCAAGACACACTGATATAACACTGCAAAACAAAACACTGCCCCAACCTCATTCCCAAGCTAATGGATTTGAAGTGAAAAGTGAAACAAACTGCTCAGTGTCCCAGGTACCCTCAGCCCTCTTCTAGATACATAGATACATAGGAGCGCTGTTGGAAGTCAAAGATTTAGCAGTATGAGAGCATTAAATATCCAGCTTACCACGTGTTTAAAAAACAGACGTTCAAACTGGTTGAATCTGAACTTCCAACCTGGAGACAACGGGCCCACTTCCAAGCCGTGTTGCCTCTCAGGTTCAGTCATGCCTATCCTAAGCAGACCATGAAAACGACCAAGTATAAATGTCATCTGTGAATTCTAACCAGAAGAACATGCAGTTATGGCTATTCCTACACCTTTCCAATGAACCCCAAATGAGGAGTTAGCCCCCTGTTGCCACCTGTGTCTGTGACCCAGCAAAATGTAAGTAAACTATCTTACACATGTGAGTATCATTACAAATGTGAGTACATTCGCTCACTATAACTCATGTTATCACTTCAATATTTGAATAGCGATGCTACGGAAAGAACGAGTAGTTGACCTATCTTACACTTGAAATGGCACATGCCTATGATCTAACTTATCCATAAAGTTTATCCACATTTACCTCTCAATAGCTTCTAGTTTAAATGATGTTTTAGAGGAAAAGTTATCTAAAATGAATAGATCTGAATCCAGACTTATTGGAGGTAGGAGGGGAGGCAAAACCAGAAAACAACCCAGTATGTTAAAGCAAAACATAAGTTCAGCACTCAAAGAGTGTGATAAAGAAACAGGGCAAACGGGCATTCTGGAGCGTATAGCCTGCTCACGTTCCTGTGATGCTTCCTTCTACAACAATCAAAGAACAAGCTATGCATTGCTGGGGTTTCTGATCGTTGCAGTAACTGTTGCCGTGCAGTGTTCTCAAAGATCATCAGCACCAGTACCTAGGATAAGCACAGATCATCAGCCAACTGCATTTTGTAGCTGAGGGGAACACGTTGAAAAGACTCACTATTTTCCCTCAAGATACAGCTCAGCCAGTTCTGAAGCATTTCCTCCCTTAAATGAAAACAAATGAAAACATGATTAGACTTGGTAACAGAACAGAAACTACCTAATCTGTGCTGTGCTCCTCTGGCTCAGCATTGGGAAGGGAACTGCAGGCAGTGAAGGCATGCCTTCCTGCAAGGTGACATTGGTTTAGAACAGACACATTGTTTTTATTCAGCAGTACACCAAGTAAGAACAGCATCCAAGACTCAATTCAGTAGCTGCTTTCAATGGCAAAGTAAACAGCTTGTCCTTACCCGCAATCTCATAGTAAAGTTCCTATTGTTGCATTTCTTATCTTGCTAGAGGAACATCCCCCGGGGTTTTGATGGAAAAACAACATTCCCAGCTGCTGTACTTCAGAAGTCACAAAAGCTTATAAACTTAGAACCTAAAAAGGGACTGTATTTGTAGAATACCCCTCAGGCATACCTGGCCTGCTAGAAGCATCCAGGGATAGCTGGAGGGATCCTTTACATGCAGCCATATGCAGCTGTCACCTCTCCTCTGCATTCTCACAAGATTAAGTTAATTTACTTGAGACCTTAAAAAAAAACCAAGCAAATAATAATATAAAGCAAGTTTAGGAAACAACTTTATCTGAGATATGGCCCAGCAAGAAGAAATTGGACCAGCAGGGCTGAAGTCCTGAGAGACTTCATAAAATTGGAGCACAGCCTGAAAGTGGCTCATTTTTTTGCTACACCTGCCTTCTGGTAAGTGCAGCTTCGTCTACCCTGTACAGTGAACAGACTGCTCACAGGAAAACAATTATTTTAAACCATTTTATCTCTACAACAGGAGCAGTAGTAGTAAGTTAAATACAAGACAGTATGGAGAATATTCAGTGTCTGTGCGCAGCTGAAATGACCTTCGTTCACAAACCAACTGCAGTTGACTTCGATTTATTAAGCTGGCCCCCTCTCTGCAACACCCATGTTCTCTGAACGTGCCCTCAAAGAGCAGTGAAAACACCAAAAAGCTTTGGACATACGAGCCATGGGTTACTGCTGCACAGAAGCGTGCTTCTGACTCCCCAGCCAGGACGCCTGGCAGACCTGGGGCACAACAGGCTGACTGGAACAGCTCTGTTCAGCCTGAAGCCTGGGCAGCTCTCTACAGCCTCCCTCATCCCATCAGCAAACTGTGTGCAGAGCTCCGGGGACTGCATTACCTGCTCAAAAGGCATCTCTAAAGAATCTCTCTCTTCACTGTGAGGATACAGCTTAATTCAGACTGCAGAGTTGCACACAGCAAACGCATCTGCCTTCCTCCCCTACTGCTGATACATCTTACTTCAAACACCTGCCTTGTCTGTTCTCTTTGATTGCAAGCTCCTGGGTCTATAGACAGTTCTCTACTATATATAGGTACCTAGTTTAAAGTGGTGTTGAGGCCTCTGGGCTAAAATTCAAATATCAAACTAAAATAGTTACCAAGGAACATTGCAAGAAATTCAATTTTGGGGGGGGGAGGGAGGGGAGTTTGAGAAAATTTAGCACTGAGTGCCTTCAAATGGAGGCATAGCTTTCAAATAGACAAGTAAACAACAGTTCTAAGCGGTCTCAAACTTCACTAATCTAAAACTGGGTTAAAAACTCCACATAAAAAGAAGTCTGTTTTTTGTTAGGAGACCTCTCATCTGTATAAGTTTCCTGCCAAGAAGATCTGCTTATGATATTGCATATCAACAACCTGATCTATTTTCTCTTCCTGCTGTCAAGAAATTAAATCATTTTGTTGTTTTAGAAAGATTACTATCATTGCTGTGACAACAAACATACGACCTGGAGAATACCATACAATAACTTGGCAAGAGAAAGCAACAAAAGGAAAGGATGAAGAATGAACAACTCCAGAAGCATTCTTCTCTTCCAAGATACCCTTTTTTCAGGAAACACAGTTCAGGTCATCCTTAGACTCATCTAACAAGGAGACTGAGATGAATTGTTGACTTCATTAGAAGTTACAGAGATTCCAACTGCAAACAGATTTCAGCCCAGACCAAGGCCTGCACTTTTAACGCTACTAAGAAAACCCACTCTGAAATACCTCTGATCCTGCTGGAAGTCTGACATCTTGTCAGGGTGGGAAGCTAAGGCACCAAAGGAAAAAATCTATTTTTAACTCTACAGATACTTCAAAGAACACTTCAGTTTCACTCAGGAATACACTCACAACATGCCTTCTGTGGAAAAAAACACACCAAAAAGCAAAACAAAAAACCCCACCCTAACAACAACAGTAACTACCACTGCAAGACCAAAGCTCTTCCAATCACAGACTGAAGATCTGATGAGGCATACCACGAACATCACCAGCCCTCATTAATGTGCTCAAGAAACACTCTGGGATGGGTACTGCGTTCTCTGAGAATTTCCAGAAAGAAGGGGGAAATGACAGCAGCCTCTGCTGCAAACGAGAGCAGAAAGGCACCTGCAGCACAGTATGGCCAGGATAAATACCATGTAAAATGGAGTTCAGAAGCCGCCAAAGGCGAAGATTTTAGAAGATGAGTGCAGCTTCTCCAGACATCCATTCTTTCCAGCAGAAAAGAATATTTTTCAAGTTGCTTTGTTTTGCTGCTCAGAACAAGGGAACAATCGGATAGGACAGAACAGCAATCAAAGCATTCCCTTCCTCTAAAATGAGGAGAAAATTACTCAGATCTGTTCCCCGAAGCTTATGAAGACCCATGTTTCTGGAACACTCTGAATACTGAAAACATGATAATATAGATAAACACTGTTATTCTGTCTTTTATGTTTCTTGTTTCTATCGTTTCTCTTGGCCCAAGACATTTATGCCAGCTCACGTACTGGGATCATTTTGCACACAAGAACGATTAAAGACAAAAGGAACTCATCTTAACATTGCTTAAATACTCTCAGGTCCTCTTTCAGCAGTCCATTAGTGCTACCAACCATCTGACGCACTCTCCAGCAGACAGCAAAATAGTATCACTTACCACACAGTCTACCTCGTTGGGGGAACTGTTAACAGCAACTCATAAGCAGCAGTTTTGACTGCGTGCAATAGCATCCAGCATAAAACAAAAGCAATGGGCTAGAAAACGACCTTAAAGCAGTCAAAGAATCAGGAAGTCTCCTCTGAGTCAAACTGGACCCTTAGTTAATACACTTTGTGTGCTCCAGTGAAACAAAGCCTTTGCTTTGCACATGTGCGTTTTCAAAGTTGGGGCAACAATGTCTTGAAGGTATCTGACAAATTTAGAATCAAGGTTGCATTCCCTTTTTGTTCAGTATGGGCTTTGAATTCATTTATGTAAGTGTAGAGAAAAATTTACCTCTACTTCATGCACACTGAACCCCAACTAGATTCCTACTCAACCCTCGTACTTTACTCATCTTAAAACCCTTTCATGCCCCTCCATTTCCGGGGTTCCTCTTTTAAATAGCATCAGGCAGAATTACTACCCAAGGCTATCTAGATGTAATAAAGCTTGAGCAATTCCACTTATTAAATGCTGAGCCTGTGTCATATTAATATTTATTAAAGAAGTGAACTTTTACATTTCATAGCCAACACTGTAAATGTCATTCCCAGTTCATATTTCTACTTGCTCACTTGCACCTACTTTGTGAATGATAATCAGTTCATTACTGTCACAGCCTTCAGTAAGTACTGCATCATGTTTACTACTAACAAGGAAATGCAATGGAAGCAAAATGTTTCCAACTATCAAAAAGCTTTATGCTAACAGAAGGTCTTACTCCATGTAGGTTCATGTAGTCACTGAATTCATTTACGTAAATAATTAGTGGTGAAAAAGACAGCTGGAGTTTACCTAAGAGATCAGAAACACACTTAAAATGCTTCAGCTTTTGTCTTCAACAATTCATTTTGCCAGGATTGGTTCTTCAGGCTAATAGAAACGATGGGTACATTCAGGTGAATTTTGCCAATTATTCTGGCTACAACAAAAGAGAAAATGTTTTCAAACTGTTGGGATATTTCTGGTTCAGGTTCTGCAAAACATTGCCAAAAACAACAACAACAAAAAAGCACTCAACAGCTTATTCCATCAGTTCCAGAATGTGCTATACTGACACTTCCAGATTAAATTTTGAAGCTCTCAGACTGATCAGTTGCCCACTCCCAAATTAACATTATATCTGCAAACCACTGCTCCCTTTTACCTGACAACTCAGCTGCCTCCCCAGACCACGGAGGAGCCACACTGTTCTGTTCACATCACTGCAGGCCCCCACATGAGTAATCCTTGAGGTCTTGGTTTCCATGGAGCAAATTCTAGTCTCCCATTTCACAAGCAGATGCTCCTAACCTCACGTTAGAAGGCACAGCTACCTAAAAAATTAGGCTAGAAATGATGGCCTGCTGGCACTGGAACACACTTTCCACCAGCTACGTGTTGACAGGAGGAGCTACTAGATGCTGCCAGAAGCAAGTTATGTCACATACACATGACATGCAGCAGCATCAAAAGCCGGTCCACAGCCCTCGACCAGCAATGAAATCCCTGTGTGGTGCCCTCACCTGGTGCAAAGGGGAAAGCAGCTCACGGCCCTGTTTTGCGAACTGCATACTTTCTTTTTAAGGGAAACCAACACATCAGAATAAAGTATTTTGATGTACCAGAAACACAACAGAAGTTTTCCTTCATGTCATTAAAAAATAAATATATATTTTGCAGATCATCCCGATTTTTTTCCCCTCCTCCACCTCCCCACTTTGGTCAACAAGCGAAAGTACCAGGTATTTACACAAAGCAGATGCTTTCTGATGCCAAAATAACAGGAAAGCTTAATGAGAGAAGCAGTAGTTTAAAAAGGTAATAAGGAAAACAAGAAAACACCTGTTTCACAATCAACATTCTCCAGAGGAAGAACAAGAACTATCATTCGTGTTGAGACAATACTCAGATGACCAACATAAGACTAGCTTTCCATTGTGCTCAGTATAATACACCATCCCAACTAAATAAACAAGAAGGACTAAAAGAAGAAGAGGAAAACAAGAAGAAAGTAAGTAACTTACCCAAGGTCACCGAAGCTTCTTGGAAGAGCTCAAAAAAACATGCACTGCGCTTCCCATGCACTAGCGCATGCTAAGCCTAAACACTTTTCCTCGGGAAGCAGCTCCTGAGGAAGCATGTTAAATGAGAAGATCACATCAGATAAGTTTAAAATAAAAAGAAATCAACTGTCTGTCAGCACTGCTACAGTGCAGCTTCCAGGAAGGAGGCAGAGGAGGACGGCCACGCTGCCTGACAAAGCTCAGAAAAATAATTACAAGTCTAATCAACTATTGTGCAGTCTCTGCATCTATTTCAGCTTCCTGTATGATCTCAAACCCAACGCTACTCTTAAGTCTTAGACTGTTATACATTTATCTAAATACTAAAAGGGTGATGTATCTCTCTGTAATAAAAACTCTGTCCCTCCAAGCTGTACGAAACAAACATGTGGAGACATTGCTTTTGTCTAGGATACAAAGCGTGTACTGAACAGCTAGAGAAACAGGCAAGCCAAATACTGTCCCCTCACCTCCTTTTCCACTGGACAGCAATCCAGTGTTGACTATTAAATGACAGCTTCGGAAAAATCGTTTCAAAACGCGCATAATTGTATTCATCCAGGAATAATATTTATGTGAATAATACAAAGGATGTAAAAGCAGTAAAGCTGCCATTTAGGTTACATGAAAGAAGCCAACACTTCCTGCATAACTTGGAATAATGAGTAGAGGAAATTATGATGTGCAATTGTATGGGTAGAGAAAGCAGAGATGAGAGTGTTTGGCTTTTTTTCCCCCACTACAGATCAGCAAAACGTTTGGGAGTGTTTGACTTAAGCCAATCCCCTCTTACAGATGCTTTTAATGCTTATTTCCATTGAGATGACAAAGATGAGAAATTGTTAACGCAAAACTAAATTCATTTGCATGTATCAGGAGAGACAACACAAAAAATTCAGCTTCACTTTCTATTTATCACTTTCACTTTCTATTTATCCGCTTACTTTTGTGGGACGTGTTCATGGCAATTCCTCAAAGTTACATTGTTTTTACAATTAAACAAGGCAGCCTACTTACAAGCATATCACTGACTAAAGCAGCATTAACGTGATATTTACCAGGAAGCAACCAACTTTCTCCTGAGCCTGTAATCCTTCTACAGCCATTAACTTTTATAAACATACATTGACATCACTATGAATCATTAAATACAGCTCCTAACACAACCAAACATTAATCACTATTGACATTAATCGCTCATTTGTCACAGGCTTAGTAGCCTTATTAGTCTCGTAAGTGAGCAAAAGCCTCATTTATTCCTGGGTGAGGAACACACAATTTTCTGATTATACTAGAGAGACAGTTAACAAGGCCTTCACTGGCAACTGTCTTATCTGAAGATGATATATCAAGCGCATCTCACATTTCTCCTCTCAAAAGAAAATTGTTTATAAAGTGTTACATGCATTCATTCATCCTTTTTATTCATCATAAAAAGTCAATTTGCCTCTCGATTTCCACCTCAACAGACCTGCAGAACTTAAAGGGGACATGAGGTACTAATTTATCAATCACTAAGTCTTGGGTTTTTTTTGGTAGTGCCTTTCTTCTCCCTACCGAGAGAATGCACTCTGTTAAGTCTCCCCCAGCAGACCATCCTTCCTTCCATTCACCCTTCCTCACACTCCTTCCTACTTGGCAGAATATTTGCCTTTTTCCCCTTGCTACTGAGACTCTTCTCCAAAGCTCCCCTATCACACTGACTCTGCACCAGGACCAGTTATCCCCTTTCAGCACCCTGTTGAGCATCTCCTTATTTCAGACAGCACTGTGTCTACGGATGAGACACCAAGCTCTCCACGCTCAGAAGCTTCATGTGCCACTTCAGTTGTGTACATCCACGAAGAACGCCCTTGGATAGCCTGCCTTTATTTGCCTACTTCTCAAACACATCTTACCTCTTCCCCCTCTTTTCTTACTCCTCCCCTTCTGAGAAGTAAAAACGAAAAAATAGAAAGGGTTCCTTAATCTGTTTGGACAGCCCCTGTCTGCCCACACAAAACACCCGGGTGGATGACAGAAGCAGAGCAAAACGCACTGAAACCTCACCACTCTCCCACACTGGAAATACCAAACATGGCAGTTCACATTCGAGGAACTCCACGTTCCCACACCTGAACGTGCAATCATTTGTAATTGAGGTATTTGATTCTAAAATGAAAGGGAAGCAGTGCAAAAACAGGCAGCAAAACGATTCCAGGCAGGTATGTACATTAATCAGGACGTAAGCAACTGCACTGCCATCATTTGCATCTTCAAAGCCCAACAGCAAGGGACAGTAAGAAGTGGTGAAGCTATATGCTTTTGTTTCACTTCATTGAGTACACAATGGGAAATTCTGAGGCACGTTATTTCTTAAAAAAAAAAAAAAAAGTCTGTAGCTACACTGCATAAACAGTAAATATGGAAGATAAAGCCATCACAAATGCTATTTTCATTTCAAACAACAGGAGAGCTAAAAAGACCAGAGAGCATTTGCCACAAGACCAATTGTTAACACACCTAATAAAACAGCACTTAGCTGAGAGCCAACTGGTACAACAGAGCATACTTCCCGTTTACCAATAGAGGGCATTAAAAAAACCCAACACTGTTTAAGCTTAAGCCACAACAGCAACACATCACTCTCCACTCAATTCACAGCAGAATCCTGCTGAACTCAGAAATCCAGTCAGAACAGTTGGTGACTAAATACTGACAGGGCACAGGGTTGGAAGAAAAGCAGATGCAGGATCCTGCCCTACAGCAGTACTCAAAAAAGCCCGGGGAGTTCAGAGCAGCCAGGGCACAGCGCAGGCATGGGGGCAGCCCAGCGCCTCCCTCCCATGCGTGAGCATTTCAGAAGGGAATTTTCAGGCCAGAGTCTAAGCACATTTTCTGCAGCTGTTTTGTTTAATTCAGGGACCTCTGCCTGCTCTGTACCACCAGGTACTTCTATTAATTTCATCATAAGCAATACTAAGCTTAAACTATGAAAACAGATAAATAGCCTTCTTGTTAATGGTTACTTTTTCCTCCTCGTAGGTAGATATATCTATATTTCTTTCTCAGAGAAGTACTACAGAAGTCCTCACCCCTTTCCCAGTCACTCAATCAGGCTCAAGTTTAAAAAGCATACGTATTGTGAATACAAAAAGAACAGGCTAAGGTTCAAGTAGGGGATTAGGTCTTATTTTCATGGGGTTTCACACTAGTCAAATGTTAAAACGTCTGCCTTGAATAACAATATCCTTAGTACCAATATTAAAATGCTTTCCTGAGCTGGGCTACGTGGGGATCTGTAACTCTGAGGACCAGGGATAGGGGTTAAAAAAAACCACACAACTGTACATCGCTGTGAAGATCACTGGCTGCAGAAGTGTGTTAGTGTATTTTGTTCCATTCCAGTACTTAAATTTACAGTGTATGTATCTTTTGTGATCTCAAATGGAAGTTTTGATGTGTTCACACAAATGTGTGACTTTACGCAGTGAAGAGTTTTGATTCTGCCTTCTAAAGGACATATTGCACAGTGAGCAACCGCACCAAAGCAGGCCTCTCAAATGCTTCGCTGAAGGATCAGTGTCTCAAAAAGCCAGCGATTCAGTGAGAGCTCTCGCAAGGCTTCTCCCAGAGCTCCTCTGGGCAGAGGAGGTGGTTTCATCTCCCATAAGCACCCACTACTGGGAAAAAAAAAAAAAGAAATAAAAAAAATGCATCGCTTGGCTAAACAGCAGCTTTCCAAGCACCCAGGTGACAGAAGCAAACAAACGAGACAGAAGCAGCTCTACAAACCCAGCATTTTCCGCATTTTTCTCAAGAATTAGGACTGAGACCTCAAGAACACCTTTCTCAAACACCTTCAATCTTATAACACCTCACTTCCTTGAGCCAAGCTGCATCAAACTTGAATGCCATTTTCTGTTGATGTTTCATCAATAATATACGTAGGGCAGCACCTGAATGTTGTCTACGTATCTCTGATAATACCCAGAACAAAATCTCCTTTCTTATGAGCCTCGCCAGCACTGCACACCTGACATATTTGCGATCTCATAATACCTCTGGATTCTGTTACCCAATATACCTGCCAGGCCAGAGAGTCTCTATTCTGCAGAGATACTTTTCTTCCCCCCTTTCCTTGAACTTTCTAGTCAAGGTCAGTACAGCTTTTGCAACACTAAACAGAAATGCTATTTAGGGAACACAAAATGCTGTTGTGTTTGAGGAAACACAAGACAAACTCTGACACACCTCGCCTTGTCACAGCCAAACACTTGGAATATAAGTTTTTGCACTAACAAAGTATCGCATATTTGCAGCGAATACTACATTTTTGCTAACTTAATAAACTACAGGTAGACAGTTCATGTATTTCTTGCTTCTTATCATACTAAATAGTGATTGCATCACAATAAGAGCTTTCCTCTATACACCAATTTTAGTAACCTCTAAACCATCACTTCAATAACATGTAGTGGGGACAAGGAAAAAAAAGCCTGGGGGGCTCACACACAACAATGACCAAAAAACCCAGTAAGTTGTTGATCATTAGGTAGAAAGAGTCCTTGCATGCTGGATGGATCATGAGTCTTAGCAAGAAACATCGTACGTGAGCATAATGGAAAGCACGATAATGCACACACACACACAGTAAACCCTAATGTGACTACCTACATAGTTTTCAACCTGCTGTTTCCTCACTTCTTTCAGAGAGCTAGACTTCACCCCTTTACTAATGGTCCTTTAATACAGGGAGAGCTGCATGTTGATAGGAGATAAAGAAAAGCCCAGCACTGTGTTCCCCCAGCAGTCCAAGGAGCAAAGCAGCTCACAGGGTGGATGAAGCAGCAGCTCTTCCCTCCTAGCTCTTGCAAAGCAAACAAATTAAATGGTAACAGTAAGGTGAGAAACATCCAGCATGTTCTTCCAACTCACAAGGGAGGGAAAAGAGCCAGAGAGAGTACAGTGTGTGGAGAGCTGTTAAGAAAGAAGCAAAACAGTTCTGGCTTTCAGCACTGCCAGAGCACACTCCCAGCACAGCTCTAGGTAAACAGAAAAGCACCTCGATACTATGATATGGTATTGGGGCACAGCACCAGACAGTTCCACTATAGCTCAAATAGCGCTTTCCTATAATTAATGCAATGGGAGTGATGGAATATAATTAACAACTGAAACCTGTTCTGCAAGATTTAATGACATACGTCACAGAGTAATTTTTTAGTGGATTAACCCCTTGCCTCCGAAGAGGGGTCACACAAAGCTTAGGCAATAAATGGAATTAATTTGAGCACCTGGTAATCCTGACCAGGGAAAAGCAAGCCCTATGCAGCAATGTTAACTTTAATTTTAGCTTTTCTAGAACATCGCTTCTAATCCTTCGTTTTAAAAGCTTCCAAGTTCAAATGAGTAAATGCAAAGAAAATAATCCCTTTTCTGAGGATTAACATTGTTTAAATTACAGCTTCTTATACCTTACATTAATGAGTGGTTAAGATACCCATTTGAGTGTCCGATTTCACCTCAGCTGTAATAGAAATACTATAAAAACCTTTTTATCAAACTTTGAGGAAAAGTGAACTGCACCTTATAAGTACAAGTTTAAGGCATGGGGCACTGGAAGAAGGAATACATTCAAAATCCAGCCCAAATTAACTATATTAATTCATTAAATCCCACTGCCTTCGGATCCAGTGCTTACCAGTTATGTTCTCAGCAACCAGTAATGAAAATCCAATAACAAACTTATTTTGGTCTACAGAATCCTCATGTTCAGTGTTCTGTTCAGCTCTAGCGTACCATTTGCCCGCTGGTACTCACAACCAATCGTACACTGGAACTTGCCAACAGTCAGTGTTCTCCCACCTAGGAGATTTAAAACCAAAGCCTCTAAGCAAGTTTAATATTTTAAACCCTCAAGGAGGGATGGTAAAATAGCAGCAGAAGTCATTAGGTAGCTTGTAGTATTCAAACAGTCCCTCCAATTTTGAGGGGCAAACAAAGAAACCACAAAGGCTCTCTCCATTTCACATTCATCTTCCCCACCACCAAAACCAGCCCAGCTCAGCTCCTGCTGACTGCCTCCACAGTAATTTGCAGAAGGGAGGCTTGAATGTTTTCTTTTGTACATACAGGAAGACATCACAGACCACGGAGGTAACAATGCTGCGCTGTTTCTCTCAGAAGCCTTTAATGAAACAAAAACGTTTATAAACTCTATCCTAATAAATATGAGCAAAAAGCTTTCTTCCTCATTCTCATTCAATTGCAGAAATTGGAACACAGCACCCAATAAGGGGTAGGGAGTACTTGGTTCATGGGAGCTGCATGGCTTTCTTCTAGGGAACAGATTTTATCTCAAGAGCTTCTTAAAAAGCTATTTCCAGTAAACAGTCTGACAGTGACCACCCAGCTCTGAACAGCAGACATGCCAATACCACGCTGCAAATCTTCACCTGGCAGTGCCTCTGCCATCAGCCCAGGCAGCCAATCTCCATCCACAAGTTCATCTCTGTGCTACAGCCAGTGAGTAGCCCTAGGTACACATTCACAGCGGCAGAAGCACACGTGAAGCTGGGATCACATAACTTATGTAGCTTCCCACGCTCTGGTGCCTCTAAGCTACATCCACAAATACCAACTTTTTAGTCAATACCTTTCCTACTAAAGGTTTTAAGGAATACAGCAGCAGGCTGAGAGAACAGCTGCTCACCGCTCACCTTTTGGTACGTTTTTGCTCTCAAGGAAAAAAAGGCAAACTGGAACAGAAAGGGGACACAACTCATTTAACAGGGCTGGAAATGCTTTTTAAGGATTTTTGACTGGATTTGGCCACACATTTACCTCAAATACCTTAAATAGAGCCACAGAATGTAGTAAAGACACTGCACTCAGGTTTGGAGCCAGTCCTAAATCACCATCTTTTAACGCACGCGCGCTCTCTGACAGGCTGCAAACAAAATACCAGCACTTCAGCCTCTGCAGCAGAGAAGAATCCAGAAATCAAACCACAGAAGGTGTGCTGCTCTGCCCTGGGACTCTTGCAGTGCCCAGAAACCTGGAAGAGCTGGCACCAACGGAGGAGCACATTTGAATGGAGCTCCAGCAGCCTGTCCACAACTCCAGGCAGGAGGCAAAGCCACCTCTCTTCTGCTCTTTTTTCTTGACAAGAATGGAAGGCAGGAAGCAAGATTCGTCTCAAGGCTGCCCATGTACATTGTAGATCCCCGGCCCATGCCCAGCCTACCCAACACAGTTAAATCCTTATGGAGACAGGGTACTTCTCACTGGAAACAAAATGGTAAGTCAAGTAGGAAGAGCTGAACTCCACTGTTCAAGGGGAAAAACAGCCTCACTTCCCTGCTAGATTCTCCCATGGCTTGCTTCATCCTATCAGCCTGAGAATTTCCAAAGTTGGGGCTGGAGGGCTTGGAAAACTAGAGGAGACTAATGCAGCACTGATAGGAGACAAAAATTCATCTGCTTTCAAACTCCTTCCTCTTTGGGGAAATCTCTCACTGCTGTCATCACAAGTTTTCTGCCAATACTGCCATTAAAGGACGATTAAGCAGGTGGAAATCTTAAATTTTCAGTTTGTTTACAACGTACATCTGAAAACAGTTTGATCATAGCCATAACTACTCCCTTGAGGAGTAGTTAGTCAGTTTCCTTTGCTGCATATGGATTTTTCACACAGCTTACAGGAAGATAAACGTATTAAAAATGAGAGAACGTAATTGCAAGAAAACCCACAAGAATCTGAGAGAATAACTTAGATGTTTCACCACTTTTCTGCACCACGGACGAGGAAATAAACCCCCTTCAACACACAGCTATCCATCTGTTCTTTTTCCTATCCTGGCTCTTTTAAAAGATAAGTAATTAGTACAAGCAGCAAACATTAGTAAAGGCAAATAGGTTTCTTAATGGCCTTTCTCTGCATCTTAGGTAATCAGGAAGAACTTTCAAAACAGCTTTCCTGCCCTATGTGTACAACACAACTCAGGCAAATAAACATCACCAAAAACCAGGCTTTATTCCACATCAGCGCTTAACTCACCATAATCAATTTCTACTTAAATTATACCATGGCTGTGGTACATTGCAGAACAAATTTAAATCTGCAATACATAGTCTGACTTCTGCACCGAAGCAGCTAGTCACCTCTCCTCCACACAGAAAATCAAGTTCTCCTCATTTCCGTTTTGGGATGGCTTTGTTCACTTCACCACCATACAACTCTTCTCATCAAGAGGAGCACACTGCTACTCAAGGTATGTGCAGGAACTCACAAGCTTGCTGTCACTGGAAATCTATTCTTTAGACACAACAGAACAGATTGACATGGTGGCAGGAACAATCTCTCAATTAGCTGGTCACTGCCAAAGTATCACTTTCAAGACGTGGGGAGAAAAAGAGTACAATTACTTGTACTATTTGGGTTTGTTTTGTTGTTTAAAGGAGCAGCAGTAGAATATTGCTTATGCGGAAAAAAAAATGTAACAGGAAATGGGAGATACCCAGCCAAGGCAGCACTACAACACCCCAGTAGCCTTTGGGCCATCAGAGCTCTCCTCAGTGTTGGCCAGAGCTGTGAAGAAGCCTGTGAAGGGGTGAGCTTGGTGCTCCCTCACGCCTTTAAAGCAAGCAGGGGAGCAGGATTTACAGGGAAGCACAGTCTCAGCAGCCACTTCCTAACGCCCCGGCACAGTTCCAGCAAGACAGCCTGACACTGATAGAAGCAGCTGGACAAAATCCTACAGTCTCAGCAGAGGAGGCAGTGGCACATGATTTCCTCAGAGCTCTGTGCAATGAGGGCAGAAAGAGAGATAATTATTTCCCTGTATAAATAAATGCTCACAGTCAACCTATTCCCACTCGGCTGCTCAAATTCAGACCCTGGTGACTACCGAAGATCTAGAGAAAAAGTCCCAAACCAGGAAACGTCCACATTTAATTATCCTATCCCTACTGGCCTTAAGCAAGGACTAAAGCTCTCAGTTACTTTGGCTTTGCTGGTGTTGCTTCATTTCAAAATGTGACAGCACAACAGCCACATCCTCCAAAGCACTGAAGTCCCCAAGGTATCCTTAACTTTGTATGCATGGCTTGTCTAAGATCTTCTCAAGCACTTCTGCGCTCCAGGATAGTTTTGTCTTCCACATTAGCAATCCAATAACAATTTAATTAGTTGCATTAAGTCAAAGAGCAAGCAAGTCTATTAATGAACTGTTTTAAAAACAGAACTTGGCATATCTCAGGCTTCTAAATAATTTAAGAAATAACTACATTAAATTCAAATGAGTAAACCTGAAAAAATGAGCTGTTCAGCACCACTCTGGCAAAACTGCCTCAGATTTCTGTTACTGGCAGTAAGTGAGACTTAATTATTTTAAATAATGGTGAATAATAATACAAAGTGCCTGGGCTGAAAAATACAAATAGCTTTTCGCACATAATTATGCACACAACATCAAAGCACCATCACAAACAACACGCGGAGATTTTACTTGATATCTTTTACTGATACTACTGATTTTGGTTTTACCCAAGCCGTTATTAGGGTTTTAAGAAGGGAAAATGAAAGCTCATTTCATTATTTTTAAACATGCTTCTACGAATTCTGTATGAACTTCACAATAGCCCTATTTTATCTAAATGATACGTGCTTGTGAGAAAACACCCTCCCTGAGGTGTGCTGAGTAAGTAGCAAAAAGGTCATGTCTAAGTCTTGCTCTTACTCCCAAATCATTAAAAAGAAATAGTTCCAGTCTTAAGAGAAAGACCGCTCTGCTTCTAGTGTGAAATTCTCCAACGTGAACCAAAAATCCAGCTGTGCCCATGCATCACCTTGACTTTCATATGCTGCCATCAGAGCCAACCAGCTTCTCTCTGTCATAGTGGCTTGGAGGGCCCATATTCATTTTACATGGTAAACCAATGCTCACTGGTGACAAAGTTGAGGTTCCCAGACAAAGCCTGGGAAGCAAACAGTAACTTACTGAACTCAGCAGCATGTTTCCTATGCATTCTTCAGACTGAAGTTTTTTCCAGTTTACTGCCTATAAAATAGTCTACAAGCAGCATGTGAGACAATTACTACCTGCTCACCTCTAAAACTTCATTTAGAGACTTTTTTCCTTTTTTTTTTTTTTAGAGACAACAGGATTGAGGGGAGACACAAACTCTCCTACTGCTGCAATGACAGAGAAGCCCTTTGCAGTTGGGTTTAGATACCTCATTTCCACTCCCCCCCCCCAAATATGTAGAAGTTCTATAATCTCAACACCAATGTGTTCATGAAAGCAAGAATCCGAGGCCTGACCTGCACACATGGTGAGCAAACTGAAAGACAAAACAAACAGATGCTGACTTTCTTGAGATCATAATCAAGATTTTTCAGTAGATTAGACTGCTGATAGGTGAAGGCTGACTAAATATAGTGTTGAGGAAACGTTCAGAGTTCTTTAAAATGCAAGTTCAGAAGTCATGCACACTGAAGGTCAAGGCAGTGAAGCCATCCACTGCTAATTTTACTCATCAGCAAGAGCTTTTTATTTTTTCCTTTGCTTATACACTCACCAGCTTTCAACTCTTTGAGACAACATTTTCCCCTATCTGGTGCTTGCTTTTAATGAAGAAAAAAAATTCACCAGTATTAAAATAATTCAGGAGCTCCAAGAGTAAAGCTAGAAAAAAAAATTAAGTTGCTTTGTTAACATTTAAGCACTTTCCTGACCTCGCTTCAAAAGAGACAATTGTATACAAGGAAATACACTTCGAGGGCCTGACTTGACAACTTTACCCAAGGTCTTTTTGCGTCTAAGGTACTTTTAAGTGGAGATGCGTGTAATCCTTAAGCATTCCTGAAGGCGTAGTTTAAGTGTGAACAGAACATTATGTTGCTGTTCTGGAAGTGTGCCTTTTCTCAATGAAGTAGACAGGGGGAGCAATCACTTGCAGAACGCTTCTCAGACTGCAGAGCGTTTGTATTTTCTTTCTGGATTTTGTTGCTTTTGAACAAGAAGTACCGAAGAGCACTCTGTTTAGTCATGTTATAAAGCTGCCCAAGACTAGTAAACCCCAAGCAGAGTCCATCTCTGATGTTCATCTTTCCTTGCAGACTTCCAAGACCAGAGACATGACAACATTCTTGCCTAGAACGAATAGCAACACAAGGGACAAGGAGGCAAAGAATCAGCTCTCCTAATCTTTGTGCTGCAGCAAGCCCAGCAGAAGCTGACTGTGTCAAGAAACAGAATGAGTAAGCAATAAGTGGGTGGTTCAATATGTTCATTTTCCTCCACTATTTCCATTTCAAGTGTTAGCTTCCCAAAGTGTATTTAATTTGTACTATAAATTTTGATTCCAAAACTCATGCCATGCTGTTCAACAAAACAGTCTGCACATACACATGTAAGAGGAAATATTGCCTGAAACCCCAATGACAGCAAGGGCCCTCGTATGAAATCTGTTGCAGCTACATTGCTTCCAGATCTGAAGTAAAATGGTAAAGTTCTTTTGCTGGATGGATCCAATGACAAATGAGAAGCAATCTCCCTACAATTTTTCCTTCTCTGTTCAGCCTACGTCAAGCTTTCATTCAGCAACAGTAGCAGATTGCTAACAGCTTTGTTAAAGAGTTTGCTATGGGCTCCTAATTGCAATTTGAGATTTTATTACAACAATACCTTTCTGGCTCCTCATTACAGTTCCTGTTGTTACCTTACTCCAACAGAACACTTCGTAAACTTCCCCCCCCCCCCCCCCCATCATATTAAATTTTATTTAATTTTTGGTATCTCCAAATGCAACTGAACTAATGAAAGAACTACTCTGGAAAAGAAGGGCTCTGTTGAAAAAGTGTGACGAAAGCTATCTTCCGTGTCTCCAGAAGATATGAGAGCTCTCTGGTGGCCGTCATGGCAAGCTTCTTACCAGCCCCAGTGCTAGCTGCATTGACATTAGCCAAGAACTAGTTTAACTGGGGGAAGGAGGATCAAGTGTTGGAAAGGATCTTCACCCCATTGAGGAAGAGGAAAGAGGGCAGACAAAAGTGCATTACACCCAGTAAGAGAACCCAACAGGAGACACTGCCAAATAGTGCTCTCCACATGTCATGCTTAACTCAGCACGTTTCCCATGAGGCAAGAGAGCACTGCAGCCAGTCCTCTGCAGCCAAGGGTGCCTGTCCCCTTCTAGTCTTACATTTGCAAGCCTTAAATGCCTGCCTACAGCAATAGGTGCACACCCACTGTGGCAGGATCTCTGCAAAAGTTCCAGTATATTAGGCCTTTCCTTTAACCAAAGCTTCAGGACAGTCAGGCTGTCATGTCAGTCACCAGACTCTTCCCTTAATCTACCAGCAGATAGAGACACCATTACTAGACTCTTCAGAATGAAGCACTGCACAGATTCCACACGGCTGGACACCTACTCCTTTCCAATAAGCATTTCACAACACCAAACAAAGGGGCCGTGGCTTCTGTAATTCACACCATTAAAATAAAGTCCTCATTAGTAAAGAATCATAACCAACAGTAAAGAAACATTCAGCAAAAGGCAAGAAAACTTACTGACCCACACTCACTACGCATCCCCCCTGCGATAATAAAGGAAATAAATCCCTAGCTGTGTATTACCCATCCATCACAACCCATTACTCACTCCAGCTGAGTAGGAGAATAGAATTTCACAAGCTTGTCGTGGGGCAGAACTTATTGTGTCAGCTCTAACTTTTATTGTCACTTTGTTCTGGAAAGAAAATCAAAATGGCAAATAAATATTAACTAACGAATTGGAAAACTAAACTCCTAATAGCTGCAAAAACCATAAAACTCTTCATAATTATGTTGTTAAAAATGAGTAATGTCTGTTTGAGCCCATTCAAACACCGCTGCAGAATTATTTGAAAATATGCACACAGCAGGAAAACCCAAGCGTGGAATTTATTATATCAATACTGGTCACTCCTTCAGGTCTTATATCCCAGATTATTTGTGTACTGTGCCAGAAATCATGTATGCAGAATAATCCCCAGCATAAGGAGAGCCAGAGGCTCATTCCCTGAACAGGAGAGTCCTGCCAGAAAGATGAGGTGAAAAGAGGCACAGAAACCGCATGAGCAAAGGCCAACATTTCTCTCAAAGTTCTTTCTGAGCAGGTCTTCAGCTCCACTAACTTCCATACCATTACAGAACGAGCTGAAGAATAACAGAAAGTAAAGCTACTGATTTTCCTACTGGGGTACAGCGCAACACATTGCTCTCCCCACCTGTCAGGGGACAGGGATGATTTGCTTCCCTCTGTAAGGCTGGAACCCTGTCAAAGGAACAGTTAGGATTAACTAGTGTTCCATAATTAAGGGTTTTATGGGCAGCTCCTTTAGCTTTATAACATACATAAAACCTTGAGCTGTCCTTGAGAACTACTAAAGGTTTCCAGAAAATTTTCCCTGCTAGCACTACGATAAGTTTTCCATCAGCTGTGAATCTTGGACATAAACTAGTCTGTTTTTACAATGCCCACAAATGGAAAAATCTACAGGCCCTGTGTGCTGGCAGCTGCTGCTTAACTATAGTCAGCAATTATCCCATTACTATACTTTAATCATTAATGTCGGTGACAGTCATTTTCTCTAAGTACTTACAACATCCTTACCAGCAGCGCATCTGTTAAGGTGGTTTACAGTTCAGGTTTTGACATCCCTGGGTCTCAGTGACCTCAGTGATTTTACAGGTCAGGTATCAACAGAAGTACACACTCAGACGCAGCTTCCTTACATGATGAAACAACCCGATTTAAGGGTGAGGAAAAAAAATCTGCTTTTTTTGTCCAGTACTCCATTGTCTAATGAGCTGCAAAACAGCTCTTCTTGCAGCACTTCACCCTTTTCATCTCACTTGAACATCGGCAGAGATATATAATGGCAATTGGTATGGAGATGAGCCAAGTAATTCAGTCCTCGGGCAGATTTTGCTTTAACTCAAATTCTCACGTGTTGTTCATTCCCAGAAGATGTGCCACTTCACAAAAATCAGGCTCACAGAACTACAGAAGTTGCATTTCTTAACTATGACTGATCCTAATATTTTTTTTTTCAGATGCAATAAGAAGTTGAGTTTAGAAGCTCTCTGCAGCCTCCAGAGCGGGCACTAAAACAGAAAGTAAGAAATTGTGTTTTCCCATACAAAAAGAGCAAAGTAACATTTCATAAGCCAGAATATCCTTAGTAAGTCAGTGCCCTATCTAACACCTCTAATATGAAAAAAAAAAATTATATAAAATGAAAAATAGATGCAAGTACTCTGTTTTCTCACACGTCCCTTGTCTGCTTCAAAGTCTCATAAAAAGTTGAGGGCTAGCATATACACAGATCCCATAGTAAACTACACTACATGTCTTCTGCTCACCTCTTCCTCCAACAGAAGGCCAAGAGACCTAAATTACACCTTAAAATCCAGACCAAAGTTACTTATGCAGTCCATGTATCTGAACTGCCATAAATGTCTGTAGCGTTGATCAAGCCTGTACTCTTCACATTCATTCATTCACAGTTTCATACTGAATCACCTGTCTTTGGATGGAGAATCACAAACAGAACCCACTGTACATGAGCTAACAAGGCAGAGGCTCTAAGCAAAGTTCTGACCAAAGCCATCTGACATACGGTTTTAGACAGTACAATGTTTGGTTCCCACGTGTTTTCTGCTAAACCACTTGTTTCTTTTGGTATCAAAGACGGGCTAAACAAATGCAGTTGCTACCTTTTAGATCTAAATGCCTTCGATTTTTAAATAAATGTTTGCGTACAGCAGATCCATCTTACACCCTTTATTCATTTACTACACATCTCTAGTATTCACCACACAGAGCCCAGATTCTCTAGTATGTGTAGCACACACTCAAATTCACACAAAGAGCTGGTTGACATTTCTTTGTTTTGCCCTGAGAATGTTAATTCACTCACATGAATTCAGTTTTGACTGGAGCATATAATTTCCTTCTTAACTCCAGAACTGACTTCTTGCCAAACATACACGAGATCGAGATCGTGAAGTCGCATGCAAACATGTACATATTCACACTTCAATGGAAATACTTTCTTTGTCACTTCTTTATGCATCTGTTCCTATTCTTAGGGTTACTTCTTTGGCAAATAAAAAAACCTGAAAATGAGTTCCAAAGGAGTAAATAACACACTGAAGGCATAGCGCAAGACAATTTTGATGTAGCAACCTGACGATAAGCGTCTGTGCGGACAAGCTACTGCAATGTCACATCTCCCCATAATTTAAAAAGCTGTCTTCAGTAACATTTACACAGTCCTATCCACAGTTTCGCAGCAAATATAGAAAGACAGTATCTGGCACAGTTAATCGTATTTGGTTGTGACTTACATCACAAATTCAGTGGGAGGTCATCTGTTTTAAAGCAAGGGCAAAGAATGGACCCACATGCACGAAAGTGATGCTTTAAAAGTCCATTTCCGTGATTATAATGAATAATCCAAGCAAAAAGCTTCTCATTTCTCAAAGCACTCTAGTCCATGTTGTGTCACTGTACTAGAATACACTAAGCTTCATTACATGTATTGCTTGAGTAGTAATAAAAATACAGGTTATTTCTGCATTTACAGATTAGCTCCTCCCTGTCAATGACTACGTTTACTTTTTTGCATATCCCTGATGCACATCTGTGGCAAAGTCTGGATGGGACCAGAATCTATCATCAGAGGATTATCATTTGGAAGATTTGTACCTACTTTTCTATAATACAGTTGCCTCCCAAGAAGCCTTACCTAGTTCAAATTTATCTTCTAAATTGACTTTCCATAGAATGTACATATTAGCAACATAATTTAACATCTCAGGCTTAGTTTTCCTTCCAAGGCTAGGCACTCCCACTACAGTATGGCCTACGATCATCTGCCAATGCAGTGAGATCTTCTTGTTGAGGTCTACTCAAACCTGGCTGCCCAAAACTACGCTGCTTCAGAAGGACCAGGCAACCAAAACTGGGCCACGGGAATACCTGGAGTTGGTCTTGAATCAACGTATGGCACAGCGGGAACCACTGTAGAAGCCATGCACAAAAAAAATCAGCAGAGCTCATTACTCAATAAATAAATAAATAAATAAATAAATAGAGGAGGAGTCCACAGGCCTAAATCTTAATGCATTCCTATCACAGTCCAGACAACAGCAGCTATGTGCCTGATGCTTGCTTCTTTCATGATACAGACAGCATCAGCCGCAAGTCGCTTTGCCCATGTAACCAAGCTTGCCTGGTGGATTCATTCACCACCAAAAATCATTTTTTGATGAACAACTGAAATAAAGCCTGTCCTCCTACAGACGCATGCCCATCTCCTCTACTCCAACACTAGAATTACTCCAGCTTGGCTACCATGACCCTCTGACATCCCTAGCGCCCTACATCAGGGTCCTCACATCCTTCCACAGACCCCGAGCACTTCCCATATCTTCTCAGTCCTCTTCTTTACTCCAGTGTTTCTCAAATTTGAACACAGTGCCCAGCTCTGACCAAAAAGGGGCACAGGAATGTAGATCACAAATTGCACAAGTCTTATTGACTGCACCAACCAAGTTAAATCACATCCTTGTTTGGCATTTCTATACTACCATACCTCCCCAGCACAAAGTTGGCTCCAGCAGTCTACACAAAATTTCAAGCTTCGCATCTATAAAACGAAGCTGCTATTTTTGCTACCTTATATTATTCCATACTTTTTTTTTTTTTGATTGTTAGTGTTATTACTGAGAGAATGACGATGAGACTAACAGTCAACCAGAAGCTCATCGCTTACAGTAGATTCTGCAGCTTTGTCTGTAGCTTTTTATCCAGAGGTTGCTTCGGCACAGAAACAGTTATCCTTCATCGATGCCAGAAAAACAAATCATTTAAACCTAATCTCTAATTAACCTCGATCAAAATACATAAACACAATATCAAAGCACTCTCATAAGGCCTATCATTTGAAAATCTTCCTTGGGTTAACAGCCCAGAGGGCAAGATTTCGCTAAATAAGAGTATCTTAATACTGACAACATCCATGAAAAGCCTGAAGGATTTTCATTTATAGCCTACTTCCTATTCTCACCAAGAAAAAAAAAGAAAAAAAAAAGAAAAACAAAGATATGAAGAGGAAATAATTCATCCATCAGCTTTGATGGTCGAGAAGAACCAGCGGGACAGCATTTAGAGCAAAGTTCAATCCAGCACAAGAAAAGCTGGCCTGATCAATCCCTCTCAACAGAAAATCTGAGGAAAAAGAAGCAACGGCTGCCCAATGGTATTTACAGGATAAACTGAGAAAACCATCTTCCGTGTTTTAATCAGATTTCTCTTAATATTTTAATATGAATTAGTTAGCTAAAATGCATTTTATACAAATTGCAAGTGTAAGAACTACTGATGGCATGTGAGCTTAATTTAACCAAATGGTTTCTATGTGATAGGAAAGGGATTATGAGTAAACTAACCCAAGCAAAAGAGTTTGCTCTAAATCAGCACATTCCATTAAATTAATGGCTGTGTTCGTCGGGAAAGCAGCGTATTGTTTTACAATGAAGATTTATAATACTGCTTTATGAAGAAATACTGCTTTATATCAAATCTGCTTTAAAGCAGAAAGTACATTTTGCATCCAAAATCCTGTCACCAACAGGGAAAAAGGGACAATGTTACCTTCCTTAATTCGGAACCAGATCACTGTCACAGAACTTTCTGTAGTAATATGTTGCCTAAAAGATGCAATACAATTATTTACTAATTCAACTATTACAAGGCTAGGATCATGTTATGATACAAGTACCCTAATATCTTCTGGAGGGACCGTAAACAAAAGGTCAAGAGCACAAATGGTAGAGAGGCCCAACATTACAACTCTGCAATGAGGAAAAAACAAAGGCAATTTGGGTGGTCGCTATAAGCCAGTGAAAAATAAATTATCATGAAGAAGATAAGAAATGACAAACATCTTCCGAAAATTAGAGATGGAAATCACCTATTCTGTGGAACAAGGTACTTTGAGGAATGAACACAACTGAGTGTCCTACACAGGCTGCCCACAGTTCCACTAAGCACCCCTGGCCTCCCCATCCTTCTTTGCTTACAACAGGGGTCTCCTACCGCTGAGGATCTGAAGGTGCTCCTCAAATACCCTCAACATGCCACCACAATCCCTCCCTCTCAGCTGACTGAGCCACTACGCTGAGCACCCTCCAAGTACAACTGTGAGCATGGATCACAGCTGTCCAGCACCCACCACAGCTTCCCCACCCAAATGCAGAGCTGCTGGGGTTCCTCCAGAAGTTGCAAACTCAATGGCATCCACCCTCTGGCAACATCTGCAGTAAGGTTAGAAGGACAGAGACAATCACCAAGAGCATTAGCAGCTGGGCCATACCTCCTCATGAATCCTGGCAAAAAAAAAGAACACAACACTGCAGAATATTACGTAACGTGCACCTTGCACAGCTTTCCTTACATGATCAAAGGACAGTAATTACAAATGAGAAAACAGTTTCCAGAAATTAAAGCCTCCAGAAAAATATGTGCACTTGTTTACCTGAATGGTTTAATAGGCTGCTCAAAAAAAACCCACAAACTCAATTTGCAACTATAAATTGCAGACAGACTTTGAGAATTTCCTCTTGGACTTAAACTACATGCTGTTCTGTGACAAAAACTAGGAAATAGGAAGTTACTTAACTCATTTTCTTATGAAGCATCACACTGAAAGCTGTTACACAAACTAAACTCTAGCGTGGTGTTTTAGTTCTTTGCTTTGTCCATTTGTAACGTTCTCTGGTTATGCCAACATTTCTTTAAAGGCAAGGAGTAACAAGATCTACTTTTATTTTTATTACTTACATGTCATTACTGGAAAAGACTTGAATGGTGTTTGAAGGGTGTTTTAACTGGTATTTCTCCATATTTTAACCATGGAAGATAGAGTTTTTCATGCAAAAAATACACATAATAATGAACTGCAGAAAGAAAATAAATGAGGATAAATTGCAAAATTTTCACTTCTCACTACTGCATTCAGCTGTGACCTCCCTGAGTTTTGATTTATGTAACAGAAGACAAAACAGGTGCTGCAAATTAGTGCGAGCTTCAATCTCTGCATGCTGTCCTACTATGAACAGCACACACGTGACTCTACATTCCCCCTTTTGTGTGTCCCAGCAGCTTCAGGCAGAACAGCCAGACAGCACACTCCCCATCCACGTACCCTTGCAACTTTTCATAGAGTTAAGTTCGCAATTAGATGTTACTTGGATGGGACAATCAACTAAAAGTACGGTTTGGAGGAGACCAGGCTCTCTCACACTAAATAACCCTCAAGGAATAAAACAGGTTACTGATGCAGACAGCCAAAGCTGTCAATGAACTGGTTCCAGTGCAGATAGCAAAAACATAACATGAAGCGTTAAGACATCCTGAATAACATCTGCTTGGTGGCTGACACTGAGCACATTCCCCCAGTGGAAGGAGAAATACTGGCCTTCTTACAAGTCACATGGATTTCACAGAACGGTAAAGTAATACACCTTCTCTATAGACACACACACCCAAGTATTAGGCAAAAGCAGCAGGAGTAGCTGTGTAACAGACTGATTTCCGTTCCCATGGTTGTAACACTACAAAAACACATAGAATTTGAAAAGTTAAATAGAACGACAAAGATTTGTTAGTAGAGTAATAACTTGCTCAGTTTTGGTAACAGGAGCCTTGAAGGAATAATAATTTTTTGGCGGCAGATGTGATCGTTCTGACATCCATTTCCATCTGTATCCAACGTAAACTTGTGAAAGTTTATTTCCCCCCATAAAACTGCAGGTTGAGATTTTTCCATTGCTCGTCAAGCATCCAAGTAACTCCTCACATTGTACAATCTGTGCTAGTCCTGTCATTGTTTTGTAGAAAATTGGTTAGCATAACAAATACCTTTCAGTTATTTTCATCATCTATTTAAATACGATCAAGTCTGAAATTCTCCTCAGGCTCACTAAGCACACCCAGTATATATCTTTTTTTTTCCTCTATACAGTCAATTTTTCTCAATTTTTCTTTGTAGTCAGAACTTACAGGAACTATAAAATATAACAGGATTTGGAGACTTTTTTTTCCCCAAGTTAAATGTAATAGCAGTGCTGGCCAGTTTCAAGGGGAATGCGGGAAGACAATTTACTTTTGATACAACTCTACAAAGGAGGAAAGGAATAAATGATGACTAGTTCTGATTCCTTACACTGCAGAAAGAGGTCTTGATTACAGGAACCGATAATTAATGCGTCTATGAAACATCTTTCCTTTCCATTCCATCCTTTCCTTGGATGGTTTTCCATACTTGCATAAGTCTCCTTACTCACAGATGGAAGGATTTTACAGTGAGATCTAAAGAAAAAAAAAAAAATCATTATTCTACTTAAAAAGGAAATATTTGAGGAGAAAATGATTCCATCAGTCTGGAAAAACAATAAACCCCAATAGCTTTAGGACACAGTTCAACAAAACGTAAAAAACTGAACACATAGTAGGATCAGCATCCACAGCTTCCCAGCATTTCACATTAGTTGAGTAAGTAACATGCACATAACCACCACCCCATGCACAAAAAGCACAGATCGTCTGCAGGACAATAACAGGACGTATATACTAAGTTTAAAACTGAACTGTTGCTGTAAAAGTAACTGGCAAATCAACTCATACTTAATGCTTGTCATATTTATGACAAAGATGTTGATATTAATTTCAGTATATACCATTCCCAGGGGAGCAACGCTTCTGCCCAGCCATGCAGACCAGCTGGCTGTGGCCAGCAGGAGGCATGCAGGCTGAGGCTGCATCCAAGAACCTCGGTACCAGAAGCACGTTGAGCTCTTTCACATCCCCTATTAGTAGACAAGAGGGACAAATCTAACATCCTCAAAGCCATCTGGAGAGGAAAAAAAAGCAATAATTTCATTTGTTTGTTAATACAGCCATTTAGAAGTCACATCCTTCTGGAGAGGGATGCTCCTTTATCCCAAGCGCTCCTTTCTCATTCAAGGAAAGAAAAAGACAGCAAAGAGATTCTATGAATTCTCATTTCTCTTTCTCCAGACTTGTAGTTTTAATCAGTGTTGCTTTCTGGAAAGCTGATTACACCAAGAAAAGCAACTTACTGCACAGTGTCCTCACAGATGTCATCATTAGAGTCTCCGCTTGTCTTTCTGTGTTACCATCAAAGTTAACTACATACAAACAGTTTTATCTTTGTCTAATGTCTTGTATTTTCCTTCCCCCAGAAGGCAAAGCATGGTGTATTTACCTTGGAAATAGCTACACAGAGTAAAAATCCACCACTACATCACTATGGCAACAAAAATAATACAACTTTAACTGACACCAAGAAGGTAAACAGAAACTATTTAGCTAGCTTTCATGCAGAAATGGTGACTCCACATTGTGAAGTATTTGGACACTGGTAGAGTCTACTATGGAAACTAACCACAGCTCTATACTTCATCAAATACCGCACAAACTTTAAAAAGTGTGATTAAAAAACCAACAAAACAATTGCAAAAACCACATTAGTGCTCATCAAGTCTGTTGACAGCACAATATTGCCACCCTTACTTGCTCAGCAGTGACAAAGCAAGGAAGCCGGTACCGCAAGTTTTTGCTCCACAGCAACTCACTCCCATACATTTTGAAAAGGCCTGATCCTGCACCAATGACACAAGGTGATGTCAGTCAGGACCCAGGAAGCACTTAAGTAACTCATTTGACACCTAGCTTTGAGCTACACCAGGATAGTCCAGAAATAAGACGGTAATAAGGATATGGTGGATAATGAATGAAAAATAATCCATATCTGAGTTAAATCCACAGGTTGGTCAACACCATGGTGACAGGCCAGCCATTACACTCACAACAGTTTCAACGTAGCACAGATTTCATTCCAACATAGCACGTAAAAAACATTACTGCACGGACGGAAGATTGCAGATGTACTGTTTTTTATTTGGCAGTGTAATAGATGACCTTTGTCATTAACTGATGGCCATTTTCTTTGCAATAAAATGGAAAGTTTTAAAAGGCAAGATAAAAATAGACAAGAGCAGCAGCATTTGGATGTAAAAATGATATGAAGCCCCTATTTATAAATGACTGCAAACTCCAGCAGAGGTTAAAATTATTTAGTTGAGGCCTCGTTAAATCACACTGAAAGCTTTCTCCCACTGCTCCCCTGTGTTACACATCTAGCCTATTTAACCAAGCTGGCAGATGCATCGAACAGCACCAGCATCATCTGTTCTGACTTCAGCAAGATTCACAGAAAGAAGAGTGGCTAAACACAATGAAGTTTCTGCATGCAACCTGCTCTTCTTATGGAATATGATAATGCAGGAGAAACACTACTCAAAAATTTTAACTCTACTCATGACACGTTTCCCCATTTCGACGCCCCAGTTCAATGACGGGATTTTGAAGGT
This sequence comes from Alectoris magna, assembly GCA_030625065.1. Lineage (NCBI taxonomy): Eukaryota > Metazoa > Chordata > Aves > Galliformes > Phasianidae > Alectoris > Alectoris magna. The sequence goes on from CM060567.1 coordinate 35,318,717, forward strand.
TTAATATAGACTACAGAGGTTGTAATAAAAGATACTTCAATATCAAGCAAGCCTTCGTCTGCCTCTGAACTGCACATTCTGCTCCATCACCTTCACCAGTTCATTTTCCCCAGAAAGTTACACTATCATCTTGCATCTTCATTGCTCTGGCAATACAGCATTCAAGATCTCCTCACCTTTAGCTCCAAGCAGGCATTACTTTAACACAAGCAGCATCAGCAGAATACCTACACCCGACTGCAGGAAAGGCTCCTGCAGTTAATAACTCCTTACAAGCTGTACTTTCTAGCTATACAGTCCCTTCCCTACAAGCCCACTATTGCACTGCATACAACATATATTAAGGAGCAGGAGATGGGAACACTTATTCTCCTGCAACTCTTCAAAGTTCTGGAAGTTGCTTCCGGACAATTACTGGCAACTCATTTTCTCGTCACGCTTTCCAGAACAAAGTACAGTGGACTCTTCAGGGAAGAAAACACCCAGACAGATCTGTAAAATCAAATATGAATCCATCATCATAATGAGTCATTTAATTAGGCAGCTTTGCATGGTTAGAAGCGACCTGCTGGGAGAGACAGCAGTAAACTTCTTATATAGTATACAAACTCAAACAGGAAAAAAAACAACACATAGTACAGAAGAGTCAACAGCAAAAGGAACATGAATCATTATTGTCACTGAAAACATCATGAAGCTTATCTTAAAAGTTAAACAACCACTAGAGATGATCAACAACCCTCCAGAGTGCATTGCATGGATTATTTTACTGCTATTGATCACCTAATTATCACCGAAAGTGAGAAAAAGCTGCATTTCTTGGTGGTTAGGGGTTCATCTGACGTAATTAGAAGCTCATTTAAAAGCTCTGTAATGTACCCAGCCACGTCAGATCCTTCCAGAAGGATGCTTATTAAATCCTTGAGGTCTGGAGTCTTAAACGCTGGTGAAATTAGCTTCTCTAGTCTTTTCTAGAAGAGATTTAGTATTATAATGGCAGTAGAACTGCCACAACCAATACAGTAGCGTGGCAAATACCGCAAATACTTCGTCAATGTAGTGAGATCTTTTACACGGCAGCCAACATACCTTGTCAAAACCCTAAAGCCCAGCATTTTCATGAACTTGGAAGAGGGAGGAAATAATCAAGTTCGCTATAATTTGGAAACAGTAAGATCTGCTGTACAGATTAACAAGTAGCCAGCATTCCTAAGCGAGAGTAACTGATAAGATCAAGCCATACAAACACAGAAAGCATTTACACTCTTGTAGAATATTTTTCTTCTTTCATAACATTTGTCCTCACGTTTACATCCATTCACTGATTACTGCATAGGAGCACAATAAGCCTAAAGGGTTATGTAATGTTATGACCAAATACAGGCAAAAGATTCAGATATCAACCTGTAAATGGAAAATAAACTAAGTTCCTGAAGATCGAATGTACTATGAACAGCCACTAAAATACAGAAAGGAATAACAAACAAATGCTAAAAAGCATAAACTCATGTTGAGTAGTACTACTCAATTAATTCAATATTGCAAGGAAAACTAGAATAATTTCCACTGTCTAAACTGCAAATTAGCATTACTTGCTGTAACGCAATGGAAAACACAGCAATGATGGCACAGCAGCAAAGTCCTAGGCCGCAGCAAGTGAGGATACGCTCAAATACAGCCCCCATGGACACAGAAACAAGAAGAACAATTCTACTTACATTCTGAAGGCCTCAGGTATGCCTTCAGGGATTTCCCATCAGATCCCCTTGCCTCCACTGCCAACCCTTAAATGAGGTCAGGTGCATCCTGGCTCCACCCCTTCCAGTCACTCAGGTGTATTGCACTGCTTGCACCTGAGCTCCCCTGGATTGGCCCTGCCTTCCACCAGGTGCTCCATCACTGTTTCAAACCTTGATTAGCATTTCCACTACATCAGCCATAAGAGGCATTCATTGTTCCTATTCTAAAAAATGTAATTCCTTTACTACCACCAATATTCATCGCTCATAAAGATCAGCATTTGTTTCTGGTGCCAGGAGGTCTGCTGAAAACTTCTTACGTAATCTAAATACACTACAAATCAAGTCCTGCTTTGATGCAACAACTCTAAAGAAGAGTACCTGAAGTCTCAGACATATAACCCCTCCATGCAGCTATTCTGATGGCACAGGGGAGTGCTCTGTACTAGAGTTCACTACGGCAGGGCAACATAGCACAACAACATCTTGCTCAGGCAAGAAACACAGCAGCTTTCTACAAAAACTTCCAGCTCAGGCTGAAAATAAGCATAGCAGGTTTCAAGCAAACCCACAGCACTCTGAAGGCGACATTTGTTCTTTCGCATTCCCTTATTCTTCTGGCACTCATTTCAGAGGAACCTTTCCATCTTTCAAGAAAAGGGACCTTGAAAATATCCATACGCAAACTTATTTCAGAGAATAACCATTACAAATCATTATGCAGATAACCTAGTACATCACCTTTAATTTTAGCTAACTCTTGATAAGTTTGTTTAAAATGGATGTTGGTCTATACACAAATTCCCTTTTAAAAATCCTTTTTAAATAAACCATGGTAACTTGTAATTACAGTAGGCCAAAAAGAATAAGAGATAACTCCTAAAAAGAACTTGCAATGTTGCCAAGTTATTTGGCAGTGAAAACCACGCTTTGCCTTCTTATACATACGCCTCTGCTCCAACACTCAATTAAAACAGTCTTTCTCCTTCAAAAATAATGTGTATTTTGCAATAATTATGAAGTTTAACTCCTAGGTTCACTAAAGGAAACAAGATAACCATTTCCCACTGCTACAACTGCGCAACACTGCGGAATTTAGCCTAAGAAGTCAATGTAACAGTCTGTAAATTTCAATAGGCATGCCAAGTGTATGTATACATAGATAGATGGTGTTGCATTAAAGGACAACATTCTGAGGGATGCCCAATTTGGTACTGTCATGCCCAACTTGGTCTGGTCATGTTCAACATAACCCATCATTATTACGGTTTCACAAGTAGCGCCTTTCCCAACTTGCCTAGTGCCATTGTAACAGCTTTTTCACAAGCCCTTCTTTACTGGTCTAGCAGTGTCAAGTCAGAACTCTCACGACTTGGTCAGCGAAGGAACTTGGGCCATGCCAAGCAGAACTCACACAGGTAGCTCAGTAAATTGTGCAGTTTATTAGGAAGAGATTACAGGTTCTTTTGAATTGCCAACGATAATCCATTGTCTGCTAAGCATGTGAGGTTCAATTCAAAGCACGTGCCAAGAGTGAAGAATAATTCAGCCTAACCATAACTGAGCTAAGTTATAAAACCAACTCTATAGGGATTGCAAAGTTTCCTAGAGAAGCACTCTACATAGCCACGTGTGCAATCCTTACCCAGTAGACACCCCTAGCAGGGCTGAGAAGAGAGGTTCAGCCTGTCCATTGACTCCATGAGAAGGCCCGCATCTGACTCGACTGCAAGTCAAGATCTCTCCTGATCTTCTCTCTCAAGCCACTTTTGCACTATTTCTTATTCTACAGGTGGAACTTGAGTGACTCTAGCTATTACACACCTTTGTTCCAATTGACATAAAATTATCTTGCCTCACTTTTAAAGGTATGGGATAAAAAAATTTAGAACATGTATGTAGAGGTAGTAACATCTTAGAGGCAGGTAGCTTTTGGGAGGGGGCTGTGTTGTGGTATTATACTGAGTGCATAATAAGCAAAGTTTTGCTTATTTTTTGGGCAGACTTTTGGCCCAGGGTAGCAGGTAAGCAGTTTGGTACCACCAAGATCCCATCCCAGCGCTGCTCTTCTAAGATCCAGTACATCAAGTACTCCTGATGTTGCTGACATCTAAGGTTACCTAGACCACTATTATGGACCACAGAACTTGGCCTGAGCATCTCCACTCTGCTCCACCTCCCATGCCATTTAATGGCACACCGGCTGCACTCTGCTCTTGTACCCCCGTGAACAGTCTGTACCTTAATTTCCAGTGAGCAACGCTATACTTTACTCAATTATTCCACAGACGGATGGGAAGATAATAAACTGAGCAAGTAGAACCACGTTCTTTTAAATATACAGGTTATCTAGACCTGTAAACACATCACTGTTTTTGTTAAATGGTATTTGGAGAACCGTACAATATGTGTTCCTGGCTGCAAAATGCCACAGCACAAGTCAGACACATTCTGCAATCCCCGAGTGGGTGTACAGAGAGGTAAACAAAGTAAATGGCATTTCAAATGCAATAAAGAGTTCTGGATTATACCACTTATGTGGTTTAGCTGAGGTATATCTTGGTTGGGTCACGTCTTGTGCCTCACGACTATTCAAGCAAGAAAGGAAATGCTGCAACCTTTTACATGAGAAAGCTCATCTTTCCCAGTGAATGGAACACTGTGCCCACACTGTTCCTTTCAAACCCTCAAATCTCTAAAAGGATGCCAAAAGCACTCGCAGTGGGATGGAGCTCGATTTATTCGAGATGAGAGCCAAGCATCTTTGGAGAATTTAAAAGCTGATCTGAAGGAAGTTCGCAATTCCCTTTACGCAGAGAACTGATACATACGAGGCAGACACCAGTTGAAAGTCAGTTTTCTTAAGCCAAGAAATATACTGTCCTTTCCTATTTGGAAGTAAAGCTACTATGGGATCAGAGTGTACTCTTGGACTGAATGATCTTGTAGGTCTTTTCCAACCTCGGTGGTTCTATGGTTCTATGATTCTCTTAAGGCTGGGGATTTTACTTCACAGACTGCAAGTCCCAAGTATCTGAAAAGCTGCAGCAAAAATCACTCTTCTGGAGATGTCCTGGGCACTGCCCACAGCCCTGCAGCTTTCTGGCAGAGCAATGCCAAAGAGAGGGGGTGCCATCTCACTACTAAATGTGCTCCTCTCCATTCCTCCCATGGTCATATCTCTTTTGGGTAAATGAGACCATCCATCCAGCACCAGGTCACATCCAAATCTGAGCCCAGGTATTTACGCTCAGAAAAGGAAACTCTTCAGGAAAAGGGACAGTGCTTTTTAATGAAACTCCAGCAGCCACAGGATTCCATTACAAGTACTTATTACATCAGCATTTCACAGCATATGAGACATAGATACAGTGAAAGACACTTGTTGTCCTTAGGCTGACCAAAGCGCATGAAGTTACTAACCACATCTCAGGGGATTAACCTTTTTTCCCCCGTTTCCTCCAGCTTTCTACCTGCTCCCAACACACATCCTCCAAGCCAGGCTGCTAAGCACATGAGAAGCATGCTGCTTCACATCACTTTCGCTCTACCAAGCCAATTTTTTTTTTTACTTACATTGCTTCCCTGCTGCTAAAAAACAGCTTCTTCTACAGAAAGGCAACATCTTTTTTTAACCAGTCCAAAAACGAAATCTTCAAAATCAAGAAGCATTGCTGAAGGGCATACTCCTACTTGGTGACCAAAGGGCACCGGTAAAACGTTTGGCAGCCAATGAATCAGCTCTAATTTCATCTCAGTGGTATTTGGATCAGTCCCTTGAAATGAACTACTTGCTTACAAAGGTGTAGAGGGAAAAAACAAGTATGGAGTGTAAAGAAAATTTTAATAGACAGTCAGCACACGCCACAACAGCACTGCCAAGCAAGTAACTTCCAGCAAGTGCATTGCTTAAGTCATTTCTGTGTTGTTTTTCTCTGCTCTAATAAGAAGTTATTTGTTTTTGTTTCTGCTAGGAACGACTGTTATCAGGAAACGATCCCCTAAAACCTATCCTTTATCAGTTGTCCAGGTTTAAACCAATACACTTCCGCCATAATAATTTAATACAGCTTAAGTAGGATCACCAGAACAAAATTAACTCCATTTTTAAGTTCTTAAGAGCCTGAAGAATAAGATTTTGAAACAAAATAACCTTTTGGTTGGGCAGAAGATCAGCCCAACCCACCTTCCATTAACAGCCGTGGGAAAACTGCCTAGTTTCCTGGACTGCAGGAACTGCACGTACCCGAAATCCGCATCGCTTTAGGATGCAAGCGCCATAACAGATCATCACACTGAAAAAAAATCCCAAGCTATTTACACAGTATGACGTGCATTTTCAAATCATAAAGAAGCACAACCAATTTTACAGAACATCAGAAAGCTGCACTTCTTTTGGGCTGCAGACATGTTTCCCAGCACAAACCCGTACTGAGCAGAGCACCAAGGCTCAGGGGTTACACATAGAGCAAGGCCGACCCCAGCAGAGCTCCTGCTGAAAGCCGTGCAGCTCCCAGGCACTCTGTGGGACAGAGCTCTGTTTGCTGCAGACAGCTCAGCATTTACCAAGCCTTTTTCATTAGTTTAATGAACTCCAGTATCTCTTTTTTAGCCAGTGCTCACAAACGTTTTCATTGAAGTATTTATATCAGGTACCCCGGAGGTGTGTCGTATTCCAACAGAGCACAGTTCTTTTATTAAACTATAACATTTGTTAAATTAACTCAATAAAGCTTCTGCATAATCTCATTTGGAAGAAAGAGGAGAGATCTTACAGCAATTCATTCATAGCGCTTTCCCCGATAGCTCTGACTTCAGCAGTCAATTTAGCTCAGCAAAATACAACTTCTAACCAGATATTTATGAAAACTGTTATAAAATTAAATTGCAAGAACAAAGAAAATCAAGATGTATGGCTCTTCCAAATGAAGATACAGCTTGTAAAGAAATGCAATGCTAGCATCCAAAAGTCATCTGCATTTACAATGAGCTGCCTATACTCCACAAGCATCTTAAGAGAAAGCTTCAGTAAAGAAAACAGTGTTGCTTAAACTTCTAAGCAAGTAGCAACAACAGGCTAAGAGTGCCTACCGGATCCAAGAACAATTTCCTCTTTGCTGTCAGGATAATTTTTTTGAGAAAAGAAAACAATTGAAACACTTCTGTATTACTTAAAATGGCAAAACTTCATTAGGTACTATAGGGCACAGAAAGCATAGCAGGAGATGTTCAAATGGCTTGGAGCCACCTGAGGGCAGATAGTGAGCCTTGCAAGAAAAAAAAAAAAAGGATGCAAGGCATTAGCAGCAGCCACAGAGCTGGCAGGAGCAGGGCAGGGGCTCAGCCTCTTCTCGCTGCCACTGCCAGAGGGGCCACAGGTGCTTGCGGCAAGGGGACCCGCTGGTCTCTTTGCAGCTGCTTTGTGACCTCGTGCGGGCACCTCCACTACCTCAACACGCTACAGAATCCACCCAGCCTCTCTTAGATACCTGCATACCCCCAGTTCCACGGGGCCACCACACCACAGCAATTCACAGCACAGGCAGGAAAACATCATTTTTCTGCCCTGTATGACTCCCCAGAGAAGCAAAGAATGGCAGCGCAGACTCCCCGGCTGCAGCCGTGCTCCCAGCCTGCTCCTGAGCCTGGCTCACTGCATCCCTCCATACTCTCAGACTTGTCCCTCGACTGCTGCCTCCTCTGCCAACTATCTGGGCAGGCTCCACGATTTTTCATCAGCGTTGCTCCTCTCCCTGACAGCCTCCCCTCCCAGCACTCACTTCTATGACATTCACTCCCATTTTTTGAACTTTGCTGGAGCTTCTAAACACACCCTCACCCCCAGCTTCAGCCTGATCAGTCCCACAGCTTTCCTTGTTACCTCTCTCTATGAAGCCCAGAACAAGGCACTGGGCAGCAAAGGCTGGCTCCCTCAGCGCCCAAAGCAGTACCAAAGCAGGATGAGACAGGTCAACCGGGAGAGAGAAGATTCAACAAGACAAAGAAACTCCTGGGAATAATCACTATGAATACACTCAGATTTAATGCTTTGTCTGAGTTGCATGAGTTCAGGATTCTCTCTTCTCCCACCTCCCTGTAGCTGATTTGGCAGGATTACCAAAGGCATGGCATGACTATTAGTGCTGACCTGAGCACACAACTCAGAAGGAGAAGCAACCGCTCACAGCAGCATTTACAGCTGGAATTTTAGAAATCCTCCCAGGACACTAACAAGGTTACACTTCGGTGTCAGATTCTTTGATCCACTGTTAGACATGCATGTCACAATAATATTACCTGACATGTAATGCCCCAAATTATTAACCACATTAAATGGTTCTGGAACAGGAGCACCGTGTCTCAGTTTACCTCCAGATAATCACTGAAGTTACAGCATGTACAAAGCCTTACCGGTCATATCTTTCAACATAATAAACACATGGGTTAACAGTGAGCTAAGATGAACAGAAGTCGTAACAGTCATGTCAGTAATTTAAACGTACTTCAGGAAGGGACTCGGTAACCATGAAAACTGCAAATTTCTGAAATAAAAACTCCCTCAGAAACAGCAGTCCACATAAGTAGGCTTCAAACCCAAAAATGTTTACGATACAGAAAGATTAAAGAACAATGCTTCAACTGTAAACACATCAACAAGCATGAAGACAGGTCTTCAGAACTTTCCAGCATCTAGTAAATGGTAACTTCTTAACCAAGCCTAACTAGTTTCTAAACCACAATGTATGTCAGAACCCCCAAGTGGTGCTGACTGAAAGAAAAATAAACAAACTAGAATACAAGTGTCTAAATATTTATATTAATCATCATTCCCCGTTCCCTAATAAAATTATAAAGACATAACCAAAAAATTACACCTACCAGGTGCATCCTGGCAATAAAAAAACATGCTAATTAGGTTTATGAGCAGGATCAGCTAAATATTTCTTTTGCCACAGAGGATGCCTTACTGGCTCTACAGTAATTGCTTCCATTTTTTACATTCGCTGCAGGGAAGGATAGAAAAAAATATACCGTTAACTGAAATAAAACATATCTGTTGCAGACGCAGTTGATCTCAGTGGAACTACAAAATGAATAAAATATCATTATTATAAGGATTCGCATCTCAGCACAAATATGAACACTTAGTTTTATTAACTGCTGCCGAGCATATCTGCAAAACAGTACAAAGCATTCCTCTGCTGCTGCCCTACCCAGCAGGCCCATCACTCTAACAGAACATTATTTCTGAACAGTTAATTAAGTACTTCTGTCTTTGGGTACACAACAAACAGGTTGACTTCTTTTTGACTTATCACCAACCTCATCTCTTTCTCTCGAGAGCAAGAACTGCTATCTCTTACCCCGGGAAATCTATCAAATGACTTCCTGAACAGATGTGCTAGAACTGGTGCTCGTGGATCAGCAGACAGGCAAAGTTATAGTCGCTGGCATCCTACAGAAAAGTAACGCCCTACCAGCTCGAGAAAAGGTCGCCTTTAGAAACTTCCAGTGAAAGGCATTCAAATAATGTTGACTATTAGGACACTGCATGGAAAGACACCACAAGCCCTGCGCTATTACTACCTATATTTAAGGAGCCCACATGTTAACATCACGTGCTTTATTGAACTGACTGACAAGAAAGCTGTTCTGTAGTTAGCAGTCAACTTGATAGTGAAGTCTGCCTTGGATGGTTTTTGTTTGTTTATTTCTAAACTCCTAACTCAAGTCTTACCTCACTCCCATTCAAGTAAAGGCTCCCATTCAAGTAAAGGCTCTCATTGCTTTGTAAGAGACTTTTAGTCAGGCCCCAAGCAGTCTTTGAGCAGAAGTTAATCTTGAGAAGTTGCTTGTAACAATGTCTGGAAATCACAATTATGGTACCATTTGGAAAATCTGAGCATTGGAAACAAAGTAAGTGAAACATGAATGACTCTAGGACTCCACGAAATGCAAAGTAAAGAAACCTTTGCCTATTCATCATAGGCTGACTTGGGTACAAGGTGCATATAGAAATGCTCCATAGCAAGTCTAACAGACCTTGAGCATGCACTACCAAAAATATGTATAAGAACTTAACTGGCAAAACCTAGATCTCTTAAAAGCTAGAAGTACATAAGAAGCCAGGAGAACCTCCACGTTAGAGTCCTGTGCCTAAACCCCTGCCCAAATCCCATTTTCTACACTTAAGTCTTGTAGAATGGTGGTATGCATTACTACAGAAAACTGATATTGCTAATTTGATTCTAAGAACTGCAGAGGACCTAAATCCTTTTCACCATGAAGTCGTTATCTTAGGCACAGCAGTACTTGACCTGCCTACATTCACAGAAAGGTCTCGGTTGAAAAGGACCACCACGATCATCCAGTTTCAACCCCCCTTCTATGTGCAGGGTCACCAACCACCAGACCAGGCTGCCCAGAGCCACATCCAGCCTGGCCTTGAATGCCCCCAGGGATGGGGCATCCACAGCCTCCCTGGGCAATTGTTTCACTTCAAAGGAAAAAGCAGTAGTCAGGCCCCAGCCTGAAATGCCCATAGTCCATCCTGAGGAATTATCTTCACAACAAACACCACAGTTCCATAGTACTGCTAAAGATGAACAGTTACTCTACTTAGTGGTAATAATTAATTTGAGAAAAGCAAGTCTGTAACCAGTACAGTTTATCTTCCAACCTGTTTGAATTAGATGCTTATTAAAAAAACATAGCGGTATACAGAATCCAGGTGCAGCATCATGACTACATGCATTACTAAGACTACAGCTATGCCTTCACAATCCAGAAAATCTCTCCAAGATGCTTCCTCTTTCTAAAGCTGATAAAAAAATAACTATTAAAAGGAAAAAAATATATATTAACAGAAAGTACTCTTCATTTCTAATCATTAGACTGGCAGTAACAGAAAACAGTCAGCTGTGTCTCTTAATATTTTAGTTTTTCTCACCAAAGGAATACCGGGTTAGGTAAAGGTCAGTCCAGGCTGGTATCCCAGCTACAGGAGAGCATGCACGTGGGGGCACATAAGAACATAAAAAGTGATCAACCCTCCACTGCAGCTTCCCTTGCTCAACAGCTTGTAGTTCAGGGACTTTGTAAGCCAGATACTTCTGGTGCTTTGTGAAGCTCTCCTCCATCCATTTGTCATTTTGAACCTGCGTGAACCCATTTATATTTCTGACAGTCACAGCGTTCTGAGGCTGTTATGAGCACGATTTAATTACATGCTGCATCAGACAATATTTTAAACTTGTTCCTATATAACTATTACTGGGTTTCCCCTAATACTTTTTTTTCTGTGGGAAAAAGAATAATAGTTCCCTGTTTCTCTCTGCACAGTGTTTGGAGATAGGCTTACATCTAAAATACCAACCTGCAATTGCCTTTTTCCCTACTGACCTAAGGAACTTCTCACTTCATAGCAGCCTGTCCATGGGTAGGCACATCATTCTTGCTCTTCTCCGTAACTTTTCAAGCTCTACCGTCTTCTTTACAGTGTTGTCTACCAGACAGGTACATCAGGTACTTAAAACACAAAGTCTGTCATCACACTTGAGAACACAAGCTGAAAGAAACTAAGCCCTGCATTCTTTTTTTTTTCCTCATAAGTCTTTTAAAGCTAAAAAAAGTCATCAGGGTAAACACAACTTCTTGAAAGAAAACGAGTAGCTATCTTGATACACCCCTACTAATCAATCTCATTACAAAACACCAGTCCTTGCAGTTCTTAGATGAGCAGCACATGTTGAGCAAGACCAACTCAACTGGCCTTTAAAAAAATATCCCTGCATGAAAAAAAAAAAAAAGCAGCAAGTAAACTTTGGAAGAACTTCATTAAAAATAAAAGGTCTCTCAGCTCTAATGTGACTGAAGCTAAAGCACAGTTCCTACTTCAAGTTCCCTTCATGGGCACAGCCTACTGTTATAACATAATACCGAGCTGCATTATCTGCTACAGTATCTTTAGACAAAGATCAGGAAGAAGAAAAACATGGTCCTGAAAATACCTATTGCAGGTAAACAGAGCAGAAAGAGAGCCTGATGAGCACTGACTAGAAATACATTGGTAAAAAGTTACAAAATATTTCGGCAGGCGTTACACAACTAATAAACAGGTCGGAAGGCTGTGTAATTTAAATGCCCACACATGGCAACATCAGAAGGAACCTACTAGAAAGAGAACACCAGCCAACTCCGCCTGGAACTCTGCACAAAACTTCACATGTGAAGGAGGTATCCAATTCTTTGGCCTCTTGTTTTCTGCAATTAACATCTCATTTGCAAACAACAGGCTCACAAAAAAAAAAAAAAAAAAGCAATATGGAAACACTTGAAAAATGATTTAGCCCAGGTGTACACTCCATGTTTAGGCTTTCTGGTGAATGAGGCTCATTCTATTCTGCACTTCCTACCATTCTGTCTCCCAATCATTACTGCTTCTTTCAGGCTCCTCACAGCAAACATCCTTTCCTGCTCCAGTTCTGTGGTAGCACTACTTCCTCCCTTCTTGCATTAATAAGAAAAAATTAAAAAGACAATTAATGCACACATAATAGGGACATTTTCTAAAGCACAAGAGCAGCTACAGTTGTTTCTCATAAATGCTGTTTCAAATTTACCTCAAGCTGCAAAGCTGTGAACATAAGCAAAGTAAAATGGGAATAAAACATTCCAGCTACATTTTGTTATTTTCTATGACTTATCTTGTTTCTGAGGCCAAATATAGAGCACTTGAATGCACTGGAGATAATCTAGAATGGTTCATAATTTACTAATATATGCCAAATGCCATTTGCTACAGAAAGTTTTTAAAGCAAGTTGTTGTTCCACCCTTTGTGCTTAAATATCCTGTGGACACCAAAACCCTCCAGAGTGAGCAACTGCAGCTTGCACTGGAATTGGGCTCTCCAATGCTAAACATGAAACTTGCAAGGCTCAGAAAGACTGCTGGGGGGGGAAAAAAAATGGTGTCAGAAGTGTATTTTGATCATCTAACCCTGGAGAATTTAGACTTTGTGTTACACTCATGCTTTAAGTATACCTTTCGAAACAGCAGAACAGGGCACAAGTGTTCAGTTCCTGCAGAATGAAGGCTTGCTCTCACTGCTTCCACTGCTTTCTGAAGCCCATGTTTTTCAACTGATAGGATCAGTTTAAGAAAAGCAGTGAAACATACTCTGGCTACGGACTGTATATACCACTGAGACAACCCTGCTGGGAAAAGCAGCATGCTCAAACGGAGCCTCGACACAATAATCCCTTAGAGATGAGTAGCCTGCAAATTCTCAGGTTCAGATATCTGCTTTCAAACACTACCATGCCATTTAATTTAATCAACCACTCTAACAATTCATGTTAAGATAAATTATTCAAGATCAGTTATGGCTATGTTTGGTTCTTAGTATTTCTACCGTAAGACCACTGCAGACCCCTACGGTGATGGTCCAGATTGGGTTTGAGTACAGGCATCCTCTATCCCAAAGCTTCCCATATAGCAGAGCTCCTCTCCGTATATATATATATCTCCGTATATATATATATATATACACCCAAATATATAATATATATATATTATATATAAATATATAACCCAATCTGGACCATCACCGTAGGGGTCTGCAGTGGTCTTACGGTAGAAATACTAAGAACCAAACAAAGCCATAACTGATCTTGAATAATTTATCTTAACATGAATTGTTAGAGTGGTTGATTAAATTAAATATAAATATATACTATATATTATAGTATATGTATATATATATATATAAATATATATATATAATATATAGTATATATATATAGTATATATATATAAGCTTATATATATATATATATATAAGCTAAGTATAGTTTTTGGTCCCTTACCCTTCTGAACCCACCCAAATTATTGTGACTTCCACCTGTTCCAGTTTGGATTCACAATTCCTAAACACAGGAAACAGATTCTATCCAATATTTCAGATGCTGCGTTACCACTTCCTCGCACAGCATTAATGCTTTGTGATCTGTCAGAAATAGCTCTGTCAATTAACGCCACCCCAGGATGTATCTCAAGAAATTTTCTCCAGCTGGAAAACATACCACTTCGCTCAATAATGCTGCTAAATGTCAACCTGTACTGAAAATGCCACGCTAACATTATAACATATCTCGCATTTGTGACATTTGTATGGCTGGTAAACTCTGCAAAAACCATGTGTTCTTTCCTTTATACCCAAGATTGTGCATTTCCAGTTTTCAAAACCATGACACAATTCTGGATTTCCAAGCCACGACACTATCAGAACTTTGGTCCCGATTTAGTAAAGCATTTACAAGTTGATGTAACTTCAGATCGGAAGCATTCAACATCGTGCACACTGAATGCCCTTAGAAGACTAGAAGTCACACGTGGTTAGACCTAAGGAGTTAGTATCTCAAGGTGGAACTTTTAAAGGATCCTCGGGGCTCTTTCGCACTTAGCTATCTTGGTCTCCTTCGAACGTTAAAGCTTTATAATGCACAAGCAATCCTTTTGTTTATCCATTCCTACTCGGAAGGGATGAACTCAGAGCTAAGTATGCATTCTCCACTTCTGGCACAGAGCTAGAGCTCTGCCCAGTGCTTTTACACATTTATAGAAATGAATGCTCATTTCCCAGCGCTCCCACCAATATCTTACAGAGTGCAAATCGCTACGAGAGAACCACATGTGAGCAAATGATGAATTAACTTTGCCCAGGAGGCTCCATTCATCACCTGCATAAAAGCCAGCGATCCTCCTATGTAGCAGCAAGGAGATCCCACCTAATCGCAAACCACGTATTGCTAAAAATTAAACGACAGAAGAAGCACCAGTAAGTGGTCCACTCTCCGGACCGGATTGTAACAGAGAACAAAGGCCGTAAGACCACCGCTCGACACGCTAATAGCACACGCGGGTATGCAACGCGCGGTCCCGCTCGGCAGCAATCCGCACCGCGCTCGTCTCCAAACACGCCTGCTGTTAACTTGTGACACTGCATATTTCGCAGCTCGGGAGCGAAGTCAGCGCGGGAGCGACCCGCTCCGCCTTGGGCTCCTTCAGCAGCGTGCCGCAGAACAGCCCCGCCGCCAACTTCCCAGCACCCGGGGCGGCGGAGGGCGCCGGGACCCCGTCCGGAGCGGCACCGCCCCGACCCGCGGCCGCCCTTCCTTACCTTGATGATGCTGCTCCGGCGCGGGGTGGCCTTAGCAGCCTCCAGGAGAGAGGCGTCGGGCTCGGGCGCAGCCGCCGGCCCCAGGCTGCCTCCGGGGAAGCGCTCTCCGGCACCGACGGCCGAAACGCCGCTGCGGCGCTCCCTCCTCCTGCCCGTCGCCTCGGGCTGCTCCTCCTCGGCGCGGGCGGCGGCGGCATCGGGAGGGGCCCGGCCGGCCGGCCGCTCCCTGCCGCCCGCAGCCTCTGCCATCGCCCCGCCGAGCGGCGGTAACTTCTGCGGGGCGCTGCGGGGGGCGCGGGAGGGGAGGGCGGAACCGCGTCCCGCGGCGCTCCGCTCAGCGCGCGGCGGCGGGGCGGAGGCCGGCTCTCCGCGGAGCGGCCATGCTCGGGGCGGCCGGGGGGGCTCGGCTCGGCGGCGCGGAGCCGGGAGCGCAGGAAGTGCGGCCGCAGCCCCGCTCTGTTGTGACAGCAGCCCGGGCGTGCTGTGACGGGCGGCGCTGACGGACGGGGCGCCGCGCCACTCAGCGCCGCCGAAGCCGCCCGCGGGCGCCCCGGCGACCAATAGAAGCGAGGAGGGGGCGCGCCCGCGGGCCGCCTGGAGGGCGTCGGGGCGGTGCGGGGCAGGTAGGGCTGCGGGACGCGTGCGGTGCGGGGCTGCGCCGTTCCTGCCCGTAGCTGCGAGGAGCGAATGCCCGCTTGCGGCGAGATGGGAGCGTGAGCGCTGCAGCCGCGCAGGGGGGCTCGCGCTGTGCCGGCACGAGGGCAGCGCACAGCGAGTGCCGCAGTGGGAGTTGCGCCGGGCGGCCCCAGGCACAGAACGGAGCTCGGTACAGCATGCAACGCCTCCGCTGTGGATGCGCCTCGCAGGTGCGAGGGAAAGCGATCACCGCTCTGCGCTACGAGAGCCTCCACCGCTGTACTGCGGTCCGAAACGCTCCCCGTCAGTTGAGGCCACGGTGTCTCGCAGAGAACGGGAGTGAGACAAGCAGCTCCGTCCCCAGGACCGCCGCCGTCCCTTTGCTGCCGCGGCCCTTAGAGCTGCGACTCCCGCAGTTGCAGAACCAACAGCGCCCCCTGGCGGGAACGCGGCAACTGTCCCGCATGGCTCCGGCATGAGTGAGGGGCTTGGGACGGGCAGCGTGCCAACTGTGAGAGCTCAGGAAAGGACGGCAAACGTAACGAAGCAGGGTACGGGAAAGGTGACGAGGTTGGCTGGTTCTCATTAGATAGGCGAGGCTGCGTAAGATAACATTTAACAGCTTAGTAGAGATGAGATCCTGAGGAAAAGTTTGCCTCTCTCTGATTTCCATAGCAATTAAAGTTATATACTGTATATATACACCATACTCTTACCTCCACATGAAAAAAAACACAGAACATCTATCAAGGTTATAAAAGTATTTACCACATTCAACATAAGATGTACTAATTAAGGAGCACGCTAAAATCTCACTAGTTTGCTTTTCCTTCATAAGACCCCATTTAAATTTTAAGAAAAACCTAAAACAAACAACAATACTAAAACAGAATGGAAAATACTACAATAATAGCAAGGCAGTAATCTCCAGCTATAACAAATGAGAACAAACCCAAGTACAACAGCGACAAAAATGAAGAAAAAGCACTACTTACCTTTAGCAGGCCACAAGCACACAGAGACCTACAGCAAAAGACATCCATGTCCCCACTGCCAACCTTTAAATGAGGTCTGGGAAGGGGTGGATCCTGGCTCCACCTCTTCCAGATACTCAGGCGCATTGCATTGCATGCACCTGAGCTCCCCTAGGTTGGTCCTGCCTTCCACCAGGTGCTCAATCACTGCTTCAGGCCATGACACATATAAATATTTGTTTTCAGTGAAAAAAGGCTATGAAATAAGTAACTGTAGAAGAAGATTATAATATACTGTAGAAACAGATATTCTGGAGCACTTTGTTCTTTATGTGTGTGGGTTGTTAAGATAACAGAGGCACAGATAGTCTCACAGTAGGCTTCTTCATAGAGCTTCCTTTAGCCTGTTTCCCTTTTTGGGTTTTTATGTTGAAGTAGCTCATCTAATGCAATTCTCTGTGTTTCAAGACCGTATGGAATCTGCAACACAAGCATATACTAAGATGGGTAGAGAGAAAGTGATGGGGTGTGTTTTCAGAAACAAGGAATTTCATCAGGCTAAGAAAAGCAAGGTGGTGGATAAAAAACATCTATTTGCATTTGAGCCTGTGAGTCAGCAAGTGCCTGCAATGTTTCCTTTTATGTTCTTTTTTCATACATTGAGCTTACTTTGTTCTTAAGGCACGCTATTGTTCCTCAGTGGGTGTGTTCTGTAAAGTAAAACAACTGAGGATGCGGTCTTTTTGGAGCTTACATAAATCACTCGTGTCCCCCTAGAGAGCGTATTTTGGGTTGTTCTTAAATGAAGTGTTCTGCTGGGAGCGTGAAAGTGGTGCTTCTGTACCGACTGACCGTGACTGATGAAGTGTGAAAACGGATGCCTTTTCTCCTGTCGAGAACAATCAATTGGCAAGACTGGGGAAGAGCAATAGGGTACGAGTTGTTGTTTTTTTCACCCACCATGATAGCAAGTCATAATTTGTTTTAGAGTTGATGAGTCCTGTACAAAGAAAACTCCCTGCTAGATAAGTCTTAAAATAGTATTTTGTAAAGTCTTGTTATTGCATGAGGTTTTTTTGCTGTTGTTACATCCCGAATAGGCAATTCTAAAACAAAATAGCACAGGAATGCTATCATTTATTTAATAAAAAATGTACTTGTTGCTAAGCTTCGCTCACTTTTTACAAGGTAATTACAACTCACTTTTTGCCTACATAATTATTAAGAAGTCACTAAGCTGGAAAAACAACAACAAAAACCAAACTGAGTCTGTATTTAGCAAATATAGTTAAAAGATTATAAACTTTGATGTGTAACTGTATGTTTTCAATGTCAGCTGTTGGGTTTTTTTCTCCAAAATATTTCCATTTGCTTTGATGTCATCTTTTTGGTGTCTGCTGTTTCTTCTTGTCCTCTACTTTTTTTTTTGTAATCATATTTTCTAAGTAGTATGAATGTGTTGTGTCTAACTTCGGAAGAAGTGGCTTTTTGATATGCCACTATCTTAATGATTTCTTTGTTGTGGCTGATGTCACTGTTGAATCACTTGCTCAGGGACATGATTTAGCAGAGGGTTGTTTGTTAGGGCAGTATGGTTAGGTTGTGATTGGACTCGATGATCTTTAAGGTCTTTTCCAACCTGAGTGATTCTCTTCTATCATTAGGACTGCAAAGAGCCACACAGAAGTTCACAAACGCCAGAATTAAGGTTAATTCCGTGCTGTGTAATGCCCTGTGGTGCACACATTGCAATCACTTAGAATGCCGTATGATGGTGGTTCCTCCCGCTCCAGAAGGTAATCCTTGTGAATGAGACTGTTCTCTCTTTGTTCCTCACCTTCAGCCCTATTGCAGTTCTCACCTTTCTCCAGATCCTTCAGTCACCCATCTCCTTGTCCAGTGAGCGAGAATGAAGCATTCTGGCATTCAGTACCTCTTCTCTTCCTTCTCCGACTTGGATCGTCCCTGTTACTGCTCCTATTTTTGGTCACCACCTGCCGTGGACCACTCATCACAGGAGACCTGAAAGAACTGCTGACTCCCTTGAACAGAATTGTGGCTTCCTTTATTTTTTCTTTAACCACCATTGGGGGGTACTTCTTTCATTACTAATGCTGTAGATTTGCGTTATTCATTTGTGCTCTCCTGCAGGTTCGGCTTCTGCCACTGCATTTGCGCACATCTTCCTTCAGCCCCAGTGTGGGCACAGTGATGGGTCACTGTGGCTGGAGGAAGAACATCGCTGCTCTGGCTCTGCTGCTTGACTTTTGTCACAGTACAGCACAGTTGTGCCACAGCAGCAGAAGAGAAATGATAGATCTGGTTCAGGTAATACCTGTTGTGAACAGGGGAGTAAGATCTGAGATAAATTAATTCTCAAAACAAATTTTTCAGAGGCATCGCAACAGCAACGGTTGAACTATTTTTTTTATCGAAAGTGAAGAACATTCCTGATTCCTCTACGAAAGTTAGGACCAGCTGTAAAATAAGGAGACATTTGAACTTTTTGAAGGTAGGATTAAAAAATGTCACTTTTTGGTTTCTTTTTGCAAATACTTAAAGAACATTTTTTACTATTCTCATCTTCCAGGCCAGGTTCCTTTCCCTTTACATTAACAAAGAGTCAGAATGTGAGGCCTACACCTATCTTCAGATTTTTGGGTGAAGTGACTCAAGTTCAGATAGTTAACGAGTAATTGAAAACAAGCATCAGATAAACCCAGAAGCAGTGCTGCCCCTTTGGGAAAACATTCTGACGCACTGAAAGACTTTATTGGTTCATGTAACTAGTAAAGGTTTGGGTATGTTTAGCTGCTAGTTCCTCAAGTTTGGGGGAGGGAGGAAAAGGCGTATTGTATACATTATAACAAATTATCTGGAGGATTTGGAAAAGTCTTTTAAACATCAGCTCATATTCAAGTCTGATGATGCTTCATGTATGGGAACTGTTGAATCATGGCCTGAACCTCTGATTGACCACCTGAGACAAGCACCAAGATGGTCCTGGCAGCACAGGTGAAGGCAGTTCAGCTGTGTGACCCGAAGGGGTGGAGCCTGGCTGCATCTCTCCTAGACCCCATTGAAGGGCTGACTGCAAGTAGGGAAGGATCACTTTCTGGAGATCGCTCCCTTTGGAGCTTTTTTGTGTGCTTACAACACATGTGACATTTCATTTATCTTCTATTATCTCTTTCCGCTGCGATAATCTTTCTAATTATACAACCTGTAAAATACCTTCCTAACCACACCACTCTGCTGACTGTACATTTGTTGATAGTACACTTAATAATAAAGGATCCTGTTTAAGGTAGATGGTAATTCCGTTTAATGAAGATAGTTACCGGTGACAGTCTTTTTCGCAGAGCTCTTTTTAACTCCTGCCATTATTGCTTTTATTATTTCTTTGGCTGTAGTACGTGCACAGAAATCCAATTGTAGATGCTGCTACTATTCAGGATATTTGAACTTGCTTGTTAACTGCTATGAACAATATCATCCATTTCTTCCTTTCTCTGGTGATTACCTACCAACAGGTGTAATTTCATGCCAGTGTACTATTTAGCAGCCAGTGCTTCCTGTCCTTGCCAACTCAGTGGATATACTCACTGTTAAAATGTGTGGCACTATGGTTCCCAAGCACTTGAATGCATTTTATAGGTGGCTGTTTGGCTTATCATGAAGTGTGTGGCTGCTGGGGAAGCAGCATTAGTGTAAAATGATATTTTTAGTGATTCTTTTTACTGATGAAAGAAGGCTTTCTGGTCATATCCAAATTAAAAAGCTCCCATTAAGATCTATAATTTTGCCACTTCAGAAGAGATTTGTTAGCAATGCCAGTAGTAGCCACATTCATTTTTACTTTGCAGTTATAGTTTTTGGAGGCAATTTGTGAGTATACCAGGCATGGAATGTAGGCTATACTTCTGCCTGTTAATCAAACACTTTAATCATGTGCAACCTGCACCACCGAAGAAGCCCAGCCCTCAGGAGGGAAGACTGCTTGTGGATTTCTTTCACGCAGCTCTTGACAAAAGCCTATAGCAGGATTGGATGGTCTGACATCTATACCTCAGGCATTCTGGGTGAGGTTTATCCTAGTCCACTCTGATGCACAGAATAGCCACACAGTATAATAATCGCAGTCTTGGGGCACAACTTCTATTTTAGTTTCAACAGAGATAAGGCAGTTTGCCCACTCAGAAACTGCTTTGTAATGTGAACCAAACAGGTAAGTTAGGATGATTGGGATATATTTGCTCCAGAATTGGACTTCTCAACAAAACAAAAATATTAGGCCACTATTAACCCAAAGTACGTCAGTGATAGAAGTGCAGTGCTTCTTTTAGATCTCCAGTGCTTGACTGGCTACCCAGGAGAAGAGTTTAAAGAGCTAAACTCTCATCTGCCTCATTTCGAAGGCATCTTATATTCTGAGAAAAACATGAAGGCAGTTTTTATCTGTGTTTTTTTGTCAGCTCCTAAACTGCCATAAAATGGTGGTAGGTGTGTGTGTGTGTGGGGGGGGGGGGGCGAAGAGACAGGAACCCTATAAAGTCTATACGTCCTTATGCTGGACCTGAAGTTAGACAGACTTTGGCCCAGTCCTTGACACCACTTCTAAATACAAGCTTCCATGTGGCTAGACGGATGGTTCTGAAGACTTGCTAAAAACACGCGTGTCTGTTTCTCATGCATGCAAATTTGGCCCTTCTTAATTCATTAGGGAAGGTCATCCCAAAGAAAGCAGAGAAGATGAAAATGTAATCCCAAAAGTAACTTACATTCCCCCAGTGTTAATTGAACAGGGTGTTAACAAGATTGAAAATACTTTCAATCAGATATGAAGTGTATTTAATCTTTTATTGCAAAATCTCTTGTTGCTACATGTCAGGAAAGAAGCTATTCTAAGGACATGGAAAAGAACAGCTAATGACTAATCTATGTGAGCTTATCTTCCTGAAATTCGGTGCTGTGGGAGTGCTAATGTGCTTAAGTTGAAAGTATCGTTAACCACTGTTTGTCTACATCTCTGCTGAATTGGGTTAAATAAGCTTGTAGTTAAAATCCATACGGTCTATACTAACTCCCACTGTAGCTTACAACAGCATTAGCACAAGTGGAGCATTTTGCAAATACTCACAAATGCAGTGGTTTACATTCAAATGCGCAAAAAAAAGTGAAAATTCTGCCTCTGCTTAGCAAACTTACAATACACCATCATATGCTAAAAAGCACTGTAATTCCTGCAGAAGGCCTCTTCAATTGTCTTGAACACACAAGAGCTTTTGTTTTTTGATTGCTCTGGTTAAGGCTATAATGTAACGGACCTGTTCACAAGCCGGTAAGAGAACTCACCACGTTCATCTTCATAAATTGCACTTTTATTTTAAATAAAACTGCATTTGATGTGGTAGAGGCAGAAGTCAATCTCTTAGTTACAACCTATGTGACATTTTTATGAATTTGAGAGCAGGAGGGAAGTATATTAACGCTTGTATTTCTGTGAAAGGATCAAAAGATGCTGGTAGGTAAAGTAAGGCATTACCTACAGACAAGTAACAGCAGCAAAAGAGGCAGTACGTCTTTTTGAAGGTCAAGCAATCAATCAGTGGAAGAGTAGTCTGTTGCCAGGCCTGGGTATTGCTCATAAAATTACACTTGCCTTTTTGAGCCTGGAGACCTCGTTTCCTCTTTTCTCCTCCCAAATAATTTTGTCTATTTTTGTCTTTTGCTTTTTTCACGTTATCTTTCTTCACTTAGCCTCTGACTTTCTCTGATGCTATAAAAAGGACAAAAGGAAGAACCTACGGGAACCAACACAGCCAGAGTCTTGTCTTTGTCCAACACTGCCTTTTAATTTGTGTGAGAGAACAGTAGGAGAGATCACTTCATGCTGTGTATATTGCTGGCGTGCTGAGTCAGGAAAAACAGACACTCCTGATTCGCTTTGAGAATGACTCCCTAATCCAGGATGCTCTTCTGTTAATGAAGCAGCCCCACAGTGCTACGGCAGCCCGGTAACTTTTGTTGTAATATTTAAATCCTGTGCACATGGCAGCATTTTTTGCCAGCTCTGCTAGCTCTTGTTACGTTTATAAGTGTTAGATTTTCAGGTTTTCATTTTTTTTTTTTAAGTTATCCCAAGAGAAAAAGAGATGAATCTTTCTCACTGATCTGTGATCATCCTGTTTATGTCACAGTCGTCTCATTTTGAATGTAAATAACCTAGATTTAATTTCCTAACCTGAAAAGGAGGTGTAATGTAGCAGATCCAACTATGCAGAATATACTTTCATGTCCTTGAATGTTTTGGTATTCTTTCAGCTGTTCTTAATTTGAATTCCCTACATCAAGGTATGAAGCAGGTGAAAGGCTCAGCCTGTTCTTCTTTGATAGAACATTACAAGGTATGAAGTGTCCTAGATATTGAAGTTAATTAAGATCAGTGTAATTAAGGCTGATGTAGTTAGAAATGTGAGTATCCCCAACAGCATTTGATGCAGCTTAACAAATTTGCCTTAAATTCAGATGCTAGTTAATGCAGACTGAATTTCTTTGTTGACAAGCACTGAGCTGGAGGAGGACTCATGGAGTGCTGGGCAGCTCCCAGCAAGTTAGCACACAGCTTCTGCTCAGCAGTGCAAGGTGAGAGCGGAGTGGTTAATCAAGTTACTTTGAGATGAAGAAAACACAGCCTTTGAGGCTGTTCTATCTTTATAATCCCTTATGCTTTGGTTGAGCCATATGGCACAGATTATCCCAGGGCCCAGGTGATGCTGATCTCCTGCTTGTACATTAGCTGGCACATTGATGAATTGGATGACAATGTGAGCTGCACTGAATTACCGCACAGTTCTTCCCCGGCAGTCAATGGAGCATTGTACTTTCATTGCTCTTTGCCTTGACAAAAGAAAGAAAGGAGGACAGAGACGGTGGCTGGTGGTTGGGTCTCTCTCCAGTTCCAACTGTCTGCAGATGGACCAGATCCTGCATTTTAACTCAGTAGGATGCAGTTTTTGGCTGTGTGAGTGTAGGAGCATGGTGTGAAGCCACCTCCCTGCAGATGTGGTTTTGCAGTGCTGTCACTGCAGGTCCTGTAACCAGGCCCAGTCCCCAAGTGCTCACCAGCTCCCAGCCTCCCTGCTCCTCTCAGCAGCTGCTGAGGAGACCTTAACTCATCAAAGGGCAGAAAGGCAATCACTGAAGAGGCTGCAGCTGCGAGGGTGCAGCTTGTTGCAGGGAACCTGAACCAGCCCTTGGGCATATTGAGGGAGGTGACTGCCTCAGCCTCTCCATCTCCTCTGGCACAAAAGTGAGGCAGTAGATCTTATGTCTGTGCCAGGTTGACCTGCCTCCTTTCCATCATCTTTGATGAAAATTTTTCCCTGCTCTCACCTTGGAGGGAGGTTGGGATGATGTAGAGACACCTCAGCCTAGGAAGCTTTGCTCTAGGCTTTGCTGGCACCACATGGAAACTGCTCTTCCTAAGAGTCCTTACGCCCACTAGCAAATGCTGACAAGCATGTCAGAGCTGGACCTCATTCAGCCTTGAGTAAATCTGTGACCTGCTGCTCAGCTGGCAGCCTTTTGTTTGCAAAACAAAAGTGGCAGAGATTTTCTGTGCTAAGTTAATGTCCTTCTGGCTTGGAAGAGGCTGTGCTGTTAATGCTTCTGCACTTGTGTTTTCTTCTGAATCATGGAGTTCAACGGTGCAAACCACTCTGCCGCTGTAACTGAGAAACTCAGGCAAATCGAGCACCCGTAGCATATACACATGTAAAATTTTAAAGTGAGTTTTTTCCTTTAACTACATTAAGAAGAGTTCAGAGGTACCTTCTTCCATGCTTTTCTCTCAAATCATTAAAGCATATAAATGACCGCTGACAAAGAGAAGAGATGAAAAGGGAGATTCAGATTGGACATTAGGAAAAAGTTCTGAAAGAATGATCGGATGCTGGAACGGGCTGCCAAAGGAGGTGGTGGAGTCACTGCCCCTGGAGGCGTTCAAGAAACGTGTAAATGTTGTACTGAGGGACGTGGTTTAGTGGGAAATACTGGTGATAGGTGGACAGTTGGACTGGATGATGTTGGAGGTCTTTTCCAACCTTGGTGATTCCATGACTCTATGATCATGGTAGGAGTCTCCAGGTGGCACGGACCAGGCGCAGTAGGTTTCCATGTTAAGGGGTGTAATTTCTTGTACTGCGACTATGTAGGGAGCAAAGAGTGTTTTTTTGTGTGGTTTTTTTCACCTTGACTTCCAGACTGAACAGAGTTAAAATTTTTTGATGTGAGGAAGCTGAATAAACGTAGCTAATTAGAATCAGAACTGCCTTTTCACTGTATTCTGATGATTGTTTAGCTTTCTCCTTGGTTTGCAGTTTTTCAGTATTTATTTTACATTAATTCAGATGGGTTTCAGTGAGTATGATTTACTCATCTTCTACTTGGCATCTTTATTTCAGTTTAATATTCATCTGTGGCTTGAGTAAAATGAATATTTCAAGTGCTACATTTTGTTCTCACTGCAGCACTTCAAGACCTTTGTGCAGTTTTCTGAGTCTCACCCCTTTCTTGGTGTCTACTAGAAGATAATGGGGAACTTTTGCTGGCCTGTCAGAGAGCAGTGCCTGGCTGCAGCAGGCTGTGAGATGCAGGTAGGAGACTGATGGAGCAGCTGTGCTGGGAGGTGAAGGCTTCCTCCTAGGCCCTTTGCTTTTCCTTTCAGCATGGGTGGGCTGTGCTCTTCCTCTCCCACCTTTTTTTTTTTCCCCTTTTGCTGTGAGTTTCTCAGTGCTAAGTGTTTTCTTGGCTGTGCTTTCTGGGTTTTATTCTTCTCTCTCCCTCTTTTCCATTTTCCTTAGTGAAAATGGTGTGGCTCCCTGGCAGTTGCCATAGAGATTGCAGATCACTTATCTGTACCTCTGTTTTTCCGTCCCTCTGCGAAGGCACTCCAGCCCCTCTGTAGCTTGGCTGGCTGCACCAGCTGCCTCAGCCCACGCATCAACTCTCCCTGCTCCCAGCCATAAGCAGACAGCCCTGCAGGTGAGCTGCGTACCTCTGTCCTGGGATGGACAGCTGTACTACTTCATTCTACTTCAGGCCCACTGTAAGTCACACTGATTTGTGCACAGTAGTGGAGGACACTGAATCTCAATCTACTTCTGCCTTCAAGCTGCTGTGGACCCTGCTCAAGCTAGAGCAGTGAGAGTGCCAGTGTGTGTGAATGATGGGTACAATGAATCCTTGCTTGCCTGAGCTGACAAACAGGAGAGGTGCAGCTGGACAAAGAAAGGACAAGAGAATTTACCACACTCAGTCCTTTTATTTCCCTTCTTCTGCGCTCTTACCATAATATAGGGTTCCTGTAACCTGTAGCTGACTCATTAGCGATGATACAAGACATGAGAGAGAACTGCTTTTGGCAATGTATTGTATAAGACAGAAGATATAGCTACCACTTATCAGCTTTCAAGTCACCAAGAAAAGTGTTAGTCACAATTCAGTAATAAAGAAGGAATAGCTTACCCCCTTTCCGAGTGCCCACCCAAGAACTTCCAAAGGAGGTGATTTCCAGGTAGAGGTATTTCTCAAACACTGGTTCAGGCTGTGAGTTAACGGTTTCCATACAGACTATACCTCATGTGAGATCATGTGGAAACTAATTAAAGTGCTGAGAGTTTATGTCCTCGTGAATATGATTATCCAAAAGGATGATTTTTTTACTTGGTGGCTTTGTACATGCTCTTCCAGAGTTCTTGTCTTGTATGCTGATTCAAAATGATCAGAGTGCCTTCAAGAAGGTTGTCCTGAATCCTTATGACAAAGTATTAATATTTAAGCAGTTGTACAATTCAGAAAACTTAAACCTTTCACTGTTCAAAAGCTAGAGCGTTGGGAATGTGGCATGCAAAATACTCGTGTTGCTTCACACATTTCTAAGAACACCTGGCCGAAAAGAAATTTCATTCTTTTGAAGCGCTGTAGAAATAACAGCATGACCACTCTGAACCCAGAGACTGCATTTGATCAGATGCATACAAAGTTATTTTAAGAGTCTGTATTTTCCTTCCATGTTCACAAACATTTAGGAAAAGTTGTGGCTTTGTAAGGCAAAAAGGAGCAGAACAGCAGGGAACTTTGAAAGATTCAGAAAGAGGAGTGTATTTGAATGGAGTTTCTCAGTCACTACAAGATGAAACCCATCCTGCTTCCATGTAAATCTGATTAAAGAAGGAAAATTATGAACTGAGTCTAATGTGCAGTATCAGGTAACAGTTGGATGTTGCAGGAAATATTACCTCTGTCAATGTCAGTGGGATATGGGATTTGACTGGATTTGACATGGGAGATAACTGCCTTCCCTAGAAGTATTCAGGTAGAAGTGACACTGACAGGGTCAATAAGATAGAGAACTTTCTGATCACAGCTGGTTTCAGTAGGCCTATTTTAATAGGGTAACTGCCAGCTGAGGGTGAGCAGAGCTGATGACTCAGAGTTCTGTGCAATAAAGGAGCTGTAGTTTTTTTATTTTCAGCAGTTATGAGATTTCCTGTTCCCTACTGAAACCACTATTAAAATGTTATAAGATCTGAAGAGATGGAAAGCACCCCACTTGTAGCGCTTGCTTTCCACCCAAGTAGTAACTTGCAAGGCAGATTCACCAGCCAGTCAGAATCAAAATAAATTTTTACTTAAACTTTGTGAAATCTGCCTCTATCATTCATGAGAGGAAGAGCTGTTCCGTGCAGAAGGCAGTGACTTGGCCCTCCAAAAGCCTAGAGTTGGGTTTGAGACATCCTGAGATGTTTTGGGAAGAGTGCCTAATCTTTGTATATCTCTTTAAAAAGTGATTAATACTTTACTAGCTGGCCTGGACTGTTTTCTCTTGCAAGCCCTTCCTGATGGTGACAATGCTCTATGTTCAGTGTCTTGCTGCCACAGAATACTGCTCTTGTCTGCAGACTCTGTGCTCCAACTGAAGAATAGCTATAAAAAACAGAGCACAGGATGTTGAAAGTACATATAAATACAACTGGAGAGTAACCAGATTACTCTTCAGTATCCTCGATTGTTGGCCAAGGTTATTCAGTAATGTGCCAACTGTCACTCACAACCTCTGGCTCTCACTGCTTTTGAAGGTTGGCGCTTGTCCTGTGTCCGATGGCTGAATGATTTAGGTCTCAAAACTATCCCAGCAGAGATTCTGGGCCACTGAGATTATAAATATGAAATAGTTAAAAGAAATTCTTGCTACTTTCTCCTCTTGCTGTCTTGAGAAAACAGATCAACTAGATAACAGCTTTGAGTTAACCCAGATGTGCATACACTTCCCCCCGGAACTGGAGCCTTGCATGTGTTTATGATCACAACAGCTGTATCAGTGCGTCCCCTCCGGTGCGGATGAACCTGTTATCCAGTGGAAGCAGCCGCTGGCCCGAGCGCCTGTCTGCACCCAGAGCACTGGCTGCTGTAGAGGTGCCAGGGCTGGGAGTGCCGGGTTTCATACTGTCATGGCTTTGCTGAATGATGTTGCTGGAGCCGAAATAAAACTGCAGCAGCTGAAGCCCATGGCACTGCTGGCTGGGTGAAGGGTGTTCCAGCTGTTCTGATTGCTGTGTAGTTCCCAAAAAGTTACCTGCGTTTCTTCTCCTAGAATACTCTGAAAAATGCTGCAGGGCATCAGCAAAGCACAGGTGGCCAGCGGCTCCAACACTGCTCTTGTCCTAAGGGAGGAATCAATTTAAGTGTAGGAGTCTGTGTGCATCTGTGTCTTGAGCAGCCACTGAACTTCTCTCTTCTTTCTCATACCATTGAGCCCAAGAGTCTGCCTGCTCACCTAGCTCACTGTGCGTGCTCGGGGCCTCTGGGGCAGCTGAGTGCCAGCTTGCTGAGGGCCATTTTTGGGAAACTCGAGATGCCCCTACCTTTACAGCTTGTCCTGCTGTTCACGTCTGTAGTGTCTTCATTGTCCCCACCTGGTGGTGTGTGGGGGTATTGCCTCCCTCAGCCATCGGTGGTACTCTGTCTGGGTGCGGATGCACTCGATTTCTTCCAGAGACAGTTCACAAAGTAAGCAAGAAAGATCAGTGTTCCACAGTAACACATCATCAGAAGCCCAAGCATACAAAGAAAGAAAATGGTGGTCTCGGTAGAAATCATCTGAACGAAGTCAAAAGTGTCTCTAAATTTCTAAGTCTTTTTTGCCAAGGTACTCCTCGTAAAAGAAAGTTATTTTGAGTGTAAGCTCATTTTTGGTTGGCAAAACCTCCTTTTTGCTTGTTTGTTTTATGTCTTTGCATGTTTAACCTTATTGCACTGATTTCCTGGCTATTCCTGACTGAAAGCTTTACTGGACCGTGACTGAATCCTTTTGTCTTGCCTGCCAAATAAAGCTGATTGTCACTAGCAAAACTTGCATATCAAGTTTTGCAGACAAACCAGAAAAGAACTTGGATGTTTCATGTCTTCCAAAATTGCTGCCAGATCTCATGGGCTGTCATATTTAAGCTACATGGCAAAAGGCTGCTTTGCAGTACCTTTATAGGAGCCTTGCCAAACTGTCTTTTCTAAAAGCTGGGCAGTACTTCTGAGCAGTAACTTGCACACAGGAGCTTCACAACGCAAGTACTGTGGTGACTCTGTTTCACGAGGTGTCCCACAAGGTTCAGGGGGGTTATATGGTGAGTAGGAGATCTTGTGCAACCAGATGTGCAAGGTTCAGCATTGAACACAGGCTTTGTATGCAGCCTCTTATGTGCCAAGAAACATTGTATTCGAATCCTATTTAAAACATCCGTATTCTGCAAGAAAAAATGTTTTACAAGAAGTTTGACAAAAAGCAGGTTTTGGATCTAATTACTTATAATGCTATCTCTTTTGAGACCAAGAAATGTACTTTGTGCACCAGACAGCATGTATCCATCACTTAGGTACAGATTTTAGCACCAGGCTAAGCCTTACAGCAGGTTCTGATGACCTTAGTGTGTGATGTAGCCCTGAAAGCTCGGGTCTCTACATTATAACAATTTCTACTGGAATACTGTGATGATATACCTGGTTTTTAATCTGTTTTACAATGATCTATAATGTTTGGTATTAGACATTGCCCTGCTGTCGCTGGGTCACCAGCCTGTAGGCCTGCTCTCTCAGCCAGGTTTACTTTCCAAAAGCAGAGACTGCCTCGTCCTGAGCTCTAGACCTCTATGGAGGCATGAGCATATGTAACATCAGCTGGGTTTTCTTTTTGTTTGCGGTTGGGTGGACAGACGTCCTGTCTGCCTGTAAGAATCCTCTGCTCAGCTCTTGCAAAGCGCTGTGTGCCCTCATAGCCATGTTGCAGCTGGTCTCAGTAAGCAGAATGCAGACAGGCTCAGTGAGCTCAACAATACTTTTGAGGCTGCTTTTCATTCTGGAGTGAATGCAAGTTACCGATACGCACTTTGCAAAGGAGACGGTTGCATTTGACTCCCTGCTCAGGATGGAGGTGAGTTTTGAGTTTTAAGACTGTTGGAATTTGAGTATAAGGCTGGTTCTTCACAGGCCATGTCTTTTCATAGCAATATCTCAAAGCTTTCTGTAAATAATGTTAGTAGAATCTCCCATTGAAAGTCTAACCACCAATCAGCAGAAGTGGTGAAGGAGAGTGGGCAGGTAAGAAACTTCCTCCCCTCCAAGAAGTCAATTTTAATTGCTTGTGAAATAAGGGGGCTTTAAGTATGCCAGCCAAGTATTCTCAGAAGAATGGAATTATCTGCATGTTTTGTCTTCTCTGGGACTTTTTTTTTTCCCACCTTTCTATGGGGAGTTGAGCTGTCATTTGATAAAGTGGATCTGTGGTACTGTGTGCCTGTGTCCCAAATTCTTGACAGAGTGGGAGGAGTTACATGACTGTCGGGAGATCAAAATTGCTGCTGTGCTGGGCTTACTACATGCGAAGGGTATCAGGGGAATTCTAAATTACTGAAATAATCGTTGGAAAAGATAACGTTTGTTAAGAAAATACTCCTTAAAAATTCCTAACAGGTAGCACTCTTCTGACTACTAGCCTCCTGAACGCCAAACGGAACAACAGTGCAACATTTGACTTTGTGCATGCTAAGAAATGAACTAAGAATGCTAAATATTGTCCCTGTTTGGTTTGAAATGGACCCATGCATGTGCATGCATACACATATGCAGAATACATATTTGGAGCAGAACTTCCCAGAGGGGCTCACACTGCTCACCTTCCTCAACTCCTGATATAAATATAGATGGGAAGTAGCTCCTTTCTAAAAGAACATTTATTTCCACCAGGCATTTAAGAGTTCTCTTATAGTTGGCAAACAAAAGGAGAAACCTGTAGCCTCATCTTATATAATTGTTCACATATTAATGCTCATTCATGTGTGCTCTACGTTCTTGCTTCTTCAGAACTTACTGTAACAGAGGTAAATCTCCATCACTCGGACATATCTCTTCTTTTCTTTTCTAAGCCTGATATGAGCTAGGTAACAGCCCTACAATACCTTCACAATCATAAGACACAGCCACAGAGGATGTCGGATGGGCAAATGCGGTTGGCAAAAAGCCAGACCAACTCGAGTTTGTGCAGCAATAGCACTTGAAGGAATTCCAAGAGGGACCCTGCCACAAATTCATGTGAAGAGGCAAAATCATCTCTTAGCACTCAATAGGAGCAGAAAGTCTGTGAGCCCTGGAGGATTACTGACTTTTTTTTTCTCTTTGCTTCCCACAAATCATGTGGTCTGCACATCATCCAGAGCTCACTTTTTTCATAGTCCTATCCCCATGGTGAATGTTGCTAGAGTGACATGGACATCGCTGCAAAAAGCACTCTTCCCCAAGAGTGTCAGTTGTCTATGAAATGCAGAGAATCAATGGAAATGCCCCTGGTGCATCTAGAAGTGTATATTAGTTCACAGTAATTCCTTGATGTCACCTATAAAAATGTGAAAATGCACAACTTCATTAAATGTAAATGTTTTTAGAGAGACAGAAAAAGATGATAGAAAAGAATGAGGGGTGATTGGAAGGAGAAAGTCATTTTCTTCTCCATTTGTGATTACAATGGCTGAGTCTCACTGAATTCTTCCGAGTTCTGCCTCCCCACTTGATAATGAAAAACAGGGCTGGAAACAATGGCTTAGCTGTAACAGCACTGCAGCTGGGGAGCTTCTCATTACTAATAGCCCATACTGATATGGTGTTGTGAAAAAACTCTTCAGTACCTCTTCTATATTATTTCAAGCGCTCCTTATTTTCTTTCCTTCCTAACAGCACACTCTTGTAGCCTGCAGCTAGAAGGCCCTGTGCATCGTGTTTTGCATTTGGATTCCCACCCTTGCATCCTGACTCTTGTATCAGCTGTTTTCAAACAACTTTTGGTGGCAAGCTAATAAAGGCTAGATGTATAATCTTAGCGAAGAACTGATCCCACATACTTTTTGCCTTATATAGTAACACACATTTCATGAGCAGGAAGTTTGCAAGTCTGGCCTCCCTTACCTCATGTTTCTCATTTTTGTGAAGAGAACTATAAGTAAAAATACATGCCAAGATCTTTAATCACAATTGGAAGGTTAACACTAACGGCTTATGATCTGCATTTCCCTCAGAGCTTAACAAAATACTCGATGCCTTGTCACAATTTTTGTGCTATGCCAGCTGTTGTCCGATTGTTATTGGGCTCATAACGGAGAGCTGTATGGCTGGAGATAAAGCTGAGCTGTGATATGGAAGTGCATCACCACTGAGTCGTATAGATAAACCAATGATGTACGTACTCCTAAAATTTACTTTAGGAGACATTTTTGTTTTCTTTTTACCAGCCTGAGAGGAGGTGCCTTTTGAGCAATTTGCTCAGCCCATCAAGTATTTGCATGCCTAAGCGCAAGGAAACTAGCATCCGGCTGAGGGGCTACATATGTTCTGAGCTGCTGGTGTCAGAGCAAGACAATTCACCTCTGTAAGACTTTTCGCTCAGCAGGATAAGTAAGTGTGCCCTGTTGGCAAGTGTGCACTGGCATGGCAGAATTCCCTTGCGCAGTGTGAAATGCAGCTCAGAGAGCTGCCACTGGGGCCAAACTGATGGAGGCCATTTTATCATATGAATTTTTGAGTCTGTAACCAACTGAACACATTCAATTCCTGGTAGTGAATTTAAGTGTAAACACCCTGTACAACTGAGCAATGACTCCCTTATGTCTCCCCAAGAGATTTTTTTATTAGAAAATAGTAAACTATCCACTTCGCCTTTCCTAAAGAAATTTGATCCCGTACATCCTTGGTTTTTGATCTGTTTGTTCAAAAATGTGATGTTCAAGGAGAACAGCGGTCCCTAGGCAGATGTGTGATACACCATTTCTTTAAGTACTTTCTATGTATGCTTTAAAATCAAGAAGTGCAATTTCAGTGTATTATTTTATCTTATCCAGGAAGAAGAGCTTTTTTCTCCTTATACCCACAGCCCAACAATAGATTGAGAAACACACAGATATGCACAGATATATAGTCCAGTTCTTTTTCTCTCCCACTAATTACAAAACTGCACAGTTTTCTGTGAAACCCAATACCATTACTAATACTGAATCAGGTCTGCTCTTCTGCTCTGCTCACCCCACTGCAGACGTAAAGAAAAATTTATCTCCCAAGAAGTCCCTTCTGGGCTTGACCTTCCACTTCATTGTGAGTTTGGCTGCTAAACATGCAGTGGGAGAGCAGGGAAGAAGGCTGTAGCTCAAATAAACCGCATGATGATTTAACAAGTAGTTTTGCTGACCAGTATTACCCATTGTACTGACTAATACTTGCCAGTTATGCTTGCAGGATGTAATGGAGGTGTCCGGTCTAGCTCCAAGAAAAACAGAGTGAGGATTACAAGCTGTAGCCTGGAGCTGATCACTCCATGTGACTGACCTCCTTTGGACACCATAACTAGTTCATTGAAAGCTAGTCTGACCCCCTCTTTAAAGCAT
The DNA here is from genome assembly GCA_030625065.1 of Alectoris magna. NCBI lineage: Eukaryota > Metazoa > Chordata > Aves > Galliformes > Phasianidae > Alectoris > Alectoris magna. Next base: position 35,352,226 of record CM060567.1, read on the forward strand.
TGTCCTTTTTCTGTTGGCACACTACAATTTCTTTCTGCTTGCTCCTTTGTCTCTGTTTACTTCCCGTCTCTTATTTGCTGCTGAGACTGCAAGCACTTCCAGAAGTTTCTTACGTTCTTCTCATGCCTTTGCAAACACAAAAGAATCCCAGATCCAGGGATGTTACTGCAAGAGCCATAAATGTTCTCAATGGAAGCACCAGTCAGACTGAGGGTTTCAAATTTGTTTGGTGAGGTGTGATAGTCTTGCCAAAATCCAAGGCAGCTTTCACATATACCGCTAGGTTTGCTTCGAGGGTCTATGTCAGCACAAGTCCTAACCTACTACCACGTTATTTGAAATCAGTCACTGGATGCTCTTTTGTATGCATTCCAAGAAAGTGTACTGTTCACTATCCTGAAATCTCAAGCCATGATGGGAAGGTACGATGCAAGGGTTGTTTTGGCACTGTGCACGCTTCTGGTTGTGAATGCTGGGGTCTTGCCTCACTTGGCCAGGGAATATAGTAGAGTCATTCCCTCAAGAAGTCAGTACACTTTGCTGGTGGCTTTCATTATTGTTCCCACTAAATAGCAACAAGCAGGGGTAGCGTAACACAATGAAGTTTTAACTGCTTTGTACAGTAGTTTTTAACTCCCCATCAATAACATTTTTAGAGCCACCATCAAGCAAAACACAACTTTAAAAACTTCCTGTTGTTGTTTTTTATGAAATTGGAGTAGAAGGAAACTACCAAGCAAGCTCAGTTATTGTACCTGATGTGGTATCAGTACAGCATTTGATGCAATGCGAAGCTAACTCGGTGTGCGTCAGTGAAGAAAGAGTAAAGGAACAGAAGGTAATTCAGTATCTTAATGAATAAATCTTTTTCCTGTCTTCTAGAAGGCAACAAGTTCAGTGCTCTTTGAATCCTCGGAAAAGAAACAGTCAAATATCTGATGTTTTAAAGGCATTTTTTGAGGCTCAACAAAACCACAGCAACTATGAAGTACTATTAAGGTAGGAAACTTCTGTTTCTCCCCATTATATCAACTGGTTTAACAAAAGGCACAACTTTTCTAAAAACTGTCTTGGATATAGCCACCAAACCTTTGCAAACAAGATGCATGCTTCACTAGGAGTTCTCGGAAGACCCCTTCTTGTGTTTCTTTCGAGAACCAGAATTTCTCATTCCTTTATGTACTTGAAGGTATGGAAGAAGCCTGACCTTCATTCACAAATGAATCATTGTTGGAGTATCTGGAGCAATACTTCAAGAGAAAAATAACTCTAAGCATAGTGAGCATTTTGCTGGCTATTCAAAACTCAAACCTAAAAGAATCTTTCTTGCCATCTACTCTGCTAATCTCACTTTGAAGTCACCCAACTGATCAGCTGGGTCTGTAAATATACACAAATACCATGGAGTATCAGGCTCTCAATATAGAAGAAGCCCTCTGACTTCTTTATTCTCAAGTGCCTGTCATCCAGGATCAGCACAGTTTAATAAGTACTTTCATTACCTTTATTTTTCTCATCTATTTTAGGGCCCTCTTTTTAAGGCTTCTTGTTTTGTTTTGCTGCATGTGACTAATTCTATTATAAGTCAAAATGTTGACAAGCATATGCTTCCTCTGTAGGTTTAGAGTTTGTGGGTGAATAGTACATCTCTGTACCACATTAAGCTTTGTGCTTTGCTGGAACAGACTGTTCCAACACCTTTTTTTTTTTCTTTTTCTTTTCTTTTCTTTTCTAGACCTCACCTTTCTGCCCATATGAAATGCAAGCTGTTTGCTATTTCCTATCTCACTTCTGTATAATGAACTAATTCATTTCCTATGCTGTCTTCCTTCTACAGTCACATCTTTTCTACATTGTGACGATCCTTCAAGTTGGAAATAGCCTCTTCAAGCAAAGTGCTGTGCTTGATTGCTGCTTTGTACTTTGCATAACCATGATGATCTTGTGGCCTGGGGTCTCTGGAGAAGATCATGGAATGTGATGCTGTTGCTCCCCAGGGAGCTGAAGGGTACTGGATCTGCATCCTATGATTCGATGCCAAACTATGGTATGAGATTCTAGGCATTTCCTAATGTCTCTGTTTTCTTTTAAGCAGGAGTTGCAGTTGCCATGGATATGTGTAGTGAATGGAAGAGGATGAGAAGGCACGTGCCATGGTGATGCCTGGGCATCCAGACAGCAGACCTATCAGACTACTGTAGTCACTTAAACCCAAACTCAGAAACTCAAACTCAGCAGAAGAAAAAAGTGCACATACAGTTCCCAAACCATCTCCAGATTCAAGTGCAGATGTGAGAAGTAGAGTCGAACTAAAAATACCTGGGAATTTAATGTTTGGCAGGCAAAACACAGCCAGCTGAGGAACAGTTTGGGTAGGCAAGGCTCTTGAAGAAGGGCTCATGGATTTGGCTGAGAGCAGGTTTGTGCAGCTGCTTTTATGCAGTGAAATTGTTTTCTCAGTAGTACTAGATTTTTTTTCAGTTGTCAGTGCTCATTTGTAAACACATTTATAGTTGATGTTCTTAAATTCTAAGATTTTCTTTGAAGAAATTGACCTATACATCTTTAGAGATGTTTTCAGACATTGAAGAAGTGCTTCAGTAAGTAGCTATTGTTCTTTTCTCAATAAGTGTATTTGTGTGTTAAGAGTTTAAGAGTTTTCCCGCTTTTCCCACAGAATATATTCATATTTCTTTGTCTGATTTTGTATCTATTCACCTGGTTTGCCTATTCTGTTTGTGTTGTGAATTGGGAACACATCTCTGCAGGAAGCTCAGGATTATACAGAGAAAGTTATTGATCTAGATGCTTCATGAGAATTAATTTCACATTTGTGTTATCAAACTTGAAATTTGTCTTCTCAAGCATTAAATGAAGCACCTAATTCTCACATTTTTTCCTCTTCTGTGAAGAACAAAATATCCACACAATTTGCTGTAGCCTGGTTTTTCTCCTTCCAATGGTCCCGTGAGAAATTCTGGCTTAGCTAAAAGCAGTGATAGGTTTCCAGTCTTCAATGGTAGTGGGGCTTACCCCACAGTCATGGGATTTTTAGCAAATAGTTTGATAAGCAGGTTGTATAATTCTCACTTGCCTGAGATTTTGCTACTACTTATGGCTTCAGGTTTATATGTCTGTCTTTTTCTAAAGGAATACAACTTAATGTAACAGCAGTTAGATCTTCCATCTGTCTCTGGACTCCTGTGGATAAACAGTAAAGGCTGTCTGGAACAGTCGTACGTCCCATGGTAGCAGGTAGGCTCTTCTTATTAGATTGGTCCCAGCTTCTCAATACAACCTTTAAAACTGGGGATCCTTGGACTGGAAAGCTCACCTTGAAAAGCCTTGCTGAGATCAATTTTTTTTGCTGAGTGAGTGCGATTTCACCTCAGGGGTGCCTCAAGTGCCAATGACAGCTCCCTGCTCAGGAAGATGTTGATTATGAGACCTGGCCCCTGTCTTCAGATGAACCTAGTAGATTTTTCTGTTGCAATTTGGAATGCTGTCTCCTTTAGTACCAAATGTTAAAAAAAAAACAATTTTCCATTAGAGAAACAAACTGTCCCTGGTACTCTCTCCTGCGTCTATGCTCATTGCTGTTCTTTCTTCTCCTCTTCTATTACCGTGGGTATTTGGCAGGACCTTGAAACCTCTGGGCACCCACTCATCACTTCTTTTAAAGTTGTGATGCTTTGGGAAGGACCAAAGGACCCAGGGATTCTATAAATGCCACGTGACCCTGTGCCTCCTCATTCCCAATGTCCTTGCATGTCCCCTTGTCTTCCTTCTGTTCCTGCGTCCCACCTACAGCTCCTTCCTGACACACACTAGCCCCTGCTGCAGAATCAGCTGGGTGCCCTCCCACCTTGCCAAGTAAAGATGATATTGTGGTTGGGTTCATTCCACAGCAATGAATGCAGGCACACCAGGGTCAGTGCCTCCAGCACAACCACCATGTCCTGTGGGCAGGGACTCTGCAGGTCGATAACAACTGGGGTAAAGCTGACACACTGGGAGCCTCCGCACCGAGGCATCTGGGCAAGCCAGGAACCCCAGCACCAGAAGGGCCCGCCAGTCCATTGGAACCCAGACATCTAAAAAACCCACTGGCCTGTGGAGACCCCCCTTTTTAAGGAAAAAACTTGATACTGAAGAAATAAGGGATATTTTTCAATACTAATTTTGAAAAATATTTCTTTGTGCTACATACATTATATATTTAAAACACTGCATTTAGTAACAAGTTCTGCCATCAAATAGGCAAAATCTTCTCTGTGAAATAGCACAGTTCTTGTACTTAGGATGCCAGACCTCCGTCAGATTAACAGTTGTTAAGTGAGGATATATAAACCGTACTATTTAATATAGAACGAAATTCTTCTGATGAATACATGAGCTGAGATTAAGGCTCTTAATTTAATGACTGACAGTCTCAATGTATGGAAAATAATACTTTTACATTGAAACTTTCGTTGCTGTTAATTTTTCCATGTGGTTATTGTACTTGCAGAGATCCAAAAAGGGCCATTTTCCTTGAGGCAGAAACAAAACTACAGAAGCTTTAGAGGTAGCAGGGCAGAAAGCCGTGGATCTGACTTTGCTGACAGAAAAAGTGATTTTGAAGAGAAGTGCAGTCTGACTTCTTATTGGGAAACTCATTCAGGTGGAAAACTGCTGATCAGTTATACCCTCATGTTGTTTCAATTGAGCTTGACCGTCTTATTTCCTAACTCCCAGTGCTAGCTTCAGGTGTCTATGGGAGAAGTTCCTTGCTGGGAAATGGATGACTCTGTCATGGCGTTGCTGGCTGATCCTCCACCTCCACCACGCCGATGACTTCTTAAAATTACTGCTGATTTCTCAGAAGCAAATTGTATGGTTTTGTATGAGGGCTGCATCTGCTGAATGTTAAATAGATTTTGTGTGTACCGGTGTCAGGAGACAGAAAGAATAAATAGTCCCTAAGCAGACAGAAAGGCTATATTTAGGTCTAGACTGAGTATGCCCTCTGCCTGTCAAATGAATATTTTTTTTATTTTTTTTTTAAATCCCAAACAAAAATGCCTCTTGTTTCCTGTAATTTTTTCATCATTGCGTTTTAAAACTTTCAAACATAGATCCACGGTCTAGTGTTGGGAGGCTGTACTGTCCTGCCTCCACGACACTTCCAAGAACATATAACTCCTTCCATGCTATGGGGACATGGGAGCACTAAAAGACCTGCCCAGTCTCCTCTGGGGCCTCACCCCCTCCCTATTCGTGGCCCAGGGCCCTGCCTCAGTCCCTGCACCAGCAATGCTTTTGGATATCAGACTCCAGCTCTGCCACAGCCCTGCCCGGCCACCATCCACGGACTAACATCTTGATCTGGCCTCAGCCTGTTTCCATTCCCAAGGATCTGCCTGACCATCTGGAGCTGTGACTGACCCTCCCTGCCTTCACCAGGCCTGAATGTAACTCTCACCTACAGGGGTACATCTCAGCCAGGCCTCTTCCCATCCCTATCCCATCACCAGGGAGATGCCTGCTCCCTGGCTAAGGTGTGGTACGAATCCTGGCTGTGAGTCCCAGTCCTGCCAACCCCAGAGGTGCCCTTGCTGCTCCTGGCCTTTGCAGTGCCCTGACACATGATGCGTCGAGACTTTCACATACCACTCTGCCACGCTTGCAACTAATAGGAAAGATTAATTCACAAATGTCTTAGGCTAAGGGGAGCACAAAGGATTTCCACGATTCCCGCTTTAAGATTTTTTCTTGAAGAGCACAAGCCTCCCTTTTAAAGAGGTTTTGGCCTTAGGACTTCGTGAACCCTGGGGAATGTGTCTGTGTTGCAGTGGAGTACAGAAGTACTAAGATACAGGAGTACAGAGTTAGTTTCAAATGAGGTGCTTTGGATATCAGAGAGCAACCCGGTCATGGAACTCAGCACAGGCTAAATTTACCCTGCTTCTCTGCACTGTGTCCCCTGCGCTGGTTTAGTGGTTTGACAAATGGTCTGCAGGTTTGAAACAGCTTCAGAAACAGGCTGGCATTAATCCCAGGTTCAAACAGGAAGAATGGAGCGCCAAGAGACACTGGAAAAAGAGCTGCTTGTGAGCCATACTCACAAGATTCCAGCCCTTGAAGAGAAGATTCTGAGCTCCTGATGCAAGCACAACCAGGCTGGTTTTTGTTTCAACCACTTCTGAAGTTGCTAAAAAACTACCAGTTATAGGAATCCCGTTTCCCTCCCATTTTGCCAAGACTCACTATCATAAGTAATGCTGAGCCCCATGCATAGTGATCTATCAGGAACAAAAACGCAGCTTACCATGGAGAAACACAATGTACGCCTTTGGGAGGGAAAGGCTTGAGGAGATAGGATAGCAATTCTTATTTTCTTTTAAAGCTTTTTTTAGAACAGACTGTATTCCCTGGCTTTCCCATTAATACACTGCTTCCTTCTGCATGCAGACCGCATAAATGTGAGCAGGGAACCACAAACTCTGTGAGCACGGAGTGTTTTGGAACACATAACATGAAAGTTGTGTTGCTTAAGTCCCACCTTATGCCCAACACAAAGTAATGCTTCTGAGGTTCTGTTTCAGCCAAGGACAGTGATATTTTAATTCCTCAGCACGCGATAGTGACTCACCTGGTCACCTGTGTTTTGAATGTAGCAGATTCTGTTGTGTGGGGTACATATGTAAGTGGTGGTATCAGGAGGAAAAAGCTAGGGCTGAATATCTGACTACTACTTCTCTTTTCTCTGAACTAGAGATGGCTATTGTCTAACTCGCCGCTAAAAACGCAGTAAATACTGTGTGATGGAATATGAAGCTTTCTACACAACCCACTGCAGAAGTAGCTGAGAGTTTCTGAACAACCACCTGCTTATCGCTGGCATGCAGCAGAGTGCTAATCTTCCAGCTGAACTGCAAATCAAAACTAACAGTGAATGACCAGACAAATGATAAAAATTAATTTAACCAGACAGTTAAAAACACTCAGATCTTTTATCTTGATGCCCAGAAAAATGCTCCCCTGATTCAGCTGTCACTTAAATGGGTGTAAATCAGGAACAGTTCGTGTACATTTTATACCTGCGCTATAACTTCTGGTAAGTCTCACGAGCTTGATGTGATGTAATTTAAAGTGTCAGTGAGGTTTCATTCAAAACGGGTTTTACAAGAGTACTCTGCAACATTTACCTGTTTGGAAGACAACAGTAAGATAATGTACAAGGAAAAGTTAAGGCAAGAATAATCAGCAGGAGGGCCTAGTTAGACACAGAACAAAGTTTGGTCCTTATTATTTCTAAACCTTAAGGCCAGGCTTGCAACAATGATAACTTTTCTGTACTGTCTTGAGAAGTAGTAACAGCTTAGAGGACAGAGAGGTGCCCGTCTCATTTTGTGTCAGGTTAATAGGAACAATGTGAAGGACAAAATGCAGCACATGTTGGAAGTATATGCCCATGGGCTACGTAGTTCATGTAGTTGGAAGGCTGCTGCCTTTTAAATCCAAGTAACCATTAAGAATGAAGCCAGAGCCTGATGATGCCCAGTAACAAGGCCAAGAGACAGCCATTACCATCAGGCATATAGGCAGCCAAGTGAATAATACAACCAGGAGGAACGTCTACAGTGCGGCTGTTGGGAAATGCTTATTAAAAGTCCTAACGTGGCTGCTTGCCCCTGACAAGTCATTTTTGCTGAAATAGGCAGCTTTCCAGGTTGCTAGTGAGATTCTCCCTGTTTTCAGCATTGTGTATTTTGGGTATGTTTAGCCGAAGCTGGTTGGTTCTTCCTATCCATATCTGATGCTTTCTACCATACCCATCATTTCAGCTTATCATCACCCTCCTGGGAAGCTTGAGTTCCTCAACAGAAATGGCTGGAAACCTCCCCTCATGCATTGTTTCCTTAGCAATTCAATCAGCTTAGCAAGAAAGGCTGAAAGCCAAAAGCTACAAATAAGCTAGGCTTTATTTTAGTAAAGGGAACACTAAATTTATCTGCTGCTTTTTTTCTTTTTCATTCCTTTTGTATATGGAAGGTGAGGATGAAGTCTTCCTCCATAACACTTTGAATGCTGTTAAAAATACTGGTGTCTCTAGTAAGGGGTCTGGTGTACGCATGGTATTTTTTATGTTCTCTGTATGCTATAGTTGTATGTATATGATATATGTATCATATATAGCTGTATGATATAGTATGCTATATATATATATTTGTGCCAAATTTCTGGCCAGCTGATCAAAGCTATTGCTTTGCAATCTTTTACTTTTTTTTTTGTTTAGTTTGTTTGTTTTCTTCACGACATGAATACATTGTTGCTCAGAAGTTTCATCCCTTATTTGAAATAAAGTCTTTGTACAGAACAACCAGAAAACTAAAACAACGTGCTACACAAGGTTCTACAATGACTATATGATCTATTTATCCCATTTAGTCAGTATTTATCACAATAATATTTCATCACTGTGAGCAAAGTCCGACCAATAATATTTAAGATAAAATGGAAAGTAGAACTTACTAGCACTACTGCTTCTACAAAACCACATCTGCTTCTAACCAGCCTTAAAGTCTTAAGCACATCTGTCAGCACAGCCACGTTCTGATGCATAGCGTTGTGGGCTCTCAAGTGCCCTCTTGTTGCATTCCAAGTATTAGGTGCTCGTTCTGGCGGTCTGCTCAGCCTATCACTACCAGAAGTGTCTGTGAGACACTTTCTGTTGTGTATATGGCCCTCTGAGGTGTCCTGGTGAGAGAAATGTTAAATCTACATGATATTCATAGCTGTCGACAGCTACAAGATGTTTTCTTTAATCACAAGTGGCAAGTTCAGAATACAGTTGTTAGTGCTGCCACTGTCTTTCTTAAATTTCATCATGGTAATCATGCCAACGTCGCTATTTGAAGAAGGTCAAGTAGCTGATGAGGTAGAATTCTGGGATCATTTTACTATCATAAAATGGTAAGGAGTGACTGCAAATGTTCTTCATGAAAAATGAATGTTAGACTTGTGTTTCTTGTTCTTCTTGAACACTTCTACTTGAGTGGAGGAAATCCCAGTTCACAGCGGCAGGCATGAGAGAAGGGCCAAAACCCCAGCCTTTGATCCTACATTAGTCAAGAAATGAGAAAGCTGAGAGCTGGCTCCTCCTTGCAAGTAGCCTTACGATTATTGTATACTTGTCAACTAGTGGTTAAAGCCCCAAGCAGCAGCAGTGCACTGCTGTGTCCTTAGTGACATCCAACTATTAAGGTTTGTCAGGTGCTTCTTCTGGACCATTACTAACATCTTCTTAGTTTTGGTAAGGCTGTCTAGAGGCTAAAGTGATTATTTTCCTTAATGAGTATTGAGATATTGAAGTTTAGTACAGCAAGTCTATAATAACGGTATTAAGGCATTGAACTGGCTAATTTAATGTCTGATCAAAGAGCTTTTCTTGGTGAAGTGGAGCAGTAATATCTTGGTTAAAATCACCATACAAGGCCATGTATTACAAAGATCACCACTCACATGAGCAAGGAGCCTCAATCGTATAATCTGCTCTCTCACCCAAGCATATCTCTGTCAAAGTTCATTAATTTGGTAATGAGAGAAAATAAGCGTTTAACCCCATGGTTTTTAACAGATCACAGAACCAAGAATAAGTGCTGACGGAGGGCGTGTGCAGAACCTGCAAGTCTTGCAGAAGGATTCTCTGGGTTGCCACCACGAGAGCAGCAGAAGTCAGAGATCATACTGACAGAACTAATAATGCACTTCCATATGGTATATGCCTAAATACTACTTGGCTCTGCTGTTATCTCTTCTCTTCCTGTGGTGCTATCGGTCAAGTAGAAAACAAGCTGCCTCATCATCCAGAAATATCTGCGGCATCAAAATTGAGACAGGGTCTCCGTTTACGATAGTGCTAATGAGTAATGATATGCACAACATTTCTATGTGCAGAAAAACTCGTTTGCAAGAGATCTGTGACTCAGTGCATAACTTTGCTATAGAGAAACTTTATGTTAGTGCTAACTAAGCCTTTGTGATTTTCACAAAACAGGAAACAGCTACCATCAATAATGCCACACTATGCTTACCAAAACCAGAAGTAGAAATCCTCCCCTAAGCATATTTAAGAACACACTGCTTATAACAGCTCTCTACATGGTTATAGATGTTGTCTGCATTTTGGCACTAACAGTGGCTGACCACGTGAAGTTTATTTTGTAGGTTTAATTGTGGTTTGTTTGAGTGTGGTTGGTTTTGTTCAGATGTGGTGCTCACTGATTTAGAGATATCTGGAAAGTCCTGAGTGGAACTGATCTTACTCAGAGCGCTCAACCGAGGCAGCAATTCATTTGCAGCTGTTAAATTCATTCTTTTAAAACAATTAAATTGTAGTGCTGAAATTGAGATTTTACTGTTAGATACCCTGACCTAGATGGTTGCTGTGCTCCTTAAATCTTTATAGGGTGTGACAAATACGGAATAAAACAAAGCTGCCAGGTTTTGTGTATAAAGGGAGAATATAAGCTACCACAGAAGCCGCCTTTGCACAGTAACAGCAGTAAGTTGTCTCTAATTGAGATGAGCAGAAGTGAAGCAGAGCAGTTTATCCATCTCTCTTCAATGTGGTACTCTGTAGGTGAAAGATACAAGGAACCCCAAATATTCTCCAGACATATGGAGACAATGCCTGATAACAGCGAGGGTGAGGCTTATCAAAAGCTAGGTGGTAACAAGTCCTTCTGTCCATAAAGTATTTGCTGCTTGGTGGTGTCTGTGTCAAAAACTGTGGGAAGTACAGAACATGAAAAACCAGGCCTGAAAAATATGCACCTCTTGGATATATGTCCATCGCTTTGGAGAAAGACAGAAGGTTCACATTTGAAAAGCAAAAGTTGTGTAGTGTGTATAGTACTGGTTCTCTGGCAGATGATGATTTGTTGCAGGAAAGTAGCCTTGCCTATCAAATTACTCCTGATAGCAGTGTGATGGTTACAACCAAGACCATTGCTCTCCAGTGCCAGAGACTTCAGTAGTTGCTTGATACAGCTATTAAGACCTGCATGATGCACAGGTAGGAGCAAAAGTACTTTTGAAGAGATGACATCTTGTTGTAGAGACCTCTTTTTTTGATAGCTGTAACACATTCCAGAGCTGAAGCCTAGCGTCCATTTCTAGTTCACGTTTTAACTTTTATATCTAGCAGCGTGTAGCAAAGTCTGCAATTACAAGTCCATTCCCTGTCATGCTCATCATCATGTTTTTATTATCTCTTGTATTACAGGATTACCTGGGTCAATAGCACTGAAGTCACCTACCTCCTCTCTTCATTTGTGCTCTTAGGTGGCATACCCTGGTTTTCACATAAAAATATGGAAGGAAGGAAATAGGATAGACTGATTTGGGTAACCAGTATTGTCCTAAAACACAGCCTAGTCTGGAAAAAACAGTTTTTCTTAGGTACACCAAATAGAGGCATGACTAGTCTAGTCCTCTAAACTGCTTGTTGTCTTGTGAGAGCAGTAGTCAAATAAAGAGTTAACAGTTAAATTTGCTGAGCAGCAAATTTAAACATCTAACCTCTGACTTTAATCTGAAACTCAGCTTATCTTCATACAATTTCTGTGATCTCTTACATTCGCTTTCATTCAGAATAAGAAAGAAGCGATCACCGAGACAAAAATACTATTGGCAGGTATGTGGCCATTGGGGAACGTGTTTACGTTCTGCATCTATGCTCCTCAAATACTGTAGCTAATAAAGAAGATGAATTCTCCTTTTTCAGCTTCATCATGAAGCTGCTGCTTGTTATATAAGGATAAGGACTGCACAGTTCAGTAATTTTTTTTAGATAGGTTTGCCCTTCTAAAGAACCACAAGGCAAAATTGGAATTATTACTGGAAATCTAGTAGTTTGCACAAGAAAAGCTACAGAGTTTAAGTTGATACAAAAATAATGTGAGTATTCACTGTCTTCCTCTGAACTCTTAACGGTCTAATAATTAAAACCTCATGTGCTTGGTGAGAGCAGAAATGATAACTTATAGCAGAGATCACAGAAAAAACAGCTTGTCTTCCCTCTAAACCATTAAACGTGCCAATATAATCTTTGAAGCATGAAATACACATGTGCTTTTTTATTTTATGTATTGCTTACACTTCTTATGCTACAACTAATATGCCTTAGTCAGCTGTCTAACATTACGTGACCCCTTAATCATGCATTCCAATGTCACCAGTGTCAGCCTGTTAAAGGTTAACAGCATCTTGAAAACATAGCCTGACTTCATTAACCTCTTGTAAAGATGCTTACTGTTAAAATATGCAATTACCTATTTTCAGACCTAAAGTGATTATACACTTTATGCTTTATTGCTCTTAATATTCTATTAGCAGAGACGATTCACCCTTTCTTTTCTAGTAAAAGAAATCATTATATATTTGTTTGACTCTTGGTTCTAAGGTCCAGGTACTCTTACGTTTATTAATGAAGCGAACAAAGTGCTCTCTGAACCTGATCTACCTTCTTGTTAGGGGTATCTATTAGCCTTTACTGATGAAAACACCAACACCAATAACACTCCCACATCCACAAATGAACCAAAGCTAGGCAGCTCCCAAGGTTTCCTGCTAATATTCAGCAGAGATTTCCTGTCTCACAGTACATTGTCCTGAATAACTGGCCTCAGCCACCCACTTTGGCCTCTTAATGACTTTAAAGATTTTATGATCTAATAACAGAAATTAATAAAATAAGCTTGATACCAATTTCTGCCTAGGGCTTTCTTTCTTTCTTTCCCTAATGAAGAACTCTGCACCAGTGGAGAAGATGATTGCTTTTTTAGCAGTAATATTCTTCCTAGGCATCTTTTCTACAGAGTGTTGTAGAGTTCATTGCTGTGCTCTGAATTTCTCTTATTTGTCTAGGGACTTTGTTTTTTTTGTTTGTTAGCTTGTTTTTCTCTTATTTATTGTAAGACTTTAGCTCTAGGCCAAAATCATATATATATCCTATATATATATATATATATATAGGAAATTGCATGGGTTTTATTTCTCAAGGTAATTTTACTTTATTAATTTTTGGTACAGATGGAATCCCAAGGAAGCTCATAATTTGGTGGGTTGAAAGGAAGAAGTAGTAGGTAAAGAAGCACCACCACAGATAGGATGGAAAGCTTCTTCAAGGAGCTTTAGACTGAACTTAGAGAGACAACCGAGGTAGGCAGGAACAGGGTTTCTTGGTAGGTGTAGTTCTCCAAACTTCCCTGAGATGTCCCGTGTGACAGGAATTCATGAAATACTGGTGCCAAGGTTGGATCTAAACATTGAGATGGAGAGAGAAAAGCTCTCATAAAAAGCTGCTCATCTGCAGCTCTCTTTTCTGTGACTCCTGCAGTGTGGCTGAGCTGGATTCACCAGGGAGCTTCCTGCCCCTTATCTAAGGACGGGAGTGTGTTGTGAATAGTGACTCAACTCACCAGCTATTAGCAAAGTGAAATACAGGAAATCCCTGAACAAAACAACGGAGAGCAATTTTTTAGTTATTTAAGTGGAATTAGACGAGTTCATGGGGAAAAAAAAAATAAAATAGTTCTCTTTTAAAGCCTCTAGATTTGGATGATCATCATCATAAAATGGCTTGAGTTGGAAGGGACCTTAATGGTCACCCAGTTCCAACCCCCCTGCTCTAGGCAGGGTTGCCACCCACTAGATCAACCTGCCTTTGGCCTCATCCAGCCTGGCCTTGAACACCTGATCACTTCTATAGCTTTTCCATTATTGTTTTGTTGTTGTTGTTGTTTAAGGGGGGGGGGGGGAGGTGTTGTTTGTTTTTTCACTTAACCTGGAAGAATAACACGTGATCTCAGGAATGGAACCCTAGTTCTGTTCCCTGTATGCGGTAGGAAGTAACTGACTGCCTAGAGCATACAAGCACTGGAATTTTTGTGCACCTAATGCAGTGTTTGTTCCTTTTGTTTCCTAGTGCTCGATGATAAGAAGGTTTTTTTTCTCTCCTGCATTGGTCACAAAGTTTGCAGGTGATGCTTTTGTGAAACAGAGTGAAACTTCCAGTGGAGTAGTGCATGTTTCTGGGTGTCGTTCTCCAAGTGAGAAATCAGGGCACTGCTCCCATTCTTTTCTCCCATCCCCCTAAGTGTTCATATAATGATATAGAATAGCTCAGGATGATCAGGAATCAAGTACCAAGCCCTGCCAAAGGTACTGACGCAGAGCTCACCGATCTCTGCTAGCCACAGTGAAGTGTGGAAGCAGAGCTTGCTGCCAGTTCCAAGCAGGACAAACAAACAGTTCAGAGTATAATTTCAGAAACAAACCTTGGTTAGAAAACACTTCTCTGCATGCTGATCCCACTAAAAGCCTCAAGATGAAGATGCAAGAAGTAAGAGCAGGTAATCCTACAGTCTTCTGTGGATGTCTCCAAACAGATCCAGATAACCTCTACAGAGCTGGGCAGGCAGTTAAGCAGCGCAGGCAGCCAAGCAGAGAACAGGCTGGCTGTTCTCTTCCAGACTTTCACAGCTGCACAGAGCACAGTGTCTCCCTGTACCACGTAGTGAATTTATGACATCACCAGCTGTTACCAGGGAAACACACAAACTACAAATTTGGATCTTGGCAGCAAGATACAAAGGAGAAATATTTTGCTCTTCAGGGGGTCAAAAAGGAAAGCTGAAACAAACACCCTAAACATCTTTGAATTGGAACAAAGTCGGAATAGGTTAATTATTCCAAAACATACAGTTGTATCTGTGAAAGTGCCAGTGTTGTCCCTATTGTATCACTCGGAAAACAAACATGGAAAATCAAGTGCAGAACCTCTAATCCGCATCTGAACATATCCCTCAGACATTCTTAGATCATTATCACTGTCCTAGAACTTCAGCTCTGACCAGCGGATATAATGAGGTGCTGTTAGAAATGAGATATCAACTGGCTGATTATTTTTCAGAAAGTGCTGATAAATGCTACTTCTTGAGAAAGAGTTTACTCGTGTTGCAGAGCAAGGAAAATATGCAGTGTGGAGTTCTGGTCAAATTGTGTGCAAATACCACTACTGTTACGTTGACATGTACTTTTTATAGCTTTTAAAAACTTTTTTTTTTGTGAGAACTCATGCCTTTAGACCCGTGTTTTATGTCTTTTAAGTGCTTGAGATTTTTGAAGTTATGGAAATAACATTTTTGTCTTTTAGTAACATTAGCTGACATCTTATTTACGTTCCACAGTTAAATGAAAACAGCGCTTTTTAAGTTTATTTTTATTGAACTATTAAGTAGTTGAGAGACAGCTAATATTAGCTCTTACACGGGCCTGACTGATTTCACTCACGCTGCACGTGATGTACAAGTTTGATATGTGTTTGCGTTGCCTACAGGTGCTTGCATCCGTACTGCAAGGTTAGATGGAACAGGAACTGACCTCAGCTCTGGAATCACCGCAGTCATTTTTTCTCCGTGCACACCTACAAGGCTGTACGTGGCTGTACTTCCACCTGGAGATCCCCAGATGTGGGGGAGATCTGATGCAACCTGCATGGAAGATGAAAGGCCTATGGACCATCTTATTTCGCTGTCTCCACTAAGTATCCACGCTATCCGGAAAAAAAAAAAAAATAATCCCATGTTGATAATCTGGTGTGAAATATATCCATGATGGAGATTCTTATACATACTCCAAGTAGCATTTCTAGCACTGTTCCATAACTGTCTTACACAAGCACGGGAACATGTTTAATCTGATTCATGTCCTCCATCTAAAAAAACAGACAAGACCCGCTCACCAAGTCTTAAGTCTGTCTTTATTTAGTTGGTAGCCTTGGTTCCTGGATCGCTGTGCCAAAAGAGCAGTTTGAGTACAGTCAGGGCCTCGTTATCTGGAAGATGGCTCAATGTTCACTGTTGTGCCTTGTTACAGTAGGATGAGGATCAAGGAAACTATTGAACTATGGCAGGGATATATCATGAGAAAGATGCCCAGAGCCATCTGCCCACATGCTGTGATGCAGGCTCACATTTCCAAAGCAGACTTGCAGACAGAAGAGATCATGACAGCTCTGAAGAACTTTACTATCTATGCAAGTTCCTTTTTTTACCCTTTGTAGTGAGTCACTTTGGAAGGCTCCTTTTTTGGTTCTCTTTAGTTAGACTGCTGATTCCTTTATCGTGCTTGCCTGGCTTACCCTGAGACTTGTGACTTGGACGCAGCAGTTACTGGGGCTGTTGTCATATTTTTTCCTCTCTGGGATGATTGTAGTGTTATCATTTCCCCATTTTAAAAAATTTTATGTTATGAAAGGTGCTTCTTACAAGGATAGAATTCACTACCTGCAGGTAGGGTCTGCCACACGGACTTCAGGCTGACAGAATGTTATGGAAGTCCCACAAAAACGACAACATTTCGCTTTGAGTGGTAAACTCATGGTGATTAAGATCTCTACCATCTTTTCAGAGCTCGGTGTACATCCATGGCCTGTGTGTCCATCCCAGGTGGTCTCAAAATTTTGACCTCTCTGGATCTACCTCAAAGAACCCACAAGTGATCAGTGGGAAGTACCGTGGCCCTGCTTGATCCCCTTATGCACCTTTAGGAAAATGAAAGAATAAATGCAGCTCAATAGGGCGTACAGGGACAGAAAGAGAAGGAGCTGCTGTGTCTTGCATTCCTCAGCGCAAACGTATTAACTCCTTGATTCAGAGAGAGGGGGATGAAGGGAATGCGTTACAGAGAATCCTTACAGAGTAAGCTAATTCTTTTCCTCTTATTTTCATCCTCTTTTTTCTTTGGAGGTAAATGCACACCGAAGCCTGAGAGAGATTCAAACAACACATGTATTTACTGAACTCAGCTGCTTGGGAACACTGTCTCTTGAAGAAAACACTTGTGCAGAGACAGAAAATAGATCATTACATCTGGTAACTGCATTGAGGCAGGCTGGTAATAGCAATTTTCTCCATTCCTTCTGGACTGCACTGTGATGGAGTTGATGATAAGAAAAAAAAAAAACCACAACAGTCCGATTCCTAATATGCAAACCCTAATTGTGATAGATGAAAGCCCTTCTAAAGATAGCACTTTCTTGTTCGCTTTCGTGGCCTGGTTGTATGTCAAAAGTCTTAGTTGCTGACTAAAGTTGCAACACAGATAAAGTTTTTAAAGGCCCTAATTCATGACTCTAATAACAACACTAAGAGAAGTGAACGTACATTGCCATTTCACTAGTGGACCAAGTTTCACATTTTCCTTGTAAAATAGCTAAGCAACTGGGATGAAGAAAGTATCTGGGCTAACTTCCAGGCTCCAGTGGGTTTACTGTTAGGAAAGAAGCCTTCCTACTGCCTTTGTTAGGAGGAAAGGGGCACTGTGTGAGAGCTGATTGCCAAAGCAGAGCCTCATCTTCAGCCCCCCGTTGGAGGAACTGTGTCCAGCAGCTGGGACCCATGAGGCTGCGGTGTCACTCAGAAAGGGGATACACTGGCTGTGAGCTGGCAAGGGCCAGTTGGGAGCTGCTGTGCTCCTCAAAAAGGGCTTTGCCAGGAAAGGAGAAGAACTTACCAAATTCATAAATTGAAGTCACAGCCCCCAGTTTCTATGATAACCGGCACCAAGCCTCTATAGGATCTAGCGCTGCAAACCCGTGGCTGTATTTCATTCAGTAGTCACTCATGAGATTGGTTTGTTCCTATTGTTGACAATAAAAGCATCTTCTTTTAAAAGTGTTTAGAAGCAGGTTACTCTGCTGGCTGCCTAGGGCTTCAGTATTTGGGCTTCAGTATTTGAGACATGCTGATTTGTTTAAGAGCTGCAGTCCTTTCTGGAATGTTTTTAAATCATATAAACATTCCTACTACTTTTACAGATTCCTAAACTGTTATCTTTTTATGCAGGCACAAATTTAAGTTGACAGCGTACTTTCTAAACTTCCACTACATAGGGTCAACTTGCTATTGATAGAGGAAAATCTATCAAACAGCTCTATGATGTCTTGCAAGGGAAGACTTCTCTTTAACTCTGATAGGGAAAACGACCAACTATGTCCATATGTCTTTTGCTGGTTCTTACTGTGACTAGTGTTTGTGGGACTCCTGGTGGTGGGAAGGGGAAGAAAAAGAAAAGTACAAGGATTGTTTAATAGAGAAAGAAAGGTATTTTCACTGAATGTTATGCTTGCCATTTACTGTTATCATGCTGCCAACAAAAGCCTCAGTGCTTTGAATCCTCTCACTTACAGGCTGCAGTGTACTGGTGCTTTCCTGACATACATACTTTTTACCTCTCCTTAAGAGTGTCAGTGCTGCTTTCGAGGAGCAGCATGGGAAATATTTGCAACAACACCATCTGTGTTTAATTACCCTTATTTTGGTGTCAGACAAAATCCTATGGTCCAAATGATCAAAAGGGACAAAGTCAAACCTGCTGCATTTTAGGGATTTAAGCCTGACTTGGCCTTTTGCAGAATATATATTTTCTCAAGCCAATTCATTCTAATAGGTATTAGATTAGATTAGGATGACCTTGGTAACATACCATCTAAAGAAAGCAGTGGATGTTTGTGACTGTCCTGACTGGAGCAGTTCCCCACTGAAGAATGGTGTGCTTGCATTAGGTGGGATGCTTTTGCTTGCTGCCTTCTGCCTGTGTCCTGAAGGCTCTGGAAAGAGCAAAGGGCAACCTCCTTTAGCGAGGAGCTCCGTGGGGAAGGAAGATATTATTTTTTTTTTTAATGCACAATGTAATCTGCTGTAACTATTTCCTAATCGTCTGCCCAATTGTAGGGCTAAACAGATTTCGGGTGGTACTGATACACCACCTGCACTGCTTTCCTGTGCTCCCAGCAGCATGGCTGAGCCTTGGGTCAGTGATATCACTGAGGGGCTTGCTGAACCATCAATTTCTTCTCTGCCTAGTTTCTCTTGACTAGTTGGCCTCCAATTATCAATGAGCTTTATTACTTTACACACACACACACACAACATTTAAATCTGTATAGGTGACACTTTTCATGCTGAAAATGCATTACAGTGTTGACAGGCTTTGCAGCTGGCTGAGCAGCAATAAAGGACATTCATTTGGAAACTGAGCAGGGAAGGAAAAGAACTTGGAAATACATTTTCTAATGCTTTCATTTAGATACTCCCATTGGACCACGCAAAGAACTCTTCCCATCTATATTCTGAAAGAAGCCAAGAGTCTTTTAAAATTAAAACCTTTGAGAGCTTAATTAAAAGTACTGTGAGAAAAACGTGCAGTTCACTTACAGCAATTGACTTGAGGTTTATATACTATTGCCAAGTCCTGGAATGAAGAACGTTTTAATGTTGAATCAGGAACAACTGTTCTGTGCATTGTTTATGTTAGAAGAAGAAATACTTAGATTTCAAGTAAATACTTAAGGGAAGGCTTTTTTAATTTGTAAATAATGAATCTGAATTATCTTTTTTTATGGACCAGCTGGCAAATGGGGTAAAGGAGCTTGAGAAGCAGGTCTGGGCCAGATATAGATGTGTCTGTGCATAACGAATGCCCAGTGGATGGACCATGAGGTCCAGGACAACTTAGACGGTGTGGTTCTGGGGGGGTCAGTGGAGAGGCCCGTTCATGTGCATGTATGACTGTGTGTCTGCACCTCTGTGCATAAAGCAACTTGAGACAAGAGAACTCAAGGGTCAACTACTAGGAGTACCACTTAAGTACTGCCAGCTAACGGGCTGCTTTTATTTTATGCGTACGTTTACCACAAACATGCCTTCAGTCTGATCAGCCATAAAAAGGGGAACAAGATGAAACCTGCGGTGCTATTTTTGTTTGTGTGAGTACTGAACGTAGGGCAGGAATAGGTTGAAGGAGACCTTAAAGCGCATCCTGCTCTGCCTGCTCAACCTAGCCTTGAACGCCTCCAGGGACAGCGTTTCTGTCTGTGCTGACCTGTGTTGCCAGCTACGTGCAACTGGTGGGAATACATGCTCAGCCTCCCTACTGGATTCTGCAGGAGACGTACTACGGAAGCCTAGGCAGAGCTTTATTGCATCATTACATGCATCTTTCCTCATATGCGTAACTGTAGCACACCTAAACGGTTCATTTTTATCCGTTTACTTTTTTTCCTCTGCATGTCCTTCAACGCTCGTTCTGAGACCGAATCCTCCCTCTGTGCCTGCACGGATCACCTGGGCGCCCTTAGCCGGGGATTTCCGCCGGCACCGTCCCTTGGAGCCCCGCGGGCAGCCCACGGCCGCTGCATCGCCCGCCCTCTGGCGGCGGCGCTCAGCCAAGGAGCCGCGGCGGAGCTGCTCTGCGGGCGCCCGAGCTCAGCGGAGGCGGTCCCGGCAGCGCCTTGCGCGGGTCTTCACGGCGCGGTTCATGGCTGCAGAGCGGCAGCGATCCTGCAGGGCAGACCGTGGTAGTTTCTGCTGCTTCTCCACGAGTTGTGATTTTCTGAGGCCAGTGTTACCCAGCGTCGGTTAGAATTCAGTCAAGCAAGATAAAGGGGAACCGTTCAATCCCCAGACTTCAGCTCACACCCTCTCAGCATCTGTTTTTCCTGGTATTTATAGTGAGGCTTTGCTGCGCTACCTGCTGCACAGTGTCATGACTCCTAGCGGTGAGCAGCACTTGTGTTTTCCAGCTCACCGAGTTGT
Organism: Alectoris magna; assembly: GCA_030625065.1. Lineage (NCBI taxonomy): Eukaryota > Metazoa > Chordata > Aves > Galliformes > Phasianidae > Alectoris > Alectoris magna. The sequence goes on from CM060567.1 coordinate 35,372,874, forward strand.
CTACCTGCACTGAATTTTATGCGTGTCTTAAATTAGCCTCACTAGCTTCAAAGCCTGTATTTTTCCATGGATAAAGTGGTTTTGGTTGCCATGAACAGAAAACAGTAAGAATTAGGTAGCTGAGCTGGACTCGAAACCGGAGTGATGAGAAAAGGTAACTATAGAGACAGGATTTCCCCTGGCACAGAGGAAATAAATTAGCATCATGACTCAATAAACCTGGGCAAAGGTTCCTGCCAGAGATCGATTTCTAAAGTCTCTGTCTATATGACTTTCAATTGATTGTCTAACATGATGGTGCTGGTGGTTTTCAGCTTGAGTACACCACCAAACACGAAAGAAACAGGCGCAGAAGTGACATAATACATATAATACAGATTGATTCATCCAGCAAGGAGTGCTACCTGAAGGTGAGGCTTAGGGAAGGACCCCAGGGTTTCTTAAGGCAGGCTTCCAAGAAGCGGCCAGAGCCTGAGTTCTCCACCAACTACTACAGCGCAAGCCTTTGTGTGGTTACACCTCTGTGCACTCAGTATGACCTGAGGGCTCAGAATCTCTCCATGTAATGATCAGCAGAGCCAAAGGGTTTGCACTGGAGCCAAGAGGTCAGGCAGTGCTGGTCTAGAGCGAGAGAGACCCTACATCCAGACAGCAATCACAGGTGTTGTAACAGCTCAGGTCCCTCCAGTGATAGCAAGTCGTGCAGAGCAGCAGCTGTACCTCACGTGCAATGGGAAATCACAGCTCAGAGTTTCGTTGAAGCACTTGTTCTGAGTTTCAAAGACCCAACCAGATTGTAGCAATGAAGCTCAGTGGAACCCCGCATTTGACCCGCTAATGTTACAGCGAGCTCACAAAGCACTGTAGTGCCTCAGACTTGGCAGTGCACAAACAAGAAGTTCATTTATCACACTTCCCAGAGAGCAAAGCTCTGGGCCCAGACTAGACAACTGCCAAGACCACGCTCCCAGCACACCATTAATGATCATTTATCATTCCCTTGGTGCATAAATACCCCTAACATCCAGCACTTGCCTGATGAGTGGTTGTAGGGTCCTTGCACCCTGAGCAGAAGAGGGTAACAGAAGCATCCATATCAGTGAATACTCAGGAAATATACCATCAACACCCCTCATTACGGAAGTTTCTTGCAACGGAGAACACTGGATAGGACACCTGAGCCTGCCTTGCCTTATCTCAATTACAGGGATAGAGGACATAACACACTGGATTATGCCACATTCAAATGAACGAGACCTGCAGAAAGGCCACGCACGCCTAAATGAACAGCCAGGCTGCCACAGCTCCTTGCTGCCCTCAGTGCCTGAGCTGTGCTGGTGCACTGCCGAGCAACAACACCAACCACACTTCAATACAGAAACAAACACAACGCCGCCAAACCCTGTAACCAAATGAGCAAAATGCAGCCAGGACCAAAAATTGTAATAAAACCACGCTGCTTCTTACCACGAGATGCTTCATGCAGCAGACCTGGCGCAGAGGAACAGCTCTCGAACCGTGTGGAAGCAGAGGAGACCTGGACCCTAAGACTTTTCTGGTCTGTAGAGTGATAAAGTCATACACCTGTGCTTCCTCACCGGGAGGTTAATGCTCACAGGGTAAAACCTGTGCTAAAAAGCCAAGCTATAGCCGGAGGCAGTCACAGGTGGTAATGCCTTAGCATTATCAGAATGCATGCCGACCTTTCCACTTCTACAGTCTAAGCGATCCAGTCCCACCGTGTGCCCAGACGGCACACTGCAGGAGCACTGCAGCACTCTGATTCACTTGCAGTGGGTTTGTGTGAGAACGGCAGGTCCTGCAGTCCCAGACATTACAGGTCCATGTTCAGAGAAACGATCTGCAGGTTTTTTCCACCAGTTTGAGAGAAAACCACGGCAATCTTTGTCAGTTTTTCACAACTCCGCCATTGTCTAGGCGTAACTGGCATAGACAACGCTCAACTTTTAATTATACTGCACAGTTATCAGGTGATGTCTTCTTTTACTACTTCGGGGAACAACGGATTCGCCTGTAGCTGCTACAGAGGCAACGGTGCAATGGCGTCTTGCAAAAGAAAGTTAGCTGAGGTGACGCTGGAACCCTGCAAACACCACTCACTGTCCGCATTCTGCTCTGCGGAGTCGCTCTGCGTTGTACGGGGCCCAGGGGGCGGCGGCAGCCCTCGGGCAGCTCACGTTCTCCCGCGGCAAATCGCGCAGCTCGGCACGGGCCGCCTCACGCGGGGGCAGCGCCGGGACGCGGACCTCTCCCGTCCTCCGCGGAGCGGAAACGGCCGCCCGCAGCGCGCGCGGGGCCCGGCAGGGGGCAGCAAACCCCTTCGGGAGAGCGGCGGCGGCCGCGCGGCGAGGAGCCGCGGAGGGGGGAGCTCGGTGAGCCGCAGATGGGCCGCCTGCTCGCAGCCGCCGCCGTCCTGAGGCGCGGAGTTTCCCGCCGGAGCGAGGCGCCTCGCCGCGGCCCGGTCGCCGTGCACGAGGCGGCGGCCGGGAGGTGGCGGCCCTGTCCGCGCGCACCGCCTCCCGCTGCAGCCGCGCGCGTGGGACAGCGTGCGGACGGCGGCGCTGAGCGGACGTCTCGCGGCCGCTTGCCGCAGGGCCCGGGCTGCCGGTGTGCAGCGTGAGCCGCCCCTCGGCTTCGCTTCTCTGCCTGTCGTTCGCCTCCGGCATCTTTCCGGCAGGGTTCGGGGTTCCGCGCATTCGTTGTCTCTTCTAAACCAAACGCTGCGCTCGGTTGTATTGTGAACGAGCACGGTTCGCGAGCCCGCTCGAAGAAGCGGTTGCCCCTCGGCAGCGGGTGCGGTGCCGAGCTCGGGCTCCGGCTCGCACGTGGCAGCCGCGCCGCAGACCAGCCGTCCCGTCCCGCCGCGCTGCCAGCGCCCTCTGCTCGCACACGGCGCAGCGCGGCGGGCGCGCGAGGCACGAACACCTGTCGGAACAGCGTCCGGCCGTGCCTTGTTTCCCCTCACTGCGTTCCCCCCTCCCCCGCCCAGGTCCCTTCAGCCCCTCGGTTTCCTCCTGGTAAGCACCTTGATGCAGGTGCTAACGGGCTTCTGTGTATCTGTACGCACAAGTCGCTCTTTCTGAGCCGCGTGTCTAAGCAGCACGATTCCCCGTGGCCGCCGCCTGCGTGCTTCGTGTCTGACCGGCGGCCTCGTCTTTGCTCGGGGTGATTCTGAGCTGCCCTGCGGCCACTAATGAACTCGAGCGTCTTGCTGGGATTGCACGCGGCTGTCCCTTTCCACGCGGCAAGGGAGGAAGGAGGGCTGCAAGAGTTCGCCTCGACGACTCGAATGCCCATTTCCCACACGTCTTCTCTAGCACGAGCTAAAATAGTCCACTCGCAAAGAATCTGATTCAGCTTTCTCGATTCCACAATAACAGATGGATTGCTAGACTGTTTACTGTTGCTTCCCACAAACTTCCTGTTAGTAAACTCCTGTATTATTTATGAAACAGAAAAATTACAAAGAAGTAACCTAGCAGATTACTGCCTGCCGATGAACCGCTGCCAGAGAAACTTTTTATACAAATATGCGTGTGAGAGCAAAGATCGCTCGTGCTGCTGCTTTTTGGTATTATTCTCACCACTGTTGTTTCACAATATCCCGCAGCCCTGCCTGAACGCGTGACCCTGCTGAGCCGCGCTCTCAAGTGGTATTTCCAGCACCCAGACACGGGCAAAACGAGGTATCGAAGAGTGGGTGAAGGTACGAGGGAGATAAAAACAGGAAAGAAAGCATGCATGCATTGTCTGCTCTGCGTAAGGAATGTTTGAAGCCTTTTTCTTTTACAATGGCGATGATGAGCGAGGTGTTACTAATGCGATGTGAATCCCTTCTGCCCTAGTGCGTGAAGCCTGCTGTCTGTTGGTAGAAAACAGAGCTATCGACCACCTTCATACCACTTCTGACACGAGTAGGCAGTAAATGCAAAGGAAATCTTTCCCTCTCCGTTTGGCTGTTAAATACCACAAAACACGCGAGCTGAGCGGAGCACTTTGTTAGCACGGCACGCTGCAGGTTAGGCTGATTTCTGACTTTGAGCTGAGGGGAGGCCAGCCTGGAGCCCGCTGCACAACTGTGTCGACAAAGCTCGTTAATTTAAGGATTAGTCCATAATGGAAAGGAACAAGACTTAGAAACAGAAATCTTGTATGTTACCCGAAGTATTTGTAGTGATTCTGGAAATAACTTGACCTAACACAGTTACTCTGTTTTTAAAATAGTTGCTGTTTTACTTCCCCGTCTTTCTGTTCCATTTATACATTCTGTACGAACAAATTGGCTGTTCCACCTGATATTTATGATTGTAGACATGCATTATATATACATACAGAAACAGACTGAAAATGTTCCTGATCTGAGATACAGATAAGTCTTCCTTGATATTTTCCTTGGATTCCCGAGGCTGAAATCAGAACTCCAACGAGCACTGCAGACCGATTGCTTTCTGTTGTCAGCCTTGCCACCATGGATCATTTAGTGCAGAAAGTTTAACAACAACAGCAGAAAGCTGCTGTGCGTTGCAGGCATCTGCAGGACTCTGATTTAATAATCATACACCTTTATAAGAACAGCGCCTGCAAAGAACTGAGATCGGATGGAACAGGGCATTTCTGATCCTGGGGCAGAGCTCGTTTGGGCACATTAATCAGTGAGACAGCATCACGTAACTGATTGCTCGTTTCAAATAATAACGTCTTCTCTGGTCAAATTCTCTCTTCTCTGCCCCTTCAAACACTCTCACTCCGAGCTCCTATTGGCAGAAAAAAGGGCTGATTAAGGGCAGACGACCAGCCGCAGTATCTCGCTCCTGATGCTCGCTCCTCTGACAAGGAGCTCGTGACAGATGTTTCTGTGCTTTATGCAAATAGGAACTTCATGGAGCAGTTTTCCTTCTCTCTGTGGAATATATGTAGCTGGAAAATAAGAATCCAGCTCCACGGCGTGAAGGAAAAAAGAAAAAAATAAAGCAAAAGCCACTGACCAAACAGGCAAGCCGAGAGCAAGCAAGTGGTGCACGTGCAATCGAATGCTTGTACTGCTGGCTCCTCGGGTCCCTTCTGAGTGCCTTCAGTCAGGCGGTGCACGCAGCGCAGGTTTTGTGGCTTGCTCTGCCACCATGCTATTGCTCACAAGTCGCTTCTGAAAGATGAACAAATCTTTCCCAGGCTGCGTGTGATTGCTCCTTCGCAGAGCTCCGATGTGCTGCTTTCCTTCTCACCGCAGTTACGAATATCTGTATTAGATTTAATATGGAAGCGTAATAAAAATAGTGGAGCTGAATTTGCATACGAAGAAAGGATTGCAGCCTAAATGTTACAGTGTATAACATACAGATGTATAATAGAAATGTCAAACAAACGATGTGGATTTAGTTGTGCTTTTAATAATAGCGCAGACGACTGGGTATGTGAAAGTGATTGCTGAACAGGAGATGGAAAATTTCCTCCCTGTTTACTTAAATAAGTAACCCCCCAAACTAGCAAATTAGTGGAGGTTTAAAAGGAATTTAGTTTTACAGATTACTATATAGTATAGAAAATTCATATTCAGTAATTTCTAAAATATCGTGTAATAAGGAGAGGTCGTTGAATACTCCCTGCTATTACAACCTAGGAAATTTTGAGAGGTTGCTAAATGCCAATGACTAAAAAAAAAAAAGTTGCTGTTTTATTACAATTACTAAATAAAATCAATACAGTTATTTAAAACTGCTCTGCTCTTCTTGCATTATCTCTGATTTTATATTTTAAGATTTCCGTGCAAGTATTTTTTACCATCGGATGTCAGATTGCACCTAATAGATCCTCAGCCGATTCGTCTGCACCTGAATTTCTCAGTGTGCCTTTTGTTCGCCTTGCATATTTTTGGTGTTTTAAAAGGTACTGCGGGTCGCAGAAATATTTTATTTTTATTTTATATTATTTTTATTAATATAATTTAAAGTCTGTGTCTCGTACACTGTAAGCACTCAGCTGGAAACCGATGATTTTTCTTTAACTGAAGCCTGGTTTTGTATCATGATATTGTACCGCATCTTGTCTCCGTATCACGACTGCTGAAAGCTGGGAGGAGAGCTTTACCTGATTCCCACTTCCTATCTAGTTTTGCTCAAAAGTTCCTCTCTCTACTTTTTTTCCTTTCAATTTAAATTTACAACAGGATTACTGATCTTGCATGGATTTATTTTCATTGACTTCCCTAGGGAAAAAACAAACAAACAACAAAACACCCAAGGATGAAAAGCCAATTCCAGAAGCAGAAGCAGGGCTACATGTGAAAATGACTGCCCTGCTATACCAAATGTAACTTAATTGGACAGCAAATAATTAGCGATATGTTGGTACATCTTCTATCATGTCTGCCCTTGCAAGCTGCAGGTAAGGGGCCGTTTCAGCTAGGACCTGTGTCTCAGGAGTCCAATGTCATCCTGGAATCAAGTATTAATAGAATAAATTTAATTTTAGTTTTTCATTAAGTGCAGCTGCATTTTCCATTTAATTATAGGTTCCCACAGTAGTAATTTTTCCATGACCTGCTCAATCTCAAAAGTCAGAAAATTGCTTCTTTTTTAAAGCTGACAATAGCACGGTATGTTTCCAAAGGAAAAAGACAAATTACAGAAAATCATTACTTTAAGCGTATTTAAATAGCCAGGAAGAAATCCTAATTGAAAAGTTTGCTAAAACGTGAAAAAGTTAGCAGTGCTTTTTTTTTTTTTTTTTTTTAATTGTTATATCTTTTAATTATCTCACGCTGTTTGTATCTTTAGAAGTTGTTTGTGATCCAGTGCCTTTCACTTCTCGGCTCACTCGCCATGCCCCCCCTTTTCTCTCTGAAAGGGTTAGAGAGACCGTTTTTAGGAAGCGATGGTTTTAACTGAGGGGGAATTAATTTGTACATGTGTTTAATAATCCAAACTGATTGTTGAGAAGCTGATGGGAAGGTAATGGGAATCTTCATATTTCTTTGTGTAGATTTCAAAGCAGTCTGTGAGGCTTTATTTTCCAGCAGTAGCCAGTTTCCCTAGTTTCCAAAGGGGAAATTGCTGTTTTAAAAGAATTTTGTAACCATATAATTATCGTAATATATGTACAGGTGATATTGTAGCATATTTATGTTAAAGTTTAACATGATTTAAGTCAATAATTGACCTAGAAATGAGCAACGTTAGAGTAATCCTTAAATGAGTATGTACTTTAACGATGTCAGCTTGGCTAATGGGTAGGAACGTGATGAAGTCGGTGCCCAGGCCACCACGCAGCCCTGGCTCAGGCTTGCTCTTTTCCTGAAGCATTGTGTTTGGGGAAATGCAGGGGGGGATTTAAGGATTTAGGAATGCAAAAGCATCACGCAGTACAGTCAGGAAATGGTGCGGCCCTTTGCAGGAGGATGGCCCTGTAGTGGGGCAGCAGGGTGTGTGCAGCTGCTGGCAACCAGTCCCCTTCTGTCCCTGTTGCTGTCCGGTGCAGGGAAACTTGGGCAGGGCCATATTCCACATGAGATATCACAAAATAGGCTCGAAAATCATGAAATGTAGCCCATCCTTCCAGGCACCTGCTCATCTACGTGTTAGGAGAAATGCGGTTACCGCTGTGGGACACCAGCACGGAGCTGGGCTGACTAACCATGCCACATCTGCCCTTTGCTCCTCGCCTGGCTGTGGTCTGTGCCATGCAGAGCAGCTCCCATGGAGCAGAGCAGAGTACATGTGGCTGGTTCCGTGGGGCAGCCCCAGGCCTGCAGAAGATTTTGGAGGGGCCAGGGCCAGCACAGAGGGCATGGGCACCGTGGCAGGAGGAGGGCTTGTGGTTGAAATAGTCACTGGCATCTCTTCACCTGAAGGAAGCCTTTCCTGGGGTCCCTTCTGCTGCCATAAAGTAACTGGAAAAGTGTTGCCTTCCCAGGTGGGTAGCCATGGTAATACATCTTGAGCAGTTTCAGCAAGGGAAAACACAGAAGAAGAAATCACTCTTCCTCATCTGCTGAAGCTTTTGCGCTTTTCCCCATCCCTGTGTTCTCCATGTCCTGTCTTTAAATGAGTGTAGCTCTTACAATTAGGCCCAGGCCGTGGTCCTGTTAGAGAAAGTGACGATTAGAGCGATCCTTATTATGAAGCAGATGACCATTAGAGGAGGAATTGGATGTATTCTGTCTTGTTTTCAATGAAACAGTAGGTCAGCTTTACCCAGGTGGCTCTCACTATAAAATGTACAGAGCGAGCCTGGAGTATTGTTGTCTGCACAAATGCTGGGGCAGCTCCATGGTGATAGAAATGGTTATAACTCTGCCAAAGCTGATTCCATCTTCATGCCTGTAACATAATGATCTCACTCAAACCATTTCTGCATGAGGCAGAACCTTTCTTTTGAAGGTTATTTAATTTTAAAAGTTTAAATTTAAATTGGAGGTTCTGGTTTTGACTCTGGTTAATCGCTCAATAGATTAGAGACAAAACGCTCACCTAAAGGAAAATTAATGGACTAGTTCATGGTACAAAGGCAGTTCAAAGGGAGCAAGGGAGGCAGGACTACATCCACTACTTGTAGTTAGTCCTGCTTGCCTGACACTTTCGCTTTCCACCACTTTGTTTCCTTCTTTGCCGGTGTGGAAAAGTGGGAGCTTCCTTATGAGGAAGGAATTTGATTTTTCTTGGATTCTTTTTTTTTTTTTTTTTTTTTTTTTAATGTCGTGGTTTTAATTTTATTTTAATCTTTCAGTCATTTATTGAAATATGCCGTCATGTTTTACGACCCACCTGGTCCCAGACCACACTGATCTGGAGAGTCTTGTTTCCCTGACAGCTGGCTGATCACCAACACAACCTGATGGGGACTGGGCGACTCAATGGAAGGACCTTGACCTGCCGCCAGCCGCTCTTTGTTGGGCGCTTTCAGGCCGAGGCCTCCCCCAAAGACGAAGGTGATTTCTATTTGCCAAAGTGGAGAGACAACAGGAGGAAGAATAAAGAAAATCTTCTAAGCAGTCAGCTGAACTTGTTCAGACTGATACCAGCCTGCAGCATTCAGACGGCAGCTAACCCAAGGTTTCCCTAACCTTGGCAGAAGTGCGGGAAATAGTTGTAGGAGGATGAAGTGTTCTTGAACCGTTTATCCAATGTATCAAGCACAAGAAGGCTTTTCTACAATATTAAGCATGTGCCTCTCTTTTCTTCCCCTTTAAAGAAACTTTTTATTGTAGACTATAAAAGGGGGGAAAAAAAAAAATCAGTCTCTGTCTGCTTGTGGACCCCTGTGCTGCTTCTACATTACCCAAGGACAAAGATGCAAATCAGGACCTCCCCAGTATAATAGCATTTATAAGGCAAATTTCTTGCTGAAGTCTTACAGTAAAAGCAAAAGGTTAAAAGAAATAACGGTACCCAAGTGTCGTTTTAAACAGAAAGAAAAAAAAAAATATATTAACCACATTCTTAAAAACATCAGGCAGAGCTTCCCTGGAAGCATCAAAAACAGCATTCCAGATAAAAGCAGCATGATGTGAAAAGACCTGATCAGCAACAGATTGATGTCTGGGCTTGGGGACTAATGTAAGAACTTAAAGACTTGGCTAGAGAATATATCTTGAGAAGCATAAACATATAAGAGGATGCCAAACCATGAAAGGCTTCCTTTGCACTGAGAATTCAGAAAACGGCGTGTTGACAAGCGGAGAAGCCAATGCTGCAAGCAAAGCACACAGGGTGATGAATAAACCCAGCCTTTAGGAGCCTAGGGTGAGATCTAGAAAGGGGCCAACCTATTCAGGCACAGCCTTAAGTGTCTACACCCAGCTTTTAGGTGCCGCCAAGCCTCAGACCTATCCACCCAACTGCCACCCGGTGCTGCCAGTGCTGCGTCCCACCAACTAGGGCAGATGGGTTTGATCCCACTTGGCTGCCTCAAAGCCTGGCTCCATTTCAGCATGGCCAGGAGGTATCTTGAAGAATGCCTGCCGTCTGATCCCAGTGCAGGCACAACCAAAGGCCACACCTCTTGTGTCACACTGTATGCAACAGAAAATACTTCTACTGGATTCCTCCTGTACCTGATATTTGTACTTCATGATTCAGAGTGTTGACCAGTGCTTGGTCTCAAGGTGAGAATGGAGACTTCAGGAGACTCCACGTAGCCCTTTTCCTGCTGTCCTTCATCTAGCACTGTGGGTTGGGGTGAGTACGTGCCTCAGCCGAGGCCATCTCCATGACCGCCTTGGAGCTTGGCTGGCTGTAAATCTCCAAGCAACAGGCAAGGCAAAGGGACACATGTGGCTCATGTGGTTCTTCAACACAAGACCTAGCCACCTTCTATGAACTGGAGGAGTCTCTCTGGGGTGCTGGTAGCAGAGCAACATTTCTCTCTTGTGAGAATAAATCACCATCTTCCTCCAGCTGAATTTAAAATTGTAAAGTTCAATAACGAGCCTAGAAATACACAGTGGATTTACATTTGAAGTGGGCCAGCTATGAAAAAAAACAGTTATTAGGAAGCTAAATAGATCTAAGCTAATGTGCAGCCTGATTTTTAATTGATAAACTCAGTTTTAATGCTCTCTTCTGCAGAGAATAGATGTATCTGCAAAAACATGAGATGCGCATATTGTAATCAAGTGGAGAGGAAAAAAATAAACTCTTTATCTAAAAGAGCAACTTAAGAGTGCAATCCAAAGCAGAGAACTCGGATAACTTTGTCTTCTTGCATTTAGCAATCGTACCACGCACCAACCCAGGCTAAACCCTGCCTTTCTCTGGTGTGGAAGAGATCTTCAAAGTCCTCTCAACTCGTTGACTCACTCCACTTTTGTCAGGCCTCCCACGTTAGCATGCGGATCCAAATGCAGTCACACCTCGAGATGTGCTCCTGCTATTGTCAGTCTCTGGGAGGCTGACCACCTCCCGGGGAGTGTCAGTAAGTATGGCAGCACCTCTGTTTCCTGCACAGCCATTAATGACAGTGCAGCTGATGGCTCTCGTCTGTGTTTGGCTGGCGGGCACGGTACCACCAAACTTGAGCTCACTTGTCACAATGGCAATCGAGTTGGAATTTAATTATCTGCTGGAGAGAAGCCCTGACAGCTGTGGCGTAGGTTTTTCACTGTAGATGTTGCCTTGATCACAAGAAAAATATCAAGGGCTGGTGAGAAAAGCCATGTTCTAAAAGCATCTCTGCCTGGGTTAGACCGCTGCCTACCACAGAGGTACGTGCGATTATCTCAAAGCCGTTTATTGGCTGTTGTGTCAGATTGTGGTTCAAGTTTGCCTTTACTGAAAGTTGTCCTCAGGAATCCTTTCACTTCACCAGAAGTAACTTTTCTTTTCCAGGGCTGAGGCTGGGGGTGCAGTCTGCTCACTGTATTGGCCCTGGTGTTGCTGGAGGGAAGGTGCAGGCTCTGCCACCTGCCACCAGAGTGCCTGCTGATGGCACTGCACTAGCGGCAGCTGCAATGAGGTGAGACCTCTCTTTCCTTACAGTAATGGTTAACATTAAAAGGCCCACACTGGGAGCAAGAAGCCACCCCCTTTGACATTTTACACTTTTAGATCAACTCATGAAAGTTGCTAAAATCAAACTGGGCTTGGCCATCATGGCCCATTTTAAAATCTCTCAGCAGCGACGATGGGCATTGCCTCGTGGATAAAAATAGGTGTTTTCCTAAGTTGCAAAGCTCAATTGCTTTTTTTTTTTTTCCTTTTTTTTTTTCCCCCTCCTGAGGAATGTTACACCGCAGCTAAACCAATGGGAGAGAGGTGCAGAAGTAGGGAAGATGGAAATTAGGCTGGGCTTTGGTGCCCCATGTCAACAAAGTGTGACACGTCTCTGTCAGGATGACCTGGCACATTTCTCCATGATGATCTCCCTCAGGTTCCCTCATGTAACCACTGTTTGTTTTCACAGGGCTTTGTAAAGCACCATCCTGCAGTTAATCACACTGCTCTCAGGTGCATGCTTTTGGCCTTCGCTTACCATTTATCCCCGTCTTTTCTCTTTCCTAGCATTACTGCTTTTGCTCCCAGCACCATCCTGGGAGGAGCAGCATTCTGGCCTTGACTTGAAGAGGGGTGAAACCATCTTTGCCTTCAAAGATGCTTCTCTGCTCATGACCTTCCTGCTTGGAGCCATTCTCTGTCTGCAGGCCACCAGAAGAAGCAAGCAGTGATGCAAGCTGCTGATTCCCAGGGCTGCACCTGGAGGTTAGACACAAAACATACACGTTGCTCCTCTTGCAGTCTAGATATCTATTCTTTACTCATTTAGGTCTCCTTTGGCATAGAGGAACTCATGCTGAAACAAAAAATTAAAAAGCAGCCCTTCTGATATATTGCATCTTATGTGTTATTGCAGAAGCCAGAGTAACATGCAGCTTAGTGGATGGAGAGAGTTAGCCAGATGCTGAACTGCCACCTACCCTTGTGTACTGGGTGGCACGTCCACACGATCCTGTCCTGTGCAGCAAGGGCAGTGTGAGCACCAGTCTGTGAGAGCCTGGGGAAAGCCTTGCTCACCCAAAAAAACTCATCCGCTGCAATCTGTTTCGTGCACTAACAGCCCTTGCTGAGTGCAATTAGGATTAGGGGAAACATTTGGAAATTCTGGAGTTTAAAGCCTGTAAGTTGCATGAAGATAATGCTTAATAAACATGAATACATGGTAGGACTTTTTTTTTTCCCATCTTCTTTATATGACTTTTAGACTTACAAGCTTTTATCTTATTTTATGAGGCCATGTGAAATAAATTAAATGTAACACAAGATGCTGTTAAAAAAGATTTTATGACATCAAGAACTGGTTCTATATTAGGACCAGATCCTGCACAGACTGATGCATGTGAGTAATTTTGCTCTCATAGATAAGCTATTGAACCAAGCGTGGCCAACCATTTAAATTTTCAGAATCGGGCCCTCATTTTGGAAACTCTTATCATTGTTAAATCAATGCGAAAGTGAAATCTGTCTCCTCTCAAAAGGAAATTGCCAAGACTTTCTACACCAAGATTTGGGATCTGTAGAAAATGAAGCCTTTTTATTTTTTCTTCCCTCCAATAATCTGTTCAGTGAACAAGCTGTGAAAAATAGTTCTATATTTTTTCCATGTGATGCAGCAGACGGTAAATTTCCATTTAAAAGAATGATCAGAGTAGCTGCTGGCACTGAACTCTGTTGTCTTAGTCAAATCTACTTACAAAGAGTTTACAGCAATACAATAGTTTATTATTTCACTCAACCAGAAATCAGATGAAAAAGGCAAAGGGGAAGCCTGAAGTAGGTTCATGGTCAGAATTCTTTTCTTTCTTAACATCATCTTTTTTAAATGCAGGAGTTGAGATCAGTAGTTTTATGTGTAAGGAGGAGAATATTTCTTTTCACCTCTACTTTTGTATGCCATGAAATAATCAGACTTCACACTTCTATAGCGCCTTTCTTCTGGGGATCTGAAAGCACTTTACAAACATTAATTAAAGTCTCACAACACCCATGCGGAGGTAAAGCAGCATTGTTTGTGCATCTAATGCAGAATGCTTAACCTGATTCTTTAAGTACTATACAAGGACTACAGTAAAATAATGGAATATCCAAAGCAAATTAATCTAACTGAATTGCTAGGAGTGCATGTATGAATATACGTGCGTGTGTTCATGTGCATGACTGCAGATATATGTATATTGCTATTTGCCTTAGATTACACTATCTCTGCCCCATATATTCTGTCCATTGTTGTCTCAGGCGATGCTGTGAGTGCTGCTGCCTCTCTCTGCACGATCTCTCAGTTCTATCTGTAACTTGGTTTCTTCTTGGAAACCTGGGAAATCTCTCACCATCACTGATAAGGCTGGAACTACTTTTAAAAGTTAAGAAGCTTGAAAAAGCAAAATGAACCCCAATATTTCCTCAGCCCGCGTCCCACCCTTTCTTGCAATTTAAAAATGCTTCTGGGTCACCAGCTTTAGCTTGGTTTCTTAATCTTCATCATGTCTCCTTTCTGTAAACCGCGCTTTCTTCATTTGTCTGACGTCATCTCTAAGATCTTCGGCACAGACATAGCACTTTTATCTCTGTGAAGTGTCATGCAAAGTTGTGGTGGCACATAAATATTTAATAGTATTAGTGATGGGGATTAGAGTCCTGGAGGAGCAAGATTCCTCCCTTGCAGAGGCAGAACATATAATGGGGTGTTTGTGCTGCCTCTGCCATGGTGTGAGTTTCTCTGCTTCCATTTTTCAGTTGTCACTGCCGTGCTCTTGCTGAGGCTGCTGGGATGCACAGCTCCTGGATGGGAATGGCTTGGTTGGCTGGTGCTGGGCGAGGACTGCTCCTTCAGTCTGGTGATCTGCATGAGACTGAAAGTAAATCCCCCATAAATGGGCTTCCCTTTTTTCTTTTCCTGTTAGCTACATGAAAATGTGGGGAAGCAGTCCAACCATCTGACTCCTGTCCTATGGTTGTAACCATCTTTATTTGGAAAAAGAAGTCAAATGCACCTTCAAGTAATCTCAGAATCACTTTGGGACAGGAACTTAAAACTTCTCGTTGACAAAAAAGCAGAACAGACGCGTGCTGACTTTCCCAAGCCAGTTGTTTGGGGACAGTCCTGGTTGTGTCCAGTGATGCCTGCTCCAGCCCTGCAGAAGGATGTGCCCTGGATGGCGGCAGGGAGCACGTGTGGGGTCCTCTCCCTGCAGCTGTGGGGTTTAACTCACGGCTACACCCTTGCAGCACTTCTATCATACAAGAGCCCTTCACAAAAAATGTTTTCCTTTAGCTCAAGGTAAGCTTCATCTCTCAAGGGCCCTTCAGGAGTGAAGTACTGGGAGAAATCCACTTTTTATTTTGCATTTCAATAATAATCTTTTTGCCACCGTGCAGAGGAGCAATGTCAACAGTGTGCTGCGGGCAAGAGCCCAGCTGCTGCCAGATGGGGACATCCCAGGGGTGCCCCAATGGGACAGCTGTGAGCTAGGTGTGACAGAAGCCAGGGGACTTGGAAGCAGCGTGGTGGGGCACGGGCTGCTTGCATGCAGCTCGTCTGCCTTCTGACCTCCCCTTTCTGAGCAGCCCAAATAAGCGAGTCAGGCTGGCTCTCCGGCCAGACCCCTTTTCTAAGGGGGAGTTTATCGTCATACCTCACTGAAAGCTAAAGTTTTCTAATGGCTGTAGCAAATAATTTGAAATAATTGAGGCAAATATACACATCCAGTTGCCAAGCACAACATTTTTCTTATTCATTTACAACTTCATAGTCTTCAGCATATATTTTCAGTCTTTACTAATTGCACAGCTGATCATTCTTTATGACTTTCTGTCTTCACTTCACTGGCTGCACTCTCTTAGCGTGATCATAGTCTTTATTTTGTTTAACTTATGCTAAAGCAAAATACGAAACTAAGCCACAGGAGGCACATAAAACACGTCATTGTACAGTCCGCTACGTTTTATAAAACCATTTTACAACAGGAGCCATCCACCCGTTCTGTTCAATGGAGTAAATGTGATCAAACCGCGCTTGAAGGGCTGCGCTCATCTTTACACTGATTATTTTCCACCCTCATTGCGAAGCACGGGCTGCAGCTAACATCTCGTTTATGTACAATTAAATGGGTGAGCCCCGCTGCCTCCAGCAATTGCTGCACTTCATTACTTACCTTGCTGGCTGAGCAGTGCGGTGCCACGCTTTGGGCAGGGTCTGGCTGCAATGGGACACGTCTGGCACGGGGCAGAGGAGGGAGCCCCATTCCCCAGCCAGGGCCGGGTGTCCGGGGCAGAGCTAGCGCTGCCAGCACCGTTCCAATAGCGCTGGGGGATGCCAGAGCTGCAGTGATGAGGTGCCTGTCCAAAGAAGGCAACAATGAAATACGGGACAACATTTTTTAGCTATTTCTGTAGCTCTTCTCTGCTTCCGCAGCACACCCCCATAGCAGAGGCAACAAATAAACGCAATACACACTCACACACAAAACAAACAAACAGACAGACAGACAAACAAACCAACCGCTTTAAAAAAAAGCCCCCCCCCCCAAACCCAAAGCCACCGGGCTGCATCCTGCCTGCTGCCGGCAGCCTGGCTGGAAGCACCCGGGCACAGGGCAGGGTGAGCCGTGGGGCTCTGCCCCAAGCCCAGCCTGCCGCCAGCCAGGCTCACTCCGCTCCCTCTCCCTCTCCCTTTCCTTTATTTTTTTGGACGTCGTGTTTAACACTTGCACAATCTGGTGAAATTACAAGACCGAGAGGACAGGGGGAGAAGCCAGTCTGTTTAAAAAAAAAAAAAAAATAAGAGGACGTGATTACTTTGCCGAAGCTGTACTTTGTATTTTATCTTCCAAAGGAGACAAAGGGAATAAATACTTAAAACCCAGTGGTGACGACAGTGAAGCAATCATGCAGGCGCTGGATACCTTTGTCTCGGGAAGGCATGTAGTCATTTTTACATGTCTGCCACTGCGTGTCAAACCTTTCTTTTCTTCCCCTTTCCATTTTGGATGGCCAAACTGATTATCTAAAATAGAAAATTAGCACACAATGGCTTTACTCTGTGATACCCCTTATGCAACTAATGGGCAAAGCTTGTTAATTGGTTGTAAATGCCAGCAGGTTGCCAAGATAATACTTCAGAAATAAGCGGGTATTCTGATAATTACAGCAATCTTCATCTATAAAAGCTTAAGTAGATGAAGTACTGGCTGGCTTAAAACCAAGATTTATCCCGCTGCACTCGCATTAAAAGAAAAAATAAGATGAAAACAATAATGTAGCAAAACAATTATATAGCAGGAAGCGTTGTAGGTTTTAGAGATTGTGAAAACTCAGAAAGTAAAACAGTGCTGTAATAACCAGTTATGGAAAAATAGGCCATTTACATTTGTGTATAATTAAATAGTAGGCTATGCAATTTCACTTTTTAAAGTAAACTGCCTTTTCCTTTTTTTATAGGGCAACGTAGCCATAATTGCTGCATTAAAGCTTTAATGAAAGAAAAAAGCAGCAGATCAAGATGACATGTAACATCCACATTTGTACCGTGGCGTTCTGCTTGTTTAGTAATGGGAAGCTACTGAGGAGATTAAAATTGCAGAATTCTTCCTAGGTTTTTTCTCCCCCCTAAAATTGCTATAGGAAGATCATTCAAGTCTAAAATACATACAATTTATTTTTTTACCTTCAATCCACAAGGATTTAATGGCTTTCCTAACTCTGAAAGTGTTTTAAGAAACACTTTCTTGTGAATGGGGGTATTATTCCCGCTCATCACCATTATCAGAAGTAAGTGGCGCAAACTTAAAGCGCAGAGGGCTCACCTCATGTTTTAGAATATTACTGCAAATGCTGCACGTCATTATTTTTTAACTTAGCGGCGCTTTTCGGCTCTCCCGTCAGAATTATCAACAAGTTGATACGTAATATTGCTATTTGGAGTTTTGATATGTCTCTTGTTAACTGTTACACCAAGGCTGGGCTCAGCCATAGCAGAGCTCCAGGATGAGCTTGAAGCCCTTGGGGCGAACCGTTGGCTGTGGAGTTAAGGTAGGAGCTCATACGAATGGCGGAGAAAGCTGTGGGGTTGTTTTCCATGAGATCTGGCCGTGGGCACGCTCTCCCAGCGCTGAATTGGATGGAGACGCCTTCTCTGTGCGGTCCTACACCATCAGCCTAAAGACTTTCTCCAAACCTCACGTTTACCAATAAGAAGAAGAGCCCATTGGGCAGCCGGGGCGATGTGCTGGTGGGTTCCCCCTTAGTGCAGGGGACCTGTCCCT
This sequence comes from Alectoris magna, assembly GCA_030625065.1. Classification (NCBI taxonomy): domain Eukaryota; kingdom Metazoa; phylum Chordata; class Aves; order Galliformes; family Phasianidae; genus Alectoris; species Alectoris magna. The sequence continues at coordinate 35,390,641 of CM060567.1, forward strand.
GACGGTACATAATACATGCTGCCAGGGCAGCTTCCCAGGCTCCTTAATGGATCCGCTGCCTTATCCTCCAGGAGCTAAATAGATGGGAGACTTTCTAGGCCGGCACGTATTTCCATTTATGCTTTAAAAATTCATGAGCATAGGTTTCATCTGATGGTGTAGTTACTATGGTAATTGTTTATTAATCTGGAGGAGCGTGGTAATTACCACAGTTCAGTTTATATAACTCAGACCTGGAGTTGAAGTGCGGGGATGATTTCTTTACGCATCCATCTTTTAGACACTTTTTTCAACTTTTTTTTTTTTTTTTTTATAACAGAATATGCATTTTCCCCTCTCAGTTCTACTTTTATCCAAGTGCATACGTTTCTGGAAGTGTAGAGAGTGTAAAAAATGAGAGAGAAAAACTCGCTTGGAGTTGGCAGGCCAGGATAGCCAGGAAAAAAAATGTGCAGAGTTAAGCAGCAGGTGCTTCGGGGAAATTTTTTAATTAAAAAAAAATGAAATTGTTGCTTTGCGCTCTCCTTGGAGAACAAAATCCTTCCCAGTAGGGCAGCCAGGGGCAGAAGGCGGGCGGAGGGCAGCAAGGACAGGACAGCCTGGCTCCATGCCTTGTCCCGCACAGAGATGATGCACTGCAGCCTCACCAAGGTGCTGGCGTGCCGAAGGGACATGTCCAGATGCGTGCTTGTGAAACTTCGTCTAAAAACAGAGTTTGCAAACGCAAAAACTGATCACTGTTGGCTTTTTCAGAGAGGTACCACCAATCCCTCTGCTAGGCAGTGCCTTTGCAGTGGATGCTTCACTTCAGGGAGGCTCACCAGAAACCTGCAAAAATGTTACCACTATTTTTTGAGAAACTTCTTTCATTATCCAGTAGTTCTTCTCAGAGTGAACATTTTTGACCACAGTAATGTATTTCCCTGTCTCTACTCTCACGTACACAAGAGCAATTGCTGTCAGCTTGCTCCATAACAAAACCATTGGAAGACCCAGCTCCCCACCTACCCACCACCCCTCTGCGCCCATCCCAGCCTCACTCTTCAGCCAGCAGTGCCCAACCCTGGCTCGACAAGATTCACATTATTTATATGGAAAAGGCACAGGATGCCATCTCCCCGCTCACTCTGCCTGCATAAATTGTGCGTGTTTATTATTCATTGTAACACAGCACATTCTCTGTTTCTGTGTCACTTGTCACTAATCACTTATGCATCTGATGTGCAGATCCAGAGCCGGTTCTCAAGCATTCTTGGCTTTGAAACATAAGATATGCATGGGTAAGAGTTTATCCCACCCCCAAAATAACAACTTTGATACATTTTCAAAAGGGAAAGTGCATATGTTACAGTACTCAGGAGCAGCAATAACCAAACTAGCTGAGAAGTGACATGGACTTGGGTTATTTTCTTCGTTTTTTTTTTTTTTTCTTCTTTTTTTTTTGGGTTTCTCTTTAGTATTTCATGAAAGTGTGTAAAAATCTTAACATTTGAATGCCACACACTTCATTCTGCCTGCGAGATAAAGGACATTTCTCTAAAAGAAACATACGCTCCTTGTTCCTTGTTTTGATTTCTCATACAGCTTGTCATAATGCATTTACATTTTGTCCATACATTCGGGTTTTTCAGCCGGAGCTGTGCTTTTGAGGAAGGGATGCAAACTCTTCTTCTCCAGGGGCTGCTACTTGTGTGGGATGGGCACTTTTCTGGCACCAGTCTCTCCTGTCCGGTCTTGCTCTTTTCTCAGCCAGCCTCCAACCCTACCAAACCCAAGGCTGGGTGGTTGGAGGCACCTGTTCTGCTCCATTTCCTCCTCCCAGCTCTGGCCAGCCTATGGTCTGCCCCTGGGGAGTTTCGTGAGATGGCCAGCAGCCCTGCAAGACTTGTCTTGTCTTGACTTCTTTTTTGCCATTCCACACAGCTGGGTGAGCAGCCACAACGGTGGTTGACATCATCTTACTGCGGTGAACTTGGTGCCCACAGCTGGTGATGGGGCCTCCTACACCACCAAAGGGCTTGAGCTCCTCTATTTGACACGTATGTCATGATATTTGTCATCTGTGGCATGGCTGTTCCATGCTGTATGTTGAGCTGTGTATCATATTAATCCACGATACGGGATTAATGACGCTGGCCTGGCCTCGTGGGTGGGCAGCATGCATACCAGCCAGCACAGCTTGAGCAGCCCATACCTGTCACACTATTATTTACAGGAGCAACAGTGAAAAAGAAGTCACAGAACTAGTCAAGCTGTTCAATATAAATGTTTTCTTCTCTCTGCAAGGCTGCTGAAAGAGAAGACTGTTTCCACTTCTATCCAAGGAGATCGCGTTAATTTCTCCTTGTTCTGCTGCTATTTGATGGGAACACTCTTAGCAGCGACCTCTCATTACAAGACCTCCTTGCTGAGGGAAGTGAGCCCTACAACAGCAAGAGAGAAGCAGCTTGAAATTAGGATACAGAAAACCCATGCCAAAAATATGTCAACTTGGAAGGTCATTAAGAATTATCCATTTGTGCATGTTCACATGCCAGCAGTACCTTAAGTGATTACCTTGGAGGGACAGATTTGTCTAATGAACATATGAATTAACAATACAAAATTGTGATTGATAAATCAAATAGGAATTTGTAATTTGGCAATGAATCTAACCGGAGAGGAGTTTCACTGGATGTGGATGCGAGGTGCTGCTGCTCTGTGCTAAGAACAGCTCTCGGTGGTATTTTTCTGCTTTATGACACCCCAGCTTTAGGTGCCTGATCTGAACGCCAGCCTGCCTGTACTTTGGGCAGATACATCTTGTACTAAAGCTCTTGGCTCACAGCGTACAGTAGTTATTTTTTAAAGATCCCCACCCACACCTTTATTGATTTGATTTTTTAAGTTCAGATGAGAAATTAATGTAGACTGGCACAGGCATACACATGTTCCATTTTTAAACTATGTAATAGTTGGTAGAATTCTGGTTAAGTGTTTATACATTTTGGAACTTGGATAAAAGCAATTAAAGTTTAGCTCTGCTTTTCTACACTGATGTAGCTCAGGAAGAAGTTTTGATTTTTTCCTCTGAAAGTAAGTAGATCCTCTCAGTAGTTTACTACTAGAGTTGGTGACTATTTCCTTCACAAAGATTTTTAAAAGTCTTGAAGAGCAAGAAGTTTAGATTTAAAAGATGTCTCGTACAGGTGACTTGCTTTTTCCTTCCAAATCTTTACGCTCTAAGTAGATAAATCAAAGTGATACACACACTATGTTTTTAAATAAGCTGTTACTGGCAGATGTAATTCATGTAACATTTACCAAAATTCTTAGTGATTCCTTACGGTGTCTCCATCTTTTTAGCTTGAGTCAAGCTGGGCTTGGGGCATTCCTAGCATAGAAGTGAGATCCGACAAAAACTCATTTGAGCTGCCACCACCTAGCTCTTGTCAAACTGCACATTAAAGATCCCGACAACAGGAAAGTGTCAAAGGAGTTGTTGCATTTCGTTACTCCATGTGATTAATGCTTCCCCGTGTGTTAATGAACCAAAGTAAAGTCTTAGAAACAAAACCATTTAGGATTTCTCTGACTTGATGTAAAGGGGAAATTTTATTCTGTTGGCTCTGTAATGCATTGAGTACCACGATTCTTGCAAATGCAAAATTGCTATAGTAAAACCTGCTATTTGGTTGAAGTGGAAATTTCAAAGGATGTTTATGTTGGAAAATACTACAAAAATGGGTTGGGCAGTCACAAAATGGACAAAATCTGTTGTCGCATCTCTGCGCATTGTGAGGCCAGACAGAAACAGTGCTGGCTGGGCACAGGCACTGGGAGACTGGCTTTGCCCAAACCCAGCAGGCCGTAGTGTTGTGGTTTGTTAGCATTACAGGATGTCCCTGTGGCTGCAGACCAGGTCAGGGAGCTCCCTGCCACATGAAAGTGCCAGAGAGAGTCACTTTCTGTCTTAATTTGCATGCCATCCTTAAAATGAAACATGCCCAAACAGAAAAAAACCCTGAAGGTAAATGTACTGATGTTTGCCACCAAAACTGGAAAAGAGAGCATTAAGACTCATTAACAGATGTCCTTGTGTCTGTGGACTGTATGGATAGCATAGCAATGCTGCATTGTACAGAGTACTCTGCGACTTGCATAGCCATGAGGAAACTGAAAGGTAAAAGGAGCCCTGGTACAGCCCAGTCTTGAAGGTGGTCTTTGTGGAAGCCACAAAAGAAAACCAGGTAAAAAAGGAAAGGGCAGCGTTTCACCAGGTAATGCGGAATTTACCTTGTCGTCATCTTAGGGATTGATGAAATACACGAGGAAGTGCTTTGAAGGTGCTGGCAGGAGCTCATCATGCAGTTTTCTCATTAAGCAATGGGTGCAATGGGAGCTAGCAGGACCAAACAGTGGGCAGCCCCTTCGAGCAAGAAGAAACAGCTGTTATTGCTGTGTTGGTATGCTCTACACACTCAGGAAGATTCTGGTTAAACAGATGACATCCATAAGCTATATATAATTCACAAAACCTACTTTCATGGCCAAGTTTATCAATGGTTTCCCACGGACATACTGCACAGGATGCAGTTTTGTCCATGTAGTTGTCCCAGACTCTGCAGGAGCTGGCTTGGAGCAGCAAGGGTGCTGCGAGGGCACTGCAAGGGAGTTGCAAGGGCAGTGGAGACTTTACACTTGCTGGTTTGAGGAGCAGCGTGGCTCCCTGCAGCTCACTGCCCCTCTCACACCCCCTCAGGCCATGCCCCCATTCCCTCTCATGGTAAAGATCAGGGTTGTGCCCACAGCATGCAGGCAAGAAGCAAGTGTGTAGAGCAGCTGCCCTGGCAGGAGTGGGCGCAGGGAGGCGGGGGGGAGGGCTGCAGCACAAAGTATGACACAACCCCTTAGATATTTAGGGCGGGGGCATGTTATTTTAATATCCTTTTTTTTGTGCTTAATAGAAAAGGGGTTTGTGGTTAATTCTTTATTATCTCCGACAGCAGTTCTCGCTTCGGCTCCTCTTTCTTTAACTGCCAAGCTAGCATTTTCCTTTTTTATTGCTCCTTTCTAAGAGGTTTGCTTTGGACTATTGCCAGTTATCATTTCCCATTAGGGCAAATATTGCATCAAACTCATGATTAGGGATTTCAGGGCTTGGGAATATTATTTTTGAACATTTGTCTTTCATTTTCTGAGTGTCTTTCCCCTCCCCTCTTTGCACACACATATACGCACACATTCCCGTGTATCTGCGGATGTACATATGTGTGTATATATTTATAGAGAGCGAGAAGGAAAACTGCAGGTGTCTGAAGGCACATGTATGTTTGTGTGTAGACACGAGCCCATTTGTGTGTAACGCTGGAATCCCCTTGTTAGGACCAAGATCTCTGAGGATGCTAAAGGTTACCCAAAGAAGAGATTTGTCAGTGTGCTCCCGCTCTGCGGCAAGGGAAGGAGGTAATGTGCACTGCCAAGAGGGAGAAGACAGCCTGGTGAGGAGCTGCCACAAGCAGCACCAGCCCAACAGAGCAGGCAGCAATGCCTGTGCTGGAGCCCACCATCACTGTGCCACGTGCACCGCTGGGGGCTTCCAGGTTATGTATTTGGACTCAGTTGACTGTTTCATCTCCTTGCTGCCAAACTTCAGGCACTGCTGCCATGTTCAAAAACCTTTCCAGCTGCTGCCTTTTGCTGCCAGCTCGCCAAGCCCAAAGCCCAATTTTGGTAAAATCCCTGGCTGGAGAAACAGCCAGCAGGAAGTTTTGTACTGCGGGCACAAAGCAACATGGGCGACACTCAGAGCATGTGGCGGGCTGGGGACAGGCATGGCCTGAAGAGGCCGCAGGGTGAGGTGAGCTGGGCACCACCAACCCACGCCAAGAGCCACCAGGTTCCTGAACACACACGCATTTCCAGGCAGCCAATTTGTCTGCCTCCGAAAAAAAATTATTCTTCAAGGCTTGTTCCCATCTGCCAGAAGAAAACATGTCATTTAAGAAAACAACTAACGCTGACAGACAGGAGGGCGTTCTGGAGATAAAGCCCTCCGCTTTTACCTGATTCAGGCAATGGCACTGAGTGGCGAGATGGCTGTGCCATCCACATGCCTTATTCACAGGCAGCTTTTAATCTTCCTTCTCCCTGGCAGGCTGACAAATATTTTTCCCTTTACTCACTGTTCACCCTTTTATTCTTCCAACAAATACTGCACTTACTGCATTTAAATTTCGCAAAACTGAGTCCGGGCGAAGTGAGTCAGTCATTGTGCAGATGAAAGGCAACGTCACCTCTTTTCTTGCTGGTACTACAGTGGCTGCAAGTTAAAATCACTGCACGATGGTGTCGGCGATTCTTGCCAATGACAAACCTGACTGCATGTTTCCAGCCTGGCCCTGTTGATTCTGCCCTCCCTTCCAAAAAAACAAAGCCATGGTGCCCACATGGGGAATACTGCTGTCGAGAGAAGGTGCAGCAAGCTCTCAGCTATTTCAGAAATCTTAAAGTGATTAAGGCAAGCGGATGGTAAATTAGAATATTCTAAAAACACAGCTGCTAAAAAAAAAAAGTTTCAAGCAGCCACCAACTTGTTATTATTTTGTCATCATCTCATGACATGCATGTGACATATGGGAGAAAGAAGGGCTGCAGTCCCCTTCCCCGCAGCCACGCTGTCCCACAGCCTTCTGCAGGGCTTTGCTGGTAGTGCCCAGCTGCCCTCACCCGCGGTGAGGAGAGCTCAGGCTGCGTGTGCCTCAGCCTGGGCTGAATGGCAAATATTAATAATAGCGTTAATGATAACAACAACAATACATTCACACCGGCTCACAGTGTTGCAGCAGTGAAGAAGCTTTCTCCAGCTCTGTGCCAGCTCAGACGAAACGTGCGCTTCTCTTCTGGTCCTGGAAGAATATACCTGCTCCTCCACTCATGGCGTTTTCCCAGCGCTTGCCCTGGAAGAACAATCCAAATAGCCTTATTATTTCAATATCTCATCTTATCTCTGTACAACACAGGGCAGCTTAACTTTATAGCGCTGCTTTTTATAGAGTAGCATTTATTTCTTGTACCAACTCTCAAGGATGTTTTTTATCTGTTTTATATCCCATTGAATCCTCTGTGAAACTGCACTAGTTTACAATAATTTTATTACTTTATTAATTAAACGTTTTCCAACAAGCTAGCTATGGCATTTCTTATCATCAAGGGTTCCATTAGTTTTTAATGGTGTGAGACAAAATTACCATTTACCCACACGCAATTTAAGAAGCATCATTAACACAGAGAAAGCACCAGGTGGGATTTCTAATAGTTACTGTTTCTCATTTTTGTTTTTATTTAAAAGGAATAACTGGTTTTGAGGTTTTTGCTGCAAGGTTGCCAAATCTCCACTTTGTTTTTATGTTTGAGATAATTTAAAATAATGTTCCCCTGTCTCCTAAGGCTCCGCTCAACGATATCTCACTTATCAGCACATCGCTTTGCGCAGTGTCTCGGCACAGCCGGGTGAGTGTGTTGTCTGCACAGCAATCACCCAGAACAAAGACTTGTCTGCACGGTCTGTAGGCAGGCGTACGCGTGTGTGCTCGTGAACACTTGTGCACACTCACACTTGTGCAGAGCGTGCACCTGGTGAACGGGGTCTGCGGAGTTGGGTGAGTGCCAGGCCACAGCCTGATGCCGCCTTGTGTGGCCGGGCCCTGGAGGGGGAGGTCTTGGTTTTGGAGTGCCTCCCCAGCACAGGGGGAGGTTTTGGTAGTGGTCACTGTACTGCACAGGGGCAACGTGCAGAGTTCAAGGTTTTGGGGAACTTTGTGGCAGGCCCTCCGTGCAGATACCGTCTTTCCGTGCAGGAGACAATGAAAAAAACATGGTAGTGGTAAATATTTACCTTAAACAAAATGGGAATAATTAAAAGGCAACTTAATTACTATATTCTATTCAATTATGCTGAGCATTGACTAATTGCTGACTCAGTCCATTTGCATGTTAACAAATGCCTGCGTTTGAGGTCCTGCTCGGATAATTCTCTGGGTTCAACAACACAGAGCTGCCACGATTGTTCCTCTTGTTAACTCACTGCCTTTGCCTAGCTCTGCCGTTCCCAATGCCACAGGGTTGGACACCTTGCCCTCCCTTGTCTGAGGTCCTGCCACACGTTGCAGTTACCCTCTGGGACACGAGGCCCCATCCCTGCCTGTCCCACACGGGCGTCAGGGCATCACGGTGGGCCACACTGTGCTGTGCATGGCCCAGATGGTGCATGATCCCACGGAGTGCGCAGGAGGGATATTCAGAGGGATGTGTTTGACAAGGTGTTTCCTTATTTAAAGGGGAGGGGAGGAGGAGGCAGATGGCATGGCTGCTTCTAATGACATTCCCTGGCTGGGTTTGCGAGCGGCAGACAGGAGAAGGGCAGGAGCACCTGACGCCGGTCTGCTGGGCTGCCATGGGGATGGGGACGCTGGCAGAGCCGCCCTGCTGCCGGCCCTCAGCCCTTCCACCCGACTGCTTGATTTCCTGCGCAGGAATCATAGCATCACAGAGCCATTCAAGTTGGAAGGGACCTCTAAATGTCTTCAGTCCAATTCCCCTGCAATGAACAGGGACACCTACACTAGGTCAGGGTGCTCAGAGCCCCTTCCAGCCCTACCCTGAATGTCTCCAAGAACCAGGCATCCACCACCTCTTTGGGTAACCTGTTATAATGCCTCGCCACCTGATAGCATTATGTATATATTCACGTGTATCTTTAGCATTATAAAAAATTATACGGATAGCACTGTTTTACAGAACTCCCCACCCCCCCAGCTGGTGCGTGTTGGTGTGTGGGGCCACAAGCTGGGTGCTCCCCTAGGAAGTTTTTCAGTGTGCTACGATCCACAGCACTCTGATGCTTTTACACTCAGGAGCGTCTATTAAAACAGAAACAAATTTCACATTTTCTAAATGGGCAAATAATTGTTCCATGACGAAGAGTGCAAATACATTCGCCGCAATGGCCTCTGTCTCAAACGCGTGCTAAACTGAACTTCTGGCCACATAAATTTCTAATTAATTTGCCTGTGCAAGCCATGGAAGAAAAACTCTGATTGCACAGCAGAGCAAGAGGGGCACAGACACCCACCCCAGCATTGTGCTCACAGGGAGAGAGGCACAATGGGCACTGCTGGGGCTGCAGGGATGGCACCATCAGCGAGGTGGCAGTGGCCGTGCCGGGCTGTGGTTGCCCGTTATGCTAATGGCTCAATCATTATTTATTCCTCTGGAATTCATTACGGTGGTGTTATTTGGGATTGGCTCATTGAGCGCCATCGGCGTGTCCGTAGGATTTTTAGCATGACCTAATTAATAATGAACAATTCTGCCTTAAAGCACAGCAGTGCCTTGGATTTTAAGGCAGCTTTAGGGCTGGCTGGGCTGCAGCAAAGCACCCCGAGAGCAGGGGGTTTGCACAGTGACTGCTCCACATTTGGGTTCATTCTGATTACTTTTCTTTCACGACAGCAGCTCTGAGCCGACTCCTCTACCAAAAACAAAGTTCGGCTCCACCCCTGCCTATAGCAAGTAAATCCTTCAACAATATTTTTGGAGAATCCTCTGGTTTTGCTAATTAATATTATCATTGAGTACTGTAAAATTGTTCATGAGAAGCAAATCCTGACTGGCAGAAACCATACTCTATTTAAAGTTAACTATCTTGTTTGAACATCACACGTCTTCAAAATCATAATTTTTAACCTGGAGTTCTCAGGAGCAGTTAAAAAGTAATCGTATTCTGAAAGCGCTGAAGCAATTTGTTTCCCTTCCCTCACTTTCTTTCCTTCCCAGTATAATAAGTAAGTGTGGCAATACCCAGAGGAACACAGTGACAGCAGCTCTGAACATCACACTACCCACACCAGGGGTCAGCAGGTGCAGCCCCACAGCGCAGCAGCCGCTTCCCAGCTCTGTGCTGAGCAAATTCTTTGCTGCAAAGGTCGCAGTTAAGCAGTAGGGATGTTGAATCGCAGCAGCCCCTGATGGGGCCCATGAGGGATGTGCTCCTAAGGGCAGGGCCTCCTGTCATGGCTGCACTGCTTCCAGGCCTGGCTGGTGGGCACTTCGGCAGAAGCTGAAGCCGTAAGGCTACAAAAGCCTTTGCGTGGGCTGGGGAGCACAGGTGAGTAAGTTAGGAGGTGGCTGCCTACTTTTGGCCGCACAATGGCTCTTTTCAGCTCTAGTCCACTTTGGACATCCCTGCAAGGATGCGGAAGACAGTGGTGGTGAAAAGGGTGGGTCCTGGAGCCCATCACCCTGATTTTCAGAGCCAGAAAGAATTGAAGTCACCAGAGCCGATGTCCACTGTAATGCATTATTACAGAGTAACATGAAAGAAATCACTGGTGGTGGCACTTGGGACTGGGCCCTGCCGCAGAGCCTTGGGTCAGCTGGCATCCTTCTTTGGCTCGTGTCCTCCTGCCTTCTGTCGAGGGTGACAGCACTCATCTCACAGGGACACCACGAAGCCAAATGCATGCTCCTGTGCTCCCTGACCCGTGTCCCCAAATCCCAGAGTGGAAAGCCCTGACCATGTCCCGTGGGGTGCCACACTTAATCCTGAGGACATGGCTGATGTCAGCTGCTCCTGGGGGTTTCTCCAGTGCTGGCATGGCCTTTCTGATTAAACCTATTATAAGTAAATACCAACAAACTACTCTGGCTGGTGTATAAAACTACACAACACACTTAGGCTTGGGAGGAGACACGTCAAAAGATGGCCTTCCTTGTGTGTATATACTTCCTAAGTATATTGTGTGCCAATATACTTATATCCGCACACATATAGGTGTATAGGTTACTGTACTGCAGAGCTGCACGAAGTTGGCACGTGTTGGGAGCATCCACCTCTGTTCCTCCATGCCATCACTGCAGTAAAACCCACATCAGACAGGGAACCGGAGACTGTGCTTCTTCCCATCAAAGCCAGCTTAATTTTAGAGCAAGTACTGCCACAGGAAGCGCTGACAGAGCCTGCCTCACACAACTCCGGGCAGAATCTCTCATAAAACAATTACATTTTTTTCTGGATGTAGTGAAAGCCTTGAAAAAAGTTTACTTGATGTCTAACCAAGCAATGCTGCATCTTCAAATTTGAAGGAGAGCTCAGAAAGTTAGTTTTTTATTATTCTTCATTTAAGTATTATTTTTTAATTGCAGCGTATTAAACATAAAATCTGGTACAATCTTTAAAAATAAATAGGACCTAACTATAAATGGGCCCTGTTGTGTTTTTATCTTTGACAAGCAAGTAATTGCTTCTCAAATTTATCAGTTTGTTTATGCAAAAACCATTTACCAAGCCTAGCTCAAAAGCATCAATTTCATCATTATCATCTTATTAATTTAGCCAAGCTATAACACAGCTGATTATTCCTGAGTAATATCCTCTGCAGCACATCATGTGTGGCAAAACCATCTGTACAGTACCTATTTAATAAATAAACCCTCGGCTAAATGTCTCTGTTTATTGAGAACTAATGTTTATAGAAAATATAATGGAACTCAATAAATAACTCAGCTTCATCAACCTGCATATGAATCAGTGCGAAGAACGCTGACATCATCACCTTTCAAGTACCAGAGAAAGCAAAATTACCCAAAAGAGCTATAGAGTCAATATTAAGGCATTAAAACTGCAATGAAGGCATATTAATGCTTCAAACTTCATTGTTGGCAGTAGAATTGCCACAACGGACATATTTTATAACTCTAAGAATACTTAGGCTTTATGACTGCTTCTTTGTTGAGTGCCTTGCACTTAATGTAGTTTTCCACTTTAAATAAAAAAAAAAAACAACAACAACCTCAAGATCTTTAAAAGAAAAGAAAAGAAAAAAAAAAAAAAAGAAACAGAAAATTGCTGATTCCAGGCATTCATTTTTAAAATAATGCAAACTGCTGATTCCAATTGTTCGGATGGAGAGAGACACAAACTTATTTAACTCCATGCTTCCTGAGCCGCGCTGCGGGTGCTGGGCTCCATGGGTGAGGTGGGGATCACACTGCTGTGCGGTGCAGGGATCACGGAGCGAGCCAGGCTCGGCTAAAGGCACTACTGATATCAGGGCCTGCGTCAGGGGAGAAAAAGGAATGGTGTCACTGCGTACACTGCAATACGTATCGACCACTGCTGGTTTCTTTATTTGTTGCTTTGCAACTGTTCAAACAAATTGGGCATGGAAACCAAACCTCTCTGCACCCATCAGGGAGGGATAACAGTGCAGATTTCCTGCAGCCCCTTTGTGGGCCCCACACGGCCCAGTGCTGTGCGTTGGCACCTCGCTGCCCACGCTGCTGAGCTCAACGCCCCAGTGCTTTCTGGGGACACTGCACCCCATGCGCCCGTCCCCACCGGTGAGGAAACGTGAGCTGGGCCGTCATGCAGCCCCGGCAAGTCCCAGCGTCGCCAGCGCTCTGCGAGTGCTTCGAGTCCTTCCCATTCCCGCAAACTTCTGCTGCACATATGCAGCGCTTGTTTTCCTTCCTGAATAAAACAGCAGATCTGCAGCGCGTCTCCGCCTAATGAAACTGAACATATTTAGAACATATGTGAGCCCGCTCCTCGCGAAAAGAACCATTTGTGGTTAACGAAGAAAGTATTCATGGTTTCGCTGCTAATTGCAGGGCGGTCTGAGTTCTCCTTCTGAGAAAATGAAAAGGTAGTGCTGTTTTGTAAGTGCACAATGGGAGCAGAGCTTTTTTAAAAAAAAATGTGTTTTGCTGAGTTTTGATGCTCTTCGATCAGCAGCTCCACCTGTGGGGTACAAGGCCAAGGAGAAAGATACCATTGGTAGCTCGGTGAGGCTGTACACCAGCTCAAAACCATATGCTTCTTTTAATGACTACTCCTACTGCAACATGAAAGGATGTGGTATTTTTCTCACTCGGAGCCGATGAGAGGTTTGCCATTTGTTGCAAACCGGGAGGATCTGCCCGCTGCCAGAAGGGGCTGAGCGCTTGCTGGAGTTCTGCGATGTCCCTGTGACCAGCAGAGCTCTCCTCCTCGCCCTTTTCCCTTCCCGGCCTCAGGGATGTGATTTCTTCATCTTAAAGGTATGCTGTGAACTCAGCCCATGAGAAACTTCCTGAAGGCAGTGGCAGGTGATTTACAGAAAAGAAGGCAGCATTTTTAACCAGCGTGCTTCAACCTGCTGCTCTGTGGCAGGCATCAATTCTCTGCTAATTTTGGAGTATCCCGTCAAGGCAAATTTTTCCAGCCATTGTGACGTTTTGTTTTAATTAATCAAAGTGCCTTATTATACCCAACGCTCACAATTACCTCCAAACCTTGTCTTCACTTCTACAGATAAATAGCAGTTTTTTGTTTTTTCTTCAAAAAGAGAATTAAAACAGTGATTAAGATCTCCTTCAGAAATACAAACTGTTAAATCGACACGCTATAGAATGGGAATAAAACCTTTTGTCGCTATCTTTAACCATCGCAAAAATCCATTATAACGTATGGTTTGAGAACATATTAGCAAGTGAACAAACTGTTACCAAATGAACACAGAGCTGGAAAGTCACAAATGAACCCTAAATTAGAAGTGCACAAAGCACTGAGCTGGCTGAATAGAGAGGAGTGAGCATCTTAGCTGAAAAAATCACGATCAAAATATGAGATAAATGCTGCAGGGCAGAATATACAATTTGAAAGGCTTATTCATATGCTATACAGGGATGCGAACTGATGTTACACAGTTGGTGCTAACGTATCTGTGCGAGTGGGAGGATGGCAATCTGATTCAGAGAAGGGCTTTGGGTTTCGAACGAGACTGTGTGCACATGGGCAGCTGTACGTGCCAGGGAGATGGCTCCGAGCTGACTGAATGAGTGCTCTGGAGGCACAAGGTGAAAATGGTGGCCCATGTGAAGACCAAGCCCTCTGAACTTCCCACGCTTGCCTCCTCAAAGCATCACCAGCCCCTAAACTTGGAATGCTTGGTGCACTCAGGACCTTGCAAGCACATCCAAGGACCACAACATCTCTTTCCTTTACTGGAGGGCAAAATATTTTTCAGTGCTTCGCAGTCTCTCAGATTGCCTTTTGTGAGGCTACCTGAGGACCATAACAAGCAGCTGGAGATCCTCCAGGTGAGATAACTGTAACTGAGCAGGCAGCAGCCCCCCCAGGCTGAACAGCTCTGGACATCAGTGTCCCAGGACCAAGGTGCCTGCTGGCCAGGACAGAGAGTATGGCCACGCTGCCAACCCACTGTGTGTGCCAAAATAGCCTCAGTGAGGCTATTAAGAAACAAAATTACATCCTTTACATCCGGTGGCTTCTAGAGTGCTGGCTTTGTTTACAGGATGGGCAAGTGCCATAGTCTCTGCCAAACAAGAATAGAAACCCGTCTGTTCCTGCGTGGCCATACAGCTGATGACAGGGGAGGTCACAGGCTGGGTCTGTGCCCATGGGACAGCAAGATGGCATCCCAGCCTTGGAGGACACACGGGCTCAGCTGGCAGCACCTTCAGATGCCACTGCCCTACTGGCATGCAGGGGTGCAGCGTGTGTGCAGGTTGAAGACAGGGCCGCTGGGCTCCGGCTGCCACATGTGCAAGACTAGGCAAGTGGTGCTCTTGGGAAGGGTGTGAGGTCAGGAAGCTGGTGCCCAGGTTATTTTGGGTTGATTATTGCAGGTTGTGCCTTACTTGAGGCTGTAAAGTGGTCCGATGGAGAGAGCAGCCAAGGGTGAGAGAGGGCAGCAAGGTTGCCCTGAGGCTGGGCTGCTTTATGGTGCAGAGCCCTCTGCAGTTTCCTCAGGAAGTCACACGAGGCTCCATCACCTCGACATCAATGCAAGTGGTGCTGCTCAGGGCCAGCGTGTTTGCTTTGTTGGCCCTTCAGTGCCAGGCAGGGCAGATACTCTGTCACACGAGGTTGTGACCAGCTACCACATCCTACTCTGTCCTGGCCGGTACTAAACCTTAGGGCCCCTTATGCCAAGGTAAACAGTTAAATGAAGAAGTGGTCTGGTCTCACGAGCAGCTCCTGAGAGCTGCAGCAGCACATATGTGGCACACGTAACACTGTGGTCTCTACTCCCTGTCCTTGCCACCCTGTTGCTCCCATGCCGACTTCCATCGTCTCCCATTTCACTAATAATTTCCCACAGGGCGTTGCACAGAATGGAATGAATTCCAGTTCTTTAGAGAAACCATTTGCTAAATAAGGAAATTAGATTAGCCTGACACCAACCACCTTTGGTAAACCTACGCTACACTTTATTGCATTTACCCTTCAATATTATTTCTGGAAAAATGTGTTCCCTATTATCTGTCCTGGGTACCAGCAGGCCCTACTGGCAGGTTGGCGATTGCCCGCAGCCCCTGCCACCATAGCACTGACGTGGACTCCACATCACTGTGCTGCACATCAGCCTCACAATCCCCAGGGAGGTAGAGGCAATCAAATGGGGCCACTCCAAAATTACCTTTAATCCTCGACACAGTGTGCCCTCACTTCTTTCCCCCTTTGTTTTCTTTTTCTTCATTCTGATACAGAGTTGCTCGTGGCTTGTTTTCATTTCCTTTGCAAGGCCTGCCACAGCCGCTGCAGGAGAAGCTGCTCTTGCTCTTTGCGTGATGCTTTGTCAAAGACAATAGCCCTTGAATGTGGAGTGAGCCGAGGAGCTTCATTGCAGTAATAATGCACACACCTTTCTCCACAAATAAGAAAATAATGTCATTGCCAGGTTAACTGTTACTTCAGAAACACAACATCCCTTTCTCTGGAGGCAGCTGCTGTCTGCATGATCAAGGAGCATGGGTCTTTGTGGCATACCAAATGACAGCAGCAGAGGCCAGCCCTTTTCCCGTGGCCCAAGTGGGACAGCGCACAGATGGAGATGTCTGCCATTAGCTCCTTTCTCTTGGCAGGGACTGGGGCTGCAGAGGGGCTGCAGAGGGGCTGCATGGCTGGGGACACCAGCAGCATCTCCATCCCACCAGTCTCACCTGTCCCCTGGCAGAGGACCAATGCTTGGGGACATCCCAGCCCTGGCACACGGCTGGTCCAGCACAGTGCAAGGAGCAGCTGGCTGAGGGTCCTTGAATCCAAGCACTGTTGGACTGAAGCGAGAACCAAGTGGTTCGACCCACAATTAGCCATTTGTGTTCTACCCCTCTGACAAAAATGCATGTTTACATGTAAAACAATAGGCTTGCTTACTTGCCAAAAGCAGAAATCGTTTCTATCGAACTGCACTTGACAGGAATGTAAATAAATAAAGATACACTGAAACAGAAATGCCGAAGGAAGGTTAATTTCTGAAATCTGTAAATCAGATGTCAGATTACATTTGTGAAGTAGTGAAGAACATAAACAAGTAGATGAGAAGACTGTGATTAATGAAAGTCAATTAACTGCACGAGAGGGGCTCTAGTGGTCCCAAAGACCAAAAGGGGCCCCAGGGTGGGGGATGCTGCTGGGACCTCCTGGTGTGGTGCGACCCTGCTGGGAGGTGGCACAGAGCTGTGCCCTCTGCCATCGGGCTGCCCCCTGTCCCGCAGCTATAAATACATTTATCTGTGTTAATACGCTGAATCAAACACCTACCTCTGGGAGGAAAGGGAAACAGCACGCTTCATTTTTTTCCCCTCAGCAAGCAAGCAATTTGTCGCATGCTGTAATTTGTCTGCACGCTGTCCTTTTTTTGGGACACATGTAATTTTGCTTTGATGAATGACACACATTAGTGATAGCCTTCCATGCTGTCTGGATATGGAGGAATCGACAGCCTATGGGATGCTTACAAAGAAACTCAGCCAGCAGCCACAGGAATGGTGGCCTCTGCAAAGAAAATAGCGGGGAGAAGCGGGTTGCAATGGTACCTTCTTTGTCACAGGTTAATAAGGACGCTCTGCAGACAGGCAAACCAACGGGGAGCAGAATCTGGGCATGCCATGGTTTCAGCAAGGTTCTAGGTGAAAGAGAGGACACATTGGAGATGCAATGTCCCAGCTACGAAGACTATACACCCTGCGCAGGGGTGCACACCCATGGTACCAAGCGTGCCCATGGATGCACTTCCTGCCCTGCTCTTTATGAGAGTCCCAAGAGGGCTGCCATATGGGCACGAGAAAATACATGCCACCTCTTTCCTAATAGGGGCCAGTGGACGAGAGGCAGGGAGAGATGTGGCTGCCTGCCGTGCTGCCTGCCAGTGAATTCTCGACTCCCATCCAAGCCCCGGAGGAGCGACTGGCAGTGAGGAAAGACCTTATGGTACACAACAATATTTAGAAAACATTTTTTGAAACCCTAGGGGAGAGAAAACTAAACATTATTTCCTGTTAATAAGCTAGGCTAAGTGATCAGTCCCAGACAGTGGGATGCTGTGCAGGGCAGAAGCACAAAGATGAACAAGAGAGGCCGGGCTTCCCCTTGTGTGCTGGTGGCAGAGGGGCTGACTTGCCTCCCTTCGGAATTTTGTTGTGCTTCCTACCGCCTCCCAAGAGGCTCTCACTTTGCTGGATTGCACCTAACTTCTGGCAAGCACCATGGGCATGAGGCCAAGGTATGGGGATGTGACACAGCCACTCAGGGACCAGCTGTAGTGACACTGGGGACATCAGCAGGGGACAATGCCAGGGCTGATGGAAATGGGAAACCTGGGCAGCATATAAACAAAAACCCATTCAGCTGGAGGGAAAAGGCGAGCTGAAAACAGCTGGGGAAAAACAGTCCAAAACACATATGGTTTTTATCTGCCCCAGTGCTTGGGAAGAAGTTTGCCTCCTTGTGAGCGGGTGTCCATGTAGTGCTGCCATAAGAAGGAGGACCGGCCACCTGTGAGGGAGATGCACTGGGGATATGCCTTGTCACAAGCAGGGAGGGTAGGAGCTGGGATGGAGCAGCCTAGAAAGCTGATGGTGGCAGCAGGGGCTGGGGAGTTCAGCATTCCTGGGGAGTGTAGTGGCAGCTCTGGGGCCAGAGGTGTCATTGCAGCTTCAGGTCAGTTAAGAAATCCTTTATTAGCTGCGTCCTGGCAGCATCCATGGCCCAGACAGGGAAAGGGGCTGCTCGTGCAGGACCAGGGTGAAGGCATAGCAAAAGCAGAGGGCTGATGACCCATGGTGTTTACAATCCAAACAACAACACAGAAAACCACTAGTGTTCAACAAATCTGGTTGACATCATGCCTTCCCCCTCAGGCAAGAAGAAAAACAGCACTTCAAGACAGGACCCCTCTATACAGCCAAACATAACACCATTTCTTGTGCAAAATTTTGCAAGGAAAGATTAAAACATTCTGTTGTTTCCTGAGCCTGCTGCAAGCCCCATCCCCGACAGAGCCTGCTGTGCCCCTTGTGCCAGACACAGATCAACCCATGGCTTTGTCCTCATCCCTCCTTCGGGTTTGAGTACCTGACCATGGAACCCTTGAGGTGGGAGAAGTCAGTGTTCAAAATACCTCAAGTCTCACTCCTGGAAATCCCATGTGCACAAGTGGACACATGCTAGAATTCAGGGGATTTAGCTTTTTTCCAGTCTTCGTGCATGAGATCTGGGGTATGAAAGGAGCTGAAAGGAGCAGCTTTGATTGGCTGGAATTGGTTTTTGCCTGCACTAGGGACTTGGAACGTGTTTTGCACTCTGACCTCCCTCAGCACCGGGCAAAGTCCTTCTCCTTAATAGGGATGAGATTTCAGCATTTGGCACGCGCTCACCTCCCCCTCGAGCACAGAGCTAGCAGCCCCACAGGGCTTTGTGTACGGCTCTTGGGGAACGGCAAGGAGTACCTCGAGTCAATGGAAATATGAGTGTCACAGGAGCGCTGGAGGAGAAAGCCGTGGAAGCCCCGCATTGTTCCTGAGTCCCTAAAACACCTCCCTGCATAACACAATCGTATTTAAGAATGAGAAATAGAGGGCAAAGATTATCGTGAAGTGTGGAATTAACAGACTCTCCCCCCTCCGCCTGGGGAAAACTTTCAAGGCTTCCAAGAACAAAGCCAAGGACTGAGCCACCTGCGGCCTGCTGCCACCACCACAGTGCTGGAGACCTTGAAGCAAGCATGTGGGAGCTCAGCAGTGCCCATGGGAGACAGGGATGTGGGGCTCGCACCAAGCACCCAGCTGCTGCTTTGGAAGCCATTGAGGAACGTGTTTACCTTGCCACACAGGCTGGGCTGAAGGCTTCTCCAGAGCTTTGGCCCTGTTGGGATGAGCCGGTGTGAGCAGTGACAGCGGATGCCAGGCTACAGTGTAGAGCACAGAGTTCATGGGGTCTGCTGCCAAACACTGCTGGCAGACCCGCACAGTGCAAGCCTGTGGCAAGAGAGCCGGGAGACTTGCAATGAATCCTCAGGGCCTCCAGAAAGGGGAGCAACGAGGAGGTGCCAGTGGGGCAGCCTCAGAACAAGAAGTTTGCTTCAGGAGAAAGGAGGGGCCTTTAGGAAAGGGCTGGTGGCCTTTCTAACTTGCCTGCTCTGCTGTGAAACTCACCTCGCATCAAACTCCCTCAAAGCCCCATCCCTGAGCAAGGCAGAGATTGTTTCCAGCACGTGTGTGCTGCTCATTTGCCTCTGAATTCGTGTCCACTGTCTCAGAAGGGACCACAGGCATCCCTGAGTGTGACCAGTGTCTGGGGGCTGTCCTGTGGCCCATCCTCACGTCACGGCATTTCTCCACACCAGTTTTCTACACACAGCATGCCTGAGTCACATGCTCCTGGTGGGGATGGGAACACAAATGCAAACATAGAGCCTGGAACCACAAGGTTTGGGCCGCCAGCATTATGGCAAAAGCTTCTAGGATCTCCCTCTGTCAAACAAAAGTACTTCTCCCAGTTCCTACCACTGAACCCCCTGCATGGGGAAGCTCCATCTAGGGCAATAGAGCCAAAAAGTCCAAGTGCTGTGATACAGCAGAGTGGCCAGGAGGTTGGCAGCTATGTGGAACCTTTTGGTTTTCTGGAAGCAGAAGATGTGAGAGGAAAACCATGGTCATTAGCTGTAGGCTGGTGATTATTAGGGTGAACAGAACTATGGAAGGATTTGAAGCACTGAAGCCAGTAGGAAGAGTTCCTGTAGTCCCAGCAGTGTACAGACTGGGCACACATGGATTTGGCTGAAAAAATATTTAATAGTGCTGTATGATGGGGTAGCTCCCAGTAAGCACACGATAGCGGTGGACCTTGAGGTTTCCTGAGACAATGGCATTTCAGCTTAGAAACGGGGCGCAAAGATCACTATGGAGAGTGGGTTTGACAGATACCATTTCACTAAACTAATTAGAAAAAAGAAGGAATGAGGGAGAATGACAGCTGCCTCTTAAGACAATAGGAAACCTGTCTCTTTAAATGTGCCTGTGTTTTTCAATACAGACCAGGCAGGGCTATAATCAGAGCACCAGAGGGTCGGATTTAGGTTCAGTACAGTATAATTCCATTGCATGGCCCATCCAAGAATACTTTGGCAAGCTCAAAGATATTGGAAATTGCCTTGGCCAGTGGCTTGCAAAATGGCTGTGGAAAGTCAAGATAATTAGAGCATTGTGAAGAGGAGAGACAGTAAAATGAAGGGTAGCAGACAAAAAAAGACAGGCAAATAAAAAACAGGATTACAGACATGGACAAAGTTTGAGAACAGAATAATTGAAGGGAGAAAGGCATATACAGTAGATTGGAATTGTGTGATTTACGCAGGAGGAAAAGGATGAGCGCAAAGTTAAAAAAGAAGCAACCTCCTGTCACATTTACATTAATAAATGACTTTAGCAGCACCAGAAAATATGTGGCTGGCAGCAGCAGTAAGTTTTTGAAGGGTTTAAAGTTGAAAATCAAATAGAGAAAGCATAAGAGGAAAAAACAGCTGTGTTGGAAATCAGTGTTTGAGCTGCTCCTCAGCACCTTTGGCCTCCCAGGGAACAGCCTGGCACAGCCCCCTCAGCTCTGCCACCTGCACGTTTCATCTTCCACACTTGCTTGGGGTAACTTGGGTCTTAATGGCATGGGATCGTGTGATCCTTGGCTACTGAAAACCAACACCTGTAGGCCATGGTGGAGCGTGTGGTAAGCTTTGGGTCTCAAGGGCTGTTCTTGCTCACTGGCCAGAGCAGAGACAACAAAGGGGATTTGGGCATGCATTTCCTCATGTCAGCCTTCCCAGCAACTTGTATGGGTGTCCCTGACACTTGCCTTTATTAACCACTATGGTGAAGTAAGGGGACTTGTACAGACAAGTCAGGGCCAACACGAACATTCATAAACACACATTTTTGAAGATAGAGATCACAACCCTGCAAAGGGGGAAGGAAGAGGGGCCCTGTGAGAATGATGTCCAAGTGATGGGTTCACCACACTTAGTGTCACAATAACACTTTATAGCACTTTCATAGAATCATAGAATCACCAAGGTTGGAAAAGACCCACAGGATCACCCCATCCAACCATCCACCCATCACCATAAGTTCCCACTAAACCGTGTCCCTCAACACAACGTCCAAACATGCCTTGAACATTCGATGAGAGCAGCCTGTGCTCAACCACAACATGCAGCTAGCATGAGCTGTGATGAACAAGACATGAAGCAGGTACCACAGCAACTTAACAAAGATTTGGACACAGACAAGTAGCTCACAGACCGTGGTCCTGCCCTGGGACACAAACTGCTAAAGTCACTGAGCTGGCCCTGGTGCAAGCAAGGGGAGAGCCAAGGCTGGGTCAGGTTGAGGTCTTGCAGTGCAAAGTTTGTTTGAATGAGCAAGACAGGAAAAATATCACCTTGAAGAGGCCTGGACGTGAGGCTGCTGATGCAAAGAGCATCCGCCCTGCTTTCTTTTCATCCTCGTGGATGCGCTTCATTATTAACTTTTCATGCGACAACTGTTTGTGCATTAAAAGTGCTTCACCAAACATAAATATTGGAAGTGAAGACTCACAACCCCTACTAGTGAGTCCGGCCTTTCAAATGTTGGTGACTGGGAAACTGGAACAAGAGGGAGAGGGGTCTGCTCTGGCCATCCTGTCCCTGACTGCCACCCCTCAATTAAATCACTGCTTTTAGTTCTTTTTTTATCAGTATTATATAAAACTAGGACAGAGTAAATGAAAATTTATAATTTATAAACAATCTGGGGAAAAAAAAAAAAATCACTGAATTATTTATGACACTTTTGAAATATGTGTTTGTTACTTGTACAAAAATTAGTTGTTAGGTCTTAATCACAGCGGTGCCACAAATATGCTGGAAATTAGGACTCGCAAACCTGCTTGTTTGGAAAGAAAAAGCTCCGTAACTCTACCTACAATTGGAAAACCAAAACCAAACTGATCCTGAATGGTCTAGTTAAACAAGTGCCAATTATTGAATAATTCTCTGACCTAAACAGAAAGTTATTGTATATGGAAAGATTTTTTTTTCCCAGAGAGTGCTTTATACCAGATGCCCTTTTAAATTGTTTTGAATTCTCTGTAGGCAGTAGATAACTAAACCTACAGAATGTAGTAATGGCAAAAAGGAAGCAATCAAGTTGGCCACTTCTAGTTAAGAGTCATGGAAAAGGCATCTGTTCTATATGAATTGCAGACTATAAGGACTTTGACAGTTCATAGACCAGACTTAATTTATTAAACTAAGTTCCTAATATAAACAGTAATTCGTTTCAGGCACTGACACTGAAGGTCTGGATTATGTGAATAAAATATAGAGACCTCCACCGGCCTCCTGAAGGAAAGGCAGTGGAGCTACACAGAGAACAAAGCTTCAAGTGCCCCAGTCATATGCACCAAGATGAGGCCGTGTCATGGCAGCATGGGCATCAGCAGTGGCACTCGTGTGGCTATAGCCTCTGGGCATGAAGCACCCTTGGGGCCATTGAGTCCCTAGGCAAAACACCAGTTGGATGTCTTTGGGGACATGTGTTCACTAACAAGGCAAAGACCAACATGGTGAAC
This sequence comes from Alectoris magna, assembly GCA_030625065.1. Lineage (NCBI taxonomy): Eukaryota > Metazoa > Chordata > Aves > Galliformes > Phasianidae > Alectoris > Alectoris magna. Next base: position 35,413,571 of record CM060567.1, read on the forward strand.
ACTGGAAAAAGAATGGGGTTTGCCATTGGTGTAGCACTTATGGCTCTGAAACACGCACCTCCTTAAGAGTGACCTGTGCCTACTTGCAGCATGTTTTATGGGAGACTATTGCTTTGTGTGCCCAGTCCAGCCCCATCCAGGTCTTGGGGAAGCACGGATCAGGGGGCTCTGGGCTGTTGTTGGCAAATGTTTATCTTCAGGCACTCAAGTCATTCAGGTGAATGCAATATGACTATTTCACTGCTTAAAATTAGGCAGGTACCTAAACAATTTCCTGGATCAGATTTACATTCAGCTCAAGTTTCAAGCACTGGCTTTGCTGTAGTTTTGACCAAAAGTTTGGTCGTAACTCAGAAATCACACACAAGTATTTCCTTATGTCATCAACCCTGAGCAAGAGCTGAGCATGAAAAGCTTCTGTGAGTGTTTTGTCTCCCCCTGCCCTCCCCACCCCGCCAAAAAAGAAAAAAAAGAAAAAAAGTTAGGGAAATGGGTGAGCAAAAGAAAGCATTCTGCTGTCCTTGCAGCTGCAAGGTCTTGGTGGCGGCCAGGCGGTCTGCTGCTGCAGACGAGGAGCACAGGAGCTGGGGCTGGGCATCGCTACACTCCCACGGGCAGCCCTTGCTCAGCACAGCCCTGCCGCCTCGCCAAGCCCTGCTAATTGCTTGCTTCTGTGTTTCATTTGGCAGAGAACGACCGAGAACTAGAGGCAACACAGGGTCTATAAAATCATTAATTGAATTACTATTGCGGAATAAGTAGTGCATCAATTTGAATTCCCCATCATCCCCCTCCCTTTCTCCCCCATTTTTTAGAGACCAATCCTACTGTTGATATGTGCATAGCTGCGGAAGGAGGCTCAATAAATAGATACGCTATTCTAGCTAAACACATTTATTTTTCCAGCTGTTCTTCTACTGAATTAGTAAATTGTAATGTTGACTTCAGACTATCTTCCTCATAAAATATACGCTGGCATGTATATTATACTGGCACTTCTTCTGCAACACCTCCTTACAGGCTGATCCATACTGAAATCAATGGGGATTTTGCTCTGACTTTACTGAGCTTTGGGCCAGGATGTGATATTAATTCAGCACACATGACATTATAATGGCTGAATCAATAGCAATATATTTGTACTCTCTACCCTTACTTGGTTTTGCAGGAGATTTTAGGGAAATATTTGCAGGTAAGAGTGGACTTGGATTTTAGTGCCTGAACAAGGGCATGTGGTTGCACTGGCACTTATCGATGGATGTCTGGGAAGGATGTCAGCACAGAAATTTTTGCACAGTCTTGGTACAGCAACTTCTCTTTAAAGGGCATTCTGCATTCCAGTGTACTTGGCTGGTTTCCTAGCAGAGATGCAGCACAACCCACACATCACCAAAACCTGCCAGTGTTGGCAAACTGGCACATTATTTCTTAGCAAATGTCCACCAGTCACTGTTGCACAGCACTGTGCCAGGACAAAGGGTGGGGATGCTTTCATGAACATTTCAAATGCTCGAGAGAAGTAAACAAGGCCAAAGGTGGCTGTTGGCATTATCTCTCCCAGCGGAAAAGTGAACCTGTTCATTGTAATGGCAATAAACAGATGCAGTTGTTCAAAGCTGAGCTGTTAACTTCTTAGAAGGGTTTGGATTCTCCTGACATCACCAAAATCACCTTTAATAATACAGAAATCCATCTGAAGTCTAAAAATCAATCTCAGTTTGGAAACTGGAACACTGCGTTGAGGACAAGAACGTAAGCATCTCCCTGTCTTTCTCCATCACAAAACTAAAATCAAACAAAACCAGAGCAGAACTTAGAAACAAACAAATAAAGTGCAAATAACGTGCTTTTAATGTCCTGATGCGAAAGGGATCTAATACCATTTCCACATCCATTAGGCAAAGAATTTTGCATGTTCCCTCACAAAGAGTGAGCATTTTCAGCGGCTTTCACTTAAATTAAGGTGACAGGTTTCTGCTGCACAGCATTGTTAATCTTTTCCTAAAAGCTTAATGTCGCTACTTAGTCATTTACTAATAAATCAGAGACAATATGTAGTGTCATTCCAGTTTAGGCACAGATGGGTGACCCTGTGGTGCCTGTGAAGGTGAAGCACAGGTACTGCACAGTGCAGGAGGGAAGAGGACCGCGGCTCCTCACCCTTGGGCACTTCACAGCCAGCTCAACACAGCTGTATGGAACCAGCCTGCAACAGGCTTTCGGCTGCCCTTCAGACAGATGTATTAAGGACAGTCATTAATTTTCATGTTTTCCATTGCTTTGATCCTATTTTTCCTGATTTTAACCTCTCTTCCCCCTGACAATATTCTGATGTCACAACTTCCAGAATTCTTTTCTGAACATGTACAATTACTTTGTTCATCCCACGCTTGACCTCGATGCCCAGCTCCCTGCAGCCCATGGATCTACTGCTTTGGATGCCAGGGAAGTGCTTTCAGATGGCAGCCATGACCTGAGCAAATCATGCCATCTGCATGCCACTCACCATGGCAGGTGGGCCTGTCTTTGGGGCTGTCCCGGGGCACAGCACAGCCAAGGGCTCCATGCTTCATCTCTACAGCCTGACTGCATGCAGGAGTCCCTCACAGAGTGAGGGCTGTCTGCTGCTCCTGCTTTATGGGGGAATTTTACAAGCAAAGCCCGGCAGCCCATTTTGTACTTCCTAACACCAGATCCCGTCTATATTTTTAGGTGCTCCCAGGCCTCCCAGTTATTGCTTCCTGGTGGCTTTTATTCCTTCTTATTAATTTAATGGGTTCCCCAATGAGCAGGAGCAGCTACAGGCACCACCAGGTGACCACTCTCCTTCAACTCATAGATCAGAGTTCTGAGCCATTGAACTATGCATTTTTTGCTGCACAATAGATGGCAGTAGAGAAAAAAGGCTGAGACTAGGCAACTTACACTTGGGAACACGCAGCTGATTTTCTTCCCCTCATATCACCACCCAGTATTTGCTGCTTTCTTCTCAACAGAGCTTTCCTAGAAAAAGCAGTCTGGTATGGATGGGGCTAGATGATATAAATTCATGCATGAATAATTAACATACTGGAGGCCTCACTTGAACTTGTTGCCTTACCCAGATGAATGAGTTAACATGTTTAAGATTATTATAAAGAGGGACTATTCTGCTCTGGTAGATGAAATCAGCTGAAAATGATGAAGTATTGCCGCACGTATAAATATACGCTCAGTGCTTAAAAAAAATCCCTTCCAATAAATAGAGGCATAAAGAAGTTCAGATGCACTGACAGTAGCAGCACTGGGATGGAAAGATTTTGTGTGAGACATCCAGCCTGACTGTTGTGCAATAATGCACTGCGCACAGGAAAACCTGTGTCGGGCCAGAACCGAGTGGGCAAGAGCAGGGCCCTGCAGTTCAGTGCAAAGGGCACACACACCCCTGCCCTCCTCCCAGGGCAGCTCCAGTACAATATACGCACTAGCACACTCTCACTGAGTGACAGTGAAAAAAAATGCAGGTACAGGGATGCTGATGGCATCATGCTAACCGTGGGAGGGAGAGAAAAGTTAATTGCAAGTTTTAATTCCTACCTCAGATTTACTAATTTTTAATTAAAAGAGACCTTACCATCATTTTTCCACTAAATAAAATGTTCCTGATACAGGCAGCAAGGATCGTGAGTCTGCACTGCGTGCCTTGCTTTGGGAACACGGGCTGGAGGCAGGTTGGGCATGCAGCGTGAAGGCTACACAGGAATCGTTCCAGAATCAAATGGGCATTTCTTTCAGTTAGAGATGCTCTGACATGATTTCAGAATGGTGGCCATGCCTCATTTCAAAGCCAAGACGCAAGGAAGATGTTCAAACATTGTGCATTGTAGCTGACCTTGCTGGATGGATACCCTAGAGCCACTCCGAGGGCAAGAGCAGCACTGTGCTGCTCCGATCTCTGGCAGCACAGGCAATGGGACCATGCTACCTACAATGTCATCTCTAGCACAACTCGAAGGCGCACTATACCATGACATTAGCCAGGGCTGCTTGAAAATAGAAATAGATTGTGAGTATTTTGAAGATGTTACTGTATATTATCTCTTGGCTGTACAGTGCTGTCAAGGAAGACGTCTTCTTTTTTAAATCAGTGCGTAAACATAGACCAGATATAACAGGGTGCAGAATTTGTGTGCAAAAAATGCCTGAATCCCATGTGTGAGTCTGTTTCTGACAAAGTTACTGCTAGCTGACACAGGATGTCTTTGCAGCAAAGCTCCAGTCACCATGTATCTACCAAGCCCTGGTAAACGTGTGGGTGACTACTGAATGGCTCTTGGCTACACACAGATCCCCCAGTTCTCATATGGCTACTATGCACCTTTTTCCATCAACACCAGCATTTACACTCCTCATTCATCCAACCCTCTAGTAAACATCTCAAAACCTGGAGAAGAGCAGAAGAAAGATGATGAGTGTCTCCTTCGCCTAATGGTGTATTTAGGTATTCCCAGTGTTGCCCATCAGCTTTGCTGAGGCTGTCACTGGAGAGAGGCAATCCACTCCTCCATCCAAATATTGGGCTCCGGGCGCCTTCTGATTCAGCTCTCCTGGTCAGCAGATAGCTAAGGAATCTGGTAAGAAAACCTTCACCTGCTAACAATATTTTTCCACTTAGATCTGTTTCTAAAGCTTATTGCCACATCAAATCACATTATAGAGAATAAGGAAATGTTAAAATTAAGAACTAATGTTCACATGAAAGAATTTTTTTTACTATTTCCTTCAGCAAACCAATGAATGTTTAACAGTTGAAATTGCTTTGAAACAGCAATAAATTATTTCATGCATACATGCCAAATATTAAAACCAGAAGGTTTCTTAATCTGAAGTCACTGGTATCAAGACTCATATTTGCCTTTGTTAATTATCTACTTGTTTATTAGCTTAGTTTCACTGAGGAGCTGCTGATATTCCAGAGTTAAGGATTTTTGAGCTGTTCACAGGATGTAATAATGCAGTTTTATTGGGCGCTTGTCGAGAAAGCGTCCTTAGTTGTTTGCACTTGAGCAGTAAAGCCTCTGTTTGGTGCAGCCCTGTGCCCTTTGCACAGGTTCCTCTCAACCCACATCCCCATTCCTTGATGGATGCTCCTGCTGGAAAGAGACCTCACCAATGGCAAGAGCAGGCAGCACCTCAGTGATGTTCAAACCCTTCAGTTTCAGCTATAACCACCCTTAGCTGGGATAGACCTGATCAGAGAGCATCCCCTGCAACTCAACCCAAAGACACTGCTTGGAAAGTCACAGCCTGGGAGGTGAGCCCAAAGAGACCTCATGTCTGAGCCTCTGCTCTTGATGTTCACTCTGGGAAGGCTGTGTTTGAATCAGCTGTTTGCTGCATAGAGAACATACAGCCTGCTACTACCACCAATAGTTTCCTCTACAGGAAGATTCAGTGGCACAGAATCCGGGAGTACATTCCTGTTGGCTAAATCATGGTTATCACCATGGCTAAGGTTTCATCTCCTCAAGCCTCCCAGGGTTTGGATTTAAAACAACTGTAATGAAAAAGAAGCTTCCAGCTGTACCAACAGCAAAGAGAGGCTTGAAGTCTTTAAGGATATACAGGCTGGGAAACCTAATGGCTCGAGATCTCACCATGTATCAGGACTTGATAGTGCTCAGCCCAGTCTGCTCCCTCTTGAGTACCTGATGTGCTTGGTGCTGCCGACGCCTAACATGAAACTCATCTTCCCATCACCAGCCTCACCTGAAACATCACCTGCATCAAAACGGTCTTTGTTGGCTGTGGAAGGCCCACGAGAGCTGCCTGCATCCTGCTGCCCACCCTGCTTTTGCCCCACTGTGACCTCAGGCCCAGCAAAGCAGTGGGGAGCCACATCCTTGGGAGACAGGCATGAGGCAATGGCCATGTCACGGGGCTCCCTCTGGGTGCTTGTCCTCGTGCCATCTGGCCACTCCCGCAAAGACCAGCAGATAATAGCAAAGCACTTCTGCTGCTATGGTAAGGGCTACGTCAGCATTTCCATAACAAACCCCTATTTGGAGGAGTTTTCAAACGTGACCATAAAGCTTCACTTGGAGCCTTAAATGTGGCTTTAAACCAAGGACTCAGTCAAAGCCTATTTTCTTCAAATTCAAGTCCCCTGGAAAAAAAACAACGTGGCCTTTCTTAAAGCGATACCAGCACAAAGGCCAGGGGAGGGCCTTCTCTGCAAACTGGGCTAAAGAGGGACAGACCTCATAGCTGCAGTTTGACTCCTGTCCAGTGCCGGAGTGCAGCCAGACCAGGGCACAGCCCAGCACCAGCACTGGCGTTTTTCTGCTGAGTATGGGTATTCTACACAGGACGTAAGAGGAAAAGACTTTGTTTTCCTCCCTCAAATCCAGAAAGTAACCCATCTAGAAAATGTTATTAATTTTTTTTCATAGTGACTTTGAAAGCCCAAGATGTACTTTGAGACCCTACCTTTCCTATCATTGCTCAAAACCCCTGGAAGTTCAACATGCTGAGAAGAGCACAATTCAAAAACATCCCACAAAGAATCCCAAACACATCCAACCCCTCTGATGCTTTCCATAGGCAATTCAGGCCCCCACTGCAGCCACACACGGGGCACGAGTTCCCCTGGTACGCACTGGTGACTCAGTGTGTGACCAACAGTGAGAGCTGTGCTTTCACAAAAAGACAATCATTTGGGACTTTCTGCGGCAGATGGGAGTGTTAACTCATGGTGCTAGGAATTAACCTGATTGTATTGTAATGTGATAGCTCCACAGCTAATGCCCATCAGCACCGTGGGCCATTGACTTTATCATAAAATAAAATTAATTGAGTGAAAATAAATTGCGAAGGGACACAGAAGAATTTGAGGCCATATACATGAAATACATGGTAGCTCAAGTCTCCCCGGACACTTATCTTCACTAGGGAGGAAACAGTCATTATTAGCTCTCCCTTTATAAATAAATATCCCGAAACCTGCAACAAGGTTTACCGCATAGGCCGTGGGTACCAATACAGCTAAATGAGCATGGAAAATCCTTCTCCTATGGAGCAGGCTGTGCAAGTTCGAGCTGGCTGCTCTGCCCGGAGCCCGTGGAAGGTGACATGGGGGGGACTAAGAGGAACCCCCTGGGCAGGTGAGCACCAAGGAGCTGCAGGCTCAGGCCCTGAGAAGCTAAAGTTAGCAAACTGGCTGCAATGTTTTTAATGGAGAATGTTTATTTGAGTGCATGGGTGCATTTGCCAAGTATAGCAAAGTAATGACATTGAGGCTTATTGATAATATAGTTATAATTCCATGTAATGACCAACTGAGCAGAATGATACAACCATCTTCTCTCCATTTATTATGCTCCTGTCCATGGAGACTTCTCAGTTAAGGGCTGTTTATTTCTGCAGCGAGACATATACCAGATATGCAGAGTACAAACCTTCCTATTAGGACTCTCTATCATAGTTTTTCCCTTCCAAGTCATTTAGCCGCACGTAATGTTGCTTTCTGGCTGTGCAGAGAGGTAGGGGCCAAAAAGGCACCAGCATCTCCTGCACTCCCCCAGCAGCACCCCCTGGTGCGGCTGCCCTGCCTGCCACACAAGGGCTTGATTCACATCCTCTCTGCTCAGTCACTCCTGTAGCTGGCACCAGGCATGCGCTTGTACCCAGGGGGGGCCCCAGCTTCATAGGAACCATGCAGTGTTAAATCTCTGAGTGAGCAGGGGGATCCTTTAATGCACAGGCCTTTCACTTTGTTACTGAAGACTTCACAGCACTTTTACATCACGAGGCTGGCTCGGCTCTCAGATCTCCGTATTGCTCAAGGTTAATTGATCTACTTAATAGACATAACCACACTTGAAAAAGACTCAAGCCACGCAAAAGGATGAAACGTGCTGCTGTAGAGAAGAAAACAGTCCAGAAGGGCTGGAGGACAACACAAAATCCAGTCCTCTCCTCTCACCCCTTGACCATGCATGCACCCCAGGTTTTCCCAGGGCAAAGCATGCCACATTGCTTTCCTCAACAGCATGGGATGGTACTGGGCACTGAGCAGCATCACCGAGACAGGCTCTGATGATGACTGTGGGTGGCAAAGACCTCCTTGGGAATTAAACTCTACAAGTTCACCAGTACAAGAGGGCTCCACGCAGGTGCAATGCAGTAGCAGCCTCATGTTGGGGCATTGTTCTGGACATGCAGGAAGACAGATAAGATGCAAGGGATGTGGTTTAATTAGGCCACAAGTTTATGAAGTTAACTCATCTGGGATCTATCCAGCACAGTTCTTTCTGTAATCGCTCCCACGTGTTGTGGGAGGCCATCAGCCTGCTCCCCTAGCTCCATGTGGGACTCTACAACCTGCTCCTCACACAAGGACCACGGCAGGTTTCACAAGAGATGGGCCACAGACACTGCAATGGTGCAGGTGGGTGAGCACCCCATGGGGACAGCCAGTGGCACTGCACCTGTCCCTCTGCCACTGGCCAGAACAGGGTGACTGTGCCAGTGCAACCCACCACTGAGTTGCAATGGTCAAGAATAGTTAGCACCATGTCCTGAAGTAGAACTTTAAAATGTTTATGTTAACCCTATAGGAAGAATGCAGCAGGAAAGGGCTATTACGGTGAGGGAGATCTGTTTCAGAGGGAGAAAAGAGCTAGGTTTCTTCCAGCTATTGTTTAGTGTTTCTCTCCTCGTGATTGAACGCAGACTACCTTGCTGTGTTATGGCATTTCGGGGACTTAATTACCCAACAGCATATGCTTCAGGCTTGTGTCTCTCTCTGCCCCAGCACAGAGCACACACTGCTCTGCACTGCCAAAGCCAGCACTGGTAACCCGGCACAGCAAGATTCCTCCCCACGCTGACGACTACACCTTATGACCAACATGCCTTGGAGGAGTTGGATCACTCATACTTCCACACAGGAATATTGCAAAGCAGGAGTTCACTTTTCCTCCCTCTGGGTTGATCATGCTGTTTTCCTGACCAAATTAAACCTCAGAAGCCTCCTCCAAGGTGTTCCTTGCATGCTATGCTCCCTATCAGCTCCCTAAAGGAGGCTGAGGCCTTTTTAGTCTGGGGAAAAGGAGGCTGAGGGGAGACCTTATTGCTCTCTTCCAATATCTGAAAGGTGCTTACAGCAAGAGCAGGTTTGGTCTCTTCTCACTGGTGACAGGTGACAGGACAATGGGAAATGGCCTCAAGTTGCACCAGAGTAGGTTTAGGTTGGATATCAGGAAACACTTCTTTACAGAAAGGGTTGTTAAGCACTGGAATAGGGAGGTGGTTGAGTCACCATCCCTGGATGTGTTTAAAAACCGTTTGGATGTGGTGCTCGGGGACATGATTTAGCAGAGGGTTGTTAGGGTAGTATGGTTAGGTTGTGGTTGGACTTGATGATCTTTAAGGTATTTTCCAGCTTGAGTGATTCTACGATTCTGTCAGGTGACACGTACTGTCAGGTTGCTCATTGGCATGGAGCAACATTTCTGAAAAATAGCTTGAACTAATAATGTTTGTTGTGTCATGGATGCTCATTCCTTCAGCAAAACACCAGGGGTCAGAGGAAAAGGGCATTCCCTGCTGTACACATTTGCTGCTATGCACCCACTGTACCAACAGTAGCAGCACTTTGCTCAGGATTCCTTGCAGCACAGTATGCATGCCTCAGGATGCTCTGTACTGAGGAACAGAGAAACCTCACAGTCAAGCAAGTAGCGGCTATTTTCTTTGCTCAGTGACCCATCTTGCTCTTCTTGTTTCTCACATGCAGCCTTATGACTGTTTTATGAGTTTTGATGGAAATCCTTTGAGGGAGCAGGACTAAGATCAAGCTTAGCCCAACTCCTGACTCAGCAGCTGCATAGCACTGTTTAAGATATATTTTGCTACAGGTAGCCATATATGCTATTTATATGCAGTTGAGAGCATCAGCAACCCTGTCAAATGCCAGTGCTGAGACTGCTTTTGCCAAAGTGGCCAAGGTATGCCTGCATGACTATCATCTTGTTACAGCCAGCTTTATAATTAAGCAACGCTCAGCCCAAACCTGCCCAGCCAGGACCATGCGCCTCCTGAACCTCATGCCCATGAGAATCAGGCACACACAAACAAATCCCAGAGCAGTAGCCCCCAACTTCCTCCTGCTGGAGAGCCCACGCCTGTGCTAGGAGCCCAGCAAACACCCTCCTCCCAGGGTGGTTGGAATGCAAGTGATGGTCCCAGACTTGGGACATAGCTACCATACTTCTGACAAGAGCTTGTTTTCTGCACTGTGACTATGTATTTAGGGACTTGCAGTCAAAACAAAACAAAGAGGTTTTGCAATTTTACTTGGTTATTAACACCTCCTGTGACTTTGTTCACAGACATCATCCTAAAGCAAACACAAACTGAGTGGTACTAAATTGCACAGATCTTTAAACGCCAAAATGCGTGCTGTGCATTTATCTTAAAGATTTATGGCTCTGTGCTGCCCTCAGACAAGCAGAACCGAATGCCACACATCTGGGGACTTCAACCACAAGAAACTTGCCCCTCCCACCCCCGAGGTCTTTGCAGGATTTGAGCACCAGAGGATCTCATGACCCTTTCTCCTGGCTCAGTCAGAGAGTGAAAGCAAGAAATTGTGTTTAATTAGATTACAGAAATTCTCTCCAGGATGGGCAGCAAAGACACGTTCCTGCACTCACTCCCCAGGAATGCTATCTTGCCTTCAGCCTAGAACCAAGCGCAACAGCACGAAGTTTTCTTTGGAACATTTTCCCCTCTTTCTAAACCAGCTGGCTTGGCGAGTACACCCTGTCACACTACAAGGATGCTAGACTGTCGACTGTAAACCAGCTAGGATTTACCCTTCATCCAGACAGCCCTTGGCATTAGTGCACTGATCTAGTTACATTACACAGATGTTTGTTTCTGTCAAAGAAATCTAGGTTTCATTCACCTGCCAGAGAGAAAATAATGGGATTGAGCCTGAAAAAATAGTAGGACTGAATCTGTGAACATCTCCTACTTTCTTTTTTCCCTCCTCTTCATTTTTAATTCTCGACCCCAGGATTTTCCAGATAACATGTTCGCTCTACCCATGCAGAGCTAGTGATGCCTGCCCATGCTGATGAGAGGTAGGGGGATGGAGGCTGCACTGCCCAGGTGCAGGAGTACCTCAGGACTGGCCTCGTTCCTTGGCTCTGAGCGCACCATCCATCTCCTCCCTGACGGTTGCTTCCTGCTGCCCCGCTGCAGCTCCTTTCTCCTCAGAGGAAACTTTCCCTCTGCTTTTCCTTGCTGCCCCCAGGTTCACTGCCCTGCAGAACTCAGCACAGCTGATATCCCAAGGATACTGGCTAACCCTACACCTGCTGCTGTCTCTTAGGAGAACACTCACGTTTAACAAGAGGCAGAGACCAGAATGAGGATAGAAATTGTATTAATATGCATAGCATTGCTTCCTTTCACTTAGTGTATGATATCAGGCGTACCTCATAACGTACACATCTCATCCAGGTGTATAATGTTTATCCATAATGTGACCATTATAGTAGTACAACTCAGAACAGGATGACGCTAATACCACATGCAGGATCCACAATAGCACATCACCTCCTTATACAAATCAATCTCTCCTAAGTGAAGTTAACACCCCATCGTATCTATTCTGCTCACGTTTTACCCTGGCACCCCCCAAACAGGACCCTTCCCCTCTTGCTGTAAGGGAGTGCCTGCTGAAAGCCCCCTTACCTCACAGCAGTCAGTCAGCCCTCCCAGACCACGCACAGGGCCAGGGCGCCATGTTGGGCCTGTGGCCCAGGGCAACCACGAGAAGTGTGATCTGGGAAGGCCAGGGCACAACACTGGCACATCTGCTTGTTGCTGTTCACTTGGTAACACATGAGTGGTGCAGTTTTGATATGTGATGAGAAGCTTCCAGTGCAGAGGGCAAGAATCTTTGCCTTGTGTGTCCCCAGTGCCAAGACATCCACCAGGACTTCACCATGACTTCACTGCCAGACCATCAGCAGCTTGTTCTTACTCTGGGATTTAACCTCGGCTGGCCATCTCACAGCCAGCCTTTTTGCCCCACCGCTAAAATTAACAGCTAGCATTAATGTTTCCAAACGTGACTTTAAAGGTTTCAAGCAAATACAAGCAGAGATACACACACATAAAATTGGTCTCCATGGCATGCCTAGAAGCCTTCTGAAATAGCAGGCATGAAGGCTGTCTCTTTTCATGGGGTACAGTACATGCTTTGGAGCTGTTTGATAGTTTTAAAATATTTCTGATGCAACGGGTTGTAATGCCTTCCAGATGTTTATATAGAGTGCAAAAGGTAACAGCACAGACACTTCTCTGTTCTACCTCTTGCCGCATTTCTCCCTCTATTAAAAGGAATGCTCCCATCTTATCTCTGGTTTACTGGTAAATAGGAGTTACTCGCTTCCCCTTGTACTAAACTGAAAATGTTGTTAAATGTACCATAAACAAAACTTATGAACTTTTTTTTATGTGATTAAAATGGTCATAACTATCTGATGTTTCTTGCTGATTGAATCTGCCACTTCTATTTACTAGGAAAATAAATAACACATGTTTGCTGTCTTTCTAAAAGGTTCCTATTTATTCTGTGGTCATTTACCACTTACGATATTTCCAGCTTAATTTCATAAAACAGCTTTTACATGGCTAAAAAAAAAAAGGCTCTTATTGTACATTGTCTTCAAAATATTTGCCTTTGAGCTGTGGGCTTTTATTTGTAGGAACAACCAACCACCCTGTTTGTGAGGCCTGTATTCCTCCAAATTAAAAAGAGAAACAGCTGTATGTCTGCAGAGCTCCAGCTAGGGATCGCCAAATTGCTTGCTTCCCTATCTTCCCACAGGACATGCCTCCTAAATCCACCAAGCGAGAGAAAAACAGAGGTAAAAGCCAAGCAAATGTTTCCCTCTGAGCACATGCCTGGGGACACAGGTCACCCAGCCACCTCCAGCAGCACAGGGAGCTACTTCGGGAGAGTTACGAGATGTAAATACAAACACTGGACATCTGATTAGCAATGCCCAAAGCTGAGTGGATTTTCTGAGAGAGGGCTGCAGTGCCCAACCCATCAGCCACCAGCTCCATATCGATGGGGCCGTGCTCAGCTCTTTGCTGCAGAGTGCCCCAGCTGTTGAGGACAAGGGACTGCTCCAACACCTCCACTCCTCACTCCTTCATCACTTCAACGCATGCACTAAGGGGTCGGTGTTGAGCTACTGGGCTTCAGAGAGGCAAGAAAGAACTTGCTGTGAACATAAAGCCAAGGCTCAAGATTAGAGAAGACCTGTAACTGTCTGAGGAGCTGAGATGACAGCTGGAAATGACCCCTGAACACAAGTGCTGTGGATGTGGATCCACCAGGGCTGTGTGTGGCCCTCCCTGGGCCACGTCCCTCCGCCGTGCCACCGCACAGGGCTGCTGGCTTTACAAGGCAGGCTGCGCTGTGCTCGCTCATAATGACGAGCAGATCTGAGCCCTAAATCTGGAGAGCTCAACAGCTGCCCCCGAGTCAAACAAGAACAGAGACAATGCATAACTGAAATGGCAAGTCATGGGATAATTGAATTATTTGTGACAGTAAACCAAAATAGAAAGAAACAAAAAAACCTAAAGCAAACAAACAAACCAGACTCTGAGCCATATGCTCCCATGTGCTGCGTGCTGCAGAGTGGAGTGGCTCGCTGCAGTGTCACACAGGGACCTCACAGCCCTGGGTCGAGGCGAGAGGCAGCCTGGGTACAGGCAGGCGATGAGACGCCTAGCAGGGGGGTTCTTTATGAGCTGTTAAACACACTTGACCAAAGCAGGGAAAGGCCTGCTCCCATGCCCCCGGCCTCTCCACGTACCAGTGTGACACACAGCGAGGGCTGTTTTAATTAAAACCTGCTCCCTAGATGAGGCAGTGAAGCCCACGGGACTCGCAGCGCGCCCACCCTGCAGCAGGGACTTGCCAGGAGCCTGCACACGTGTAGGTGGCAGCCGTCCCTGCCCTCAGGTGGTCGTCCTGTGAGAGTGGGCATGTGGCCCATTAGGAGCAGTCTGGGCAAAAACAGAACAACAAAACAAATTGCTTTTCTCCTCTATGTACTGAAGCAGAAGTATTTGTTAGCAGCACTTAATATAAATAAATAACAATTTTTGTGTAAAGGGTTTGCAATACAGCTATATTTAGTGATTAGCATGATCTGCGGACCAACTCAACAGTTTATGTATGCGTACAGCTTTGCTTGTTTATAAATAGTATCTCATTAGCTGAGCAATTGTTATTACTCGCAGTGTTTTACCCTGGGTTGCTGGATCTCCAGTGCTTGGCTGCAGCCTGTGCCCCTGGACCTGCCCCTGCCCAGAAGGAAAGCTCGCTGCAGGCTGCGCTGCCACCACCTAGATGAGGATTTCTGGCTTTTTGCACTCAAAACAATCCCAACCCAACATTTCTCCACGATACAGGACACGGCAGCTCAGTAGTGCATGGCCACGTTCAGTGGCAGCTACACCATAAGCCCCCAGCACACAGCTCCTCCATGGCCCTTCACAAGCACCGAAATCCCCCTTTACCATGTGGCACTCCTAGGACTAATTTTTTTTTACTTGCATGCAAAAAATTCCAGGCTTTCAGAAGGCAAGGCTCTTGCATACAACTTGGTTAACACTTTGAAAGGAGAAAGGGGGGAAGCAAACTGACACCAAAACCTTGGGAGGAAATTTGTTTGTGAATTAAAAAAAACCAACACAATACTAAAATAGAATTGAGTTAGATATTTACAGCTCAATGCTTTTTAAGTCAGCAGAACAAAAACTCTGGTTTTCCTTATTGACTGTTAACCACAATAACATAAGGCTTGCTCAACTGCATCTCAGTTCCTTTAATATTGGGAATTTCTTTTTCACTTTATTGACGAGGAAACATCCAGTTTTCTGGCTGGAGCCTATTATGTAAAGAAAGCATAAAAGGACTCATTACTCCTTAGCTGCTGGTTGGGAGCAGAGGGATCCCTGCCTGCCTCTGTGAGCTCAGCTGCTCCCGCTGGCCCTCCAGCAGCACACCGAAGGTACCTGTGACCCAGGCTCCTCAAAGCAACACCAGCATCAGAGCTTACCAATACACCACATGCACATAGCTGAAGTCAGAATGTGCCACTAGAACGCAAGCATTTGCTCCCATGGGAGCACTGCTCCCCAGAAACAAGCACTGGGCATGAGGGAGCCAAGCACACCCCAGGCAGGATGCCCATTCATTCCCTATGCATCTCTTTCTCAACAGGTTGTCTAAATATTGGATGGGTTTGCAATACAAAATGCAAACTTTTCTTCCCCCCTCAGCCCTGAGGGTAATGAGAACAGTGAGGGAGCATAACTGGTTATGCGATCACAGCTGAACAAAACGGAGTCAGCTAAGAGTGACATGTTTATGTGACATCAAAAAGGCTGGGCTGACTCTACATTATATCTGTGGCAAATGTATATATTGGATCACTGTTTGCCATTTAGACCTTCTCTGATTACTTCTCATTCTAAAGGGAAACATTTGCGATTCTGCTCATTTGGTAAGTCTGTAGGGTGACTTGTTAGCAACACACGCAGGGGAAGTTGCTGAAAAACCCTTGTGGCCTGCTGCAGCAAACACACACTTGCACAGCTGGCAGTGTGATCCCTGACCTGCTCCCAGCACCTTGCTCCAGCCTGCCCACACTGCTCCTTCTTCACCAGCCACAGCCCCGCTCCCCACCAAGGGCAGAAATCCCAGCCTCGTGGCTGCGGCAATCTCTTCTCACTATCCGGCCAACTTCAGCCTTTCATATCAACTGCATTAACCTTTCTTTTTTTTTATTGTTTTTTAAGCATTTTTATGATTATCTTACTCAAGGAATGAGCTAAAGATATAAATGGAGGAAGGAATTATTGCTGGCAGAATGTATAACGTGTGCCCACAGCTCTGTAACACTGCCCCCTTTTCACTGACAGACAGAATTCGTAAGGAAAATACACATGTAAACTGTGCACGAGCAGACAAGATGGTCTGACGCCCAGCATACCAATGAAGAGCTCAGTGATGAAACTCTAGGCTCTTATATGAGGTTTGCCCAAGGGGTGGCCCCTAGGGCACCTGGGACATGGCAGCCACCTGGAGAAAAGAGGAGACCGAGCCCTGGGAGCCGTGATACTCCTGTAGCTCTCCCAGACACATCTCTGTGCTCCTGCACATCACGAGATTTGGCTGAACCCAATTTTATTTTTATTTACTGATGGGCTGCAAATAATGGTGCGTGCTGACATGCGGTGGTTAAAACATCTGTTGATATTGATTAAATATGGACGAAGACAGCAAACAGCAATGGCACATTGCTTATGTATATCTTTTCCCAGACTGGTTTCTTAAAGAGGCAAGATTTATGCAACTGCACTATTCACTTCCCAACCCTTTGTGGTGCTACTGCTCTCTGAAGACGGATTTCAGCCCAATTTAGTGCCACAGAGAAAGCTCGGTTGTATCAAATTCTTGGGAGTCTCGAGGAAATACGTGCAGAGTCTTGAACTACTATCCTCTCCAAGAAGCAAAGCTGCAATATGAAATTACTATTAGATTCTGCAGATTCTAGAGGGGAGAGCAACCTATGAATACTCCAGCCACAGGAAAAGCTTTCAGCAGAATGAATGCAAGATCATCAAGCCATGGGAGAGAGCGCCAGAGAAAAAGCAGGATTCATGAGTTCTGCTTCTCTCGCAGCAATATATTTTTCCTCTCTTAAGAGCTCAATTGTTTCTTTCCCCCTTTCCCTCTTAGGAGCTCCCTTCTGTTTGCATGCTCTTTTTGGACTGCCTTTCCCTAGCTGCTCGCACACTGCAGAGGTGACCAGCTTTACACTGCCCATGAGACACCGATGTGACACGGCTCCGTGCCATACAGGCACCCAGTGCAACCCCGCACCAACCCCCCCCCGCCTCTCACAGCCAGCTGGAGGGAATGGGCAATGCTGCTACATATTCCATCCCACTCGCTGGTACTCCCCTGCAAACTGTAAGCTCCTTGGAACAGACGTGTGGGCGCTCCCATTGCACAGTGGTGCCAAACTAGACTTGTTGATGAGCAGGACCTGACCCTGTGCATTCAGGAAGGAATGTGAGGCTCTCCTCTTGCCCTGGGCAAGTGGGTACAGTCCTGCAGACCCATGCCCATCTCACAGGGGTTCAGGGCTCCAACTTCCTCTCAGGACACCCCTGAGCTCCTCAGCTGGGCATGGAGGGACACGGCCACAAAAGGATGGACTCCACTGTTGGCAAAGACAAGACACACATTTGGTCCAGCAACACTTGCTGCATTTGCTCTTGGCTATCTCAGCAAAACCATTCTTTAAAGGACAAAAAGCAACCTCTACGGCTGATTGTAGTTTAATTGTATTTTTCTGGCTATTTTCTTGGTCAAGGAACAGTATGCAACTGGCTCACTTGTTTTTTCATTCACATCTGAAGAGATGTGGTAATGGCTCTGCAGGTGCAGAATAGGAGCTTAAAACAGATAAGATCTGTCCCTCTTAACAAATCTTAGTGGGTTTACCCACGATTCCCCTGAGCTATCCAACTCTTTGCACACCTATGCTTTATGCATAATGACTTTTCTAGCTGGTATCAGACAGTAATCATTCCAGAAGGCAAAAATCTCAAAATAACTACAGTATATGCATACAGAATACATTTAAAAGAAAAATCTAAATTGACTGTTCAGACCTTCCCTCACTTGCCAGTGGATCCTCTCCAAACAGAAGGCATTCCAAGTCGGCGTAGGAAATGCTAAGATAGCATGCTTTCCATATTGTGTTATCGGAGTGTCTTCCAAAAACTCAAGCTTTTCCATACAACAAAATGTCATGAAGAAGGTTTTACTCCAGTCTGCGTATCACAGGCTGTACATACTGCTTCAGCTACTGTAACGTTGGCAAGCAGAGCTTGTAATGACTTGAAGTACAGTTTAGGAGCAGAAAAACTTTGCTTCAGCACCACTTGCTCACACTGTCTGATTTTCATTAGAAGGGGTTTGTGTGCGTGTTTTTCTCCCCCCAGGAATGAAGACAGAGATAAATGTCACAGAGGACTTTCTGGCTTTCTCTGTTTTTGCTGCATGGAGCCTGCCTAATTGAGCTGATCCCAATTTGTGTTGGAGGAGGGGAAGCCAGAAGCCCTGGCTGGCTGAGCGTGGCCCCACTCCAGCCACTGACAGCGCGCAGTGGATAACCACGAGCATCCTCCAGGTTTCCATCCAAGTGGGCAGCTTCCCTCATCCCTTCTGCTAGCATTGACTTGCATGCTCACCTCTCTGTTCCTCTATTATAGTATAGCTCACTTGGACACTTTCGAGGGTTCAAGCAGCACAAAAGGCAACACGGCTGTCACACCAACCACAATAACCTCATATAAGCACTACGAAACAAACCACAGAGCCACAGACAGCTCACGTGGCCTTACCTAGCAGAGCTTCAGCATCTCGCTCGCCTCCAGCAGCATCAGCCCTCCTGTAGGGTAGATGAGGCAGCCCTTCCCAACCCTGCAGCTCTCAGCCGGGCTTCTCTGGGCTGCAACTGCAACCAATGGACAAAATCAGCTTGCCCAGGTAACTGAGCAGCTGTTGCCTGGTCCAATAGGGACCCAGCTGGGGCTCTGGTGGTGATGAGCTCAGCCTTACTGGGACCACACCCTGTATGTGGATGCAGGTCCATGAGAACTTGCCAGGCAATCCTTGGCTGTACTGACAGTGTCATGAGGGAGTTGTGGGACAGGCTGGGGAAGAGGAGATGGAGTTTCACCAGAAGCTCAGTCCCTGTCAGAGTGACCTAAGTTGGGTTCTGAGTGAAATAAAATGTGCTTCAAAGGTTTCAATAAATATTGATTTAGCCGAATAAAATCCTAATTTTCTTTCCTTTTCCCACATTCAAGGCACTTGACCAGATCCTACTGCCCAGTCCAAATGGTGAGGTGGAAGGTACGAGCTCCTCACCAGCTCCTGCCCTCAGCCTGCAGACCCGCCGTGGCCTGCTGAGCCTGCACAGGCTGGGTGCACCTATTTGTCAGACACAGGCCTCATTTTAACACAAAGGCTGAGCTCTTGACTGTGGCTTGGTGGGATGGCTGAGTTTGGGTTGCCTCACCGCTGCCTTAAGTGTGAGGAGAAGGATGGCTCCCCCAACTGACTGCCCCATGTGGGGGTCCCTTGTTGCCTCACACACTGCACTGCTGGCACCAGGACTGCTTTTGATAGCGAGCTGTGCCTTTACATTCAGCAGAAGCCCAGATATAAACAAACGCTGTGGTGTTCTTCAGAGGCATTTTCCCTCAAGGAGCCCAAACCAGAAGGTATTTCCATCAGCGGAGTCAGAAGTCCTGTGACACTGCACAGGATGGTTTGCTCACTCAGCCCCTTAAAAAGACCTCAAAAAAGTCATAAAAGCCATTAAAATAAAGTCGAGCTTCGGATTTCCATTTTTCAATATATGACAGGCAAATAGACATTCTTTATTGGGAGAGCTCTTATTTTGCAAAGGGATCAGGAGAGCAGAAAGGAAACCCAAGCTGTGTGTGTGCCGGCATACTCCCTGGGGAGCCAGGGGGTTGGGGAAGGGGCACACAGAGACTGCTGCATGGAACCAGAACGCGTACGCACACAAAGTTACAGCTTGCCCTGTTAGGCCAGCAGGTACCTCTCCTAACTTTGGGGGAGTTTGGAAGCGTTGAGGAAGAGGTTCTAATTCCAAACTATCACCATGCCAAAAAGTTTGAGAATGCCGTATAAAAGGGCAACTTTGATACTATCCCTTTCATTAAAGCAAACAACCCAAAGCAACAACCACCACCTTTTAATAAGATCATTCATAAACAGTCCTATAAAAATAATTCCTGTATCAAGCATTGAAACATCACCTCACTGACAGGCTGAACCCAGCCTGTCTGTAAATACTATGTTTCCATTAAGCATTTCCTTTTGGTGAAACAGCATTTTTATGATAGAAAATTCCCGGCCAGCTCCTGGCGTAAGTCAATGCACCGCAGCAAGCGAGTCCAAGCTGAGGACTCAACCCTTCATATGCTGTGCTGGCCATTGGGAAATAAAGCTTTTTATTCTTAGACCAAACTTCTTTGTTATGTGCTTGCCAAAATCCAATAATACAGAGACCCTGAAAAGCAACAGCCGATATCAACACTGGAACAGAGCAAACTGTGCCTTAGGTTGTGCACCTTGCAGGACCATTTCCTTTATGAGGTCTTTGCTAAGTGGGAGAACATTGTGGCCTCGCCCTGCTCCCACTGCTTTCCCAGAGCACCCTCACAGGTGCATGCTGGGCTTGACACATCCAAAAGGAAGTTTCTCTGGCGCACCTGCAGCTACTGCATTAGCAGCTTTCCAAGGGGGAGGTTAGCCTTCTCCCCCTCCCCGAGAGACAGAAAAAAGCAGGAAAGCAAAACGTTTCAAAATAACCAGCATCTGTCCAGAGGTCAGCTAGGTGGAGCTGCCCACAGCAGTGTTTTCCAGGGCACGCAGAGGAAGGTAAGAGTGGGCATTAGGGCAGGTCTGCACCCAAGCAGGAGGCACACCATGCTCTGGGGAGCAGCTCAGAAATCACATGCAGCACCCTTGGTGTCTGTGCAGACCAGCAATTATCCAGGATGAGTATCCCCATAGCCAAACCCACACCTGTGCTGGTCGGCGGTCCACACACAGGGCAGTTTTTTTGGTTGAACAGGCTGGAGCACCAGTGGCTGATGCTGAGGCCTTGCCTGGGCTGGAATCCTACTGCTCCTTCATGGCTCAACTGAAGCTTGATGTTTATGGTAGAAATTGTCTTGATTTCTTTAGATGAGATGAGCATTCATGGAGTTTGAAAATGTGTTTTAATTAAGATTCTGCTAAATTCTACCAGACACCTACTTGGAAAACAAAGCAACTGAATAATTAACTCTGATGAGAGCAGATGCTGCTCTAATGACAACCTGTTACTGCTCAAGTGCATCATTAGTTGTTTTACTGTGTTCTTTTAATATGTCCAGAGATCCTCAGCTAATGAATATACTGAAAGAAGTGCACCTAAAATAATTATTCAGCGTAGACTGTCGTGAGGAACAAAACAACAACAAAAGAGATAGCCAATAACCAAAAAACCCCCACCTGTAACGGTGCTTCTGCTGGTCAGAGTTGCATGGGCCTGAAAGCAAACATTTATTTAGTTATCCTTGTGGGATTATTTTAGCCATACACCAAGTGAAGCTTACAAATTGATGAGAATCTAATGATGCATTGATTTACAGATGTGCGGTTCTGTTCCTGGCTATGCTGCTGAGGGGAGAGAGGAAGAAAGGTTTTTTCCTTTCCCCTGTGCAATGTGCACAGCCGTGCGTTTAACAAAGCAACTAGAAAAACACCACTGGCATGTTTTTATCCTGTTACTTCTAGTTCTCAAGAAATAAATCTATGTATGTCCTTCAAAAGCAGAATTTGTAATTAAATAACCCACTTTAATGACACACTAGACTTCCTGTTTTCACAGTATCTTGTGGCTTCGTCTTAAAGCCCTTATTATTTTTTATATTAGAAGCTGTGGGACTCTATTTTGAACTATCAGCATCAAGGAGGTTTGGCCTGACCATAAAAGTAATGAGATGAAGCGCCTAAAGCAAGAGAAAACATCAAATGAGAGGATCTACCTCATACTATTTCCTTTTCTTTCCGCCCCACCCCCAGAGCTGGCACTCTCTCTGTTGCCCTGAGATACTGAAAAGACACACTGAGCAATTATTGAGGCATTACACGGAGCCCACTGAACCCAGCCTCTTGGAGCCAAAGGGCAGTGGGCACCCTCCATCCCCTGGAAGAGGAACTGACGATGGCTAAGGGACATGGAAAATTTCCTCCAGCTCCTGGGAGCAGCACTGCTCACTGCAACAGCGTAGACTTCAAAGCCTGAGCTCCAGCAAAACCAGCAGGAGCCGAACACATAGAGTTCCACACACACGCACAAGGCTGGTACACCACAGCATGGGGCAGTGCACTGAGCTGCACTCTCTCCTACCCCAGCCACCATGTTATCATTTCCCCCACTGGAAACCAGTGCCAACGTTACTGCTATGCTAATGCTTTTAAGCAGAAGAAACAGCAAAACCAACCAAAAGCATAGGAATATTCACATCTTCAAGTAAGGTTGGCCAACTCATTTCATCCCAGCCAGCATCTCGCTGCCTTCTAAGCACTGTTTTACTGCAAACAAGCCAGCAGCAATATTATCAAGCACAGGAAGGAGAGGGGAAGAAGAGAAGCAGGGGGGAACCCAAATCCTTAACATTAACAAACTCCCAGCCACAACATACATAATCTCCTAGGTCACTTTCCCTACCTGAAAAAGAGAAAAGCCCTTTGGATTTATAGGGCTCACAGCTGACAGCTATGCCTTTTATGGAGACCTCTTTGGGTCTGATTAATTAGTAATTGGGGCGGGAGCTATGCACTTCAGTGACTCTTGTTGCCTTGATTGTAAATCGCAATCTGGTGCTAAATCTCAGCAGGTCACATTGCTGCTTTTGCTGTGCCCTAGTGACATAACTGATTAAATCTATGTAAACAGTATCTTAAAAGAAATGTTTGAAGGGAGATGAAGAGCTGTGCTCAGTTCAGAAGAATGGAATTATTTATTTTTGAGGGTTCTGTTTGTTTTAAAGCATTTCCATCAATTGTCAGTCATCCTGATTGATCACACAGCAAATTAATGGTTTTAATTTGGCCTTATAAAGCTTGCCCACTGTGGGGGCTTTTAAACAAGAGAGTCAGCACTCAATTCAAAGAGGCAAGCCCAGGATGATAAACAAACACTACCCTGGGTGGTTTTACACCAAAAGAAAGGAAAGGACAGCGCTGGAACACAGCTCTTTCTGTGCATTTTCCTGCCTTCTACTAGGAGGCCCCGCAGCACCCAGTGAGCTGCCCCTCTGCTGGCATGTGTGGTGCAGGTTGCCTTGTCTTGTGTGGTTCTGGTTACAACACTGAAAATGCAGGGCTATCTCCTTCCCAGGCCGTTTATGGGGCTGGCAGGGGACCCGCACCTCCTGCAACTGGGCTTGGTGGGGCAGGCCCTGCTCCTGCCTCTGCCCCAGGATAACCTCAAACCTGGCAGCACTGAGCCTTGTCTGTGCATCGGACGTAAGGAGAGTGAAATGAGCATTGCTCTAAGGCGGCAGAAGCGTTTGACACGTTGCCTGCCTCAAAAGTTTGGTCCATTAAACATCTGACTTTTTTTCCTCTTAATTCCCAAACGCATATTAAAAATTATAAGAAGCAAACCTACGAGACTGGCAAATCCTTGCCTTTTCCTGCTCTAATCTCCTCTCCAGCCACCACAGTTTGGTGCAGGTGGCAGACACTTCTCAGAACACTACTCTGAAGAACAACCACCTTGAAGAGACAAGGAACCGTTAGTAACACACTGCAATGCCGAACAGCTGTTTCTGTATGCTCTTTGGGAAGGAGGCATATTTATCTGCAGTTGAGATAAGCTGGAATGTTGTCCATGACCTTGCAGCAACGTTTTATCAACTACTGCATGGAGGAAGAGACAGGCAGGGCTCTCCAAAACCTTCCCTGGGGCAAGGAGGGGTGCTCGCATTCTTTGACTCACAGCTTAGGCTGTGCATTTGCACTTGAGTCACCTGCTATCTGCCACAGTTGGGCAGGATCTGACCTCCATTCACTCAGCATGTCCTGTGTTTTTCACACGTGTGGCCGATCAAATTTGTTCTGGAAAATCCAGCTCTGCTGGCAGAGCAGGCAATTTGGGCCTGGAGCTGAGGGGCCAGCGGACAGACCTCTGCTCCTGGATAGGGATGGCATTTGTAGAGGCAAAAGAAAGAGCCACACTCATAGCACCAGCTCCTGCAGATTTCTTGAGAGCAGAAGATTCTAAGCGCACAGTGAGGAGGGAAATATTCCAACCCCTGGGCTCGTGAAAAGGAAGCTTGTCCGGAAAGGGCATGAGAAATCCCGCTTGAAATTTGGCATCAGAACTGCACATACCTTTCCAAAGCTTCTCCCATTATAGACCTCTGGGTTCTGGAACACCGATTTAAAAAATCTCAGAAGATCAAAGGAAAGCTTTTGGGTGGATTTCCAACAGTTAATGACTTTTTCCCCGCTGTGGTGCTGCTGCAAGAACACTTTTCCTGGTGTTAATTTGTTACTTCCTCTACTGATTCCAGAAAACAGCAGTAAAGCACACAGGAGTGGAGTATGAACTACTGAACGTTTAGAAGCCTTGTACAAATAAGCTCATATTGGGTAAGAAAATCTTGTCAGTTTTTATCTTGCCAGGTTATTTTTGCCCCATCCAAAGATGCGGCACAGCCCTGCTACCTTCAGAGCTAGAGGGACTGCCATGAACTGGAGCACCAGATGAGCCTGCACACCACCCACCAGGTTTGTCATGATGAAAGATGGGCTCGTTAGCCAGTGTGCATGGGGAACCGGGGACAGTCCCACTAGGGCTTGTGTGGAGACAGTGCTCCACAGGAGCAGAACCCTGAAGAAATGCATGCGATTTGCAAAGCTCAGCCCTGGATGTTGGCACTACAGACGTGAAGAGGGTTCAGGTCCCCTGCTTCCATTGGCACCAAGATTGCTTCTCCTCAGATCGCTGCCTTCTAAGACTGCAGCCTTTTACTGCCTTATATAAAACAGGCATCAGAGTCACCAAGTGCACCTCAGTCCCCAAGCTGAAGATGCTGTGGCAGTGGTCTGGTGCAGTGACCAAGCCTACAGTACGTATGGCCCTGAGATACAGATGTTAAGCATATCACATGGGTGCTTATGAAACCTGAGGAGGATGTTCTGATGCCTTTAGCGGGGCTTAGGCTGAGGATTTCTTATCGAGACGCACAAGGCATAATGTAAGAGAGATAAAAGCATCTGCCAGAAGGCAAGCAGCAGGTCGCAGACTGGGCAGGAATACCGTTCTGTCTCCTGAATGCAATAAGCCAGGGCTTTACCTATTGGCCTCAGCCTTGCAGTCAGTTCCTCAACATGGATTCCTCTTCTCTCTATCACACATTTTCCACAGAGGGAAAAAGCAGCTGCTTTCACACGTAGCAGTTTTTATATGACTAACTGTGAGGTTTCGTTGAAGACATCAGGATTTTGCTACCAACTACAGTAGTCACGTCTGGAAGTACTGGAGCATATGTTACACTAACTGCGGGGCAACTATTCACTGTGCATCTCTTAATTGCATCCATACAGACAAGATGTTCCACTGCACATGGTCAATTCCAAATAAGCATGAATCTGGCTAATGAAACTAGATTTTCTCCAGAGCAACTGTAAGTGCTAGGCTTTATTGAAAACCTTATTCTTGCCAAATTTCAAGATTTTAGCGCCATCCCTTCCTGCACAAGGCCTGTCTGAATAATCATGGTTGACTGCTCCTGGAGTTGTGTGAACATTCACAACAGCATTTGTCATCTTCTCATTTAGTGTTTTTCTAAGAAAATAATTTTGCTGTCAACAAATCCCTTTCCTGAATGAAAGGCAAGTAGCTGAAGTAGCATGCTCAGAATAGGAATGGGTTTTTGTCCTCACTTTGCCAAATTCAGCACTGCTTCAGAGCTTAACATCCAAAGTATCACAGTGAATTAAAGGATCAGCAACATGTGAATTCTTGCTCAGCCAATGGCAACTATCGGTACTCCATTACAGCAGTTAACCATGAGGTTGCTTGATTTTTCTTCTATTCTGTGAGAGTTGCATCCTGCGGAATGCTGTTCAGACACTGGAACCTATCACACAACTTTTCTTATCTTTAGGTATACAGACATGTATATGGTTAACCCTCTTTTCCCTTATTACCAAACCAAGGCAAGACTGACTTACTCAAATCCATTTGCACATTTTATGGTCAAGAGATAATATGATTGTATGAGAGCCCACATAGAGCTGAGGAGCTGAGTTTAATGTTTTTCAGGGTGTTTTTTTTTTCTGAGTAACAGAAAAACAAAATGAAACAGAATAGAACTAAAGTTGGGACACAAAAGGCACAGGACAAATAAGCAAACAGAGCATGTACTTTTGTTTGCCAACCTGCTGGACGCTTAGCAGCTGCAATCTGAGGGCACGTGGCTCCCCTCTTCTGGGGAACGTATTATTTCAGATGAAATATTCCAACCTTTAAGCACTTCTCCTTCAAATTACTAGGTCATCTGTAGAGATTAGACTTTGTAAATCATCTTTAATCATTAGACCATTTATCATTTCCCTCAAGCACAGTTTCCCTTTTTGCTTCCATGAAATCATCTATGGTGGCTGAGTCATGAAAAACCATTCTTGCACATGATGCTTCATTGTATATATGCCAAGGTGCTTCATTCCTTAGAGACATATACTAAGTGAATTTTTTGTTCATGTGGTATTTTGTTGATTCTTGAGAAAATGGAACAAGCATTTTGGCTGCAGAGCTGGTGGTGGGTTGCTTCTGTGAGTTGGCATTCGCAGATACAAGGATGTGCTGCCAGTTCATTGCTGGATCACACCTGGCTGGGAGAATTCAGCTGCATGTTTATTCACTGGGAGCAGAGAGTCAGCAGGAGGTACCGAGCAGAGCACACATTCCCCTTCTTTGGGAAAAGCTCTTTTACTGTCATGTTATATCAGGTCATCCTGGATTAATATCTCAAGCAAATAGTTTTATATCTTTTGTACCATGCAGTTAAAAGCACAAGCTGTTTAACCTCGCTGCCGGGGCAATAAATGGCTATCAGCATCAATGCCCATTTGCTGATATGCTTTCAGAACAAAGCATAAATTAATTTCTCTAGACAGGAATGCTCATGAAGAGTTAGACATCAAGGTTTAAAGTAAGTATTAATATGAATACAGAAGAAGCCATTACAATTTATGGAGGATAGTTTTGTTGGTTTTCTTTTATAGATAGATACCTATGCACATACATGCTACTTCTGCAAAACAGCAGGTTAGTTAATAGCTATCTTTGAGCAGTGGAAGCTCTAATTGTTTTTGTTGTTTGTTTTTGGGTTTTTTTAACCTGGGTTTGGAGAAGGTTTATCTCACAGGGGCAGGGCACTTCCTTTTCTTTGACTATGGCTCCAGGCTTGACACTGACATTCACCCTGCTGCTCCAAGTGTTTTCTGTAAAGAAGATAACTGTAGGAATTGCTGAAGTGACCTTCAATGGCCAGGAGGAGATAAATAGACCCAATGGAAGGGTCCTCTCTCAGTCTAAGGGGTTTTAAGACACATACTATGTGCAGAGACTAAGAGTGAGCCAAGGATTTTGCACATTAAGAGATACAATTAATTGAACAAGTATTCTCTTTGCATGCATGGAAGGGTTCGTGTTTTTCTGAAGCATTTTCCTCTCCTTCAGGGTGACAAGTTCAGCCTTTTCAGGTTTTCTCAGTTTTCCTGAATCACAGACAGCACGGGTGGTTGTGCAGAATTGGTAGCTTGGTCTTGCAGCGGATCTGCAAAGGATAACTTAGTTGGACTGCAAATGGGTGTACGTATGTCTCTTCTTACAATAATCACATTGCAGGATCATGGCCATCATCTGGAGCTTCTAAAAACAACGTTCCCTCATCTGTTTGCCTAGCTGATGCATAACACATATTTACATAGGCTCTCATCTTAGGAAGTTTCATCATCTCTTGTGTAGGAGAATGCTGACATGATGTTTGCACCATAAATGTTTCAGATTCCACACGTGCTTTCAATAGCCCAGCATGGTTCTTCAGGCAAAAATATCTAAATACCACTGTACTGTAGGGCAAAATTAAAAGTAGTATATTTCTCAGTGGAGTTTTCTAGTTTATTGTCTGATCTGCAAGGTCCTGGTGTTCAGATGTTGGTTCTGTTGCTTAAGCATGAATAGACTCACAGAGGCTAACAGAATTATTCATGTTGTCAAAGTAAAATCTCTGCAGTTTCAGTAGTAGGATGTTCGGCTGATTCATCAACACGTCTAAAAACAGGATTAACTTTAAGGGTGTGAAATGCAGAATGCAGTAGGACCACTTGCCCACTTTAATTTCTTGACTCAGAGCTTAACCCCGTAGTTGAGATCTAAGCACTAACTACAGACTCAAAATCTGTAATTTAGGAAGCGTGCATCTTCAGGCTGAGTTAAACTAGGATTAGTTAGTTGGGGACAGTCACAATAAAAGGAGCAGATAGACGTAGCCATAGCTGGGACAGGGCTGTTTGCCAAGCCCAACTATGTCTTCCAGCTTCTGTGCAAACTGGGAGCACCAGCAGCACAAAGTTAGCACAGTGGAAGCCACATAGATCCCCCTGCACCCCTTCCTCAGTTATTCCCTGAAATGGTCACTAGACCAATTCAATACATTTTCTGGCTCCTAACCCCTTGTTACGATTATTTTTTAATCAAAATCAGTATGAGCTGGATATATGCAGGCAACAATTTCTCATGCCATCAGATTGTTTGGTTAGTACAACTTATTATATTAATGTTTTCCCTTCTTGTATTACCTCTTGGGTTGTTTTGGGGTTTTTTTGGTCATCATATGCTTAGCCAGATTGAGAAATCGAACATCCTGCATTCAAGATCCATTTGGACCACATCAACATAAAATAATGTTTTAGACAAGAACACTAGAGCAAAATGTTGAGTATTCTGTGTTCTCATACACATCACTGAAGGAAGCTTGCAGTAATAAGAAATCTTTCAGTGCTGTACTAACATTGTCGTTACTTTCCACAGTACTATGCCTGAGCTGAGGCCTCCAGATTGCACTCAAAGCCTGAGAAAACTAGGAGAATCTCAGTCTTAACGGGTTTTCAGTGTCTCAGCAAGCAGAATAATTGGAAGTCAGTCAACATGAACGTACTGGAAATGCTGGCTCCAGACCACAAAGCTCAGGCAGATGGGTAGCTAAGCAGGTAAAAGACTGCTTTAGAATTAGCAGAGATCAAATAAATTTGGCAAAACCAAAATAAATCACTCTCTAAAACTGTTCCCAACAAATTAGTAAGTTTCAGTGTTCAAGTCAATTTTAGGCAGCCAGAAGTAGCAGTGAGGCTAATTGCTGGAAGGACACTCGCAGTAGGCGATATGTTATCTGCCGGGCTCCATACGAAACTGTTTATCCATCAACTTTTTGGGAAATGTGAAAGTTTCATAATCATACTTTAAGTCCATTAACCGGCATAGAACAGTATTCATATATAAAGAGAGACCTCAGACAGATTGCAGAGAAGGATAATTATGGTGGTTTCTGTACCACTCTGACAACTTGGTTGCCCAAGGACATGGACTTAGTCAATATGGAACACCGTGAAATGACAAATGAATGCTGAAGGAGGGTATTTTCACTAACTTTACCTGTTTTCTCTTAAACACAAAATCTCCCAGTAATTTCAGGCCCAGCTGTTTCAAGGCTAGAACACAAGAAGAAGAAATAATTTATCATCTGCTACCTGCTTAAAAGGGATCTCAACAGACACAACAGTCACCAAAATAATTTATTTTTATGTTTATCCTAAGCTTCTTGCTAAACCGTTCCTTCTTTCCTTTCTGAGGGAACAGTCACATGAATGGAGGCTGGGACTGCAACAAAGCTAAGGAGATGGACACTAAACAGAACAAGCAGAGCTAGCTTGAGAGAAGCTTTCTGAATAAAGCCAGTCAATGCTGCTTTGAGAATAAATAGCTCTCGTAGTCCCTAGTTCCCATAAGATTTCTGCTGGCACACTTTATTTTATTGCACTTTGAAATATAAAGGACTCTTCAGGAACGGAAGGTTAAACATACACATAAGTGTTCACTAAGCCAAAGCCTTATTTGACTAATTTCTCCTAGGCTGATAATCAAATACTAAATCGCCCTAGCTCTTGGAGCAAACATTTCCCCCTAAGGACAAACCTCTTCACTGAACAATAGATAGAAGTGAACTGGCACTCTGGAGTTCAAGGAAGACCGACGGAAATTAATTCAGTTAGAGCACAGCAATTTGGAGGTAGCAGAAGGATGGCAAATCCCACCCTGTTTCCTAATCTTCCCCAAAGGAACATATTTATTACAAACTCTAAAATCACCTTTTGATAACACTGAACAGCCTGTGAGGGGCCCATTAAGGCATTCAAGGCAGACCCATTTTAATCCTTAATACCACTTGAAGATTATCCATTTTAAATGGCCTTGCAGAGCTTATCATAATTTTGCAAACTATTAAAAAGTATTAAAAAGCATTACTATATCTATCTGATGAGTAACATGGGCTCCTCCAGCCTGCCTGACAGAAAACACTGTATCTGCGGTTGTGATTCCAGCTGTGGCAACTCAGACTCTCAGTGGTACTGAGGCTCCCAGTTTCACTGGGAGGACATAATGCAATCTGGATTACTCTGCTCCTTGAAAACCTGTGAGAAGGATCACTGCAGCTGCACTTACTGTGTGTAGGGTTGTGACAACATCTCTTGATGCTTTGTTGGATGCAGTAGCTCCACACTGCTCCTAAACTCAGGCGACTACATCAAGTAACATAAACGGGCTGGAAAAGGAGAGAAAAAAAATGAAGATAAGTCCAACCTCCACAAATGTGCAGTGGAAAGAGACTGAAATGCAGATGTGCCTGGCTGAACCTTGGCTGGCT
The DNA here is from genome assembly GCA_030625065.1 of Alectoris magna. Lineage (NCBI taxonomy): Eukaryota > Metazoa > Chordata > Aves > Galliformes > Phasianidae > Alectoris > Alectoris magna. Next base: position 35,444,258 of record CM060567.1, read on the forward strand.
ATTTCCCTCCAGCTGCTGCCCAAGGAACATGGAGGATAGAGGAGGGCATGCCCACTCTGCGTGACTGCTGCCTGCAGAGGAAAAGTCAGCATGCCTGGGACCTGCTGACATGGCATTCTGCAGTTGCAGGATGTGGCTCCTTCTCATTCCTTCAGTTGCCTTCACTAGATGAACAACTGCCACATTTCGAGGGCTAAATGCTACGGGGAAAGAAACGTAAGCTCAAGAGGAAAGTGCAGCATTGCATGTTTGCCCTGCAAAGTAAAGAAACCCAGGAGAGCAACTACAGCAAAACAAAAATCAGACAAGGCATGGGATGACCGGGAAGGCTAGGAAAACAGGGGGCTAATAACCCCAGCCTGTGCCAGGTAAGCAGGGCTTCTCACACTGCAGCACCAGCAACATATCAAAACCTGACCTGCAGCACCATCCTAGGCTGGTGAGCAGAAAGGCATTCAGGCTGAAACTGAGCAGATAAGAAGTGAGGGGAAGCTGCCAGACTCATTTTCACTGGGGATCTGAACCACAATTCAGCCCAGGTGACATTTTACATATTTTCACCATTGTTTTTGTTTAATTTGTGAAAGCAATTACACAGCCAATTGAACAGTGTAAAGCAACTGCTGCAATAGTCAATATCTCAATGAGGTACAGCGCAGCTCGGCTTTCCCAGTTAGGATACTCAGGCATAGCCCTACGGTATCTGTACCATCCATCACTGACATTGCCATCTGGCTTACCTGATCCTCCCCAAATACAGCTTGTGCTGAACAAATGTGACTTTTCTTTGGGCCCCTTCTGAGGAAAATGAGGCAATGAAACACCCTGCACTGGTAGCGACACAGACAATCCTAGCTGGCGTTGTCAGCTCTAAACTGAAGTGTGACTGAGGACAGCTAAGTGACAGATGTGGCCAAATACACTGGGCCTCTCAGTGATCACTTTGATGCAGGCAATTGGTTGTTCACCCCATTGAATTGCATAGTGCAAACATGTAACACAGCCCCCCCCAGGACTACTCCACTCTTGTCTCCCCTTCAGCTGTGCTACTCCAATTTTTACTGCTGCAGCTGAACTCAAACCTCTGGTCATTTTTCAGTTGGAACCGAATGGGTGCAGCCTTAGTGACCTTAGCCCCTCATCCTTCAACTGAAGGAATTCCCAAGCCGGTAGAAGGGTTGAACCTGGCTAAAAAGCAAGGAAGAGTCCTGCCTGGCTGGAGTAGACATATCTACCAGCTCTAGTGCAGGTCGGTAAGTCAAGCAATATTCCTCAAAGAGCAGCACAGGGCTGCTTCTCAGGGTGGGGCAGGGTGCATGAGTTGTGCAGATGGTATCAGTAAAGTGTATCTGGTCTGGTGTGAACCTATGTTCAACGGTGTGCTTCAAAGACTAGGACTTGTGAGAGGTTAACAGGGAGCCTAGGGCAGCGCACAAAGTTTAACCCAGAAGTCCTGAATTTGAAATGCTGCCTTTTCTCCTCATCCTTGTACAAAACACTTCCCATAACCTAAGCAGGTATTTCCTACCATGGTCCTCAACAAACACAGTAGCTTGGATGTGCTGGTATATTTTTGTGTGTATCTCAGTTAGAGAATTTTTTGCATCATTTCTTAACAGATAATAAACAGTTTAGAGCAGATAACTAAATAGAAGCTACAGTATTCGAGCTCAACATTGTGGCAGTTGCTTGTCAGAAAAGACAGAAAGCAGCTCTGCGACCCACGTGGTATCAGTGCTGCACACAGGTCTGCATGGATCTAATCTTTCTACTGAAATTTAATTATAGCAAAATTGCTGTTGGCATTATAATGCAAGTTTAAGGTTAAGAAAGATGTGTGCATTTTGTGCATCTTCTCAGGAGACAGCTGCTTTTAGAGCGGGATCAGTTTCTGTTGTCAGTTGACCTCCTTGCACAGCTGAGCAGGAGGGAGCTGGATTCTATTTTGACTCACACCTCAGGGGACTGTTTCCCTCAAATCCTTCCAGAGAGCCCCAAACCCTGCTATTTTCTGTTTCTCTTTGCTGCGGTGTGGCACAAGAGCCCCTCCTGCCCCACAGGCTCCTGACTGGGGCTGAGTCACCGGGACCTGCTGCTGCCAGGTCTGTGATGGCACACCTTGGTGACTCAGGTGAGCTGCTGAAGTGGTGTAGCATTGCTAGTAGAGCAGGAGATGACCGTGCACACCAGTATGCTGGGAGCTGGTGGTAGTGCCGCTGTGTTACTGATGATAAATAGCCCGTGTCACTGCAGTAGCTGGTCTCCAGATTGAAGCAGACTTTTGCGAATCAGCAGGGTCAGCATTTGAAAAGCATGTGAATATTGTGCACTTGTAAATATTTGAGCACATCTGTTTAGCTCTCTCCCAAAAACCACTGGGAAAAACTACTTCACGTTGTGCCATGCAATGCTGTTACCCTGCTCTAATTGTCAAATCTGTTGAGTGTTTTTCTCATGCACACAAAAATTAAAAATTACTATCCTCATTCATGATTAATTCAGCTGCAGTGCTGCACTGTGTCACACCGCATTTTTTAAAGTATTAAATTCCGCCTCATAATAAGAGTTTTAATTAACTTTTTGCTAGTTCATCTTTTTTCCCCCCTTCACAGGGCCTCAGACAATCTCCAGAGCTGTTCTCCCCACAAACATCTCACTGGATGCTGCTGTGACAGTGGTGGGGCACCAACCTGGCACTATGAGAGTGGCCAGCACTAGCCACAGGGCCTCTCCAAGGCCTCCTTGCTAGAGGCCTAAGGCCAGTGGCCTGCACACACACAACTTACCCGACCAGGGGATGGCAGAGTTCTAACACATGGCATTTCTGAATTGCCTGACAAGAGCGCTTGGCTATTACTTCACCCAAATCTTTTAGTGGGTATGGGTCTTTCATAGTCAATCTTAATGGAAATCTAAAGGAGGACTTCAGAGGAACAGCATTCCCACCTCTCTGTCTATCATGTACAAGCATGTGCCCTCCTTCTGACACTTGGTGCTCCACAGGACTGCCCCAAACTGCTCATAATACCTCTTCAGGATTTGTAGATGGACCTTCCAAGCAGGCATACTTTTGCAGGCAGGAAGAGTAGCAATTCCTTCTTCCCCATGCTGGCCCTGACAAGTAGAAAGGAAAGCAGCTTAATAACTTTATCATTTTTAGAGCAGAGCAAAAGGCAAAGAAAACAGCATGGAAAGATGAACTATAGAAGATCCAACTCCCTCCTAGAAGTTTCATGAATCTTTCTGGAGCAATGTGATTTTCACTCAGAAGCCTCAGAAGCGATTAAGAACCCAGAGCCAGGTGGGCTGGAGAAGGCCTCGAACATTAGTTCTTGTGAGAAGAGCACAAGCAAGCACTGAAAAGGGCAGCAGAGGCCCTGCCACTGCCCTGGTGGGACCCTGGTGAGAGCTGCCCCAGTGACAAGATCATGCTGACTCTGGGCAGCTTTTCCTTACAGGACCAGCTCTTACTCAGCAGATCTCCTCAGGTTTTTCTGACCTTGGCAATATTACCAGGGTCATATTTTCACACGGCTGGATTGCTCCTGAACAATTTCTCCAATGTATTAAGCACAAACATGCTTTCTGTCAGCATCAGACATGTCGAATATCTCCACCTGCTTTCTCCCCCAGCAGTCACACTCAGTCTCTGTTGCACGGAAAATCCCACTGTCCTTTTCCTGTTAAGTACCAGATTCTGGCAGCAGGTTGTGGAATTGCTCACTTTCCTCTCCCTGCCTAAGCTCACTTCCCCCACAGCCCAGTTCCGACAAGTTTTGGGGCACGGCTGGTACAAGGGAGGGCTTGAAACCCCCTGGAGGAATGAAGAGTGCTGCAGAAGGGATGTCTCCACCTGTCGTGAGGGGCCGTTGTCCTGGACCCTCCTGCCTCTTCCTTTCTGCAGACTCACTGCTTATGATTTCATAACTTCACTTTGCCTTATTTAATGTTTAACATTTCACATCTTAATTGATCTAATAAGTAACTTAAGTGGGTCACACAGTAGTGTATTCCCTGAGCATGTGCCAGCATGGTTCCTGCTAGCAAAATGGTGCCCTTGCAAAATGTTTGGGGTGCCCAAGTGGGAATTTCTAACTGTCCTCCCTGTAGAGATCCCTAGCTTGCTCACAGCCCCCCACTCACAGCCCTTCCTGGGGCCATCCTATTCAGCCTGCTGAGCTGGGCAGGCTCCAGGAGAGGCCATCCCCATATGCACCAGGTGCGGATGCTTCTGTAGTGCAGTCGGGCCCTGTCCCAACAGCCCAGCAGGACACATTTCATTACAGTAATTTCTGACAGTGCCTCACTGTGTATTTGAACATGGGGTCATTCACCAGCTCCCATCCGAGGGGACATGGAACATTCAGCAAGGGCAGAGGTGATGTTGGTCTTCTGTCACACACAACACCTTGCAATGCCCACTGTTCTTCTATTTCTTTGTGCCTTCAGGGATTTCATTCCTTGAAAGATCCCTGATGCTCTGGAAGGAGCTAGGAATCTCAGGCTCTTTTTGGTGGTGCCTAGTGACAGGACAAGGGGCAATGGGCACCGAGTGGAACACAGGAAGTTCCATATGAACATGAGGAAAAGCTTCTTTACTGTGACTGTGACAGAGCGCTGGAACAGGCTGCCCAGAGAGGTTGCACAGTCTCCTTCTCTGGAGATACCCAAGCCCACCTGAATGCATTCCTGTGTGATCTGCTGTAGGGAACCTACTTTAGCAGAGGGTTAGACAAGATGATCTTTAGGGTTCCTTTCCAGCCTCTATGATTCTGTGATTCTGTCACTATGTGAGAGGAGAAAACATTGCTCTATTTGACATACGAGGCCAGAAGAAGTGCTCTCAGAAGAATCTGCTTTTCAGTCAGAAAACAAGGCATTCCTAGCAAAGTGGGGTTTCCTTTGTACTTTTTTCCTTCCTTCCAGACCCGAATCCACCACACAGGCTGACAACAAACATTCCCCAAGTCATGAACCCCATTAGAGTGGGAGCTGCTCTGGAGCAACTCTGCCTTCCAGGCTGACGCTCACCTAGCACAGCTTATATTGCTTTCTGGACAAAAGAAGCTGCACTTTCTGAGAGATTTCATGCCATTTTGTGCTTTTCTGTCACAACAGTTGTGTGTTAACAGTAGCTTTGCTCTGGCTCTTGCATGGTCATGCTACCAGCCATTTTAGAATGGGCTTGTATAACGACTAGGACAACATTAAAAATGCCAAAACTGCACTCCTCCATTTCCTGAGCTTTTTTTGGCCTATTTTGGTGCCACGCACCACACACCACACACCACCAGGACGGACAAACCCTCTCCAGGCTTTCCTGTACAGCCTACTGAACTCTGTCAGCCACTTGGTCTGAAACGCAGCCCTTTTCTGCCTCGAGTTTGCTCTGGGGATGCAACAAGTGTTCTGTGAAATCAAAGTAAGAAGGAGCACTGCAACGAAATATAGCTGATGTTTGCAACTTTATTGCAAGGCTGTGTAAGAGATTTGGACACTTTACCAGTAAAATTAATCAAAGACATGCATTTCAGTCCCCTAGGCTGATTTGTAAATATGATTGTGTGTCTCAAGTGTACACTGCATATGTGTAATTGTCAGCTCTAGTTTATTTTGAATAGATTCAAGGTAAGATAAAGCAGAGAAAAATGCAGGCACCTAGGTATATCCTGTATTTGGTAGTATGAACAACATCCACTTATCTGCCTGACACCCATCTGAAAGCACTCAGCAATCCTGCACATTCACCTTACGGGTTGTTCTCAGATGGAAAATTGCATTTAAGAGTGACTGGTAAAAGCAGAGCTGAACCCACACATCTGCAAGAACCCGCCTCTACAGAGAGTATAATTCTTTATTAATCTTCAGCCACCCCTCCTCTGTCATGGCTGTCCTCCCCAGCTCAGCTGCCAGTCTCATGCAACACAGAGCTTTTTAGCCTTGCCACAGCCAGTTTTTTTGCCTCCCTGGGGCCAGTGCTTTGCACAACTGGGCTATTACCAGCCTCTCTACTGGTGAATCTCAGTTGTATTGTGCAATCACCTTCTCTACTGTAAATGTCAAGCAGCTGCTGCCTGTGTGGGCAGTGGCTTTGCAAGTGCTTTCTTCTGTCCATTCAGAAAGTTTTCCAGGTACCACAAAGTTCTGTACTTCTCTGCTTCAGAATACAGAGACTCTTCAGCTGCTATTTCACCCCTGATGCGTCTCCTTAAATATGATTATCTTTTCCCTCATGTAACCATGAATGTAGAATATACAGCATCATGAAGCGTCAGTGAGAAGGATGTGTTTATGCCCAAAAGACCATCAAGCTTTAACAAACAGGACACAGGAAGAGGCAGTAGTACAGACAAGCTTATGAACAGGACAAGCTGGCCAAAAAAACAGTACCAAAACGCTCCTCAGGAGTTTCCTGGCTGCTGAGCATGATGGAGCATAATGGATAAGCAGAAGGGAGAACTCCTCAGAGCAAAATGTGTCAAGAGGAGCCTCTGGCTATGTCAAAGGATAAAATGGCATTTCCCCAACACAGCTAGGTAACCAAATAAGAGTTAAATACAGCAGCTCAGAATCATTTTCAGTTGACTTTTCTTCATAAAAGGCCATGATTAAGATCTGAAAGTTAACAAAAGAAACTATTTTCACCAGATCTGGAAAAAGAAATTTGGAAACATTCTTTTTCTTTACTTTCTTTTTCTTTCTCTTCCTTGCCCTCCTCACTTCTTCTATGGTGGCAAATGAAATAAAGCGTAACAAAAGAGAGGCAGGAAAGGAGCGGGAGGAAGAATATTAAAAAAAAATAATAATAATTAAAAAAAAAAAGAAAGCAAGGATGCAAAAACAAATAATAAAGAATGGAAATGGAATAACAAAAACAGAGATCTTTCATCTGCAATTATTTTCCCTACATTTCAATGGAAGTATTCGGGAAAACAAAATACTACTAATTTTCTCTCCAGAGGTTTTTGAAACGGTTTCAGCATTCTTCCCCAGCCAGGTTTCCTCCCATCTCTGAGCCACTGTGATGAGTGGTGCAGGAACTGCTCCACCAGCATGGGAGCCAGGGAACGGGCCACCACGCCATCAGAGGACACATTGCTGGGATTAGGAAATCACTGACACCAGGCTGAGCCCAGCAGGCCTTAGCAGGAACACACTGGCCATCCTGTCTCTGCATTTCAAAATCAGTTTTGTTTAGTATGGGATGCCTGGGATTTAAACAGCTGTTAATGACAACCTCTGATAAACTGAGCATCTAGAAAGACAAACTCAAATACCGAGGAGCACCTCTGCCCAGGTTAGCCTCCCGCAAAGCAAAGCATTCACAGCATGCATCCTGTGCCTATCCTGGCTGGTAGAGGTACACATGCAAACTAAACCCTGGGACTGAGGCTGGGACTGGTGCAGCTATCCCAGCACCACACTGGTGCCCAACCTTCGGGTGGTCTCCCTTGCTGCCCGTGAGAGGGCATGTGTCAGAAGAGAGGGTGCTGGACTTCTACCACCAGCAAGAAGTGCTGGCTGATGGAGCCCTGCGAGCACTGATCTGAACAGCTTGTGAACCATTACTATCTAGAAGTGTCAAGTAAGATTAGAACAAACATCAAGCAAAGATGAAATAAACAGCTATTGTATGGGCAGAAATGGATTTTCAGTTTCCACAGTAAATAAAATAATGTGCTGTCTTAGTCAGTGCCCCTGTGATGATACAGTTTGCAGGATTTTTACTGGCAAGCTGCCATACTTACTTTCATTTATCTGCCTCAAAGCACCATTTCAAAAAGTGCAAAAGCATGTTGTTGATAGAGTAGATTGTTTATAGCTGAATTGAGTATTTCAGAACAACATGCATTGTAATAAAGTGGGGGAGGGGATGAGGAAGCCAGCACAGCTGCAGCTTCTTGAATCCTTTGTCAAAATCAATGCCAGAAAGCTGAGATATATTTATTCTGTCTCAGGAAACGCAATACACAACCCCCTAGCTGCTCCACTCCATGACAAGTGCTAACAAGGGCCCTGAAGTCCTGCAGGCCTACGTTACCTTGCACTGATGGTGCTGGTATCTCCAGAGCTCCACAATAGCTCTTTGGTGGCCAGTGAGGGCCAGAGATCCCTTATTCTGGAGCCTTTTTCCAGATCTGTTCTGCTCCTCAATTATGCATTTGGCACAGGAATTCCATCAGCAACCTGAAGTCAAGAGATAGGAGTAGGGTATTAAAAATAACAGTGCAAAGAAAATGAAGGTGTTTCAAGAGGAGAGGTGTGCAGGCTCAGTGACCTGCCACTGCAGAAGCCAGCCACGCAGAGTGAGATGAGAAGCCAGAACAGCCCCTGCAGCAGTGGCTGGGGCAGAAAGGTGGCTTGTTTGAGTTCAGCAGTCTGCCTCTGCATTCACAGTGCCTTCAAAAAGACAGGTTAGAAGGACTGCTCTCCATGTTGAAGAACATCACGAAAAACATACACCTCTGGAGGTTTCCACTGCCAACAAGGGCTAGTTTCCTCAGCACAAACAATAAACGACTGACGAGTGAGGACTCCAGTTCCCTTGAGACCACAGCATCTAAAAAACAGCAGACCGAAAAATATGAGTGGAATTAAGGTAAGAAGAGAATGTGACTTTACAGGAGGTCAGCCAAAACTACTACCCAATCAGAGGACATGGGTAGAAAATGAGGATTTCCCTTTCCAGCTCCACTGGACTCAAGCAAAACGCATCATGCTCCCACCATGCTGGGGCAGAGCAGAGCAGTTTCCCTGGCCACTATTCCTCCAGCTGACTGGAGATAACAGCGGGAGGGCACCAGACCACACGGCCTGGACAAAACCAGCCTGAGTTTCTCCCTCAGCCTGGCTTCCCACATGACCTGCCCTATGGGCCCCATGCTGGTTGGTGCTGCACAGGGTGGGGGGGGGGGGGGGGTGGCTTCTGGCTGCCAGAGGCCCAGCCTGGGCCAGGAAGTTGCTGGGCCTGGGTGTCTCAGCTACATGGGTGACCTCACCTTGCCATGTCCCTCTCGGCTTGCCCTTGGCCCAGCCAACACCGAGTGCCCTCAGTGTGCTCGCTCAAGCATGATGCTCTCAGGCACAGTGGGATTCCAAGAGATGCTGAGGTCCCTCAGCTCCTTCTGTCAGCAGGAGCTCCTGGAGGCACTCAGCACCCCAAAGCAACACTTGATCCTTGGCCGAATCAAGCCCCGTTAGCATATTTCCAGGCATTTACAGATCCCATATTTTCTACATTAATATTTAACCCACCAAGTCTTTCAAAGCCCATCTTCCCAAACCTCAAGTTCCCAGATGCTTTTTAATGCCCTTCTCAATAGTGCAATAAAAGTCTGATATTTTATTACTCCCATGAATTATTACCCTAATTTGTAATTTGCCAGACATTTTTAAACTTCAAAATCTGTACTGTATTTTCCCACACACAAAAAAAAAAATGCTGTGTGTGACACATTTTTCACTAACAAGTTGAAGCCTAATATTTAAATAGACACACTGATTTTTCTGAAATGGGTGCACTATCTTTGTCACACTGTCAGCGAGGTTGTTTTATGTCACCCCAAATCATGTTTAAAGGTTTTCCTAAAATAGAAAGGATAACCTAGAACTGTGCACGAAAGACTGGAAGCAGAATGAAATGGTTATACGTTCTTCTAAACTTTGATGTAACATAAACTTCCAGGATGGTTTATAGGCACCATTTTTTTTTTTATTTTTTTTTTAAAGAAGTAAGCATCTTGGTTATCTGGAATGCAGATGCTGGGCAAATTCAGAAGCTCTGGCATGCCTGCAAGCTGTGCTCCCTATGCAGTAGACGCCAAAGATAATGGAGTAAAAGACGCTCGAGATGTCATCAGCATCTGCTGAAGTTAATAGACTACGTGGAGCTGAGGTTCGTGCCTCCAAGGGCACCTTCCTGCTCATGAACTCAAGACATGGCTGGATCCAGACAAACATAAAAACGAGGTGGGTCAAATTGGTCACAACACTGAACTCCACGTCAAAAGTTGCCACAGTTTTGTGCAGAATGCTTTGTTAGCAACTTGATTGGCAAGACAACGGAAGCTTTTACCATTCTTCATGGAAACACGGCATCATACTTCCCATAGTCACAGACTGCCGTCCTGGAACAAGCAGCTTGATCATTCATAGAGAACTAGCAACATTTGAAGACTGAACACTGAACACTCAATGACTGGACAAATTTGAGACGGAAACGTGAAGACGCCTTGACTGGAGAACCTGTATCTGTTCAGAACTGAAATAATGCATTCATTTCTGTATTCTTTTCTAGAGATCATTTTCCACTATGACAAAGATCTGCCCTGCAGTGAACCTGTCACAGTTTATTTTTGGATGGACAAGGGCTTTGGATATTAAACTCTCCTCAGAGAGGAATGATTCCTAACGATGGAAATATATTTCCAAAAGGGCATGGAGGGCTCTTCACAGGAAGAAATGCCCACCAGTCCTTCCTACTTTCTGATCAGCTCAGTGTGCCACACAGGACCAGTACTGGAGCTTAGCCTTAAGACGGACAACTCGATCCCCACAGAGGGAAGCTGGCAGACTGCTCTCTAAACCACCAGGGAATAGTTCTGCTCCAGGTTCAAGCCTAATGCCACGTCACTGGAACTACTTGGCTCCATTAAAAGCATGATTTGTTTAAAGCGGCACCCTGTGTAACAAACTAATAGTAAAATACAATGCATGCACATACAACTACTGTGTTTTCTGTGGGCATGCTACAGGCACTGAAAGCATTCTTACCCAGTAACTATTTCATTTCTACTTCTTGTTATTTTATTATAACTTTTTTAAGCACCTTTGTTCCAAGTAGCTGTTGAAGACAACTCTCTGCTTTGCTGAATATGCACGTTCTGCCTTTGACTCTAAGTGCTTTGGCAGTGGGTGCAGTAGTTACTGCTTCTGCATCTTGCCCAGCCATGCAGCAACAACTGGTTTCCAACAGAGGATTCAAACCCCTTCCATATCACTAGATGGGAAGATTTTGGACAGGGTTTGGACACTCCAAACCCAGGCTGAGGTTGCTGAGCAGTGCAAATTCCCTTCAGCTTTCAGGGTTCCATGGGTTGCTAATACAAGACTACCTCAAACTATCTCATAACTTAAAAAAGGCATCCAAAGGTGGTGAGGCAGAACGGTGACGCCTCAAAGAAAAGCCAAATATAGGCCACTAGGCTTCTATATAGGCTTCTATATAGGCCACAGAGAAAGAATTTGGAGAGAGGCTCATGTGCTTTTAAGCACAGGCACCCATGGCATTTACTCCAGAAGTCCGACTGTCAGAAGCTGCTGCCTGGCCCCAGCCAGCACTGCTGCCACGTTTCCCCTTGCAGCCCTCCCACTGCTTCCCAGGACGACCCAAGAGCAGAATCCCACTGACGTGCAGAGCCCTGTGTGAGAACAAACAGGGTGATGCACAAGGTTCTGCCCTCGTGCCCAGCAGCATCTGTATGCGATCAACGGCCTCTACGAGGCACTTAGCCCTTTGCTTATTTCTCAGGGCTGCAACTTATTAACAGGGTTACCTTCTCCGATGAAATATCATCATCATGTGTAAACACCACTGACAGGCATTAATTGCAGACAATGCCTTTAATCAACAATTGAACATTAATAAGAACAGACCTTGAGAATTAACACAATGAGACACTTGTACCTAATCACTAAAGAGTACGTCTCGTAAAGAAAACCCTTTGCTTTTGTTCCTAAAAAGGTCAAGGTCTTCTTTTCTCTATTTGACAAGGAGAAAAACCACACAGAGGAGAGTATATCAAGGCTTTATGTGGCTTAAATTATTTCCATCCATGCATAAAAAAAACATTCCTTTTCGAAGATGTTCACCAAGTTTTTCTACGTGATCTACAGCTCCCAGAGCCTCTGCTCCTGAAATTATTAGGTTAGCTGCTGAAAGAAGCAATCAAGTTTTACTGTTAATCTTAAAAGCTAATCCTTTTTATTGACTTCCCAGTCAATAAAATTGTAGCTCTCAAACTACTTTCAGGTTTACTTGAGTAATAGGAGGGTTAGTGCGTACCTGTGACTGTGTTTGAAGCTGCTAATTTCCTTGCTGAGTAAGCTGCGCTCACAGGTTAAGACTATAAAGCAATTTCCCTTATCGCTTGGCATGGGGTCCTGCTTCCACTGAAATCAGAGTAAGGTTTGGGCTGTGAGGACTTGCGGAGTAAGGTTGGGACCTTCAGCTGGTCATGGTTTATGAGGGGTTACTACAGGGAGTGAATCTTCCTGATGAACAGGAAGGATGAGGAGAAAGATTTTTATTTGTTAAAAGAAGCCCACTGGATATGACCATCTCCATTTCTAAACTGAAATCTAACCCAGAGAACTGAAAAAGCATCACAGATTGGTTATTTCTCAGCTACAGCAAAACCAAGGGGCTGAAGGGAACACCAGGTGTTCTGGCCCCTTCTAGCTGCCGTGGACTGGATGTGCCACACTGCCCGGTTTCCTCCAGCCCCACCAGGCTCCCTAGGAGCCCCGGCACCACCTCTGCCAGAAGCATGGGAGAAGAAAAGCAGGTTTGCTCTCAGCTTACACGCTGTGTTGAACACTAAAATATAAATAGCTCTCTGAGCAGCAGGGAAAACATGAAGGCTTCCTCGGCTTTGTAATCCGCAGTGGGATTTTCTTGTGCCGAGCAGTGTGCGAGCTCTGACTGCATCTCTTCCCACTGGCAGGGGGCATTCTGCTGCCTCTCAGGGTGCAGCCCTTCCCTCGGCAGCGGGATCAGCGCTGCTCCTCTTCGTCCACTGCTGGCTTCATGAAGTCTGCCAGAATTAAAACCACCATGTGCAGCCATTGCTCAAGTCTAGCAGGGACCAGCCGTGGGTTCAAAGGGTGCTAGGGGGAAATTTTTCCCTTTCTCCAAACCTCTTCAGCCATCAAGCTATTGCAGCTCTGGATGCACCGGCAGCTGACCAGTGCCTGGCTCTGCACCCAGCCACAATGGGGCACGGGGACAGATGGGGCAGGACACACAGGACAGGATGCATGCTGCAGGGCACACGGTGTGCTGAGGGCTCACCATCATGCTTGAGTTTCAGGTGGGCCCGTTCCCCATCCGCTCTGAGTGTGTACAGCCAGTTTCATGCTCTTAACATTTCCCAGAAATTCAAAGTGACAGAACCGGAGGTATTGCAATCTGGAACTCTTAACTTTAGTAAACTGGTGAGAATACTGGAATGTGCATGTTCCTTATTTAACTGCTCCACCAGCTTTCCTTATATGCTGCTCGGCGCAGCCGTTCAGGATACATATTAGACAACTAACATCTGGACCAAATATCTATTAGGACCATATGCTCTACTCAGCTACAGCATCATGTTGGAGATTGGGAAAATCCAAACCAAATGGAGATATCAGAAACTTTCAAGGGTCAAAAACAAAGTAATTTTGGTTTTTCCAGCTCCTACGAACATGGTATTGGACTGCACTCTACGCTTTATGCAAAAGTCTTATTGCAGATATAACCTGACTTTATAAATGAAAAGCAACTTGATTATTGTAGTTGAAACAAATCTATCATCTTGATGATTTCTCCCCAGTAAGGTTCGGAATGAGGCAATGCTGAGTGACTGTGTCTCCTAAACGAGGCTGAGCAGTAAGACACCCAACCGTTAGCTTCCTGCTGATGCCTTATGCTGGTGCTTCAGTGGGGGAGCAACAGTGTCCATTTTCTCCCCAGGAGGATTCTCCTGGTTTAGAGCCGAAATGGCTACATATGCCCAAACAGCCATGTGTGAGAAGGTTGACTTGACATCAACAAGAACAGACTTCAGGAGCCATCAGAGCCCCTCAGGACAGCCAACACAGCATGGCAGGACTCCCTCACTGCTGAGTGAAGGACTGAGCACTGAGAAGCTAAAGCTGGATTGTACATGAAAGGGAGAAGGCAGAATGAATCCCTTTGACCAGCATATCAAGACCCCATCAGGAGAAAAACAGACTTGCTTGGGGCAAGGAGCAGAACGTAATCACTGGGCTTCCATGGTACCGATACCACTTCAAATGAACACGCTTTTGGACAGTGCGCTTTGCAGAGTGCTGTCTCAGGAAACAGATTAAGGGATTTCTCCTGATTTAGATGGGGCACTAGGACAACCATTGCATTTCACTGAAATAATATCCATAACACATTTTTCAGGTCAAAACAGCAACCCTTCCCAAAATAACAAACTCGAAGTAATTTTGCAAGATGAAACAATCCCATTTTACTCAATGAGTTTTCACGACAAATAAGTAAGATTAAAAAAAAAGAGAAGTAAAATACACTATTTAAAAAATCATAAACATCCTTTGGAACAGAGGATCTTAAGGGTTTTCTTAAGATGTTTTAGACGGATGGATTAAGACAATGAGGGTGGGGAAAAAGAGGGCATGGATTGGGTTTTCTTGCTCCAGAGAAGTGGATGAGCAGGCACTAAGGGGCTGAGTGACCAGAAAGAGAGATGGGGTGGGATTCAACAGGACAGTGTGCCTGATCAAAGCCTGTAAGGACTTGGAGTCACATCACTGCCATGCCTGGGGAGCCCAAAGGCAGGAATGAGAAGGGTGGGCGGTAAGAGCTGGCCACAGGGCGAGCGGGAGTCCTGGCCTTGAACCTGTTGTGGCAGGCAAGGTAGGGTGAGTTCCCTGGAAATAAGGCAGTGGTCCTGGCACTGCTCAAGGCCACGGGTCCCCACTAGCTGTACAGCAAGCTCTTACCACCAGTCGCGTACAGGAAAGGTGAAGGAGGCAGACATAAATGTTACTGGGGTGATCAGGAAGTTGGGCCCCAAGGATCTTGGCTGATCATCTTTGCAGACTGATGGGATGCCAAAGGAAAACAAGAAATAAGGACCACTGAGGGAAATTATTTTCAATAACCGTGTCAGCAAAAGAGAACAAGTGGTTAAGCAGCCATAAAAGTACAATGATCTTTCCTTTGAGGTGCTACATTGAACTACGGTCTCTCAGCCAGAGAGAAAACATGAGGCTTAATAATCCTGCCCAAGCCCTGACATTCCAGTGAAGCCAATGACCAATTCCTACTCTCCAGACCTGTGCCTGGTTGCCCTGTGCCAGCAGATGTTCCCAAACTTACTCTCATTTCCTTTCATAAGACTTTTTTTTTCCCTTCAAAACTCTGAGGTCTAGAGACTTCATTTTCTTGAGATGAAAGATTAGATTCTGTCAGCTCTGAGTACATATGTGGGCTGATCTGGCCTATGGGCCGTATGTTTGACACCCCTAGTGTACTGTGTTATTGTACCCGGAGGAGGTGACGGGGACTTATTTATAGAGACAGTGTCTGTCAGGGGAAGTTGTAAGTGCGATTCATGTGGGTTAAAACAGGGAGAGCATGTACTCTTGACAGTGGACACTCCCTGGATTCTAGGCACGGTCCGGGTGAGCGCTCTTAGCGAATCTTAATGGTTTTCGATTTTATTTACTTTTTTTTTTTTTTTCTGAGAACATGCGGTATTTTTAGACTCTTCTTGCATACCGAAATTTGGAGAAATGACAAGTCCAGGGACTTCTGGGACACTCGAGGCATATCTAACCTCATATCATCTGTGCCTCACGGAGCTGCAGATGCTGCCGCAGAGCTCTGCGGCACACGGCGGCAGTACTGTGGGGTCGGTGCTTGGCTCCGCACGGCATGTGGGCCCTCTGAGCCCCCCAACAACACGGGGCCTGCCATGAGCAGTCTGTGGCCTATCTGCAGGCAGCCAGCAGGCAGCGAGGGCTGAGGCGAGCTGGACACTCGCGAGGCAGCAGCTGGATTCCTCCAGAGCACCTCGGCTCTGGGACAAAAAGCCACCCTGGGTTAAAAGGAAGGAAAACACCTCCCGGTGACTTAACGACAGAGGCCCAGGGCTTTACCCTGTCTCTCTGAATCTGTTCCTTCTCCAGTGTAAATTATCTGAGAAAGAAAGTTTCCTGATATTAGCATCTCACACATCACCAAGCAGATTGCTGGTGCTTGAGAAATGGCCAATAAAAATAACTTCCTCGCAGGGTTTAAGTACATAAGATTTAAAGTAGCCAGTGAAGTTTTCAGACTCCTCACGCTTCAAACAGCAGAGCTCCAGCAGTAAGCATGCAGCTTAAAAACTTTAATCAAATGCACTAGCTCACAGCACGAGCAAGTAGATAAAACAGATGCAAGATTCCTAGCCCAAGTCGTTCTAGCATATGGTAACACCATCCTCTCTTAGGGGAAACCAGTAACAGCAAACAATGAAAATGCCCTTATTTAAAAACATTCCTTGGTAGGTCCAAGCTGCCATCTCTGTTTAATTTCAAACTTACAAAAACCAATCCCCTCAGCTAGAAGCCTGCTGATACTAGGTTAAAAAACAACAACAACAACAAAAAAAAAACACAACACAAAACACCACAACTTTTTTTCCCCTGTATTGAGTTATGTATAGAGTTATGAGGCCAACTGTTGGAGAAACGTCCCAGATTCAGGTTCTGGATGCAGAGTGTGAGGACAGCATCCTTCGGCATAGGTTCAGGCTTAGCTGACACAGCTCCCCTTGTGCTTCCCCAGCCCATGGCAACAGAGCTGGGACTTTCTGCAGCTGCAGCGTGGCACATACGGGCAGCACCGGCCTAAGGTACTTCAACTTCCTACGGTCCTTACATTTAATCAAAGGCTTTTTTCTTTCTCTAGCCTGGATTGGATGTGGCTCATGATCTCAGTGATGGAAACGCCAATAATTCATCTCAGTAGTCAGCCCTCCATTTTCTCTCTTCATTTACTGAATTAAATTCCAGCTGTTCCCATCCATTCATATGCTCTCTCGTACGTACACATCCACACGCACCAAAACGGCAATGTTCATTAACAGCAGTACTGTTAGGCTTCCCTTGCTAGCAGCCAGCTTGGTTAGCACCGTTTTCAGACAAACTGAGCTCAGCAATGCCTGATGCAAAATGAGAAGAACAAGGGGCTGGTTTCTCAGGTGCATACACCTGCACAACGGCACTGGCTTAGGTGGGACTCCTCTGTTCCTGCAGCTGGTGACAGTCTCCCTTAAGCTGGTATCATTAGTCCCACTTTCCCCAGGATTAAACACATGCAGAGAGATCTTCACAGCAGGGGAAAGCTGTTGGCTCTGCTGCAGGACCATAGCACACAGCACTAGCAGCAGGAGCAGCAGCGGGCCTGTGCTCACCGATGCTCGCTCCAGCTCTCCCTGAATCCCTCTCCAGCAGCCTGCCTTGGCCAGCAGGCCTTGCCAGAGAGAGCACGGTGGCTCCTCCTGCTCCCGAGGAAACAGGGGGGTTCATGCTGTGGCTGCAGAGCTCGGGCAGCACCTGCAGAACAGGCCGTAAGGGTCAGACAGCCCTGGGGGGGAGAAGTAACAGCAGATCCCAGAGCTCCTCCTGAGACCAAAACAGTATCAACTTTGAGCAAACAGTTGTCCTAAATGAAAATTCATCCCCTGCTAAATTTAACCAGGTTGCATGACAGCACATATGTGTTGATTTCAGTGAGGTTTCTGAGGCATGAGGGAGATCATAAATAGGCCCGAACATCTGAGGAAATTAGACAGAAAACACAGCTACACTTTTGTTTAGAATTCAGCTCAGTATCTGCTCTTCCTTAAGTGTTCTGGCACACAGCTTAATTATTAGCACGGTTTCCTTCAAAGGGAATAGAAAGTGGAAATGGTTATTTTTATGTCAGTGTCAAACACAAATCAATGGGAAAAATGATTTGCGAGTGCAGTAACTCTGCAACTCTGGCAACCTCTGAGCCTGGCAGCTGGCAGCCCGTGCATGGAGCTCCCCTGGGGTTGTTCTGCTCGACATCAGGCAGCCCCGGGTTAACAGTTCTGCATGCTACCGGTCAGCAAACCACGCCAATGAGGAGGGACACCCAGATCCCATGGAGCAGTGTGCTAGGAGGTGGGATCCTCACATGGCTGCTAGGCCCAGAGCAGAGCTCAGCCTTGGGCACTTCAAGCATGTTTTCTGTACACCACTACTAGAAAACAGCGTCCGCACCAGGAGCCTACATGCTCTCCTTGACCAGCATGTGGGTGCACAAGCATGTATGCGCTGTGCACTTACAGATAACAAAACAAATAATTTTCATTATGTTAATAGCAACGCTGGATTTAAGCCAAAAGTGAATTAAGTCTTGGTCTCAGCCAAGGAGACATGCTAGTGAGCCTGGTGGCCACAGGGAAGGAGGTATACCCAAGGACTGGGGAAATGGCACACGTTCACTCCTGAGCTGCCCTCTGTCACCGTGCATTACACTGGTGGATGGACAGCATGTCTCGGCAGTCAGAGGCTGGTCTCCTCGTGGTCTTGCAAATGACCCTAAGTCCACCACTCACGAACACAACATGATTTTGATCAATTCAGTGTGTGCCTAACATGGTACACGCTTTCTGCATCAGCGCCGCTTTGTGGCTAGAGACTCAATGCTACAACTGTGCTCGCACACAAGGTAAGAGCACAGGGGCTACGGGCAAAAAATAAAACATGGAGCCTGACCTGGTGAGACACTGCAAGGCTGTGCAAGGCAAAGTGTGTGTTGGCAGGACCCAAGCCAGAGCATCCACACCTGCACATTGCTCCTCGCTCCCTCTTTATCTCATTTGTGCTTACCTATTGTTAGCAGATACTTAATATTTGTTCTCTACTCATTATACACGGAGCAAGCACTAATCAAGTAAACAGCGGTATTAAGTAAATGTTAATGTGAAATAACATCATTGACCTTGTCAGCGTGTAAGTTTCTCTACTCAAAATTGAACTGCATTTACCTTAACGTTGCAAAACATTATTTGTAAATGATAAAACACCCTTTTCATCCGCTGAGGATGAACACACCAAGGCTTATATCAATGTCAAGAAGAGAGGGGCTGAAACTTTGCCACCAGGATGGACTGCAGGTCTCATTTAAAATTCTTTTATCCAAGAATCTCAGATTTGAAGCTGCTGTTCTCCGCAGTGCATCTGTTCACAAATTATGAAATGAAGTAGGTAGAAGAAAACTTTACCTTTAGATATTTAGCAAACTGGCTTGTTTTTGTTTTTCTGCAGCACAGATGCAAGTAACCTGTGTTTTCTGATTCCGCCTGAGGACGGAAGCCCTCAGCAGTGGGATGCTGGGGCTCCTGAATTCCACAGACCCTGCTCAGATGAACCCTCTGGGTGCTCAGCACAAGAGGTTTTCTGTTTTGAGAGCACCACTTGGAAACCTTTGGTTTTACATTACCAACACAGAGAGAGTGAAAACAGATACAGCTCCTGCTGTCCCAGGGATTTTGCTGTCTCTATCTGGTCTTTTTCCTGGGTCTATGTAAGAGCGTGCCAGTCCTCCAGGTGCTGGAGACCATGGCTGAAACACAAAGCAAGAGAAGCATCGGGAGAGGCCAGAAGAGGCAGCAAGATAAAGAATACGGTTTGGGAGAAGCTGTTTGGGAATACAAAATTTCCCCATCAGTTACTGTCAGACATGGCTGAGTGGATGCTTCAGCATCCCTGAAGGAACATCTCCACTGGAGAACAATGTTTTCTCCTGAAAGCTTCTGAACAGTCAGATGTTTAAATTTGATTGAATTTCATTTCTTTATGGAAAAGTTCAAGCAACACAAGGACTTATTAAAAAGAGATGAAACAGTTTTGGTGGGAAAAAAAGGCATAAACCCGCAGATCAAACAGATTGCACAGGAATCATGCTGATTTCTGCCTCCTGACTTTCCTGGAGATGCCCAGCTGCTAATGAGAAGATCTGGCTGATCTCTCCCAGGGTACTCAGGGTTCAAACTCTCTGATAATGGCTAAAGGACATTTACGCGATATGCTTCATACCCAAAACCAAACTCAGCAAAGAAACACATTCAAGTCTAAACCGATTGGTCTCCCATCTCCTTAGGCTTTACATGAAGGAAAAAAGAATGAGAATTTACTCCTCCCCTGGCTCAAAATCTCAGTTTACCCCAAGAAAACATATTTGCCTTCCACGCAATGTAATTACAAGTCAGCTGAGAAACTTGGAATGAAAGAAAACAGATCCATACATTGGTGAATTCACGTAGTCCCTCAGCTTTGAGGGATGCCAGCAAACCCATTACTGCAAAAGTATTTTGCACTGAGTCCCACTTCTGGATTTACAGGCTTAATATAGGGAACTTAGTCTGGAAAGGAAAAACATTCCCTCTCATTCGCTATTTCCAATGGAAAAGGATTTTTCCCAAGTGAAAAGTAAATTGCTGAGAAAATGCAATTTGAAATGATTAAAATTGCTGAAGGTCTTCCTCTCAATTTTGTCCATGTCCTTCCCTACCAAAAATTCCCACGATAGTCAGCATCAGAAGATTTTGCTTGCTTTTGAATTTCTCCTCCCAAATCATAAATATTTATCACGTGAATGGGGTCCTTATAAGTCTCTCACATTTGTGAAAGAAAGCATTCTGCTGCAGAATTTGACCTTGAAAATCTTCCCTAGTCTCAATGACAGGAGCCAATGCTATTTTTCCTTTTTAACAGCTTTGGAAACTTACACTAGACAGACAGAACAGACAGACAGACCACACGCAGATTATTAAAAACAGTTAAGGGTGTGTGATTCTGACATAGGGATATAACGATCACTGCATCGCAGACACATAGGAGGTGGTAAGGTGGGAGGGAGGATCTATCGCCGTGTCTTCCACAAATTCCTCTATTGAAATAACTGAAGTGCCCAGAGTCCTCGCCGTAAATACACACCATACAACGCATGCAGACAAATACCACGCCTTGGTCTCTGCCAGGCATGTTAACGCTGAGGAAGCAACGTAGACTCAGCAAGGGAGGTACCAGGAATCAGGAGACAGCACTGTTTTGGCCAGCTTGACTGTGAGAAGCAGAAGGAGGCTTTTTGTTTCCCTGTATCTGCATTCTCTTCCTCCGCATCTTCTGACAGCTCTGTCAGGGTGCCCAGCTGGGAGGTGTGCCACAACGACCTGGCTCACAGCTGGCCTAGGAGGATGCATGGGAAGCACTGAGCTGGCAGGCACATCCTTGCAGTTGCTACTTTGACCATCACCGACCTACCGTTGTTTTGTAGTTGTTTGGTTTTTTTTAAATGACACACAAAATAATTGATTGCTCAAAGGGTATCCAAAAGGAGTGAGCATTTCAGCTGACTGGCTGAGCTGGGCTTGCTCTACCTCTTTTTGAAAAGAAAATTTCCAACGCTTTCAATGAATGCTGGACCATCATCCAGGGATGACTCCGGCTCCCATGTTAAATTAATACTAGCCAGTGCACAGCCCCTATAAAAATAACAAGGAAGGCACCTCCTGGACAGAATTAAATGAACCTTCTTGAGAAGGAAAGACCCAAGAAGAATACCCCAGCGCTTGCCTGGGTGCTTGTAGCACCTTGCATCCGTACGATCGCTGTAGCCCATTGCATTCAGAGTCCAGCAAGGATATGGAAGTCAGCAAGCCCTGAGGGAGAGATAGACCTCCTGTCCTGGAGCCAAGGAAGCCGATGTGGTTCAGGAAACCCATTGCCTGCCCCTTCTTTTCCTGAGTTTCCTCGTACCCCTTTATCTCCCCATAAATGTTTTGATAAAAATCGGGAAAATAGATTTTTCTCAGAAATGTTTTTGGTCTCCCAAGGCTCTATGGTGAAACACAAAGGCGTTTTGGCCAGGCGTCCTCCTTCGTTTCACTTCTCTGACACACAATAGAGTCTCATTCTGGTGGCAGGAAGGGATTACTCATGGTATCTCTGGCAAAGGAACATTTCCATTGAAAAATGGCTTTTGGAAAAGTCATTTGTTTTCCATTGGCCTTAAAAAGACCATTGAGTGAAAAGGCCTCTCCATTTGAAATCCCAGTTTAAGGTCAGGAGTCTCATCTGAATTCAGCAGCATCTCAGTACTGCTGAAGAGGGGGTAGTTTCCAAAGCAAAGCATTATTTGGACTCCTTATCACTTCTACACTTGCCTTCCCAGCCTACTCTACAGTCACACGCCAGCCACCTAGCCTGAATAAGAGTCACTAAGTCCATTCACAGTAGCTGCCCATGCATCAATGTCCCATCCATGGGGGAAAAAAAGACGCCTTAAAATTTTTTCAGGATGAGAAAAATTGACTTGTATCACAAAGCAAAAGAAATATTTTCCAACACCACAATGAAATATTTATTAATAGCAGACACTAAATAATCTAGTACAGACTTGCTCACCAGAGTGCAGATTCTAGCGGTAGTCTCTGAGAACCAAAGCCCATTTAATTGTAAAGAATAATAGCACAGATTTCCTGTATTCGGGCTCGTATTTTTAAAAACACGTTAGCAAGTAAACATGGATATTCCCAAACTGTGAATATTTAGTTAGGTTCTATTCTGATGTTTCTTGTTCTGAATATTACTCTATGAATTATTAAAACACAACCAATTTTCCTACGAATGCATCTTTTTTATTCGCAAAAATTGTTACTTTATTCCACCTGAAGCTAAATCCATTACACAAGGAGACAAATAAAGGCAAGATATACTAGAAAAGGAACGCAAAATCTGATCCAAAGAATATATCGGATGAAAACTGGAGATGCTACTTCTGTTAGAGCGTCATATAGCCATAATGGCTTCAGACAAACGAGGATTTTTACAAGCGACTTACTAGTATTAAAATTTTATGAGGAGAAGTGTATTTAGTTGAACACATACTACTGACCGAACATCTTCACGTAATTTACAATTTATGTTTCTGACCATAAGTTTGCAAAAAAATCACTTCTCAAATGAAGGATGTAGGGGACAGAGTAGAGAATTTAAACTTACGTAGCAGAACTGTAAGCTGCAGTAAGCATTAAAGGGTGGTCACAACAGAGATGTCCAGGTGCAGAGGGTCAACAACAGCTCACAGAGTGAGTGCCAGCTGCTCACAGACCTGCTTCTACAGCTACCCCTGTGGCTGCCATGCAGGCTCCATGGAAATGCCGTGCACTTCTGTAAACAACACTTTTTTTTTAACACTAAACGTATAGACAAAAAAAGAGGGGAAAAGAATGCCTCTGGCTGCTACTTCCCCAGGCCAGGCCTACTAGTCAGGCCTGTGGGCACACAGCAATGCTGCTGAGCAGTTAAGCCTTTGCTGCTGCTTGTGAGGCAACCTGCATACCACGGATCATAGTACTGCTTAATTTATTTTCCCCAAAATGATGCTATTTGACAAGGATCAAGTGACAGTGCAAACCTATTTAGCCACTCAGCTAAGTTAACCACTCAGTTAACCCAACAGTTAGCTTGTTGGGTGCATTGAAAATCGTGACTTTTCCCAACAGGCTAGGTTTATAGGCACCTCACAGTCGTTCTGACTGTTTCAACACACTGTACACAAGGCTGCAAAGCAGCCTGACAGCATGGAGAGGCCTCTGGTTTGACAGCAAACTTCACTTTCTGTCCTTCTTAAGTCTAAGAGTTTAATTCACGTACATGTGCATGCTCATTTGAGAAGCATCTGACTAGCTCTGGAATCAGATTTGAGCACCTTAATGTGTGCATCCACCTCACAGCCTCATAGCACTGAATAACACATCTGCAACGGTCTGGAGGTCTGCTCAGCCTGTCTCAGCCAGGACTCAGCTCAGTCCTGGGCTGGGGAAGCAGCAGGTATTTACTCATACTCATACTGGCAAGGGGGGGATCCCAGCAGCTCCATTCAGGGTGCCATGCCCCAGGTTGCAGCAAGAGTCCCTTTCGAGCACGGCATGGCTCAGCTGGATCCAAGGCTTCCCAAGCTGGCTTCGCAATGCAGCCTCAGGAAGATTGCCAGGGCCACTACAGGGCTGCCTGCTGGTGCCAGTCACCCGATAGTCACAAGCTGCTGCACTTCGGGCAAAGAACTGCAGTGCTCATGCAGTGATGTCAGCAAAGACTTAGCGGCAAGGGCTAGTGTTAAGCATAAATTCATTTGACAAACGATATCCTGTTGTAAGAAGAGATATTATCCAGAGAAAAAACATCCTTTAGCATCAAGTAGCTAGGATTAGGCCCAGAGCCTTCTGGTCTCCATTGCAACACTACACTCTCCAAGAGCTGCTGGGAGTAAAGTGATATCTGGGTCATTCCAACATCACAAAATAGATTTTGAATGGAAAATCCCATCATTTTCTTTTGAAAGCAACTCCAAAACACATTTGTAGGATAGGTTTGGGTTTTTTTTCAGCTTGAAAGAGGGTTTTAATTTCTTTTCCTCATCACATGAACTGCCAACTAAACTGAGAAAACAAAAATCCTAAATAAAAGTTTAAAACCAACCACCAACTGTTTAGAAACCGAAAAAGAAACTCTACTAGGAAACCAGCCCATTCAAGACTGTTCCAGTAAGATGCCAGGGACAGGTCACTTGGTTGTCTCATTAGAATAACCCACATTCTGGGTTTTCACAGTAAAATATATGAGGTTGGGCAGCCAAGAGGGCTAGTACAGGGCTCAGATTTTAACACAAACAAAGGGTAATCTGGTCTGGTGCAGTCTGGTCACTGCAGCAGTGTATCTGAAGGTTAGGTTTTATGTTTATTAGCATCATCCAGATGGCGTTTTATGTCCTTAATAACTTTGTCCCTGACTAAGCCATGAACCTATTGTTTGACAAACACTGTAGGAAATACCCATCAGCAGAAAAGCCATTTTGTAATGAGGGGTAGAGCCGATACGTTTAAGATGCCTACAATTTACTTCTGTGTACCTGTCACCTTTCGCTGTGTACACTTCGCATTGTAAAGCACTATAAGCAGTTGTCCTTAAGCTCAGGGGTCTGATGAATCAGCATGGTACATTTGCTGGCTCCTGAGAGCCTCGCTGCTCCTCTCAGTGTGGGCTCCTGCACCATGCCCATTCCCAGACCCACCACGTGCCTCGTATCGTGCCAGACAGTGCACACCAAGAGTCTTCAGCATAGAGGATATCTATCTGCAAACTGTGGTAAAGCTGCCTTTGTCACAAAGTTCTTAAGACAGTTCAGCATCCCAGCGGCTTCTTTCAGCACATCAGGAGCGTTCAAGGTTTTCCACTTTCTATTTAAACAGAATAACACTTCACTCCTTCCTAACTGCAGAACACACAGTCAAGGTATTGCCCTGAGGTGAGCAGAAGCTACCTCAGATTGCAGTAAGCAGAGCTGGTGAGCAGCCATCCAAGTGCCCCAGCTGATGGGCTGGCTGCTCAGGTGCCCACAAGCTGCGTGGCTTTGTACCTGGGTGGCCTTCTGCATAAATGCCAGTAGGACATCTGAAACCAGAGTTATCATGCACTGATCAAACGTAGGTGCTAAAAGGTAATGGGTTTGAACAATCCAGGATGCTCTACGCTCTTGTTCCACTGGTTTACTGAACTAATTTGAGTTAAATTGGCTCAGCCTCATGATTCAAACAAGACCAGAATGAACGTTAACAGCACTTCCAGTGTTTCATGACACAATTTACATAGAATTAAAGCAACTGGAAAAAAAACCTTGTGCTCAGGGAAGCATGAATGCTTCAGAGTCGAAGCAGACACTGGCAGTAGTGACATCAGCATGTTTTTTTAAGCATACGTTCGTCTTTTGCAGGGATATTTTGGGACCCTAAAAATGTCACCATAGAACTGTCCCAGTTTTTGATTTTGAAAATGTCACCTGTGTCATCATTGGAGCTGGGCTGTTATTTCCAGAACTAACCATTTGGAGAATGGTTGAACACAACAGTGAAACCTTAGCACCAGTTCTGCAGCAAAAGAGAGAAGGCAAAAGTGCTGGCACTGGAGTCATCCAGGAATTGGCTGCCTTGCCTCAGGCCAGCCTGCCACTTGCCAGCACTCCAAAATCCATATTTCTTTTCAAATTTGCTATTTTCTTTAGGCATTCATTTTGAACGTGACCAGCTGTTCTCAGAACAGGGATCTGGAGCCATGTTCTGTATTTTTAGAGCAGGCATCTTTCCTGTTAAACAGAAAGATGAAAAACTCCAAATTAGAATATGGTTCAGAGGAACGGAAGAAAATTCACAAGCGCAAAACGGCTGCTGTTCACCCAAAAGGCTTTCAACAAAGATGTAGAGAGACCTTCCTGATAATGGCGATGCTTTACCTGAAATGTGAGCACGAATGAAGCCAGGACGATCACTCAACAAACTCATAACTTGCTGGGAGCCCCAGGGTCTGGTTTCAGAGAGAAACCAAAAGCTACGGTCCCACCCTGGTACAGGTTCCTGCTCATCCCCCGAGCCAGCACCAACATGGACAACAGCTGTGTCAGGGACCAGATCCAGGATTGGATCACACTACAGACAAACCTGGCCAAAACTACACAGTGTTGGATGGAGCAGGTGTCAGCTGCTCCACAGCCTGTGTACTGGTGCTGTCCCAGTGACTTGGGTGGGAGCGGGGAGATGGGATTGGGATGGACACGGTGCGACCATTGTGGACAACAAAGTGACAGGAAATGTGCAAGCTGAGTAAGATTACCATGCATTTCCAATGGCACTGGAAATAACGCAGCCTGAGCACAGAGGCCTTGGGATATGAGCTAGCAGGCAAGCACTGCCAGTGGCACGACTTCTCCAGACATGTTCAAACTCTGCTGCCTGGTAATACGCATGTTCATGTCCCATCCTTTCCCTCAGCCCAAACTACCAGAGCCTTTCTTCTCCAACCAGCCACATCTATTCCTAAAACATGTATGATATTAATTATCTTTGAGGCCTGTACTACTTCAACCAACTCGGTTGAAGACAGCCAACAGCTTCCACTGCCTTTGAACAGGGTAAAAATAAACAAAATGTTAGGAAGCAATCCCATATTCTCAAAAAATCAGCCAACAAGAGAACCAAAACAGCATTAAAAAAAAGACACAAAAAACCCACCACAATCAATCACCAAGGTGGAGGGAAATGTACATAGAAGACCAGCCCTGGGGCACTCTTTCCCAAATGCCTTCATCTTGAGTGGTCCCCCCCCCCTCAAGACACGCCCAGCACCTCTGGAGGTCAGTAGTTCTGTGCTGCCTTACAGGCAGGATGCTGAAGAACAAAGGACAAAGACAATGCAGGACTTCAGCGATCAGTAGGGAATCCAGTTCGTTTCCTCACCCGTTAGGCAGCGCCACTTCCTTTTAGTTTATTTTTGAGTTGTGCATCTTATAAAATTGGGGAAAAAAAACAACAAAAACAACAACAAAACATACTCCAAGCCCAAAATATTGAAATATTACCTCATTCCTATAATCAGGCTTCAACAGGTTGTCTATTATTGTTCGTGGTTTTTTTAAATTCTCATTACATTAACCAAAATTTCCTAACTACGTTTTTATAAGGCCCTTAATGTAAGGGCTGACCTGTATCAGCTGACCTGTATCAGCTGACCACATATGCATCTCCTCCTATTTCGCCATAAATAGGTATTTCCTTTTTAGAAGAAAACACTGGCTTATTCCACATTGCCACATTTCTGAAATGAATGCTAGAAATTCACAGCAAGTTAATGTACGACAAATTTCACTTGTCCACTCTATGCTGTAAGGATGCACAAATCCAGGCTACGTGCCCTGTGGGAGTACTCACCCTTAACTAAGCATTTAACCAAGGGACTTGATCCTTCTCATGGAGGCACGACCCTTCCCCACTTTACTTGGGAATGGTGCACCCCGTACAGGACAAGGAAGAGATGCTTTAAAGGTCCTCTCTCTGTGCCCCCAGCCAGCAGCACACGTGTGGCACTGCCAGCACGCCAACAACTGGTCCCACCTCTGCTTCACCCAAGGGGCCATCCACCCCACCAGCACCATCTGTAAAACTCCATTTTTAAAGGAACTCAGAAAAGGACTCTTTCAAAGGGCCTTCAGAAGTCCTTTCCTCCCGATGCGAAGGAAGAAACAAAAAATTTCAAAGCTGTATTTTATAGTGACTGCCACATATTTCCCAAACCGCTCCCAACTCTTGGCTGTAGGAGAAAATCTTAGGTGAAGGGGAAAGAGATGCTCTCGTACTAGCGGGTGCCCACTGCTCCTCAGCGCCGTGCAGAGCAGACACTCACTGGTAGCAGTGAAGGATTCTCAGACAGCACGCTGTACTACGCACTGCTCAGTTCTGAAGAAAAACACGGGCTCCAGTGAGTAATCCTTGATAAAACAGAGCACATTTACTTTACATTTGTAATTTTAAAGATGAAAGGGTATGAAACAACCCTGGCTTGTTATTAGGAAATGCCTCGTTAGCCACTTTCTTTTGAATTCACTCAGCACCATTTGTAGAAAAGCCATTTCTCCACAGGAACTATTGCTTTTCGGATCGCTTTTTCCCCTGCTTCCCAGCAATTTCTGTTTTCAGAGTAATGAAGACCAATGTGGTTCTCTTCTACACCATTTCACTGCATTTACATTTTTTAAAATAATTGATCATATCTCTGTAATTTTATACTTCTATTCTAAAACATAGGATACGTACAGTCGCTACTCAGCGTGGCCAGTGAATTATGGCTTATTTGGGACTTTAAATACAAAGATTATAAAAGTGTTGGTTAAAGTGCTGCCAAGTGAACTAAACTTAGCGTTCATGGTATCTGGCTAAATATATGTTTTTTAAGTAATAAGAAGGAGTTGTTATTGAAACTGCAATCATCTTTCACAATAAATACTGTTTTACTTGAAGGCTTCTGTGCAGTTAAGTTATATCAGTACTTGGGTATGGTGTACTTATCATTAACGGAAACATAGGGAAAACATACTAATGTTTCTTACATCGTGTTTCCTTTGTTTATGCTAATGCAAAGAACAATTTGGTGTGCCACGTGCACCAAGGGCTGACAAAGGCATGGCTGAATAGTAGTTAAAGATGTCTGCTCACGGAGCAGAGATTCTCAGCTTAGACAGCTGTTAGCAAGAGCATTATGAATGGACTGAAGATGAGGTAAGGCTCACTGACCACTAATACACAAAGGCTTGGAGGCTGAATTACAATGCTATTGTTTAGACTGAGGTTCCCTAGGTATGTTTTCAACCGCATAAATACAATCTACCTGGATGCTCCTGAGACCTGCTGAACTCAGGTAGTTGCTGCCAGGATGAAGGCTCTGCAAAATCACCAACTAGAATCAAATTTCAGACACTTGCGCTCCAAAGGAAAAATCCGCTTTATCTGAACACACATGAGATCTAAAAGGAAGGCTCATAAGCATTAAAAACAATGTGTGTATATATATATATATATATATATATATATATATATCAAAGCCCTGTTTTCCCTCTCTCGTAACTAAAGACAATCGAAAACTCTACAGATTCGTACTTTTAAGTATTACAATTTTAAGTATTAAAAAACGTTTAAATAATACACAAAATATAAAATATAGATATTTAAAACATACTTCTTTCTCGAGCAGATCGCAGTGAAAAAGTACAGATAATAACAGGTTTGCCTGCAGTATTAGGAATGCAATAAAAGGAAGAGATAAAAACAGTCAACCGTTTGTGAGTGCTTGTCTTATTCTCAACATTTGTACAGCATGGGAATTGGTTTCCTAATGACCTATCTTCCCTCTCTCGGGAGATGTGTGGGCTTCGGAAGACTTGAAGAAGGAACAATCTTTCTGGTGAAAGCAACTTGGGGTCTCCTGTTCAGAAGTGCTCCCTTGCCTTGTGGTCACCACCCGAGTACCCCTTCAGACCTCCAAATACAGCTGGCATCTCCAGAGAAGTACCACAGAGGGGAGAACTCACGGATTTTTCCTTCGAGCCCAACCTCTCCTTGGCTAAGGTCTATGAAAGCATCAATAACTCAAAGACATCAACACAGCATCTAACATTTTGAGCATAAAGGTCTATGAAACGTGTTTCTCCAAAAAGTCTTCAGCTTGGACTTCTGATGAGAGGATTTGTGGAGGCAGGATGGACACAGGGCCCCAGCCTCGGTCATCCATCTCGCTCTCAGAGGGCGTGGGGCAGCAGATCCCCCAGGGTGTCTTTTCCTGCCCCGCTCCCCTCCTTGCCTGTATCCTACCTGAAAACACCACGTGGCACCACAGCCAGCTGACACCCTAAGGCAGCTACTCCCATCACTCAGCGGGGCTCACAGCAAGCCTCCATCAGGAGGCTGCCCCAGCTGAGGAGCAGAACTGATGGGGAGAGTAAGCAGTGTTTTACATGAGGTCAAGTCAGCCTCACGCTAGGCCAGGTGCAGCGCCTCCAATCAACAAGCCTTCTCACTGGAAAAAGGTGGTTTTGAGAACTTGAAACTTTTTCATGTGAAAATGGCAGTTTTGACAAAGGCCTTCCATTCTGTGATGGAGATAATCAAAATGAAAAAAAATCTCATCTTGAATCAAATTGAAAAGCAACGCAAAGCTGAAACAGTTACACTTTCTGTTTTGACATTTCCCATTCAAAACTCCTCAGAATCCTTTCCCTGCTGTGTGAAAATGTTCCTTTTCTGATTTTTTTTTATTTTTTTTTTTTAATTATTTGTTTCGCTGCAGGAAAAGAATTTGGAAATGCTGACATTTCTCACATGAGATATTTCAAGCTTTATCTAGGGAAGTTGTGCCTACAAGTACACTGAGTAAGGCTTGGTTCCTTGCACCCCGCCCCACCAGCATTTCAGAAGACTTGCTGGAAAATATCAAAGTTAAATAACACCCTTCCGATATTAAAAGCAAAGTTAACGGGTTATGCTTTTCTCTTCAAATCCTGACACTTTTCTGGGATTTCAAATATTAAAAGGTAACCAGACTTAAAACCAATTTCACAGCAGAAATCCTTCCGTAGAAAACTATAGACCAGCTGATGCAACTGGCAAAATTCACACTTGTAATTAAAATGATTAAACACGAGAGACCCCATTGCCCGTTTTATGTGTAAAACAACAACAAAGTAGGGATTTAGGAAAGAAATATCATGTTTCTGCGCATCTCAAAGGAAAGCTGAGAACTGAATTTAAACTGGGGATTCTTTGTGAGGTGTTTATACATTTCTTCTTCCTCCAAACTATTAATGCAAACCTGAGACCAGCCCAGCGTTCAAATTTTATACTGTCAAAGACAGCCTGCTGTTACAGATTTCTTCTATGCCACTTATCAATGTACATACCCTGGATGATTGCTTTAATTTCAGTGGTTTTACAGCAGTAAACACAACTTGAATTAATCTTTTCCTCAATGGTCAAAGGTACTGCAATCGCAAAAATCAGTCTCTTTGGAAACATTACGTATTTTGAATGTGCTCTTAACAGGAAGTGTTACACAACGATTAGCTGTATTTTATAATACAAACTCCTGAAACATGAGAACAGCTTTCATGAGGAGATCAAGAGGAATATATATATGTTTACTAATATTAAATGTGTTTACAGATTATTTCATACTCAGGTTTCCTGCAAAAATAATATTATGTTCTTTCCACAGAAACTCCCCTTAACATGATCAGTAGAGGCAACTTATTTCCTGGGAAGCAAGGCTCGCATAACAATAATTTGTAAATGCAGTTAAATTAAAATCTTCAACTGCGTTTACTCCACAGTAATGAAACTAACTATATCCAGAATCATTTCACTTTAAAAAAAGTCATTTTAGTCTAAAGTTTGGCAAAAAAAATAAACTGAAATGCTTAGAAATTTACATTTTTGTCACTCCATAAATCAAAACTTACTTTACATATTAGAACAATTTTTGTGAGAATTTTGGATCCGAGCTGATAACCTTTTGCCAAGTTTTAACTAAATGCAAATTGAAACATCTGAGATATTAAACAGACAATCGAGGTTTATGGTTACATCATAAGATTATTGCCCAGTAACACTGCATACTATGGCCCCAACTCTGAAGCACTTGCATGCTTTATGTATGCAAGCAACCCTTGTGAACACAAATATAAGTGTTAATATAACCTCATGGCATCGAGAACACAGTGTTGTTTCAGCAATTGACATGCAAACTGTTTTGCTAAGGGAACATTCCTCCAAAAGATGTAGGAGGGTGTATGAGTAGAAAAGGGCAGCAAACTAAGGCAGAAGCTTAATTATAGTACCACTAATGGCTGGAAGAGAATACAGCTTTGAAGACAGCCAGCAGTCTTAGTTTGGAGCACCCGGTGAGCATGCAGGATGAGCTCCCCATCTTGCGTAAGCTAGACTGGGTTCACTGGAGTCCTGCTACATGGCTTCTCACCAGACTGGGATCTGATCCATATCTGTAGATGCTGCATAAAGCAAAAAAGCCCACTGGCTGACAAAGAATGGAGACAAAGGATGCTCCTTGTAGGCCACCACATCTTTTCTCTCAAAAAGCCTGTGCTGTAGATGCACACCATAATGCAGACTTTATTTAGCATGCGGGAAGCATCGATTAATATCTTTAATCTTTATATACCACAGTAAGATAAGAATAAGCAGCTTGCTGGACATAAAATCTTTCCAGACACTGCATGTAGGCTCAGTTATTCCTCACTCCCACACCTCACAGATGCATTGCTGATGTGCTCCTGTCTCGCCCAGGATCTTCTTTCACAGTAGCACCCAGGAAGAGTTAGGCATGAAAACTCTGATGCATTTGTGGTTCATATTAATCCATCCTCGCCCTCCATGAAAGCTACGGACAAATCTCTGAGAACAGAGAGGTGGCTGCTTTAAGCAGACAGTTGCTAATACCATGGGGTATGCAGTACTCCAAGAAAGGTTGGATTGAAAGAGAAGGGATTCACATGTGCTGACTCCAGACCCGAGAGGCAACAAGCAGACTGGGGCCATCAGATGGGGCTGGCAGGGGTTGCACGGGGTGAGTGAGTTCCTCCTCCCTCGGCACCCAAAGCAGAGGGGGACTGCAACGCGTCCTTCGGCGAGCCTGCGAGAGGGACACCAAGAGCTCGAGAGCAGAACCGCAACCGGGTCACCAGGCGGTCACTGCCCAGCGGGTACCCCCACGGTCCTCTCGTACCACTCTTCTAACCAAACAAATTGAGACTAAATTGTAGGCTAAGCTTTTCTCTGGGAGAAAAATGTTCCCACTCAAATTTCACTGTTCTAATTGCAGAAGCTAGAAATAAAAATACTTCCATTCAAATAACTGGTGTTCAAAATGCTTTCGACCAGACCTTGCCTCCCAAAAGAAGCAACGGTGTGTAAATGATGTTTGTTTTTATTGGTACTATGGGCCAGGACCCCAAAGATTCTGTCCTACCACAAAATGAAGAAGATCATCCCGTCTCTGAATCATATTATATTACAACAGCTTACAGTTTTTATTTAATCATCTCAGCATGTACTGCATGGAGTCTGCAGTGGAATCAATTCATCACCAACAAGCATTGGGCCAAACTGTGCTTTTACTCCCTGGAGGAGGGGTGGGGGTAAAACATACAGAGCAGCTGGGGCCACCCAGTAGTTCAGCGAAGCACTCTGACAGCAGCAATAGCAGATACAAGCAGAAAACGTCTTTTAAGAGCCCTTAATTCTTCAGCAAAGCCATAATTATATTCTGAACATTTTTTCCCATGATCATTTTCATCCAAAAATTTGCCAAAAAAATTCATCGTGAAAAGCATAGAAATCTACATTTTTGACACTCCATAAATCAAAAGCTTATTTTACATAGCAGAACCAAATTGCAGTATATTTTACCTCAACTGTACTGTCTTTTAGCATTACCTGCTCCATTTCCAGACTTGAGGACTTTCATATCCCTTCCACCGCTCCTCCTCAGACTTTCAAATTCATCATCCTCTTCACTAAAACATATAACGTGATTTCTCAAATCCTACCCCATGAAGTGCAAGGGACCCCTAGCTGAACCAGCTCAGTGTTTGCTGCGGTGACTTAGGATAGCCTGGGATCTCTCTTCCCCTGCTTTCCAACTCTCCAGGTTCCCATCCAGCCGTTCCCCAAGGCTTAATAACACTCCCTTCTCAAGCCAAAGGGGCAGCAAACATTTTGCAAGCACTTTCAGGCCACAAATGAATGCAGACATCCCCTCCAGTGCAGCTCCTCCATCCTGGAGGACAGGAAGGCTTCCTCTGGGGAGGACGCATTTAGGAGCATTCATTCCAAGCGAGGGGAACAAGCCCTGGCTTTTTGTCAGTACATAAAAAATGTTTGCTCTTCAGTTTCAACTCTGCTTTCTTTCCTAAATCCAAATGAGTCACCTTTTTATTTGGGAAACTGGATCATAAATTCATATAGTCTAACCACAACCAAAACAAAACAAAAATACAAGTAAATCTGAGAATAATAGTGACTTTCAGACATGATCAAGCTGGGTTTGATTTGTGTTATTTATCAAGAGTTCAGAAACCTCGTTTCCCTCCACCAATCCCCTGAGCCATTAGCTTTCACATTGCACCACATTCTTATAAGATTATGGGAATTTTCAGCTTAGAAAATCCAAAGCATTCTGCAGCTAAGCATATTTAGTTGCATTTTCCAGTTCTATTTTAAAATAATACCACTACATCTGATACCCCATACTTGTCTGTGACAAATGTAATATGCAAACATCTTCCATTGCATAAATGACATAGGAATGGCAATAACAATACACTGAATATCTAACTCCCATTGTCTGGAGAGCGGTCTTAATGTTGCTGAGTTAATGAGTGAAATGAGCATTGTGGTTGAAGTGTCGCATAAATAATGGTTTCCATTACAAAAAAAACTTTGCCACCACACCCTGGCCATCTCAAAAAGCAAAGCTCTAGAGGTTTCCCACAGACAAATACATAAACCAGTGCTGGATTTCTCTCCCTTCCCCCTCTAAGGCAACTAGCCTAGTGGCCTCTCTCTTTCTGGAACCTATTTTTTGTGACAAAACATTGCTAAAACATTATGTGGTTTTTCTATGAACAGGAGTAAAATGCATGCAGCGTAGACCAGCCTACTCCTGGTGCAAAGGTCATCCTCCAGAGCTGCTGAGTGGTAACTCAAGCCACGCTCACAACAATATAAATCCCTCTGCCTGTCTGCACCTTTTTGCAGACCCAGCGGTGTGGGTGAGCACTCCCTGCACAGCGCTGGGCTGCAGTCACACCTCGTTGAGGACAGGCGGCAGATGGTGCCAGCCTGCACTGGGTGCATATAGCGGCTCTGCTGCCAGCGGCGTGCTGGGGACAACTTGCACGCCAGTTTTGCAAAGGGAAAGGGAATAAGACCTACACAACCGAGCTATGGGTTACCATAACAAAACAGCAGTTACGGGGATGCGATAGGCTAAGAGTTTAGAAACTTGAGACAGTAGACACATGGCCTTTCTGCAGATGCAGAAGCCAAGGCAGAGAGGAAAAGGGAGAGCTGACCAAACTAACCTGGGAATTCAGCCTTGCTTGAAACCAGGCTCCCAAACGGCTGGTGATGGCATGCCTACTGCCACAGGCACAGCAGTAGATTCTTCTTTTCCCCCCAATTCCTCCACAAGTGTGAAAATCGTACTGACAACCTTTGGGTAAAACTATCTGAAATTCATCACAGGCTTCATACCTGGCAACTTGCACGAGGCACAGTCAACAACAGAGTGCTTCACAAGGCCGCAGGGATAGCCTGCAAGATGGCCACTCGCCTCCACTGGCTTTTGCTAGCTTTGTGTAACTTCCTGCTGTGTGTTTTTTAATTAAGAGGGACCTGCAGAAAGGTGTAAGAAGAGCCAGGTGCTCTATGCCACTGATACCACAGGTGAGGCAGGTGCCTGAGTGCCCAGGGCTCCCAAACACCCCTGCCCTACCACCTGCAGTTCTCAGCTGCCTCCATGCAGTGCCTGACTCTGGCTGGGATGATCACGCACAGGAACTGGGTCACAGTTCTCATTTCACACCAAACCTGTGCCTTCAGGCTGTGGTAGCAGTAGTGACTCCCAGGTTTGCAGAAGGCTTGGATGAAAATGAAGTAACCCATTCTACAAAACCACAAATGGTTCCATTAACTGAGGGTGGGGAACACAGTGGCAGCTTAGTTTATGAATACTAGCAATAAACCTAGCCTTATGTTGGCGCTTTCATTTTATCATGATGTTCCAGAACTATTTTTGGAGTACTTGGAATTAATACTCCTTGTCTGAATTGCAGCAGTGGCACTGGGAGCTTCAGCTGCAAGTCAAGATCCAGGTCAGCTTGCTGGTGTCTGCACCAGGAAACAACGCAGCAGCTCATCCTTGCTTTGGACAGTGTGCAGCATAAATCTTAAGTGAAAGACAAAAACAAACCCAGAGAGAGGAAGCACAGAACAATGATGAGTGAAGATTACTGCGTACAGTGCTGAGCTGTCCTCTTTCCTTCATTTCATCAGTTGAAACATCTGGAGCTTTTTAATGTTATTTTCCTTTTAGCTGTACAGAATACTGATCTGTAGGCTGGAATTCATTCTGTGCAGACAGCTAGCCTGAGCAAGGTGATAAAGCTGGCTGGAAAAGTCTAAGATATGCAGATTCCATCAAGGCTGGTCTCCCTTCAGTGTGAAAGGTAAACTCTGGGTCTTTCTCAAGGTGAACTCATACAGCACACAAATTACCTGAAAAGTCCCTTCTCTCTGAGAGATCATCATACATCTCTCCTGACAGCACACCTAGCAGCCACATCAGGCTCATTAAGGATAGACTTATTTCTTCTCAAAATTGAAAGTGAGCTTCTTTGTCTAAAGAGGATATGTAAAATTTTAAGCACAGGGCTTCCCATTCAAGAACAATTGGAGTATTTATAGATACCGGGTGTGCTGTATAGTCCCTTGTTTAATATACAATTTCATTTATTTGAGTGTTTAGATTGGCATTCCTAAAAAAGATTAGAAGAAGATAGAAGGCATTCCAAAGGCAAAAACAAAACAAAACAAAACAAACAAACAAACAAACAAAAATCACTTTGTCTTGAATTAAGTGTGGTTTCTTTCGCCCACCTTCGATTTCCACGGCTCAGCTTTGTGAGGCGGACCAGAGTATTAGACTCAGCGACAAACAGTTTAAGATCTGCTGTCAAACCAAAAAGTTTCCAAACCAAAACCCATGCCCACTGCTCCTGTGGATCTGACTCACCCCTACTGCCCTGCAACGCCAGCTGTGCTCCCATGTGCAGCTGTACAACGCAAGGTACGATCACCAACACAAACAGGAAAAAACTCACACAGCCATCATCAGAAAATAACATAACTGTCCGAGTCACAAATAGTGTAGAATCCATGGGACTTGGCTGCTAGGCAAAAATACAGTGTTTTCTCAGGCAGCAGCAACTCTGTCTGGCTCCAGGGGTAGTGCAGACACCTTGAAAAGACTGGAGGCTCTTGGCAGTCACCGAGTCCTGTGCCACGGGTAAGATTAAGATAGGCCAGGCTTTGAGCATAGGTTGTAAAACTGTGCTGAATACAACTTGTTAGCTCTCCACTTTATTTTTGGGCTCAGTCAACCATTACTCCCACCTGTGCCCCTGTTTCCCATTTTGTCATGTTATGACTACATTTCAGGATAGAAATGCTTTTTGTATGTCCTGGTATTGGACTGCAATCAATCATTTTCAAGTATTTCAATTGGCAAATGCTGAAAAAAGTTCAGTAGAAAAGATAGAGGCTCATTTACTATGGTTTTATTACAATTAAAAATAGATTTGTTAGTCTTCGTTTCACTCTTCATGACTTCCAGCAAAGACCACAAACCTCCAGCCTCCACCCAGCCAGGCTGTAGGACAATATCTCCATTTCAGATGGAGCTATCAGGCACAACATCAATGCCAACGTAGTATTTCCAGTTGCGTTTTAAGAAATGTAAGTCTAACTCATAACGCGTTTTTCTGATGCAAAATTTGTTCCCAATAATGACTAACAGATTATCAGCAATTGATAAACCTCTAGAAATACAGAGAAGATCAATCATTCGAGGAAACTGGCTGCTCACTGCTTCTTCCCAGCCAAGAGCTGGAGGTAGGGAGAGCACCAAGCAAGCCAAAGGTGAGCAGGTTCCAAGACAGTGAAACAATAACAATAACCTTCATATAATGCACAGCTAAACTGAATTCTTGCTGCAGGTTGTGTGTCTCACACCAGTGTCCTACTAAAAGAGTACGACGGGGCTGTGAATGAACTTCACCCCTGGACTGACCCTTAGGCTGCAGAACCAAGCCCTTGGCTTTCCCTTCCTTTGACACTGCCCCTTTCTGTTTGCCCTTCCGTCACTTGTGAAGTGCAGAACATGAGTGAGATGTTTTGGGTCCGCCTCCCAAACGGCCCGTGCTGCAGGTGAAGTCTTTTGCTCTGATCTGAGGAGCCAGGTAACGTGGGCTGCAGGATACTGTAGTTTGCTTGTGCGCATGGAAGTTGATTTTAATGCTAGTTTTTATACCTGAGATACTGTAAATGAGTACCTTCAACTTATATTGCCCATCGTAAACTTTTTTAACCTGTGAGTCATTTTCAAAATAATAAACGTAACTATTCCATAAAAATATCTCAACACAGAAGAGCCAGAAAAGTGAAGGACATGAACAGATGGCACATCAATCTTCTGCATTTATACAATTTGTTTTTTAATGCAAATAGTGTGGGTTGCCTGCTCTTGCCTTGGATATTGTTCCAAAGACGAGCACATTTTCTTATCTTTCTGGATCAATGTGACATTTGCAGTTATCATAAAGTGGGAGCCCATTTAATGATGTTAATGCTTCCTTAATGTAAAAATAAAATCACCTCCTTTATAAAAGCAAACAGATTAAAAGTCCCAAAGAGACCATTGAAATCTGTGACATTTGCAGTTACCGGTGGCTAGATGGCTTGATTACACACAGGTAAAAAATTTCTTAAAAGCGTTGTTTGTGCTCATTAATCAGAGCGTTGAATAGGAATGCTGGAGGCTCCTGGGCTAGAATCAGCTTTAAAAATGTATTAGTAACAAAATGGAGGCATCATGTCATGCCGCCTGTTTAGATGGTTCAAAAAACCAAAAACTGCAAACAACCAAACTTATGGCCTTATGGCAGCTTGGTAAATCTTCAGACCCCAGATGTAATATGTGGTCTGCATTTTTATTTGCACATATTGGAAGCTGACTCTGCCAGCAGTCCCTGATTCATGCCTGTACCATTCCCACCACGGTGCCACCAAGCAAGTGGCACATCACTAATATTTCTGTTCTTGCCCCTGGGGAAAGCCTGAATCTTTAGCTTTTGTAAGGGATATTGAGAAAAAAATAACAACAAAAAAACCCCTTCTGTTCTGGATTCTGATGAACGGGGAAATTCAAAATCATTAAAATACATCACTTGAAACTATCCTGAATAGAATGTATGCTATGGTGCAAGTCCTTGTAATTCAGACAGGAAAGAGTAACTCAGTGTCACGGAGGGCGCACGTTTCTTTATAAAAAGTATTCTAGGTAAAAGTGTTTTATAGTGTTTTGTTGTTGTTTTCCGACTCCCTGCCTGCTGCTCACGGGGGCACCACCCCCATGTATGAGGGGTGTACTGTGAATGGTCTCCCCACATGGAACCTCTAGGCAGAGGGTTAACGTGCTTCTGTTCCTCTCGTGGCCTCACCCCATATGGGAAAGGCCTCAAGAGCCAAGTCCAGCCTGTGCACAGGAGCTGGGGGCAGGAGGGGGGGGCGCAGGTAATAGATGCATGCAGGTGAACAATCTGGGACAGGTGACCCTGTGCATTATTTCTCTTTCACATCGTACAGTGAAGGTGGGATGAATGTCATAAAGGAAGGGGTGGAGGAAATATTCACAAAATGAAAGCAATCAGATAATCCTGGCATCCCACCCGTATGCGCCATCACCATCACTTCTTTCCTTCCCTCTGCTGCCCAAAGGCCAGCCTGAAGGAACCCAGCTCAAAGGGGCATGGAGTAAATCACTGTTTTAGGCACTGCTTGCGCAGCTGCACACAGGGAGGTTTTCCCGTTCACTCCCTGCGCAGTAGCTGGAGAGCAGGTTAGGGGAGCACCCAAGGAGGCAGAAGGGCGAATTCAACTCACGGCTCACGCTGCCCTTGGACACAACTCAGGGGCTCCGTGCAGTCACTGGGAACAAGCCTCATTTGAAATATCCAAAAAGCTACGAAAGGTAACAAAAAAAAATGCCTTCTAATTCCCTGCCCTTCCCCTTCTGAATGAGCTGTTAAAAGACCAAGAAAAACTGTTATAGTGATACCATAAAAAGAATAAAAGCCCCCAAAAAACAAAGAGCTCTCAGCTCCAGGCGTGTCCGAGGGGCTGGCAGGGAGCGACAGCGCCCACATGGGAAAGTTCTGTCACCCCATCTGAGATATCACTTAGCGGTGGCAGCTCTCCAGAGGCAGAACGGGTCCCACCTGTTTGCAATGTGTTTAGCTATTAATATTTATATAGTAGTTCAAGTGGGTATAAAAAAAAAAAAAAAAAAAGGGATGAAATTCATCAAATTGTATGTCAGCTCTGGTGGTGTAAAATAAAAACCGTCGCGGCGGGGGGAGAGGGGAATGGCTTGTTTGCTTGCCTTTCTGCGGAGAGAAAAATCGCTCCTCTCACAACGTCTCGGCACTCAGTGCTTGGCAGCCGCCCTGGTGCGATCCACACCTTGACACCCAGGCTAAATACCACGGCCACGGCCTGCCCCGACTCCACAAAGCTTTGGATAGCACCACACAAATAACACATCTATCAGTTCTGCGGCTCAACTTGAAACATCAGAAAAAAAAAAAAGATTCATGCTGAAGTGGAAGTTGTTTTCTTAAGCTTCTCTTGCCGTGGTGAAGAAAAAGAAACCAACCCTAAAACATTTAATTTAAATTTTTTCTCAGGTACAAATTCACAGATGGAGGAAGGGGTGAGGGATGTACAAGGGGAGCCTGTCTTCCTGAGATACGGGTATCCCAGATATGCTGCCGGCCCAATCCTTTTGGACCCGTTCTGCTCTCCCGTCTGCACAGAGAACTTGCAGCCCATGAAATGAAAGTGTTTAAAAGCTGAACCGGCTGGAGATCAGCTCCCCAGCCCACATCTCTGCCCACGCACTCGGCAGGACTGGGTGACATCACAGCTCAGGGCACAGCAGAGTCACAGTGACAGTCACTGTCCTGAACCCAGCTCAGTTGCTGTCATGCTTCTCTCCCTTCTCACTCACTCATGCACAAAAACAAGCCAACACGGCCTCTTCTGCACAATATCTCTCAGTCCAGGGAAGAATTTTAAGCTAAAAAAATTAGAAAGAAGGAATCAGTAAATCAGAAGGACCTACAGCAATCCTAAAATGCCTAGGTCTAAACATGCTAGGAATCCTGGTGAGGGCATGACCTACCTGAAGCAACCAACAAGCCACAGGTGACAGTCACCACAAGCCCTGGACAACGCTGCTGAGCTCAGCTCTTTCTGGTTTGAATCCAGACTCTCGAAGAGCTTTTGCTCCCACCAACCTATTCAAAGCCTCAGTACTTGCTATCAGAAATTTTCCGTGTTGGACTTCATCAAATTCATGTAAAGATCTGTACATCCTTGCAGCGATCATGAAAACAAGAGCCCTCGCCCTTGCCACACACTTGTTATGTTGCTGGCATTTTGAAACACGGGGCGTTTCTTTCCTTCCAGGAACAAAAATAAAGAAACTCTTTCCTCTGCCTTCAGTTTCTATCCACTTGAGCACTTTCAGTGTTTGTAGCTCTAAGCAAATATTTTTTGTTACTTTTTTCATGCTTCATTCAACAGATGCTTTTAAAGACCAGGATCTTCTAAGGTTTCACCATTCTCAAGGTCCTCCTGTTGCTAAAGAGGGTAAGTAAATTTATTGTGTTCAAGTAATAGAGCACCTTGCTCTGGAAGCAGGGAGCTTGGGTGCACACAGATGAGCCAATGTGATGTGCAGCAGAACACAGGAACAGGATTAGCCTGGCTGGAAATCCACTAGCAAGTCAGCCGACGCAACAGCTGGACCATCAGAGGAAACCATTTTCCTTCCTCATCCGTGTATGAGCTCAGAATTCACCACAGCTTTGGTTTATAGACAGAAAAACTCAGCTAGCTTTCCCTCTCCTGTCCTTAGTATTTTTATTCAATGAATATGACCGAATAAGATGAAGGCAATTGAGAGGATGACCTCCTCAGGCATTTTCCCTAAACCTAAGAATATGAAAATCTACAACAGATACAGGGAACATTTTTTTCTTTTTGAGCTCCAACCTGGATTTTGGGGATCTCTGAGAGCACCGCACTGCACTGTTTGCTAATTTAGGCTACACTGAACCTTGTTAATATTCTTGTGTCATCGAAAAGGATGCTCTTTGTGTAAGACAGCCTGCAACAGAACTATCCTTCAAGGAAACAGGTGAGTTCAAGAGAGGCAGCCCCATGGGGGCACTACTTCAGGTCTTCTCTGCGTTACTAAGGGCCAACTGAGATATGAGTGCCTCTGCGATGCACCCCAGCTGTCCTGGCTCTGTCCCCTCCCAGCTCCAGGCACAGCTGAACCAACTGCAGACACAACTTTTGTGTGCCTCCTCACTTGGTCCTAGGTCTCCACCCATTCCTTTCAGGAAGATCAAGGGGACTGACTGGTGTTGATGTGTTTGGGTCAGAGAGAAAGAATCTCCTTTACTTCCACGCACCCTTCTGGTGTTTTCTGAGACCATTTTAAAAGGTTTTCAACATTTTTCACGAGACAAAAAAATAAGCAGTCATGGTCAGCATGGCAGAAAACAGGCATAAGGAAAGCTGTCTGCCTGGGACATCATTTTTATGCTAATACAGATTTTCAATTAAAACAGCCCTCTTTCTTTAGAGATTTTGGGTAGGAAGCAATCCCAGAAAGGAGCATCAGATTCAAATCACCTCTTAGTTTTCTCCTGCCCACACGGATGTCAAGGAAAATCAGGTCTGAAAGAAGATTCAACGTGTTGTTAAAAGAACTCACCCCAACTTTTTTTATAAAACTGAAATTTGACCATTGAAAAAGAATGTGT
The DNA here is from genome assembly GCA_030625065.1 of Alectoris magna. NCBI lineage: Eukaryota > Metazoa > Chordata > Aves > Galliformes > Phasianidae > Alectoris > Alectoris magna. Next base: position 35,487,162 of record CM060567.1, read on the forward strand.
CAAAAATGAGAGCTCGATACACAGAAACACAAAAATGGCACTGTAGGTCAAACCAAGGTCCATCTAGGTTAGCGCTTCGTCTCCCATGGAACTGGTAGGAGATGCCAAGCTAAGTTAACATCATTTCTCATTAGAGAACGTAAGAATTCTTCCGAGTGAACAAAAAGAGGTTTCAAATCCTGTGTGTGCCTGACACTACATCCTGAGACACTGCCACTTCCACTCCACGCCAGAAAAATGCCAAATCGGCCCCAAATTTATTGCAATGTCATTGTTCCTCAATTTTGGGGAATAAAGAAACTGAATAAATGAAAGGAACGTTTTTCTCCAGTGCCAGTCCATAACAAAACCACAGCACACACACCTGACAAATCCTGGGTGCCCCCGCACTGTGCTGTCCCCTCTGCTTCCTTCCCCAAGGCATCCTACTGACACAGACCGTGTGCGTCCCCCTGCCCTGCCACGAGTGATGCAGAGAAACAAAAGGATGGCAGAGGCAGCACCCTGGGGTGCTCAGCAAGGGCTCAGCAGGTTGCTCCCTCGGCCATCTTCCTGCCAGCCCTCAGCGCCCAGTAGCCCAGCATGGCAGTGGTGCTGCCGGTTCTGGGCTGCGTAGGGGGCTTCAGCAGCCATGCCGGGGAGCTCTCAGCTCCTGGTTTGTGTGCCTTGTATGTCTGCTCTGCGGCACCAAAGAGACACCGTTAAACAGCCACACATCTTACCACTTTAACATGTTTAAATCAATTCCGCCTCCATTCAGATGAGCGTTGAAACCCCCGTGTGGCTGGCAATTCCTAGAAGAGGACTGATCTCTTCCAAAAGCTGAGCTGAACTTAAAGTAGATACAAAATAATACTATAGGTTTTCTTTCTCTCTCTCACTCATCACAGCCCTAAGATTAGCATAAAAATGTGCTATCCTAACTAAGCAGTCTGTTAACTGATAAGCTATCAAAAAATCATCTGTTATTTTTATAGCTCAAAGGCAGATGCCATTTCAAGAACCAGAGTTGATTGAGTAGGATTTTTAGTGCTTCATAGATTTATCATTGTAAACTTGAGGTATTTTAAAACAGAATGATTCAAGCCTTGAAATATTACCTCAAGAGCAATCAAGCATTAGGATTTTTGCTGGTCTTAAGTTTTATCTGGGATGAAATCATTTAATCTTGTATTATAAAGAATTTGAGTTGTTTCCTAATGTGCGCACTAAAAATTCTTTTCTGCGTTACAGTCCATACAGATGTAATTACTCAGAAACATGGATGTCAGAGCCTGCCACCGCTCCTGCGGAGCCCCTCCTCCATATGCTGCTTGGATCCCCCATCTCAGGAATGGAGCTAGGGAGAATCTCAGCCAGCAAGCTGCAACCAAGCTTTCTGTATCAGGTTCGGTACCCTGGCACTGATAGGATGCCCTGCCAACATGTCCCCCATTACCCTACTGTGTGTTGCCTTGAGTCTCCATCGTAAAGCTGACCCACATGTGCCATCGCAGGAAGGGGAAAAGACTACCAGTACGTGTGTTGCACACAGTAAATCAAAGATGCTGAGTTCTTCGAGAGTAGGCAGAATGGAAGCGGGCCAAGCTGCAACGTGTAGGAAGAGAGGGAAATGTGGAATAGTGCAAACTCCACGTTGCGTGTGATGTGGCTGCTGCACAGGAAAGCATGTGTCACTGCGGAGGAGCACTCGGCAGTGCACAGAGCATCGAAAAGCCCCACTGGAGTGGCTGCTCCTTTCATAATGAAACACAGGTGCCAATAGGAATTAGGAGTCTGCAACCAGTTATTGCGATTAATATTGCATTTTTGTGGGGTCTGCAAGCCTTCACATTGAGGCATGGGCAGGCTGGCCTTCCAGGGCAGCCCTTCCACATTTTATACCAGTCAGAACAATTAGACATACCTCCAAACTGACGTACTCTGAGAAAGAGGCATGACATTACCCTCAAAAGAGAAATAACAGGAGTGTCATAACATGCGTATCAGACATCTTCTGAGGACCTTGCCCCTGAAATTCCTCAGTTCTTACAACAGCCGGAGCTCCCAGTGCTGGTTGGGACGAGCCTCCTCTCACTAGCTTTGAACCAGCCTAGGGTTCTCCGCACAAGAAAGGGAATCACTTCAGCCAGGAGGCAGACTGTGGGATTTTTATTCTTCTGGAGCAAGAAATAAGCACCCAAAGAGTCAGTGAACAGCCACAGAGAACCCACCTACAGCCCAACAGACCAGGAGTACATTTTGCGTGTTGGTTCAGCATGATGGACATTTCAAAGCACCACATAAATGCGCTCACCGCCAGCTAGACCCTGGTGCACGACCCTTGGACGAATGCTCTGCACAGGGACACCTACAAATGGGGTGGGCTAAGAGCTGCCATCATAGTCCCCACACTGCTGGGACCTTCCTCAAGGTCCCCGTTTCCACATGCACCTGGCTTTCTCACAGGCACAGGCACCTGAGCTCCCCATAGCATAGCCAATGCTCACCTTGCGTGGTGCTGCTCCATCCCTCTCTACAAGGAGACAAGACCCAGCAGAAGATAAATGAGGTTAGGAATGGTATTAATTCATCTTCTTGAGTCTTTGGAGCACCCAGCCTGAAGGTGTTTCCTGCAGCAGCATCATTCATATCCTCCAAATAAATGGATTTTAAAACTCAAGTGCAGCAAAATGCTGAAACAGGTTTAAAGCCACTGTGCCAAAGCATTAATGGCACAGGAACGCACACAAATTTGCCCCACCAGTTTTTAGCAGCCAGCTCCCTAAAAGGCCTCAGCATTTGCCTGCTGTTTCCCAAAGACAAGGGCAGAGATGTTTTTCTTGCCCAAAATAGTTAAAAGTCATCAAACAGCTCTGAGCTTACAAGGCCAACCTTTCCCGACCTCTCTGACTAGACCAACTCCTGTTACATTAACCCCTGACCTCCAGCCTCCTTAATAGCAATATTCCTGGGCACTGTAATTTCCCTCCCACCGTGTTGGCTCAGGGAAGTATTTACTATCTTGGCTTCAGAATTTATTTTTCAACAGAAGTGGCAGGGACCACCCTTCTCCACCCCTCCTTGTGCAGTACGAGTGAAGTAATTCCCGAGATATTATTTTACCCGAACAAATGTGCTTCAGAGCCTACTTAGCTTTGTACCAAGCCCTGACTTCCTATCAAAATCAAACAGGGACCTTGTCAGATCTGAGATGGATATAAACAAGAAATGGGAGCCCATAATTGGTGATGGAAATCAGATAAGCCCCTTTTAAATACAACCATTGATAGAGAAATGGGAACTCAAATTACCTTTGATTAAGTCTCTTAAGAAAATAAAGTGTGGGGGAGGGAAAGGAGACTCTGCCTCAATAAAACCACTCTCATGGATAAGATCGTTGGGAAATGGGTGGAAGGAGATGGCTGCGGCTTGCCAGACTCCCAAGGTCAGACATAGCAGGGCTGCAGCCAAGGAGAAATTCCTCACCCACCAACAGTACCAGCACTGGTGCTGCAGGGGCTGTAGGAGGAGCCACCGTGTGTGCATCTCAGCCCGCCAGAGACCGTGCAGAGGCTGTGGACAGAAAGTCACCAAAAGCAAATGGAGACACACGATGCCAGCTTTCCGCAGGCTCCTTAGACCTTTGGGGCCCACTTCACTGCTTCCATTCATCAAGTGATTTCAAAACTGGACTCTCAGGACTGATGGACTTTCTTGGTGGCCTCAGCACAAAACTCTGATGCTTGTTTGCTTGGTTGCAGCCTGTCTGGTGCACCCTGAAAAAGGAGGGAAAAGCAGGTCTGGCTGGAGGACTCAGCTAATCTGAATTTGTCACCATTTAATTGTAGTTGATTGCAGTGACCAAGGACTTGCAGATGTTTCACTCACTTGGGAATGAATTTTCCATTCCCACTGAAATGACATTTTCAAATGCACTAGGCAGGGGAAAAGCAATGACTTTCAAAATAAGACTAAGATAAAGCACTAAGAAGAACTTCTTCTCCGCAACTTACTGATTATTAACCATCCTTTTCCATTTCTGTGATGTGCTGCCTCTTTCTGTGTCCCCCACCCCTTCGATGTGACTTTTTTATGTACTTCAAAAAACTTCTCCTGAGTTGAAGGCAAACCCCAGGTGCAAAATACAAATATGTTTCCATAGAGAGTGAGGCAGGTTCACTACTGCGAGCCGCTCACAGCCCTGTCTGGGAGCTGCAGCTCATGGAGCACAGTTGGCATAGGGCTCAGCATCACCCACATTGCACCAGCAAACAAGGATGGGCTCACTCATCCAAATCTGCTCACAGAACACATTTCAGAGCCTTGCCGTGCTAAGCCTTCATTCCTGACCATGCAGGATCCTGGTCCCGCTGGCAGCCCCGCAGCCTCAGCCAGGCGCCCTCGGTGCGGCTGGATGGCAGCGCAGCGCAGGCACAAAGCAGGGATCACACACTGCTCCAGGTGACAGCAGCTCATTCTCACACAGCGCGGCCGACTCTGAACGCTGTCCAAAGCCACACATCCTCCAGTGGTATGTGGCAGCACAGCCGCGCTGTACTGTCAAGGTCACCCCAGGCTGTCACCGTGTCACCTCACCCCAACCGCCGGCTGGGCTGCTCCTGGGCATCGGATCAGGCACCCGAGGCTCAGGACAGGCAGGAGTGCTGAGCTACTGTAAGTAATGCCTCTGGCTTAATTACATACCCAAACCGTGTTTGCGGGTCAGTACTCTGTCAGGATAAATAAGCATTTTCACACAGTATTACATTTCTCTATTTCTTTTGGCTGATAATATTGGACACTGCCCAAGTTTGTCCCTAATGGCCACAATAATCATTCTTATCTGGACTCTAATCGGTGTCATATGCAGCCTTATCACGCACACATCTCTGTAAACACGTGGTGTTTAAACAAGTGTAAGGTCAAAAGGAACTTCAACATTTTGAGCGAGGCTGTGAAATGCAAACTAATTGTATTTTGAAGACTGCTTAAAATTGAAACTTCTGACTCCTGAAAACGGGATATTTGGGGGCTATTGGGTTGAAATACAGCTGCACGCAAAACTGATCTTTATAGTGACGGATGGGTCCCTCTGTGGAGATAAAACCCAGATTTTAAATATTTCTTTTAATTGTTATTGTCTTTGTGCTCAAGGACTGATTGTGGGAAAAATGCCATTCTCTGACCATAAAAATAAAAAGAAAATATAATAAAGCAGTAATTGGTCAATGATGATTGAACTAACGACTTTACAGTGCCAGTCAAACAGACATAATAATTGCTCTTTGGACTCTTTATGAAGGTACACCACTGTTTCATAAAACTAATCCAGCCTTATAAATTCTCCATTTTATGTCAGTTTCCACCATTATCACATAAGCCTTATGATAAATTGCATGCATTATTAAAGTTCCCTAATGTACACCGCAGGACGTGTGAGAAAACAAGGGGTTATCTCCCCGAAAGCAGGTTGGATGCAAGTTGTCACCAAGATGGCTGTTCCTTTCTTTTGTTTTTTTAAAATCTGAATTACAGCAGCAATGATAGCAGGCAGCGGAAGGAAGCTGAGCTTCCCCAGCTGCGAAGAAGAGCAGGGCAAGTTCCACAGAGCAGGCAGCGGGGCGCTTGGGGCTGTGCCGTAGCTGTGAGTCCAGGCCGTGCCAGGGAACTCCCAGCACCAGCGTGGAACGGAGCAGCAAAGCTCGCGCAGTGCTGTGCGGGGCGAGCACAGGGCTGGGACATGGCTGTGTGCTCACCTGAGCTTTGCTCACTGCAAGGAGGGGAATGCAGCCCCTCTTCTCCCCGCATCCCTGTAAGGGCTTGCAGACAAACCATCAACTCTTGCTGTTGTTAAATGAAGTTGGAAAACCATTCTGTTTTCCTTCACGCACTATCTGGAGCCTGACAGTGTTACCAGAACTCGTATTTTACTTTTTTTCTTTTCTCTCCTTCATATGCAGCCTTGAAAATGTATCCGGAGAAGACGTCAGTTTAATTTCCAACATGAGAGGAGGCTTCTATGGCAGCTCCCCATCCGAGTTGTGCTTCTCTCCTATGCCCAGACCTGCTCCTTGGGGTTGGCCAGGCAAACAGGTTCTGCACATCAGAGCAGTCACATGAGGCCCATCCCTGTATGGCCAGTTTTGAGATTTCACAGCCTCTGTCAGGCGCACTCATAAAGTTCCCATGCTGCCTATCAAACATCACCACAAAAGGCATTTTGCCTTCTGCCGAGGCAGTCAGCCCCCCACCTTCCCACTGGACAGCCTTCTTGGTCCCATCTGCAAATGACTGGCCAAGGCACAAAGAGGCACAGACCCTGCGCCACAAAGCTGCATGCAGTGCCATGGCTTGCATCAGTGTGATCTGTTTGCATGGTGGTGTTGCCCAGGGAGCGATGATGGCTCCTGCAGGGCTCTGCCACGGTGAGAAGCCGTGAAACAAAGCGCCAGAAAGAGGCAAAAGGAGCAAGCTTCAAACCACACATTTGCAGGGACCCAGGAAGGTCTCCTGCCTGCTCAGAACTGTACAAAAAATTAACGAGGGATATCAGATAGAGATAAATCCCTCAGATGTAGGAGATAAAATGTGTTCGTATGTCAACAAAATCTCTACAGTACCCAATTGAACCACACACTTTGCATATCCACATGCAAACACATAAGGAAAGAAACTAACAGAAATCTTTGGGTCACGAAGTAAAGTACTGAAACAATATTGCTCCATCATATGCTGCTAACATGCATTGGCACTGCAACCTGGGCTGTAAGTCCTGCAATCTCATCTCTGGTGGAAGGGACGAAGATACAAGCCAAAAGGAGGAGGAGAGTTCCGCAGCAGCAGGGGGGCAGTGAGGGACTCGCTCTTGCTGGTAGCCAGAGCCAGAGCAGGTAGCCCAGATGTGCAGTGCCTGTGCCCCACTGCATGCTGCTACACAGGTCTGCACCTCCCCCAGCTATGATTCCTGTGTATGGAAAGCCAAGCTGCAAGGAGGGTTGCACCTCTCCTGCCTGGAGCAGAGGTTGGGCGTCTCCTGCCTGCTACTGAATGGCACAAGGAGTGGTTGGTGGCACTGCCTGGGGCAGGCAAGGCAGCTGGCATGCACGGACTGCTCTGGAGCCAGCCAGAGGTGAGCGGCTCAAGCGCAGCTGGTGTAATTAAGCTCTGTCCACTGTGCATCACTTTGAAGAATGCTCTGAGATCACCAAGTGGAAAAGATGTCTTATCCACAGACTTCTAAAAGGATCAAGTCTTGGCTTTCTCCTTCATCAGGCTTACCTATGTCCAGTATCCAGAAATCTGGGCACATGTTAAAGGAAAAACGTAAGAATTAGCTCTGACTGCAGCAGAGAAAGCTTCCCTGCACGCAGCGGACCCGATGCACACCTGAATGGCAACAAGAGGAGTTCTGGTCACAGCACAAAGCTCCTCAGCCCTGACCTTGACCCACAGCCTCAGCAGAGGAGGGCAGCTTCGTCAGCACTCAGCCTCTGCAAAACCAAGAATAACTGCCTGGTAGGAATTTAGAAGCAGCAATTTCCCCCTGAGCTGCCGTCAAACAACAATGCTATTTCAACACAGGGGACGTGGGCAGCACCCACCGCAGCCTCTAACCACACGGTGCCCAGTCCGAGTGTGCCAGCCAGCCTGGCAGTGAGTCTGGGGGCTGCATGGGCCCAGCCACGGGCATCTCACATGGCAAACGATCACCACACTGAGTGGAATTTATATCTGCTCTGTGCAAGCAGCAGTCTCAGGCATCAAAGCTTCTGTTTCAGCGCCGTGCCAAAACCCATAAAGTTTAAGGCTTGACCAAGCATTGATTCAGCACTAAAGCAGAAGCCTGGACTCTGGAGACTACTGAATAGCTGGATTAAATAAACACTTTAAAAATACCTCTAATGCTGCTAATAAAAACTGGGACGAAAGAAACTCATAAATGAACCTTTGTTTGCTGAACAGACTTTTTATTTTCATATATATAATATTTTTATTTACAATGGGAAAAGCATTTTCTAAAATAACTATAAAAATAAAAACATTCACAGTGAAACCAAGGTGCTAAATACGCCTATTTAAAGACACAGGTGAAATTGTTTCTGATGCTCATTAACGGGGTTCAAAGGTGCTGCCCACTCTCTCTCATGGAGTGGGAACACAAGGGAGCATCAGTGCGAGGGAAAGCAAAGGAGCCAGGGGGAGAGCATGAGTTCTGGTGGGAGTTGGGGCCGCCAGCAGGGCTTCAGTGCTTCAAAGTATCAACACGCCAGATGAGAAACATTTTTTTTGGTGGCAACATCATCCTTTTGATCAGGCTGAGACAGAGGTGAGGCAGGTGGTGCTGCAGCATACCTGAATGCCTCGTGCTGGAGACTAAGCATATGGGGTACGTAGCCCTTGCCTTTTCTAAGGACACCCTGATCAGCAGAGCATCTCTAGGAGCAGAAAGGACAGAATTAGTGCTGGAAATGCTTGTGACTTCATCTATGCCTTCGCTTTACCACCTGCTTCCCTCAAACTTGCTATCCTAGAGTCATGTGATTGCAAGAAAACGGAAAAAAAAAAAGAGCAAACCGTACTATTTCATGCTTTATGAAAGGCATTTAAAGCTCTGCAAGTGGCTCTGCAGGGAGTAAGGTACAGCAGGAAGAGGTGCGTGGGTGATTCCAGACTCACAGTGGGGTTTAACAGATTTGCTTGGAGCTAACGAAGAAAATCTCGTCATCTTATACATAGGATTGTGCAGGCAATGGAGGACTTCAGAGACACTTCCCCCTTCCTCATCCTAGCTCCCAGAGCTAGAACAAGGGCAATACAGAAAGTAGCCCTCTGAGTGGCCCAGAGAGGAGAGCAAGGGCACTCCGTACTGCACAGGCCTCCCCCTCCGGAAAGAATAACCCACCATATTCCACTGCTACTTACGCCTAATTTTAACAGCAGATTTCCTGGGATATAAAGAATGATTTGTTACCAGTCAGGCTCAGCACTAAGTGATGTCAATGAGCACTGTGTTACTCTAGTACCACACGTTTATGTGTCTGCATTTAATTCTTCAGGACTTAAAGAGCATATCAGGTAGGACCTTCTTGACTAGGCCACTTGATAACGACGCATTTCAAAACATGCTTTTCCTGGGACTTCCTCATTTGTGTGAAAAATGTCACCATCCAACAACAGACCAAAACAAAAACCAAAGGTCTGATCAAAACAACCTGTACTCAGAGTGAAAACCAAGCATGAGGCTGGGCCACTGAGGCCCTCTCATGGCTCTAGCACAGAAAAGAAGGGTAATTAAAAGGGTACTGATACAAAGTCCAATTACAGAACAACCCCAAAAACCCTAACAAAGTCTCACTGCAAGCTGTTACATCTGATAAAGTAATAGACTTGATCTTTCATCTCATGAAATTTACTCACTGGCAAAACTCCATTGGTGTCCTCTTGGTTAATGTTCCTCAGAACTTCCCTGGCTTGCCCCTCCAGTGCCAATGTGGGACATGCTTCGTCTGCCTTATCTGTGAGGCTGAAACAGGGCCAAGAGCTGCCACAATCTATCTTAAATGCTTCCCTTCCAATATAATTTAGTTTCTTACTTTCTACCATGAAGACAAACAAATTTCAGTTCTTTCCCACTATCAGTATTTCATCACTGGGTCTGGCAACTTTTGGAGCTTGAACAAGAGATTAGCAGAGAAATCTGCTGGAGAGCATGCCAAAGGAAAGATGGGAAAGATGTGCTATGGCTGCTTCCAGTAAGGCCAGAAAGATGAAATATAGCTGCAAAATGATGACTGCTCCTTCCTTCATCAGTAAACAACTGGACTGTGACAGCATAAACATGCTGCAAATTAGGGAGATGCTGCACCGAATGCCCTGCAGGGAGGAAATTATAGTAATCAAGTCTCATGGTCAAAAGGACTGGGGCTGCTCCTAGGAGTTCACTGTGGGATACTAATAGTTCCTCACAGCCTACACAAACTTCCCAACAAAAAAAACCTCTTTGATACCACATCAACATATGGTAAATTTTCAGAGAAAGTGTGGGATCAAAAGCCAAGCTGGCAGGTCAGTGAAATACCCTTCTTGGTCAGTGAAGCTTCCCTTCTTGCTAGGAAAGAGAGCAATGAGCAGTGAGAGTTGGTGTTTTCTCTTGTGATACACTACATCAAGCAGGAGTCCGCTGGCCAAAGAGAAAGGTGTTCAGAGATTCCCCTCAGCTTAAACCTTTCAGAGCACCCTTGCCTCAGATGATAAAACAATGATTTACAACAGTCAAGAGCCACAGAGTCCATGTTTGGCTTCTAAGGAACCAATCCACCTAGCTTCACACTTCTGTTGACTTGTGACTTTTCCTAGGTGACAGCACAAATAGGCATTCTGTGGGTCTTCACCTTTGGAAGAGCTGGAGCCAGAGCTACATCAGCTGGGCTTACGGTCATCAGTACCACCCCTGACAGTTAGTGCTGTTGCCAGTCCAACAAGGCACCCAATTTTTCTTGTATAAGAGCAGTGAGAGGCATTTTCCAGGATGAATCCCTACACAAGGGCAACCCTGGTATCCAGACAGGCTTGGAATAAGAGAATAATGTGGTTTTGGCCAAGTAGAAAGATGAGGAAATGTGTTTGAAAGGAGAAGGCTTGGGGTCAGCCCGCAGTAGCAAAGCCTTTTCCAACACGAAAACTTAAGGACAAGTTTGGGCAGAAATATTCCAGTGAGGTCATTTACTCCAGGTTCACTGTATCTCTTTTAAATGACAAACTCAAAAGAATTTACCTATTACGCTTTTTAAATCCAGCAGATGAGTAAAATCTATGTACCTCACTGCTCAAGCCTACAGTTACAGCATTCCTCTTCTCCAATGTATCTTCCCGTTTCTATGGGGTCCAGAGAGACACTCAAGGCAGGTTGGTGCCAACTAGCTACTAACTCTGATAACCGGCAAGAAATCGACCCTTTGTGTTTATTTGGAGCGCCAATCCTACCTTGCAGAATTGTGCCTTGGATTTGAGGTTTTTCTGCAGTCATTTGAGTGATGAAAAGCACCACACCCCTTCAATCCTAGAATTAAGCAGCAATGTAAGTGCCAAACTGCACAGAAATTGCTGATTCGGCCCTGAGGATCTACTTTTCTGTAAAAGCTGCAGCAGTAGGGCAAGATGAGCTCCTGAAGGAGCAGCAGGAGTTGTTATGAGAACATGGCTACAGGTGGAGGCTTCTGCTACAAAGAACACAGCCTTGCACTGCCTGTATTGAGGAACTTGTGAACCCTCCCCCGCCCCCCTCCCCCCCCACCTGTCAGGCATAGCTGAAAGCCCTGACCCAGAACAATTTCCTTCCTGTGTGAGCAGCGTGGCTGTGCAGACATATCCTCTCTCGTAGAGCTCTGTTAGAAAAGAGTTAACTTTGCAGATTCTGAAGTTAACGCTCCATGAGAACTGCTGCAGCACTCTCAAGGCCAGCAAGCACACACAGGAGCCCCAAACAGAGAAGAAAGATCAAAATTAGCCCCCTGGGGCTTGTGGTTTGCTACTTTGACTGTTCAAATAAGCCTAAATTTTTAAATTCGCTAACGGGAGGCACCTTCTGCCAGCATTTAAGCATTTTGTTCTGACGGCTGCATTTCTGAGCCCCAGGATCTGTAACACAAGTGCTCAGCACCCCCAAAAAACAAAAGGAGGGTGTTTACAGCTCTGCCCCAGGCTCTCTAGCCTGAGCCCGCAGGAGCTGAGCCCTGTGCTGTCACAGCACTACACAAAATCTGATTCATAGGAGAGGGAACAGTTGGCAGCCATCTGAAAGCACTGTCCTCTAGCCCTTCTCTATTACAGCTGGTTTTACAACTACTGTGTCTTTTCATGGTGGAGCTGCTCTTTCTCTAACTTGCATTTTATTACTCTGGAAATATTTGAGGATTGATGCATTTAGCCAGTGAATCATCTGGGGTCTTTGTTCCTCTGGAGGAAAGCCTGGTTGTACAAAACAAACATGCAGAGCTACCCTAATTGTACCGCCACGTTTGGGTGCTCGCATCCAATGCAGGTATCTCCCTGCAGAAGGACCAACAGACTGTGCCTCAGGTCTCCTGTTCGTGCTCTTGAGGCTGTGGGGATGCAGCCCACCACCAAGCCACAGCAGAGCCGGGTGACCTGCGTAACATCCCACCAGCTCCTCCTTTCCTTCCCCTTATGCAGCACGCACCATTGTTTCAAACAAACTGAAGGCATTCCTCTTTGGCCTGACCCATGGTGCAGCCGCATCCCTTTTGCCCACCATCTCTGAAGAGCAGCTCAGGGTTTGATTTCTGCTGGATGTGGGAGCATTCAGCCCTGCAGCCTGAAGCTCCCGGCCAGGCCAGGGAAGCTGGCCCTCCACACGCACCTTCAGCGCTGCTTCCTGGAACAGTGTGAAGCACGTTTCTTTCTTGAAATGGAAACGTCACAATACTTATGACTTGCAAAAAACAACAAAAAAATTACAATCAGATATGTTTGTGCAGCGAGCTCATTCTTCCCTTTTTATAAAGCCACAAGAGATATAAAATATAGAACATCCAAGGACCACATGAAAAGGATGTCTGGATCTGCTAAAACATAAAGAAGGCTCTACCAGCCAAGGGCAAAAGTTTAGCAACAATAAAAGTCTTTAGGGTGTTGGGGGTTTTTTTGGTGTTTTTTTTTCAGTGCATAAAGAGAGGAAAAGAGTTTGCGGTCATGTTTTCCAGCTTTATGTATATTTGTCTATCATTTTAATATAAACAGGGTGTATTTATAAAGCCTAAAGAAATGGGAAACAGATTCACTGGTTTCTAAATGCCAAGAAGTCTCTTCAAGGATGATAAGCAATTAAAGAGGAGAGTCAATCAAACTTTTATGACACTTCTGACCAAGGGTTTTATTTTTATTGCACGAAATCCAATGTGACAACAACAGATATATACAGTAGCAGCACCCACCCGTCCTTCTGTTGTAAGGGGCCTGCCAGCATTCCCAGCAAAATCCCTTTTCTGAGGGGAAAACAATGCCTGAATTCACATATCATTTGACAGAGGAGCTCTCGGTGCTTCTGAACATACTGATGTACACGGGAAAGCATATAGAAAGGGATACACGAGTACTATTTCCATACACATCCACAAAAGGGTTTTCTAAGAGCAATTCTCCCTACAGCCCCTAAGGAAACAGTATCTTTTTTTCTACAGCAAATGCTCCGGGGGGTCCAGAAATCCTTCAGTAGCCATGAAAAAATTAAGCAGAAATGGAATAAAGTAGGATAACAGACAATGCAGCTGGTGCGTTATTTTGCACCAGTCCCAAACATTCATCTCACACAGTGGTACAGTCAATTTGATATTGACAAGGCAGAACTTCAGTTGTCAGGTTTTGACAGGCCATTTTGGTAGCGAAGAAGGTTTGGCTTTTTCCTGGGAGAGGGGGAAGGGGGAGAGGAACGAAGGTGCTAATTAAAGACACAGAGCCTATTATGTGCCCACAGAAAGAGAACTGGAAACTCTCATTAATGGCTCTTTTGATAAAAGGTATCCAAAAACAGTAACTAAAACATAGTGCAATGGAAGGACCTGTATATTTTGCAGAAGAGGGACGCCGCACACTCTGAAATGTACAGTTTCTCCCTAAGATAAGCAGCTATAGAAATTTTGAGACCAATTATCAATAATGTTTTATGAGATACAAGTTTTGTGTCATTAAGCAATCATAACTTACCGTCAAGCAGCCAGTAAAGAAAAAGCAGGACGGGGCTGGGGAAAATCAGAAACAACCTTTTTGAGCTAAATCATCTTCAAAAAGATATAAGAATTTCTTGTGATAACTGTCTCTGCTACTGACCTGGAGATGGGGCACCACCCCACTGTGCCTTCTGGGGCTGTGACACAAATACACCCTCCCTGGATTCACATTTACACTTACAGCATCGTCCTTTGGCTGGAAATCAGTTCATGCCACCGAAGTCCAGCTCACAATGCGCAGTAATGAGCAGGAAAAGGGATGGGGTGGGGGGAGAAAAGAAGTCTGCTTTCAGCTAGAATATATGTTGTGCTCTATACAAAGGAGAAGGTTTCTGGACAATGTGTAAGGGTTGATTACTAAACGCTTCATTTCTGTGGCATTTCCCATCCTTGCCATAAGTACACGGGGCAGCTGTGGAGCGGCCCGCTGCACTGTGCTGCACTGGGCAGGCCAGTGCTGCAGCCGTGTCCCTGCTCCCACCAGCCCTGCCCGCCATGCACACACAGGCTGCAGCATGGCTTGCTGCCTCCTGCTTCATGAGGAAAACAGAGCCAGAGCCTTCTGAACTTATTTTAAAAAACATTTTAAATAAGTTGGGTCTTGAGTACTTGTCATGGCTTGGTTTCCTGTGCTGTTAATTTTTTTCTCATCTCCTTCAGCTTACTAGTTCTCAAGAGTTACCTGCCAGAAAGAGAAGCTCCTTGATTTTTTCCAGCATCACTGGGGATGAGCATCCTCAAGTGACTGAAGTGTTTACACTGCGTGCAGTTTTGGCACAGACACTCTGAGTTTTATTTTATCTGTCAGATGAAATTCATCCTGGTGTAAATCCTGAGTAAATTCCAAGGAACTCTAGCAAATCACTGAAATCACTCCAAAACTATAGAGGACTTGACCCTGAAGTTGCGAGGTGAGCTGAACCCCCTGTGCATTGTCCACCAAAGCCAGCAGCTGGGGCAGGCAAGAGTTGAGCCTCACTGACACAGCGCGTCAAGGAGAGAAACAAGTCAGAATGGCAAGACACAGCAATAGCATGTAGGTTGTTGACTTGGCTTTACTGCAAGCTACAAGTGACTCTTTTCCTGGTGCAGGCTCATGACAGCCGCCACCATACAAGAGACACGTTCATGGGCCCCTGGGAATGGTCGTCATCAAGCTCCTGTCCCTCTGAGCAGTTTGAGCTGAGCACTCCTACTGGTGCCAGCTTTGAGGAAGGCAGAGAAGTTTAACACAGTGTGATGTGAAAAACAGAGGGAGGTATCAGCAGCACAGTGATAGAGAGTAGACTGACTGTCCTCCTGAACACCAGGAGACTGCTCTATGCTAGTCAAGCAGAATTAATAGTTCACATTAAGTAATCCGGAAAACTACATCTCCTGACTATGCCAGCAACCAGCTTACAGTTTGGTTTTATTCATTATTCTTGGAAACATCCATGGATAATTCTTGGTCCACTAGAATTGCTGTGGGAAGCAAATTCAAAAAGGGATATGAGCACAGCTTTGGCCAATACAGCTGGGGTTTTTGTTCAGACAGATGTAATGGTCAGCTGGACACAGAGTCAGTGCTGAAGTATTTGCTCAGTTTCCTTGCAACTGCTCCATTTTCTCAACCCATTAGGTCACACACATCATGTTTTCATACTGGGTCTGGGGCTTGTTTCCAGCTGCATTCAGTAGCAGAGGAGGGCAGCGGAGAAGTCATTTATTTTACGGGAGCCAAAAGTGGTACCACTCTCTCTCCTGGGTGCCCTCTTGTGAGGTGGTACACAGAGATGGCCCAAGCTCCACAGCAGCACACACCGGCTGCAGGAAGGCAGGTGAGAGAGAGGAGGGAGCCCCGCTGAATTCTGAGAGCACAAGGACCAGCACCTAAATGGATGGGTCGTACATGAAGCTCCACTCTGCGTGAAGCATGGCCTCCAGAGCATTTTAGAGATGTGGGTGTTAACATAGAGCATAGGACAGTGCTCAAACTAGTCTGAAGACCCAGGGATGAGCACAGCAAGTGAGAAGAATGAACCACCCCAGTTCCTACACATAATTCAGGTTCCTGGCCAAAGAATAAAAATAGTGTGTTGGAGGGGAGGGGTCTGCAGCTTGCATCCTCCTGGGAGTGTTTGTGAATGCCCTGACAAGCACTTGCCAGGGACCAAGTACCCATGTTTGATCGTGCATTCTTGCAGACGATGCGCAGATCTCTGGAGATCCCCCCTGCCCTACGCTTCGTGGGTTTTGCAAACCACCAGCACAAAGGTCTTGGCTATGGGCAGCAAAGAGCTGGTGGCGAATTGCATCACCCGGGACTCTGATTTCACTACTGCAAAACAGCACCCCCAGCTACGGATGGAGTCAGCTGAGTCCTGAATTTCCTTGCTTTTCTGGGATTGCTCAGACCCAGAACGGTCCCTTAAACATTTTTTTTTTTCTCTGTGGTTAAATTTTTTATATCATGCTTATCATCTAGGGAGCTGCTAGAAATAATAGCAAACATGCGTGCACGAGGGTCACACAACTGCTGAAATGTTAATGCCATTTATTCTCTCTGGATGCTGCTGTTCTCCTGACCCAAGAAGTTTGTGCTTCTGCAAGGAACAACGGAGGAAGGTTTCTGGAACTCTCTGTAGTTATTCAAGAACGGTTCAGTCCTGACCACTAAACTCAGGGGGACCCAATGGTGTGGGCTGCTCTTTGCCCAGTCCCACACGTAACAAGTAATTAAAACTAGCACAAGTCCCTGACTCTCTCAGCTAGGAGCAGCAACAGTAGAGCTGCTGCACCAGGACAGCTGCACAGTGCAGGGGCACAGAGCACCATCCCCACCGCTACGTGGTCTCTCCTGGATCTTGTGATGGAAAGAGAAGAAGGCTCACTCAGCCCAATTCAGCCCCTCAGTGCTGGTCATGGTGTTACAGACGTCAACTCTCCAGGCCCTATTTCCCCACACTTTGTGAAGTTCTCTCATTTCCATGCTCACTAGCAGCAAGGATCAAAACTCAAAACTCACTTCTGCGCACGTTTCTATCAATACAACGAAGGCACAATGTTGGTTAAAAAATTCTCAAGTCACACACATGCACGCAAAATGAACAAAATGAACATTTGGCAATATTTGTGCTGCCAAAATTAAAATGAGGCACCCGGTCTGCCCAGGCTCCTCCTGCAGGCAGGGGGAAGGCTGGTGCCCACCGCGCGGAGACAGCGCCTCAGCTACGGCCCACCCTGCAGTGCCTGTGGAGGAAGGGCTGTGCTCAGAGGGAGCATTTGCAGGCGGTCACTGTTAACCCCCCGCTACCCCCTGAGCCCAAATGCTTTGATTGCCGTTTCTCATTTGCAGTTTAACTAAACAAACTAAAACCGGAGGTTTTTGGGTTTTTGAAGCTCAACAGCGCAAAGATCACTACTCCCGTCCTATTCTCATCTTTCCTATGTTCGTGTTTTGTTTTTTTCTGCTGATAAAAGTGAAATTATTTTGGTTTTCAAACAGAAGGAAAATGGAAAAATTAAACCAAAGCAAAAGTTCACCACATCATTCTTTTTCCAGCAAATCAAAGCCATTTTTTTTCAATTAAAAAAAAAAAAAAAGGTTTTGATGAAAAATTACAACCGCTTTTCAGTGAAGTGGCTTTATAGCTTCTCTTAATCTAAAGGAGACACCCACACAGAGGCTGCATTGTTTAAGCAGCTGCAGCATCCCTCGCCGTCCCCCTCTGCAGAGCTCCTGGCTGGCTGTGCCGGTATTTATAGCCTGCGCTCCCAGAAGGGAAATCTGCGAGGTGCCGCTAATTAGCTCTCCTAACGCACTGTTAATAAAAAGGGGAAACACGACTTGTCTCACGCACAACAGGTTTGCGGCTGTTTGCAACAGAGACTGGGGCATCCCCCAGGCGCTGCTCCAGGAGGGCTGAAGCGTGGTCCCCCAGGGGCTCCCTGCAGCAGGAGGAGCTCATCGCCAGACTGCTGCGAGAGGCGATGGCCCGCTCAGAATGGAGCTGAGCTCTACCCAGGGAGAGGGGCTCAGGAAATGCTGGTGTTCTGTGCCGGGGTCGGGGCTAGGAAGGAGCCCTGCTGGACACAGGGCATGCCTACAAAGGGAAGGGCTGGGTGCTTTCGTACCTGCGCCATGCATGCTGAAGCACCAAGGCAGCGTGGGTGTGAGCAGAGCTCAGGCTCATATAGACTGGTGGCCAAAGCCACCACCACTGGGATTCTCTCTAGACTGGACGCATTCACAAGTATTTGCCTCGGTGAGATTATCACTGGTGTGAATTGGATGTTTACTTCCAATAGTGGATGACTTGTGACAACCCCAAGGTAAGCAAAACTACATCCATTTCAACATTCAACATTTCAATGAGAATCAAATAGCAAGCCACGGTCTCAGCAAAATATGTAGAAAATATTACCTTCATTATCTTATTGTCCTGATGCATAAAGCTATGAGTCCTTGAAATTTTTCCAGTTCCTGCACTGAGATATTTCAGTAACGTATGCTCCTGTTAAAACACCACAAACAGAATGTTGCTTGTGGTCTTCTCCCAGCCCTCTGCCAAGTTAGGGGCGTACCAGCTAACCCCCACAGGCACTATACTTTTCACTCTTAAAAAGGTGCTATGCCTCTGTTTTGCTAAGAAGGCAATCATTAGGATGCCTCCACGGCTCTACGCGCTAGCCTGCGTTCATCCTCTTACAGCAAGTATGAATTCAGCAGGGTGAGCATCTGGACAAGTACAGATCACAGGAGCTATGGAATAAGGAGTAAGCAAGTCACGAGCTGAGCTCTGACAATCCTGCATGCCATTGCTAGGAGTCATTAAAGGTAGTTTGGACATGCTTACTTTCTTGGAACCTTTCTGCAGACGGATAGGTAAGCAATATTCTGCTCATTAAAAGGTCGATCGAAAGGGTTGAAGACATGACCGAAGTGAATTTTCATTCTGACATTACTGAAATGTTCCTTGGGTGTATTTCCTCAGTTTCTCTATTATCTTGAGTAGATAGCATTTGTAAGACCATCCATTTTAGCTCATCTCTATCATGGATGTGAAACATGGGATACAAGGAACAATAACAGTTGTACTTAGCTGAGGGCAGTCAGGTCAGTGCTGAAAATGAACAAGATCCAGCTGACTACTCTTATATGTTATTTACTAACTGCATCCTGAAAACTCCAAGTCCTGCTGGATTTTGTATGTTGGTTGTTCTTTTTTATTAAATGCTTCCCAAATTTTACTGATACTTCAAAAAGGAAAAGAAGAAACACAGCCTAACTACTTCTCTCAGACCATGCATTGGGCCAGAACAACATCAGCCGTTCCTAAAATACTGGGTTTGTGCTACCAGTAAAGCTTTTTGCATACAGAGCCCAGCCTTTGCATCTCTGCTCCTGTCCTGTTTTCCGGTGCCACCTGCACCCTCCCAGCCTTCCTGAAGCAGTGCTAGGAGCCTGCTGGAGCCCTCTAGTCAAACAAAACAGGCATTGAACTGCAGAAAGGTCTTCACGAAGGAAAAAATACTTCAGTGAAAAAAAAGGAATAACTTTTAAAAACTTCTGTTGTCTCAGTGCAATGGTTTTCACCTGCCATATATTTGGGGTGGGTAGAGGAAGTTACTCGCGCCACACGAAAGGATGCCTCTATAAAATACGGTGAATAAAAATAATAATCATTTCCAATAAATTCAAGCCACATTCATGCTTGGCAGCTTTCCCATCACGCAAAGAATTTATCCAACGCCCCTTTTATTTATGATGAAACAAAAGTGACATAACACTTTGTCATGAAAGAATGCTGTAAATGATGCTTTTTTAATTATATACACTGTTGTTCTTGAAACAACTCTCCAGTAATTTATGTTTATAGTCCTAGACACATGCTGCGGAAGTGGATATAAAATGCAGCTGTGGTCAACGGCCACGTGGTTTCAGTGTGACGCTAGCTCAGCACTCAGGCTGGAAGAAGAAAGAGGGAGCAGGAACACTAACAAGTGCTTTTCCCTTCTCTCGGTTTTTGCAATGTTACTGAAGTACCAGCCTACAAAAAATCAGATGTTTGAAGGCAGCCAAGCTACAAGCAAGAGAAGCACTCCGGCAGCCAAATCTGAACTCTGGTGGTTCTTCAGCAGACAAAGAGCAGCAGCAGAAAATGCCGATTTCCACTGAAAATCTGGGGTGAGAACACCCTTATGCTCTGTTGTCTTCCCAGCGCCGCAGAGTGTCACTAGCAGCCAGTGACTTCTGCCCATCTTACCTGAAGGGACCTGGAAAACCTGGAAAACAGGTCCCTTCAGGTAAGGCTTTCCAGACCAGTATGCTTTCCATCTCATACTCACTTTCCCTGATCCCTCAAATGTTGTTAAAGCAAGTACTTATGGATTTCGGAACAATACCATTCTTACATTTCACTTCAGCAAGCACAGACAGAACAACGCCCAATTATATGAAAGACAGAATATGCTGCAATTCGACGCACTCTCGGAGTTTGCACTGGTTTGCAGTGCTAATAGAACTGCATTTCTCCTTGAGTTTCTGCTGGCCATCCTTGTCAATGTAGTAAGTGAGCTTTATTCACTACGAGTAGAAGAACCAAAGCAATGAGTTGTCACATCCTTTGAATTTGGGATGTAAAAGGCATCATAATGTGAAAATTTGGAAAAGCAATAGCTTTAAGATACCAGCAACCATCTACTGACCCCTGCCAACATATGTAAGTGAACACACTGGAGCAGAGCAAATAGAGAGCAGTAATGCTTACGATTTGAATTACAGTGGAGAAGCCAATTAAAGATCAAGGCTACTGTGAGTTGCGTCCATCTACCAACTGCGAGGTAAAGATACTAAATACTAAATAGATACAAAGGGAAACTGGTGCATGACCATGTGTGACCACTGATGTGTGAAAACTGTTTGCACTTACATAGATTTAAAGGATGAAATACAAAGATCTGAAAGAGACGGACAAATATGCGTTTTGCTCCTTGCTTTTGGTGATATTTAATATATACATTTTTTCTTTTTTTTTAGTGTTGGTTTGTGGTTTTTTTTCCAGCATTTCACTTTTTACACTTAGAAATCTGATCCCTCAATTCGTCCTGAAATTCAGAACCCTGGATGCTCTGAAGTCTGCAGAGTTACAGATCACTAGGCCAAGTGTAGTTCTGATCAAACACCGCTGGGTTTTTGAATAAAGGATAAATTCTCTCTGCCCTGCTGAACAAAACACACAGCCCATTAACAACAAACCTTTTTATCTCTTTCTGCCTGCCTTCTTTCAACACGCAAGTTTGGTCCACTCTTCCCCCTACGATTTCTTCCTTCCAAATAAAATCATCCTTTAAGTTCAGATGATTAGGAGAGCCAAAAGGCATTGTTTTAGTTTTTGCTACATTTAAAACCAGTTTGTTTTCCTTGAACCAGTCTGTCAAAGTCTTTTTGCAGTTCAGGCGTTATGTGAGAAACAGATTTGCCATTAAAATGCACAGTCGTGCCATCTGTATAAAAATGTATAGCACAGTAATGACATAGCCTTGCAAAATCATTAATAAAAAGAAAAAACAGGAATGACTGACACTACTCAACTCGGGGAGGGGGGAGGATAGAGGGGAGAGACATTGACACCTTTGACTGACAAAGGGGGGAAGAGACAGCCCTGTGAAGAGAAACAGATTGATGCTTCTCCCAGACTCTTTGTCTTCCTGACAGAGCACAGGCAGCAGCACAGGCCACCTACTTGCTGCGCTAGCGCCTGCAGCGCATTCGGCCAAGAGCTTTGGCGAAGCTCACTAAAAAAGATCCGTGCTATGATTTTGTTTATGTGGGGTAGGCTTGAAACAGCTCATTCTTCGTTTTTACATTGCCCAGGTCAAACCCTGATGGTGCTGAGTGACTCTCGTTGCTCTCTGCCCTATCCAGACTGCTGCCCACATGCTGGGAGCCCTCTCTGGGCTCACCCTGCCCACCCCACAGCCCTCTTTCCAAAGGGCAGTAGGCACCCAGCTCCTTTCACCATAGAGGGGCAGAGGGGACATTACAGCTGCCACGTCCTTCAGGTGCCCCCTTATGGGGACTACTGTACAAGCTGAGGGAACAACAGTGATGCAGAGTTGCTTCAGCAGCCCGGCAAGGTGCGTTGGCTGTGGGCAGCTGTCATATCCCACCTGCAAGGCACAATTTAGGTGCAGGGCTGAGGTGTGTCAGCCCTGCTCTCTAACAAGCCAGCAGGACGCTGTGATTCACTGGGGGAGACGTGAGACTCTCTTCCAAAAATAAGCCCAGCAGGGAAGAACTGATGAGGGCATCTGAAAAGGAGGCACACACCTTGTCTTGATGACTAAATAACAACCAGTTCCCCAGACTTTTCCGCAGGTCACCCAGGTGAATGTTTTCCTTAGGCCGAAGCCTTCTAAAAATAGCATGTAAAAGCTTCATTTCTGTCCACGTTGTGTTTAACACATGTCCCTTAAACTTTGTTTACTCATCATCTCGCCAGCGTGGCACATGCATCTTCTTGCTATCAACTCTGCGCTCCACCCTTTGCAGCCGGCCACAACTCACAGCCCAGGTCCTTCACTGATCCTAATAACATGTGCTGAAAATGCAAAAGCATCAAAACAACAAAAGCCCTAAGAACATATTTACAAGGTATTCAGCCCAGGGACTTCACTATCATTTGAGAGAAAACATTGCAATTGTGGTGGAATTAGAGATTACAGTTTTACTCAGACTTCCTAAAGTTAACCTCTACCATTACAGACCTAAATTTGGAGCAGTCCGTTGTGCCGCTTGGAGGAAAGCCACCAGTTCAGCACTGGCAACTGCAGCTGTATAAAAAGAACTTTTTTTAATGATAATTTGTGTTTCATAAGTGTTGTGCTATTTTTAGAAAGATGAGAAAGTAAAGTATGCCTCCTTTTAAATCTGGCTTTTACCGAACCCTGTAATTTATGGCAATATAATAAGTAATTTGAAAATAAAGATTTGAGACAACATTTTAGCATTAGTGTTTTTAAGACAAAACAAACAGTCAAAATAAAACCTAAACCGCAGCAATGAAATCTATCATTAAATGCCTACTTACTGCTAAATTTGTAGTTATGGCAGCTTAAATCTCAAACATTTATTGTGACCTCTTGCAAAGTAAAAATAATCATATTATTCATTGCGGTTCAAGACCAGTATAGGGTATTATTTCATTCTAGCCTTAAGTATTCATGGAATCGTATAGCATAGCTTTTAAAATGATATTAATTACTTCTCATTGAGTCCAAGTGAATTCTGGTTTTCAAAAAGAAATGCGTATCACTTCATCATAGTTACTTCATTCCTAAAGACTAGCACTTTCGGGGCTTATTTATGCATAATACATCAGACATGACCTGTTTATTCACTGCCTGAGTTCTTCTGAACTAGTACAACTGCACGAGTTTGTCAGACACAAAGGCTTTTGACTGTTCATGGAAAAATTCAGAGAGACATTGGTCACTGCGTAAAAACTGCTTCTGTACCACAGTGCCAAAACTCAATGCTAGGCTGCAGTGAATAATGCATGCCAAGCAGTTCAACTAAGTCCACTACCTCAGCTCAAAGAGCCCTTACATCCTACCAAGCAGCACCTCCTACGTCCCTTGAAAGATCGAGAGTCCCCTCTGCACAGAACCAGACCCAGGCTGGGACACAGGCAAACAGCAGTTCTTCTGATCTACACGCTTACAGAAGCAGTTTCCCTGCCTTCCACTTTTATTCCCACCTGGCACTAGAGGCTCTTGGGAATTACATGACTTGACCCTAAAAAAGCATTCTCTTACCTTGGCTTTAAGGAATGGAAATCTCACATTGAAAATTTTTCCAGATATTGCTACATAAAAGTGCCAAGAGTACTTATTCTCAAAGCCAAACACCATAGGAGACTTGCCCAACATTAGAAACGTTCTTCAGGCAAAGAAGGACATTTTTAGGCAGGGAAGTCTAGCATTACTTCCTTCACTCCTCATATCCCTTGTAGGCCTGTACTAGGCGGTACCAAACCATGCCTGTAGCCGTGTGTGACCTCAGACTAACATGCATGTGCATCTCACAGGCCAGGGGAGAAGGTTTTCCTGTTTAAAGACAGCTGACCAGATTTCCCGAAACCCAAAGCAACTGATTCTACATTTTGGAGGGCAGCAAGAATCCGATCTAGTAACTAGACCCAAAAATGCCAAAACGATCTCTGATTTTATAAGGGTCCAGAAAACCAGAACTAACTATCCAAGCTATCTAAACCATAGGCATATGAGGGCATACGAGCAAGTTCTAGACAAGCAGAGAATCACTTCAGGCTCAAAATTAGTATTTACCTGATCATCTAAATTCATCTCTGAATTCCAAAACATCCCGGGCTCTCGTCAAATTCAGAGCTGCCAAGTACTCACCTTTTCTGACAGACTGGACTTAGAAATCTGGATGCAGACTTTTGCTGCTTCAGATCCATCAATCCGCCTCTCAACCAGCAAGTGTGAGCTCTACAGCAGAAAATGCAAAGATTGACATTCTCTCCTGGTTTACACCCATACCAGCTTGCTGACTATAGTGGCTTGGCAGGTGCAAACAAGAAGAGTTTAGCTCTTGCTCCTCATTTCTTGAATTCCTGAAGCTTTTTGTTTTAGATCAAGAAAAACGTGTATATTTAGAAAGAAAAAAAAACCCAAACTTTAATAATCTGTGCTGTATTTTAAATTGCTATGCAAATGACTTGGGGAAATAGTAAGCTGAAGCTTTGTAATTAACAATCTTTACTCTTGCTGTGGGGCTTAGGGCCCTACAATGTAAGGCACGCTTGTCCCCAGTTTAAATATTTTTCTTGGTTTATAAAATACCTTTTCAACTTTTTATCGCTGCCACTGAGTTTGGGTAGCTTTTTTCCTGGTGACAATTTTTCCGTAACATTAATTTGAATTTGTGAGGATGATATAAAAGGAGAAGTGGAAAAGGCAAAAAAAAAAAAAAAAAAGAGAGATGGAAAATAAGTTTCCATTTTAATGGTAGCTGACAACTCCAAACAAGATTAAATGCAAACACTGTTGTCTGCTCACTTGAATGTGAAATTCTGTTTGTGATGGGGCCTCTCTGGAGAGCAGAGCCCAGGAGACAGGCAATTTGTGGAAGACAGTTTGTGCAATGCACAAATGGCACCTGCTGCATTTCTTCTGAGCCCTGAGACAAGGTAAATTCATTCTCAAGGGCCAATGACAGCTTCACGTTTGTCCCCACCGAAGCAAAGCTGTTGCTCTCTCTCACTGGAAGTGCAAGGTTCAGGAAAGAGTAAGTGCAATAAATGATGCTACGCGCAGACTGGAGTGACTTACAGTGCTGGCAGTGCTAGCACTTCTCATTGAGGTTTTTCCCCCTTAGGTAAATACAGCCTTTGGGAAAAGGTTAAAAAAAAACAAAACAAAACAAAACACCAGAAATAAAATACAAAAAAAAAAAAATAATGAACCTCACCAAAATGTAGCTTTCATGGGGAAAAGAAATTCCCCCCCCCTTTTTTTTTTTAAACTCCAAAGTTACATTTAAACCATTTTTGTACTACTTGTTAGACTGGTGGAAGATGAAGAAAATTCTCAGACATCAATATCATTCAGAAACAGACAAGGA
Source organism: Alectoris magna (assembly GCA_030625065.1). Classification (NCBI taxonomy): domain Eukaryota; kingdom Metazoa; phylum Chordata; class Aves; order Galliformes; family Phasianidae; genus Alectoris; species Alectoris magna. The sequence continues at coordinate 35,512,521 of CM060567.1, forward strand.
AAGGATTCTTTTTCAACTTTCATAGCAAAACAACATCAGAAACACTGCAGATATTCATGAAAATAGGTTTTCAGTTACTATCAGCTCTAGAGGAAGAAAACTACACTTTTTCTCTTTGAGTCTCGCGTAATCTACTGAGCCACAACATGTCAGACACAAAGAAACAGTAAAACACATTCATAAACACAAGTGCCAATATGAATGTGTTTGAGGAAAGCCAGTAATTTAAGATTCTTAAGTGGAACCATTCCCCAATGAATGTTATTAAAAACTGTCACAAGGAAAATAATGTTAGTAAACACCTTTATGATGAAATAATTGTGTGGAAGGCACTGTCACATAAGAACATGGACCTGCAGCCAAGGACAATTGCTCTACTATGCTCAAATCATTTATGAAACACAAGGTGTCAGTTTTATGTGGTTTGGCTGAGATTGGTTTGGATTATTTTTTTTAAATTATCCCTACAAGGCTAATGGACTATAATATATTTTGCCAAAGACTGCATTCTGTAGTATGTATTTTATAAAGAGCACGTAACGTGTATTCAAGGCTTGCTTTCCCCATGCATCAATGAATCAACAAGCATCTTCCCATTGTGTAGGATACTATTGTTTGGTTGTATTTCAGCAAAGCTTATTTGCTCAGGGCACTGTGAAGCTACAGGACAGGGAGGCGCACTAGCCAAGGAATCCTGTTCCACTGATTCCTGAAAATGCTCAGTGGGCCTCAGCCTTACCATGGCACACACAAGTTCACAGGCCACTGTTTTGCAGCCTGCAGTGCACTTCAAGTCATCTCCCGGATGAAACACAATGCAGTAGAAGATTTTCAAAGCTCAAAGTACCTTAAAGGATAAAGGTCTCTCCTACTTTTGTGGATCAAAACTCAGTCAAGAAACACAGCTCTTGAATGAATGCTATTTAATGGCTGCATCGTGCTGTACTTGCCCTAGATGAGTGGAGAGACTCAGAATGAGCCAGTGACCTCTGTGTTTGCTTGCTTAAAATGGGCAAGTGACTGCACTGGCACGAACCAGGCACATGCAGATAAAATACTGCAACAGACTTACCCAGCTACATTTAGTGCAAGCTTTTAGCTCTCCCTATTTCGGCACTGCTCTATTTTAATCCTTGGCTGTTTGCTCAAAGGGAGTGGTGGAAGGAAGAGCAGGTCGTGTGATCTCTATTCTGGTGACAGAGGATGCAGAAAACATGCGTATGTGAATGGTAACAAGTACAGATTGCCTGCAAAAAGGGTCATGCGAGTCAGCAGAGTGCCCAGCAAGCAGGCTCCCCCCTGCAGGCGTGCAGAGCGTTTTTTAGAGAGAAACTCACTGTGAGGCTGACCATGCAAAGGGAACCCCTGAGTCCCGCAGGCCCAGGGAAACCCCCAGGGTGCAGGGCACCCTGAGCCATGGTGCCAGCAATGCTCCGTGGGGGTAGCAGGGCAAAGCACTCCGTACTCAGAGAGACTTTTAAAACTGCAAATCATTTTTCTTTCTCAAAGTGATCTCAGTGCTATTGTATAATAGAGAGGGAGAAAAATAGCCTTTTATTTCCCACTACGCAGGCTTTCGCACCACCTACAACCCAGGGCTAAACTTCAGAGGCAGTTATACAAATACAAAGATTTCTGTAAAGAAATCAGTCAATCATCCCCAAGTGTTAGTTCAGCACCTCTGAAAACCGGGCCATTTCTCAGGTACATGGAGCTATGAGATCCATCATTTTAAGCCACCCCCAACCTTTTTCTCTCTAACTCAGAAAGCTGTGACCTAAATGCCTTGAGGGAGCCTGGATTTCACCAGGAGCCTCTCTGGGGCCACCACCGCTCAGTACCGCCAGCTCCCCTTTCCTTCCACAGGCTGAGTGGGAAGGGAAGGCCTCCCTGAGCCAACTCTGCTGCATCGGATGCAGTGGGGCTTGTGGAGGCTGATACCTCGCAGCCATCTCACAGCTCCAGCAGTGGCAATCCACACCTCGAAAAGATAACCTGTGGCATACTGCCCCTCCTCTGCAGTTCCACTAACCTTTTCCTTTTTTCACATGCTTTAAAGCCCTTTGTTATAACTAACTGTCTGTAACGTAAAGTGATCCAAGCTAAAGCTGGTTTGAGTTATTTATAAACTTTTAGGACTCTGCTGTTTGATAGGCCGGCCCAGAGCTCCCAAACAGACAGCCCCTCTTTCATCTATATTTAGTTATTTTTTATTGTATGTACACAAGTAGAGGAGGCAGGACCGATTCACCAGCCCTGCAGCCCATGGTTTGTTAGTGGAGATAACACAGCTTTACCTGGAGTAACTTCAGTCCTCTCCCATAAAGGCATTCAGACTCTTAAACGCTTAATGGTACACCAAGGACAACAGCCCAGGGAAGTAATTTTACGGCTCAACACAAAGGATGAAATCAAAGTTTTTCACCAATGTGAATACGCGCTGTTTAGAAGTCTCTGCCACACCAGAAAAGCTCAAACAGGGAGGGGTACAGGCAGAGCAGTGCCACTGCCATCACCTGCCGTCAGAGCACAGCCCCTGTTTGGGGCTGGCACAGGAGCACGCCTGGGCAAGGGGCTCAGCGGCACCCTTGCAGGGGCCTGCCCTCACTCAACCAACAGAACCAAGGAATGGCAGCAAAACCGCCTGCACACACTCATGGTGTGAGCACGGGTCACAGCAGATGAGACCAAGCCCAAGCGCAGCAGTGTGAGTGACACAGGTGGAAAAACCATCCTCCACAGGGACGCTGCCCTGGGCCCTGAACCTGTTGCGTGGCCAGGCCTGTGGCTGGGCGAGGCAGCCTTTCAGCAGGTGCTCAGGCTGCCCGACATCAGGGGGACTTGAACAGATGGTGATGCGCTCTGCTTCGTCCCTGTTTGGAAGAACATTTTCATTACCAAGCGCTTGGAGGCTCGCTATCTGCTGCTACTTGCTTGAGGCTGCTGGCAGCGGCGTCGTTGGAGGGCTGCGACTTACCACCTTCATATTTATTTACATTTGTGTCTCAAGAAGAGTGGCAATTTGCCAGATTTGGAAGTGCTTAATAGGATCTGATGGGCAGATTAATTAGTGCAGGCCACAGCACTACCTGCCTTCCAGGAACATTACCATTACCTTTTTTATTTATTTTTTTGTCAAGGTAAATCAGGAGGAGGTCAATGTCACCAGCATGTTTTACATTTCACTTGTTTAAATCTTCATGGTTTTGTTTCATTTCCTCTGAGCAAATGAACTTTACTTTTATTTCTACCATGACAATACACTCCAAATAATATGTTGTAGATAGACACAGAAAATATGATGTAGAGAGAAGAAAATGTTATCACATGCCTCCCCTCACTCTTTGCTATCCATGAAAATCCCCTTCTGCCCATGGTTATTGCCCCTTCTGGATGATCCTTTTGGTATCAGTCTGTCTTCTAAAAAAGATTTTTTGGGATAGGGATTATTTTCATTCATATATATATATATACACCTAAATATATATAGGCACAAATACATATATATTATATTTATATATGCATCTATTTATAGATACATATGTATGTATGTATAAATAACTGTGTGCACAGAGAGAAAAAAGAGAGGCAGACATCGTATCTGGCTAACCATTACACCAGATAGAGCAATTATAAACTCAGCTGGATTATTCTTAATTTTTACTAGCCTGACTGAGACTTGAACATGACCAATTATGCATAGGCTGACAAACCAGAGAACATCAAGATTAATTTTTTATGGCTACAGAACCATTTGCACTCCATAACCTTGGGAGTGACACTCTGCCTGTAATCAGGGACACATTTTTGTCATGCCACCACAGTAAATGCTAAAGCACCTTTTGCATCTGTCATGCTGCAGAAGGCAGGAGAGGCATATGGAGCTCCAAGCGCCCCCAGAACAGCACAGAGACCACACAAAATTGGAACAAAGGAAAAATATTTCCTATTTCCCCAGGTTGTTTTTGTTTTTGTTTTTTTTTTCTTATGAAAGTATTACTTTGGACTTCATTTGTTCTTAAAAGAGGAAAGAGGTACCGACAGTCTAAGGACCACATGTAGTGTCAGCAACGGGGCTCCAGCATACACTGCCTGCCACTGGGTGGACAGGACATGATCTGGCCCTCGCCATCTCCCTAGCGCTGTTGTACATAAAGCACTCCCTGACAGCTTCTGGGGGACTACTAGCAGATAGCAGGTCCCCAGCACTTTCACACAGCCAAGCAAGATTGGAGCACAAGTCTTCTGAAGAGCAGCTGAGAGAATTGGGATTGTTTGGTCTGGAGAAGAGGAAGCTTGTGGTGACCTTATTGCTCCCTACGGTTGTGTGAAAGGAAGTTGCAGCAAGGTGGGGGTCAGCCTCTTCTCCCAGGTCATGGTGATAGGATGAGAGGTAACGACCTTAAGCTGGGCCAGGGGAGGTCCAGGTTGGGTATTAGGAAAAATTTCTTCTCAGAAAGAGCGATGAGGCAGTGGCACAGCTGCTCAGGGATGTGGTGGAGTCACCATCCCTGGAGGTGTTCAAGAAATGTGCAGATGTGGCACTGAAGGACATGGTTAGTGGCCCTGGTGGTGATGAATTGATGGTTGGACTAGATGACCTTAGTGGTCTTTTCCACTCTTATTGATTCTATGATTCTAAGACGCTGTGAGACGAGGAGACTCAGCAATTTGCTATGAAGATTTCCTAACTTTCTCCCAACACGTTTATTTTCCTTCGCTCCAGCTCCTGGAGTTCTTGTAGGGAGAGAGACACAGCATGCAACACAAACAAGTGTGCAAGTGCACACGTCCACACTGAGTGCCTGCAGGAGGTCGAGCTGCACCTGCAACCCTCCCGTGTAGCACAGCAGGGAGGCTGCTGCCAGGAGGGAGCTGGCAAGAGAGGAAAAGGATTTGCAAACTCCTGTCCAGTTGAGAATGAGACTGGGTACAACTCCATAGAGCAGGAAAGCTGTTCCGGAAGGATATAAATTGATTGTGGTTTTGTTGTTCTTTTTTTTTTTTTTTTTTTTTTTTTAATGTATCCTCCCTCACACACATTCTCTGAGAAAAAGAAACAAAAAGAAGACCATAGAGCTACAGCCAAACCTCTATTCAATAAAACAAGGAGGGAATGCGTTTTCACGTTTCCCTATTTACTCTGACTCATTTTATTAAGTAAGTTGAAGATGGTAACTTTTATGCACATTTACAACCCTGTTTCCGATACACGTGGCGCCCTATAAAACCTCCCACGGCTGCACCCCACCCCGGGCTGCCCTCCAGCTTCCCATGCACACAGCTATTACTGTGCTTGGCTGCAGGTCAGGCTGTACCAGAGCTTCCATTCAAACCCTTTTTCAGATGGGTGTTCCGGGACGGGGCTTGGAACTTAGCTGAGGTGAGATCTGTTACACACATAGGGGCAAGTTCACCTCCTTTCACCTTCCCTAACACATTATTTAGAAAACAGAATTAAACCATTTTGCCTTATTTTGACTAAATGAAGAAGGACTGGGGATGGAGAGCCCTTGCTCCTCATCTGAGCACACAGCTATCTTAAATTACCTCCAGGGGTCCCGCTGCAGTGGGACGGGTGGTTACAAGATGCTAACTTCTCTCCAACAACATCCCTTACACACGTTCGGTTTCCCACTGCTAAAGCTGGTGGCACAGCCTATCCCAGGGCCACCTCCCATTTTTGCAAGAACAATTTATAACCATAAAACTTGTGCCTGTAATTTCAAACCCATGTTTGAACTGTGGGCAAAAGTCAAGTAACCTGTGCCTCCCGCTGCCTTTCTGCAACGGTCAATCAGGCAGCCAAGGCACGGAACGGCCAACCACATCCTCATCATTTACTCAATAACAGGAGAAAAAATATTGCAGGTACAACTGGAAGGACACGCCCTGCCCCACGCAAAGGGAAGTAAGTTCTCAGCTATTTTCAGCGGCAGTGAAGTTTCTCAGCCCTCTGGTAAGGAGGGAAAGCTTCCAAGTGGGGACGTAACGCCAGACTGCCGGCTGGAGCCACTGGAATGCTCAAACAATAGTGAGGAGAGATTTAAGATGCTGCCTTTAATCAAAAGGGACTGTTTAGGCTGCAGTTTAATGATGACAATGTGAATGTCAACATTGTTAACAGTTTCACTGCTGATCTGATTAGCAGGAAAACCCAGCTAGTCCAGGGTTGTGGGTAATTTGAGTACTTTCCCACCCCTTAACACCCACTCCATCACTTGACTCTAACTTAAAAGAACTGCTAACTTTTATATAAGCCAGATATTTCATAGGCTCAGTCCTTCCTTTGGAATGGCGGCAGCTGTTACGTATTTATTTTCAAATAAAAAAAAAATAGCTTAAGCAGTCAGATCCACATTAAGTCTTCTGGGCAGGACCTGCCTTTATGTTCAGTGCTTGTACGGCGTCTAACTCGGTACGGATAACAAGGAACAACTGCTCTGAAGATTACTGTAGCATGAACAGACGGGATGGTCCGTTTGAGATGAGCCTAGACACATTTCCAGTCCCGAGCACTGGTCTCTCATCACTGTGAAGTGCACAGGCCCACAGCTCCTCATCTCCATCACGGATCTGAGTCCACATGGCACATGACAACGTGAACTTTTATTTACAGAATGAATAACTCACCTCACAGCACAAGCTGTACAAGCAAAGTAGGTTCCAGTCTATGGGACACGGCTCTTCACCTTTACTAGGCCAAGCTGCCTATTTTCAAAGTCACTCTTCCCCACAAATACGTACCTGTATAAATACACACCAACCCTCTAAAAGTCCCGTTGGGTTATGTCACAAAATTACAAGGAACTAAACAATTAGGGCTGCCTCTCACAGAGCCCACTCATCCCATTTGTTGTCAGCAGCTGGGCTCCTTGATTTAAAGGTTCAGAGAGCAGCCCCCCTCCCGCTCCCACCCGGCTACTCAGCGTACCCACCAGCTTGGCTGCCAGGACAAGCTGGGGCTGCACTTGAGCAACTGCTAATTCTTTGCAGCACTCATCAAACCTGACGGGTGTTTTTATTTTGACCACCATGAAACGAAGCAAGCAAGAACAGCCCTTTTGGCGAACATACTGCACGGGACAAACTGCGTTCCTCCTTCAGAATCCATGGTTTTGGTTTTCATTGTTCTATGGTAGCAATTCCCACTGACATTAGTGCAAATCATGCATGAAAACTGAATAATTAATCCCCAGAGGAAGCATTTTAACAGCTACATTTTATTTTGGAGGCAGTTCCTCGGTACGAGAAAACCGCTGATGCCTGATCAACAAGCAAAGTCCCATAAATGCTTCAAGACATCATGCACACATACACAGATATAAAATGAGAATGAAGAACAAAAGTACATGTTACCAATTTAGGGATAAAAAGCTTGCAATGATGTTAAAAATCCAAGCCCACACAAGATTACGCAGGTCAGCATCTACAACCACTTTGGCGTCTGCTGCCCTCTCTGTAGCTACTATAAGGGGGCCAATACATCTCAACAAGCTGTGGACCAGAAGACACCCCACAGTAAACTTTAAATCACATAGCAAGAGCACTAAAACCTGCAACTGTAACAAGTCCTAAGGAGAGAACAAGAATACAAGACATTCCTTGACATCCAAGGATGATCTCAGGTCCTACTCTGTATCTTGAGAAGACAAAGAGCACGTTTAGGAGCAGTCTCTGTTTTCATGGAAAAGCAAATGCTCAGTACTTATTTGGTGCGAAGAAGGGCTGAGACTGTGCTGGGAGTTAGGGCAGGAGTCACCATGGGCTCTCCAGCGCCCGCTGCACCAAGCACAGACTAGGAAAGGTGGGACTGAGACCTGAAATAACAAAGCAAGACAAGGACGGCTTCCAGTAGACTTCAAGAAGGTATCCATTACCCACAGTAAACCAATGTAGCATAGGAGGTGAACTCAGGAAAACCTGCACACCAAGCAGCTGTGCAAACTCTTACCACATTCTGCATGCATGGGACATTAATTTGATAGGTAATAAACTACAGTAAATTAAATACATAGGTTTGCACTAAAGCATTGCCCTCCCTGTCATTATCAGTGGCAGGACAGTCATTATTATTTTGTAGTAGCTCAATCTACATCAGTCAAAAGGCAAACAGAAGCCAGAAGGCACATCTCACTTAATAGGAAGGCCACTGCCGCAGGAGGAGTGGAGCATGTAGGGCACAAGGTGGAGCAGCCTGCCAGCATGGTGCCTGTGGGGATGGCGGCCCTACTGCCAATGGATGCTGCTCACTGAGGGCAGCTTTCCCCAGGGAGTTTTGCTAATACGCTTTTGCACTGGGAAGTGGGATGAGAGTACTTGCTCACTTTAAATACACTTAACCGTCAATAAACGGCATGATTTTTTTCTGGTGTCCTAGACTGGATTACAACTGGTGTCTTGGAAACGAGCTGATCTGTGCTACTTCACCAACCTCCAGAAGCATCAACTCTTCTTTAAAAAGAAGTCACAAAATAAGAAGGAATTTAAATGACATAACAGTGAGAAGCGGAAAGCACAGCAAGTCAGACATCAGATGGAACAAACCCGTGCAGACACTCAGGCTTCTCCAAATAGCTCTGCAAATAAAATTAATGTTTGTCTAGAGTACGTTGGTGACAAACTGGGGCAGTGCTCCCCCCTCTGCCCTGGTTAGTTGCAATGCTGTCAGGTGTCTGAACAGCAGATATCTTCCGAGGGACACGGAGAAAACAGACAGTCCCTCAAAGAGGTACGGTGCATCATAATGAAGATCAAGGACACCCTGATTACAGCAGCGAAGTGATACTGAACATCTGTCAATGATAGAGAAGGTACTTCAAAGATCGAGGACAGCTGGACTTCCCATAAAACAAAATGGCTAAGTGCTTACGTGTGCGGCTGCGAGTGGGGCACAAGGGCTGCCTCCCTTCGTGTCCCACCCCTTGGCAGCCTGCAGGGGACAAGGTGACTGCAGCCCCACTGCCTAGCCACAGCCAGCGCTGCCAGGCCGGTCACAGCCACAGGTTTTCCCTGCTCCCACCTTCTGTCATTTAACCTGCTCTCCTCTTTTTCCTCCTCCTTTGCAACAAATGGTGCCGTCTGTAATCAGCTTAATTTTGCATTCGATGCTGCATATAATGGGAAACTAGAATTCACCTTGTCCTCCACTCCCAAGCCTCTAAAAACTTGGAGTTTTCTTATTGATTAAAAAGTATTTTAACTTCAGCTTAGCAATAACAAAATAATTCATAATTACACCATCAGATACTTTTTTGTTCAGAAATATAGGGGGAAAAAAGACAAAAACCCTAAGGCAGACCAGACCTCGGTATTTACATTTCATGAAAAATTTGATCTGATTTTGGAATTTGGCTTTGTTGTCAGACAGCAATAGAAATATAAAAATAAAAACAATTTCAGTGTAACATTGCTGTTGATGATGTCTTCAAAACATTTTGTCTCAAAACCAGCAAAACAAATATCAAATTTTCAGTGCTCCTGTAAATAAATGTGAATGTTCTGTGCTTTTATGACCCAACCATACTGAGGATGAGCAGGCGGAGGAAGGGAGCTGTAAGACGAAAGGGCAATATTAGGACTTGTACAAAGTACTGGAAATCTGATAAAATTAATCTGAATTAAGCGCCTCAAGTTTCTAGAATAACTAGAACAAATCGGTATCAAGTGTTTTATCAAAAGTGACAATTGCACATAGAAAAAAATGGTTTTGACAAATCCTCATTTTTGAGTTTCTAAACAATTCTCTGAAAGCCTGTTATTTTCACACTGTCAAAACAAAATTGTTTTGTCAAGCATGAAGAAAGATTCCCTACTTCTTCATCTCACGAATATCAACAATTTACCTGCTCTGGGAAACCTTTCGATTTCAATGAAACCACACCACGAATACCACAGGCCAGCCCTCGTTCCAGCTCTGGGACGCTCTGCTCATCTCTGCTCCTGCCTGGCTGCCCAGCAGCACACCATGGGGCAGAACAGCACCACACAAGCGAGCTGGCTGCCCAGCTGCTGTTGCTGCTCATACCATTGCTCCCATTGCCAGCACCAGGACTGCTCTTCGGAGTCAAAACTGAGCTGCTTCCTCTACATCTTCCTCCTTTGTCTTCCTAAATATGCACTCTTGGGAAAAAAAGAAACCAATCCTTATTCCACAGATACAATCATTTTTTTTTCTTTTTTCTTTTTTTAACAAACTTTAGGTACTTATGTGTGCGGAACTTCTCAATTCATTGAGATAAGAATAGATAGATATTTTGACATGGAAATACTATGAGGAAAGAAAGAAAATGAAATAATTTCACTTATGGAAAACAAGCGCACGGTAAAACAAAAAGCACTGAGCATTGACAAATTCTAAGCAGCGCAGAGTTGCATGCGAATAGAGTGGCAAAGAGGGATGAAGTTTATTTGGAAGGACAAATCACAGCAGCACGTTGCAGAGTACAGCAGAGGCTCTCACACACCTTGGCCAAGCACTGTAGCGCAGCCAGCACGACGCAGAGCTGTGGCTGCAGGGAGCCGTGCTGCTGTGCAGAGCCCTGTGCAGAGCCCTGCTCTCATGATGGGAGGCTGCAGGGATGCGCCGTGGCTGCACCGTGAGCCCGGTGCCTGCCGCTCTCCTGCAAGTCACTGTAGTTAAGTCACTGTAGCTGCTGCCACAGCTCAGGAGCCTCAAGTGATTATAACTTACTCTAGAAACTAAACTCACTGACTTTCTGATTTTTAACACCCAAATGGAACACAAATTCATATTATAAGAGTAGCAGAGATTAAATAAGGCAGAATTCATTAATGTGCCAAAAAAATGTGCCAATGTGTCTCCAACTAGTTAAAAGACAAATACACAGATTGATTTTTTTTTTCCTCCCAGTACATCCCACATTGCCTATTTCCTAAAACCTTCTGTCAAATGCATAATCGACTGCTATGTCTTCAAAAATAGCGCTTTTTATAATCACTCATCTCGATATCTGGGAGTAGATGTTGCACTGTCTGTCATGTCCACGCAAGGCTGGGATGCGGGCAGCACAGACATCTTTGCGGTCAGCACAAGTGGGCACGTGGGCTCCCACTGAACCCCGTGTGGGACAGGACAGTGGGTGGGAACGGGGTCCTTGGCACCGGTTTTGCGGTGTTTGACTGGAGCTAGTCTCCTCCTCCCATGGGGCACCTGTAGCTGCCCACAGCTCCCATGCATGTCATTGCTCAGAAAGAGGACTCCTGTCATCTCAGCCTAAGCTGGGAGGGGTTCCTTACACCACTCTGTTAGGAGGTATCCAGGTGGCTCCTTCCAGCTCTTCCTAGTCCAAGCTCCTGGGCTCTCTATCTCTGCGCAGAAGTAACTGAGTTATGTTTAACGGCTGCCTATGGGTCAGAAGGATCAGAAACAGTGATAATTCAGGTTACAGTGAGCAGGAAACTACACTGGATTACAGTAGCTATGAGCTAGCTATGTTTCTTTTCTCGTGCAGTGAGAATTTACTGTAGATTTAATGCTGCTACCTCGGGGGAGCTGCTTATTGTATCTCATTTCCATTTTTACATTGAAAATGTGGATTGTAAAATTTACTACATCATACACGGGAGTTTAAACTCACAGCCATTAGACTCTTACAACTATACTAATGCCATTTTTATAGGTGTTGGCTACAATCCTAGTTTACTATTTCATCAAAGAATAGATGCAGCCCCCAGTAGTGACCAAGATTTGTGATTCAAATAAATGGGGCTTGGGAAATTTCCCAATAAGTAAGTTCTCTTCCCTGAAAAGAAAACAGTCAACAGAAAGAGATCTTTCCAAAAATGATTGGTAGGAACAACACTGCTAAAGCATAAATAACAAGGAGGTGGGAAGAAGTAGAACAAAAGGGTTCCCGCTCATTTTTTAAGCAGCATGAAAGAAAAACTCAGCTGAGAACAGAAAGTAAAGGAGCTAAAGGCCAGAAAGGAGAGACCGTGATTTCTCCAGCTTGGCTTACCAACATTGAGACCAATTATGTAGCAATGTTAAGGAGGTTTAGCAAGTGTATGCTCAGACACCAGGGAAAAGTGATGATGGCCCAGGGCCAACTATTCCTTTGGCACACACCGGGCTGGTTTGTGAGCTCTCCCAGGCTGGGCCAGCTGGGATCCATCCGCCTGCCTCTTGGCTCCATCCTGCCCACCTGCTGCTGGGGGTGCGAAGGGCACGAGCCTGAGCCCAGCTCTCGATGCTGGAGATGCATGCACGGGTCCACCTCCATGAGGTGTGGGGCATGACCACCAAAAATGCCTCTTGGCAGCATCTTACTGCAAAAGAGGAGGCGAAGAATGAAGTTTGGAAATAGCCATGTCGCCATGGCTGGGCCCTTCCCAGGTCTACATCAAGCTTTTCATGCAAGTCCCTGAATGCTCCTCCTAAGGTAATGAGCTCCTATCCTGTCCCACAGCACATCATCCGTGTGCCTAACAGTACTCCTAAGGCACACCAGAGATCACAGAATCATCGAATCAGAATAGCCTAGGTTAAGCCTTAAAGCCCATCCAGTTCCAAACCCCTGCCACGGGCAGGCTGTCACTCACCAGACAGTCCGCCCAGGGCCCCATCCAACCTAGCCTTGAGTACCTCCAGAGACAGGGAATCCACAGCTTCTCCGAGAAGCCTGTGCCAGTACCTCACCACTCACTGAGTAAAGATTTGTTCCTAGTGTCTAACCTACATTTCCACTCATCTAACTTGAAGGCATTTCCCCTTGCCGTATCACTATGGGACTACGTAAAAAAGTCAGTTCTCCTCTTGCTTATAAGCTCCCTTCAAGTATTGGAAGGAGATGCGGAGCACACCTCTCCCAGCCCTCTTGCAAAGGGAGGGTTTTCTGTTCATCCTTCCCTCCTAAATGTCCTTCGTGCACACTGGCAGCCTCTGCCATCAGTTAGGAAGGAATGCTTGGGAAATGGGCAGGCTATATTAACGCACCAAAGATCCTCCTGATCTCTAGGGACAGAGAGAGGAAGAGACTTGTTTCAAGGAGAATTTCCAAAGCACAAAACAGAGCCAATGCATATTTTGTTTTTAAACTGCGTTTATGAACTGGAACATTAAACCGTAATAGATTCCATAAAATATCTAAATCAGTAAGTAGAGGGTAAATCACCAGATTCACCCATGAAGAAGTAAATGGCTCACAGTGCACTGTAAAGGCAGGGCTCAGAGGTGCCGACTGATTATTAAGCATACTTGATCTTTGACAAAAATGAGCGCAGGAAGTAAGACCATGAGCATGCTCTCAAAACCATTCTGGCTTCTGTTAAGTGATACCATATTACCCTGCACAGCCCTAAACTGCAGTACCGTCGCCAGAGAGAAGCAGAAGCGAGTGCCATTCCAGGGCGCGACTCCACCTCCACGCTAATGAATGGGTCTGAACAAAGCCGCCAGCAGCACCGATCCCACTGTGAGAAAAGAGCAGCAGAGCTGCCGGCAAGCGCCTGCCTTCTGCTGCTCCTTCCACAGTCGGCAGCATTTCGGCAGCGCCCAGTGCTGGGGCTCAGACCCAGCTCCATGTGCCAGGCAGAGCTGGCACGCTCCCAGTAGACCTGCTCCTAACAGAACCACGTCCACGCCTCGGCTGCCCGCATTCTGCATCCAATGCCACAATGCAAGCTGGTTTTTGAAACCACAAGCTTCTGTCCTCCCCGTGCCCCCTTCCCATGGCAGGATGCACCCAGCGCATCCCCATGGTTTATTAAACGCATTTTTCTTCTAAGTATCCAGGTGCCCCGGATAGGGAAGCAGGTTCAGAGCCAGGAGATGCTGCCTTCTGAGCAGGGGGCAGCAGAGACTGCCGCATTGATTCAGGCTGAGCCTCAAGTTGCTCCAGCTGTGAGCACATCTGCCCCAAAGGCAAAACAGACCACTTGCAGGTGAGAGAATGGCCACTGGAGGCCCCATCAACCACAAGCTGCCAACAAGGAGAGCATCACCCTCCCAGGTTTACCTCAATCCCATCTGAAGTTTGTCCCTGGCTTCTCTTTATTTCACTGTCTAACACCACATTTGAGTTTGAGTTTTCTTCCTGGATTCTGGACAACTGGAAACGCTCATTCCTTTTCCCTCCTCTGTTTAATCCATCCAGTGAAAAACATTGCCATTCCCTATATCTGGAATGGCAATATCGATGATCTGGCAATATAGATCTGGAAAGGCAATATAATGATCTGTAACGGTCACGTACGTAACCAGGAATCACCAGTGGCTGTCTTCCTCAGACCCACTTGAGTCCAGTTGGACATGCAGGCTCAGGGCCGCGCCTGCCGCCCACAGTGCCTGTGGCTGTGGCGGAGGCCCACGTGGGCACTGGCTGTCAGCGAGCAGCCCCCTGCACCTTGGCAGAGGAACAGCTCCTCCAGGGCTCTCTACCATCACGGATTGAGCCTTTCATCACCACACACAGTGCCAGCCTCACAGCTCCAATCCAAGCTGACCTTGAAGCATATTGCCTCACCTGTAAGCAAAAAAAAAAAAAAGGCTAACACTACAGAGCTACAGGAAAGAGTGATAAAAATGAATAAGCCATTGCTTTTACAACTGCTGCTCGCTCTGGAGCTGCACCAGTGCTAGAACAAAGCTGAAAAATTGTCCAAGTTTTAGACAAAAGCCCGAGAAGCAGTCCAGGAGCAGCTGCCAGTGGAGCAAAATGCTTGGCTCTGAGCTGTGACCCTGCTGCTAAGGTGAGGCCATGCAGCGGCAGGAGGTGGTCAACTCCCCTGGGCAGGGGCACCAGAGGGGACACAGCATGAGGAATAGAGTGGGTGACACCGTGCTGAGGGAGAAGGACCTGAGCCTCAGGCTCAAGAATGTCTGGAAAGTCCCTGCACTACCATGTCCCAGATGAGGCTGGGAACCTGCTGTCAGCCGCCACCACGAGCAGCCTATGGCTTTGTCCAAGGTCCTTCCTTCCTAAGGGTGATGGAGGCATACAGAAGAAGAGCTCCTCCTGGCCACCCATCCCAGCAGCAGCGAGCTCCAGCTCACACCAGCTCAGCACAAAGAGATGTAAAATGAAATACCATGAGCTATCACGAGGCAGGACTTATGCTAAACATTTCAGTAGAAAGCTGCTGTATTCCAGGAACACTGCTGAGAAGAACAGGGATTTTCTTCCCCATTTAATCCAGGCATCCCTGAGCACAGGCAGCCCTGAGGAGAAACTCATCACTCAGCAGTGCTGTCAGCTGAAGTGGTGAGCAAAGATCTCAGACCTTACCAGCAGTTCACCTTCCTTCACCTCCCCGTAAACAGGATTTTTGCATAACGTTACAAGAAAACAGTCCCAGAAATGCTCTTAGCTCTAAGTGCTTCACTTGTCTGTGATAGTTTGCAACCATCATCACTAAGGGTCACCAGCAGAGATTTTTTTCTGCACAACTCAATTTACAAGCAGAACTCTTACCTGCAAGTCATCTGGAACTTGAGTGTTATACAGACACTTGCCAAACAATTTACAGAAACAATCTTTGACTCGTGAGATGCCATCTGATGGCAACAACCCTAGTGCTTATGCAGAGCACAAGAGCGGTCCCACAGCTCTGGCAGGCTCTGCTGCTGAAGATGAATGGATCCAGCGCCAGCCATGCTACAGGCACAGGTTCTGTACTTTTTTTCCAAGAGACAAAAAAGAATTCACCCATGGTAAATGATGAAACTGTCCTGATGTTATTTATGTCTATTGTACGTCACAAATGGGTCAGAGGATTTGAGTTTTCACAGATTTTCGATAGCTGCTCTTAAACCTAAATTCCTTTCTACAAAAATCCTCAAAACCTTAGCATCCTTACTACAACAAGGAGAATCCGTCAAGAAAAGAGAAACAATTCTAGCCGATGGATGTTTTTTATTTAATTATGTATTTTTAACATTCAATCTAAGTTCCTTCAGGAGCTCTTAAGGCAAATTACATGTGTGTATATACATACATGTGCATGTACGTGTATGCACAGATGTTTGCATACACATACACTACCATGAAGAATATCAACCTGAGCTACACACTGGAGTGGAGGTGTTGTGTAATGAAACGCCTGAGCAGTTCCCAAAAGTTATAGCTGGCAGTGTTTTAACTTAGTAACAACAGAATCCAGAATAGGGGAACTCTATGCTCATTCTGACAGATAAAGAGGGATTGATCACAGAACTCAAGTGGTATCTAAGTTGAAGCCTATATATGAGTGATCGTAACTTGATTGCGTTTGTATGCAAACAGAACAAAACCTGAACTACAAAGTTACACATGAGGTGATTTAAAAGGAAAGTTTCAGAAAGCTGAAAACCGTTATGGATCAAATCAGGGAAAAGAATTTAAATAGAAAAACATGAATGATAACTGGGAGCTGCTTAAGAATGTAGATGCCCAAAAGCCACAATCAGGAAAATAGTCCACATTGGTTAGGAACACAACCTGACTCAGGGGAAGTCAGAGCAACCAACGTAAATGAAACACACGCACATACACCAAACCAGGAATGTAAGGAAAAAGAAGCTGATACTAATAAACACAAATAAAAACAGGAACGGTGGAAAACTGAGAAATATACAATATATATTATGATGAGCAGGAGAACAGTAAAGAGTTTTTAGCATATTGCAAACAAACTCATTATAACACCACCGTCTGAAAACAGCAGGTAGACTTGTCAATATCAATGAGTAAGAGACTTAATCAGTGAGTATATATTTAAAGTTTGAGCTGGAAAACAAAAATCAAGCAGTTGCCAGGGTTAAATTTTTAAATGAACTTGATCTCAAGAATTCTCAGCCAGGAATTTTAAGCGACCATAGCAGGGCTCTTTAAATAATCAGACCTGCTTTTTAATAACAGAACCAGATGAATGAAACACAGCTAATGCTAAGCAGTGCTTTGGGGAGAAAAAGGAAATGGCCCAAGCAAATATAGACATAAAAAACAAAGATTGCCCCAGGTAGAATAATGGAGGAACAGATACAGAAATTAATCCATTAAAAATTAAAGGAAGGTAATAGAATTGAGCAGCATAGTTTTATGGAAAGCAGAACTCCACAAGCTAATTTGACATCTTTTCTCTAAATAAAATTAGAGCTTCCAATAAGTGTAACAGTACTGAGGTAATATATATTCTTATGAAGGTACTGGACTTGATATCTTCATGACATTTTGATGAAGATGCTAGGACAACACCAAAAAGAGTCAGCTTGGCACATATCCGTGCTTTAAGAAGGGCAAGCTGATAGATGACAGATCACCACAGATGACAGATTCACCACAAAACGTGGAAAGGGAGATCTCAGTGAGCAGAAGCATCCCTAGCAGCGTCCCAGTTTTCAGCCCTACAAAAAGCAAAGACTACTCCTTAGTAACATGGAGAGAAAACTAAAGTCGTTAGTGATAAAGAAGGTTGACGGCAAGACTGTAAAAGCGGTGGTAAACAACGAAGAGAAAGACTAACCAGGATTACTTTCTAATCAACCAATGCACAACAGAAGTTTCACCTTCTGGGCATGAGGAGAAGGACATCGTGGCAGTCCAAGGTAGAGTAGGTACCCCGAGGTACCTTTGATTTTGCAGTAGTTGTAATTAGTGTGGATGGCTGTGTTCTGTCTGGTGTCCCCAGACTGAATGTGCTGAAGAGCTGGAGCAGCTTCACAGGAACATCAGGAAAATAACCAAAAAGAATTGGAAATTGTGAAATAGAAGCAAAGTCCTGATCTCTGCAATTTGTTAACACTAGGCAGCGTGGAAATAAGCAAAAACGGGGACGTGGCTGCGTTCCTTGATTGTTCCTCAAAAATCAGCTTAAATTCAAACTGAAATCAACCTTGGTGATTCTATGATTCTATAAAATGAATTCAGAGTAAATCTGAGTAGATCACAGAGAATGCGTCTTTATACTGCAATACAGTAGCAAGAGTGCTGAGACATATAGACGTGTTGGGAAGTTCAGACCATCTTCCTTCCAAGCAACTGGGTTAGGGCTGTTTCCTGCTGCACCCACCCTCTCAAACAAGCATGTCCTTCCCAAAGGCAGTCTTACCCATGCCAGCATAAGGAAGACTGACAGCAGTGCACTCACCTGCCAAGCTCCTCGTTCTGAAGAGGCAGAAATAACACTCATCTTTAACAAATGCCAGACAGCCACAAGGCTTGTTTCTGATCTAATTTGTTCCCCAGCAGTGTACCTCTTTTCTGTCTCTCAGAGCCGAGACACAGCACCTGTGTGAGCAGTACACCAAGTAAGGCTGGGGAGGATCAAACAGCTTCAGACTCACACAGAATCAGAATCATAGGGGTTGGAAGGGACCTCTGAAGATTACCTAATCCAACCCTCTGCTAAAGCAGGCCCCATAGAGTATGTTGCACAGGGACGCGTGAGCAAACAACCTGCTGTGATATGACCACTTGATATAAAAAGCAAGTCTGATGTAGAGATGGTCCCAATTTGCATTGCGTTTAAACCAGACCAGGCAATAAAGTGTCTCTTTAAGTTTCAGAAAGCGTAAACAGTTCATGGAAGGTAGATTATTGTGGAGAAAGTGAACGTGCAATTTTTACTTTCCCAAAGATACCACCATTAGAAAGGAAAACCACTGAATAATGGAGGGTGATGGAGACCCAGGCTGCTGTCCGAACACACATAGCCACAGATTGTAAGGTCACTGACCAAGGGATTGCAACATCAGCTAGAGATGACAGTGGGTTCGGTGACCTTAGCGTATAAATTCCAGTGCTGGCCGAGCCCAGCATCCACTCATGCCTGGACTCCAGTTGAGCGTGTCTGCGAGACTTGGATCACGGAACGAGGCTTTGGTTGTGCTGTGCTGTGGGACTGCTGGTAGCAGTTTTTGGTGCCCATCCCAAAGCATCACCAGCATTTCCCCAGCCCTGCCTGACTCAGACAGCTGGGGCCCCACGGGGTGCGCTCACAGCACCAGAGGTGGGAGGATACAGCTCCAGGATGGCCAGTGGGGTGCAGGGGTTGGGGATGTTCGCTGCTGAGGGACTGGGGCATCACTGCTGCCTGGCTTGGAAACAGAAAGCAACTGCAGCCTCTCTCTCTGTCTTGCAGTTTGTGACACTTTCTACCTGCTGCAGCACCAGGGAGGGAAGCAGCTTCCTGTCCTTGGCTCTCCCCAGCCCACCTCACAGCCAGGGACCAAGGAGGTGCCATTAGACTGGACCTGAGGAGGACAGATCCTAGCAAGGACAAGGAAATGCTTCAGAACAGAAAGCCTTTAGAAGACAGGAGATTTTCATCTTGCAGGGGTGTCCTGCATAAAACAAAGAGGTCTCAGTCCTTCGTAAATCCCCGACTGCTACCCGAGACAGAGAATTCCCAGTATTAAACACATTATTTTTATCCTTTGCTGGTTACCTTGACCAAGCACGCTGCTGGGAACTTCGGCTCTGACTGGGTTCCATCAGGTATACTTTTTATTACATATTACTGTAGACCACAATTCTGTTCATTGTTTGGGACTCCAACCCTGTGTACATGTAGCTGAATGAGCCACACTCAGCGCATGAGCTCTCCAGTGAGCCCAAAGGAGGTGTACCAAACCATCCCAGAGTACTTCAAAGCTGCCAATACTAAGAAAGCATTCCTGTTAGTTTTGCAGCTAACTTGGGACTTACTTAAAATATTAACTAGCGTCTTTACATTCAAGTTTGACTTGGCTTTACTCAGCACCATAAACACAGATGCTAATCTCAGGAGCCCCTCTGCATCTGTAGCATCAGCACTGTAGTGCTGTTGAAACCCATTCCCCCTCCTAACTCAGCTAGGTGAGCTATTGGAGGGAACGTGCTCAGAGAGCGCAGCAGATAACCCCAGTGGCCTGGGCAACATCCCCTCTCCGTAAATGGTCTCTAATGTCCAAGGTCACTGAAGATACAGCTGGGGAGAAGTTGTAACCTAACATGTTTGCACAGCTGTTGTATTTGCAAATACTTAACACTTTGCTTTCTAAACAGAAATAAGGTACTTGAACTAAACGAGCAGAAAATGAAGATTCATTCTTTTGCACATGCTGGCCACAACCTCACTGTGAGATACACGTAATTGCCTCCTGCACTGTTTTATGTTTGTTTTTAATGCATGTATTACACATTTTCCATTTACATTATATTTGGAGCAGACAAACTGCTGGCCTGGTTTGATTTCATGCAAGTCCAGATGCAAAGAGGAGCAGAGCTCAGCCCAGGCTGCTCTCACTGTAAAAACAAGGAGAAGGGGAAAAGAGGATTCAAAAATTTCTGTTATTCACCGATATCCTTACCCCTGCTGACCAAAGGCAATTATTTTTTTTTTTTTTCCTTTTATACAATAAAATTGGATTGCTACGTTTTAAGATGTGGAAGCCTTTCTGAATTTGAAGGCAGGTATAAGTCTAAGCAACAGCAGCATTAATACCTAAGTAGGTCACTTTTCTGTGTGGTCCTTGAGGGTTTCATCACAGGACTCATCCATTGATGTTAATGGGAGGTACTCCTCCCCAGTCCCTGCACAGCACAATAACAATTCAGCTTGGCATGGTAATGTTGCTTCTGAAATGGCTTTGAATCAAGAGATTCTCCCTCTTGTGATGCTCAGAAAACATGTGTGGGACAAAGCAGCAGAAATACAGACTTGAGAAGAGTGGAACAACCCCACCCAGTAGTATTTCTTTTGCTAACAAAATACATCTATGTTGACTCTCTGTGGATGTAGGGCAGACACCCACTGATGATGTCTAAGCACCAGGCTGGCCAGATACAAGCCAGCTCTGGTCTGGAAGATAAATAGTCTTTCTAGGACAGCTTCACAGGATGCAAGAGCAAATCGGGTGCACAGAACAGGACTGCCTTGCACCCAGGTTCAGAGTCTGCATGAGGTCAAACCTACACATGCTTCTCCACACATACATCTGCTGTGGTTGCTCAGTAGCATTTACATGAGATGGACTTTTCCAAAAATCACAATCCCCTCTTCTCCCTTCACTTTTTTTCCATGCTCAAAGCCATTATTTGCATGTACAAATGATAAAGATCGTGCTGCAGGCTATATTCTACTCTCCAATCATGGTTAGCTTTCAACAACTACATGTAAAAGGTAAGTCACTTGGAAATCAGTATTTCAACTTAGTGCAGTAATTTCACTTTCACTGGTAATCAGTCTTTTCATTTTATCAGCATTTCATTTTACAATAAATCGTTATAAAGCTACACTAAAGCTTTATAAATTTGTACATATGCACATGCACATTCTTTAGTACAAACCTGAGCTCTGATTACTTAATTTCCAAAATTTATTTTAAATAAAATATCTGGGTTAAAACTTTGGCACAATTCCAGTTAAACTTTCCTTCCCTGGATACAAAATAAAGTCTTGACATCTATTTTTCAGATGTTTTCTGTACGGATAAACAAAGTAGAGAACAGCTAGTCTAGTGCAACTATGCAACTCATGACTGAAAGTCCTAAGGAACAAGAACTGATCCAGAAAAGGTCTTGATCCAAGAAACAGTTTCAATCACTTTGCAAAATCCCAGAGACTGAAACACGTTTTATTGACCTGTAACACTGCCACCAACTTGTCAAAATATTTTCAAACTGGATCAAGCTGGAGGCTGCTATTTTACAAACGATACCATATATATTCTTTTTTCCTCCAAAGGAATATAGCAAACTGTATAATATCTCTGAGACAAGGAAATATTCTGACCTTTTTTTCTTTCAGAATTTCTATCTTAGTGACCCAGCAATAAATGTATTTTTGAAATGTCAAATTTGTTTCCATGGTAACAAGAAATGTCACTCCTGGAGATGATGTTCAATACAAATGTGAAGAGTTGAAGGCTATTTAACATGTTTTCAGATGCACCTATTCAACAATGGCTGTTGTACTTTAAAACTCAATAAAGAAATTAAAATATATTTATCAAAAGTTGATCTCTGGCAAAGTGACTTTTAGACCTCACATTATTGCCTGCAACAACATTCACTAATGAGAAGCCCCTGTAAGTACTTATCTGCTGGTGGAGTAGAGAAACATTTTCTATTGTATGGACTGCCGTTGCCAAGTTCTCTTTCCCAAGGAAAAGGAGAGGTTCCATCTCCCGTTTCTACCCAAATCTCATCTGCGTGAATAGACAATGGAGGTGGAGGGAGGGAAAAGACAAAAAAAAAAAAAGATGACCAAGGCAGGTAAAGATACAAAACTGCTTTCACGCATCCGTAGGAACAGAAGGAACGTACTCATATTGCGATCCACTCATCTAGCCTACAAAGAGAGTACACACAGATGCATGCACAAATAGAAACCCAACTAATGACTAGTCAGAAGTCATCCAGCAGGCTTTGTGTTCTACCCACCTGCAGCACAAAATTCCCCCACCAGTCCACCCTGACCACAGAAAGAAGCGTCAGAGTGTTGCAGACCGCAGTGGAGCTGCCAGGCTCACAGGCAGGACAATCTCACGTTGTGCCACCACGCTCAGGTTGATGCAAGACACCAGGGAAAGCCCCAGAGACAGTAGCCTGGGGCCTAGAGCAGGTTGATCTGGGCTGTAAGATGCCATGCTGCGAGCAGCTGTGAGCACTTGACAATGCCATCTGCATTCCCATTTCAGAGAGCTGCTACTGCCCAGACAGTGGAGGAACGGGGTCTGCCTCAGTTACAAATCAGCCAGGGAATATAAAGAAGGAATAGCTGGATGACAGCAGGACTCCTCACACCACATCCTCTGCTCACAAGCCAGCGTCCATATTAGAACCCAAGAGCAGGTCTGCAGGGGAAGGTGGGATCTGGCTGCCAGCACCAGAGGGCTTGCTACCTGCCTTCTGCCAGCTACTGGGAGGAAGAACTCCCAGGAAGAAGAAGCATCAACCCTGCCTGCTCTGAGATGGCTCTGCATCACAGCTCTCCGGAGCTGCTCTAAAAGGTAAAAACAAGATAAATTGTTCCCCATAGACCATAAATAATAGATGAACAATTAAGACTCCTTTTGTGGATGCTTCATCAAATATTAATCCATTTTTATTTTCATAAATTTTACAATTTACAAGTTGTTGTTGTCTTAATTTCTCGTTAACAAGACATCTGAAGCTGATGAAATTTAGTTTTAGGTAAAAATATGATCAACACTGAAATAAAAATTGAGTAAAAAAAAAGGAGTAGGATTTCCCACATTTGCAGTCTCAAATGTCACGTGTTATTGCCTGAACAGGAAGGAAAGAGACAGTTCTCTCTGTGAAAGAATGATTTTCAAGTAGTTTTATTTCATGAGTTATTAAAAACTAATAATCTCATGAGTTATTAAAGACTAAGTAATAGGATTAGTAGTCCTTTATTGCTCTGCTATCTGAGCATATCCACTGTGTGAAGAATCACAGAAAACCTCCCAAAACTGTGAAAAAGCAGAGTTCATTCTGATGAACAAGAAACTTGGAGGTCATTGGTCACTCATATCTTTCAAGATCTTACCTCGCTGACATAGAACCTCTGAAGGGAGAACTCAAGAATAACAAGATTTACTACGTGTAAGGCTGTGCATAGAGAGGCACAAATACAACACCATCTATATATGCGGAAGTACTACAGCAGTGGTGGGAACCAAATGCCACTAGGGCTGCTGAGCACAACAGTCAGTGTTTTGCTCTGTCTGGGGTTTTTCCTCAATTCCTCCCAAAAAGAATGAGCGTTTATTCAGGTCATTCTGCAAAGATGTGAAGGAACTGAGCAGGGATAAGAAGTGAAGCAAGAGAAGGCAGTGAAAGCAAAAGGAATATCCTAGAAATGTCATAGTGGTTAAGGAACTGGTGGAACTTAAGGGAAGATAACCAACACTATTTCTTCAGGCCTCCTGAAATTCAATCTGTTTGATATGATGTAACCACCTACTGCAGAATCAGGTTCAGAGGCCATGCTCACATAAACCTGAACTGAGAGAACTGCAGCGCAGAACAGTACCGGAAAGAGGAGTCTGCAGGAAGAAGAGGACAGGGAAAGAGAGAAGTTGTGAAACAGCTGCCTAAAAAAAGCTACTGATGGCCTCCGTGGGAGGACCTTTAATCTAAACTCTGATCTAACCCTGACTAATTAAAGAACCTTGCTTTACAAAACCTCATTATTTTAATTTTCTTCCATACTTTCAAAAGGTCGAAGTTTCACAGATTCCAGGCCGTATTTGCTAGTGAGGAAACAGAAGAAAATCCTGTGCATTAGAGTAAGGTAACAGATGCCAGGCATCCCTACAGAACATATTAGGGGTCACTTTGACTATTCTAGCATGAGTTAAAATGAACGTCCCAAGAAATTTTTCTCAGGTAACTTAGTTACATAGCTCCACATTTTGCCTCTTGGTTCAATTTAGGTAGTTCTGCATTATGGTGTTGATGCAGCAGCGACAACAGCAAGAAATCTCCAAAGGCATTAACACAATCCCCACCCTAGCAGAAACACCACTTCAGCACCATGCATCTTGATGACTGATTTCCTCTGAGCTTCACTGACCAGTGTCATTACAACAACAAAAATAGACTGTGGAAGTAAGATGAAGCCAGGGGAAATCGTTCATTAAAAAGTAAAAGCATGTGCTGTCAGACACATATTTGCATGCCCTCAAAGCAGCCAGCTGTTTTGTAACAGCCTAATTTTTCTAAATGCAATATAAGGGACACGGTATATTTTAACAGTGATAAAAAGCTCAGGTGTGACTGTCTCAGAGGTCAGTGTCCAGAGATGCCTGCAATAAGGCATCCCATGGAGGATGAGGGCTGAGACCCACATGGTGGGCAGCAGCCTGCTGGGGGAGTGCTAGTGCCCTACCTGGAACCAGCCTCCCTGTCTGCTCATCAAACCCAGGCAGCCTAGCTCCTCAGGGCAAGCTGAAAGAGAAAGGGAACTCACCACTGCACTGATATCTGAGCTGGAGCACTTCCTTAGAGGCCTAGGTCAAGTGATACAAACACAGAGTCAAAACCTTTCCCACCTGCTGAGGGTGAAAGCCAAGGGAGAGCCCAGCTTGCACCTTGCCAGGAGCGAGGCAGCTGCCATGGCTGCTGCTCTGAGATGCTCATGGCCAGCTCTGCTGTGGCCACACCACCACCTCACTGCGCTGCAGGAACTGTGGGTTTCCCCATTCTCTGTTTTCCTCTACTCAGTTTTCACTTTGCAAGTTAATTTGAAAGAGTTGTTACTGATGTTCTTGCTTAATTTGCCCTTCTTCTGGTCCCTTGCTCAGGCCCCGGACCTCAGATCAAAATCAGACTTGAGCCATACTGAGTAATATCCTGGTGAACTTAGTAAATAAATAAAAACAAGATCATTCAATAAATGCCACTGAATTTGGTTAAACTCCTTACACATGTTGAAATGCCATTTAATCCTCCAGTAAGAGAAGTGACTCCAAACTACAGATCCAAGTGTAATGAACACATTGCTTTAAAATAGAAGGAATACATTTTACAAAATCCATTAAAAAAAATCATCCTAAGAGCAGAAAACCTCAAGCAAATAAGAAAGCTTAAGCCAACTATAATATGTGGAAACCTAATATCCCCCAAACTGAAAATAACTCCAAAATCCAATAATATAAAAATGCTTTCTAAAGGTTTTCTTTTCAAGCTGTGGTGGGTTCCAAAAGGTTCTGCAATGCAGAACCAATGAAATAACACACAGACGTGCCTTTGCTTTTTCAGTCTTTGCTCCAAGTGACAGCTTTTATTGTAAACTTTTGTTTAGAAACACCAGATTACACGAGAAGGCTCTTCCAAAAGAGGTTATGAAAAAGACATTGAGCAATTGCTCTCCAGCAATATTAGAAATAGCACGGAAAGGAATTGCCTTGATACACTGCAAATGTCATTTTGATTATGACTAGAGGGAATAAAGAAATGTAAAGGTAGCTTTGCACTGGCACGTGCTCCGTATGGGAAGCTGTGGAAGCTCTTTCTTTGGAGACAGTTTAAACAGCAAACTGCATGTACTAACTACTGCCACCCCTGGCTTCTGGGGCTTGGGGACAGGCAGAAGCATTTGCTCAGAGCATGGACCTGTCCCTGCGATGGCCTGTTCATAGGCTTGGTGCTCAAGTCTCCACACTGGTGTGCTCCTGACTTGGGAGTCTTGTAGCCTGGGCCACCTAGCACAGAGATCAAGGCATAACTTGCTAGGGCTTGGGTCGTGAAAATCAACATGCGGTGCGCAAGAACTAAGTCACCACCTACACACCAGAAGGGACGGGTCTCGTGGAAAACTATCAGCAGTCACATAACTGAAACTATAAATACACGCACATGTTCACACACAGAGCTCAATTCAATTATTAATTCTGTCATTTCTCAGCTCTAAAGGCCTTGATTTTTTGACCTGAACACTTCCTTACCAGATTTACGGGGTGTAAACGTCGTTCATAGTCACTTGTAATTTTACAATACGTTCTGGATCCAACACCTACTAGCTGACTCTCTGCCACAAGGCAATATTTTTGTATTAAATGTGATTAAAAAACATTCAGCTACATAAATACATGCACACACAGGGCTTTTTTGTTTTTTTCCTTTTCTTTAAAGCAGCTCAGTGTGGAAAGATGGAACTTGGCAAGAAAAGAGTCTTCAAACAAGAACAGCCTCTGCACATTTGTGGTGAAAACCGGGTTTGATTTGATCCAGTTCTAAGTGTTTTAATATCACACATTGGGCATGCAGTGTTCACACTGTGCCATTCTGAAGTCATTTTTCTGGTCCTACCAAGCAGAGGCTGCTGCACAGCACATGCTTTTGCTGCGCGGGAACATCTCCGCAGGAGCAGCACTGAAGGCAGAAGGCTTCTCCTCAAGTGCGCGCTGCGAACTGCGCAGCTGAAAACCTCGCGCTCCCAGCAAAGGAAGAGGTTTTGGCACCCATCTGTCCCAGAATGCAACCACCACATTTTAAGTGGGAGGAGAAATGATCAAAGATGTGAGAGAAACCGAGAGCTGTCTGTTTATTATTTTTTACGTTTGGAGACTGGTTCAGATACGCCTTTGTCTGAAAGCTTCTCTCACCAAGGACATTAGTTACCCACACGCAGCCCGAGAAGACAGAGATACTGTCTAAATGGAACTGCGCCCAGAACAACAGCCCCAGGAGCACTGCTGTCCCATTACAAACAGCATAAGTGAGCCCTGCCTATGCAGGTGGCATGGGGAGCACCAAGAACATCAGAATAACAAGTGTGGAGGATCTGAGGCCTTAGCAAGAGCTGGTGTTCCTGAACACTACATCCAGGCTCAAGGCCCTTCCGACAAAGAGCTACACAAGAAAAACCCTCTGAACTAACCAGTCACTGCAGAACAGCTCCAGCAGTCTCTCCCTGAACTGCTCCACAGCTCCCACTGCGCTGCCAGGCAGGGAGCTCCTCAAGGTCGGGTTCACCACATCCCGCTCTCTGCAGTGTGCTCGCAGCTCAAGTTGTGCTGCAGGTCCTGGGGACACGGCAACGTTTGAGAGGCAGGAGACATCTCTGACCCTCCAGTAGCTGCATGCCTTGGCTTTCAGAGGAGCGGCTCCCCTCTCTCTCTGCAGAAGACACACTTCCCAACACATAAAGCTTTTCCATGTTATATTTTTCCCTGTAGCTAATGAGTTTTTATTGCCTTCTCATCAATGATTTATTCATTAAAACAAGGCTTGCATGACATGCAGGAAATCCAACTTGCCTACAGTGCAGTGGTATGAGCAGGGCAGCAACCACGTTCATCTCCAACAGTAGTGCAGGGGTCTGCAGGGTCCCAACCAGGGGACAGCCCAACAGGCCCCACAGCTGCTGCTGGCACCACCATGTGTAGAGGCAAACCCACCAGCTAGGCTGCACAGAGTAAAAAGGTCTTTGTTAGCAAAAAGTCCAGATCGTCCTCCCTAAAATGGGAACAGAACATGGCAACCAAAAAGCCATTTATACCACTTGCTGCATGAGCTCCGTTAAGCACCAATTGGTAACTCTAGACTAAGTCAGTTACGCCTTCAGCCCCCGCTCCTGCAACAGCCTGAGGCGAAGGCCATGCAGCTGTCCCCTCTGGTTGCAGACCAGGGGCCACAACAGGCCTGGTCCTACAGGTGGGGGCCCCCAGCCTTCAGAGGTTGAGTTTCTACAGAAACAAGATGGAAGGTGGGAGAAAAGCAGCGTTTTCCCCTTTGCAAAAGTAAGCCACAGAAATTTGCAGCGTGCTCAAAGTTGGTCTGCTACGCAGCTGGGAACTGATCTCTTATCTCAAGTGCCAGGCTAGTGCCTAAACCACAAAAGCGTTCTTTCCCGCACTCCTTCGACATGCAAATGGAGCATAATTGTATAGGCATGCTCACCATAAACAATGAGCAGAACTTGGCATCACGCGAATGGGATTTTTATTAGCCAAATATTTCTTTGGTAACCAGGTCAAACAATCACGTTCTCTTTTGTTTCCTGTTAGGAAATGAAACTGAAAAAATATGCCACTTAAAAAAAGTAAAATAAGAAGAAGCCCAAGCAGTCCTTTTTTCATAAGGGAAACAATATCCTTAATGCAGAATAAACCACATTTTATGAAAAGAGGTCATCTTGGGGGGAGGGAGAGAAACAATTGAAAAGGAAAAAAAAAAATGTGGCACAAGAGGGAATTATGAATCTTTTTTTTTTTTTTTTTTTCCTTATGGAAAGTATTTACATGTTTATTTTAAGCCTAACATAAATGTAAATATTTTAAACAAACAAAAACACGCCAGGGGTAACAATAGAGTATTGTTTGTGTGTGTTTTTGGTTTTTTGTTGGTTTTTGTTTTTTTTTTTTTTTAAAGTTGAATAAAAACTGCCAGGACAGTGCATGTATATTTTTAAACATGCTGCTTCAAAAAGCAGGATGCAAGGGATGTTGCATCTTTAATTTTTCTGTTAATTATGGATTGAGCATTGTTGTGAGTCTTGTCCTCAAAACCCAGCTCAGAAAATAAGAGCAGATGCTCATACCCAGGTTTGGCTCATGTGGGAATTGAACAGAACATATTGGTTTATAATTAATGTAATTTGTTGGATTATCTTTTGTGAAGGAGCTAAGGTAAACAACCTTGCAGCATTGTAGTGAAATTCTTCTGCGCTCAGAGCCTCTGTACTTGATGGAGGATGGCAAAAAAAAAACCAAACCATCTACCCTTCCTCCTGGATTGCAGGGAGATTTGGAAATGTCTGTCAAATTCAAACATATTTTAATTAACTCAAAGGAAAGAATTAGGCTACAGACCCTAAAGCAAATTACAAATAGTGTTTAAAATCTGAGCTAATGATTCCCCAATTGACTACTCTGATTAACAGAATTCTCTTCCCGAGTTTGCTGTAATTTTGTTATGGGGCAAAGATGGAGGAGGAACATGCCTTCCTGCCCTGAAAACAGACAAATTTACTCATCCAAAGGACTGCTTATATGGCTGGCGCTCCTGAATAGCCACACAGGGCACCAGCAACTATGGCACCAAGTGGCAACTTAAAGGAAAAAATAAATAAATCATTACTTGGAAAACATTAAGAAAAAAAAAAACCAACAAAAAACCCACCGCTCTCCAAGATTACTCAGAGCCTTAGTAAGTATTAATAAACACTGCTTTGGTCTTCAGAAAAAAAAGAAAGCCAAACGCTGATCTTTACTTGCAACAGAAGGGGCGTAGTATCTGCAGACATATTGGCCAAAAGCTGGGTTGGCAGTCTCTGGACAGAAGCACTCATCCTGACCCCAAATTTCCACAGTAACCCTTAGCTCTATTTCTCCATGCTACACAAAACAAAGAAAAAAAAAATTCTGAAGAAACTTAAGGAGTCAGTTCAAGCTTGCTGTCTTTTCAGGCTCCCACAGAACAATATGGTTAACTTTTCAACCTGTCGTAATTTCTCCTGCCTTCAAAGGCTGTCATGCTGTACCCAGTATGTCAACACCGTGTCTGGCTTTGGCTGTGCTGCCAGGTGTGCAGGAGGTGCCGGAAAGCTGGCCCACATGCTATGGATCCTTTGCCTTAAAGGGCTTCAACAGTAAGCACTTGCCTCATTTAGGTCTCATAGTTTATATGGGTAACAAGATTCCTTTTCTGTCTTTTTCCAGAATGCACAATCCTTAGGAAAACCAGGATACCAAAGAGCTTGGCTTTGGCCAGTGCCGTCCTCCAGCTAAAGAAACATGAGTGGTGAGAGCAGCCACCAGCATGCAGGGGACAGGGCAGGAGGCAAGTCACTACAGTGCCGCCCTGGGACCCCAGACTGCAGCAGGTCACGGCAAGTACTACAAGCACCCCAGGGGCTGGAAAGCATGGCATCACCTCAGGGCACCTGCTGGCATCCTACAGTCAAGATGAACTGTAAGCCATCACTTACATCACAGCTGGGAGATGGGCAGGGGACAGAGGTTTAAACAAAAGCAGCACCACCAAACGTTTGGTCTCCTCTTCAAAGACAAAGAATAAAAGCAAGCATTGGGTGGATGCTGCTTCCTCAGTCAGGACCACCATGAGTAAAAGCACTGCTATGGTCATCCTCTTCCCATGGAATGGAAAAGTCTTTGAAATTGGACATTCATTTTCACACCGGCCTAATTTGTTTTCAGGTTCCATGAAGACTTGGAGATGTTTTCCCCAGGTTACGGGCTGTCCCTTCTCTAGCTCTGCTTTCCCAGGAAAAGGCACCCCAGAAAGCACATTCACATGACAGGCATGCAACATATTAAACAGGTTGCCAAAGGTTTTGACTCTTAAAATAAGAAGTCAGCTGTTCTCCAAGCTGCACATGCAGAATATTTATGGTGAACAATTTTTCCTGGGCATGCAGCACTTCAGCAGCATTCTGAAAGAGTTTGGGACACTTGTACAAGTTTTAAGTCTTAAATGGAGTACATTTCCAACTCAGAAATGTACATTGCTAATGAGCCACAGGCACAGCTGATACAGTAATAGTTCCATCCCATATTCACAAGAACAATGTTCATTCGTCTGTAACGAATCTTATCAGATTGGTAACTTTATTTCGAATATCGTGTTCAAATTTTCATATCCTTATAAATTAAGAAATACTAGAATGAAGTGACCAGATGTTCAAGTTTCTTCTACAGCACGTTCATTACCAGGCACACATTTAAGATGCATGCAAGTCTGCCAGGACTTTGCAGAGGCTCAGCAATCAGCCCTCCCAGTATCATCTGGTATTGCTAGCACAAAGTCCTCAGCACTTCAGCCCAGAATAAACTTCTGCCTCCAGTGCTGCCATGTCTAAGGATCCTGGCACACTGCCATGCTTCCACGGCTCAGGAAAGAATACTGTTTCTGCTTTCAAGTCAGGACTGGACAAAGAGAGAGCAGAGGGAGGTTCCAAAGGAGAGGCTGGAGAAAGATCCTCCCCTGTGAGAAGGAGCTGATGCTTAATTCACAATCTCTACATAACACTACGTTCATCAAAGGGCCAAAAGCTCCTACAACTTCATTTTTCATTTAAAGCAAGTTTTTGTTTCATATGAGTTGACCTCCAGCGCTAGCTGTTGGGCCTTGAATATCTCTGCCTTTCAGCACTGTTGAGAATATAAACCCATAGCATGATAAGCTTAAGTACTCAGATACTAAAAGCAGTGAAATGTCTGCACACAGAGGTGGACTTTCCCTTCGATAGCTTACCACAGCTCCTGAAAGATGCAGAATGCAACTCCAGTGTGATTATAATTAATCAGAAACGTAAGAGCAAACACACTGGTCCCTGTAAGTGACAAATACTGAGGACTGCTCTACTGAGCATCTTAAATCACTTATTGCTCTTCTATTCTGATGTCAACAATACAATATTTTCTTCTCAAATTTTGTGAAGAAAAGGTACAAACCAAACAGGCTGTTCTCTGGCTGAGACCTTCGATTCTTTGTCACCGATATAACAACAGAAAAATAATTTCATATTATACTAGCAATAGCTTATATTAAAATTGCATTCCTGCTGCTTTTACTTTACTGTAAATGGATTTTTTTGTTATACATAAACACTCAACTTATTTAAAACCAGCTAGCATTCCCCCTCTCCATTTGGTAGAACAGACAGGACTAGCACCCTCACGCTTGTTCACATATCCAAGAAAATCAGCTCTTTTTCTCAGTTTCATTCGTTGCTGTAAGCAGGCATGGCGCAACCCCAGCACAGTCCAAGTATGACCCAGATCCTCTTCCCACCGCTCACCTGGGAGCACTTCCCACCACCCAGAAGCCTTATGGCCGGAGGCCTGCAGACACCTGACAACGCTCCCACAATAAAAACCTGCCCCTTCTCACCTCAGGTGGAAGCAGTGGAAAGCAAAGCTCCACAACAGGGAAAAGAAAGGAGAGCTCCTGGAGGAGAGCTCCTGGAGGCGAGCACTGGTGTTACAAAGCAAGGCAGATTCCCTTCAAGGCACAGAAACCCAGGGTGACTGCCCTGCTCCTTACCAACCATTGCCATTCACAAGAGACACGAATGATGAGAGAGAAAAAACGTGTTTTATTGTTCATGCCACAGCCCTCAAAGCTGGGACATTTCCACTACTTCCCAGTCCTCTGTCCCACCGCAGCTGAGGAGTTACAGACGTTTGTACATGCACAGAAAGTGCAAGGGAGCAACAACCCTCTGTATATGACCTATCCCTCACGGCCATTCCCAGAACCAACCATTCCCCATGCTTGTTACCTCCTTCTCGCAAGGATTTAATGCAAAGGTGGATCCTGTCTGTGGTGTCCATCCTCCCTCCTTTGGCAGACACATCTGGTTACCTTTGATCCAAAAAGCTTGCAATGCTGCAACAATCTGCAACCCCAAAATCCAAAACGAACCAGACACAGATTTCCAGTACGGACACTCTCTATGAAGCCTATACAAGGTTTTACAGTCTCAGCAGATACCGAAAGCATTAATTGCTCACACTGCTTACTATTGTTTTTTGTAAGTATTTGATCCAATGTTGGTTTGCCTTTTCTCCTGGGAGTGGGTGGATAAGCTTTTCATTACAACACTAATGAGAGAATTTCATATTTACTGAAAATATAATTATGTCAAATTTAAGTATCCTTTATTTGCTGCCTCCATACATTCCACAATGGGATTAGAAACTGGGAAAGCAAGAAGCATTTATGTGAAAGGGTCATGTCCTCAAAAGAGAGGAGGAAAAAAAAATAGAAGGAAAAAGAGAAATCAGATTTTGCTTTTAACCCCTCTGTCATGGATCCCATTACTATTGTGTTAGTAAATAAGGCAGAGGGGGCATGAGGAATGAACCATAGGAATCATTTACTCAGCTGAAGTAAGGAGATGAAAGTATCTGGCCAGGCCAGTCTGGTTTGTGGGTTTTCCCCATAAGGGTTGCCACTTCAGGATGGCACCAAGTTTTTACTGGAAATTTAACATTTGTTGACCAGAATATTTTTAGTGGTCTGCAGAACTCAAAAGCTGTAAGGCAGAAGTTTTTCCACCTTGATGTGGTAAATTAGCTAAGAAAATGCAGCCTTGACAAGAAAATAGTTAAAACAAAAAACAAAAAAAAAAACCCCCCACACACAAAAAAACAACAAACCAGCACAAGGACAGCATCATGACAGTTTTTTTCCATCATTAGAAAGCCACATAAATCAGCTGCAGTCATCCATTAGGATGAGAGCAGTAGTCTCCATTTGGTGGAGCATGTGTGTCTGGGGCCAGGTAAGAGACACCATTATATTTGCAATTGGCACTCCTGAGCAAGGAAGGTGCCAAACTCTGCACATCATCACCCAGCAAAGGCAGCCACCTCAAAGCCGTGTCCTCAACCCAGAAGTCTGATCCAGTGGCCTTCTAAGCAGTGCGCACACACACAAAAGAACAACAAAACAAAAAACAAAACACCATTGTCCTTACATGTGTTCTAAGATTGGATGTGATGTAAAGAACGGGTAAAGAAAGTTAAAGAAATGTTATTTGCTCCTCTTTTACAGAAAGGAAAGCATTTGAAAGTCAAGACATCCCCTTTTGCAAAGAAACCTATTTGAATCCAGCGCCTTCTCCCACTGAGCATTACAGGTATACTTAAAGCATCACTGTACTGGGCAGTACTGTCTGAGATAACACTGTCACACTTACAAAGGCTGTCTCAGGTTTGGTGTCCCAGCACAGGCATATTATGAACATGTCACATTCTCCTCCGCAAGACCCAAAGCTGGGAACAGTGCTCTGAAGATCTGCCCAGTCATTTGGAGCATAAGGGAAGAGACGGAAAATCTTGCAGATCAGTAGATACCTCTGCCACCAGTTGATATCTTCAAGATTAAAAATCACTGCCTGGAATCCAGCATAAACCCAGAGCAAAATACACCAGTAAACAGTCTGTGCTTCATATAGCAGCCTGACTTCCGGAGTTGGAGTGCAGCTCTTATCAAATGCATAACAATAACTTATTGCCCATGAAACAAGTGAATGTGATAGAAGTACAGTTAGACATTCAGAAAAACGTCAGGCAGCCAGTCTACAAGATACGGGAAGTCATTGCAGCTTTAGAAGCATTTAATGTCCTTATTTTTGCAAACATTTTGGGGGGCACTCCATGAGGATTTTAGGGGAGAGAATTTAAAGCTAAAATCTCAGATCGGTATTTTTTTCCACCTTCCTTGAGTATCTCATGTGATAAAGCGTCTTCCCAGAAGAATCCCAGTAAGAGCAAAAGCCGAGCTTCAGGCTGGCACAACAAAAGCAGAACAAGAGGAGGACCTGCACGCACAGACACAGCTGCTAAGGAAGCTGAAGTGACTTTCCCCAACAGGAAGCAATAGCCATATACAGAATAGCCGTAATAAACTGACTTCAAAATATGCTTCATCACGGTCTCACTTTGCATATGCACATCCCAAAGACCAGCTTTATGTATTCTGTCACCGTACACATAGGAGAAAACACACTTTGAATCTAAAGAAGACATTCTCCGTGCCTGCTTTCAGAAGGAAGCAGTAGTTTGAATGGGAAGCCATGTACTGTTAAGCAGCAAACTGCACGCAATTATATATTTTCTTAAGGTGCCTTGCATTATTAAAGCCTCTTTAAAGAAAACAAAACTGAATGTAGTTTAAGTACATGACTGTACAACCAAGCTACGTACTAGAACAGAAATGGACAACAGTTCTGCTCTTCTGCTCATCCCGTGCTAACTAGCACAAGAGATACAAGAACAGCAGCAAAGCATCTGCAGACACATTTCCAACCATCTTCCCGCTGTATCTCACCAGTGACTTAATACCAACACAGGAAGTAATGGACCTTACAACACTTATTTATCAGAACAGTTTCCGATAGCCTTCTTGTCAAAGTGTTCTTAACCAAAATTTGGACATGATATCAGAAACCAAGACAACAATTTCTCTGACACTTTCTTAGGGCTTCTGCTTTTAAAAAAAGGCAAACAAGGGGAGTTGTGAGATGTTCGGCTAGTGTAAGAGAAGGCAGCTCCACTAGCTGTAGACTGAGCCACATGTTTTCTCTAAAACAGACCACAAAGTATTACTTAGCACAATCAACTGCTCAAATCTAACAGGGAAGATTGATGCTGCTGTTTGATTGTAACCCCAAGAGTTTGTTCCTGAAACACTAGCTTTGACTGTCAGTGAATACAGGAATATAATTGATTCTTGGCTTTGTTTTAACACTATGTTTCCTGAAGCGGGGGAAGAGAGTAATATGCATTTACCACACTACAGAGCCTGGAACACATCCAAGTCTATTTTAGTCCCTTGCTTCAGGGTACATCTCTGAGGAAAGAGGAAACTTTAGCAAAGTTGAACCTGGACTACAGTTCCCAAATAATTTTTCTTCTCCCTGTCATAGCTCTGTCCTGAGCTTTCTCCCTGAACTTCAGATTCCAGGTGCATCTGTTAGATCACTGCATCCTTTCCAAGGAGCATTTCTCCTCAGGGCACTCCCAGCCACTCTGCCTCAGGCCAGCACTACCCGGCTAGTCACTGCAGAGGCTACAGCCATCTCTTCCACAGCTGGGCACCCGGACACAAGGATAAAGTGAGTTCACAAACTGTGTTCAAAGGCTTGCATCAACACAAGCATAGTGAGCAGCTGCCCTGAGCAAAACAAATTCTATTTTCCATTCTTACTTCATGATGAGCATCCAGATTCAATGGTTTCAGGTCTTACTGACATTACAGACTAAGCTAGCCAAGAAAAGCCATCATATATGAGAGTGACTTGACTGAACACAGGTCTGAGAGACAGTTACTTGATGTCCTAAGGCACAGCTTGTGACTGTGTCAGATATAAGCCAGTTTATTTGGAGGATCACAAAGAGACAAACAACAAAAACCAACCAGGTGTTCCTTAGACCTCTGCCCATTAGCTAAAGATGCCGTAACTCAATGCGACCAGTTATTCTTGTTAACAAACACACAGATGCAGTAACATCGAGTATTTTCTTTGAAAGTGACTTCAAAAGTAAACTCTTGTTGCTTGAGTATCAGTTGTGCTCCTAGTAGCCACTTAGACCAACCTTGGCTATTCACATGGACTATTAACAATCAGATGTTACCAATTGCCTGGAGCCTGGATATCATTTTCATCTGGTCCCCACTGCCATGCGCACCTACAGAACATCTGAGCCTATTTTCAACAAACAAACCTGCAGCTGTAACTGAAAAAAGTATGAATTATCGAAAGTTTAGAAGAAATGTTAATTACTTCCAACCAAGGTTCAAAAAATGTAGTTAAATACTCCTTCGAGTGTATACAGCACATTCAAGAATACTGGCTATTCTCCAAAGGCTTGTATCTACTAAGTTTAAAAATTCATGTAAGTCTTTAAAAATCGATGCTGTAAAACCGTGTGTATCCTCTAGAATCACAGCAATTATAATAAAAGTGCTTTAAAATGTTATCAAGTGATTTCCATCATAATGTGACGTTAAGTACCAAAGCATTTAATAATTATCCCATTATAGTAATGTATTAACGATATTTCCAAATATTTGTGCTATAATATGAAGTGGTTTTCAGTTCTCACTTCCCTTACAAACATAAACTGTTTGAGAGGTTCTC